>CM057725.1:12615029-14015029 GCA_030064385.1 Melaleuca quinquenervia | reverse complement strand
GACGGACGAACTTCTTTAGATTGGTCCATGAGAGGACAAACTCCTTTAGATTGGTCCAAGAGGGGACGAACTCCATCAGATTGGACCAAGAGGAGACGAACTCCTTTACATTGGTCCAAGAGGAAACGACCTCCCTAAGATTGGTCCAAGAGAAGACGAATACCTTTAGAATCTCCCAAGAGGGACGAACTCCCCAAGATTGGTCCAAGAGGAGACGAACTCTTTTAGATTGGTCCAAGAGGGGACGAACTCCTTTTGGTTGATCCCAAAGAGGACGAACTCCTTTAGATTCGTCCAAGGGAGGACGAACTACTTTAAATTGGACAAAGAGGAGACGAACTCCTTTAGAATGGTCCCAAAGAGGACGAACTCCTATAGATTGGTCCAAGAGGGGAAGAACTCCTTTAGATTGGACAAAGAGGAGACGAACTCCTTTATATTGGTCCCAAAGAGGATGAACTCCTTTAGATTGGTCCAAGAGGGGACGAACTCCTTTAGATTGGACAAAGAGGAGACGAACTTCTTTGCATTGGTCCAAGAGGAGACGAACTCCCTAGGATTGGTTCAACGGGAGACGAACTCCTTTATATTCTCCCAAGACGGACGAACTCATTTAGATTCTCCCAAGAGGGACGAACTCCCCAAGATTGGTCCAAGAGGAGACGAACTCCTTTAGATTCGCCCAAGAGGGGACGCACTCCCGTAGATTGGACCAAGAGGAGATGAACTCCTTTACATTGGTCCAAGAGGAGACAAACTCTCTTAGATTGGTCCAACGTGAGACGAATTCCATTAGATTCTCCCAAGAGGGACGAACTCTCCATGATTGGTCCAAGAGGATATGAATTCCTTTAGATTAGTCCAAGAGAGGGCGAACACTTTTAGATTGGTCGAAGAGGGGACGAACTCCTTTAGATTGGATAAAGAGGAGACGAACTCCTTTGGGTTGGTCCCAAAGAGGACGAACTCCTTTAGATTCGCCCAAGAGGGGACAGACTCCTTTAGATTGGACAAAGAGGAGACGAACTCCCTTAGATTGGTCCCAAAGAGGACGAACTCCTTTAGATTGGTTCAAGAGGGGAAGAACTCCTTTAGATTCTCCCAAGAGGGACAAACTCCCCATGATTGGTCCAAGAGGAGACGAACTCCTTTAGATTGGTCCAAGAGGGCACGAACTCCTTTAGATTGGTCCCAAAGAGGACGTACTACTTTAGATTGGTACAAGAGGGGACGAACTCCATTAGATTGGACAAAGTGGAGACTAACTCCTTTAGATTGGTCCCAAAGAGGACGAACTCCTTTAGATTGGTCCATGAAGGGACGAACTCCTTTCGATTGGACAAACAGGAGACGAACTCCTTTACATTGGTCCAAGAGCAGACGAACTCCGAAAGATTGGTCCTAAGGGAGACGAACTCCTTTAGATTCTCCAAAGAGGGACGAACTCCCCATTATTGGTCTAACAGGAGACGAACTCCTTTAGATTGGTCCCAAAGAGGACGAACTACTTTAGATTGGTCCAAGAGGGGAAGAACTCCTTTAGATCGGTCCAAGGGGAGACAAACTCCTTTAGATTCTCCCAAGAGGGACAAACTCCCCATGATTGGTCCAAGAGGAGACGAACTCCTTTAGATTGGTCCAAGAGGGCACGAACTCCTTTAGATTGGTCCCAAAGAGGACGAACTACTTTAGATTGGTACAAGAGGGGACGAACTCCTTTAGATTGGACAAAGTCGTGACGGCCTCCTTTAGATTGGTCCCAAAGAGGACGAACTCCTTTAGAATGGTCCAAGAGGGGAGGAACTCTTTTAGATTAGACCAAGAGGTGACAAACTCCTTTACATTGATCCAAGAGGAGACGAACTCCCAAAGATTGGTCGAAATGGGGACGAACTTGTTTATATTGGACCAAGAGGAGACGAACTCCATTACATTGGTCCAAGTGGAGACGTACTCCCTAAGATTGGTCCAAGGGGAGACGAACTCCTTTACATTCTACCAAGAGGGACGAACTCCCCAAGATTGGTCCAAGAGGAGACGAACTCCTTTAGATTGGTCCAAGAGGGGATGAACTCCATTAGATTGGACCAAGAGGAGACGAACTCCTTTACATTGGTCGAACAGGAGCCAAACTCCCTAAGATTGTCCCGAGAGGAGACGAACTCCTTTAGATTGGTCCAAGAGAGGACTAACGCCTTTAGATTGGTCCAAGAGGGGACGAACTCCTTTACATTGGACCAAGACGAGACGAAGTCCTTTACATTGGTCCAACTGGAGACGAACTCCCTAAGATTGTTCCATGTGGAGACGAACTCCTTTAGATTCTCCCAAGAGGGACGAAATCTCCATGATTGGGCCAAGACGAGATGAATTCCTTCAGATTGGTCTAAGAGAGGACGAACTCCTTTAGATTGGTCGAAGAGGAGACGAACTCCTTTAGATTGGTCCCAATGAGGACGAACTACTTTAGATTGGTCCAAGAGGTGACGAACTCCTTTAGATTGGACAAGGAGGACACGAACTCCTTTAGATTGGTCCCAAATAGGACGAACTCCTTTAGATAGGTCCAAGAGGGGAAGAACTCCTTTAGATTGGACAAAGAGGAGACGAACTCTTTCACATTGGCCTAAGAGGAGACGAACTCCCTCAGATTGGAAGAAGGGGAGACGAACTCCTTTAGATTCTCGCAAGAGGGACGAACTCCCCAAGAGTGGTCCAAGAGGAGACGAACTCCTTTAGATTGGTCCAAGAGGCGACGAACTCCTATAGATTGAACCAAGAGGAGACGAACTCCTTTACATTGGTTCAAGAGGAGACGAACTCCTTAAGATTGGTCCAAGAGGGGACGAACTCCCCAAGATTGGTCCAAGTGGAGACGAACTCCTTTAGATTGGTCCAAGAGAGGACGAACTCCTTTAGATTGGTCCAAGAGGGGACGAACTCCTTTACATTGGACCAAGACGACACGAAGTCCTTTACATTGGTCCAAGTGGAGACGAACTCCCTAAGATTGTTCCAAGGGGAGACGAACTCCTTTAGATTCTCCCAAGAGGGACGAACTCTCCATGATTGGTCCAAGAGGAGATAAATTCCTTTAGATTGGTCCAAGAGAGGACGAACTCCTTTAGATTGGACAAAGAGGAGACGAACTCCTTTAGATTGGTCCCAAAGAGGACGAACTCCTTTAGATTGGTCCAAGAGGGGACGAACTCCTTTAGATCGGACAAAGAGGAGACGAACTCATTTACATTGGTCCAAGAGGAGAAGAACTCCCCAAGATTGGTCCAAGGGGAGACGAACTCCTTTAGATTCTCCCAAAAGGACGAACTCTCCCTGATTGGTCCAAGACGAGATGAATTACTTTTGATTGGTCCAAGAGAGGACGAACTCCTTTAGATTGGTCGAAGAGGGGACGAACTCCATCAGATTGGACCAAGAGGAGACGAACTCCTTTACATTGGTCCAAGAGGAGACGAACTCCCGAAGATTGGTCCAAGAGAAGACGAACTCCTTTAGATTGAACCAAGAGGAGACGAACTCCTTTACATTGGTCCAAGAGGAGACGAACTCCTTTAGATTGGTCAAGGGGGAGACGAACTCCTTCAGATTCTCCCAAGAGGGACGAACTCTCCATGATTAGTCCAAGACGAGATGAATTCCTTTAGATTGGTCCAAGAGAGGACGAACTCCTTTAGATTGGTCGAAGAGGGGACGAACTCCTTTAGATTGGTCCCAATGAGGACGAACTACTTTAGATTGGTCCAAGAGGGGACGAACTCCTTTAGATTGGACAAAGAGGAGACGAACTCCTTTAGATTGGTCCCAAATCGGACGCACTCCTTTAGATTGGTCCAAGAAGAGAAGAACTCCTTTAGATTGGACAAAGATGAGTCGAACTCCTTTACATTGGCCCAAGAGGAGACGAACTCCCTCAGATTGGTCCAAGGAGAGACGAACTCCTTTAGATTCTCGCAAGAGGGACGAACTCCCCATGATTGGTCCAGGAGGAGACGAACTCCTTTAGATTGGTCCAAGAGGCGACGAACTCCTATAGATTGAACCAAGAGGAGACGAACTCCTTTACATTGGTCCAAGAGGAGACGAACTCCCTAAGATTGGTCCAAGAGGAGACGAACTCCCCAAGATTGGTCCAAGAGGAGACGAACTCCTTTAGATTGGTCCAAGAGAGGACTAACGCCTTTAGATTGGTCCAAGTGGGGACGAACTCCTTTACATTGGACCAAGACGAGACGAAGTCCTTTACATTGGTCCAAGTGGAGACGAACTCCCTAAGATTGTTCCATGTGGAGACGAACTCCTTCAGATTCTCCCAAGAGGGACGAACTCTCCCTGATTGGTCCAAGACGAGATGAATTACTTTTGATTGGTCCAAGAGAGGACGGACTCCTTTAGATTGGTCCAAGAGGGGACGAACTCCATCAGATTGGACCAAGAGGAGACGAACTCCTTTACATTGGTCCAAGAGGAGACGAACTCCCGAAGATTGGTCCAAGAGAAGACGAACTCCTTTAGATTCTCCCAAGTGGGACGAACTCCCCAAGATTGGTCCAAGAGGAGACGAACTCCTTCAGATTGAACCAAGAGGAGACGAACTCCTTTACATTGGTCCAAGAGGAGACGAACTCCTTTAGATTGGTCAAGGGGGAGACGAACTCCTTCAGATTCTCCCAAGAGGGACGAACTCTCCATGATTAGTCCAAGACGAGATGAATTCCTTAAGATTGGTCCAAGAGAGGACGAACTCCTTTAGATTGGTCGAAGAGGGGACGAACTCCTTTAGATTGGTCCCAATGAGGACGAACTACTTTAGATTGGTCCAAGAGGGGACGAACTCCTTTAGATTGGACAAAGAGGAGACGAACTCCTTTAGATTGGTCCCAAATCAGACGAACTCCTTTAGATTGGTCCAAGAAGAGAAGAACTCCTTTAGATTGGACAAAGAGGAGTCGAACTCCTTTACATTGGCCCAAGAGGAGACGAACTCCCTCAGATTGGTCCAAGGAGAGACGAACTCCTTTAGATTCTCGCAAGAGGGACGAACTCCCCATGATTGGTCCAAGAGGAGACGAACTCCTTTAGATTGGTCCAAGAGGCGACGAACTCCCATAGATTGAACCAAGAGGAGACGAACTCCTTTACATTGGTCCAAGAGGAGACGAACTCCCTAAGATTGGTCCAAGAGGAGACGAACTCCCCAAGATTGGTCCAAGAGGAGACGAACTCCTTTAGATTGGTCCAAGAGAGGACTAACGCCTTTAGATTGGTCCAAGAGGGGACGAACTCCTTTACATTGGACCAAGACGAGACGAAGTCCTTTACATTGCTCCAAGTGGAGACGAACTCCCTAAGATTGTTCCATGTGGAGACGAACTCCTTCAGATTCTCCCAAGAGGGACGAACTCTCCATGATTAGTCCAAGACGAGATGAATTCCTTTAGATTGGTCCAAGAGAGGACGAACTCCTTTAGATTGGTCGAAGAGAGGACGAACTCCTTTAGATTGGTCCCAATGAGGACGAACTACTTTAGATTGGTCCAAGAGGGGACGAACTCCTTTAGATTGGACAATGAGGAGACGAACTCCTTTAGATTGGTCCCAAATCGGACGAACTCCTTTAGATTGGTCCAAGAAGAGAAGAACTCCTTTAGATTGGACAAAGAGGAGTCGAACTCCTTTTCATTGGCCCAAGAGGAGACGAACTCCCTCAGATTGGTCCAAGGAGAGACGAACTCCTTTAGATTCTCGCAAGAGGAGCGAACTCCCCATGATTGGTCCAAGAGGAGACGAACTCCTTTAGATTGGTCCAAGAGGCGACGAACTCCTATAGATTGAACCAAGAGGAGACGAACTCCTTTACATTGGTCCAAGAGGAGACGAACTCCCTAAGATTGGTCCAAGAGGAGACGAACTCCCCAAGATTGGTCCAAGAGGAGACGAACTCCTTTAGATTGGTCCAAGAGAGGACTAACGCCTTTAGATTGGTCCAAGAGGGGACGAACTCCTTTACATTGGACCAAGACGAGACGAAGTCCTTTACATTGGTCCAAGTGGAGACGAACTCCCTAAGATTGTTCCATGGGGAGACGAACTCCTTTAGATTCTCCCAAGAGGGACGAACTCTCCATGATTGGTCCAAGAGGAGATGAATTCCTTTAGATTGGTCCAAGAGATGACGAACTCCTTTAGATTGGACAAAGAGGAGACGAACTCCTTTAGATTGGCCCAAAGAGGACGAACTCCTTTAGATTGTTCCGAGAGGGGACGAACTCCTTTAGGTTGAACAAAGAGGAGACGAACTCATTTACATTGGTCCAAGAGGAGAAGAACTCCCTAAGATTGGTCCAAGGGGAGACGAACTCCTTTAAATTCTGCCAAGAGGGACGAACTCTCCATGATTGGTCCAAGACGAGATGAATTACTTTAGATTGGTCTAAGAGAGGACGAACTCCTTTAGATTGGTCCAAGAGGGGACGAACTCCATCAGATTGGACCAAGAGGAGACGAACTCCTTTACATTGGTCCAAGAGGAGACGAACTCCCGAAGATTGGTCCGAGAGAAGACGAACTTCTTTAGATTCTCCCAAGAGGGACGAACTTCCCAAGATTGGTCCAAGAGGAGACGAACTCCTTTAGATTGGTCCAAGAGGGGACGAACTCCTTTAGATTGAACCAAGAGGAGACGAACTCCTTTACATTGGTCCAAGAGGAGACGAACTCCCTAAGATTGGTCAAAGGGGAGTCGAACTTCTTTAGATTCTCCCAAGAGGGACGAACTCCCCAAGATTGGTCCATGAGGAGACGAACTCTTTTAGATTGGTCCAAGAGGGGACGAACTCCTTTAGATTGAACCAAGAGGAGACGAACTCCTTTACATTGGTCCAAGAGTAGACAAACTCCCTAAGATTGGTCCAAGGGGAGACGAAGTCCTTTGGATTCTCCCAAGAGGGACAAACTCCCCATGATTGGTCCAAGAGGAGACGAAATCCTTTAGATTGGACAAAGAGGAGACGAACTCCTTTAGATTGGTCCAAGAGGAGACGAACTACGTTAGATTGGTCCAAGATGAGACGAACTCCTTCATATTGAACCAAGAGGAGACGAACTCGTTCACATTGGTCCAAGAGGAGACGAACTCCTTTAGATTCTCCCAAGAGGGACGAACTCCTTTAGATTTGACCAAGAGGAGACGAACACCTTTAGATTGGTCCAAGAGGGCACGAACTCCTTTAGATTGGACCAAGAGGAGACGAACTCCATTAGATTGGTCCCAAAGAGGACGAACTACATTACATTGGTCCAAGAGGGGACGAACTCCTTTAGATTGGACAAAGAGGAGACGAACTCCTTCAGATTGGTCCCAAAGAGGACAAACTCCTTTAGATTGGTCGAAGAGGGGACGAACTCCTTTAGATTGGACAAAGAGGAGACGAACTGCATTACATTGGTCCAAGAGGAGACGAACTCCCTAAGATTGGTCTAAGGGGAGACGAACTCCTTTAGATTCTCCCAAGAGGGATGAACTCCCCAAGAATGGTCCAAGAGGAGATGAACTCCTTTAGATTGGTGCAGGAGGGGACGAACTCCTTTAGATTGGACCAAGAGGAGACGAACTCCTTTACATTGGTCCAAGAGGAGACGAACTCCCTCAGATTGTTCCTGGGGGAGACGAACTCCTTTAGATTCTCCCAAGAGGGACGAACTCCCCATGATTGGTCCAAGAGGAGACGAACTCCTTTAGATTGGTCCAAGAGGGGACGAACTCCTTTAGATTGAACCAAGAGGAGACGAACTCCTTTACATTGGTCCAAGAGGAGACGAACTCCCTAAGATTGGTCCAAGGGGAGACGAACTCCTTTAGATTCTCCCAAGAGGGACGAACTCCCCAAGATTAATCCACCAGGAGAAGAACTCCTTTAGATTCGCCCAAGAGGGGACGAATGTCCGTAGATTGGACCAAGAGGAGATGAACTCCTTTACATTGGTCCAACGGGAGACGAACTACTTTAGATTGTACCAAGAGGGACGAACTCCCCATGATTGGTCCAAGAGGAGACGAACTCCTTTAGATTGGACCAAGAGGATACGAAATCCCTCAGATTTGTCCCAAAGAGGACGAACTCCTTTAGATTGGTCCAAGATGGGACGAACTCCTTTAGGTTGGTCCCAAAGAGGACGAACTCCTTTAGATTCGTCCAAGAGGGGATGAACTCCCTTGATTGGACAAAGAGGAGACGAACTCCTTTATAATGGTCCCAAAGAGGACGAACTCCTTTAGATTAGTCCAAAAAGGACGAACTCCCCAAGATTGGTCCAACAGGAGACAAACTCCTTTGGATTGGTCCAAGAGGGGACGAACTCCTTTAGATTGAACCAAGAGGAGACGAACTCCTTTACATTGGTCCAAGAGGAGACGAACTCCTTTAGATTCTCCCAAGAGGGACGAACTCCCCAAGATTGGTCCAAGAGGAGACGAACTCCTTTAGAATGGTCCAAGAGTGGATGAACTCCTTTAGATTGGACCAAGAGGAGACGAACTCCTTTACATTGGTCCAAGAGGAGACGAACTCCCTTAGATTCGGCCAAGGGGAGACGAACTCCTTTAGATTGGTCCAAGAGGGGACGAACTCCTTTAGATTGAACCAAGATATGACGAACTCCTTTAGATTCGTCCAAGAGGAGACGAACTCCCTAAGATTGGTCAAAGGGGAGACGAACTCCTTTAGATTCTCCCAAGATGGTCGAACTCCCCAAGATTGGTCCAAGAGGAGACGAACTCCTTTAGAATGGTCTAAGAGGGGACGAACTCCTTTAGATTGGACCAAGAGGAGACGAACTCCTTTACATTGGTCCAAGAGGAGACGAACTCTTTTAGATTGGTCCAAGAGGGGACGAACACCTTTAAATTGAACCTAGAGAAGACGAACTCCTTTACATTGGTCCAAGAGGAGACGAACTCCCTATGATTGGTCCAAGGGGAGACGAACTCCTTTAGATTCTCCCAAGAGTGACGAACTCCCCAAGATTGGTCCAAGAGGGACAAATTCTCCCAAGATTGGCTGCATTGGGTAAACCAAATTTGGACCCAACTAGGACAATTTATTATCCTATCCAATGTTTGGGAATGTCCTTAGGACTAGGTAAATTTAAGATAGGTCCGGATAACATGGAAGATAAGAAATTTGGGATAGGGGAAGGAATAAACCTAGATTGGATAAGAAAAAGCTTTTAAAAAAATTATTTAAGAAGACGAACAGCAAGAAGTTGTGTTGCTTTCCTTTGTGATGATCTGTGTTACCATTGATAGCCATGGTGGCATAGCACGACGTGATGTCTCCAACGAGATAGTCAGAAGAACTCACTAAAATAGCTCCAACTCAATGGACTGCATAGCGAACATCGATTCTAATCGAAACCAATGGCATGCAAACATCTGCAATCTGCTTGTGTCGGCAAACTCCGTTTCGAAATTCTTGATGGAATAAATATCGACACCTTTTTGGCAATCACTCCAATTTTTTCACGCTAGACCACCGCAACAATGATCGTAAAATTGGTGATTGCTAAAGATTTTCTCACCCCATCTCTTTATCGCAGTCTTAGACCTACAGTGAGTCACAATTTTGCAGTGACCCCTCAATCACTCAAGTTCTTCACCATATAATTGATCCTTCAATCTGGTGTGTTTTGGTTGTAGTTCAGATGCACCCTTGGGAAAGGTTTGTAAGGCATGCTGAGCCAATGGAATGCATTATTTAATTCCAAGGTTTATTGTATTACTAGACTCGGATTCACTTTCATTTTTTTGAATGTCGGGAAAAAGTTGAACAATATACCAAATAGGAATAAGGGCGAGAAAGAGAATATTGAATTTTAGTAAGGCAATGAGAAAAGAACACAAGGATTACGAGATTCGGCAATGTACCTACATCCTCAGACAAAACTCTCAAATCTCTTCTTCACTTTTTTATTCATAACATTCTTTTGTTATTTGTACACAAGGTTCATCGCAACAAAGAAAGAAAATATCAAAAATAGGAAAACTATCAATACAAAGATTTGCCCACAGTCTGTCCTTTTCTTAAATAGGAGAGCAAATCTCGCCAATATCGCCAATACTACCCCTCAAGTTGGAGGGAAGATATCGTCAGAGGTCAACTTGTTCACCATATCTTGAAATACTCCCTTGGGTAAAGCTTTGGTGGAGACATCAACAAGTTGATCCCTACTATGAATATATGGTGTCTCTATTGTCATGTCTTGAACCTTTTCCCTTACAAAGTGACAATCAAACTCTATGTGTTTGGTCGTTTCATATAAGATCGGATTTGAAGCAATGTGTGTTGCCACCTGATTATCACAAAATAACTTCATAGGTTTAGACATGGCATCACAACCCAATTCTTGAAGTTAGACAAAGCCATATGATCTCACTAGTGGCACTAGCCATGGCTCGATACTCTGCTTCCACACTAGATCTAGCCACAATTGTTTGCTTCTTACTTTTCCAAGTAACAATATTTCCCCCAACAAAAGTACAAAAACCCTAAAATTGGTGTGTAAAGCCACATTGGAAGTATGACGTGCGACGAAAAGTTGCATGCGCCCTAGAAGCAAAGCAAGGGATGTGACTTCGAGTTCTTAAAGGTTGACATCAGATGCTTCCGACTATGGTTTGAGGTGGCACGTCGCTGGCTCTCCTCTTGTAGTTGATAGATCCTCCCGAGAGAAGGTACTGGATTCATGGTTAAGATCTGTGATCTGAATGTAAGTTATGATTCATTCAGAATCAAAAGAAAACACGTTACATTCTCTGCTTCTTTTATGCGTCGGTATTGTGCTAGGGTTTCTTCGGGTCCTTCTAGTTTCTCCTCGACTGATTCTAGGTTGTTCTAAAGCGTAGACAAATTGTTGAAAACTGCCTTGATTGACATGTTCCCTTGCTTTAATTCGTTGAGCTCCTGAGTTATGGTGAAATTTTTTTTGCCAAAGGTGCAGTCCCATAGGTTCTCAAGTTCATAGCCTTCACCTTTGATTTTTCTTTTTTTTTTCTCTCCTGATTTGTTTTGGGAGTTTACTTGTCTTAATAAATTTTTGCAGCGGATCTCGATCATAATGTGGTTCCACAATCTCTCCAAAATTCAACCGCTCTTCTCTCCCGATTTAGATTTCGATCTAAATTTTGGAGTTTTGCTCTCCCGATCTATATTTATGAGTTCCTTACAGGTTTCTAATTTGTGTTCCTATCATCTTTTGATGTTGATATTACAGCATGATGATGATAATGAGAGCGTTGAACCTAAACGCACACCACAAATCATTACAAGTGAAGGTGGATAACCGCGACCGCAAACCTAGCGCAGCCTCTTCTTGTGCAAACCCTAGCGCAGCTTCTCTGTGTGCTTCATCTGAGACCAGTGTAGCCCCTCATGGCCCGTCGCTGGTGGTTCTTCGCCACTTGTAGCTTGACCTGGCTGAGCTTCCCCCCTTCCACCTACGCATACGAAGAGGAAGTAGAAGACACATTTATGTAGCCAACTTGGTGCAATTCATTTTGCTCACCTTCTGATGTTCCCGAGGAACCGTAAATGCGAGGATTCAGCAGCCTCCAAGTAGTGGATAGCGGTCACAGCAGGCACTAAATTTTTAATAATAATCAGACAACATATGGCATAATCTTATTTAGTAACTCATATGAAGCTTTAGCAGTGACTTCAAGAGATATTAGACTTTCCTTCCAAGCATTAGGAATGCAACGACATTTTTATCGGTAATAACTTGATTAGAAGGCTTCATGCAAACTCAAAACTTCTTATCAGTTCCATAATTATACGAATTGGGCTACAGCATTGAGCAATTACACTTGTGACAATAAAAGTTTTGACCTCTCCCCCATACAGAGAAGAGACAGAGAAAAGAAAACAAAGATCCATGTAGCTTTGTCCAAACATGCTCAGACGTCAGTTAGAATAACAAGCCTTTCCACAGCTTGAATGGTGAAGCCTGTCTTTCGGAGAAGCTCGTAATTGTCTTTCTAACTTTACTAAGGAAGAGTGATTCGAGAGTTTGAGATGAAAGTTGGAAACTGGAATGTAATAATCATCCGTACCCACACATGCAGGGTTTTTTTTTGTTGGCCGGGGGGGGGGGGGGTGGCGGAGAGAGATTAATATGGCGCATTCCTTGAACAATGCATTTGCGCCATGTAACAATCAAAGCAAAATTTAAAATGAATGTTAAAGGTCCTACAAATGTAAGCATTAGTTTGGATTTCATCTTTAGCAGAACCCCATCCCATTTCCTTCATTTACCATTTCATGATTTGACCAATGCTTTTCTGATTATTTGATACAAAATCACCTCTTCATCAATCTCCTGACTAATTTATGTTTTCATTCTGCAGATTTTGGTTCTCCCTCTTGTAAATCCTTTGGTTGGAATAAAAGTAATACTCTGCATAGGCTTACTTGCATCAATTGCTTATGTAAGTTGTACTTCCTCAGATAACTAATCACCTTCTTGAGTTCAGGACTAATGCAATCAATTTCTCTTCGTATCTTTTGTTTCTCTAGTTTCAAATTAGCAAGCTTGTCCTTGATACTTTGCTGCACTGAGCCACTTAAAATTGTCAATTATCAACACAAGCATTACAAGGATGCACAATATACTTTGGCAGAAGCTAGTCAACTAGGACAATGGATCTAGAAAACAAGAATATAAAACTTCACCATACACAATGATAAGCACCTCTTTAGCACATTATCATTGCCAGAAAGAACTAACCAGATATCTGGAAACTTCATATCCAACAGAGATCAGCCAAGTAATCACAGTAATGAATAGGGAGTCTTACACAAGGACAGTGAAGGTCAGAAGAAAGAAACCAAAAAATGATGTCTACATATCTAACCTTCAATCTCCGCATCATCCCTTTTTAAGATCTAGCTTCCATCCCTCCACTGATACCACCCGTCATTGTAACAGACTTTGTGAGCAGGATACCATCAGTGGTGACAACCAAAATATAACCACATGATTTATTTAGCATAAGAAAGTTTGAGTTCACAAATTCTCAGTAGGAAATAACAAAAATATGCACCTTTGAACCTCTCTCCACTCCAGCTTAGAACTTTAGCTTCATCAAGATTATCACAAACTAGAGTATTACCAACAGCATAGAGAACAGCCTTCTCCAGTGCAGGATCAAATGTGCCTTTTGTTAAGTACCCAAAAGTATTCACAGAAGCCACTCAACATACAAATTGCTTTGGATGTCTAGCATGAAGATAGAGCGGCAAATCCACTAAACTGTGAGTGCACAACTTAATCTGTTTGCATAGGTATGCACGCGCATGCGTGAGAGAGAGAGAGAGAGAGAGAGAGAGAGAGTTCCATAAGAAGCATAAGCAGCAATAATAGCACACAAAAAGAAAATATGCTTTCACGAAAAAGCTAAAAAAGTTAAAGCATATTTAATTGAGATGTAATATCCTTCTCAAGCACATGATGAACACGATGACCACCTCCTCACTCAAAAATCCACCCACGATAACAATATGGAAAAAGCTAAAAAGCAACGGATATACGCCAAAAGCAGCAAAACATGTAGTAGATACTCAAGCAATACGTTGACAACCACAATACACTCCACATAGAAACCTAAAAGTACAGACTGCGCTACCATGCTTCATCAAGCCTGAACTATGACATATGACATTTTACAACATCAACGAAGAATTAAGCAGTAAGTTTCTATTCTGGCTTTTCATTAAACTCAGTTGACTGAGGTGCAAAATGCATTAGACTTAATAATTATGTAGTTAAGTGCTCCAAGTTTCCCACGTTGCATCAAGTCTACCAGGTGAAGTTGACATAAGCATCATAATGAAGAGCTACACTTCATAAACTTTAGGGTTGAAACTTGAAAGAGCAATAATCGTAATTAATGTTAAGGGACAATGCCATCAAGGGAAAGTGTAAATTCTGTTTGCATGATCCAAAGGTGGAAACTTTGATTAACCCCACAAACTATCAAAATAAATAATTGTCAAGCTACTAGTTTCTGACCCAAAGAAAATAAGCTACTAGTCATAATATATAACAAAAAGCATCATATGATAATGTTACAAATGAAAAGTGGGACTAAGACACTACATCCTTTTCGCAAGCAGCACTAGAAAGAATCAGACGTTTAATTTGCAATTTAAAATATCTATTTTGAGCGTAGACATTTTAAAAGCAAGGTGAATTGGTTCGCTATTTCTGACAAAGGATATTGAATCACATCAAAGACAAGCTTTGAAGTCCCACCCAAGGTGCATAGCCTCTCAATAATTGGCTTTACCCTAACCGCTTGAAGTGGAATAAATGTCTGAGGAGGAAGTCTTTGTTCTTTCAAATACTGTACACAAGAAAACAGAGGCACATCAATGATACAAGAAGAAAATTCTAGATACCATATGCATTTTTCAGATGTACAACCTGTCAAGACTAGAGTGCATAGGCACTGGCTCATGTGATTGTATCACACCAATAAGCAAGAAAAATAAGAAAGTAAACCAAAAATGACAAAACAACCAGCATCTCCATTGATCCCGCCTCATAGCCAGCTATATTCAAACTACAATGAACTAAAGATCAGGCTTTAATTTAATATCATTATAAAAATTCCGCTTTTCTATCTTTCCACCCAAATCAAAACCCTTCATCTATATTCTAAAGATTTATAGTATGCACAAAAGCAAAAGGGAAGAAGATACAAGTTTTTGTTTCCTTCAAAAAAAAAACATTCGAAGTCTTGTTTAATAAAATTATAAAGGGCTGTCGGAAACAAAATGCTTTAATCATGTTGGAGCACAAGCGCACACAAAAGTGGCTTCCAGTAAAGTTGCTTTATCTTCTGACTAACCCAAACAGCCTTCAACAATAATAACACAAGAAAGTCTTATTACCTGCAGTCCTGTCGCATTTCATTCATTATGGCTCATCTTAATAAAGCAGAAGTAGACTGTGGTTCAGCCACTGGAATCAAGTTATTCGTACAACCCATCTTCTAACTTTGCACGACTGTCTATTTTCCCCTAAAATGCTATAACTCATCAATTCTCCACACTCAGGTGTAATGCAAATCATCTTTTTTCCGAGAAGATCAAGATAGCCTAGTCAGGTCAAGTTACTCAGAATCTATAGGAATTCAAAAAGTACAGAACATATCTCATCTCATTATGCAAAAGCGCAAGTACCTTGATGCATTCCTTTTTTTTTTTTTTTTTGGTAAATACATTGATGCATTCCTTTCCTGTTTGCTCATCTTAACAACAACTGCATCTATAAATTTTATAGCAACGGTAACACAAGGTTGTACTTTTTTTGTGTTGGCTTATAAGTAGACTACAAAACAGTAGACTTATAAGTAGAATCAAATTTAATTTTTCTATCATTACTATTTGACATATTCAAATATAGATTGGAAGCATATATTTTTCAATATTAAATTATTATTCATTGGTTGTAATTTACTAACTATGATTAAATATAGTTTACAATAGATTCTTAGGTATAAATATTAACTTAATTCTAAAAAATTCATAACGTATTAAAGATAATTTAAAATACTTAATTGAAGGTAACATAGTATATAGTATAGTTATTTTCTTCGTTATAGTTTAAAATAAATTTATTTAAATTTAGCCAAGATTTTTTTTATAAATTTCATTATATATAGTTTAATTCTATCAATTATTTATACATAAATCATGTTTCTTAGATCTTTATTCTTAAATTAATTAAACAATTAGTTTTGTCTTTAGTTGGAAATGATAAAAGGAATTAGTGGAGGATCAACATGAAGATGTTGAACTATTTGACATAATTAAAGTATTTTTTTCATTATTTAATAAGTGCAAATGATGTTGAATTATTTGACCTTTCTATCATTTCTTGGGAGTCAGCTGCCAATTCTGGTGCGATTTGATGGTAGAGAGAATCTTGGTTGGGTGGGCCCCAAAACAAAAAAAAATAGTTGGAAGGGTGATATGAAGCCGGGGGCCAAAGTGGGTTAGGAATCTAGCGTAAAAAGAAAGCCCATTCATGGAATCATGCAGCGTAATACCTAAGCCATCCCATGATCTTTAGTCTCGAACCAAGAAAACATGTAAGAATCTTATACCAAATTTTCATTATAAAGAGCTTTTTCTATGCTCGCGCTCTCTTAGAAACATAACATAGTACACGCACTCTCTCCTTGCTCATCATGTCTTGCTTGAGACTGAGGCTTCCGCCTCCTAAGAAGGCGTGGAAGATTCTCACCTCCAAGCTTCAGAGGAAGCTCCCCAAGCTCCACAAGCCAAGACCCATCTACAAATTGCCCAGAACTAAAGTTCTCACCACTGCTTCTTCAGCAACTAATGGGTCTGTCTTTGTTGTGAAGCAACCCCGTCGACAGCATAGACAAAGACCTCGGCGCATCCAAGCGTCAAGTGTTTTCAACGTTCGGCATCACATGTTCAAGAAACAGCAGGCGCCTATGTTTGTCGATAAGCTATTCAAGGAACCTCTAGAAGGGATCACAGAGCATCATTGCCCAGAGACTCTTCCTATGAAGTATATGCCGAGTTCCAAGAGCATCATCACTACCATTGACTGCTCTGCTCCAGAGGCAAGACAGGTTGACGAGGATCACAATGAAGGTGATGCAAAGACATGTGAGGCAGACGACATGTGGGAGTCAGTAGGGCTGGCGTCACCGCTGACTCACAGGATTGATGAGAGAGCAGAGGAGTTCATCTCCAAGTTCCGAGCCGAAATGAAGCGTCAGGAGATGGTGGCACGGAGTTTGTAGTTGATAACTTCATATATATTTCCCCTCTTTCTTCAACTTTTCCTGAATTGTGATTATTGTCGTGAAACTCAGCCTCCTGTTGTATATAGACTTTGCATAATAGAGTCTAGATTTCCAATACACCATGCAATCAAGCATGGCTTGAATTTGGCATGAATCAGCTCGTCAAAATAACAGGCATCCTTTCCCAAATTTGAGTGATGTCCATGAACGATATCCACCGACTCTTAGAAAAAAAACTTCTGATCAGGACAACAGTTCAGAGGAAAGTGAAAGCTAGGACGAACACTTTCCTTTGAATTTGGACTAGGATACGTCGAGTTCTTGAACTACACAAGTCGGTTCGTTCCACCGAACCGTCACAGCCTCAATCACGTGAGAATCGGAGCACGGACTTGGAAAGGTATCGCCTCTTTCCTTTTACTCAAAAATTTGACACCTCTTCTATTTGGAGTCACGAGGGACTTCTGAACAGCAGGCTATCCAAACTGCAAAGGGGACATTCTTTCTCCTTATTTAAAGTAGAGACAATTCTATGATCTAAGTCGAGATGGCGTAAGAGATAGTAGCCATTGTTCCGAAAAAATCGCTCTCTCCCAATGCTACGAACTGGAGACAGCACTCATCACTCATCAGGTCCAGCAAAATGTGGCCCAAAGTCACACAGATAAATAACGAGGTGAAATTAGGCAACATCCTCGCACAGAAAAACAAAGAAGTGGCACCTAAACAAGACTTTATTTAATACATCGCCTTCATTACATCAATAAATCTAAACAACCAAAAAGCATGAGAATTCCCCAATATTCAGCTTTGCTTTCATACTAACAATTGCAAAAAACCAGAATTGCCAACATATGCCACGAGGCTGGATGAGAGGAACACTAACATATGGTTATTTTGAGGCACTAACAACGATCACATAACATTCATGATGTATGTATTGCAAGTACACCAGCTGAACATTACACGCTATTTATCCACCTAGCTCAGAAATGCTTTCATTGGATCATCATGGTGTATCTTCTTCATCCGATACGCCTCCATCTCCTCAGCAGTAACCTTCAAGTAATAGGTAATAATAGCAACACATAAGCCACAAAAAATATTAAAGGAGTGGAATTCCAATTCTTCTGTGGTAATCCGAAATTGAGAGAAAGGGGTGGGGTACCTCATCCTCCCATCTGACATTGTATTTGCGCTTCCTTTCATCCTTCTCTTCTCGCTTTCTTATATCCTCCTATGCAAAAGAATTAACAGAATTAAATAAGGACTACCTACGGCTCAACTGTCACCTACCCACTGCTTCAAAAAAAGTGGCAGTTACCACAAATCAAGCGCATAACATTCTATTGCCTTTCCCTTACTATTATACTGAGCCTCCCTCTGCAGTACACTGTACACTACTAAACTAAAACCAAATTTACTCTGAGCAATGATAACTAGCTACCCTCAATCTCATTGTTGACTTTCAATGGTAGCCAGACTCCAACATTGTATTTGTTGATCTACATGAAATTGCCACCTCTTTCCTTAATTATCCCTATTTTAATAAGAAGAGGTTGAAATGGAGAAAAGAAAGAATGAGAACTGAAAATGGACAGAGAACTGAAAATGTTCCAGTTACCTTCTTAAGTGCTTCAGCAAGAAGTTTCTGGTCCAACTCCAAATCATCAGGGACATCAGTTCCCCAGGTAGCCAGCCTCTTCTCCTCCACTGGGGCAGCTACCTCTGTTTCCGCATTTAAAGCGATAACAGAACAAAAATTAGCAAAGCGGTTATAAAATCAAAATTCCACTTTGGAAAAAAATATTACAAGCACCAAGATAAAAGCAAAATCAAGCAACCAAGAAGCATCGGATAACTTTTTAATCAAAACAATTAAAGAAGCTGAATAAGAAAGGTAAAACTGAGGACTAAAAGTTTTTTCGGCAAATGATCCTCTAAAGGAAGAAAAATTAGGGTGAAAAAGTGGACTGACCTTCTGTGGCACCTTTTTGAGCAATATTTGATTTCATTAGTTCGTTTACTGCCTCCGCAGCTTCAATTCCGGCAGCACCCGTACAGTAGCTATTTCTGATGGTCTGTTTGCAGCACTTGTAGCCCCATTGATGATCCTTCCACCATGAACCCCAAACACAAGTGTGGTTATTAATATAAACATCCTCCTCATACTTGCTTCTGGGCAGCGCTGACTCCTGAATAGCACAAGAAGCTGATTAAGTATCTCGACAATGTAACATCGATTGGATGTGTCCTTATGATTCAGGAAAAGCAACTCCAATATCAGCAAGGAGAATGAGGAATGGCATAGCAAAGAAAATTTCATAACTGAATTTGACAAAAAAGAAAACCTTAACTAAAAACCTCACCTGCCCCTTAATGATCCTGCCAGCACGATCATATTCCACTTCTCTCTCACTCTGTCCCAGGAGCAGCTCTCTTGGGAGCTCTTCCTCTGAGGCTGCATTGCCATACCTCTCCAGGATGGTATCCTTTGTTTGAAACTTCAATTTTTCCTTAATAACTTTATAGTTCTTGTAAAGCAGCTCAGCTTGAGATGGCGCTGCCTGCATGTGGATGTCTTGCCCTTTATCAAATGCCTCCCAGGCATGTATATTAAGCTGCTTAAATTCAAGAGCTTGACCGCTATTTCTGTATTGGTTATCACCCTGAAAGCAAGAATCAATTCATTAGTAAAATATTTATCTAGCTCTAAAAGTTGGGAAATGAGCTAGAGTTACTGCCAAAACTTCAATGAACTTACCCCATAGAACTTCTCATTTGGATCAGCATCCGGAAGGGGATCCTCACGCATGGAACGCGTTTTGGGATCATAGTGAGCTGAATTGACATCAAGGTTCAGAAGGTACTTCGCTGTATCCTCCCGAATACGAAGGTTCCTAAAAAATAAATCCATTTAGTACTGTCCAGAATTTAAAGGATAGTGGGGGAAGAAAACTCATTCATTTAGACTTTGTAAATAATCACATAGATACAAACAGTTTATTTGGTTTTATTTGCTTATTAATGTTCCTCGAACATTGAAAGAACAAAAGACTGCTAATGTCAAAGCAAAAGGGTCCACCTACCTAACAGTTCCAGTACTTCCACCACCTGTTGTGCGAACACGCTTCTCAACCTTTGCAAAGTCCATCTGCTTGCTTTCATCAACCTTTGCCTCATCCACCCTTAAGTCATCTTCATCATCTTCTTCCTCATCGCTATCACCATCCTCACCATTTTGGTTATTGTTCTTCTCCTCTAATTTCTTCAGCTGTTGTTCCTTGAGATATTTTCTTCGAGCATTATCCCTAGCTTCATATCTCTCAATCACAAGAGCATAGCTTGATGCATCATAGCCATTCCACCGGTCTCTCTTACCATCGTAGTCAAGCTCAAAGGTCTCTATCTTTTCATCGGGTGCAATGTGTTTGTTTGTCCATTTGGCTCCCACTTTCCGGGGTCTTTCCATGCATGACTTTGAATCATGAGTCATGGCACCACAGCTGCAGGAGCCAACAAAGAATTACATTTAGCCACCATTTTCAGCTAATATGGGTACAAGACAAGCAAATGACAGCTGACAATATAGAAGAGGTAAAGGCCATGATGAGATAAACCCAAACACCATGAGGTAACAAAAAACCTCATGATTCTCTTCCCTAGTGAAGATCAACAACAGAAGGAAATTGAGAATACATATTTCGAAATCAGAAAAACTTATATTTGCACTTGCTAAGCTATAAAAACACAAGGAAAATACCACAAGTTTGCTTTTTTATTGGTCCAAAGGGGAGAAAAGTATGACTATGGAAACCAAAATTGTTAGCACGTTGACCTCCCCAAACATTATCATATTTAAGTTGAAGAAACAATTCATTTGTCGTGACTCCTAGGAAATATGATGGACTTGAACAAAATAATCCCCTTCAGTGGCTACAGCATGTACGTCCACAGAGAGAGAGAGAGAGAGAGAGAGAGAGAGAGTTTTCCTTACTTCTGGCATGCACCTTTTCGGTACTTGTCAGCCTGGAAAATTTTCGCGCCTCTGTCGTACCAAGATTTCGTGTAATTTGGATCTGATTTCCATTTCCTTTGATGTTTCAAGCTCTGACGACATAAGAAACATAGGTCAATTCAGCTATGTTCTATCATATGCAGAGGCATAAGAACATCTATAGGAAGCACAGCAAGAGGAAACAAGAGCTCAGCTTACAGGTCTCTCAGCATTGAGATACCATGGCGCAGATGACATGTACTGCGGAATATGAGGATTAATTTCCTTGCCATCTTCATCAACCTCAGCCGGAGCAAGTCCAGCTTTTCGTGCTTCTTCCAATTCAATCTGTTTCCTGTGATCCTCCCTAGATTTAAAAGCCACTGCAGACACCACAACATAAGCTGCCGTTAAAAATCGAAGCACCGTACAATTGACATATTCTAGCACCAAAAGTCCCGCCTTAGACCTACCCTACAATTTCATCAGAATCTGTTGTCTTCTTCACATTCGACAGAACTCATCTTCTTTAAACGGCATACAAGCGTAAGAAAAACAACATCTCATCAAAGGCCCGAGGGTCAAACGGGGCCAAGAGTTCATAGGGCTTAGCTTATATGATTAATACACATGTTTACTCCATTTTAAACGGGAGCGAAGAACACAATTTCCTCCTCCAATCGCAAAAAACCCGCCATAGAATTCGGGGACACGCAAACACAAGCAAGTTGAAATCGACGGCACCGCACAAAAGAAAGTCTCGAAAGCTCCAGAACAAGACAATAATCACAATGCGGAAGAGCGAAGTGAAATCGAAAGACGAGATGGGCAAACCCAAGAAGAACGAAATCAGCCTTGGAATTAGGGTTTCGGTACGCACCAGAAGCCGTCGCCATGATTTCTCCTGTATGAGTTCAACGCAGCACCACGGAGGAAAGCCGCAATCCGTCGAGCTCTAAGCTGGGCCGGGAATCAGAGAAAATCAAAGTTCTGAGATGAAATCGATCGATCGAGAGAGAGGAGCAGATAGCCTCTCCTGCTTTTTCTTCGGTCGATGAGATATGTGTTCGCCGTGGATAAATACGTGTCTGCCCCTTACGGATCCGAATTGGCCTAGGAGGCGGTTTGAGCTCATCGACGGGTGGTCGAAACCTTTTTCTTCTTCTTCTCCTTTTCTTCTTTAGTCAGATTCTTGTATAATACATTATTTTAAATTGATTTAATCTTTTTTTTTGTTAAAATCAATAGAAGTGCTGATTTGTCCATCCTTAAGGCGCCACAGTGGCATCCGCGTGTCACTTAAGGTGTCATTCGTTTCACGGAAAATATAGTATTTCTGAAAAATATTTTTCAAAAAATCATTTTTCATAAAAATAATAATATTTTTTTATGTTCATTTGTTAAAGGTTACCAACTTACCGACCTCGAGCGAGATTAGGGCACTATATTTAAAGGTAATCAAAAAAGACGAAAAATGTTTTTCACTTAAAAAAACGAAAATATTTTCTTCACTTTTGAATGTGTTTTTTTTATAAAACGAATTACGAAAAATTTGGAAAATATTTTTCTGGAAGTTATTTTTCATTAAATGAACGGAGCCTAAAATTAAAACAAACATTTTAATAATATCCAAAAGAAGAAGTAATTCTAAAAAACCAAAGCGAAAGAGAAAATGGACGAGAAGGGGAGGGGAAGCTACCACAGACAAGGGTGCCACCACCGCCGACTCGAGCGACCAGGGGCGGTAGTCTTTCGCCGAGCTCGGGGTGAACCTGATGTGACTGCCCATCGCCACCTTCATGATTGCGTCACCACTTTCCGGCGAAGGATGATCCAACCTCGTATGCAGTCTTCTTGGTGGCAAAGAAATGGCCGAAAAAGCCAAAGATCTACCAAGCCAAGACCCCCGCAACATTGACATACTTCTCCCCGTCGAGTTTATGCGCGAAGCGAGGCCTGAGGACTGTAAACGCCAGAGTGGGCAAAGGCGCAGTTGACCCAACGTTTCCACCGGTGATCATTCTTCTATTTTCCAATTTTTATGGTTTTATATCTATATTCCACCTCAGCAATGAGTTGGAATGGCACGACAATGTGGGATGACATGGATATCCATGTATTATTGATGTGGCATTGATGTGATATTTCGCGCCAATATTTTGTAACATGTATTTGATGGACAGAGTAGCTTGAACAAAAGAAATATATATAACTCAGAGAATTTAATTGGGCAAAAACAAAATTTTAGAAAAAGAGTCTAAGGGCTCCTAATGTCTTTGCCCCTTTATTTAACTTCTAATTCTTGTGAAGACACCATTAGATATTAGATTGGCTAATTACGAGCAAGCATACCACGAGTAACATATTAGATTTGAGGAACAATGGATGATTTATCTACTCTCTTTTTCAATAACTGTCGTACACAATTCTTTTTCGCATCACATAATTTGTTATCACATCAAGATAATGACTTTTCTTCATTAAGAGTTTGAGAATTAATAATGGAATAATTACTTTTCTCACTCATCAAGACCTCAAAATTTTGATTTATTCGATAACGATCCATCCTTTGGTGAAGTTCTTCACCTTCTCGAGTTCTAGAACAACAAAGTCAATGCACATAAGGAGCGAGCCATATATTAGAACATGCCACAAAAATGTTGGAGGAATGATTAAAAAAATCGTAAATATATTATACTTGTACCAAGAATAAATTACCAAAAAAGCTTGGAACATATTACAGTTATATCAATTTAATCCAATTTTTTTTGTAATTAAGTCCTAAAAATTTTATATTTCTTTACCAAAAAAAGAACATTTGATATTTGTACTAGTTTAGTCTATTTTATCACTTTTAGTTGGTTAGTGCTGATATAAACAATATTTAATAATACTTTAATATTTCTCATATATTTATATTTATTTTTCCATTTATTTTTTTTAAATCTAATCGACCAGGGCAACGACCAGGGCCAACTCCTACACATTTTGGCCTCACCGGCCATGGCCAGGAGCATTTGTAGCCAAATTCTAGTGTGGCCAACAAAGGGTGTCACTAGCCCTCCATTGCCGCCACTGATGGCTGATTGACCACCTTGTTGGCCATAATTTTTTTTAAAGAAGAAAAAAAGAAAACAAAATCGAAAAAATAAAAATATTTCAAGAAGTAAAATTGTTCACTTTACGGTCAACGGGCAAAAATTGACTAACTGGATTTAATTAGTACAAATACAAAAAAATTATGACTTAATTGACAAAAGAAGGTTTAGAAAAAAATAAGTTTAGATTTTTTTGGTCTTTTTTTTCCTTATGAATATTTAGTCATAAATTATTAACTTCACCAATCGAGTCATAAATCTTTTGACATATTATCTATTGAATTCATCCAGAAATTTTTTGCTTGAAATCTCTAATGTGGACACCGCCTATCGTAATTAACAAAAACTAGTGTTGACATGTATATTTTTAATAATATTTGATTTTTTTAGAACTTCAAAGTTTTTATTTTATTTTCTTGACTTTTTTTACCCAAGGTCAGCAAGATCATTAGCCATAGATGAAGGCCGCAATGTACTCGCCAATTTGAGCATCATAGCCTAGCCTAGGGCTGAGGTGAGGGTTGTGATGCCCTTGTCGACAAAAATAGGGTGTGCTAGGTGAGGGTCATCACCCTCTCTTTGGTCGGTCAAGGCATTGCAACCCTCACCCTAGGCCTTCACCAAACATAGTGAGGGTCCCCCTCTCTTTGGCCGGTCTCAAAAAATGTTAACATTAATACTAGTTATGTTATGTAAGACGGTTAGTATCAAAGTTAGAAATTTCTAGTCAAAATTAATCAAATTGACTCAATTAGAAAAATATTAGAACATTTATAATTTAATTGACATGATTGAAAAGTTTAAAAATTTATCAAAAAAAAGAAACTGAATTGACCAAGTACAATAAATTTAGAACTTTTTTAGTAATTTCCCAAAAGAATATCATTAGCCACGTTTGCCCACCTTTCGAGTAGGAAAATAAGGTTTTCCGATTCTCTCACATGATTAGCTTCCTTTTGACTTTTCCTACTTCACCAATGCCTAGAACTAGCATCCCTTCTTGGCACAACGAGAACAAATGACTTAGCTCGCCAATTGTCTTAAAATCTGGAAACCATATATTCAGCAAAATCAACTTCTTCCTTCCATCATAGCTTCTTTTTTGGCCCCTCTTCTTGTATTGATCGATCGCATACTAGTCATAAAGTCGAAGTCCAAAACCATTTGATAGTGCACCAACGAAAGAGATGTCGTGATTATTATCTTCGCTTGCGCAGCACAGAGTCGAGAGACAAATCGATCACACACAGCCATCACAGATGGCCCTGCGAAAGTCGGAGCACGTCCAAACTACCTAGTTCCCCACGAGCAAAAGGCGACAAAGCCCGAGATTGCCAGAAATGTGGAAAGCCGTAACTTGATCAACACTCGATGGAACAGTTACAGAAAACACCCTTCTCTCCAAGTGAAAAACTCCAAGAAAAGAGCCAAAACCCTAGCAATTTCCCTTTGAACCATCACTAAGCTGACTTGAGCGGGGGAACTGTCCCCATACACAGCACTCTCAAGTACTTTCGTAAATGTATTTTGCAGGACTAGACAGGAAGCAGAGAGTAAGAAGCACCTATCCACAAGGTTCAAAACCCCATTGCCCATCCTCGAAAGCTACCCCTATTCAACGGGGAAAAAAAAAACCAAGCACAATCAGGTGTAATTCGTGAGAACTACAGAGAGCAATGGCTCAAAGAAGAAGTGCAAATACTGTTTGCCATGCGAGGCCACCCCTCCTATCAAGTGAGGCTGCTTATGGACAAGAACCTCATCCTGCCAATCTGCAGTTAATAGGAGAAGGCGGGAGGAGGAATATGGTCAATGAGAATGATCAAGGTAATGCTGCTCGTCAGGAACCCCCTCCTTCGACAGCTCATGCCATTGCGGAAATGTTCCAAGTTTGATGAAGAAAATGGAAGTTCTCTGGCTTCCTTGAAAACATGAAATGATAACATCAAAATTTTTTAGTGTTATAAACGAGGCATTACCATTTTCTGACCCAATGTTTATGCCTTCATTAAAGCCTGGTCCACTACCCAATTAAGTGGGCTGGTCAACCTATGAAAGAAACGGACTAGAATAATCTGTGCTTCATCTCGGAAATCAAGAAACTTCCAAAATAACCCTTTTAGATCGGGCCAGCCGTCGCCTCTATCTCCGCCGCCATTGTCGTCGGGAGCCGTACGAAGGTGCCTTCATGGATTGGCCACCCTTGTTCCTGCACATTGAGTTACCGGTCTTCCCAGGGCTACCATGGGCTCGCCAGTAACACCCAGGTCGAGCCGTCGCCCCTCGCACATCCACAGACGTCCCCTCAACCTCCCTATGGCCACCATTGCCGATGACATGCCCCGAAGCTGCCGATTTCTCGCTGACCCATGCGAACCCCTATTTTCTTGTCGTTGGACCATTGTTCTCGGCTGTCGTGCCCTCTCTAGGGACAACTAGCCATTGCCACCACCACCAATCAGTAGCTAGGAACCCTAGGAGCCCAAGTCTACCAGCCGCTGTCGCCGGCACCACACTGTTTGAGAGGAATAGCCCCCGAAGCTCAGCCCCTTCTCTTGGAAATTCAAATTGCGACTGCCGCCTTCATGCCACTGCTGCTTGTCGCTCCGGCCACCCCTAGCCACGCCATCGGTACTCATCGACTCGTAAGGGAGTCATCTTCTAGATCCCTCCGGTCTCAACTGTCGATTTGGCTGAAGGATATAGAATCGGCCTTGACCCAACTACCCCATGCTTGACTCGGCTTCATACTCAGTTGGGCTCGTCGATATTCAGCCTAAACGGAGCTATTTCGGCGCCGACGACCACTAGTCATGGGCTCAGCGGCCTTCCACGGCTGAGGGCCACTCGCCGGAGCCTTGCTGAAGGGCCGCCGAAGCTTTGTCGAAGCTCGCTAGAGCTGTCCCAAGGCTGCCTTGGAGGTGTCCTGTCTCATCCGAGGTGTTGGATCAAAAATTGGAAAGCTGCACCAAGCCTGAGCGCGATCGGAAGTTTGAAAAGCGTGTCGTCATGAGTCGATGCTTAGGATGCACGAACAAAACGGGTGAGTGGACATCCTATCCCTGGGCGAGGTTGATTTACCGCTCTAGTAAAACGGTTAAGGCAAACTAGCTAGGTTGATTTGGTGAATTGGTAGACTAGGCCAAGTAGGGCCAGGTTCATGTCAGGATTTAGGCGATAATAGATTAGACCGACTAACTGACCAATATGCCTTGGTTTAGTTGTGGTGATCGACTGAGCCATATAGGGTGTCGATCTGACTACTTGGATCATTGGGTGATCATTTTAATGATGATGCGGTTGTTAGTAGTCCTAAAGACTATGTATTATAACTCTGCCTATATAAAAGCATGTAACGTGATTTGCAAAATAAAAGTGTTTGAAGAAAAGTTCCTCTCGGACGAAATCCAAAAAATCATGTCTCTTTAAATTCTATCATTCTTCTTCTTAACCTGGTAAAACCCTATAGGAAATGTATCTTCTCTCATTTATACGACGCACAACATTAGCGATTCTATGTCATTTAACCCAGGCAAGTTGTTCATCTTCTCAAAGGTAGTACCTTGGAGGATTAAGCACGATTGCTCGCCAGTGCATGATAGCATACCTGGAGACTGTTTAGCTTACTTGCTTTTATATGATAGTTAGGGACTAAGACTGGTCGTGGACGGTCTAACTAGTTAATTTGTATGTTTTGGTAATTCTCTAGTCAACCTATTGAGGGAGACGACGAGGAAAGCAAGGATCACGAGGTAATCGCTAAAATGATTGGAGTGGTCATTAATACCGAACTACACTTAAGTGGTGTCGTGAAGGTCCTGATTTGTCGTGGAGCCAATTGGGATTTTGGCTAAATGCATTGAATGCATATTAGGATGGTCTGATTAGGTGGCCAATGTTCCCTAATCATTGAAGGAAGTAAATTGAGCATCAAGATACCTTGTTTAGGTCCTAGTTCAATCTCAGATGGTTCTTTATATTTAATTGTGGATTATGGTTTTTATTTAATTAATTATGAAATGTATGGATGATGGATGTTATTTAATTTATTGTTTATGTGGGTTTGAATGGTATATATTTAGTTAATTCTGCAATTACGCATTTAATTATTTATATTTCATAGCAATTCATTTATTATTGTTTCAATTAGGATAATCTATTTAATTATTTTAATTGGGCATTTATTTATTTATTTATTATTAAATGGCCAATTAATTATGAATTTCTTGAAGGGGATATTTTTTTGGTTAACCCTGGTTAGGCGAACAACCCTGGTTTAGTGCCAAGTCTCGTCGTGGACCAATTGACTCACGGATAGATTCGGTTGATGTAAAGAGAGAGACCATATATGGGCTGTACGACGGAAGCCGTGAGAATTTGGAGGGATTATGATTGTTGGGGATAATTTGGTCTTACGAAAAGTCAAGTGATCTAAGAGATTGACTAGTGAAAACAAATAGGACTGGATGATAGATATCGAACTGGTCTGGACTTGGTCATAGACCGATTGTCTGGGGGTAAAATGGGCCTATAAATGACAACTACGGTGCAAAGCATGATAACCGGGCTGGAGAGCCCTAAGGACTGAGCAGCACGCCAGTCATCCTAGAGGACCCTGTAGATTGGATTATAAGCTAATCTAGCCTAAGAGGCCATATTAGGAACACATGGCACCTCGAGTGGTTTCCACTACCTCCACTAGGTTGATGACTAAGTGATGTATCGATAGTGAATCCGAGTGAGTCGAGTGTTGCCTATGAGAGTTTGACCTAAGGACTAGGGACCCTAGGGCAATAGCTTTCCTAGTCTGGGTTTAGGGTTAGACTCAAGTAGATATCCAAATATCTCACACCACCACAGACTCTTTTTGTAGGTATGAAGCATAGAACCAAAGGAGGAACCACATGAGGAAGATGAAGAGATGCGCTTCTGGTTGCGCTGAAGGCCAGCGACCTGCCTGGGATGTCGCATTTTTATGGCTACATTAGAAGATGGTCAGAGATTGTCTCGTGCCCAAGGGTGACTATAAAGAATCAAGTGTTCAAAGAGGCTGAACTCGAAGACATACCGGTGATCCGAGAGTTCCTAGACGTTTTTCCTGAAGAGTTGCCAGGCTTACCACTAGAATGTGAAGTTGAGTTCACCATTGAACTGTCACCTGGAGCGGAGCCAATATGTAAAGCACCATACTACATGACACTAAAAGAATTAAAAGAATTGAAGGTACAACTTCAAGAATACTTGACAAAGGCTTCATTCGACCAAGCGCAACTACAAGGTATGTCGGTATTCTCGAAGATCGACTTAAGGTCGGGGTACTACCAATCAAGAATCAAGAAAGAAGATATTCCCAAGACCGCCTTTCGTACACGATATGGGCACTATGAGTTCTTGGTTATGGTGTTTGGATTGACCAATGCACCATCAGCCTTCGTGGATCTCATGAACCGGATATTCAAGCCGTATTTAGATCAATTTGTTGTCGTTTTTATTGATGACATCTTGATCTATTCCAAAGGACTTGAAGAGCATGAACAACATCTAAGGATCGTGCTACAAACTCTAAGGCAACACCAACTATATGCAAAGTTCAGCAGGTGAGTTCTGGTTGAACCAAGTGACATTCTTACGTCACGTAGTGAATAAGGATGGAATATCTATGGATCCGACAAAGATAAAAGCCGTGATTGAATGGTCAAGACCTACAACAGTTACCAAAATTCAAAGTTTCTTAGGTCTCCCTAGTTATTATCGATGATTCATAGAAGGATTTTCTTGAATCGCAGGTCCTTTGACGCAACTTACAAGGAAAGACACTAAGTTCGAGTGGACCGAAGAATGCGAAAGGAGCTTTCTAGAACTCAAGAGAAGATTAACTTCGGCTCCAATACTAACTATGCCATCTGGTAGTAGAGGTTATGTGGTCTATACTGATGCTTCTTACAAAGGTTTGGGCACAGTTTTAATGCAACATGGAAGAGTTATTGCCTATGCTTCACGACAACTCAAGCCTTATGAGTTGAATTACCAAACTCATGACTTGGAACTCACTGCTATAATCTTCAAAGAGAAAATATGGCGACACTACTTATATGGTGAGAAGTTCGAGATCTTTACCGACCACAAGAGTTTGAAGTATCTCTTCTCTCAAAAGGAGCTCAACATGCAACAAAGAAGATGGATAGAGTTACTAAAAGACTATGACTGTGAGATTCTATATCATCCTAGGAAGGCTAACAAGGTTGCCGATGCCTTAAGTCGAAAATCTACTATGGAAGTGGCGACTCTTGTGGTCAAGGAATGGAAGTTACTTGACAAACTAGCCCACTTGGACTACCAAATCACTATGGATGATCTCACTAGTGTGATGGCCACTCTAAGAATCGAGCCCAAGATAGTCCAAAGAGTCAAGAATGGACAACGACAAGATCCAGAAGTTGAGGAAGTTTGTGAACTAACCAAAAAGGGAAACAAGGCTAGATTTCATGAAGCCGAAGACGAAATTATCAAGTTTTGAGGACACTTATGTGTACCGAATGACGAGCAACTAAGGAATGACATCTTAACCGAAGCTCACCACGGTACATATAACATTCACCCTAGAAGCACCAAGATGTATCAAAATCTTCGTCAAAATTTCTGGTGGAACGGAATGAAGAGAAATATAGCCTAGCACATATCTCAATGCCTCACTTGCCAACAAGTAAAGGACAAGCATCAAAAGCCTGCTGGACTACTCAAACTGTTGGACATTCCAAAATCGAAATGGGAGCACATCACGATGGATTTTGTACATGGTTTGCGGAGAACTTCAAGTGGTTACGACGCTATTTGGGTAATAGTGGACCGATTGACGAAATCCGCCCATTTCTTTCCGATAAGGAAAGACTATTCTTTGAAAAGGTACGCCGATCTATACATCAAGCAAGTAGTAAGATTTCATGGAATTCCAATATCTATCACTTCTGACCTAGATTCAAGGTTTACATCACACTTTTGGAAGAAATTACAAAGCGCACTTGGAACTCAATTAAATTTTAGCATGGCTTATTATCCTCAAACCGATGGACAATCTGAAAGAGTCATTCAAATTTTGGAAGAGATGCTTCAAGCTTGTGTACTTGATTTTGGAGGTAATTGGGACGACAAACTACCTCTAGTTGAATTTGCATACAACAATAGCTTTCAACAAAGTATCGGAATGGCACCATATGAAGCATTATGTGGAAGACCGTGCCTAACACCTACTTGTTGGGATGAAGTAGGAGAACGAAAGCTTACAGGACTCGAGATTGTGCAAATCACTTTGGAAGGAATCAAGAAAGTCCGAGAAAGACTAAAGATGGCACAAGATAGGCAAAAGAGCTATGCTGATCGTCGAAGAAGACTGCTAGAATTTGAAGCTGGAGATCACGTTTTCCTTAAGGTATCACCTTTAAGGGGAGTATCAAGATTTGGAACGAAATGAAAGCTTCAACTGAGGTACGTTGGACCATTTGAAGTTCTTGACAAGATTGGGAATTTGGCCTATCGACTTGCTCTACTGCTGAAGTTTTCGAACGTACAAAACGTGTTCCATGTCTCGATGTTGAAGAAGCATCAATCGGACCCGACACATGTTATACAACACGACACACTTGATCTTAGTGAGAAGGCGACTTACATTGAAGAGCCAGAACGGATACTCGACAAAAGAGAACAAGTGCTCATAACGAAGACCATTCCATTGGTTAAAGTGTTATGGCGACACCACGGTATTGAAGAAGCGACATGGGAAAGTGAAGAAGAAATGAAACAGAAATACCCGTAACTTTTTGAAGAGCAGTAATCAATTTCGAGGACGAAATCTTCTTAAGAAGGGGAATACTGTGACATCTTGAAATTCAAGGATCTCACGAGACGACACTTGACACCCGAGAATGATCAAAATGAAAAGAATTGAGCTTTTATCAGATTGAGCTAGTCACAGATAGACAGTTAGAATAAACCAAAGGGAAAGAATAGAGGAAATAATGTGAAATTGGAAACCCCGAAGACCCCGACATGAATCCGTCGTCACCCTGAGCTCTGTCCATCCATCTGAGGCATTTGATTTTGAGGCAACGGTGAAGTTTTCTAAACTTGGATTCAAGATTGATTTTTTTTAATTTGGAAGTGATCGTTCTTTGGAAGGCAAGTAGATTTGGAAGAAAACTAGTTATGGAAACAAGATCCTAATTGTATGGGTGAACATGATTGATGGACTTTCTTCATGATCATAATTGACTTGGGATCTCCTTAATTGATTCTGTCCAATGGATATATTGGAAGAATTTCCTTCGGATAGTGCCAATGATCATGTGGGCATGATGGAGTATTAAAAGGACGGTCTCTGGTCTTTTGAGGCACTGGTGATTGAGAGGAAAATTTCAAAGTTAAAAAGTTTACATTTCACTAGTCATTTATTGAACGTTGTACTTGAAAAGAGAGAATCATAGTATAGCTTTGTGAGACTAACACTAATCACTGAGAAGTTTTGAACAAGACTGTAATTATCTTCTGATCCACAGTGAAATCCAAACAGTTAGTTGTCAGCAACGAAAGTGGATGTAGGTTTGGACTAAGTCAAACTACTATAATCTTTGTGTCTATTCTCTCTTTATTGAACTTACTTATTACTTTCATTTGAATTGTTTATGTCATTGTTCCTCACACTTAGCACTCGAAAGAATCATATTTTACTAATTCCTCTTAAGACTGTTTTTACACCTATTCACCCCCTCTAGGTGTTTATACTAGCTATATCACCATATTGTGTTAGGGATTGCTTTCGTAAGTTTAATTTAATTTGATAAAGTCGACAATTGATCATGGGTTAATATTGTCGCTAGAGAATGCGAATGTTGAAACTTATCATGTGTCCAATGGACTACGGTGTGATAACTCTGATGTGGCAAGCCCTTGTACTTAATTAAGAAATTAATCGAGTATGTTATTACATGCTATGGGATGCCACAACTTCCAAGTTCAAAAAGCAACAACATTGAGCATTCAACTCGACGGGAGCCAAACTCTTTTAGAATGGGAAGTCTCTTCAAATTAAGTTGACGTCAAGGCACTCGACTTTTGCTCTATTCAACCTCTTGCATGAGTAGGCCTGGAGTGGACATAATCACAAGTGAGTTAGAAGATCAACAAGCTTGGAAGACCGTGATCTCGCCCCCAAAATGAAGTAAAACTTTCTTATGATGAGATTTGCATAGGGGAGCGTGTCGTCCATGCCGTCAACCTTTTCTCCAATCCATGGAAAACAATAGTCACATCTAAGTAGACGTGATCGAAAGTTGGTGCGACGATACCGAAGCTCCAAGAACCTCGAGTTCAAGGATCCGCCGCGAGATGAGCCAAACCTTGTATGAAAAGGAAGCACTCCCACTAAAATGAGCTCATGGCCCCTGACCTTTGCTCCAACCCTTTCGCAAGAGCTAATAAGGTCAAGGTTAGTACGTTGAGGAGTACTTTGAATAGTTTGCAGGCTGAGGAGAGCCCCGAGATCAAGCATCCAAACCAAGACAAGACAAAGCTCCCTTAGAATCAGATGTTTATTGACCAGGATAGTGGAAAGGCCCTCTACATTTGCTCTAATATCTCTTGGGGTGCTAGTTGTACGCAATTTGCCGGAACTACAAGTAACATAGGTGATCTGGGAGCTTAGAGACCTTGAGGTCGAGCATTTGAACCCGAAGAAAGTAGCCAAACTCTCTCTGCATGGACGGTCCCTCAATTGCAGCGATGTCATCGCCCTTAACGCTTGCTTTAATCATTCCTAAGTGCCGATTCTTGGAATGAACATAATCATAGATGCCTTGCAAGCTGATAAGGCAACAAGGTTGCGCATAGGAACCGAGCTCCCTCGAAATGGGAGATTATCCCTTTAGAGGAATAAGATGGCCCGCTACCTTTGCTCTAGTCTTTCCCTAGTGCAAATCACATCCAAATCGATGGTGTCACGAGTAATGCAGGGGATCTAGATGTAACTCAATTTGAGGCTCTGATTAATGAAAGAGGCTTAAGATGTCATGACTCAAATAGCAAAACAGGATAATTAGCTTGTTGGATCCTTATGTGAGGACAATGAGGGATCGACAAGTCTAATCATCTAGAGTACTCGGCCTCAGAATAATTGCTCGACCGTAATGATCGAGCAAGATGGTCGTGTGCTAACACAAATTGTCATGTGATGACCCAAAGACATGTTCAATGGATAATTATTGTCAATTCATGAGTGGCAATAATTAATCTTGAACCAACCTTGGAGTTATCAGTATGACTAGGTGATTAGAACAACATCTCGTTGATTACATGACAACCAAGGAAATTTATGAGGATTGGCGGGGCTCAATGTGGCTTAGGTGTGAGACTCGCAAAGTGATGCCCAGTGGATCATCATTAGAAAAAGGATTATTTGAGATCATCAAAGGCGATACTTAATCATAAATTTTAGATTAATTATAGGCATCAAGTTTGAGAGAAATCGGACCCTAACCCAATTAGGGAATTAGAGTCAGACCAACCCAAGAGAATAAAGCTTGGCCCAAGAAAGGCCATTAAACTATATTTAGCTCCATCATAAGGAAAATACATAGCCATGAGGGCTATAAGTCAAGATGATGTAATAAGTCATTAATGATTGATATTTAAGGCTTAGCCCCAAGTTTCTCCTTTTGCTTTGGCTCGAAGTTTCTCCTCTAGCTTTGACCCCAAGCTTCCTTGCTTATAAATAAAGGAAGAGAACTCTTTATTTGCATCATTTTTCTCAAGCCAAAGACTCTTCTTTCCTTCTTGAACTCTATTATGCCCAATTCGGATCCTAGGCAACCAGCCGTTGTTCTGCCTTCAACCCACCAGCAACCACTTTCTTCACCAAAGGCCGTGACCATCCTCTTATACACCTTAAACAGTCTCTCCTACAAATTTGCAACCCTAACGGAGCTCTTGTTGCTTCTGAACTGGTCTTGGAAGTTGCAGACCTCCTGAACCGAGAAGCTATTTCATCCACTTTTATATTTGGCTTTAGTTCACTGACCAAACAGCCTTCGATTTGAGCGAAACCACCACCATTGTGCTCGTAATGTAAGCTTTGATGTTTAACGGTGTTAACTGACTCTTGATATTCTATCTTAGGCCGTCAAGAAATTTTTTTCGCTCAGTCAATTAGGTCTTCAACGAGCTTAAGAATGAAACGAGGTAACTCGATCAGCTTAGCCTCATACTAGTTCATGGTCATCCCATTCTATTTCAGTTGCATAAATTCCATAATAATCTTATCATGGACACATTCCAATAAGTATTTTATGATAAAGGCGACAATAAAATCCTTTTCCAATAAAATCTTTCCAAAATACCACCTCATCTTCGGAGAATATAATCCCCTAAATCACCTTCCACCAGCAGCTAGTTTCCTCAAAATTAGTACACTAAAGCCACTTGGTTGATATTATAACACCCTAGGAAGAGTAAGGCTTTCTCCATCTCATCCATCCAAACCACGGCTTCCTCAGAATTACCCATCTCGATGAATTTTGGAGGCCTTAATCTTAAAAATTGCTCGGTCAATCTTTGGAGATGACGCTCTCCGTTATTATTGTTAAGGGTAACTATAATTTGATGCTACACTTGTTGCACCTACTACTCCATTAATTGACCTATATTTAAGAGCAAACAAGTATGTAAAATGTCCACGTGCATGCACAAATACAACCTTATTTCAATGTGCTTTACGTCTTTACATCATTGACCCCACCAAAAAAACAATGTCATGTTTCACCCTTGAAATTTAGTTTTTCGAACTAAAAAATTCAACACACTTGAGTTGTGAAATTTAAAAAATAAAGAGTAAAAATTAATCTAAATAAGCATGGGAAGCTCTTTATATGCTCTTTTTTATTTATATTTTTTTTATTGTCAATAGGATTCTTGTGTTGTCTAGGCTAGTAGAGAAAAAAATGGAAAATAGGAAACTTGATCAGTAAAGTAGTTGAAAGGGGTGACTACCTCGACCACCTCATAGCATTAAGATATGACTTATTCACGGTGAAATATTTAATATGAGCCACTATTGCTCATCAGAGTGAGCGTGTCATCATTCAATCGTGGTATTAATTGTAGTGGAGCTAAGATTTTCCTATGGCACGGACTAGGGGCGTTAAATGGGTGAGTTGAATCGAATTTGGGTCGGGTCAAATATGAATCGATCTATATTTGATCTATTTAATCCGTTTTGACCCATATTCATGTAGTGTAAATGTGATAACCCATACCTGAACCGTACCGACCCGATCCATATTGATAAAATACTTTCATATTTAACCAAGTTTAAGAAAATTTGCTTGGCGATTTTTTAAAAATTTTATTTTTAAAATAATTTTATGAAAGGCGGTTATATGATAATTTTTCTAATTTTTTAAAACTTTTTTTTTCAAAATTTTAACTATTTTTATTTAAAAATATATATATTTTTTCATTTTCTAGTCAGTGGAGTCTAATGAGTTCATCGCTCGCCTCTTGGCCAACGACCAACTTAGAATAAGGGGAAAAGGAGAAAAAAGAAAGAAAAAAAGAAGGAAAAATAAGGGAAAATAAAAGCAATCCAATTTTTATTTTTAAAAAATAAAATAATTAGAATAACAGAATTTTCATAGTCTAATAATGAATTGTAAATAATATATAAAATTATTTGTTAATAATACTTGAAACTAATTAGGTAACCCGTTTATGACCTGTTTATAATCCATTTATGACCCATGAGATTGATAAATGACCAATTTAACATTTTAAGCTAATCCATTTGTGATCCATATTATCAAATATGGGTTAAAATATGGGTCCTTAACCCATTTTGCCACCTCTAGGCACACCTATACCATAAATACCAAATCATCTTAATCCATTGAAGACGAATGATTTCGAAAATATTTTTCTGAAAAAATGATTTATTAAGTTGGTTATAGAAATAAATAAACAAAAAAAACTATGTCATCATTTACAAAAATGTAAAGACATAAATTGTTGCTGACAATGAAAAAAATTTTAGGTTAATTATTGGAAGTGATATGAGTAATTATTTTTAAAAATACATTTTAAAAACCATTCATTTCCCATGAAAATATAAAAATTTTAAGTATTAGGACAATTACTATGGTATACAAATAGATTTGAACCAAATAATTTTTTAACATTGATTTAATATGTAATATGGTTTATGTACTTTTAAATTGTTCAATGTGGTTCATAAACTCTAATGTAATATTTAATATTGTCCTCAAACTTTTAATTCATGCAATGTGATCCTGGAATTTTTTATATAAGTTCAAACTAATTTTGAAACTATAAGAAAATATTCAATAGCGTTCTTAAAATTAAATTAACTAAATAATAATATTGGGCATTTTCATGTAGTTTAATGGCTATTTTTAACATTTACTGAAAATTTTGAGGATATCATTTAACAAATAAAATTTTAAAGACAACATTATATATTAGGTTAAGTTTAAGAACGATATTGAATAAACTGGAAACTAATGAACCACATTATTCATTGAGAATATTTGTATATTTATCCATTCAAGAAAAAAAAAATAGGAGACGTACATAACGAGGTTCGAAAACTTTATTGCGAAGCTATATCCTCAAACCTCCATGGAGGGGAGGGTTTGAGTGAGATCACTCCCTTCCCTCCATTTTTTAATACTCTTTGGCTGATTGGTTTTTCTACTTTTGTGGAGCTTTCTTCTCTTTTAACCTAATCGTATCAAGGAGCTTTCTACCCCACTCTAGTATAGGTCATTTTTTTTTGTAAAGGGGGCGGAGGGGTTGTCTATGTATGTAATCGTGGGCTTTTGCTTCCTTATGCTTTTGTTTGTGCTTGAATCCAGTTTCAAATAAGATTGAAAGCATTTCATGAAAGTTTCGCTCTCAGAGGTACCAAATCTATGTTCATTCAACCTTATTAGTATAAATAATGACGGTCTTCAGGACATAATCTAGGGGCGTGTTTTTGAAGGATAAAGCTATAGCAATGTTTAGAAATCTTATGCATACTCATTATTGAAGACAAAGTCGGTAATTGATAGTCTTTATTTAAAAAAGTCATAGATCTACTTATTGAGAGTATGATCCTTAATCTTATTTCGATGGTTCATTATGTTATCTGAAACTTATTTTATTTTTAAATCGTTTGGAATTTATCTTGATTTATAGTTAGAATGCATTGTTTATCTATGAATATTTACTTTGACAAAAACGAACCGGCTAATCGCCCGTCGGAGATTGCCTTTGCCCAATCCACAGGCCACAGCCACTGCACACGTGGCAAGCAAAAACGCCCCCCACTCCCCAAAGGAGAAATTTTATAGCAGCTGTGAAACGATGACCTCTCTGTGTTCGATGAAAGGTTCCGCAGTGCCAAAGCCAGACCACCACTTTCGGGAGAATTCAGTGAGATAAATCGCAGTAAAAAAGGTGTCGAGAATTCTTGAGCTGAGAAGATCCTAAGCCGAGAAGTCTATCTTCCTCTTTCTTGGAATTGCTGATGGAACTGTGTTAGCTTGCTGCTACAACCAAGAAGAGATAATGAAGGGTCTGGTGCTTCGTAGACCTTTAATTTGGGGAGTGAAGCTTCCCTTGTTAGTTGGGGTGGACTCGTTGCCTTGCACTGCAACGCCCCCCACAGTTGAAACCTCGTACTCTCGTGAGTTTTCCCTCTTTTCTCGTACCTCGTCTTTCTTTGGTCTTCATTCGTTTATAGGATCTGCGAAAATGTTATGGGAACATAACTGCGGACGCGAAAGTTAAATTTCGGATTCAATCGATTTTTCGTTGGACGGCTGAATTCTGGTCTAGTTTTTGTTGAAAAAGGAAGACTTTGAGTTGAGAGATTCATACTCTGATGCTTACCCTTTTCTAGTCAAGTTTCTGTAATGAGAACTGAGCGAAGTTTTGGCATCTTTGTCCTTATGATTTGTGTTGTCCGATGCCTATGGGGCTTATCGCTGATGAGATGATTGATCTTTGCCCTTTTCTTGTTAAGATTTTAACGCGATTTAAGTGAATTGGGTGTGCAGTCTACTAGATTTCTCCCTCTCTGCCAGATTAGCCACTTGAAAACGATGCACTTTGTTCCGACTAATCGTTTCAACTTATATATATCTTCTTGAACTGCAAAGATTTTGCTATATAATGAACAATATAAGAAGCACAGAAAGAAAGTCATTATGAAGCACAATGCAACATGGATGTGGAAAAGAAGATGGAAGCTTCTTTAGTATATGCAATTTCATGGCATCTTCATCTTATTCTGGACACTGAAAACTGTATTATTCTTCTCCTTCAAATTGCTGAATGACCAGAATAATGTTCTACTGAAAACTTGTAAGCTTTCCGAAAATTAGCTGCATAGATATTACAACAGAGGTTGACTTTTACTCCTTGTAGGCCAAAAAAGAGTTACAAAAGAATTTGGTACTTTACCGTGTAAGGAGACAAATATAAACAAGAAGCTTGGTACACTTGTTTTAGAAGATCAAATACTTTTCCTTATTATTGTGGACCTGGGCTGTGCTAGTTTTTGACAAATTAGCGTGGGTTTTCTTTTGGGCTGAATGCACATTAGGTTGGGTTGGCTTTGTGAAAATCACACTATATTGACTAACCTAATCTTTCTCTTATGTAGCTAGATGTAGAGGATTATCAAGAAGGAAACAAACATGCAGCACATTCCAAGCGCAAGCATCAAATGTAAGTATTGGATCAGGGGGATACGAAGGTAGGGATGAAAATGATAATCAGAATGCCTTGGGAGAGAATCCACCTGGAAGCAGTTCATCAACAATGTTAGTTCTATCTAATTGATTAACAGCTCATCCCTTTTTCTGATTTGCATTTGCAGAATCTTGTTTTATTTGGTAGCCTACTTACTCATGATGATGATCAGCTGCGATTTTGATTCTAAGAATGTGTTAGATTGTGGTAATAATGATTGGCTGCTTGATATATAAATCCAAAGCAGCAATTGCGATGTAATGATCCAAAAAGTTTTAGCTTCACTTGATAGGCATTATGATATTCCTAATTTGTGCTTTTAGTATCTTGTTTGTTTGTTTGTCAAAACAGAGGGAAAGAGAAATCATCATTCATGAGAATTGAGGTAGAAGTTCTACTGAACATGGTTTACTGGATATGCTATCTCTATGAGTTGAGTTCAAGCTCTATTAAGAAGATCATTAGTCCTAATCATCATGGTCTTTCAAGATCCTCTAGAAAGATGTGTTGTCCTTCCACCCTTGCTATTTTTACGTTTGAACACTAGCCCTTAGATTTGACGTAGGATTGGTACCGAATATCTGTATATTGTAATCTCTTACTATAGATTATTTATATGCTCAGCCAAAAAGGAAAACAAGAAGCTTTTTGAAAGTATGCTTGGTGTGTGTCAATATTATAGCTTTTTGGCCTATACTTTATCTCCTCTACAAAAGTCCCATCATCTTTGCATTGTAATAAAGTTTGTTTGGCAAGGCAATAGGTGATGCTGTGACTATCTATACTTCCTTAAGTCTCTTAAGCTGTGTGCTTCAAATTTCAGCCAAAAAAATGTGCATGGTTTGAATGCATTTCTCCCTCTCATCATTTGAATTGTGATGCTAGGAATCTGTGAAGTTAATTAATTGAGTGTTTATTTTTGTGTTTTGCAGCAAGAAGATCCCTAGCCAAATTCCTTATCCTCTCTCTGTTGCTTTGGTTCTCTTTGGATGCGCTTTGGTATTTTCCTTGATTGTGTTTGCCAAAGGCAGACCTTCATCACTATTGGCTGCTATCACAAAGTCAGGCTTCACAGCTGCATTCACATTAATATTTGTCTCTGAAATTGGGGATAAGGTAGTTAATTATGGACAGACTGATGCTTTTGTCACAAAGCATTCATATGAGAAATTCTCATCTCTCTGCTTATTCATCATCTCATGTCAATTCCTGCTTTCTTAGTCTAATGTCACTAATACTTCAGAAGAGTTGTAACATAGGGACTGTGGCTGGATATACAAACGCCTGTTTGGACTTTTGTCAACTTGAGCATGTAGGTGACTACCACTAAAGGGTTATCAGCCACTGAACCTAGCTCTTCCTATGTGACTGATGCTCCAGCAAAGAGGAAAAATTTGGCATTGAAGCATAGGAAACCTATGAAACTGAGGCCAGTTTGTTGTCCAGTAATATGGCTAATAAAGAATTATGCATATAGGCTTTGCACATCATGCTCAAATAGTTCGAACCTAAATTACTTATGACTTAAGCATGACACTACTCTCACTGTGTGTTGACATCCAATAACTTTCTCCCCCTTGATAGTTGGTCTAGGTTTGGTCCTCTATATCTATTTGATGTGCTGTTGATGTGTATCTCTTGTCATTGCTTAGGTCCTAGAAATGCCAGAGTGCAGTGTGCCGTCCCTTCACTCCATGATATCTCCTTTTCTGCATTAAAAACAAAAGTCACTTTGCCTGGGGGTCCTGTTGAGGTCAATTGCATGGTTTCTTGAGTTTAATATTCATGGAGCTCTTCTATGTCTCAATAAAATCTGTTTTATTAGTTAACCTATCTCTGCTGCCAGAAATTCAAATATCTTCATTGGAAGATTTGAATTTTCGTGTGCATTTATGTTCTCAAATTGTTAGTACACCTACTTTGTCTTTGTTGTACATTTGGGATATAATATGACCTCTTTAATCTATTGACTTTATTTGATGAGAGAAGTTAATGCTTGCTTAACAGTGGATACTGTTTAGAATATGTATTAACTCAAAGTATGCTTTTTCCTGTTGCCAGACATTCTTCATTGCTGCACTATTAGCCATGCAATATAAAAAGGGACTGGTAATCTCTCTCTCTCTCTCTCTCTCTCATGCTCGCGCGCGCGCGCGCGTTCACACACCCACACCCACGCATGTGTGAGTGGTGTAAGAACTTGATTTAGCACGAATGAGTATCTAATATTGTTATTGAACTGTAGATGACCTGAAAATATCCCTTTATGAAGGAAATATCTTTTGGTTTCCCTAGTCATTTATACCTGTCAAATTTATTTTTTTTTCTGCTTGATAATACTAGAGAATTTACTCTTCTTGTGAACTAATATCAAATGCTCTGACAGGATTCTGCACATCATGGGTGATTAATTGTAGCACTGAAAACTCAGTCCTGTTATTTTGCAGGCTTGTTTGTTTACCTTTAATGATTTTAGAGCATGGAGAATTTTCACAGACCAAATGATGCATGAAGTGGCACTGTTTCTGTATTATCTGTTTAACTGATGTTTCAAGTGCTGGAATGGACAGCATGTAGGATAATGTCTACAATGTACATGTGCTTATGCTCTCTCAAATATTTGAACAGGTTCTTTTGGGATCAATGGGTGCTCTTTCATTAATGACAATCCTGTCTGTTGTGATTGGAAAGATATTTCAGTCAGTACCTGCTCAATTCCAGACTAGTAAGTTATACTGTTCCTTTGTGTTTCTAGTTGGCTTGTCCATGGACTTTGAAAGAGCTTCAGCAGAGAGAAACTCTCAGAATGTGCTTGAAGTATCATCTTGTAGGTTGCAACTAAGTTGGACATTTGATACATGTCATCAACAGCAGTGATTATGAGTATATCTGCCACATCATCCAAAAAATATGAGAAATTTGAGTTAGCCCAGCAGAATGAGCTTTCACTGATGATAAAATGTTTGCATACATCCTGTGCAGAAGTGGCCCTAGTATTTTGTTTTGGTCAACTGCTCTCATGTATATCACATTAGTTGAATAGAGTCCTTGGAGAGAATGGATGACATGACATCCCCCATCTGATGAGACATTTATATTTCCCTCAAGCTCTAAACTTTCTGGATGATATTATATCCCGTGTACTATGATAAACTTAGACTTGTGCCGAACACAGTGTCATTAGTTAAACAGTAGCATCCAAAAGCAGAATTCTCTTGCAAATAGAGTTCCATTTGCCTGTGGTGAGTATATGGATCTTCCTCGTTGACTACATGGGTGCTAATTGACGTAGTTGCCTGTGATGTTAGCCCTGAAGGCAGGGTCATGGCATGTCTGCATTACCTTCTGAAATCTCTCATTGGATTTATTCCTCATCAACATCTGGATCTTGTTGACTCACAAGATCCTAAACGTGTGTTCTGTTTGCTTTTGGACTTGTCGAAATTATGCTATTGACATATGGAGTTGCAAATTCAAATCAAGAGCCAGAACTCAGCAGAAAGCTGTTCTGCTTGTCTTTGATCCCCTGACAATTCACCACCCTCTTGATGGGATTGAAGAGCTCTGCAAAGCTTGTGTGACAATGCCTTTTTTCATGTTGTCACCGAGTAAAGAAAGTAAAGTTAAGGATAGACAGAGCAAACAAAAGATAAAGGTTCCTTCATATATTTTACTACAGAGATTTCTCATACACACCCGTATATACTAAAAGGAGACTTTTAGTGCAGTTCAGTCTCTTGACATGCTCTGATTGAAGCACAAAGAGATTTCATATGCCTAAGTGCAGTAAAAAATTTCGTTACTTTAAATCTGAACTTTGGGTCTGTCCATCACAGACTAATGTAGGATTGAGATGTCAAATGGGGGGATACTAAAGTACACAATTTCCCTAGTGATCCATGATCAGGAATGCGCATTGCATATGAGGGTTCATTGGAGATTTGGAAAACGAAAATCAACGTTCCTGAAATTTCAAATAAATGAAAACGTAATCTTGAAGACTTGTGTGCTCAGCAGCGTCTTGTTGTAAATATCATGCGTTTGAACTTCACTTGCATCAACTTGGATGCATATAACTATCACTTGTTGAATTTACCAGTTCTACAACTTGTCTTTCCTTGGCATGCTAGAGAATCCATTTGATCCTTTGGCCCTTTTCTTACACGATATTTCATGTCTCTGCTCTATGTGATCATTGAAACAGCCTTACCAATTGGGGAATATGCTGCTGTGACTTTGCTTATATTCTTTGGTCTCAAATCAATAAAAGATGCATGGGATATTCCGTCAAGTGTAGATAAGAGTGGAGAGAAGGGCAGTCCTGAACTAGATGAATATGTTGAGGCTGAAGAGCTTGTAAAAGAAAAGGTTATTTCTTAAATTGGATGCTTGCTTCCTTGTGATCCTTCACTGGACATACATTTTCTCACTCGGCTATTTGCTGATCTATCTCTCAGCATGCTCATCATAGGTTTTGGCATTTAAGAAAGTTCGCGGTACCTGATTTGACTCAATATGTTTATTAGGTCTCCAAACGGCTTTCAAATCCTCTTGAGATTGTCTGGAAGTCCTTCAGCCTCATATTCTTCGCTGTAAGTTTCTTTCATTCCTATACTGGTCCAACATTTCATCCAAAGTAGAATATGCAGAATTGATTTGTCCTCACTGCATTCAATGAGATTATTAAATTTTCCATCAGAAAACTTTACATTGCCATTGAAGACCTGTCGTAGCTTGTTTTAGTGTTCTACAGCTTTTGGTAGTTGACTTTAGAATGACACCTCTATCTGCCTTGTTCTTTATCAATATTGCAAACTTATACTGTGGATATGGAGATCCTTTTTCCTCTTTTAGTATTTGTAATTTTAAGGAAATCTTTCATTACATGTTGGTACTTTGAAAGGTCATTGCTTCAACAAAGATGTCTTCTGACCTTTAAACTCCAATCAGGAATGGGGAGATCGCTCAATGCTTGCAACAATAGCCCTCGGTGCGGCACAGGTCAGTTAGGTTTTTCTTATACTGCAGTGCAATCCTATAGATGTTGGCTGATATATCCCAATAATATCTTCCTCATTCACCTCCAGTCTCCATGGGGCGTTGCAAGCGGAGCTATTGTTGGACACCTTGTGGCGACATCTATTGCAATTCTTGGGGGTGCATTTCTAGCCAACTACATATCTGAAAAACTTGTGAGTTTGACACAAATTCAACACAAATTCGAATCTTGACAATTTATTCTCTCTCTCTCTCTCTCTCTCTCTCTCTCTCTCAAGACATGCACTCCTTTGAGCATTAGGCACATGGATCCTCGAACCTGCACCACACTCCCATGGTTGTTTCAACATGTATCTGCTGTTGATGCTTACCTCACTCACATGCATCAATGGTTGCGAAGTGGTTCAGGGTTACGGCACAAATGAGAGCCCTATGGTTGTAGAGTATTTTTATCCAGAACATGCTATCTTCTTGGTGGCCTGCTATTTGACTACACTTTATGTGTTCTGGTACATTCTCAATTTAAATGCAGAAATGTGTGTTTCTGCTCGGAATTTCCACTTTGGAAAAGATCAAAGAATTCCACTTATGTACTTGTTGCTCTTGGTTGAAAAGCTTCTACTTCATTAAGCAGTATGGTTTTGGTACAGAAAAATCAGGCCTAGGGTGTGCACTGTACTGCCTGCAGCTAGATAAACAATGGTCGTAATTTGCTCCACATGATCTCAATTTTCCACCCAAGTAGCTGTATTTGCTGCAACTCATGCTCAAAGCAAACTCATTGTTTGGACTTTAACTGGTATTTGTCGTTTGTGTTTTCAAACAGGTTGGCTTTCTGGGTGGAGTGCTGTTTCTTCTTTTTGCAGTAGCAACATTCTTCGGAGTTTTCTAGACTTTTCAGACTGCTGAAAGAGGGTGCTTAGAGCTCGTGAGGTGTAACATTGCTTGCGGAGCTAGGTTAGTGAGAAGATCTAAATAGGCTGGAAATAAAGGTGCTGAAGATTCACCATGGTCCTCCTTTTCTTTTTTGCCTGTTTTCATGAATATTCACAACTGCAAACGAGCTTAACTTGAAGCATGCAAAATGACGGTTACAAGCTGAGAACTTTGTCTAGACATAGATATATTTTTTTATTTGAATCTTTATTGGCCACTGAATCTAATCATCATGAAGAAGGTTGCACTTTCAGTCTGATTTTGATTAGTTCAAACGCATTGTCCAAGATTCTTATAAATGCCATGTGTTAGAATTCTCCAAGCTGGGCTGGATGGAATGTTGAATACATAACATGATATTTTGTTCTGACAAAGTATTAATAAAAGACAGAACAAAGTATTAATAAAAGACACTTTGTTCTGAGTACCTAGATATTATCCCATTGCTATGGTTCTATGCATTCTCTCTCCCATTTCAATGCTAATAGTAAAAGACAGTTTGTTCTGAGAATCTAGATATTTTCCCATTGCCATGGTTCTATTCATTCTTTCTCCCAATTCACTGTAACACATGGAGCTGCAATGACTATACCCTTAAAGAACAATGTATGTCACCTCGTGAGAAGGGTAGAGTGATGTCATTATTTTGAGGTCTTTCAAGCAGTTATAACTTGGTAATTGGAAGATTGATGTGTGATTAGTCATAACAGGGTTGACGTAGAGAGGAAGAGAGAAAAGGAATGCCGGGGGGGGGGGGGGGGGAGGGGGGGGGGGGGAGGTGGGGGGGGGCGCGGGGGCGCTTTTCTGGATGTGACAGAAACTCCTAAAGAGGTCATTGCTATGTTGCTTCGGTATATCCTTGGTTAATTTCATTGTGGAACACAAATGGAAGAAGAATTGCATATGCTAGAGATGAGTGGAAAGAAGAATAACCAGTTCAATCAGAGGCTATGGTCTTTCCCTGACTAGTTTCTCATTCACAGAGCGAGTCCATGCAAAATACAGTTTGATTTAACCTCAGCCTATTCCAGTTGGTTTAATTTAACAAATAAAATGCGTACATTGCATCAATCGTACAAAAAATATCATGACACATCCTCCAGGATCATTACCTCTGCTTAATAATATCCATTGCCACTCTTCCTGAAAATCACAAAAGGCCTAATTTTAGGGAAGGAGACCATCACTTGTCACAAACTAATTGATCCTTTGATTGGTCCTAGGATTGCATTCTAACGGGATGGAAATCCAAATACTAGACATTTCGGGTTGCAAGAATCTATGTCAAGATGAAGTTCCATCCAAACTTGGAGATTCTACTATTGCAGGGCTAGGGACTCCCATTCCTTCAGTAGTTTAATTCCTAGGCGAACCAAACGAGGCGTAAAGATGATAGGGTGAAAATTTTTGCCAGCTCTGACCAATTTTCAGCTACTGAATCAAGTTACAGTGACATTTCCCCGTATTTAACAGCTCTTTGTGATATGAATGAACCTTGATAAAATGCTGGAAACAAGTTCTCTCGAAATGGTATATATTAATGAAAGTGAATATGGCACTCTGATCCTGATCTCCGTTATCATGAGAAAGTAATTTTCATTTGACCAAGGCCTTGACAATTGAAAGCTCTCGTCCTAATTCAACACCATACATCCTTTGTTAAAGGCAGATTGGGGAGCTTTTCCGGTCATCGAATCTTAGTATGATATCTCTGGCATTTTTTTTCCGTCACCTCGATTGACGTCTGATCAGTAAGATACTGGTCAATAATATGGAAAACAGGAAAGTGCTCTATTACCATCCTACGTTGATGGAACGTTGCTGATTCACGTCTGATCGAGAAGGTTTTGTAATTTTGGCCAATAAGGGCCAACAGGAAGTGCTGCACCACCATCCACTATTGGTGAAACTGTGCTGGGTTGCTTCTCTGTTCACAACTTTCATTGTCTAAATCTACACAAAGCAGTCATGATTTTCTGGCCATTTTTTGTAGTACCTTCTTTTCCGACGGATGAAAAAACGTTAGTACAGATACAAAACAGGCTTACACTTCATGTTTATAACTGGGTGTAGCAAAAATTTTGAGAGAAAGAAACCGGCTTTTTATACATGATTGACCAGAAACGGATTGACTAAGCTTCATCAATGCCTGTACAAGAGGACAAGTAGCAGAAAAAGAATAGATTCTTTGAATCTCTCGGAAGATAAGGACCCTCAAAACTAGGGCTTCAAATGCTCAGATAGTTGAAATGTGAAATTAAGTCTCTGCTGGGTATCTTTTACCAGAGAGTTTCCTCCTGAAATGTACAACACTCAGGTCATCGAGTTACCAGAGGAGACTACAACTCGTTCTGTTTCAGTTCCTTCAGTCCAGTCTTCAGCACCTTCAGTCTCGCTCTATTAAGAAATTCCATTTTGCAATGAAGCGTGTACCTAGAGGTAGGAATCAACAGCCAAGAGACTGCTCATTTTCAAACACTGGAGACCCAGTAAAGATGCCTCTTCAAGTGCAAATGATTTAGAACGATGACAAGAATGAATGGATACAGCTCTCCACAACTTGCGCCGGACACTGTAGAAGGAGATCCCGGGAAGTTTCTATTCTTCACGTACAAACCAAATCAATTTGCACCCCAAGTCAAAGCTTCACTGTTCCTATCGAGTGGCATTTCAAAAACAAGAACAAAAAAGTTGCTTTTTGTGTTTCCCCGGCGCTTGATCACTCAATTTTCAGGCTCCCATTTTGCACCCGAAAACTGGGAGAAGATCATCCTCAAAGCAGGCATTACAATAACATTGTCTAGGAAAAAGCCCCAAACTAACTCAATGAGGTAAGTTGTGGGTTTATGCAGTTGCAAAAGGATGAGCATCAATCATGCAATCACATTTTCCATTAAGAAATTTCAATCATATATTCTCCTTTGTGGACTTCGCCTATAAGATTATCTTCCACAAGATACCAAGCCAGTGATGGCATTAGCGTACTAGCCGAAGTTTCTTTCGAGATTCTCAACACGACATTCTTGTATATTTTTCACCTTCACGGTAAATAACATAGCTGACAAAGGATTTATTCAAAGAGAAAACAGATGTAGCCATGAAATTCATGCATATTTTTTTTTGGTCGAAATACTTAATACTTCATTCATGAAATGGGAAATGACTGTCCAGACAAGTCTCTTGCATTAGCGCAAATCAAACTTAACAAAACATATGGGGGTTTAATTAGCCAGGATTGAGGGAGAGATTGCGTGCGCTGGGCCTTAGCAACCCAATATGCCACTTGGTTTGTTTCTCTTGGACTAAAGGTAAGGGAAACGTTGGTGAGCTTCTTGAGGTGGGCTTGGGCTTCAACAATCAGCGTATGAGCTTCCTAAGGGATTTGATCGGCAGAGACACTTATCAGCTCCACTAGATTTACACAATTCAACTCAAGCAAAGCCGGTCGATTTGCAAATTGTACTTCCACTAGTTTTAGGGCTTCTATCACTGCTAGGGTTTCCACTTGGAGTGGCAAAAGGGTTGTCTTTGATTGAGCGAACCCATCGAGTAGAACGCCTTGGTAGTCCTTGCATATGCATGCTATGGAGCTTGCGCCTAATTCTCGGTCGAAAGAGTTGTCGACGTTGACCTTAATCGTTCCCAGTGGAGGAGGTATCCATCGCGCCGGTGAGGAGTTTTGAGCCACAACTTTCCTTTGTTTGCTTTTCACCCACCTACTGATGTTTTCCTTCTCTGCTTTTGCTAACGAGATAACTTGACGAGGATTGATGGCTGCGTTTCTGAACACGACTTCATTCCTCATCTTTATATCTGCCAAAGCAGCTCAGCGAGGAAATCAAAGGATATGAGGTATGAGAAAAGTTTACTAACCATTCCTCCATTCGTGCCATGCTGTGATTGTTGATGTGGATGTTGATCTTAGAATTAGTCCAAACTTTCTTGGTCCAAGGACACTATAGCAGGAGGCACTTGATGGATTCCGATGCTTGTTTACATATTAGGCAGGAATCTTCAGGTATTAACTTTCTCCGTTTTAGGTTTTCTTTTGTGGCAATAATGTTTTAATTGATTTGTCACAAAAAGAATTGAACTTTTGGTGCAGTGTTAGATGTCCATAACCTATTCCATAATGATTTTGGAGTATAATATAAAGTTGGCTTGCTATTGGATTAATTGTTCATGGCATGCTTTGATGTGTTGATATGCACTTTTTACTGAGTCTTGCCCTGACTTTGTGTGGTACCATTTCAATAAGTCTTCTAGGATTTGAGAATTGATTCGGGTTACTAAATTTTTTTGAGCCGTGCTTTCATCAAATAATTCTTCCACTTTGGTTTCATTCCAGCTGACTTATGTTGTTTCCGTGAGTTATGAAACCCACACCGGATCATTTCTGTTTGAGGGTCCTTCAATTCTACCCCTTGCTAGCCACTTGTCCTTCCGAATTTTGATTGTTTTGCCATTTGCTACCTCCTAATGTGAGGAGTTTTTGATAATTTCACGACCCACCAGCAAACTTGTCCATCCCCATGAGGGTCTAGAGCCTTTAGTTGCATGTAGAAAGCTGGTATTAGGGAAATATAGGCCTTTAAGAATCTTTCCCCGTAATGCATTTGTGTTTTGAGCAAGTCTCCACGCATGTTTACTAAGCAAGGCTTGATTGAAGTTCCTTAGGTCTTGAAATCCTAGCCGCCTTACATATTTTCTCTTCTTGAGCGTGTGCCAATCTTTCTAGTGTAGCCCTTTTTGAGTTGCGCTATTTTTCCACCAAAAATTTGCAATTCTCCTTTCAATGGCTTGACATATGGATATTGGAATTTTGAAAATAGATATGGCGTATTAGGAAAGTACTTGCACTATTGTCTTTAACAAAATATCCTTGCCTGCCTTTGATAACAAACATTCTTTCCAGTCCTCTAGCTTTTTATTAACCCTATCCATAATCCAACAGAACATCTGTTTTTTGGATTCTCCCCTATCCAAAGGAATTCCAAGATACTTACTTACCAAAAAAAAAAAAGGAATTCCAAGATACTTCATAGTTTTTTTTATATCTTTGGCATTCTGAGTTCATGCACCATATTTCTTTTTAGAGTTACATGGCAATTTTTGCTAAACAAAACCTCTGATTTATTTAGGTTGACAGATTGCCCAGTAGCATAACAATATAGATTTGGCACTTCGGCAATACTTTGGCATTCAGTAATTTTTCCATCAAGAAAAAGTATCAAATCATCGGCAAACACAAGATGAGATAATATTGGACATGCTTAGTTGAGTCTAATACCATTAATGATGTTGCTATCCACTCTTTGTTTCAATAAAATAGACAGAACATTAGCCACAATAATAAAAAGATAAGGAGAAAAGGGATCTCTTTGCCTTATACCCCCGGCTGGCCGGAAGAAAGATGATGATTCACCATTCATTTTGACACTGTAGGAGACTGCAGAGACACACTCCATAATCCATGAGACCCATTTGTCACAAAAACCCATTTTCAACATGCACTCCTTGAGGAAATCTCATTCTACTTTGTCATAGGTTTTTTTCATGTCAACCTTTACAACTGCAGTGAGTTTTTTCTTTTTGTTTCTTTTTCTTTGCTGATGGAGTACCTCTTGTACAATGAAGATGTTATCTTGTATTTAACACTCACTGACATAGGCACTTTGTTCTTCAGCAAGCTTTAACCTGTTAGTCAAGACTTTTGAAATTATTTTGTATGTGAAATTGCATAGGCTAATGGGTTTGAATTGGTCAAGTTTTTCAAGGTTTGGTACTTTGGGAATCAGGGTAATATAAGTCTTGTTCAGCTCAAGATGTAGGGAGCCCGATTTGAAAAAACTTTGTACTTCCTAGAAAATATCAGATTTAATGCTTACCCAATGTAAGTGGAAGAATTTTTCATTAAATCTGTCTAAACCTGGTGCCTTGAGAGCACATAACTGAAATGTTGCCTTTGAAACTTCCTCCATAGTAATCTTCATAGTGAGGGCTGCATTCATTTCCTCATTAATAGTACAAGGAGTTTGGTCCAATATTGGGGATAGATGCCTAGCTCCCGAGGACTTGTATAGGTTTCTGAAGAAGTATGCACTCATCCTTTGTAGCTAAACAGGATCTCCTAACCATATGTCATCTTCGTTTTTCAGCATAGATACGTGATTTCTTTGCCTTCTTTGCACAGTTGTGGCATGAAGGAATTTTGTATTTTTGTCCCCCCATTTTAGCCATTGAATTCGTGATCTTATACCCCAATACATCTCCTCTGGTCTCTACAGTTTGCCTATTTCTTTCTTCAGCCAATCGATTTTTTTCTTTCTGTTTAGTAGCTTGTGTGTTGTTTATAATTTCCTGCAGCTGCTTCTTCAGATTATTTAATTGTGCATGCCCATTTTTGCATCTTCTTTTGCTCCATGCAAATAGTGTTTCAGCTACTTTGGATAATTTGATTGAAATTGGTGGAGAATTGGTTTGAGGGCTTTGCCATGCTGACTTCATTATTTCTTCATAGTCTTCATTTTTAGACCAAAAATCTTCGTATTTGAATTCTTGTTTTCTAGAAATAGGTTTAGAAGGAGAGGACTATGGTTTGAACCAATAGCTGGTAGGGCTAAAACTGCTGCATTGGGAAATAAGGACCTCCAGTCAATCGTACACAAGGCTCTGTCCAGTTTTTCTCTTGCAAGTTCATCTCCCTCCCGATTGTTTGCCCAAGTAAAAGCGCAACCCTTGCTTTCTAACTCTGTGAACTCACATGCATTTAGGAAGTTTTGAAAGGCTTTGATTCTATAGTTTTCAGCCCCTCTCTTCCCCTATTTCTCCCAATGATGCAACACTTCATTAAAATCCCCTATGCATAACCAGGGAATTTTGTTAATTAGGGTAGTTTGCTGCAGCTGCTGCCATAGTTACATTCTATGTTGAAACTCATTTGAAGCATGGACTATTGTGATTCTTATTAACTATCTGGCTTCTTCTATGGTGCATGAAATATCAATGATATAAGGTGAGCTAAAATTAACTGAGATAGTAATATGTTCATTCCATAATAGAGACATTCCCCTAGATATTCCAATAGGATCAACTGTTAGGAGATTCTGAAAGGGAAGTCTATGTTGTATATGCCTTAGAACTACTTCCTTGTTTTTTGTTTCCATCAAACACAGGAAGGTGAGCTTTTCTTGAACCACTAAGGTTCTTAGGGCTTGAATTGTCAAAAGAGACCCCAAACCTTGATAATTCCAGCAAAAAAGTATTATTTATTACCTAGTGGCTTATTAGAGCTAGCCACCAAAGCCCGATTGTAGACTTCTTCCATGGTAAGGATATGAGTTTCCATTAAACCAGCTTCATCTAGGGAACCTTTAACTAGAGACTGAGACTCATAAGGGGAGTATCTCTTTCTTCTCTTGCTTCCAGCTGAACTTGTACCTTTATTTTTCCTAGCTATATCTTTCTACTTGATTTCTAGTGGGTTATTAGCAATAAATAGCCCTTTTCTTCTGATTAAGTTGTCAAACATGACCATTGCTTCTTCTTCAATAGATGAATTTGCTAGTTGAATAGATTTTCCTTTTAGGGTTACAACTTTTTTAACTTCTTCATTATTAAGGCCATCATATAGTACTATTTGGCCTGAGTTCAAAGGCAACTTTGGAATGACCTCTTCCCCCATTATCCCCTCGATATTCTTTCCATAGAAAATCTTCCAGTAGGGACTGGTTTCATTTGATTCAGCCTTCATCCACGACTCAAAAGGCATGTTTTCCAGTGTATTGATTTTGTTGTCTGGAATAGGATTAGTCTCACAATGCTGTGCATAATGACCTAGTTTATCGCACACATAGCAGTAATAAGGGGGACGCTTATATTTAAAGTCTAACCAAATTTTCTTCCCGTTGTTGCTAAAAATTGAACCAAGATGCAAGGGGGAAGATAAATTAATGGCGACCCTAGCTTTGCCTACCTTGCACAATGTGTAACATTCTCAATTTTAAGACCTTGGTTAACCAAAGAAGAGACAAGGAGAAGGGAACTAGAATGATGTGTTTTAATTGCATCTCCATGAAGAGTTGATAACAAGGAAGGAGCCAAGAAATATGATTAGTTGGCCTAGAACTAATTTGGTCGAAGAAATGTACCAACCTAGATGATGTTAGGAAGATAAGGAGATAAGGTTGACATAAGCCTAGGACACCTAGAGAGACTAGCTTGAATAGCCGAGAGCGAGAAGAGAGAGAGAGAGAGAGAGAGAGAGAGAGAGAGAGAGGGAGAGAGAGAACTTGATTGACAAGAAATGATTTGGACAATGTAATCTTACTGAGGTAAGTTACCTCGATGGAGGATGAAGTCATTAAGAAGCTATTAGAGGATGGGCAATTAAGAAACTATATTTAGCCCATCATAAGATTGGAATTAGACATGTGAGCTATATATCATTTAATGACCTAAGAATATAGCCTTATAGGCTAGAGAAAATAACAAGAGAGGGGGAGGGGGAGATTCGGCCAAAGGAAGAAGAGAGGAGGACTATAGCATTAAATACCTATGGTAGTAGACTTTAGGCAAGAACTTGCTCCCCAAGTTTTCTTAAGAATGAATATTAGGAGAATATTCTCTAAGCTTGCCCTTCAAGTTTCTTTTCCAAACTTGGGCACCAAGCTTCCTTGCCCATAGACCTAGGCTAGTGACCATAGGCCATTAATGCAAGCAAGGAGTTTAGACTTAAGATAAGGGAAGTTTAGGTCATTAAATGCACTTGATTAATGAGGGGAAATATTATTGAGAATATTTCCTAACTTGAATCCCAATTTTGACTAAGAGAACATTAGGAGAATATTTTCTAGCTTGGGACACAAGTTTTGGCTATTCTACAAGTCTATAGATCATAGGGCATTGATGTTGACTTGAACTCCAAGTTTGCGTCTAGCTTGCTCTCCAATTTCCCCCCAAGCTTGCTCTTCAAGTTTGTTCAGTCTCCAAGTTTCTCCCAAACTTGGGCCCCAAGTTTGGCTAGCCTATGAGCTTAGCCATAGGCCATTAAATGCTTGTCTTGGGGCCCAATTTTCTTGTCTATAAATAGGAAGAGAGCCACATTCACTTGCATCTCTTTCTCAACCCAAAAACTCTCCCTTTATTCTTGAGCTCCAGCTGCCAAATTCATTATCCTGTAGACAGTGGCCAGTCCACTGTCTACCTCCTAAACACTTACCTACAACTATTTGCTTCACCAAAGTCCTCCACCATCCCCTTACACACCGTTAAACCGTCTCTCCCACCAAAATTCAACCCAAAGGAGCTCTCGTTGGTCCTGAATTAATTTGGGAAGTTCCACACTTCATTCCTGAGAAACTACACCGTCGACCTTTTTGTTTGGCCTTCGTTGACTGGCTAAACGACATCCAAATTGAGTGAAACCACCTCCATTCTCTCTGTAACATCCAGAGCTTTCCAATGCATCTAATCTTGTCTCCAGAAGTTCAGCCGTCATCGCTATAGAGTCGCCTGAAGCCAACAGTTTTTTGACTATGCTCCATGCCAGACGCCCAACCAGCCTTCACTGATTCGCCTGTTTTCTCCGTTTCTTGACTTCTCTTCCCTATTTTCGGTATCTACATTGAGTAAGTGGATTTTCTAACCCTTTATTAGGATGTGTTGTTGAGTGATTTTCTTAAATTATCTTCGCGTTTTGGTTTTACCTATCTTGCTGAAAATGCTATTGATTGCTTTTAAAGTTTTATGCTACCTTTTTGAAGGACAACTACCTCTCTTTTGCAAAGAAAATGGTTTTGGAAATGATTGATTTTTGAAAAGGGTCTTTGATTTTAAAAGTAATGTGAAAGAAATGATTTCTGAAAATGTTTTGATAACTATTGATTGTGTTGAGCTAAGCCTGATGCGTGAATTTCTACGCGGGCTACCCTGAGGCGTGAACTTTTTATGCGGGGTTGTGGTAAAGAGATAAGCCTGAGGTGTGAATTTCTACGCGGGCTACCCTGAGGCGTGTTTACGCGGGGTTTAGTTGAGCCTGACGAGGCCAACTGTCGCACACTTGAGGCGTGAACTTTTATGCAGGTTATGGCGAGTCACACACCTGAGGTGTGAACTACTACGCGGGTTGTGGCAATGACCTGAGGCATGTTTACGCAGGTCGAGAAACAATTTTATGGTCGCACACCTGAGGCGTGAACTTCTACGCAGGTTGTGGTGAGTTGCACACCTGAGGCGTGAACTACTACGCAGGTTGTGATAATGACCTGAGGCGTGTTGACGCGGGTCGAGAAATAATTTTGTTATTTCTTTATACTTGGGTTTACAAACCTTTGCATGTTGATTGCGAGGCCGCCTCTTAGGCGAGATTTAGGATTTATACTTGCTGAGTTTATCTCACCTCATGGTTGTTAACAATTTTTCATGGTCCATGATGGTTAGCTACATAATTTACTTTGACATTCTGCTCGGCATGATGGTGAAAGTTGAGATAGTGATCGAGCCTCGTCTTTTGTTGAGAGGTTAGGTTAGAGGAGTTAGGGATAACCAACCCCTAATCTTAGTCAACTCGTGATTTAAAGTGCTTCTAGCATGTGTTGTTGTAGCAATCACACTTTTGTTGAAATGGTGTTGATAGTGTTTATCATTATAATGATGTGTATGATGTTGTGCCGCATGTTTTGTGACTTGCCTATTCAACTACCATTGTTTGTCAGGAATGTTTCCGCTTAACTATAGAATAAAGATGAAAAGTCGACAATTGGATCATGGGTTAATATTGTCACAAGGAAACATGAATGTTGGGACTTATCACGTGCCCAACGAATCGGGACGTGATAACTCTAACGTAACGAATCCTTGTACTTAATTAAAATAATTAAGTACATTATTTATGTGGTATATGGAAAGGGGTCGTTACACGATGTGTAGCCCTTGGTTTCTATTTTAACCGAAACAACCCTTTCGACTTCGCTAGCTACCTTAGAAATTACTTTCTCTAACATCCATTCTAATGATAGCCCATGAAATTGGACCCATAATTCGCATTCTTTGAAGTCATAATCGGCTGGAGAAAAGTTGGGAACCCACTCTTTTAGCAATAATAAGTGATTTTCGAAGGACCAAGGGCCTTGCTCTATTACTTTAGTCTTGTTAGCTGTAGGCCAAAACTTGAAATCAAAAATACCTAGGTTGATTGGCAAGATGTCTACAATTTCCATCCTCCATTTGCACATCGCGTTTTCGAAGGCTTGAATGTTAATCTTAGGGTTTTGTGTAGCTTTCCCAGTAATGACATCTTGCATTTGATTCTTTCTACAGAAATGTCTTCATCAATAGCAACGATCAGCTTTTGTGCCTAAAGGCCTCCAAGTCTTTTGCGTAAGGCAGCCATACGAATATCTGTTTCTGCATCGTCTTCCACGGTTGTTCAGCTGGTGGGTACAATGCTGGAGAAGGAGCACAATATGGGTTTTGGCTTATATATTTGGGGATGGGAAATTTTTTTAGTGTGGAATGTAATAGTATTGGGATGGTGTTTAGGGTTTGAAAGAAATGTTGGATATGGAAAGCAGTTTTAGGGTTTGTGAATAGGCGAATGGGACAGTGTTAGAGGGTGGTGTAGAGTGGAGGGAATGATTTTAGGGTTTATGTAAGAGATCACTACGTTGCCGGCACTGTTGCTAGAGAAGGGGTTTTAGGGTTTTTGCCATGATTTGGATTTAAAGCTGCCTAGGGCAAAGAGAGCTCGAGGAGAGTTTGTTTGACTCGACAATAAATGACCAGTATAGTCGACATTGCTATGACAGTCCATAATTGCATTTTTCTCCATGTCCTAGATGAAGAAGATTGCAGATTGGATGTCGAGGACGATTTTGAACATAGAAAACATAGTTCGGAGAACATCAAGTGCCATTATCCTCCTATATCATTATCTTATCGTAAATGTCCAAAAAATTCAATGAATCTGCGAGGCACCAATCTAACATCGTAGATCATACTCAACTTTGCTTTGTCATAACTCCGATACGACTTGCCTCATCTCTTGGAGCAAAACCGCTTTACATAGGTCGCATCAGAGGGTAACAACTCAAAATTAGAGGATATCAGTGATCGAGAGCCATAACTAGGTACTTTGTATGAAATTAGAGGGAATTCAATGCACACAACTACACAAGGAAGCTAATGCTCATAAGAAAAAAAACATCAATATAGCAAATATTACAGTAAATGAAAATGAACCAAGGTCGTTCAAGTGACCCCATAAACGTCATGATGAATACAAAAATTATTAAAGTGTGTTCATTTATAATCACAAAAACGCATTACAAATTGCTAGTGATCTCAAAACACAAATTGAAATCACAAGACATTTATAGTGAATGCTTAAGAAATCAAGACGAAAATTTGGTAAAGTTCCGGCATTGCTTGAGCATCTACGCATTCCTATACTTAAACGACTCTTGGTTCTCCATAATTTCCCTCATTCCCAAGATGTGAAAATTACCCACCAATTGATGCTAAATGGATCTCAATTTAGTTATAAACTTTTCAGTTTTATCAATTTAATTCTAAATTTTTGTGCAAACTTTCAATATGGTCATTCCAATCAATTTTCGTGAAAAATCATTGATGTGGTGGATCAGTTATTGCTAGCTGTCTAAACAACATATTGTTAGGTCATGTCAGTAACTTTGACGAAAATTGATTGAAATGGTTACATTGAATTTTGATAAAAAGCTTTGGGTTAACTTGACAAAATTGAAAGTTTTATGATTGCATCAACATCCGTACGATAAGTTTAAGACTCATTAGAAAATTTTCCAAGAGCAGAAGTTCAAGTATTTCTCCGTAAGTGCTCAATGATGTTCAAAATTGCTTAAGCTTTATAACTATTCCTCAAATAGATAGAGCTCCTATCATCTCAATTTGGGGTTGATCAAACAACCTTATTTTGGCTTTTTTGGTTAGTCAAATGACCTTTTACATATGTCGGGTGGAGCTCAAACTGGACCTGTCTTGTTTGCTTATTCTCAAGATTGAGATCAACCGTAGATCTCTCTCGTAATCTAATGTAGTTAATTATATTATATATTCAGATGGAGTTTATATATAGATTAGTAGTTTATGTATAGGAAGTAGAAATTTGCTGAAGTGACGATTACAAGTTAATCGTTGGGTAAGATTTGCGCATGAACATGTCCCATGGCATAAACCTCTTGTGGGTTTTGTTGTTGTTGTTGTTTTTTTTTTGGATAACGAGATTCCACTACGGGCTCTCGTGCTTAAACAGTATTAAAGAATCAAGTCCATATATTTTGGAAGAGACTAGTACATAATCTCATATCATGGGCTTCACTTCAAATTCTAGTAACTACCCACTATTAGATAATCTAATACGGGTTTTATACTGCAGCATACAGCAAAAAACAACAGGGCTCCGTAATAAATTCCATTGGCAAAAATGTCATTCCCCCAAAAAGTATTGAGACGCGCCGTCACGTCACACGCCCCACTCCGTACGGATAACAAGAGAGCAAAAAGAGCGCGGGAGCGAGAGAGGATGAATTGATCGATCGAGCCAGTGAGATTGATGGGAGACTCCTCCGCAGACTGGGCCGGCATCGCCTGGACCTTCCTCGCCGAAGTGAGGCAGCGATCGCCGCTTGTCCAGTGCATCACCAACTTCGTGTCCATGGACCTGATGGCCAACACCCTTCTCGCCGCCGGCGCTTCGCCCGCCATGCTCCACTCCCTCCAGGAGCTCCCGGACTTCACCCCTAATGCCAACGCCCTCTGCGTCAATGTCGGCACCCTTACTGCCGACTGGCTGCCGGCGATGAAGCTAGCTGCTGAGCTCGCCGTCCGCTTCGGGAGGCCATGGGTCCTTGACCCGGTCGCCGCTGGGGCTTCGGGTTTCCGGTTGAACGCTTGTCTGGAGCTCGTTGGGCTGAAGCCCACTGTCATCAGGGGAAACGGATCTGAGATCATCGCGCTCGCGACTGCCTCCGCTGGACCCACCAAGGTGATTTGATCAAATTCTCAACTTTGTACGTGTCTCTTATAGATAGGGAGGGAGAGAGAGAGAGAGAGATTTCTTGTTATTGGATATTGGCAATGATGAGGAGCTTTGTCGTGGGGAGTGAAAATGGGCTTTTCGATCAGATGTTGAACTGGAGTCGAGAGAAAGAGAGAGAGAGGAGAGCGTGTTCTCGTTATGGGATGTTGGCAATGATGACGGGCTTTTTCTTAGGGAGTAGAAGTGGGCTTTTCGATTAGATCTTGAACTTGACCCCCAGTGCTCTTATTTCAACCTTCGGTCATATTCTGCCGACTGATATAAATTCATTTGCGTTGAGATATCCAAGTTTGAGCTGTATGGCTAAAATTTGCGCGAACTTAAACGGGAAAAGTCTGCTATAAGCCATCGACCAATTTGCCTCCAGATATATTTCTCTCTGTTCAAACAGATTAATTGCCACACACCCAGTGGTTTCTTTCATTACTACTATCATAGTGCACCGGACTTAGTCTGTGCATCGGGTTCTTCTTTCTTGAAGTGTAATCTAAGGGACAGACATTATCCTTGACGCAAGCTGAAACTTTGTCAGATGTGCTTGTTGATTGTATCTGTTGAGATTGCAGTATATTGCTTTGTTTTTTATGTGTGAAGCATGAAGGCTTCGACGCATAGTCCTGCAGACCTTTATCCCACATCACTCCCTTGATGATGAGCTAATACTTCTCGAAATATCAGAAGTGATTAAAACGTGAGATATAATTGGAAAAGAGAATGATTGAAGGAACTCACATACTTGAGTTGGAAATAGAAACACGGTTTCTCTCATCTTGTATGGCATTTTCAAATAATTGTGTTTCTTGCAAATGTATCGTCTAAGCAATATCGATCTCAAATCATTGTGTGGTAATGTTTGTGACTGGTCCTTCACCATATACCTTCCTCTCCCAAGGGGGTTGACAGCACCCATGGCTCAAAGGATGCTGTAGAAGCAGCAAAGTCATTGGCTCAGGCAAGCAAAGCTATAGTAGCGGTATCTGGAGCTGTTGACATAATTACGGATGGGCAAAGAGTGGTAGGTGCCTCGAATGGGGTTCCGATGATGCAGAACATAACGGCTACTGGGTGTTCTGTCACAGCGCTCATTTCTGCCTTTGTTGCAGTTGACCCTTCACGTGCCTTTGAAGCTACAGTCTCGGCATTATCTATATTTGGCATTGCTGGTGAGATCGGAATGGAGATGGCAAGAGGTCCAGCTTCATTGCGCTTGCACTTGATTGATTCCTTGTATGGACTCAATGAAGATGCAGTTCTTTCTTGCGCAAAGATCTCCAGCATGTGATGAGTTTGAGGTGCTGCATAAACAGCATAGTTGGTATATTAGGCTACACTGAAGTGGGTAAGACGTCTTGCAGATGTGTCACTTAAAAATATGCAAAGTGCCATGAGATGAGTATCATTGTCTATAGAAACCTTTCTCACAAAAGTTCTGTTCTTGGGTGTGAAGATAGTTTTCTATTGTCATATGGTTTTATGCAAATTAAAGCATAGAACCTAGTCCTAGCACTCTGAGATATCATGAAAAGCTGCTGTTATGGCATACAATTGTATACTTTTCTTACATATTGTTGGATAAATACACTCGTTCCTTATGGCTAGGATTGGACAGAATCTTTTGACATAAAAAACTTACACCATTCAGTATCTTTGTGAATCTGATTTTAAGGGCCCTGGTGTCAAAAAAATAAAATCCATGAGAGGAAAGGCTTGATGAGGTGAGTGCGCTTTAGCACTCATCAAGCGAGTCTATGAATTTATGTGGCAGCAACTTGCCTGCTAGTTGGTTGTGTAGACTAGATGGCAATATAAGATAGTTATGGAGATCACTTTTTCTGGACAAGGCTTCATGGTTTCAAAAGGATTCTAATTCTACAGGTTGTTGAGGTAACCACAAGTGCTTCCTCTTAGGAAATTCCATGAATTACATCTTTTTAATCAGCAATTGTTCCTCGAGAATAAAACACTTTTGACATCAACAGTACTTGGTTATCTTTTGAATAATGGCAGAGAAAAATCTGATGCACAAATAGACTTTCCTCATGAAGTCATAAGATAATCAGGATTTTGAGGCGGTCTATCTTCTTAATGCAGGATATAGTGAACATTCTCTGTTGAGTTGTGTGCTTCATTGTCTTATGAAATAGTTCTGGTATTAAATATTTGTTGCTTCGCCTGTAGTCATTTACCTGATAGGTCCCTTTTCTACATATATCACTCATTCGGTAACTTTCAGATCTCTGTCTCGTACGCTAACTGGTTAATGCTTCTTGCTACCTATAGCAGAAAAAATATAGCTGGTATATCGGAATTTAGTTGATTACTTATGCGATTCCTCTCTGTTTTGACTTCATTCAAGAAGTTGCTTTTCTTTACTGGATAGTTTTAGGATCAAATATATTGATAGATTTTATCACACGACGTGGATCAAGTGAGGACTCAAGGATATTTTTCTGTCAGTTCTCCTTAGATCGGTTCAACCTGGTAACTATTCATATGCTAAATTATGTTTTTTCTCCTTTCTTTATTTTGGTTAATCTAAGCTAAAGGTGTTATCTTCCATCGTAATGATATCCACGCATGATTTAGAACCATTTGCTGGAATTCAGACCTCAGTAATCAACTTGTAAATAGTACAGGTGACACTTAGAATGGAAACAAACAGATTGCAGCACTCGTTTTCTCAAACGCAACACATGGTTTCTCGGCAAGAGGGGAACCTAGTACTTTAGATGGACGGTGATCCTGAGCAGTGTCTCTGCACCATCTATGACAGTCTGGCCAGATGGCACGAGCGGCCGCACTTCGGCAAATCCGCAAGCATTCTTGAATTTCCCGGTCCCACTAGTGATCGATAAATGCGACATGGAGCTTCCGATCTTGTATATGCCGTAGAAGTTCAGGCTGTCGCCATATTCACCCCCCTCGATCATGGCCGTGAATGCCATCATCTGCGTGCTTCCGTCCGCAGAACTCGCAACATATACTCCTTGTGCTTTGCCAATGGGTTGCGAGCCCAGCTCAGGGCTTAACGTCAGTATATCGTCAATCACGGTTATTGTCCCGAACCCGAGACCCAACCCATCAGGACCCAGCTGGGTCTGGATATTGAAGTTGTTGCCATTGTTATTCTGATTGATGACGGGCTTTCCCGCAAAAGTCGTGCCGGCCAAACCAGTCCCAAGTGGGATCCCAGTGACGCCGTTGACCGTGGGGATGGCCCCATTCGCGTTGGGAATAGCTACACCGCCTTTCGGAGGTATGAACCCTATCGGCCTTGCAAAGGGCACCTGACCGGTGTATATGTTGCCGAGCAACCCCGTGACGGGCCTCGCTGTAGGGTTGCTTCCCCCAAGGATGTCGTGCATGAAGAGCTCGAGGACTGGCTCTCCGCCCGCAGCTGCTGCGACGGGGACTGCTGCTACTGCATGGAGCAGCAAGTGGACTGCCGCGAGCAGCACGGCAATGGGAATTTGCAGCGACAATTGCTTGGACATCTTTCTAAATGCTAGCTTGAGAAGCTCGGGAATTTGCAAATGACCCAGATAGTTTCTGAATGAGGATGATCATCCACTTTCAGCATGCGGCTTATATAGAGATTTTCTTTAGGCAGAGACTAATATTGTGGAGTGGCTGTGGGGATCCTTAAGGTGGTGAAGTTGTTACGAAGTGGGGGTGTGGAGTTGGTCATGTTTGTTTAGGTGCTGAATTTTATTTAGTTGAACACGGCGGACATTGAATTGGCTAGAATCCGATTAATTTTGTCTTCCTGTAGATCTCTCGAAACCTAGATCAAAACTTAGGGAACGATTAGTGTTATGTCATTTTGCTTTATTAGACACCATACCATTCTTTTCAAAAGCATTGTAAGGAAAAGAAAAGTAAACTATTCTAGAAATAATTTATCAATATACTACATGCATCTAAAACCCTTTGAAATATATACTCTAACAAGTAAATTATGATCCGTGGCAATTAATTAGGTGCTCCTCAGCATAGGATAAAAGCTATGCTATGGGAAACTGTATCCTACTCACCAAGTACAGCTTTATGTTAACGAGTTATATTTGGAAGGGAAGAACTTAGCTCAATTTATGACCTAAAAGCTGTGTGGCAAAAGCAAAAAATGGTGTGAAATATGGGCTTTAAAAGCCACTGCTATTTGGAAAAGATCAATTCGTGATTAATAACAAAAGAGCAACAAATCAAAATAAGTATCATATGACTTTCTTTGTAATGCAACAATTTCTTGGAATCATTCATTTTATTGTCTTAACAATTGATTATTTACAAGCTTCCTTTTTCTCATATTATTTGTGCCATAATTGCGTGTAGTTAGAGAATAAATTGAGTTGGATTTATTATTAATATTTTTACATTACTTCACTTGCTAGCATATTAAGTAGGGGACCATGGTGTTGGGTTTCTGTATTAGTCCCCCCGAGATATAGGGGCTTAACCCTTAAGTGCCGTCCGAGCACAAGGGGCCCGTGATAGAGTCCTTGGTCATAAAAAAACAAACATGACCATTTTTTTATTTTATCACCAAATGCCATCAAATTCTTGAGACCTTAAAAATGAATTTTTTAATAGATAAACTTAACTCATGATATTAGTAAGGATAAAAGCCACCAAAAATTATAAATTATGTCAAATGTAACACATTTACTTCAATTTTTTATAGCACTAAAAATCTCAAACAGGTTCCTATATGACATATTTACCTCAAATTTGTATGGTATAATATATCTACTCCAAACCTTTTTTAAGATGCTAAAAAGCCCAAACTCATATCAATGGGGCACATTTACCCCTAAAATTTAATGTCACAAAAAAAGATTATAGTAAATGTGTCATATAGGTATAAGTTTGGGATTTTTTATGTCATAAAATATTCAGAATAAATATGTCACATTGATACAAGTTTGGAGGTTTTGCGATCTCTTCCCTAGTAAAATGACAAATTACACTTCTAGGATGATCATGTAAACCTTTAGCTATTTTTGAAAGGTAAAAACCATTAGAAGCACGAACAAAAGCACCATATCCACTAATATTGTGGTCAGAAAGCAAATCAAAAGATCTCGTTTCATGGTCTCATTTTGTTTCCCAATTATATCCATCTAAAAGTGAAAACAGCACAAAAGTCCAAAAAATCGTCGTAGAAATACAATTGAGTATTAAAATTTTCAAAAGTATAATGAAGTTTTAAAACTTATTAATTTGGTTTAATCAAATCTAAATAATAAAAATGCTGATGAGATTTCTTTTATTATTATTTTTAGACACGTGTTATGTTGCTGTACCAATTTTTTTTAAAGAGAAAGACTGGCATCTTCTTCTTTGGTTCGGCATTTTCTTCTTCCTTTTATGGCTCAAAACAACTTGGCAATGAACAAGAAAAATTTTAATATTCTTGACCAACCGAAATAGCAATCTCCCTTAAAAAAAGGCAACTCAAAGATAATGCTCCTATCCATGAAGCAGAATGGATAAAACAGAGGTTGGAACAATTGAACTCCATTGATGAAAAGCACACTGAAGGTTGTGCCATGGTTAGTGTTACCAATAGAGAGTGGCCCGCTCATTCAACAAGAAGGTGAGCCCTACATATTTTATGGAAGGCGACCTTGTCTGGAGAAAATTTCCACTATTGTTCCTCGAGTTAGTAGGCAAGTTTGTTTTGAATTACAAAGGTCCATATGTCGTGAAGAAAGCACTCCTTGAAGATGCCCTCATTTTAGCCGAGATGGATGGTTAGACATTTGATCTAGTTAATTCTGACACCTTCTAGAAGTATTACGCTTGAGTGTCTTAGTCCTATGCTAAATGTGCATAGTACCTACCGATGTATAGAATGAAAGTAGATCATTTGACAAAACCATCGACTAGAAATGTTTTCAATGGTCATGTAAAATATCTAGAGTTGCATAGAAGTTGATATACTGAATATGTATTTCCTCAATTGTTCACAATGAATGTAACAGCCCACTTCCGGCTCCATTTTTTTTTGAGGTCTAATTGGACGAATTTATGGGTCTAATTAGTGGCCCGTCGGCCTCGGGAGTGCCCCTGATTAAACAGTTAAAATTCATTTCGGCAATTCCGGACTTCCGGAAATCGCATTTTGGTCCCCTGAATTTTGGATAATTGCAATTTGGCCCCCAAAGAAGTGAATTTTGGGCCTAGGGGCACTTTTGGGAATTTTTGGGATATGTTGACTTTTGATCAACGGTCAATGGTTTGACCGTTGACCTGTCAACGCTGACCATCGGTCAACCTCGCGGACGGCCGGTCTGACCAGGATCGAGCCGGTCTGACTGGGAGCATACCAGCCCAACCCCATGCGAATCGGCCCAGCCCCCTTCCTCTCTCTTTCTCTTTGGCCTTCCACCGAGCACGTGGTGTGCACGTGCGGGAGCCGTCCCATCGGCGGCCAATGGCTGACCAGCTGCAGGCTAGACCTACAAGGAAGCCATAGGTGTCCTGTCGACCTACGCCCCGGTCAGTGGGTGGCCGCCAGCTGCCCCGGCGACACGTCTCCTTCCTCCCCATGCGACTGCCCCCTGCTCTCTCACCTGAGCGACGACCTTTCTTCTCACCGCTCGATCTCTCTCTCCCAGCCTCCATTCGAGCCGCCGCCGGTGGCGTTGGAAAGTTGGAGACGCTTGCTTCAAGACCCAAGACATCGTCGCCTCCAGTTCGGTCTTGCTCGCCGCCGGTAGCCCTTGAGAGAAGCCTCTACACGCACTGTTCATCCGAGTTCCAGATTTTCCCCTCGCCGGAGTTGGGCCTTTCCAACCACACCCAGGCCGAGCCGCCACCTCTGACACATCCCTGGGAGCTCCTTTGACCCTATGGTGGCTGTCGTTCTAGCTCATTTGGACCAGAAGTCGCTAGACGACCACCGAAGCTCGGTGAGCCCCTTTCCCGCCATCGTCGACTTCTCGAGGCCGATGTGCCTCCTCCGGCGAGACCCAGCCGCGGCCAGTGGTGCCAATCGAAAACTTAGAGCCCCAGGAGCCTAGATCTACTAGCTGTGGTCGCCGGCACTGAGCCGTTAGAGAGAAATCAGCCTTGAGGTCCGGCTGCCCCCTCTGGAACCCCAACCGAGGCCCTCTGCCATTGACAAGCCATTTCTTCCTCCTCCGGCCACCTCAGCCCCTGTCCCTAGAGTCAATCGACTCGTGGAGGAGTCCTCCTCCTTGCCGAGCCGGTCGCCGGCGCCAATTTGGCTCAAGGAGGGCGAATTGAGCCACAACCCGACTGCCCCTTCTGCTGACTCGGTTCCCGACCCGACTGACCTAATCGGGTCTGTTCGCCACCGTTTAGCCATTTGGAGCCATTCCGGCGCCGGCCAAGACCGTTGGCGAGCTTAGCCAGTCTCCCAGGACCACAACGAGCCGTCGGAGGCCTCGCCAGATCCTCGCTGGAGGGCCGCCGGAATCTCGACGGAGACTTCTCGGAGCTGTTGCGGAGCTGGACCGTCCCTCCCGTGGTGTCGAATCGACGATTGGAAAGTCGCAGCAAGCCCGAGTGCGATCGGAAGTACAAGGATCGTGTCGCCGCGAACTGACGATCCTCGAGAGAAATACTAAGTGAGTGGACTCTCTCTACTTCGATTAGACGCATCTATCGCTTTAGTAGAAATATTAGAATCATTTGTATGGCGGGATTGTGTGTTTGGATGAATTGATTCTAAGTATGGCAAAGTGCAAGATATTAGAGGTGAGGCGACATGGTGATCGATTAGGAGGCTAATGAGCCTAATTGGATGGTCTATTTGCAAGATTGAATATTGAAATTGGATGAGGAGAATAATCATGACTATTGGGAGGGCCTAGTCGCGTGTTTAGTATTTGAAGTCTCGTGGACTTGACGTTGAATCGGTTGGCCGACGAAATACAATAGGAGGTCCAATTATAACTTGAATGTGTAATTGGAGAGCATTAATACATGGTTGGATGGTTGGAGGCCGATTTACGGCTGGGTAAGTAATTTAATCGATGTGGTCGTTAGGAAGGATCGATTAGGTGGCCTGGGAGCCTTAATGGCTAATTGGAAGTTGATGGGATTCAATAGGTGCCCTGATGGCGTGAAAGGACGGTAGGACCAATTATGGCCGGGTTCACGGCATCGACGAAATGACATGGCTTAATCAAAAGAAGTTGATTAGATTAATAATTTGGACCGATGGTTATTACTATTCCATGGATTTGACGTTGATTCCATTGGAGGATTGATTGAGTAAATGGGAGGCCAAATTATAGCTCGGATTATAATGTTGAGGGCTTGGTGTTTGAATGGATCGACTATGTGCCAAAAGGGTCCAATCAAGGGTTTTTAATTAACGGGATAATAATTGGTGGCATCTGAGTTACGAAAGTGACGAAGGGGAATTTATGATGAATTTTTGGAATTATTATTTATTTTAATATTTATTAGGCTGATTATGAGGTAAATATGCCCCAATTTAAATTGGAAGTTGACGGGACCCGATTGGGCGTCGACATGGCCGAAACGAGCTGTTTCGGATCTCACGAGTTGACCGAAGTGGTCATGGACCCCGATTCACTTTGATTTTGGCTTTTAGCCGAGAAAATATGGCTTGATGGAATGACTTGAGCTGACTATAGTTCAATATGTTGTGCCTTGGAATTGGCGATCGAACAGTGCCATGGATTTGGCGATTAATAATCTAGGCCAATTGTGGCTTGATATAGGGCACCATGGATTTGACGTCGATTGATTGAAAGGTCAATTGAGTAAATGAGATGCCTAATTATGGCTTTGAATAGTGCCATGGACTTAGCGGGTTGAACAAACTGATAGAAGGGATAATGACGTGCCATGGACTTGGTGATGGTATATGAATGGATGGTTTGGCCAATAAGCCAATAAGCCAATAAGCCAATTTGATGGTAAGACGGCAATGGGGATCGTTGAACGTGGAAAACGACGATGAGCCGAGAAGGCTTAATTAGGGTCTTAGGTCGGTTGTGGACGGCCTTAAGCTTTTCATTATGTAATTTATTTATTTAATAATACATTATTTCATTATTCTGTAATTTATTCATTTAAAGGTTATTTATTTATTTATTCCATTAAACTATTCGAGCGAATGTATGATGCTAAAGGGGTTGATTGGATTGACAGGTATGTGGCTTAGTGCCAAGTCTCGGTCATGGACTGATTGACTCATAGGTAGGTTGGTTAGCAAAGAGAGAGAGGCTTGTGACGGGCTACGTGATAAAAAGAACGTGATTGGTAAATGAGTTAGGAGTATTGAGTTAGTCTACTCTATTGGAAGTCAACTCAATTGAGGAGTCAGTGGCAATGGTGGCACTAGATGCCGATTTGAGGATATTTACTGATTATGGTCACAGATGTGAACGTTGTTGAACGGCTTTGAGCCGAGTCCCGGTCACGGATCGGTAGACTGACAGATCTAGCTAACAAGTGTGATTGATATGAGAATGTGGGCTTGAATTCGAGGCTAAGAATGGAATTAACTAGAGATAGCGGAAAAGAATTTCAGGGTGGTTATGAAGGATCCGAGAAATAGAGAATTGATTGATTTCGAGAAAAGAAAGAATAGATGATAAATCGTGTGAAATACTGATGATAGTTGCATTTGAGGAAATTATATATGGAGGTTGAGCAGTGAGTAGGGACCTTATGGTGATAGTATTTCTAATTTTGGTATAGGGATAAACTCACTGAGATATTTATATCTCATCACGTTGTTATTAACCATTTTCAGGTGCATTGTTAAAGATGGATTTGGGGGTGAGTATAGTGGGAGGAGACCTACGCTTCTGTTAAAGATTTGAAGGTCGGTGACAAGTCTTGGGATGTCACCACTTGATGACCGAAGTGAGGAAAGGAAATCAAGAGCCGTTGCGTGCCCAAGGGCGGGGCGTGGCGGGTCTTGACAGCGTTGGTATCAGAGCATAGGTTAGCATTATCTAGGGAAAACTAGGTTCATGGAGTGATAAGGATGGAAAGCATTATTGAGGATACTAGATTGGTGTTTATTGAGATCAAGGTGATTAATGCTGATGATGGTATGAATGATAGGTATGAATTTGGTGACATGATTAGATCATTTATTGGAAGGTTAAGCATGGGATAGAGCTTGGAGTGATAAGGTTGAATTGCGCTCTCCGGGAGAGCAAGTTGGAGACTTGCTTGGTTATTTTATGGTTATTCGATGAAAAGTTGAGGACGGTAGGTCAGGATCTAGAGATCGAATCACTATTAGACCCTAAGAGATCAACCCTCTAACATGGGTGATTGCCTCTATTTATATTTTATGCTTTGTGTGTTATAGAAAGTATGTCAGACATATAAGAGATCGACCCTCTCACATGGGTGATTGCCTCTATTTATAGTACATTGAATGGAAATGATATAATTTGAATTTGTTATCTAGATGATAATCTTAAAAAATGTAATGTCACCTTAACAAAAGAGTTGAGATGAGGTCATTATTATTTTTTCCGTTCTGAACAAAAGTGAAATGGGCAACATGTTTCACTTTGTCTTTATGCTAGATGAGAGTTCTAATGGAAGTATTGAGTATGTCTAAAATATCATTTATACGATATTACAAGTAAAACATATGCTCCATGGGAAATGAGAGAATGCTCTAGTATGCGTTTCATATTATATACGCATTAGACAACTAATAATGTTGGCAGAAGTTATGATCTCAACTTCTTGGGGGTAAGAACACCAGAAGTGCCAAAAGTTATGTACGGCGCTCACTCAAGTGCCAAAAGTTTTAAAACGCTCACTTCAATATCACTTTTTCAAAAATACGAATTCGCAAGTGCTAAATATGACATGACTTGCTAGAAGTGCCAAATAATAATAAAAAATTCAACGCCAGCGATAAAAGGGGGTTGTGCTTCAGGGTCGATTTCTCCCAAACAGCTCAACATCAACGGCCGAGGCCAGTGTCTTTGTGATTGTAGGACTCCAAGCTATTAATTGGGGGTGATGACGGTGTGTGGGTCTCATCGGAGAAGGCATGGTGGCCACAAACAGTAACTCTGGCGAAATAGAGGCCAACCACAATTCGTAGTGAAATCTGTGATTTCTCAACTAAATCAACCGCCAAAAGGGACATGGTAGAGTTGAGGGAACATCTAGGGATGTCATAGAAGTAGTGGTTCGGCATGGGCATTGTCGGAATGACCAATTTCCTGCAAGAAAGAATTATGAAATTATTGGAAAATAAAGGAAGAACGGTTTCATGGGGGTTTCTTTCGGGGGCTCTTAGTGGCAACAAAGGTGGATAAAGAGGCGGAGATTGGTTGTTATTGGTAGGAAGTGTTTCAAGGAATCCAACGTCACCAACGGCACATCAAATAGAGGTCGAAGGAGGGATATATGACGATCAAAAGAGGAGGGATTCACTCGGGACGAAAACAGGGACTCGGTTCGCGTGAGGAGGAAGACGACGTGATTGGTGATTTCTCAACTAAATCAACTACAACAAGGGATACGGTAGAGCTTAGGGAACACCTAGGGACGTCATAGATGCAGCGGTTGGGCATGGGCATCGCCGAAATGGCCAATTTCTAGTGAGGAAGAATTTTGGAATTTCTAGAAAATGAGAGAATAACAGTTTCAACGGGGCTTCTTTTGAAGGCTCTCGATGAAAACAACAGTGGCTAAAGAGCCATATATTGGTTGGGACTGGTATAGGGTGTTTCAATCAATCAAATGCCACCAACGACGTGTCAAACGGAGGTCGGAGGAGGGAGATATGGCAGTCAAAAGATGAGGGACTCACTCGGTGCAAAAACAGAGACTTAGCTCTTATGAAGAGGAAGACGGCATAATTGATTATATCTCGACCAAATCAACCGCAACAAAAGGACATGGTAGAGCTTAGGGAACACCCAAAGACATCATAGAAGCAGCGGTTCGGCATGGGCATCTCTAGAATGACTAATTTCCGGCGATGAAGAATTTTAGAATTTCCAGAAAACAAGGGAAGAACAGCTCGTGGGGGTTTCTTTCAAGGGCTCTCGGTAGCAACAATGGTGGCTACGAAGGCGAAGATCAGTTGGAACTGATAGATGGTCTTTTAAGGAATCCAACGCCACTAGCGGTGAATCAAACGGAGGTCGAAGGAGGGAAATTTGGCGGTTGAAAGAGGAGAGGTTCACTTGATGAATTATCAAGAAAGGGGGTTGCCACATGGAAATTTTTTTTAAATAAAAAATGCCTCGTTGAATATATGTTTTATTTAAAAATGCAACATGGATTTTTATTATTATTTAAAATGCTGACATGGCACTTTTTTGCCATAATTTTCGCAATTGGCACTTGCGAATTCCTTTTTTTTCCTAAAATTAACACTAAAGTGAGTGACGTACACAACTTTAGGTACTTCTAGTGTTCTTACCTAGATTTTATTTTATCATGTGAGACTCTAAAGGAAAAGTGTTCCTCATCAAGCCCCCTTTTGACTCTTACTCATTTGATGTTAGCTATATTAGAGTGTTATAAATGGTTATGTATAATTCAACCTAATGTAACATCTCTAGAAAAGCGGGTTGAATTGGAATTAAGAGGTTTGAGGAAAGAGGAAGATCAACTTAGTGTTGCATTATAGTATTGTGTTCACTGACCAGTCAGTTATGATTGATGAATTTAATCATGATTGTGAATACAATACATAAGTTAAAAGATATTGAGAGAAATGTAAATGCTATTGTTTGATCTAGGGTACTGTATAATATATATACTTCAAACCCAAATTTATGAGCGGCCATATACTCCCAACTGATGTTTGGCAATGAGTTCTCAGAGTATATTGGTCGCACAGATTATTTGTCAATATGAAACTTGACGAGAGGAGAATGAAGCGTTCAGCCCATTATGGGCGAGTGGGAGAATGTTGGGTTTTATTTAGAATAAGGCACCCAAGATAGGTCGAACCCAGAACTTGGCCCACAGCCCACATTTATTTGAATAACTTCAAGGCGGTTACAATCTTCGTAGTGATAGATTTTGGTAACCACCAGAGAAAAGGAAGAATGTACGTTCACCATTGTGGAATAAGAGAACGCTTCTGTGGAGAAAAAGGAACAAGAGGAAGACTCTATTCTTGAGGATCTCGGGCATTCGGAATTCTCTATCAAGTGCGATATCTAATTGGTGGGATTATACATGGGATTATACATTCGATCGGTGACACATGAAATTTTTGGTTTTGGACCGTTTGAGTTTGTTTCTACTGCATTTGGCAACGAATTTGTTCGAAGCCTTTAGGATTTTAGTAATCCATCACTTTTTTATATAACCAACTCTCTCTCTCTCTCTCTAGGTTTTTTTTGTGCCTTTGCGCTCTACAGTCTAGAAGAAGGAGATGGGCTCGCGCAAGGGAAGAGAAAGAAGCTTGCCCGCATGTGGGTCGTGAAAAAGATAAGCTTGTGGGCCTAAGGGAAAGAAAAAGAGGCTTGCCCGCACGAAGGTGGGTGTGGGCCAGGTAGCTATTAGGCTTGGTCCGTGTTGTTTATTTTTTTCTTTTTATTTTCTTTCTTTTTTTAAAAACAATAATGGTAACAATAATGATAATGATAATAATAATAATAACAATAATAATGCAAATACAATTCTAGTTCTAATTAACGACAATTTTCTCTAAAATTAAGTTTAAACAAAATTTGTCAGACCGGTAAAAAGTAGGTATCAGCAAAACCATTTGTCTTGCCACAACAAACAATTCAAGTAAATTGTGCATCATATCCTAGTTTGAAACGTGACAAAATTAATTGGTGGGCTATATGTAAAATCAACGTACGAAGAAAAATCGAGGAACACAAGAATGATACAACATATCAATAAGAGGAAGTCTATAACACGAATGAAACTGAGGAATATAACATTTCAACTTTACGACATCCATATGAAGCAATGATAGATGTGGATCCAATTGAAATTCATAAATTAAATTTAGAAAGTATTGAAGAATTTTGATTTTGAGACAAATGATGAAGATGATGCTCATAAACAAGATAAAGACGAAGACGAAGACCAAGATGAAGATTTTGGAGAGTTCTACTCATTATGTGTAATTATCATTATTATTGCCACATATATACGTTATTGTTGTTGTCATAGTTATTATCATTGTTGGTGTTGTTATTGTTGTTATTGTTGTTGTTAATAATGTAATGGAAATAGCGGCAAAAGAAAATTCACAACAAAAATTAGAGACAAAAGAAAATTAGTTGCTAATTGCGATGGAATTAGCAACGAAAATCAACTTTGACAACTATTTTTATAGTTCTTCGCTAATTCCCTCACTAATTCGTCACTAATTTAGGGACTAAAAATCAACTTTTGCAACTATTTTTATAGTCCATCACCTAATTTGCAACAATTTTTCATATGTCGCTAATTTGAGACGGAATTTATGATAAAAAATAAATTCGTCGCTAATTTGTGACGGAAATAAAATCCATCGATAATTTGCAACATAATATTTTTTCCCATCGCACATTAGCGACATAATTTGCAACGAAAAGTGAGTCCGTCCCTAATTTGCGAAGAAAAAAATTAGTGACAAATTAGCGACTTAATTTGCGACAAAAAAGAATTCATCAAAAAAATTTTGCAGGGTTGGTGAATCTCATATTCTAAAACCCACCTCCCCTCCTCCCTTTCTCTTTCCCAAGTTTTGCAGCCTCAGCTCTGACTCTATCCGTCCGTCGGTCCTTTTCTCTCTTTCTCTCTCTATAGCATTTTCGCCACCGCCTTTCATTGTAGGGTTTTGCGCGGCGTCGCTGCCCCCCTTCTTGTTGCGCGGAAAACCCCCGATGATCGCTAAAGGCTTGACCTTTCCTCCGCCGCGTCGCCCGGGGTTTGGCTCAAATTGGCTTTTTCTCAGATTTCCAACTTTCCCCGAGCGGTTTTTCTGTTGCCTATTTGGCCTTACGTTTTCCGCTACTTTTGTTTTTTTTCTTATTTTCTTTTGACGGCGTCTTTGGCTTCCGGGTGGGGGACCTCGGTCGCTAATGATTGCGGCGCGGGGGCTAAGTGTAATGAAGTAATTTAGGCTTTAGGTTTTTCGTTCTTCGAGTGTTGATGTGCAGACTTCTCGACCGCGGCAGTGTGTGGGCGAGATGAGTGGATTGGTGAGGTTTTTCTATCGTGTTTCTGGTCGGAAGTGGAGCAAATTTTTGTCTTTGATTACAGTAGAAGATCTGCCTTTTCTTCCTTCATTGCAAAATAACCGCTGGACATGCTTTTACTGTCTACAGAAGGCTCGTGTTTTTTCTTGGTACTAGAACTCGTGCTGGGGTTCATCTAATTGCTTGGCAAGCCTCCCTTTGTGTGTGGGTGATTATCTTTTCATGTTTGTTTTCTCATCTGACATTTTACTTATATAATTACTCACCCAGAAACTAGATTAAACCGGACAATTAGTGAGGATTTATATCAAGTGATTTGTCCAGCTATGGCGAACCGATTGGCTAGTAAATATTGGGCTCTTTTAAAGGTTAACAGTAAAGATATCGCATCTTAATAATGAAGTTATGGAAGCAATCAATATGTTTGTTTGCTGATCCTGTGAGGAGGTTGGGAGTTAGGATCTTGATGTGGTTTGATATGCCTTGACATTGTTGAAATATTTCTTTTATCGGGTGACTACAAGATTGGTAGCTTTCTCAGTTCCTCGTTCATTTCTAGTCTTTCTTTTTCTTTTCTTGTTCTCTTTTTTTGTGGGGGCCTCACTACTTAATTTCTCAGGAGTTTAAGATATGTGCATCGAACTGGATATTAGTTTAGTTTATTTCTTTTGGACCAGTTTATGATGGTACTTTAAGCAGCGTTATCATCGGCGCACTACCATCATATAAAAATGTCATGTAGTGTGCTCCCCATTATTTTTTGTGGAATCTGATGTGGACTAGATTTCAATAGGTTCCTTCGATGCCAGAGATTGCTACTTATCAGAAGCGATAACAAATTTGTTTTATTTTCTCAAGTTTAGCTCTTACTCTCGAAACAGAATGGTAAGCTTCATGATGTATATCATTATGTGTCCCTAATACATGTTTATATTTTTAAAGGTATTTGTCTAACCTTAATACTTGTCAGCATAAACGCGGAGGTCATCGTACATTTTCACAAAGAAGACCAATCCTTTCCCCTTCCTTGTCCCCGTCCCTTTCCTCTTCCCCTACACTTTTATCTAACCCTCAACTACAACATGCTGATGGACAACATGGACACATTGGTCCCGCCTCCGACCCTCAACAACATATTAGTGGACAACTTTGACACATACGAACTAAATCTCCTTTAGTTCCACCTTCTTCAATGCAACACTCAAATGATGTGGGAAACACAGGTGAAGAAGATAGCCGATTAATGATATGCCCATATGGAGATTTGTAAGTACTTCATTTTTTAAGTATGTGTAATATTTAGGGTTTTAGATGTGGATGTCAACTAAATTGTCCATGTTGTAGAATTTATTCAATTCTAGTTGAAATGTTTAAGGATTCACAGATGCTACAAATGTTGTGAGGTAACTTAACAAAATAGTCAATAACTTTTGGAGGGGGCAGTATATCACTTATAGCAGCACTCCAAAAGAAATAAATGATTTGTGGTAGAATGAGTTAAAGATAAGTTTTGTCATTTTATTTTCTCTCAAACTAAGTTCAGTGCAAATAAAGTTAGTTATTTTTCTATGGTAGCGGAAGTTTAGGTGCGATGAATTTTGACACGAATAATAGCGGCGAATTTTGTCACAAATAGATTTCATCACAATTTAGTGACAAAAAAGTCCCAAATTAGCGTTGAATTTTGCCATGAATAATTATCGATGCATTTTGCCACGAATAATTAGTAATGAATTTTGTCACGAATTCAAATTAGCTACGAATTTTACCATGAATAATTAGCGACACATTTTTCCATGAACAAGATTTTTACCGCAAATAGATTTCATCACAATTTAGCGACAAAAAAAAAACATCGCAAATTAAAGATGATTTTCTCCACGAACCACTAGCGACGAATTCAAATTAGCAACTGATTTTGCCACGAATAATTGGCAAATTAGTGACGAATATTGACACGAATATATTGCATCACAAATTAGCGACGGAAAATGTTCTTTGTTGCTAAATTTTGTGACGCTAAATTGGCCACAAAATTTTATTCGTCTCAAAAATGTTTAGCGACGAATTTTGCCAAACATTTCGTGGCAAAATTCATTGCTAAAACCTAATTTTTTTGTAGCACGCCATATTGGCCATATCCAATAAAAATTGATCGAAATTACTAAATTAGAATTTAACATAACTGAAAAGTATATAATTGAATTAGCATCCGTACATTAAGTTTAAGATTTGCTTCTTAGACAATTTTCCTAGCAATTTTCCACAGTTGATTGACCTAAATTAGAGCGCTAAGCTGATCCTAGGCGAGTGACCCGGTCGCGGGAAATTTGTACAAGGCGACAATGAAGAATCAAACATAGTTCTGTCTTCTCATACCAGTAAAAGGAAAAAGAGCATCGCGTTTAAGAACGATAGACAAACCGAGTGAAATTAGAACCGCAAAGCATGCATGTATGGTGCGAACGTGACTTAATTTTGCGTGGCCTCTCCATCATTGTTTAAAACTTGAAAAGACTCTCGATAAGGACGAAGATGTGCAAACGCTCTCAGATTACGCATCTCAAAGACCCTAATAAATAAATAAATAATGCTTCTATGACCAGAGCAAGATGCATCCGACATTAGGACGTGCGTGCGTGGGATCCAGATCTGCTGCCTTGGCATCGGGAGGCAGGAGATTTGAAGGCAAAAAGAAGGGTGGGGGCATTTCCATAAAAGGGAGGTTTTGCCGCGATCGAAAGCTGATCCATTTCCACGTGCGTAAGCTCTGATTACGTGCTTCGAGTCCCACAAGTCAACGATCGCCTCTTTGTCTTTTCCTCCAAGATGGAATCGTCGGGCCATCAGAACTGCAGATGGTCGATGGGGGGTGTCCTCTTTTTCGATGCTTGAAATCGGTCTGAGGGAGATCTCGACATTCACGTGCTCGGGCTTAAGTCGATTTATTAATCGTCCAAAGCAGCCTGCGCCAGACGATGACAACCCATTAAGATCAGAAGGAATTAGAAGAAAAGAAAGGGTTCAAACGAAGCTTGTTGTACTAAGTCATTGGATAATAATGACTGAAACTAGGAAGAAGCTTCTTCTGCTCCATGGCGCTTCTCTTGATCACGATAAACAAATATATATTGAATGACTAAGGGTGTCTGGGATGATGTTCACCCTAAGGGTAGCCCCCGTAAATTTGATTTTCCCAGAAATTACACACGACTCCCTTGGCTCAATGTGTACAGGTTAGGTCTCCGTCCTCCCCCAGAAGTCTATATAATGAGAAGGTATTGGTTCCATTGTTGTCACTAATCATACAAAAACCCTCTTGCTGATAGCTAGAGCCACCTTTGTCGCCATCTTCCAACCATGGCAACCGCAGCCCTTCTCTCCCAGGCAGCGCGAAGGTATGCACATCCATTCACCTAGGATGAGTTTCATGCAGCATAAGTGTGTTTTCACGAGTCGGATAACAAAAGAGAAAATCCACATGGCTCATTCACGTGGCTTTTGCAATATGTGTGCGATTTAAAATTGTTGAATATTACAATTTGGAGTAATGCTCATCAAAGGCAGAAATCTCTCGTTCTAGTTTGTTTTGGTCCTGTCAACTGGACAATGAGATTTAGGGTGCGTTTGGTTGGGCTTTGGGAAAGTCCTTTGGGGTCTTAAAGCCTATTGAACAAAATGTTAGAGTGTTTGGCAAATACTTCCAATAGGCTTTGAAGTGAAAGTTGGCTTTGAGAATGCTGAAAGTCCAAAGCTACTTGAAGGAGCTTTGGGCTTTCAGCTTTTTCGGAATGCTGAAACCCATTTTAATGATTTTTTTTGTTAGTTACCCATTTTGTCCTCAAATTGTTTTCAAAAGTCCATGTTTGCCCATGAACAGTTCGGGACTGTTCATCTTCTTCGACTTATCAGCCGTGACTGTTCATCTTCTCCAACTTTGGCGTGTCGATCTTGGGGACGAGGAGGTAGAGACGGCTGCCGGAAGAGCATCGGGGAGGTCGCGCGACCTCCGACAATGGGTCCAGATCTGCTGAGGTCGCGCGACCTCAGCAGATCTAGTCACGCGACCTCGCGATTTCATCTGGAAGTTGCCACCCACGGTTGCAGGGGTTTCTTTGCTTTCACTTGGTAATGGAGCTCCATATGTGTTTGCTAGCATGCAGGGCAGATAGATTGTCGCCCCATGTAGTGAAGGAAACGGCAAGTAGCATGGGGTTCAATGGAGCTGCCCAGATCTAATAACAACAGCTTTGCCGCTTTTGAAATTTCTGAGGCCTCGTCGGTGGCTCAGATCTGGTGAGGTTGCGTCCTCGCCGCTGAGGTTGCGCGGCTGCTAGAAGACAAAAGACGCTTGACGTCCATCGGTGGTAATGGCAATCGTGGCGTCGGTGGTGTTGTTAGGGAACGCTTGCTCCCTCCATTTCCACAAGACCCAGTTCAATCAAACCACCCTTTTGCCTCCGAAGATCAGAGCTTGGTCCGAGATTGGATTTGTCGCTTCTTAGTTGAGTGGGCTCCGAGTCTCCTACGATGATTCTCGTCCGATCGTCGGACCTGTAGCCGCTCCGACGTCGGCCCTACAACCGTTCCTGGGTTTTTGTTATTGTCTTTGCTTTCTTGTTCGATCATGGTGATGATTACGAGCTTTCGTTCATCATGCGCTTTATGTTCGATGCTTGGGGTAATTTCAGGATTGAATTCTTTTTTTTTTATATGTCTTTTGGGGATTTGGAGGCCATTTCATTAAGTGGTCTCTAGCTTCCTCCGTTTACCCTATTTTTTAAATAAAAAATAATTGATTGAAGCTCATTCCAAATTTAAGTTTTGACAAACACTTATTCAACTCAAAGCCCATTATAAATACATTTTTACCAAACGCATTTTGCATTCTCTCAAGGGGCTTTGGGCTTTAAGAAAGTCCTTTTATCCAAAGCCCCTTGCAAATGTCCAACCAAACGCACCCTTACTAGCATATGATTTGCAGACTAGAGGGAAAGGTGGCGGTGATCACTGGGGGGGCATGCGGCATAGGAGAAACTACCGCAAGGCTTTTTACAAAGCATGGGGCTAAAGTCATTATAGCCGACATTCGCAACGACTTGGCCAAGTCGGTGTGCAAGGATTTGGGGCCAGAGAGGGCATCCTTTGTACATTGCGATGTATCGTGCGAATCCGACATTGAAAGTGCCATTGCTGCTGCAGTTGACAAGCATGGAAAGCTGGACATAATGGTGAACAATGCTGCAATCGGGGGCCCAACCAAACTCAACATATTGGACATCGACAAGGCCGACTTTGACAGGGTGATTAGCGTGAACCTGACGGGTGTCTTCTTAGGGACCAAGCATGCGGCTCGAGCCATGATCCCATCAGGAACGGGAAGCATCATCAATGTCGGAAGCGTCAGCTCGAGCGTGGGCGTGGTTGCATCCCATGCATATGCCAGTTCCAAGCACGCCATCGTGGGGCTCACAAGGAACGTGGCTGCAGAGCTCGGACGATATGGAATTCGCGTGAACTGTCTCTCGCCTTATTTCATTCGAACACCATCGACAAAGGAGATGCTCAAATTGGACGAGAAAGCGGAATTCCGAGTGTATTCTAACTTGGATGGGGTGACTCTTCCGCAAGAAGACCTAGCGGAGGCTGCTCTGTTCTTAGGGGGTGATGAGTCCAAGTACGTCAGTGGCCACAATCTGGCAGTGAATGGGGGCTTCACCACCATCAATCCCGCCTTTGGCTTCTTCGCTCGTGTTTAACGAGAAATGCTGCTTCGCACCATTGCTACTGTACCCTGCATGTCTTTCCAGTTTGTACCTTTTCTCGAATAAAGTCTGGTGAACATCTTGTAGAAATTGAAAGCAAACCAATTGGTTTCGAATTTCAAATGAAATCAGATCTAGAAGTTGAGGTGAGACCTACTCTGGAAGTTGCACCATTTTCTCAGTTTAGGTTAATTAATAAAGTATGCTCTCACCATTAACCATGAGTATTTGGCGTATTCTACTGTCACGTTACCTGTCAAATAGACTTGTAATATTGGCCCGGAGAAATGCTGTATTTTCCACTCAAGCACACATGTTATATTGAAAATCATACAACTCATTAAGCTAATACAAATTCTTGAAATTAATTTCTTTATATCATCAAAATTTTAACTTTTTTTTTCCACTGTAATGTAGATTTTAACGAGCAAAGATTATCTCCCAGAATACCCAAGGTATAAAGATTTCCCAATTTCCCTCTTTTACATGTGTATAAAATAGTCTATTGATATTAATAGATGAGGATTTTAATAGGGTACTTATCTGACAAATGTGTAAGAACGAAAAACCACTATGGTTTTGAATGTGTTGGTTCATGTTATAAAACATTGAGGAATAACATCTCTGTGGCTTCATCTTTCAGTTCTTCACATTATTTAAAATACATGGTCAAGTGGAAGGACGAGAGGAGTGGAATTATATGTAACAGCCCGCTTCGAACCCCCACTTTTAAGCCCTAATTGGACAAATTTACCAGCTTAGTTAATGGCCCGTTGGCCTTGAGAATTCCTCGAACTAAATCGCGAAAATTCACTTTGGACGATTCCGGACTTCCGGAATTCGTGTTTTGGTCTCCTGACTTTTGGATAATTGCAATTTGACCCAAAAAGAAGTGAATTTTGGGCCTATGCGTAATTTTGGAAAAAAAAAGTTGACTTTTTAGGTCAACAGTCAACGGTTGACCGTTGACGGTCAATGGCCCGCTTAGACCGGCTGGGGGCCGGTCAAACCCACGGACAATCAAGTTAGACCGGACTAGGCTTGGCCTGGGCCCGCGAAGACTGGCCTAGCCTGCGTGAGAGCCCACCCCTCCCCTTTCTTTCTCCCTCTCTCTCTCTTTGGCGTTTTCCCGAGCGGGTGGTGTGCACGCGCGCGCGAGTCCCACTGCGCAGCTAGTGGCCGACCGGTGGCAAGGCTACGCCTGCCAGACATTGTAGGTGTCCCGTTGGCCTGAGGACGGCCAATAGGAGGCCACCGCCTGCCCTCGAGCGCCCCTTCTTCTCCCCACTACGAGCCTCTCCCTGTTTTGGGACCCGAGGGAGAGCCTCCCTTCGCGACGGCCGTTCTCCCTCGTCCAACCACTATTGGGAGCACCGCCAGTGGCGTTGGATTCCTTGTGATGCCGCCTTGCAACCCCAACTAGCCGCCGTCCTTATCATTGCCTTATTCGTCGCCGGGGGCTCCCGGCGACGACCCGCACTGTCATTGTTCACCCATTTTTCCAGAATTTCCCTTCGCCAGAGTTGGGCCGTTCCGACCATACCCAGGCTGAGCCGCTGCCTCCAAAGCATCCCTAGGAGTTCCTTTGGCCCTGTGGGGGCCGTCATTCCATCTCATTTGGACTAGAAGCCGCTGGAGAAACCTTCGAAGCTTGATGAGCCCATCCTCATCGTCGTCGACTTCTTGAGGTCGCCGTGCCTCCTCCGATGGGACCCAGCTACCACCACCACCAGCAATGGAAAGATGAGAGTCTCAGGGGCCCAGATTTGCCAGCCATTGCCGTCGGCACCACGCCGTTCGCCAGGATCTGGCCCCGAAGTGCGATCCTCTCTTGGGAGCCTTAGTCGTGACTCCTCCACCGTCGGCGAGCTAGTTCTTCCTCCTCCGGTCACCTCAGCCTCCACCACCGATTGGAAAAAGACTTGTGGAAGTCTCCTCTATGCATCACAGCCGGTTGCCGTCACTGATTTGGCCCAAGGAGGGTGAATCAAGCCGCGACCCAATTGCCCTTTTTGCCGATCCGGTTTTCGACCCGACTAACCCAAATCGGGTCTATGGCTAGATTTCGGCTTGTTTGGAGTCGTCTCTTTGCTGGCCAACCCCATCGATGAGCTCGGCCAGCCTCCCACGGTCAAAGACTGCTGCCGGAGGGCTCACCGAAGCTTCATCGATGCTAGAACTAGAACTGCCGGAGGTGTCTAGAAGTTGCCCTAGACCTTGCCCATCCCGTCCGTGGTGTCGGATCAAGGATTGGAAAGCCGCATTGAGCCCGAGTGCGATCGGAAGTGCGAGAAGCGCGTCACTGTGGGTCGTCGCCGTCATTGCGGTTTTTGAGGAATAAGCTGTGAGTGGACTTTAACCTTCTATTATGAGTGCTATTGCTTTAGTAGATTTATTAGAATGAATGGATGAGTTGGATGAATTAGTTGGATGGCATAAGTGTTTAAATGAATAGGGCCAAGTATGGTTGAGTTTAGACTTTCGGTGACGAGGCTGCAGGGTGATCGATTAAGAGGCCAGTGAGCTTAATCGGGAAATATTTTGATGATCTAATTGTGTTATTAGACGATTAGGATCATTGAGGACCACATAGTATTACTTGTCTGTGGAAATTAGGAAGGACTGATTAGGTGGCTTGTGAGCCCTAATCGTTGATTGGAGGTTAATGAAATTCAATTGATGCCTTGATGGCGAGAAAGAATGATGGAGCCAATTATGGCTGTGTACGCGGTATTAACGAAGTGGCAAGGCTCGATTAGAAAATCATCAACTAGATTGATGATTTAGGCCAATTATGACTGAACGGTGCCATGAAATTAGTGGATTGAATAGTGCCATGGACTTGACGACTCAACGGATCGATGGACATGATAATAACGTGCCATGAACTTGGAGACGGTATGTGAATGATGGTTTGGCCAATGAGCCAATTTGACAGTAAGATAGCAATGGGGAACATTGAACGTGGAAAACGACGACAAGTCAAGAAGGCTTAGTTAGGATCTTAGATCCGTTGTGGACGGTCTTAAGCCTTTAATTACGCAATTTATTTTACTTAGTTATGCATTATTTAATTATTCTAGAATTTATTTATTTATTTAATGGTGTGTATTAGATAATTGTGACTGCTTATAGTTGATTGGTTGTTAGGCTTAATGCCAAGTCTCAGTCATGAGCCAGTCGACTCATAGTTAGATATTAGAGGATGAGAAAGGTGAAAGTTTATGATTTGTTGGAAGGGTTAGATATGGTTAAACTCTAGGCGAGAGTTGGACGAAATGAAGTGTAATTAAGACGATTATTGAAGGGTGAGACACGATAGGGACCCTAGGGCAGTGGTGTTCCAAGTTTTGGGTTAGGGTTCCCTCATTGAGATATCACCATATCTCACCTCACCACAGATCCATTACAGGACTCAAGCCTAAAGCCAGAGGAGGAGCCGATCGAGTAAGGGTAGATCGAGATGGGATCGATAAAGGAGAAATTAATGCGAGACGTGACCCCTCCTAGGCTTATATTGAGGACCTATGGAGTTGATTTTGTTTATTTGTATATGTTGATGTGAGTATATGGGAGGTGCCGATATTGAGGTTTAATATGAGGAGTTGTATGTATCGATTTTTAAATCGCTTCCGCGTAACATTACAACTTTGATGTCTGAGAAGGGCAACGACCTATATGGGACGTCATAATTAAATTGGTTAGAAGAGAAAGAAATCGGGAACCACCGCGTGCCCAAGGGCGGGGTGTGGCGGGTCCTGACATTATATATTGTGTTATTCAAGTACACATCTCTATGGCTTCAATTGTTACATCAGCAGTCATGAAATGGGAACTGTCACTTAGCAGTGGAGTTAAATACACGGGTTGATAAAAGTAAAAACCGCCACATATATAAGTCAAAGTATGAACCAAAGGCTTTTTGCCGATTCTTCTCAAATGCATTTCGTCAAGACACACGAGCTTTGCCATTGACTAATATTGAATCTAATCTTCATTTGTATTAGTTGCCCAAGAGAAGTTATGGTCTTCGTCTGTCGCATTTCAATAAGATACTTATATAGTATTGACAAGTGGGCTCTAATATTAATAGCTTTGTACGATCAAGTGCCGCTTTTAAAACAAACCCAACGACTTAACCTCTTGAATTGATTCCTTGATAGTTACTTTCCATCTATTCTAATACTTTACCAACCTATAAGTCATCTATAAAATCAAAATTTGTTGATTCATAAGGTCAGACAGTTTACCCTTAGTTATTCCATTGGATTACCAATACCAATGTTGACTTACTATGTCGCGACCTCCCCAAAGGTGCACCACCTAGGGGTTCGGCTAATGGTTTGTTAAGTATGACTCAACTTGAGTTCTCCCAAACTCGGACCATTTCACGACTTTGGTTTCACTTTCTTTAAACATGCAAGATATTCAATTTGGAGCCGCCACTAACCTATTTATGGTGGGTTGGTTAGAAACCCATGTAAGGCATCGGGAGTCATGCCTTACTCCTACGAACCAGAGATCTAGGACTCGGGGACTTGGTTACGCTAAATTACTCTAACGCCCTTTCGGTACCTTTTCATTATTTTCAAAACTTCGCAGGCAGTTTGGATTCATTTTAATTCTACTCCTAACATGCAACGATGACCACTCATAAACTCAACATAAATAAAAATTCAAGAAAGGAATGCAATAATAAAACAAATCAAATCATCTAAACAAAATAAAATAAAATCAAACCAAAATCAAATCACATCTAATTAAATCAAAATCAAATCACATCCAATCAAATAAAATAAAATCTAATCTAACAAAATCAAATAGAAATCTAATCTAATAAAGTATCAAATAAAATCTAATCTAGCAAAATCAAATAAAAATCTAATTTCTAATCTAAAGAAATCAAATAGAAATCTAAGTAAAATCTAATAGAATAAAATAAGATATGCATGAAAATCAACAAATCTAATGCAATATATGAAATGCATTTTTTTTTGAATTTTTATGATTTAATTAGCCTAATGATCTATAGCTAAATATTACCTAATCTAAATTAGGAAATCAAACATATCAATTCCTAATTTAAACTAAATCTTATTCAACCAAAGATAATGTCCTATAATGCAATCTAGCTAAAAAAAATGTCCTAACAAAAATATCTAATATGCAATTTAAACTAATTATGCCAATTTTACCTAATCATGCAATTAATCTAAACATGTGATAAACGTGCAATTCTAAGTCTAAAAATGCAATTTCCAATTTAAACATGAAATTAATCCAAAGATGCAATTTTAAACCTAAACATGCCATTAATCTAATTATGCAACTAACCTAAATATGCAATTAATCTATTATGCATGCAATGCAACAAAATTAATTCAAATATGCAAAATTAGCTAAACATGCATAAAAAGAAAATTAAACAGAAAACAAGAAACCAAGCACCCAAAAAAGCTAAATTCTAAAAAAATGATTTTTTTATTTTTTTATTTTTTATTTTTTAAAAAAACGAAAATCACAAATAAAATAAAATAAAAACAAACAAAACTGGGTCGGGAATCGAACCGGGTCGATTCGGTCCCGACCCGTTCGCTGGGCGAGCCGGATCGGGCTGCGCCCGATCCGCTTGCTGGATGGCCCGCGAGGAAGCTGGGCTGGGCGCACAAAGGGCCCAGTCCAGCTTCCTTGACTTCTCTTCCCTGCAATAATAAGCCCACACGCCCAAAACAAAACAGAAAACAGCCCAAACAAAAAGTCAGCCCAGAAACAAACGTAAGGCCCATCCCTTCGCAAGAAAGAACTCATCACACAGCAAATAGTCGTAGGGGCAAGTTCATAAAAACTCTGATGCAACTTATGATATGCAACAAAAGGGGTGTGTTTGCAGGTTCGAAAAAACACGAATCTTGGGTCTAAATAATGCATCAAAGGCCATCCAGAAAGAAACACTCAACCAAATCAACCATGCTACACACGAAGAAATCGCAAGTAAATTTCTTCCCTACACGATATGAGAGCGACGGAGAACCAGCCTGCACGGACAAAGTCGAGCTTGGCCGTGGCTCGTCCGCGACGCCTCTCGTTTGTGATCCTCGGGAAAGCTTTGAACAAAAGCCGAGACCCACCGGTATGGCGAAGGAAGATGTTGATGCGCCGCCAAGACCGAGAGCCCCAACCGTAGCTCACGCCGGAATCAATGAACCGAGTCTTTGCCGTCTCTCTTTTCTCTCAAACTCCCTCTCTGTTTTCGTCTTCCCCCCACTTTTTCTTTTCTTCTTTTCTTTCTTTTTTCTCTCTTCCCCACTGTCCCTCTTTGCGTAGATGAAGCCTCCCCTTGTGTCAGAAGAATTTTTTTCTTTTTCACACCTCTTTTCACTTTTTCCTCTCTCTCTCTCTGCGCCTTCAATCTCCAAAAGTCTCCCCCCTGCCTTTTGCATCACTTCCTCTTTTAAAGAATGTCAAAGCAAATATTCAATCCGAGATCGAATATTGCCCCTTTGAAATTTTATTTCCTATTCTGAACATCACAATTATATTCCCTCCTTCCTTATTTCCAGAATTAATACTGCCCAATATCTGCACAAGATTTTCCCCGATATGCCCAAAATTCCCTAGTTAATTATATGCTAAAAATAAAAAAATAAGAAAATAAATTCCTATTTTAAATGAAGCTAAAAATTTAGGTGTCAACAGCTGCCCCTCTTTGAAGGTGAGCTCGCAGAGGTTGCATTCAAAGACCGTCATGAGACCTAAATTTTAACTATGCAAATGCAATGAAGTGAACTTTTTTTTTTGAATTTTTTTTAAATTTTTTTTGAATTTTTTTTTTGAAAAAATGTGAATCTTATTCTAGATGCAATGCTGTGAAAATGCAAATGCATGATATGAGAAAAGAAAACATACCTGCAATTACTTACCTGGTTTGTCTGCTTGGGGCCCGAACCTTCAATCGGTCACGACAAAGGCAAACGAGGACTCAAACTTCAGACTGAGATCCAAATTCCTGTACATCGCCACAGGATTCTGAGATGAGATATCGATACATCGCCATCGATACTCGCTAGTGAGACACATGTACATCTCCACAGGCTCTAGAGATGTGATACTTGAGAGTGAGATACCTATACATCACCATTGGCACTCGAGATGAGATAAAATACCGATACATCGCCATCGGCACTTAGAAGTGAGATATCTATACATCGCCATAGGTACTTAGGGTGAGATACCAATATATCGCCATTGGCACTCGAAGTAAGATACCAATACATCACCATTAGCACTTGGAAGTGAGATTCCTATACATCGCCATAGGAACTCAAGGTGAGATACCGATACATCGCCATCGGTACTCGAAACATAATACTTGGGCTATAAAAGCACGCCAAGTTAGTGAAAAGAGACCACGGGCTACGAAAGCACACCGTGTCAATTGAAAAATACTTGAAAGTGAGCTACCTATACATCGCCATAGGCACTCGAAATGATATACTTGGGCTACGAAAGCACACCAAGTTAAGAGACTCCGGGCTACGGGAAGCACGCCGTGTCGATGAAGAGACTACGGGCTACGGAAGCACGCCGCGTCGATGAAGAGACTACGAGCTACGGAAGCATGCCGCGTCGATGAAGAATGACTACGGGCTACGGAAGCACGTCGCGTCGATGAAGAGACTACGGGCTACGGAAGCACGCCGCGTCGATGAAGAATGACTACGGGCTACGGAAGCACGCCGCGTCGATGAAAGGACTCCAGACTAGAGAAGCACGCCGTGTCGATGAAGAGTGACTCCGGGCTACAGAAGCACGCCGTGTCGATAAAGAGTGACTCCGGGCTACGAAAGCACGCCGTGTCGATGAAGGGACTCCGGGCTACAGAAGCACGCCATGTCGATGAAGAATGACTCCAGGCTACGAAAGCGCGCCAGATTGATTATCTGCAAGAAGAAAGCTCGAGAATATTCCAGAAGTACTCAAAGTTTTAGAAAACAATTTGATTGTCATAAACTCTCTGGTTCTCAAAAAAAAAACTATCATTAGGAGAGATAAGCATAGACAAAATTCAAATTTCAAAATCATGTACATTGATTTTGCATCAAGTTTTCAACAAGATGATTTCCATTCAATAGTGTGAATCTCAAGAGTGTCAAATGAGATACGGTTAGAAAGGACTTTCACTTGCTCTCATTGGAAGGCTTTTGTCCCGTCCATTAATACGAGAAAAATTGCATCACTCAATCTCATCATCATCATGTCAACAAGGGTCCGAGTACTCTCGCAAGCGGTACAAATTTTACCAATTAGAGAGGTCTTTAATAGGACCGTAATTTGGGCTTGGTCAACGACTGAGCAAATGAGACTCTTTGAGTCAAGGCTTAAAAAGAATGTCTTCTCAATAAATATCTTCAACAAATGCCACTAGGTTTACAAGTCAAGAACCTAGCAAATGCAATAGAAACAGTCTTGCTCGCACTTATTCGAGCTAAGCTTAAAACATTAGAAATCTCATACCAACTCAAGTGCCCTAATCAGAAGAGACTTTAGAGGGTTGTAATGTAGGCTTGGCTCAAGGGTGAGAAAGAAATGGATAAATAGTCTCAAAGATGTGTATGAAAGCTGGTAGTTAATCACCGGGAAATCCTCTCATGCTCAAATTTCGAGCTTCAAATATTACTTCACTGGGGATGACACATGATTTTTGCAAAATTGCCTTATTCAACACTTTTTGGAAAGCCTGACCACCTTGAGGGCTGACTTTTGCGGATTTGAGCCTTTGGCTCTGACTTCTATGGGCATCGGCCTTGCTTTTACCAGGCACACTGCTTTTTCTTGCCCCTAAGTCTTTTCACTTTCTCTTTTGAACTTGGGCTTTGGCCTTGCTTTTACTAGGCACACTGCTTTTTCTGCCCCATTTTCATCAATTTTTTTACTGTTAGATTTCACTGACAAATATGAGTAGCATGACATATTTGGCTCAAGTCTCATGATGTGACTCTTGTATTCTACTATTTCGAACAGCTTTCAAACTTTTCATGCCCCAATATAAGCTTTGATCACCACCAATGCGGGTTTAATTTGAAATAAAGATTATAGGCTCAAAGTGGCTAACAAAGGATAAGAGTGTTTAGGATAGAGAAATGAATGCTTTTCATCATTCTAAGGCACTTGATTTGACATTTGATTTCACATGTAATAGCAACACTCAAAGATTGATGCAAGTGAAAGCAAGAAAGTTTCTACCCATTTCACACCTTTCAACACCAATAATACAAATGTACCTCTAATTTGCCCCAGTGTGGGGTGGTTCTTGACAGGGGTAACGTGAAATGAAACTTCACAAGTGTTTAGGCTCAAATTGGGTAATCAATGGATCAATAAAGTGTTTGGGATAGAGAAATGAACTGCCCCTCATCATTTTGGTCATTGTACTTTTCGCGAGAGAACTCTTTACCTTGTAGACATTGAACTTTGCACACTCTTCTCACGTGTGTATAAGCATAGGACTGTGTATGGATAAGGCTTGCCTTTCATCATCCCGACGTATCTCATTAACATTCTCAATCAACTCAGCATTACTTTTTAGTGGATTCAAAAACCATCATTTTATCAAATGTGGGCACTTTGAGCCTATCTCAAACAATTCATCTTTCTCAAAAATAACATCCTAGCAGAAAAAGTGATCAGAAATGAAAGTCCATTGGTTGCTTTTGGGTGTGAACACACAGATCATCGCCATGGAAACTCAGTCTTTGACGCCGCATTTTTCGTTCTTGCCCCCTGCATCAAAAGAACGTGCATGAATATGGTTCTAAAATTGGAGAAATTTTCATCACCCATCAATGCAGTGTTTCCGCCAAATTGGAAAATGCCCCACGGTTTTGCATGTTAATCTTTGCAAATTACTTTCCTTGGAAAATGCCAATCCTCAATTGGACAAGATGAGTTAGGATCTGACACATGAAGTAAATAGGTTAGAAAAACAAACAAAAGTTTAGCTAACATGTGCCATTTTTTTTTGAATTTTTGAATTTCTCTTTTTTGAAATTTTTTTAACGAGAAAATATGAAGAAACCCAGCCCTCAAAATTCTCCTTGGATGATTTTTTTTCAATTGTTGGATATCATCACCGGGCTGGTTTGGTGTATTTCAACATGCCCTCAAAACAAACTTGTAATTTCATTAATCAAATGAATTACATTATTGGAATGGAAAATGCAACTGCTCAAACCTTAATAATCAAAACTCAAACAAAAATTAAAATTCTAGAAAGCAAAAAATAATAGTAAGCAACAAAAGACTCCATAGAGGAGTACATGAAATTCTTTATTCAGTGACCTCATTTGCACTTCCATCATGGTCGGGTAAGGGAATACGCTGGACATTTGGTTGACCAGTGTTGAAAGAAAGTGCCTTCGTGTCCAAAAGATCCTGCACCTTATGCTTCAGAGCATAGCAATCATCAGTAGAGTGACCAACTTCTCCCATATGGTAATCACATTTCTTGGATGGATCAAAGTTGGAGAACTTCTCAGCATTAAGTCGCTTTGGTTCATGGGAAAGCAAACCTTTCTTCTGGAGGACCGGTAAAACCTTAAACAAAGGTGCAAGGAGAGACGTGAATTGCCTTCTACCACGTCGTTGATGGCTTAGACCTTTTTGCATGCCAACATGTTGTGCACTGGTCATGTTAACTTCAGCTTCAAGCTCTTTTTCCTTTCTCACATTAAACCTTCTAGTTGGCTCATTGAATCATCCTTCCCTCAGCCCAATCTCAATTTGCTCCCCCACTGGAATGAGCTGATAAAAGGTCTCAGCAGTTGTGGTTACCATCCGAGTGCGGTATTCATGGGGGAGCGTCCTGATGAACATCTTCCTCAATTCTACATCAGTTGGCTCGGGATCAACTTGGGCGGCTAGATTCCTCCATCGAATGGCATACTCCTTAAACGACTCAATTCTTTTCTTCTCAGCACGTTCAAGGTCGTCGCGAGAAGGAGTAATGTCCATTATGTACTTGTACTGCTTCAGAAAAGCCTCGCATACTTCATCCCAGGTTTCGAAAAGGTTTATGCCTTTCGTAATGTACCACCTCAGGGCGGGGCCGATCAAACTGGCTTGGAATGATTGGACCATCAAGGGAATGTTGTCAACATACGGAGTCATCCGCACCAAGTACATCTGTAAATGAGCTCTTGGACAGGTTGTGCCATCATATTTCTCAAACTCGGGCATCTTAAACTTCTTTGGCATTTTCACCTTGGAATAGACAGAGAGATTTGTTGCAGACGGGCTCTGAGGACCTTGCAGTTGCTTCAATTTCTCCTCTAGCTTCTCAAGGCGTTTCTCTTGCTTGGTCTTAAGCATATTATCAACATTGGTTCTTTTCCCACCAGTGGCAATGGGATCATTCTCCGAAGGATGCAGTTCCTCATCAAACTCGATGACGATGTTGTCACCTTGCTTTTGTTTCGATGTTGAGGATGAACTTAAACGGGCTGCCTTAAGTTCAGCTGTCATCTCTTGCATCAAGGTGAAGAACTGCTTCATTTGCTCTTCCATGCTAGTGACACGGTCACGAAGTTCAGTTTGATCAGCCATTTTAGCTTTTGACCGTGTGAGAATAGGTGAACGAGGACGCTCCGTGATCACCTAAACAGAAAAGAAATGACAGATAAGCATAATGCACGAAGAAGGAGGAAACGATCCATGACTCAATTTGACTAACACTTTTTTAAAAAAAAAATTCACTTTTTTTTTTAAATGAAAAATAGATTTGCTTGAGAAAATAGTGACATGTGACACACTTCAAAAGAAAACAATTGAACTTTTTAATTTGATGAAAAAGTATCATGAAAACATTACTGACCTAAACTTATCATGGACCGACTCAAAGCATAAAAAATGTAAATGAAATTCAAAGAATAGGGATAGAAAGCTTACTTCGCAAGTAAATCATGGACAATCACATAGACATGCGCATGATAAGTGCAGCTCGATTTCTACTCTAGAAAGCTTAACAAAGTGGAACCACGAGGGTGGGATGACTAGTCGCAGCCTCGCGTACTAAGTCAAGTCCTCATGGCTCCGGCTCAGTCAAGAATGATACCCCGATGCGACGCTAACTCGCGGGCAGAGGCAAACACTCTTGACACCAAGAAAGAAAGTTTTCGAGATTAAGTTTGGGCAACCTCTACTACGCAGCCTCGCGGTCGAAGTTGTATCCAAACTTAATACCATCCTAAGTGATCCTATGCGGCCCAGGTCCGGCGGCGGGTTGTGTGTGCAAAGGTGTAGTGCTAAAACAATTAAAGCATGCACAACAATTTAGATCAAGCAACACCTCAAATAAAGGTATTCAAACAACCCTGCAAAAACATCCAACACATGAGTTAAGGACTAACCTGGAATCCTCGCTGCCAAACAAAATTTTGACAATAAATGAAAATCGGCCTAAGTCCACTAAGAATTTTCAAGTCCCCAGCGGAGTCGCCAAGCTGTCGCGACCTCCCTGAAGGTGCACCACCTAGGGGTTCGGCTAATGGTTTGTTAAGTATGACTCAACTTGAGTTCTCCCAAACTCGGACCATTTCACGACTTTGGTTTCACTTTCTTTAAACATGCAAGATATTCAATTTGGAGCCGCCACTAACCTATTTATGGTGGGTTGGTTAGAAACCCATGTAAGGCATCGGGAGTCATGCCTTACTCCTACGAACCAGAGATCTAGGACTCGGGGACTTGGTTACGCTAAATTACTCTAACGCCCTTTCGGTACCTTTTCATTATTTTCAAAACTTCGCAGGCAGTTTGGATTCATTTTAATTCTACTCCTAACATGCAACGGTGACCACTCATAAACTCAACATAAATAAAAATTCAAGAAAGGAATGCAATAATAAAACAAATCAAATCATCTAAACAAAATAAAATAAAATCAAACCAAAATCAAATCACATCTAATTAAATCAAAATCAAATCACATCCAATCAAATAAAATAAAATCTAATCTAACAAAATCAAATAGAAATCTAATCTAATAAAGTATCAAATAAAATCTAATCTAGCAAAATCAAATAAAAATCTAATTTCTAATCTAAAGAAATCAAATAAAAATCTAAGTAAAATCTAATAGAATAAAATAAGATATGCATGAAAATCAACAAATCTAATGCAATATATGAAATGCATTTTTTTTTGAATTTTTATGATTTAATTAGCCTAATGATCTATAGCTAAATATTACCTAATCTAAATTAGGAAATCAAACATATCAATTCCTAATTTAAACTAAATCTTATTCAACCAAAGATAATGTCCTATAATGCAATCTAGCTAAAAAAAATGTCCTAACAAAAATATCTAATATGCAATTTAAACTAATTATGCCAATTTTACCTAATCATGCAATTAATCTAAACATGTGATAAACGTGCAATTCTAAGTCTAAAAATGCAATTTCCAATTTAAACATGAAATTAATCCAAAGATGCAATTTTAAACCTAAACATGCCATTAATCTAATTATGCAACTAACCTAAATATGCAATTAATCTATTATGCATGCAATGCAACAAAATTAATTCAAATATGCAAAATTAGCTAAACATGCATAAAAAGAAAATTAAACAGAAAACAAGAAACCAAGCACCCAAAAAAGCTAAATTCTAAAAAAATGATTTTTTTATTTTTTTATTTTTTATTTTTTAAAAAAACGAAAATCACAAATAAAATAAAATAAAAACAAACAAAACTGGGTCGGGAATCGAACCGGGTCGATTCGGTCCCGACCCGTTCGCTGGGCGAGCCGGATCGGGCTGCGCCCGATCCGCTTGCTGGATGGCCCGCGAGGAAGCTGGGCTGGGCGCACAAAGGGCCCAGTCCAGCTTCCTTGACTTCTCTTCCCTGCAATAATAAGCCCACACGCCCAAAACAAAACAGAAAACAGCCCAAACAAAAAGTCAGCCCAGAAACAAACGTAAGGCCCATCCCTTCGCAAGAAAGAACTCATCACACAGCAAATAGTCGTAGGGGCAAGTTCATAAAAACTCTGATGCAACTTATGATATGCAACAAAAGGGGTGTGTTTGCAGGTTCGAAAAAACACGAATCTTGGGTCTAAATAATGCATCAAAGGCCATCCAGAAAGAAACACTCAACCAAATCAACCATGCTACACACGAAGAAATCGCAAGTAAATTTCTTCCCTACACGATATGAGAGCGACGGAGAACCAGCCTGCACGGACAAAGTCGAGCTTGGCCGTGGCTCGTCCGCGACGCCTCTCGTTTGTGATCCTCGGGAAAGCTTTGAACAAAAGCCGAGACCCACCGGTATGGCGAAGGAAGATGTTGATGCGCCGCCAAGACCGAGAGCCCCAACCGTAGCTCACGCCGGAATCAATGAACCGAGTCTTTGCCGTCTCTCTTTTCTCTCAAACTCCCTCTCTGTTTTCGTCTTCCCCCCACTTTTTCTTTTCTTCTTTTCTTTCTTTTTTCTCTCTTCCCCACTGTCCCTCTTTGCGTAGATGAAGCCTCCCCTTGTGTCAGAAGAATTTTTTTCTTTTTCACACCTCTTTTCACTTTTTCCTCTCTCTCTCTCTGCGCCTTCAATCTCCAAAAGTCTCCCCCCTGCCTTTTGCATCACTTCCTCTTTTAAAGAATGTCAAAGCAAATATTCAATCCGAGATCGAATATTGCCCCTTTGAAATTTTATTTCCTATTCTGAACATCACAATTATATTCCCTCCTTCCTTATTTCCAGAATTAATACTGCCCAATATCTGCACAAGATTTTCCCCGATATGCCCAAAATTCCCTAGTTAATTATATGCTAAAAATAAAAAAAATAAGAAAATAAATTCCTATTTTAAATGAAGCTAAAAATTTAGGTGTCAACATACTATCAACGGATTTGTACACAAATTAGGTAACTGTAGCCTTTAATCGTGTAACAGAGTCAACCTTTAAATTTTTCATGAAGTTACTACCAAGGTCCGGTGGCATTTTGTCCACATATTGGGTTACCAACGTATTACAATAATAACTACCAAGCTTTTATAATTTTGAAAGACATATTGTACTGGTGAAAATAAATTCATTATTATGGTAAAAGAGCTAAATGCTATGACAGTATTCAGATTACCGCACGATAAAAGTCAACTATCTAATCTTTTGAGACATATTATCAACTATTTTAAAAGTTTAAACTATTAAATGAAAATACTATTTTATATTTAAATCTTCTAACAATCCATACACCTGAACCCATTGCAGTAAGTAGCACCGTTGGGATAGATTGAGACCTATTCGGTGAACTAGTTATTTATATTACCCTCATACTATTGTTAACTTACCAATATCTTAAACCTTGCTAGCAAAAGTTCAATTACATGTACTCACATATCAAGGTACTAACTCCGTTCAACATTTACTACCTATCCTCATCGAAAATGACCTCCCTGGAACGATTATTAACTTCTTCATAATTTGTGTTTTGTATGATCCTTTGAATAGCATGTATTTGACTTTTGTACAGTAGCCACCAGTTAGATAGAAAATTTACCGATATACTGTTTTTCACTTAGATGGTATAGCTCCTTGGGATTGAATAAATATTTAGTAGTGAGTATTTGGTAACCAATGTACAGTGTACCTAGCTAGTTAGGGCCTTGTGTCGAATTTCACCAACTTAGGAAATCGTTTATATTTTCTGTCAAACAGCAAGAACTAATGCACTCGTAAAAGATAAATTTCAGCACTTAGGAGTACTGAAATCTGTATACTGAATAGCGTGTCAAGTTCATATCAGCTATTAAAATAAACAGGTCCCATGCATAAAATCATAAATTGATAGATACATAGACGACGGTCCATCCGCCTTCATAATTGAACACTACATATATGTTCTTTCAGAGCTTCGATCTCGCGTGGCCAAGCAAATTGAATGACCGTGCAGGGAGCTGGAGATTGTTTCGATCACCATTTGATAGTGCTAGTATTGGCACGTAGAGGGGGTTGAATAGGTGTAAAAACAATTTTTTTGTGGAATTAAGTAAAATGATTTTCTCTTGGAACTAAGTGAGAAGAGCGATCATATAATGAGTTCAGATGAAAGCAATAACACTATCAACAAAATAAATGAGTTCAAGGAAGAGAAAATGAACACAGAGTTTATGATTGTTCTGCTTAGGGTGCGTTTGATTCAGCTTTTGGAAAGCTCTTTGGGGTCCCAAAGCTCATTTGGCAAAAGTTGGGGTGTTTGGCAAACTTTTTTTTTTTTGGCTTTGAACTGAAAGCTAGCTTTGGGAAAGCTACTTTCAGAAGGCAACTTGAAGGAGCTTTGGGCTTTTCAGCATTTTCGGAATACTGAGGGGAGGGTTAATAATATTTATTTAGTTTCCTTTTTTGCCCATAAAATTTAATAAAAACCCAACTTTGCCCCTTGCAAAATAAACCCTAGTCCTGCGCCGCTCTTCTCCTTCCTCCGCTTCTTTAGACAACACACGAAGAGTTTCTTCTCCTCTGCTCTAGAAAATGCACGGTTCTCCATTCGATCTTCCGAGGCCGAGCTCGTCCCTCCACTCCAATCTCCATTCGATCTTCCGACACAGAGCTTGTCCCTCCGCTTCAGTCTCCGTTTGATCTCTCCTCCGTCCTTTCGTCTCTCGGCACGAGTCCTCGTTGAGTTCGGCGTTCGCTTCCTCTGTCGTTGGGTGAGATTCTATATTTTTTTGGGATGGTTTTCTTGGTTATTGCATCGTGCTCAATCCTTTTTTCTCTCTTGCCCATTTTTATGGGAGGAAGAATTGTAACAGTCCCATTTTTTCTCTCTCTTCTCTCTCCTCCTTTCCCTCTTGCCTAATCTGTCTCTCTCTCTCTCCTTTCTCCGCTAATTGTTGCCTCTCCCTTTCTGCTGACTTTGACTAGATACACACACTCACACACCAACCCCACTCTCTCTCTCTCTCTCTCTCTCTCTCTCTCTCTCTCTCTCCATTGCGACGTCTTCTTCTCCTCTAGTTTTCCTTGGTGTTTGGCTTTTGGTCTCACGTCCGGCGTTCGACTCACAAGCCACAACCTCCGATTGTCGTCCCGATGGAAATCGGTTAGGAAAGAGCCAATGACTAGAGAAAAGTATTCCAGTCCACCTAACATAAAGGATGGGATTGGAAAGTGAACACTTAACTCGAACGACATGTGTCGTTTTTGTAAAAAATGTCATGGTTCAGCTCCATATTATACCAGGAAGGGAGCTTGTTCTAAATGTACCAACATGATCACCGTATCAGGGATTGTCCCCACAAGCAAATGGGATCACAGTAGCTGTCACCGCCACCGCCACCGATGAATCAAAATAGAGGATTTGTGCCACATAATGCATTGAATTGACCTCCAGCACAAGAAGCGACGAGAAGTAGAGGACTCACCATACATGGTCAAAGATATAGATCTCATATGAACCGAGCAATATGTTAAGTTGGTAGGGTTGAGTCTCGAATCGTTAAGGTCAGTAATTGTTATAAGGTGTTGTCTGCAGTAGACTGTTCTGGTTGCAAGTTAGTTATTAGTGAGAGAGAGGGAAAGATAGATTTGATAGTCCTAACCATATATTACTTTGATAAGATAATTGGTATGGAATGGCTCCCCAAACAACGAGCTACTATGGGTTGTTACCGTAAAGCGATTTAGTTTAACCCGTTAGTGGATGAAAGTTTCGAGTTTATTGGAAGTCGAGGAGGACCCTCGATTACCTTAATCTTGTCACTTGATGGAACTTGTTTGTTAGATGAGGGTTGCCAAGGGTACTTGGCAACTGTTGTGGATACAACAATTGATGACCCAAAGATGGAAGGCATTACAGTGGTACAAGAGTTTGATGATGTGTTTCCAGAGGAATTACATGGTCTGTCCCTAAGAAATGAGATCGAGTTCGTGAAGGAGTTGGCCTCCAAGACGGAGTTAATTTCCAAGGCTCCTTACCGTATGGCATTGTGAATAGAAGGTGCAGATACATGAGTTATTAAATGAAAGAGTTATTCATCTTAGTGCACCATCATGAACATCACTAATCCCTTTTCATGAAAGAAAAGGTTGAACCTTCGCACATGTGCACGGGTTAACGACGGATGAATTATTGATACTATTTGAAGTATTCTAAGAGTCTAGAAGAACATGAGCAACACATAAAGGAAGTGTTAGCGACTCTTCAAAAACATGCACTGTACATGAGTCTAGTAAGTGCAAGTTCTGGCTTAGTCGTTATTCTATGACCATGTAACCCCAAGTGAAGAAATTTCAGTAGACTCTATCAAGACAGGAGCAGTCGTGAATTAGCCGAGTCACACGAGGGTGACTAAGGCTTGTCGTCTCTTTGGTCTAACTAGCTATTACTATCGTTTTATAGAGAGAATTTTGAGTATAGCCACACCATTGATGGAAGTACTAAAAGAAGATGTGAAAGCTCAGTAGAGTAATAAGTATGAAGGAAGTTTTCAAGAACTAAAGTAGCAGTGGACTACAACTCCGGTGTAAGAAGATGGCAGTTCTTAATGGACAAAATGTCCACAGGACGCATCGTACAGAGGATTAGGGTGTGTCCTCATGCAAGATGGTTGAATCACAGCACATGTGTTTGGGTAGTTAAAATCTAATGAGTAATGACCCAAATGACACAACGCACGACCTAAAGTTGGCTACGGCCATTGTTGCCAAAAGATTTAGAGGCACAAATTGCATGGAAAAGAGATTTATGATCTTCGTCGTACACTTATGCAGGTTATAAGTGACTTTTGATGAAAGCAATGAGAAACTACGATTTCAAGTTGTAGAAGATAGAACACTCAAAGTTTAAGGAGGATATCGTTGTCATCAAGGTGTTACCTATGATAGGGACATCTCGTGTCGAAAAGATAAGATGAGTGTTAAGATTGAGGGAACATGGACAGAATTTGTTCCGTGAATAAAGTTATGAGGAATATGAGATAGACGACTCAGTGTTATTTGTTAATAAAGCCAATCAAGACGGATCGACCTGGGCTAAACCTTCGTGGTGTGAGACTCTTCGGACGTATTTTATCAGAGTGGCGCAACGGAAGTGTGGTAATTGTGTGTTGATAAAGGAACCGACTGTGATGAATTTTCCAGAGAATTGCTAGGGTTACCTCCGACGAGTTTATAGTGGGAAGAGTGGACCAGGCTTGTTTACAACATTGAGATTTGAGGAATTAGAGGTAGATGATGAAGCGTCGTCATTGAGGAAAACCGATCAGAATAACTTAAGTCTGGAAAACTTCATAATAAGCTTAAGATAAGTTTTGTCAACTTCAAAATACTTAAGGAGCTTCTCCAACAATTTTAGTTCATGGCATCACTGATCTAGTACTAAATGTTATCATGAACTCTTAAAACTGTATATTATGCAATTTTTCTGAACTTTTTTCTTTTTTGGGGTTTAGAAACTAACAATTAATTCCTAATTTTTCTTTACCAAAAAAAAATTAATTCCTATTTTTTTATACAATATGCACCTAAATTGACCATTAAAATTTAGGTTTCAACAATATATTATACGTTTCTTCATGCTTTATGTTTTTTATATGCCTATACCACTAATGCAATTCTTCCAGCTACCATTGCAAATACATTTCTGGGATATCAGAAGATGTTTTAGCATAAACACAACTTGTGTTTATTTGTAGCACAATGAGCATTTTGAAGAACATATCTTAGAACCAAAATCAATAGAAAAAGCGCATATCGTTTATTTAAATAAGGTTACGAGCTAACTAGTGGGGCATGACTTAGGCTTCCTTGGATAGGTGGAGCACTTGAGCCAAGCTTTCTTTGGATGGATCGCTCGCTCGCTCGCTAGCATAGATCGTAGAGAGAAAAAACTCTAGATCAAGCTCTGGGGGAGAGTGAACTTGCTTCAAGGTTTGGATGATACAAAATGAGGGGGAAGACACCCCCTTTTATACTAGAGTTCCTCTTGTTACAACCGTGAATTGGTATCGGTGCAATGGAGACACCACCTTCATATCGACAAATGAGGCACCACCTTAGGAATACTATCCAAGTGTATTTACAGTATCGTCCGCCGTTGGAATATTATGAAGAATACTAAAGAGAGGTTTGTTTTTATTGGATAGCTCATGGCTCTTCACTCGGGGAAACTCGAGACCTTGACACTAACATGTCAGAAAAGAAGTTTCAAAGTTCACACAAATCATGCACAAGACAAAAAATCGCCGATATAAATCGTCTTATGACCGGTCAGTCTGGAGCTATTGATCTGTGCAAGTTCATTTTAGTCTCTCCTCACTATTTTTTTGCAATACTCTTTATACAAAGGAGCGAACGTCTGAGGAAGTTTAAGCACGGAACAACGAACATCTACAACAGTTCGAGGGCCATAAGCTCTTTGGTTTATACGAAGAGGCGCCCCGCAGTCATTAAACCGAAGAAAAATACTGGATGGAGCTCATGACATTGTCTGGCATCGAGTAAAATAGACCACACTTCAAGCATCCTCCTAGCATTAGTCAAGGATTGTGGCCAAGTAATGAAAGGAACACAACTGCTGGCTTCACAAAGCAGAATGAAATTTCGTAACATTAATTTGGACCAGCACCAAATGTAGACCCACGTATGCTAATCGAACCAAGACTTGGATGAAAATCCTAAATGTCTACCAACTCGACTTTAAGGGTGTTTAAAGTAGGTGCATATCTCAAACTCAATATTCGTCAAGCTTTTCAAGCTAGATAACATCGCATCACGTCCTTATTTCACGAATCCCCTATAGTGGTTCAGCTACTTCACTGGACCCAAAATTCACTACAGCCATTTGGACTCGAGTCAAATTTTAGGCGACTCGTCCGCACTTCACCAATAGTGGCAGAGAGAATGCTCCAATCTTCCCCTCGTCCGCACTTCACCAATTCAGCTTTGTGACATTATGATGCAAAACTTGACAAATAATCGACGGCAACAGACACAAACCAAAAGAGGCAGAGAAGAAGAAAATCCTTGGGTGTCAAAAGGTACAATTACAATTTTCTTCCTCACAAGAAACAATCAACCTCTTCCTACCTACATTTCGGTATCTCTGACCAGGATTCACATTAGTCGTAAAAAAATCAACTCACCCAAGATGGGCATAAACCCATCATTCTAACCAAAATCCTTTCCTTATGAAGATTGGTGAGCCCAACTGGCATGCGCCATCAGTCAGAAGTCTAATAGTCCATGCCACCCATGCCAGGAGACATTCCTGCACCCTCCTTTTCGTCCTTAGGGAGTTCAACCACAACTGCCTCAGTAGTTGTCAACAAGGATGACACACTGAAATAAAGAAAAGAATTGATATTAGCCAAGTGGATGAGAAGATACAGCTAGTCCCAATCAAGTGTAAATGCTTTAGGCAAAGCAAAGAAAAGAAGCACCAGGGAAAGCAAAGTTACTTACCTGGCAGCATCAACCAAAGCAGTCCTAATAACTTTCAGTGGATCAATAATTCCAGATTTCACCATATCAACATAGTCACCTGCAAAGAATTTAAAAAGACAAAAACAGATCGCATCTCTATTTTGAAAAAATAAACCATCATAGAATTGTGTACAAGGAAAATTGTGACTTACCTTTTGCTGCATCATATCCCAGGTCAGGATTGTCCTGCTCCAAGAGCTTCCCTACAACAACAGCTCCCTCAACTCCAGCATTGGAAGCAATTGTATGCACGGGTGTCTGCAATGAAAAGAATTTTTGCTAAGACATGAAACGAGTTTGAATCACTCCCTCAAGCATCCGAAACATGTTACAGGTTCATTACTACATTTCTTTTGAACTTCACTAATTTGCATCATAATACAGACCTTCAATGCATTCTGAATAATCTGGACACCAATCTTCTGATCAAAGTTAGCAGTTTGCAATTTGTCCAACTCTTTTGATGCATAAAGAAGAGCAACACCTCCACCTGCATTTCTGCCTCATCACACACTTGTACACATGATACAGCTCTATGCAGGTTGAACTGCAAATATGGGTAAAGAAAGTCACCTGGTACTATACCCTCTTCTACAGCTGCCTTTGTGGCGTTCAAGGCATCTGTAACCCTATCCTTCTTCTCACCTACTTCTGCTTCACTAGCTCCTCCAATCTGGGTGAAGGAAAGAAATAAGATTTGCAAAGCTTTCGTATCACAGATCACAAGACACATCAAAACAGGGAACTCACACTAAATTTTTTTGTGTTCCTCAGTGTAAATTAACTAAACGGCACATCACTGTATGGAACTAACCTTCAAGACAGCTACACCACCAGATAGTTTCGCCAATCTCTCTTGCAATTTCTCTTTATCATAGTCTGAAGTGCTCAACTCAATTGCGGACCTAATCTGTTTCAACATAAGCAGAAAGGTCGAGTTAAAATCTAACTTTCAATTAAAAGAATGGCATAACATACAAGAAGAGCTATGCAATTAAGGACATTACAAGTGCCTACAGTCCACTATGAAAGACAAGAATGCAACACAAACCTGTTCACATCTCTCCTCTATGGACTTCTTGTCACCAGCACCATCAAGGACAATTGTGTCATCTTTAGACACCGTGGCCTACAAATTCATTGGAGACACTATGTAAGTAGAAAGGAGTCATTAACATCAATGCCTGAATTACAAAGGGCAAATTTGTTCAACATGGTACCCTGGCTTACCTTCTTGCAAGATCCAAGCATCTCAAGATCTACCTTCTCTAGGTTCATCCCAAGCTCTTCAGTTATTAACTAAAAACAGAAAAAAAAAAACAATGAATGAACTGCTTAATCATATCAATTGGACCGCAGACTTAGGTTCTATTAGGCAGATAACTCACTTCACCACCAGTAAGAGTGGCAAGATCCTGTAGACCTGCTTTCCTGTTCTCTCCAAAACCAGGGGCCTTAATAGCACAAACCTAAGCGGACCAGATGGAGAAAAGTTCAGCACTTCCTATTCATGATATTGATAATAAAATAGCTAGTGAAAAACCTGATAAAGCATTACCAACCTTAATTCCAGCGCGAAGCTTATTTAGGATAAGAGTTGCCAGGGCATCACTTTCAATATCCTCAGCAACAATGAGTAATGGCCTTTGTCTCTGAACAAGGGGACATTCTGTCAGACATGTATCCATGCTTGCTAAATGGATATATCAAAATGAACTTGGTGCCTCGGTGGTTACCTTCAGTGCCAACTCTAAGACTTTTACAACCGCATTTATACTTGAAATTTTCTTCTCATGGATGAGTATGAGGGGATCTTCTAACTCCTGTCAAAGCAAAAGACACCATCATATGAGTGTTGCTGCACAACGTAGAAAAACCAGCCAAACCGTCCATAAAGACGCTTACGCATTTCTGGTTCTTCTGATTGGTGATGAAATAAGGGGAAATGTAACCTCTATCCAGCTTCATCCCTTCAACAACCTCTAGTTCATTATATAATGTCTTCCCATCCTGCAAGAAAAAGGAATTGGAGATCCAGAGGCCTTGGCAATTAGTAAAAGATGAAGCTCAAATTAAAAACATGCATACAAAGTATTGGCACAGTAAATATATACACCTCCAAACACAAATATATTGAGATATGTTCCAACTTACAGAGATTGTTATAACACCCTCTTTGCCAACTTTTTCCATGGCTTTTGCAATCAACTCACCAATTTCTCGCTCACCATTAGCTGATATTGTCCCAACCTATCAATATACACATAACATAGTTTGTGATGAAAACCAACAGATGCCAACTGCTACTGCATAAACTTATATAAAGCAAGAGGTACACTACCTGTGCAATCTCCTCTGATGTGCTGATCATACGTGCCCTACTTTTTAAATTTGTTACAACTGCATCGACTGCCATGGTGATGCCACGTCTCAAGTCCATTGCATTCATCCCAGCTGCAACTGACTTGCATCCCTCCGTGAAAATCGCTCGTGTGAGGATTGTAGCACATGTGGTACCTGAAACAAGGAAATTGGCATGAATAAGCATAAAAAATGACAAGAACAGAAACATTCTAAGCACCGCCATAAACAATGCATAGGCAGGATGCTGATCCCACCATCTCCAGCGACATCATTGGTTGCATTTGCAACCTGCTTTACGAGACTAGCACCAACGTTTTTAATTCTGTCCTTGAACTCAATACTCTTTGCCACAGTAACACCATCCTTTGTCACCTTGGGAGCACCAAAGCTTTGCTCAAGTACCACATTACGACCCTACAAATGGTAAACAAAAATAATCATATCAAATGGTTATTAATGCCAATCATATCAAAAGTGCCAAAACTAACACAGTTCATCGCCACTTTCCTAATGAAATTGAGTACACACTGCCCATAAAGCATAATTAATAGAGCTCCTTTCTCTTGAATTATTCAATTATACAGTAGGACCACCATTAACATAACTTGCAAAAAGAGCAGCATAAGATTCAGCAACTTCAGAACTATCACACAGCTGAGCAAACAAAATTACGATATTTTGAAAAGCTCTGAGAGTAAGCTTACTTCTTGTGCAGCAGAAATTAGGAAGTTATTCCCTCAAGGAGCTAGACATCCCCAACACTGCATTACCTTTAGATCCGGAATTCACCCAAAAAAGAAAAAGAACGGACCAATTTAAGCTGATATTACAGCTCTCCCACCAACCATTTTACCATGAGAGTACTCCAGCTAGCTACCAGACGTATACTAGAATCAGGCATGTCAAATGGATTACCTTTGGGCCCATAGTGACCTTCACAGCATCTGCAAGGTCTTCCACACCTTTAAGCATCAAGGCTCTTGCCTCGACCCCAAATTTTATGTCTTTGGCAGCATAATTCCTTATCCAGCTTGCTCTGCTTCCAATCTGCAGAAAAGCAACACAAATCAAATTGAAAATCTCAGAAACAACTGACGCTGATTCACATGCCTGGAACTCTGTCAACAAAATTAACACTGACCTGGTGAGCACTGTTCCTTGCGATCCTTTTACACGGGAGAAAGACAGAGAAGCAAACAAAAACCAAGAAGCCCACATCAGCAAAAGCAGCGACTCGAAAAATTCAGCTTCTCGTCTGATTGATGAGAAAACAAACGCAAGCCCAGATAACATATATTATAAAGTCCAGATTTCCAAAGATAGCTGATATAACATAAATTTATCCAGTCCAGTTACTCCAGCGATCTAAACCAGCCGGCTCTAACGCTCAAAAGATAGAGCCTTTCTGTATTCATTAGCAGAAATGACGAGCGACCCAGGTTAGCTTCCACCGTTCCCTCGCACTATCGCGGCGGGAGAACACTGAATGGCGACAAAAGAAGAGCCAATAGCGAATCTTGGAGAGTTACCTGGCTTTGGAAGAAAGGCTCGAAACGAAGCGGTACATGGTCGCGCAATTAGGCAGCACAGGAAGGAGGAGGAGAAAAGAAGTGGGCAATGGCAGGAATGGAGTAGCAGAGCAGAGACAGAGAGAGGTAAGGGAATGAGGTTCGGCGTGGAGGGGTTATGGCATTTGAAGAGAGTGGAAGGCTCTAGAACGAGGAGGAGGAGCTTCTAGGGTTTAGGGTTTTTGGGACGTCCATTTTCTCTTGGAGATACAGCAATAAAAAACGATAAAAAAAAAAAAGAAACAAAAAAGGGAGGAAGGGAAGCGATGGTTCGAAGTCGACGGCGCCGACGTGGGATCCGGTTGGGGTCGCTCGCCCCGTCTTTACTCCCCGGGATGCAAGGAGCATTTTTGGGCTTGCCCTACAAGAAATAGAAAAATGGTTCATCCAGATTCCAATCTATTGTAATCCCACTTTTAGGTTTTTCTTTTTCTTTTTTAACTCGATCGGAGTCAATCCCGTGACATCATGCAATATATTGTCATGACAACTTAATTTATATTTTATGTAATCAATGGTGATTCCCGTAAAAAGAAAAATTTGCATAGGAAGATAAGGATGGCATGGACCGAGGTGTTTTGACATCCCAACCATTCTATGGAGTTGCGCAAAAACGTTATGATAAAGCTAGTATGGTGAGAGCGGGGGAGCTCCATTTTGAAATCCGCTGAATAACCATCTTTTATCTTATGCTACTCAAGATAAAATTAAGAATCTTTTAAAAAAGAAATATTTGCATAGGAGGATAAGGATGGCATGGACCGAGATGTTTTGACATCCCAACCATTCTATGGAGTTGCGCAAAAACGTTATGATAAAGCTAGTATGGTGAGAGCGGGGGAGCTCCATTTTGAAATCCGCTGAATAACCATCTTTTATCTTATGCTACTTAAGATAAAATTAAGAATCTTTTAAAATTTTTTAAAATCTTCCACATTATAGAAAATCACATTTTGTACTTAATGTCACTTAAGAATCCCCCTTCTCATATCATCCATTGATGCTTCACTATTTTGCTAACAACAATGGCCATCAGAAGCTCCTCTCTCACATGGCCCCTCAAGCCAAACTACCTCATGAGTGGGCAACTCCCAGCCACCGCCCACTCTACCCTACTAGCTTCCTCCTATAATGATGTCCGAGGCACGTCAGTCATGAACACATCCTAAATGTTTCTTTGTTAACATGCAAAAGTGTAAGAAGAATAATCATCACAGCATAAGAACACTCAAGACATACATAATTTTTTTTTATCTAATTAAGGTTTATCCTACCCTTTATGCCAAAATTCTTATTTGGATGTATCCAGTCTAGTGGACATTGCAAAAAAAAAAAAACCAAATAAAATTTAGGACTAATTACATTACTAGATATCTTTACTCTTTTTAACGGCACTAGATTAGTTAGGTAAATTAAAACTGATTTGCAAAATGCATGGAAAATTGACTAGACAAGCTTATTGTCTTCTTATGAGCATATTAATTTATCACAAATATTCATCATTTTTTCCAATTCTTGCATGCTCTATCGAGATAGATTTGGGTTTCATTTTATATCATCGCCAGAGGTTGGGATGAGTGTTGAGATGTGTATGCAACTTATTACATTTGAGTTCAAAGTAGGGTTAGTTATTTCAAACTTTTTCCCACTACATTGTCCATCGAGAGTGGATGTGTTGGAGATTCCATTGATTTATTGTATGAACTACCTACTTCATGTAAGACAAGATATCGAAAATAATACTTCGTAGAGATTGTGACATTTGGAGTGATTCTTACTTGCAACCCCCATTTGACGCACCCATTTGAAATCTCATTAGAAGTCATGCCTTGGCGAACCTTATCACCCAGCAATATTTCTTTCCCCCAACAGATTGGGTAGTCTCCGTCCGCAAGCCCCACATGTATTGGAGAGGCTCCTAAAAAGACCTGTCTAAGCCAAGCCCTAGAAAATAATTGAACAACTTAATAACCATGAAGTTGTTCAATTAAGTTGATAACCATGAAAGGGTATAGACCACCCCATGCAATGGGAGGAACATTGTCAATTCGGTGGATGAAATCGATCAATTCCTAGGCTCTTGAGATGTTAGCCGGCTAGGTCCAGTAATCCCTCATGCTTCTCCCCTGAAGGAGAGCTTCCTTTTTTTTTTTTTGGTTTTTTTGGTAAATAAGGAGAGCTTCCTATGCCGTATGGCAACTCTCAAAAATCCAAATACATACCCAAAACCCTAAAACCCAATCCCAAAAATCATCATTGTTCTTAACCTAAATCGAAGTCCACTACCTCGATACAACCTTCCCAACAATCCATAACCACGTTCTCAGAAAATTCCCCCATCCAAATAAGCCTTACATCAATCTTTCCTAGATCTAATCCAATTGTGACAATGTGAGTAATTGCGTTCGACCTAGTTCCATTCAAGTATTGAAAGTAATAAGAAACAATATTGATGGAGTAAGCCATCAGCCCAGTATATTGTCAAGGAGTATTATGGAAGACTCTGAGGAGGCCGCCAACCGTCTTGCTACTCTGTGTAGAAAACTGGGTGGTTTATGGGCCAACAAGGAGATTTGTGGGACTGGATGATAAAATCTCTACAAAGAAAGTCTAAGAATGTAAGTTATCCTTGATTGGCTATCTTTACCAAAACCCTAAAGTTAATATTCAAGCATTCCAAAATACTATGCGGAATGCTTGGAAATTGGTAAATGTGGAGATATCCCTAATAGCGCTAGGAATTTTAGTTCAAATTTTGGAATGAGGTAGATAAATTTAGAGTGCTAGTACAAGGCCCTTGGTCTTTTGCGAACCACTTGCTACTACTTAAAGCTTGGGAACCAAACACCTCCCATGCATGTTATAAGTTTAATTGTTGTGAGTTTTTGGTACAAATATGTGGATTACCAATAGAATGGATTTTGGAAAATGTCATTTCAAAGGTGGCAAAAGAAGTTGGCAGGGTCTCCTCTATCAAAATTGAAACAAGAGGTTATACAACCTATAAAGTAGCTAGAGCCAAAGTTGAAATAGACATTTCCGCTCTTGTTACAAGGTTCACTCTACAGTAATAAAGGAAAGAATATATGGCAAGATTTCAAGTATGAACGACTACCCCACTGCTGTTATGTTTGTGGGAGATTAGGCCACCATGCTCAATATTGTAAGGAACTACCTAGCCCTGATATGCAAATTGAAAACATGAAGAATTTTGCTTATAGTTCGTGGTTAAAAGCATAAGCAAATGAAGTCAATCCCTACTGGGATTTGTTTTATGGAAAGAAGAAGGATGCATGTTTGGAGGAATAAAATATACCTAATACACCTAGGAACTTGGGTCAGTTGGTGGTGTATGATAGCCTTCCAAAGAAAAGAGTTGAAAAGACGGGAAATGAGATTATGATTGAAGATGCCACTATAGAGAAATCAAAAAGGATGCTACTAGATCCTACACCAAGAATGCATAATGGTCTTGAAGAAGATGGGGAAAGTGAAAAATATGAATCCATGACTATTGAAAGTATTAAAAAGGGCAAAAGTCCTAAGAACATGGCAAACAAGAGGAAAAAGAGATAATTCTCCTTATAAATTGTAGCTATTAAACAAAGAGGGGTTAGATGAAACGCAACTACTGGAAACACAAATAAAAACAGTTGAGGAAGTCTATGGTCGGGCTTTGGTGGCTTGCCCTAAAAAGCCACCAAGTTACAAATAAAGCTTATAGTTTGGAATTGTCAAGGGGTGGGCTCACATTTGACAATTCAAGCCCTTAGAGCCCTAGTGGAGACAAGAAAAGCCCACTATTATGTGCTTAATGGAGACAAAAAAAAAACAGAGAAGAAGTTGTTAGAAGGATGCGGAGAAGATTAAGTGAATTCTTTATCGTCAATTCAAATGGTTTAGCTAGGGGAATGGCTATAATATGGCATGAACAGGTTAATATTCAAGTTGAATCAAGTTCACTTGAGATGGTGGATATGAAATGTGAGAGAAGGGATGCTAGACGATATATGCGCATTGCCTTTGTGCATGCTCCTACTGATTTCCATTATAGGCTAAGGGTATATGAGAAGATCCAGTAGATTGGCCAAGTAAATGAAGATCCCGCATAGGGGATTTTAATGAAATATCATACCATTGGGAGAAAGTGGGAAAAAGAAAGGTGGAGAGCTATAGAATAAATGCATTCCATAATTTCTTGAATACTTGTCAACTAATGGATATTGATAGTAAGAGATGTTCATTTACCTAGGCAAAAAACCGTGATGGTGCAAAATTAGTTAAAGAAAGGCTGGATAAAGCAGTATGCACCTTAAACTAAAGAATGTCCTTCCCTACAGGAGTTATATATGCATTACCTATGCTTTTTGGAACTTCCACATTTCCGTCTTCCGCAGAATGAATATATTGTAGATTATAGCCATGAATGGATGATATAGCAACACTTGCCCACGATCGAGCTGCTATATTGCTTGTTCCCATCGAGTTTACACATGCAGATCTTCCTTCCTTGGGTTGTTCACCAATCACGAGCAGTCTAGAATTTTGTTGAACAAAAGGCTTCCTGGACATTCCGTTGAACAGGTGGTTGACTCTCGACATTCTGTCAAACAGGTAAAATACCTTTATGAACAACTTGAGGTTGAGTATTAATGCTCACCTTTGATTTTTCGTTGCCCATTAGTCTACCATAATCGGGGTATTTCCTTTCTCAAGGACATTAGTCATCCTTTCTTGAATCACTAAGACATCGAGTCTCAGTCCATAAGTCTTGTATCATTGCATCTTGGACGGTAACTTGAGGATTTGGTTTCCCAGTTACCTTGGTTTGAAGAGTGTAGTGCATCACTTGCAGTTCCATCGAATTAGTGATCGTAGTGTTCTTGGCCGTCTTAGATAACAAATAAAACCCTAATCTTCAATCATCCTTCAAGGGGCACAATGTCGATTAATGGATCGGTAAAATAGGAGATGGTACCCAAAATATGCTACCTTCCAAAGCCTAGCTTCAAACAATGCTTGTAGAAATGAACAGTACACTTGTGCCCAGCTCGTGACAGAAGATGATCAACAGTACTCGAGAAAGGGAAATGTGACAAAATCATTTACATGTAATATTTATTTTAATTAGCATTAGTTGGATTAGAAATACCTAATTGTCCATATCGGCGAAGATGAGCACGCTTTCGAGTAGAGCTTTCTTAATAACATATGGATTTTGTAGCTTGGGGCAAACTTACCCCTAGGCTTAGAGAATAAGGGCAAGACCTTTCTCGGGACTAGCTTAGTTTCTTCATAATGTCTAGGTCTTACTTTTCGATTGAATGAACCTTTGTTTTTGGAAGAAAGGTGTCGCTGTATTACTCCTACTTAAGGAGAATGGACACTTGAATTGAGTGACTGAGAGTGAAACTCTTTTTTCTTTTGTCCATGCACCTTACACAAGAGAATGTGCATAAATTAAGATATTATGCAATGTAAAAAATATGACTCAATGAATTATGCATACTCTTCAACAAGGATCATAGTTGATCGCCATAAGAATTTGTAATGTCCCTCAATTTTTATCTGCAAGGAATAACAAAATGTCATTTTCCTAATAAATTTAGTTATATTTAGGAATGAGACATTCCCTTTTCCCAAAGTGAGATGCTCGTCTTCCATCTTTGGTCCTTTTATCTACGGAAGTCTTGTCTTATTTGTCACATTTTGCTCTTCAAAATAGGCATACTTGCTTCTCCATTGTTGCTACCTCTTACTATCACTTACAAGAATGAGTGATTAAGTTAATTTATGAGTGAGTTGATTTAACTTGGAACTAATACTCCATTTTCTTCAAACAAGGCGTCGCTCCTCTCTCGGTGCTTTTCCTTTCATATGTTTGAGATTTACATGTACTTTAAGACTTATTCAAGCATGGTCTGGTCACCTTTGATGCAAAATTGGTTTATTTGTGTAACCTTCCTCAAACACAATAGCATGTGTTAGGTTCTAGAAAAAGCATATGAGATTGAAATAAAAACTTGAATTTGTATTCCTTTATATGGAAATTGGGGCAAAGAGGAGTTGCTTGCCCCAGGACCCTTGCTATATTAACCTTAGATTACCTCAAGAAATTGGGATTTTGATTCGCATTTGCTATGATGTTGGTGTATAAGAAATCATCATGAGAGGACAACAATAATACAAAATCATGTACTTGCCTAAGTATACCCAAATGGCATAGGCTTTTCTTAATCGCAAGATATGCAAAGGCCTGATGTACTTTTTAAAAAAGGGATTTTTAGAAATGAGTTTTCATGGAAAGATGGTCGATGCAATACAAAAGTCCAATTTGATTTCAATAAGCGTGCCCACTAGTATCAAACAAGTTTAGGTACTATTTTCAATCTCTCTTCAATTTAAAAAATGGATTTTACATCAACTATAATGCAACTTCAAGAGTTTTGCGTCAAAGGGTATGGTTGATTTTCTTTAGTTTACAAAAAAGCTACTAATGGATAGGCCAAACGCAATTTCGATTTTCATTATGGAAAGTGAGCTTTATACATTTATAAAAAAAAATTTATGTCAAATTACATATCAAGGCTCATTGCAATTTTGAAATGGGCCAAAACTCAACTAATGAATAATTAGATGCACTATATAAGGATTGGATAATGAATTATTAGGAATAAATCTAACCCCCAACTCTTTCAAATCCATACCAATTTGTAACTGAGAGATTAAATTATTAACATGCAAATGATTTTTTAATAAAAGCCATTGCAAATATATTTATGTTGAGTCAAGTAAAATCTTATGTAAAGTAAATTTACCCCTACGAACTATAAACTTTGGAACTAGGGGCATTACTATGCTAGATTAATCTAATGTCATTTTAGTACCATTTTATTTCTAAAGAATACTTTGACAGACAGTTTGGATTGATTTTTTTTTCAATTTCCTTAACATGTGAGATAACCATGTGGGCGTGCAAACATTATAGAACATTTTGGACGCAACGGTAGTGAGTGATGGCAAAGGACACTCACGGTGGCCTATAGAGAAAGCAATTGTGTGTAGCTCGGTCTCCCAGTGGCCAACAACATGACTAGTCAACGGAGCACACATCTTTATTTGTGACTTCATGGTGAGTCCAAGATTGGTTGATTATATGGCACTTCACGGTGGGACTCAACCAATAGTGATGCTCGATTTATTTTCAATGGTGATGCTACGGTTTGTTGCTCGGGTGATTGACCCGACTCGATGCTCAATGTATTGATGATTGATACCAAACTATTCTAACTATTTATTCTATCACAAGGATATAAGCTTTCCTTTAAAGAGGGTTACTAGCTCACATGGGTCGCCATGTCTAAGTGTTACAAATATCATACAAGAAATCTCTTCAATCATCTAACATTTGAGAATCAAGAGTTCCTCAAATCATAGTTGCGGAAGCAGTTAGTTAGCTTAACTCATGCTATTTCCCATCCCATACAAATTAGGAGCTGTACAAAAATAAGAAAACATGAACATAATGAGCAATTTTATTATTCTCCATGACACTACATCAATTCAAGGAGAAAAGGAAAAAAGTCCCCACACAAGTTTGGTTTACAAAATGGTCAAAGTCCTTTAACAACAAATAAGTAGTACTTAATCAAATAAGCAACATGATCATACTACAACCACACCGATGAACCTCCTATGCTTGGACCATGACTCGGAATTAGCCCTCGTCAAAGTCATTTTCATCATCCCCCAAATCGTCATAAAGGACGGGGGACAATGCTCCATACCACCTGATACCCATCCAAAGGTAGTTAGCACAGAAGTGGTAGCGTGAGTGGCCATGGAAGAGTCCAGCATAAAAGATGATTACGGTCTTCACTCGCTTGAACCTAGCACATGGGTATCTCGAATGAATGAATTCAACCTCTTCTATGTACATTTCAGTAAACTCGCCATAGTACCGAGGAGATCGTAGGGGGAATGACATGCTTAATCTTAAAATGTTAATTCACGAGGTAAGCAATAACTTAGCCAACACTCCAACACATAAATCATGATAATCACACGGCCCATATTTGTGATCACATATCATGTATCACACTAATGCATATGCATGCAAATTTATCAAATAAAAACTACAAAAGCATATCATGTGAAAATCTCATTTCCAAATAAACGTATGTTCATCAAAACTCTCTCTCAACTATTTGGCGTTGGCCATCCCAACCCATCATGAGAGAGCTACATATACCACACCAGGCATCTTCACCCCCCGAAGGCATCCAGATTGCAATCCAAGCAACTCATCTGGAGGCATCTCGCACACTCTCTCTTAGAGATTCAACCCTCGTTCATTCGAGGCATCTCTTACTCCAATGAGGAACTCTCTACATCATCCGATGTATGATTTTGAAGGCTAGCCCGATCTTTTTACCTTTAGGCAATGGGGAGTGGTCCAACCTGTCATGAGGGAGCTACCGACCAGGCATCTTCACTTCAAAGGTGTCACGACTTACCACTGCGTGGAATTCCATCCAACTAGCATTGGTGACACCTCACTGTCCCAACCTACCTTTATCCAAAGCATCCAACTCTAGGGGCAATCATCACATGTATCATCTCATTCACATATCATACTAATAAGATCAAATGTCTAACATTACTGCACACGTCCTATACCATATCAAGGCGGCTAAATATAAGATCAATGCAACTTAGATATTTTGAAATCTAGTGCATATCCATATCTAAACCATACACGTCCCATTTCATGTACGATCAAGGCATGTATATGGACGAATGCATCCCTAAGGCTTTTCAAAAAGAGTCTACAAGGCCCTACAATGCATGAAATCACCCCCATGAAAGATGCATGCTCATCTAATCAAATAGATGCTTTATAGGTCATGTTTTCAAACAAAACAAAGCCGTAAGGAGACAAGAACTCTTAACTTGTAAGCTAGAGGTTACTTGCCTAAACCGGTGGGAGATTGACGCTTAGGATGAGGTGATGGCTCAAATGGACGATGGCTGGAGGAACGACGTTCGGTGGTGGATAGCAAACAACGAACGGTGGATGGCGAAGGAGCAGCAAGCAGCGAACGATGTCCCACGGCGTTCAGCTTCCAACAACTCACATACAAGAAGATGAAGATGAAGAAGAAGAGAACAGTGGCTGGTGGTTGGATGTATAGTGAGAGAATGGATGGTGGCACACGGGCAATGAACAGCGGACATCATAGACAGCTTCTTCCTTGGCTATTCTCACATTTGCTCTCTAGTTTTAGGTGACAAGAAGCAAGTCAAGAAGACCAAAGAAATGGAAGAGAGGAGTAGTTTCTTATAGACTCTATTACGACCCCCATTGGTTGTGCCAAGTGGCATGGTTGCCGCCCCATGCATGGCCAACGATTGGAGGAAGCAGGCGGTGAGAGGCAGTGCACAGTTCTCAAGCAGCTTTGGGCAACCCCCATATCCTCAAAAGAAGCCCCAACATCATCATAAGCCAAGATCCTATGATCTAGGCTAATGAGTTCCCTAGAAAATGTGATCTCACTTTTGTGCATGAATGATACTTGGCACAAAACTTCTAAAAGCTTCTCCTTCCTCATTGGTTGAAGATCACAAGAATTATGGTTGACGTTTTTTCTTTTTAATTCTCATCTCCTCCCTCCCCTCTCCCACAAAAGCCAAAATTATGCATGAAGTCCTCTAATTTATAGACTAGGTTTAGGGTTTGCAATTTGCTGATTTTTTTTCAAGTAACTAATAAATCAATCAGTCAACTTGGCCCTTTTTAATTATGCAATTTTTGGATTCCTAATATCAATAGGCTTGGCTTTCATCATTAGCTTAGTCCAACAAGCTAAATTAGACTTAGAACACTTCATCTAAATTTATACGCCTCCGGTCCAATTAAAATGCATGAATAAGACTTATACTATATGAATAATTGCAATGAAAATAAAAAGAAATTATGTAAGAATTAAATAATTGATCCCTAATTTTCATAAAATAAAAACCTAAATAACTCGTTAAAATTTAGGTTTCAAGAGGAATGTTATGAGGGTAATGCAAGAATTGCAAAGACAATATCCGAATATGATATTGGACCACATGCCTAATTTTATGTGTCACCACAAATGAACATATTTTCATTTAATGACATTTATGTAGCATGTTAATCAAACTTAAATTGTTCAAGAATGACGTGAAGTGACATTATTTCCAAGCGTGATTTTGACATGCCAATTCAAATTGCCAACTCTAAAAGAGAGAAGAATGGACAAAGCAAAAGAAATATAGAGAGAAGGAAGACAAAGGGAATCTCTAGAAAAACGGGTTAGAAATGTGTATGCGCTATGCCAATTGTGGAGTAATTTCCCTTTTTGTAAGAATTCGAGATATAGAATCATTTAATCAATTATGTAACCTTAATAGAGGTGTAATTTTGGAACTAGTTCTCTACGACTTTGCTAATGTCGCCATCATGTGAGTTGATTGAGGATAATAATGTTCGATATTAGGAATGACAAATGGATGGATGGAGGTGTAATTTTAACTTCTTAAACAATTTTGATCCACATCAAATCCAAGTCAATATATTTAATTTATTAAAAAAAATAGAGAAAAAGGTCTAATAAATCTGAAAAATAACCTGCAAGAAAACATTAAAAATTTTAAAAATCTATCGTTCTCTAGCTTTTCCTCTGTCTCAATAAGCTTTAGCTCCTACTCTTACTTCGCCGCCGCCACACCCCATCCGCCTACTCCTCCGTCCTCGAGCTGCAGCCAACATTGTGGCCATGACACGACCCCTTCTCCTCAACATTGTGGCTCTGTCTCGTCCTTATCTTGCTTCGCCATGTCCGTCGAGAACTTCGCCAATCCAAATGCCATCAGGTACCATTGGCACTTCCTCCTTCGAATTGTCAGTGTTTGACTCCTGCTCGAGCTCTTTTGCCTCTATGGCAGTTAGAAGTCGACGATATCTTCTTCTCACATCATCGATGAACTAATTCATTAAGCCCTAATTACTCCTCCAGAAGCCTATAATTCAACTTCATTGTCAACTATCATCCAATCGGTTAGCCTAGTCAACCTACAAAAGCACAGATTGTCACAAGCATCCTTCATCTGAAACCGAGTAAATTTCTACCCTCCTCCTCCCAACAACGAGTTCATCGATCAACAAGCTCACACCAATAATCAACGCACAACCACATCTGGAAAATGATTAAGAAGGGGATGAAGATGTGTCGGCCTTGCAGAACAATTTATTCTACCACGTTCAAGATGATGATGCGGAGGCTAAGCCCTCAAAGGCTAAATACACCTCTCGGTGAGATAGAAGGATCGAAGTGCGATTGCTCCCGTCCATCGCTCGAGGGAGAGGTGAAGACTATTGTTTGCTTGTGGGTATGGTTGTCGGCTAGACCATCGATGATGCTAGGGAAGCTGCCGATGTGATTTGCCACCGTAGGCGACGTCGCCAACGATGCAAGGGCATTTCTCCTCTTTATTCACCATTTCCCATTTCTTCTTTGACAGAAGAGTTTTCTGTTTCATTTTTTTTCACTTTTGTAAATATTTCTCTGACTAATAATAACCTTATTTAGCTAAATGAGTTTGTCTTTACACCCATCTAAAGCCACATATAATGTGGCTTTCAACTCAAACCCATTAATAATCATTTACTAAACCTTGACCAGACCATATATGATCCAACTAATTGTGATATATCCTTTATTCCATGTCTTCATTTTGGATCCAACCAATATTGATATAAATTGCCACCTCAGCCATTTTAAGCATTTTAATTTCATAGACAAATGGACAAGAAAAATTATAATGTAAGGACTCAATTGATAAAAGAAAATTAAAAATACTGTTTGACAAGTTTGAGAATTAGCGATGTCTCCTGTCCTAATACAAAGATAACAAAGTATGTCATCCACCTATTTTTCGTAAAAAGATTGTTTCTGTTTGCCATTGGAAAAATATATAAATATTTCATAATTTTGGTTCAATGTATGATATCATCTTTGAATTTTTAATTAGGTCAATATAATGCTTGAATTATCCTTAAATGTTCAATCTAGTCACTTAACTTTTTATATAAAAAAAAGTCCAATAACTACTTCGGTATTATTCATGAGTTTTTATAACTATATTATTTGATACGGTGAGTACCTTTTCATTTTAATTCATTTCTGTTGAGAAATGGTAAATCTATGTATGGTGTTGTCTCGATCCAAGAAATTATAAGAATACATGCAATATGTGTGTGTGTGTGTGTGTGTGTGTGTGTGTGTGTGTGTGTAATCTTATTGATGTAAATGATTGATTAACCCTAATTGTTATTTCCTAACACTCCCCCTCATGTTGGGATATATATATCAAACAATATCAACTTGTTACATAAGAGATTCACTATATTCCCTCGTAAAGACTTAGTGAAAAAATATGCATGTTGATCTTCCGTTATTGTATGTTGAAGAGTGATTTCCTCTTTCTAAGCCTTTTCTCTTATAAAGTAACAATCAGCCTCAATATGCTTGGTTCGATCGTGAAAGACAGGAATATTTACAATATGAATAGTTGATTGATTGTCACAGTATAATATCGATGGAAATGATGTTGATAGCCCGACTTCTAACAATATCATCCTTCACCTGAGCAATTAACATGTCACATGTGCCATCGCATTATATTTTGCGTCAGCACTTGATCGAGAAATCACATTTTGCTTCTTGCTCTTCCATGTAACTAGGTTACCTCCAAGAAATATACAATAACCAGATGTAGATCTTTTACTAGTAGGACATCCACCCCAATTAGCATCAGAAAAGCCTGAGGTATCTAGATGGCCATAATTCTTGAAAATTAATCATTTACCAAGTGTCCTTTTCAAGTATTTAATAAATCGAAGCACATCATTACAATAAGTAGTTCGAGGAGAACTCATGAATTGGCTCACAATACTAATAGCAAAATGATATATCAGATCTCATGACAATAAGATAATTCAACTTACCAACTATTCTCCGAAACTTTGCCGAGTCATGTAATAGTTCACCATACATCAAGTTTCGCATTTGGTTCCATTGGAGTATCAATCGGTTTCGCCTCAATAAGGCCAACCTCATCAAGAATATCAAGAATATACTTTCGTTGGGTTAAATTGATACATGTATGGAGTAATCAACTTCAATACCTATAAAATATCGTAAACATCCTGTATCCTTAGTACTGAACTGTGTACGTAGAAACTATTTGAGTCATTAAATACAATATGAGTCACTCCCATTAATGAAAATATCATCCACATATATCACTAGAAGAATCCAACCAACTGAGGAGACAAAACTGAATATCGAATAATCTACTTGGCATCGTTTTAGTCTAAATTTGATAACAGTATCACTGAACTTGCCAAATCAAGTACGAGGAGATTGCCTAAGTCCATACAAAACCTTATGTAAGCGATAGACCAAATTCTCCCCTTGAGCAACATACCTTGGCAGTTGCTCCATATACACGTTTTCAACCAAGTCACCATGTAAGATCACATTTTTGATATCTAATTGATGAAGTAACCATCAAAAATATGCCACCAAAGATATAAAGACATGAACAAAAGGGATTTTCGCGACGAAAAAAATTGTCATCATAATTAACACCATATGTTTGAGTATATCCTGTGGCAACTAACCATGCCTTCAATCGATCAATGGTGCAATCAAGACGAACCTTGATTGTGAAAACCCAACGAAAATCAACAGGTTGCTTTGCCACAAGTAAGGGGGTGAGCTCCCAAGTGTAATTCTCAATAAGTGCCTTCATTTCATCCTCCATGGCTTGCCACCAGCTAGGATGAGCAAGAGTTTTAGTAACACTACTTGGCATAGAAATAAATTACAAGGATAAGATAGAAGTGGAGAAGGGGGAGATAAACAATCATAAGATACAAATTTTGAAAGAGTATGACGAATACGAAGATAATTAGAGAAACCATAGTAAAGTATGTAACGATCCACAGGATGCCCAGCATAAGAACGTTTACCTTTTTTGGTAGCAATGGGTGGATCGAGATTAGAAGATGGCACAACAATTGATGAGGGAACAAATGAATCAAGCAATGGTCATACTTCGAAAGTGGGAGCTATTTCTCGTCGATGGTAAATGTGCTCAGCAAATTGAAATCTTGTTAGTGATACTAGAGGAAATGAGACAGGTGGAAGAATCGGCAATACACACTAAACATCATTAGGAGACACTATGGGAATCAACTAATTAGTATAGTATGGCTAATTCTCAAAAAATGTCACATCGGTGGATACAATCACATGACAACTGGTCCTAACACTTATAACCTTTTTGAGTGCAAGAGTACCCAACAAAGACACATTTGTCAACTCGATGAGCCAATTTATCAAGACTTGGAATCAGAGAATGAACATAGCAAACACAACCAAAGACACGTAAGGGTAATGTAAAAGAAAGATGATTTGGATGTAAAATGGAGAAAGGTGTCTCCCCCTGAAGAACGGAAGTAGGAAGCCAATTAATTAAGAAGCAAGCTATAAGAATATCATGACCCCAAAAGGTTTTTTGGTAAATGCATATGAAACATAAGACAACCAGTAACATCAAGGAGGTGATGATTTTTACGTTCGGCGACACTATTTTGTTGTGGTGTATATAAACATGAAGTTTGATGAATAATGCCATAATAATCGAGAAAAGGTTGAAAACCATAGGTAATAGCGAGATACCCTTTGGCATTATCGGATTGTAGAATTTTGACAGAAGCATTATAATGATTCAAAACCTCAAAATAGAATCGGCAAAAGCAATGAAAAATCTCAATACGATCTTTGATTAAGAACAACCAATTCATTCGGGAAAAATCATCCAAATGTAACAAAATAACGAAAATCAAATGTGTCATAAACACAACACGGACGCCATACATCAGAGTAAACTAATTTAAAGGGACTAGACACATGACTTTGAAAATGAGAAGAAAAAGAAACTCTATGATGTTTTTTAAATTGACAAGCTTCACACTCAAAAGAAGTCACATACTCGGATTCAGGAAACAAGCGTCTATCTGTGTTTGGTGGTGGATGACTAGCACGACAATGTAACCGATATACATCAGTTGAGGTGTGCTTCATGGCTATTGTAGCTGTTACCTCATTGTCTAGGTAGTATAGGCCATTTGACTCATATCCCCTGCCAATAATCTGTCTAGTTTTCAAATCTTGAAAGACACAATGAGAGGCAAAAAAAGTGATTGAACAATTTAGTTCTTTAGTTAAGGAACTACAAGAAAGAAAATTATATGGAGATTTGAGATGAAGTACGGATGACATAGAAATGGAGGAGCTCAAATGGACATTTCCAATACTAGTAACTTGGGAGGTGGAACCATTAGTTAAGATAATAGAGTTAGACATTCCATGAGATATGGGATGTAACGAATACAATAATTTAGAGTTACCAGTTATATGATTAGTAGCTCCCAAATCTATAACCCAAGAGTTTGACAAAGTGGAAAATAAACAAGATGAACTACCTTTTGAGCTATATGCTAGAGTGGCAATGGGAGCTAAAGTTCCTATCACTTGTTAGGAGCGAAGCCAAGCCTCATACTCAACATGTGTCAGGGTAACTAAATCTTTTGTATTTTGTGCAGTAGTAAAGTCTGATGGAGCTGGTAAGGAAGAATCTTCCACTTCAACAAGCGCAGTAAGTGGAGATCGAAGCTCTGGATGAAGCATATAACAGTAAGCTTTTGTATGGCTAGTCTTTCAACCATGATTACAATAGCGAGAGTGAGGGCTACCAATATTTCTATCACAACCCCCATGATTTCCACTCTAAATAAATCCACATCCTTGACCCCGATAACCATGGCCATGAGCTCCATATCCAATAGAGCCATGAGAGAGTATAGCACTTGTCTCTAAAGTTGTAGTGGAAATCTTAGAAGTAGGTGTCGAAGAAGGGCTCAGGAGAAAACCTCATCAATTATAGGAAGGAAATTGTCAAATAATATCACTCGAAAGTCTTCATGGCACTTGACTAAAACATTCAAATCAGTTGAAGCTAAATTATAAGTATCTAACTTGCAACAAAGTGTAGTGAAATGGCATAAAATTCAGATAGAGACCAATCCCCACATTGAAGATCAAACAAAGTCTCATATGTGTTACACACTCGTGTCATATTATTTTGATCTGAATAAAGTAAATCCCACTTCTCCCAAACTTTCTTAGCAGAATTGCACTGAATAAAGTGGGGACTAATCTTAGGATCCATACTATTCCACAAATCATCAATCTTACTGTTGTCCGAGGGAATTTCCGACTTAATATAATCATATTGTCAGTGGCAAGAAAATAAACATTTAGGCTGTGTTTGGTCGACCATATAAAAATCAGGATAAGATATGTTTTATCGTATCTCGTATTTGGTAGCTATCTATGATAGGATAAGGTCGAATATAAAAGGGATATCGACCAGATTAAAAAAATCCGAGGGGAAGGGTGGGATAAGATTGGATATGATTTCTTTTATCCGAAACATAGAACCCACATTTTGTTTTCTTTCTCCGTCATTCACCACAGACTATTCCAACTCCTCTGTTAGGTCCGGGTCAAAAAGTCGGACCGGGTTTCCCCGACCTAGTCTGAAGTTTAATTTTTTTTTTCGAATTAAAAAATACTTAATAATAAAAATAATAATCCCAAACAATTCAAAAATTCAAAAAAATCAAAATTTCACTTTTGTTAAAAAAATTGTCTACGTGTTTGACCATAATTTATTTCATATATTATTGATTCTATAAGTCTTGAACCAATTTTAGATTGTTCATTTTCAATAAACATTTTTAGTTTAGCATAAAAATGAGAAAACCCTTATAAAGTTTTAAACTCAATGGAATAAACTCTTATATAAAGTATCGACATCAAAGCCTTCTCCTCAATAGCTCTCCAATTCACATTAAAATTTTACGAAAGTGACGAACTGTAATATATTTTATAAGTACGAATTGTTCAAAGATCGTTCATTAACGTGATTAATTATTATTGCATCCTCGTGACAACTGAAAAAAAAAACGAATGAACTTTGAACATTGTGTTTTGTGCTGATTGGGCATTTGTTTGATTTGGTATTAGACCAACAAAATGGAAACAAATGAAAAACTTGTTAGAGAAAAAAAATTCATGTTTCAAAGTGAATGTATTGAAATTGAAATTATTCTTTAAAACGTTCAATGTTGAACGGGGTAACTGAAAGATTAAAAGAACAATGCATAATCATGAATTCGATGATGATTTGTTAATTTGAAAAAAATATATATTGTTTTGGATTATTTTTTGAATATTAAATCTACAAATTTGTACTTGCCTAATGTTATTGTTTTAAAATATATGAATTGAAATCCATAGTTCACCAACCGACAAATTTGATAAAGACATTATGATATCTGACTTTAAATTCGTAGTTCACCAAACAATAAATTGGATAAGATATGATGATATCCGACTTTAAATCCAAAATTCACCAAACAATAAATGAGATATGAAGAAATTCATGGATTTTTTTATCCTATCCTATCCAGTCATATCTCATTTAAAAATCTGAACAACTAAACACAGCATTATAGCTTTTGACCATGATGGATAATTAGTCACATCCAACTTAACAGATTTCAATTGAAAATGCATCAAACCATATCCAAAAGCCAAAGCCATCAGTATTAAACCCTTTGAATGCTAATAAACATGTTGAACTAAGACACAATTGATCCCAATAATAATGTCTAAATAATCATGCACTCAACTTCTCATATGCAATCAGTCACAAAATAGCCAACACAAGTGGATTCAATTGATACTCAATGGAGCCAAGAGACCTTACAGAGGGTTCATAAAGCCATACATTAAGTAGAAACGAATAAACAAAACCATCTAATACTCCAAAATCACCATGTACATATCAACTAGCACTGCAAGAATCAATTTACAACAATTAGGACCCACATAAGGACACTGGACAACATTTTCCATAGACTTCAATTCGAGCCTTCGAACCCCTTTTTTAAATTTATTTTGAAATTTTTTATTTTTTTAACTTAGCAGGAACCCTAGCTCGTCATAGTAGGAGGAATGACATCGAAGATCCAGGCTTGAATGACAGCGAGCTCGGTAGCGAGCTCCAACAATCTCTCTCTACAACACCTCCAAAGAAGGACTAAAGCCCGTTGGGAACAAAGGCTATCCTAGATGAGTAGTCATGGAGGTGTCAAGACCAAAGGCCATCAAGACCATAGTCAAAGGTACTAAGGGAAAGAAAGCTCAATCATCGGAAGTCTTGAGGGCGTACACAACGTCCATGACAGGGATAGACGTTCGGTGGTTGTGCTCAATGTAGGTCATGGCGTTGCAGGTCACGCTCTCCAAGAAGATCTTTAGCACTCCTCAAGTCTTCAAGATTTGAATATGGGCATATCTGAACAGCGACTATGGTGAATGGCGACACTGGTCAGATCTTCTTAGTGAATGACAATTGTGGATGGTGGTGGTGGTGGATTCGCGCTACCATTGGAGGTTCTACAAGAGGGGAATGAACCTAGGTTGCTGTATTCAAAGCCAAAGGAGACCCAAAACCCTAGGACATCAACAGAAGGAGAATGGTGAATGGCAATGGTGGTGGTAAGTGGCGCGCGAAGGGCAGTGATGGTGGCAACGGGCTGTGTTAGATCTCACAGATCTGAAACTCTTTGAACTCATTCAAAGATAAATGCAACAAAAACGAACACGATAGCCCTAGATTAAATAATATCGTATCACTGATTAAGCACAATCACACGACATCGTTAGAGTCGCGAATCGTACCTTTCTTTCCATAAATTGTATGTCATGTCGGCCGGAAAGAAATCCACCTCAAAGAGATAGAGCTTTAGAGAGAGGGAGCGTTCTTCTGACTCACAGAAAATAACGTACGTTTTCCACCTTCGGCGTAAGAGGCAAAAATCTTCTTCCCCTCAATTATGGTAAAAACATATCTCCATAATCTCTCCAATTAATTATTTCCGTTACGAATATTAATTAATATTCCTATAATTGACATTTCCGTTACAAATATTAAAGCATATTCAATATTCTTGTAACGACCAAATCAGGAAATAATTGCGTGCCAGGATTTGTGTTCAGCCCATCTTGGGCGGACCCCGTTAAAACCATCATCTTCCACTCGCCCACGAAAGACTGAACGTTTCATAAACGCTTCAATTTTCTCTCGGCAAATTCATATTGACATAGAATCCGTGCAACCAACATATCTGAGAGCTCAATGCTATACATCCGTTAGAAGTATATAACTGCTCAAACATCGGGCATCAAGTAGATATAGTATGCAGTACCCTAGATCAAGCAGTCGTATATATATATCTGATGATCTCTTATATATATATATATATTGTATTCACAATCATGATTAAACTCATCAATCATAACTAACCAGTCGGTGAACACAAGGTCTCAATACAACACTAAATTGATATTCCTCTTTCCTCAAACTTCTTAATTTCAATCCAACTCATTTTTTTGGAGATGCCCCATTAGGTCGAATCACTCATGACCATTGGAAACACTCTAAAATAGTAACCATCGAATAGAAATCTCGAGAATGAGTAAGAGTCCTAAGGGGAATTGATTAAGAACAATTTCCTTCAAAATCTCACACGACTTGAGAAGTTGAGATCATTAACTTTTGCCATCTCAAATTGATCAATTAATGCGTACGTAATATGAAACACATATTGCGGTATTTTTCTTCTTTCCCATGGAGCGTAGGTCTCTTATTCTAAATATCGTACATATGATATTTTAGATACCCATAATATCTAAAAATGAGTTCACATTCTACTCTTGTTAATACTTTCCATTAGAACTCTCATATGGCATCAAGACGGAATAGTGAAACATGTGGTCAATTTCACTCTCAGTCACAATTAGAAAATATGAACTCATCTTAATTCTATGTTAAGGCAACAATCTTGTTTAAACTTAGGCTCTCACTTATCACCTAGATAACAAGCTCAAACTATCTCGTCTCTATTCAACGTATTATAAATAGAGACGATCATTCATATGAGTGGGTCGATCTCTCATCTGTCCGACATACTTTCTATAATACATAAAGTATTTTCATAACACACGAAGCGTTAACAAAACACACAAAGTGTTAATTTTGCATAAATATCATACTAATCACATAAGATCAGTAATGAAGACAAGTTAAAATCTTTTATTTAATGTGAACAATTGGGAAATATGTATCTAGTACTTTAACATCTACGTAACCCTAGAGATTGTACATGACCATTAAAAACATCTTTAGTCATCGGCTTTGTCAAAGGATCTGCAATCACTCTTTGCGTAGACAAGTGATATACATTCACAACATTTTGTGCTATCCTGTCTTTTACAAAATGATATTTGATATCTGTATATTTAATCTTGCCATGATATTTACGATCCTTAAGATAATCAATCGCTGCTTTGTTATCACAATAAACCAACAATTGTTTATTAGCACTCTTAGTGAAGCCCAAATGATTCATAAAACGCTTCAACCAAACACCCTCTTGTACTGTTATTGATAAATCCACATATTCAGCTTCCATTGTGGATAAAATCACATAAGTCTGTTTCTTACTGCTTCATCATATAGCGCCATTATTCAGTAAGAAAGCGTATCCGAAGGTAGAATTTCTTCCATCCAAGTCTCCTCCTCAATCAGCATCACTATAGCCTTCAAGACGCAGATCTTTTCCTTAATAACATAGTGAGTAATCTACAGTACCTTTCAGATATCTCATAATTCTTTTGACAGCTATCCAATATTCCCAACCTAGATTAGATTGGTATCTACTCACCATACCATCTGCATGACTAATGTCAGGCCTTGTACACGTCATAGTGTACATTAAACTTCCGACAGCAAAGCAATATGGAACATGACTCATTTGTTCCGTTTCTTTGGAAGTCTCGGGACATAATCTTTTGCTCAATTCTACGCCTTTAGCAATAAGAGTATATATGGGCTTACAATCTTGCATGCGAAATCATTCAAGAACTTTCTTTATATAAGTTTCTTATGAAAGAGATAATAACCTCTTTGAACGATCTTTTGAAATTTTAACTCCAAGTATATACGCAGCTTCGCCCATATCTTTCATTTCAAATTCGATACTCAACCAAATTTTAACTGTTTTTAGAAACTCCATGTTGCTTCCAGTAAGTAATATATCATCAACATATAATGATATTATTACAAACTGATCATTGGATCTCTTGATATATACACAATGATCTTCATGTATTATTTCAAAATTATATGCTATCACATCATTATGAAATCGTATATACCATTGTCTAATGACTGTTTAAGGCCATATATTAATCTCATGAGTCGACATACTTTTTGTTCTTAGCCTTCTAATATGAAACCAACTGGTTGTTTCATATAAAATTCTTCTTCTAATTCTCCAATAAGAAAAGAAGTTTTTACATCCATCTAATGTAATTCTATATTCATACTTGCTACTATAGCCACTATCAGGCGAATCGAGATAAATCTCACTACATGAGAAAAAGTGTCTTCATAATCACTCTTTCCTGTTGTGTAAATCTTTTTGCTATAAGACGAGCTTTATACCTCTCAATTGAGCTATCTGCTTTCCTTTTTATCTTAAGAATCCATTTGTTCTCAACAGCATTACATCCTTTCGGAAGATCAACCAATTTCCACACTTAATTCGATCTCATAGACTCCATTTCTTCTTCCATCGCTTTCATCCATTTTTCTTTATTAGGGCTTTGTAGAGCCTCATTTACATTCCTTGACTCTTCTTCTGGAGCAACTATAAAAGTTTCTCCTTCAATAGCAAAACGCCGACGAGGAACTATTTCACGCTTCATTCGTATTATTGGAGACCGATCTCTCGACATTGTGTTGCTCCAACTTGGATTAGATGATAAGGACACATTGTCAAAAAGTGGCTCCTTCAATGATTGATTAGAAACTATTTCCTTTCTACTCAAATCACTTCCACTTGGATTAATATATATATCACTATCCAATGCTTCAAATAGGGATTTATTTTCACCTATTTCACCCTCTTTAGGAAATTCATTCTCTAAGAATGTGACGTCCCGTGATTCAACTTCAGTTACACTACCACTTTCTTGCTCACCTATAAACACATATCCTTTTGAGTGTTCCGAGTATCTTATAAAGATGCTCTTCTTATCTTTAGGACCTAACTTGCCATACCTGTGTGATAGCTCGTGAATATAGGCAGCACAACCCTAAGGTTTTAGAAAACTCAAATTGGGTTGTCTTCATGTCCATAACTCATATGAAGTTGTTGTAACCAATTTTGAAGGCACTCGGTTAGTATATAGGTCGCAGTTAATAACGCATCACCCCAAAAGGTAATTGGCAACTTAGCTTGCGCTATCATAGACCTAACCAAATCTAATATAGTTCTATTTCTTCTTTCTGCAACACCATTTGATGAGTATAAGGAACAGATAACTGTCTTTCATTATTCTTTCCTCATCAATAAATATTCTCTACTTCGATCGGATTTTAAGGCCTAACCTTTTTGTCTAATTGATTCTCTATCAAATTCAAGAATCTTATGAAGCAACTAAAAGCTTTTGATTTATAAGTAATCAAGTAAACATATCCGTATAATGTATAATCATCTATAAAAGTGATGAAATAGACAGCCACGTGACTTGCTTTTACATTCATTGGACCACAAACGTCTGTATGAATTAATTGCAATGGAATATCAGCTCTAGTTTATTTTCCAAATGGTTTATGTGTCATTTTCTTAATCAGACAATGCTCATAAACAGGCAAATCAACTTTTTCAATATTGCCTAATAAGCCCACTTTGGCCAATCTGTTCATTCCCTGTTGGCCTATGTGACTAAGTCTAGCATGCCATATATTCACATCATCATCATAAGATTTTGGAGACGTGAATAGGAAATAACAAACATTCAAAATTTGATGTTCAACCTCCAATACTATAAAATCATTCTGGAAAAACCGTAAACCATATTTGTCTTTGTCCATAAACAAATCAACACTATCACCATGAATATTCATCCTAAAACCAAACTTTATTAAAACCAACACAAAAGTTAAATTCAGACGTATCTTAGGAACATACAAAACATCATGAAGAAACAAAATGCGACCACCACACATATTGACAGGTGTCAATTCCTTTCACTTCAGACTTTGAATTATTCCTACATAAACGTATTTAGTTCCTTGTGGAACTCGTCAGAACTCCACGAAGGCATCTCTATCCTTCGTTATATGGTATGTGGCTCCCGAATCTATAGTCCACAAAGGATAACATTCATTTAAGAATACAGAACTAGATACATAAGTGATGTGTTCACATGTATTATAGGTGTCTACCCTTTTCAGCTCAGCGTAGTCGCGAACAAAGTGACCCTTCTTACCACAGTTAAAACATTTTACACGCGACATGTTCTTCTTCACTAAGGAACGCTTTCCCTTCAGCTGTTGGTTCTGTTGGTTCTGTTTTGGCTTACTCAAGGACGAATTCGGCCTCTTCCACTGCCACTTCTAAAACCCACCCTGATGCTTACGCTTAAAACCAAAAGCTCTTTGTGAGCTTGCTATAGCAAAGTATATATCTGCTTCAGGTTTTGCTACCAAGAGACGATCATCTTCTAGCTTTAAGTGGCGTACAGTATTATTGAAAGTCCTTCTACTTTCATTATGGATCAGATGGACTTTCATAGGCTCCCAACTCTAAGGAAGAGAATGAATCACTGCTTGCACTTGCTGTTCATCAGTCAACTTATGGCCAGCTTCTCTATGGCCAGCTTCTCTAAGCTTACTGATCATGTTTGCCATGCGCCTTAGATGTTGCCTCATGGAGTAACCATGTAACATCTTGCATGTATCAAACTTGATTGTCAACTGTCTCAGTTTGGTGACCATAATCTGTCCAAACCTTGTTCTCAATGCAGTCCACAATTCTCTAGCGCTTTCAAAACTCTTGAACTCACTCATGAGGTCATTCTCCATGCTGCTCAGAAGAGTAATACACACCGTGGAATTCTTTTTCTTCCACACAACAAATGCTTCTTTATTTTTAATGTGCTGTTTAGTGGTACCGTCCTCAGGTGCAGTCATGATGGTATTTAGAGCTTCTAAAAGTTCATGCTCCTCTAGTACATACTAGATTTTCAAGCTCCAAATTTCATAATTCTCACCGTTCAATTTCTCATCTTTGTACAACTCAACTACAATATTCTTAGAAGCTGAAGCCATTTCTCTGAACACGAAAGTTCATATGACATATTTAGCACATATTTAAGTCTTCATTTATGCATTTAACTCACTATAGCTAACTATATTATTGATGATTTCATCTTAGGCTTAGAAATCGAAAGGACACTTGTAGTCTCCAATCATCATTCCAAATCCTAATCTAAAACTATCTTTAACATAATCGTAGTGAGATTTCAAGTTCTATCTAGTTACTTATAACTAATTAGAACATTCCACATTCTACGTGCCATAACACAAATACAATATTGCAAAAGGAAATAACTTGATATTCATAATATCAAAATAACAAGAAATTGTCATTAAACAAACTTTTTAAAAATAAAAAAAAACAACTGATTATCAACGAACGAAAGCAAACACGAAATAACATCTTCGTAAATCCTAGGCCATCAAAAGCGGGTAAACTTCAAGAAAACATGAAAGGAATCCTTAAGGCGATAATAACTATCACTAGGACACATATCAACTCTCTTTGGGTACGGTTCACGCTGTGTGGACTTCGAGTGAAGAGTCTTGTCCTCTTGCTTTTGGTACTCAGTCAGAAACATAATGACCAGCATTTCATATTTATCTTCGGTCGTGTCCCAGACATCCTCCTTGACCTTATCAAAGACTTTCCTCCACAAAGGTAGGAGTTTGGAACGCAGCACCGTCGCCTTCTTTTCGTCATTAGCTATCAACCGATCACCCTTCCAGATGACCCCTTGAATTAACCCATTGACTTTAATTATATAATCCAACATTGTTCCCTTCCTCCAGCGAGCTTTCTTTAGCTTGTCTTGATGCTCTTGCAAGATCTTTTCTTGCTAAGGAGTGCACACAACATAGGGTGAATGGATCATCAAAGGCATCGTTCTTGCAATACATGCAGAAAATATTAGGGATTCACAAATCCACATATCAATAGCACTCATGATTAGCAATTGACCAAAGGATTACACAAATCCAGTAAAAATTTTAAAAAAATTTAGTCAACGGTCAACTGTCAACCGAGTTAACGGTCAAACGGTCAACCCGGGTCAAACAGTGGGTCGGATCGCAAACCAAGTCGAGAACCGGGTCAGGTCGGGTCAAACGGAGGCCTTATCGGCCTCTGTTCGCGACATGCGACCACTTAAAACACTCGTCTCTTCAAGTAATATCCAAATATGTAAAAATATTTCATTTTTGCTGAACCAAAAATTCCACAAAATTCAAAAAGCACACTGTCTTTCTATGATTATGCCTAAATCCAAATTTAGCTTAATCCAAACACGATCAGCATACAATATACATGAACATAATCAAGATTACAAGTGCTAAAGGCTCTGATACCAATGTTAGATCTCACACTCTTTGAACTCATTCAAATATAAACGCAACAAAAACAAACACGATAGCCCTAGATCAAATAATCTTGTATCACTGATTAGGCACAATCACACGACATCGTTAGAGTCGCGAATCATACCTTTCTTTCCACAGATTGTATGTCGTGTCGACCGAAGAGAAATCCACCTCAAAGAGAGAAAAAGCTTCAGAGAGAGGGAGCGTTCTTCTGACTCATAGAAAAGAACGTACGTTTTCCACCTTTGGCATAAAAGGCAAAGATCTTCTTCCCCTCAATTATGGTAAGAACAGATCTCCATAATCTCTCCAATTAATTATTTCCGTTACGAATATTTAAACATATTTAATATTCATGTAACTGCCATTTACGTTATAAATATTAAAGCATATTCAATATTCTTGTAACGGCCAAATCAGGAAATAATCGCGTGCCAGGATTTATGTTCAGCCCATCTTGGGCAGACCCCGTTAAAACCATCAGGCTACCCAGTTCTGATATAATGTTAAAAAAGGGGTAAATCTACGTATTGTATTGTCTTGACCCGAAGAATTACAATAATACATGTAATATATATGTGTATAACCCTATCGATGCAAATGACCGGTTTACCCTCACTATTATTTCCTAACAATTTTCTAAAGCAATAATAAAACATATGTTATCCTTTTATTACTTTTATACCTTTTTGGTTTTTATGAATATTACTACCATTCTATTTAAATATATTTTAACTTATGATTTCTATGATAGTGAAAATATAAGCTCATTTATAATTTTGTCAGATTCATATGCCTTTTATTTTAAAATTAGTATCTGTGTAATTATGATATTAATTTATCCATAAAAATTTCGTACTTATATTAATCTCTCTAGTTCATAACTTCTAAAATGACTTGAAAATTTTTATGTGCCATGTTTATTTAAATATTTAATGATAAAATTAGAAATAGTAGAAATACCAATTCCAATGAACTTTGAATGAGGTTATACTATTAGTACTACAGAGATCATAAACTAAGCTTGAATATGATTATCATAATATCGATATGGAAGAAAAAGGTATAAAAGTAATAAAAATATATCCATTTTTTTGTTGATTTAGGAAATGCATTTTGATGGAATTTTTTAAAAAAAATTCAGGCAATAATGTAATTGTGAAATTTTTTGACTTTTTATTGAAATTTGGGGAATTAGATTGATAAATTTAGAAATTTAAATTACATTATATATTAAGGAATAGTTCATAGACTATATTATATGATTAAAATTTAAAAAATTACATTCCAAATTAAACTAGGGATTGTTGATATTAGTTTCTCTTTGTCATTTCCTTCAAGAAGATTCCAAGATTCCGATATCTCATCAACCCTTAAACGACGCCGTCTCAACGGTCTCCCACTCCCACAATCACCACCGCAACGCCGGCCCGGAGCGCTCTCTCTCTCGCTCGCTGGGTTCCTCTCTTCCTTTTCTCTCTCTCCCTAGCCATTTCATTAACGTCGAAGCAACTTTCATCAGTCACTCTTCAATTCGTAGCGAGACCCGCCCCCGGGGGTGAAGATGACGGAGGCGATGATAAGGAAGAAGCCGGGCATGGCGAGCGTGAAGGACATGCCCGTCCTTCAAGACGGCCCGCCACCGGGCGGATTCGCTCCGGTCCGGTACGCTCGCCGCATCCCCAACACTGGTCCCAGCGCCATGGCCATCTTCTTGGCCGCTTTTGGCGCCTTCTCTTGGGGCATGTACCAGGTCGGCCAGGGCAACAAGATCCGCAGGTAATCTACAAGTTCAATACAATCACACGATTTCCCCAGTAATTCTTTTCTGTGGATTGTTCTTTTCTTGTTAGGATTAGGGATTGTTGGTGATTTGGGGATCTTTTTTTTTTTTTTTTGGGTATGGGTGTTGCTTCATCCGTTGAGTTCCTTGCATTTTCCCCTTTTTCGCCTTATCTGGTCTAAAGCTGTTGGGATTTTGATTTGGTGATGGAGCGATAAATTAATTTGCTAGATGGGGTATTGTAAGGATTGAACCAAAAGGGAAATGATAGAGTGAGCTTAGAATGGGCAAGCATTTTCCGTTTTATTGTCTTTTTTTTTTTGTGAATATAATGTGGAAGCTGAGAACTGGTTACATTGCTTGCAATTTCAGCTGACATTCGTGGCTTGCTCAGTCTCGTGGGGAACTTAATTTGGATTTTTAGGTCAAGAGTAGTTTATGATGCTATGCTGCTTTTATGCTTTATAAATAAGCACGGAATTAAGAGAAGTTAGATGAGGATTAGTTGCTTGAAACATCCACAGTGCTGTGTTACATTCACTAGATAACACAGAAACGGAGTCCTCTACTTTACAAGTGGGTCGAAGCAAACATGAGGGTGTTTGATAGATGACTGAGAAGTTGAGTTGCAAGACGTTGGAGGGGGACCCTGTGAAAGTGATAATTCGCTGGCACCAGTGAGAGAGTAAATGAGGGCTAGCATGTCTTTGATGATTTGAGATGCACAGCGATGCAAACTATCCAAGGCTTCAGAATTTGATGAATTCTATTCATAGCCTCCGAAGATAAAAATGCGGAGTGATAAAAACAGAATATAGTCATCATCTTGGACAATGATTACCTCTAAGCCATCTTTCTTTAGAAGCATAGCGAAGGGATGTTAAAATGAGAATTTTATCTTCAATAAACTAATAGACTTGTATAATGAGTAGGGTAAAGCAACGTATCAAATTCAAATGCGTGACACTCTGGATTGCTAAAAGTGCAATGTCTGTGAAGTCTAATGCGGGTTATCACCTCATCAGTTTATGCATGTGGATTTGCCTTCTGGTTATGGTTTTTTAGGCCACTGCCTTCTGTTTTTGTTGGCTCTGGCATAGATTCAATTAAGTTGGTAATGATCCTCACAAGTGTAGTATTATCACTACTCTCCATAATTTTGTTGATGGTGTCATGGAAATGATGATTTCGTGGCTCTGCTTTGTGAGGATGGAAATTTCAGTTAATTACTACTAAAGTGATAATCTGGAGTTACACCAAAGGAAAATTCTTTGGGTCCATTGTACTTTTGTAAATGGCAGTTGTACTTGCAATCTTAGCAATTTACATGCCTTACTTGAGGTTAGTAATAGTCTTCATCAATGAATCTATTGCAAAGGACTCTTCCAACAATATAGTTGTATGCATACGTTTAAATTGTCCCAATATTATGTGCTTCTTGGTAGGCTGGTGTGGTGCAAGTTAGCTTTACTAGAATGTGAAGGACTCTCTTTGTTAGAAAAGAAATTATGCCTTTGCTGTAAAGCCATAGGTAAATTTGAAAAGAACAGTATATGATGGAATTACAGATTTCTCTTATCTTGTGAGCATGGCACAACATCTACTTCAATTCAAGATTTAAATGGTGCTGTTCCAAGAGGTTGTGGATCAGGCATTTCCAGCTTTTTTTTCAGCTAGAAGTCTCTTCCTTTATTGTCTTTTGCTAAAATTCTTAGAATTGCGGTGGATATGATAGTGTTGCAATAGAGCTGGGTTTTTCTTAGCTTCACTAAAGATACTTGAACTTATATTTTGCTTACAACTGTCAGTATGTAGGCAAACTTCTCTGTAAGTGTATGAATTGTGCTTAACTTAAAGAGATTGTGTGCTTCTGGGTTATTGAGTGAGGTATGATCACACTATGCCTCTTGCTGCTGCTGCTGAATAGGGCACATACAAGTCCATGCAAAATTGCAGCAACTTTGACCTAAACAATTTTCAGTGTCATTTAGTGGGATAAGCTATGTGAAATGGATCTGTTTATACTCATCAGACAAGTACATGTCTATTACTAGAAGAAATAAATGAATCATTAAGGAGGCAGTGGTTGAAGTTATCTATGCTGTCTGCTGATTGCAAGAAGAATGGAGTAAGAAGCGTATAACTTGGTAAATTTAGAGTTTCAAAGAGCAACATAACATGTGCTGTTTAAACTAATGATGTTTCAAAGAGCTTCCGAATGTCGGCATCTTGTACATGTACTCTAGTAAGCTTTTGCTTTTTATCCCTGTAAAGCTTTCTGTTTCAGCCTGATTTCTCTTATTGTGGTCTTGTGAAGAGAAACTCATATTCTTTTAAAGAAAAGTTTGTTCCCCCCTGATGGCCACTGTTCACTTCTGGACTTTTGACCGCAATTTACTCTGGCATGCATTTCTGCAATTTCAAATCGAATGTTTATGTACTTACTGGGTCTCTCTTTGGTTTCCAAATGATGTAGTCATGCTTGATCCAGACTGTGAAATAAACTGCGATTACTCAAATGCAAGCTTTACTTTGCAATTTGTTTATGGTTGTGATTATGAGAAAGACAATAGTAATGCATGTGACAGTATCGTCTGCAGTGATGGCTTTCTCTGAGGTCTGAGTGCTCTCTATGCTTTTGCTCTTGAAATGAGATTTGCAAAACAATCTTTATTACTTGAAAAATCCACTTACAGGAAGTATGAAAATGAACTGCATAATTCTAATCTAAAGATGATGGATGTGGAGGTTGACTTATAGGCACGATAGACATCTTTAGATCCATTTGGAAAAATGTTTTTCATAGATTCAGGTTTGAAATCCACATCACAGTTTTTGATAATACGATTGCTGTAAAGAACATAGCATTGATAACATGCATGCGTTCTCCAGGGCGCTGAAGGAAGAAAAGTATGCTGCACGGAGAGCCATTTTACCTGTGCTGCAAGCTGAAGAGGATGAACGGTAAAGTGGAAGCTTTAAAATTGTCTCATTACTGCTGCATTGGGAACAATAACTGAAAGATACTGAACTTTGCTTTTCCCATTCAGATTTGTCAAAGAGTGGCAGAAGTATCTCGAGTATGAGGCTGAAGTTATGAAAGATGTTCCTGGTTGGAAAGTTGGTGAGAGTGTCTACCACTCTGGGCGGTGGGTGCCCCCGTCAACCGGTGAGCTCCGCCCTGATGTTTGGTGATCCCATTGCGTGTGGCCACTTGTCAATTGTCATGAAATCACCTGTTTTCCCCACTGCAACATTTTTAGTTATCTTCTGCTTATTTTGCTGGCTCACAAGGAAATAAAAGTTTGTCTTGAATCCCTGCACTTGATCCCTGACCAGAGTTGATAATCCTGACAATGTCATTATCATTGCGAAATTTTAAGGAAACCCTAAAGCACCTTCCTGTTAACATTTTCTTGCTTAATGTTTGAAAGGACCTGGCTGTATTATTGGCTCTGATCTTTTGCTCATAGCTGAAACTCTACTGAGATATAGTTGCAGCATGCTATGAAGCAGTTCTCTCTGTTCATTTCATGATTTTGCTGCACATAGATTGCTATGAAGTTATTCCTCGCACAAACAACTTTTTCAATTGATCTTTTCGAGGATCAGAACTCTTTATGTAGACTCTCGGTTTAAATGCGTACAAATCCATGGAAGGGGCAAATCCCTCGTGGTGCACCAGATCCAGCTTGTTGGATGATAATGATGTGCTACTTAGTAAGATCATATTGGCTCTGTCAATGCGACATTTTTACTGCAGTGCGTATTTGCTGGTACTAAATATAAACATTGGCAAAGCACAGATAATTCCTAATGAGATGTGAATAACACTCCGCCCTTCATCAATTGTGCACGTTTAGGAGTTCTGCATTGCACGCCTTTACATTAGAAATGAGCTCCTCGTCTGCACAGAGCTCGTTTGAGTTTTGCGGGCAGTCAGTTTCAAGCCTTTACATTAGAAATGAGCTCCTCGTCTGCACAGAGCTCGTTTGAGTTTTGCGGGCAGTCAGTTTCAATTGCCCTTGCCATCGTTAGATCATTCCAGGAATGCCGCACATGGACGAGTACCTGTCCAAAACTGGTCCATGTCGCCATCCACGCTCACATCCCTGAAGTCGTCTTCTTGTTTTTGAAAAATAAGGGCTGCAAGACAGTGTTTTGTGGCCAATTTGTCAAAAATCTCTCGTCGTCAATGCGCCTGACATGAAAAATTGAATGGAATGCACACAAAAATAAAGAAAAAAAATCCTCGTAAGTGACTAATAAATGGTGATCCTCTGGGTGCATTTTCTTTCGGTTGCTGGGAGGAATATGCTTATGATAAAAACCTTCTCCTTATTCACACAGCACAAAAATGAGCAGGCCACTTACACTGTACAAAGCAACGCAACACAGACAGCAGAAGAAAACATGCGGGCTCAGGCTTCCAAGCCTCACGGCCAACACACTATTAAGACAGCATGAGCAGATTTGCATGTCCCAAGGAAACAAAAGATGGGGATTGTAAAAACTGCACACCATTTTAGAGGCGACATAACTGAAGTGCGCTACAGACCACACACAACCGGAAACAGGGGTCCGGTCCCACCAATCTTATTGGCATCGGGCACACTGGAATAGAAGAAGACATCATTCGACATTTCCCAGCTCCAGTCCTGCTTCCTGAAGACGGACATGCGGGGCCAGCGATTGATCCTCACGTAGTGTTCCCTGATCTTCCCATCTCCAACGAAGCTTGTGACTATGGAATAACAGCATTCATGGCCGCCCCACACCATGTCGCCAGGATCTGCACTTTGGCTACCATCGAGATGGAAGTACCGGCGCATTGGAGGGCTGGTCCCTATCCAATATGGATCGAGATTTTGCCAATACTCGGGTGCCGCCTGGTAAAAGCAAAATATTTTGTCATCAGTAAATATCTTGGCATTCATGAGGAACACCAGATATGAAGCAAGTTCGATTCACAGAGACCCCCTCCATCGTCAAGAAGCTCAATATGTATGCAAAGCTTATGGGCCTCACGTTGGCTATGGAGTGGAGATTACTCTTATCTGAAGCTTAGCTGATATTAAGAGACGTTCAAGAGCAAAAACTCTCTCATGCCACCCTCAAAACAATGTCAATACATGATTACAAGCTCCACTTTATATTCTAAGTGCGGTGTACAACTTTAACCACTTCCATTGATCCACTCATGACAGACGAAATACAGGATTATCCAGACTACAATACAGAGATATCATATATATTGACAAGCAACAAGCTAAAAGTAGAGCTCAGAGTTTAGCTATGGCAGAACAAAAGGCAATCTCTAATAAAATTAAGTTGCAGTTGCAAGGCACATACCTTACCAAAATGGAAGTCCCATGCATGATCACAGAGATCATACTTCGTAATACGAATCTGTCATGAGAACAGAAAGACATAAGCAAAAACAAAAGGTGCAGCTGTGCACGAACTTGAGAGAGAGAGAGAGAGAGAGAGCCCGCCTGCCCGCCCGCCACTTTGGGCGGGGCAGTGGTTCGGAAGGAGGTGAAAGACATACACGTTTGCCATCCATAAGAGATGAGGAATAGGCTGACAACTTTGATAGTCCATGAACTTGGGATATTCTAGGTATGTGTGCTTTGCCACACCACAATTCCTCGCACTGAACTAAAAAGCAAATATCAGCAAATCATCAAAAGAAACCTTCCTCCAATAAAAATAGCATGATTGAATGCCGACAACAAACCATGGATATTACATCTATACATGATGGGCTAACCTTATAGGCAGGACCATTCCGACTGACGAATTACTCTAGCAATCAATCCTTTTCATGTTCTTAACTCTAGCTTTTGCAGAATTCAGTCTAGTACATTTCTACTTTCTAACGACTACATTTTTCTATAAACCAAACAAAGCAAATTTATATATAAGTAAAATTCTAAAAATAACAAAATTTTTAAAAAGAAATGTTGCTGGGCACAAAATTGCTTCCTCTGTTATATGCTTAGGCAGTCTCCTTTGGATAGGTGACCAGAATACTTTCCATGATTTTGCTCAAGATTTTACAGTATAACTGTTTATACTTTGAGATATTATGCGACCACGTTGATCCAGAGGGAGGTAATAAATGTGGCGGGGCATATCTTCACTTTCAGTACCCATAATAACTGGACATGCGTGGCGAAATTACTGTTCATGAAGCTAGAGTCACTGCCTTGAGGACTCCAATTGTCGTAATGCGTGAGATTATTAGATGGCCTTTTGCCTTACCATATGAATCACTGCATTGTTAAAGATAAACTTTGTCACCTCATGCATGGTTGGAGTTTTTCGTCAACTTCCTCCAACTTGTGTTTGCTTGGCATTTCTCTCCTTTCCATCTCACTTTCTTGGATAGCCACTCTCTGTAGCTCGCGGCTCTATATAGGTCCTTGCACCCAATTCAAAATCTCCAGCTGGATTATTCCAGCAATTGGATAAAAAAAAATCTTCAGATGGATTGATGAAAGGACGAGAGAGGTACTTTAGGGGAGAGGTAAAGGCAAAAACAAGAAGAGAAGGACAAAAACTGTCACAACCTATTACTGCCTAGCTAGTTGCAAAAAGTAATTCATCTTAGATCACCAAGGTTTTGCAAAAGCGAGTAATAGCATTCTTCATTTAACTGATGACTCATTATGCTTGAGGAATGTATAAGACCGTGAATAGCAAGAGTAAGAACTTTCAAGAAATTGCCAGTGTTCGAAAAAATTAACAAATATATATACATTGATTGTTGACATTTCTTATTTACAATCTGTATAAGCTGATAATAAGGCTCTTGCATATCCAAATAGATCCTCTCCTTATCTAGTTGAATTTCAATTTTTTTCCGAAGCTAAAAACAACCCTCAACATTCACTCTGGATACTCTACCTCTTTTAGATGTCTCTGTCGTCTCTCTCATTTGACTTGATAGCTCGACATGGCCAAGGGTAGACTATCAATCTGAGGTGGTAGGTAGATGGAGACAGCCAACCATGCACAAGCTAAGAAGTGGACAAACAAGCCCCAAATAAATAAATAAAAGTATATCCAATCTCAATTTACTTCTATTTACACCATGTCCTGGCAAGAAAAGGCATAAACAAAACAAGCTGACAAAACCTTTCCGAGAAAAAGAAAACACTGATTCTTCATTCAAGTGAAAGTTTCTCTATTACATCGTAACCCTTTACAAAGAAATTTAGCCCCACATTTTCATACAAGTCTTCAAAGTTCAAAACAATTGACCAGGTTAAGGTAAGCACCGACCAAGGATCATAATTGGCAGCAATAACCCAATTGACATGCAATATAACTAGGCCATGATAACCACACATGAAACAACCGGCCATATATCTATGATGCATGGTTGACATGTCATATTGCATCCTATATCTGATAAGCATTTGTTATACTTCTGCAACCCATTTCATCATAGGGAACCAAAAGAAATACACTTAAAAGCTTCTAAAATTTCACTGAGAGAGGACTAAATCACTAAGTTCTTAAACTAATCAATATATTTTCTTATTCAAATATTGCAATCTACAGCAACTACTTATGAGGCTGACAAAACATTACCATGCAATTACTCAACAGATTCCTCTCAGAACTCCCCATGCTTAGACTCCGATAATTCTGTCTGACATCACTATACCCATGTGTATCAGTAGGCACTAATCAAGCTGAAATGGTTTGGGTGCACTGTGTGCCCCTTATAATAAAAAAATCACGATATCCTTCTTTTCTTTTGGCTAGCCCTTAGAGGTGTGTGGCCACGGTGCCACAGGATTTGACCCAAGACCTCCTGGCACTAAGTCGACAATAATTGCAATTAGGCCGCTAAGGCCTGTGGCTTCCCCCTGCTTAGAATCACTGTCAATTTCGATTTATCCTACATCTTTTGGGCACATCTCTTTTCTCTCATCTGAGACCTTTTTTCTCCTCTTGTACAGCTTAGATTTTGAAACAGGAAAAAAGGATATCTAAAGTACACTACTCATCCAGAGGTTCAATGACTAGAAAAAGGATATGAGGTAGGCAAGGACTAACAAGCTAACAAAATGCTAATACCATCACAAAATTGTTCCTTAAATTTTATGAATGCATGTCCACTACAAAAAGGAACACAAAAAATCTATTGAAGAAGGAACAATGACATGTTTGATATAGAGTATTTACAACATTCCTTCAGACAAAAATTCAACTAATGTTCGGGTCAAACAGTAGCTTTCGTGATCCATCTTCCAGGAGAGTTGACCATCACTAATAATGGCCAATCCTGAAACAACTCCACAGATGAAAAGAGCTTCCTTGACCACCATCAGGGTAGAATTTTTCCTAGTGACACTCCCAACTTATTAACAAAAGACATTGAGCTTATTATATGGTTTGTTTCTGGATGATGCATTGACTCCTCATTGGCAAGGAAGAAAACATAGAAATGACAAAATAGAGTAATCCATGTATATTTTTGGCGAGACTACAACTCCCTCAATACATGGCAATTATTTGTCCCAATGATGCACCTCATGGAATGTTGTTCTGGCGGTATCATAAATTAAATCTAAAATTCTGATACAAGGATGCAACCCATGTACAAAAATCTCCTCCTACTGTCAATCAGCTTTTAAGTAAAATATGTGCGATCTATCATGTTGTTAACTTTCAAACTATGACACAAACCAACAGAGAATCACTTTGAGAAAATCGCAAGGACAGAATGTGACCATCAAACTTTGAGAGAACATTTGCAAGAACGGTGCGCAGATACTTTCCTTAAAGTCCAGTGACATCAGTAAAATTCTCATCTTAATTCCCAGCCAGTTTGTAAAGACTCCAAGGATGCATGCTACATCAAAAAGCATGGTTGACATCCAAAAAGAGTTACACTATATCACAGATTATCTCAAATCAAATTCCACAGCACTCACAGCAAGTGGCTTTATATAATGATATTTGGCATATTTTAAGTTCTTCCCTACGCATGTCAGCTAATTCACACCATCAATGACCACCATATACTCTACAGCCAATGGGCAAACCCATTTCTGTTATTTCAGATAGCGATAAACATGGACTTATTATATAAAGACAAACACTAGCAAGACATAATGTTAGAAAGCTGCAAGCTGATCACTCAGTCAGTCTCCCAGGTTAAACGCGCAAAATACAACGACAAACTTGGCTCTTCATCAAGTACGTTTGAAAGGAGTCACGGAGTTGGCATAATCGAAAAGTGTCACGAAACGAAGAAACAAAACCACTCAAAATGCCCGCTTCACACAATCCTTACGTCGATTCTCATGAACACTTGCGGAATTAGATACTCGGTCTTAAAATCGTCTTCCAGAACACGAAACCCTCGGAGCTTGATCATCCAACCACCGACAGAAATCATAGCACGAGATCACTATCCAACCTCAGAATTCAGCAGCACGGAAAGAAGTACTAATCAATAAGAAAAATGAAATTTCCGGAATCACAGCATCAATGAAAAACAGAAAGAGATGATAAAAATGAGCCAAACCGACCTTCAGGCTCCACAGCCGATCGCTGGAGGCGACGCGGTACCACGCGCGAGAGACCAGCAGAGATAGTGCCACGCTGCGTGCGTCGACGTTTTTCAGTATCATCACCATGAGGTCCGCACCGAACACCTCCAGAGGATCGCGAGACGACTGCGGCGGCGGATGACGATCCCGATCCTCGCGCTTCCTCTTCCCTCTCGTCCTCCTCTTCTTCTTCCACTTCACGGCGCCTTCCTCGCCGGACGGCGGCAAGTCGTCCCGATTGTCAACGTCGTCCGACAAGGCGTCGCCGCTCTTCGTGGGCGGCATGCGGCCTCTCGTCTGCGCTATTGCGGAGCGGAGCGCAGCGAAGCACTGAGCTAGAGAGAGAGAGAGAGAGAGAGAGAGAGGAGGGAATGTTTGGTGACGAGGGTGGAGACTGCTGATGTGCAGCGGGGTTCGTTTTGGGTTCTGCGTTGTTGTTCCACCGACAAGACAAGGCAATTGGGTGGGTTTTCTTTTTCTTCTTTTTTGGGGTGAGGAAGCAGGATCTCATAACCTAAGGTAGGGAGCACTTCCTTCTAATCTCAGCCGTCAACTGAAATCCGACGGCTGAAATTAGAAGGCACCAACTAAAACTTTAAAAAGTAAAGAAATATATATATTTTTCCATTTTGAAAAAGAAACGAAGAGAGAAGTGTACGCGTTCTTTCTCCTGTTGCCTATCATTCTTCATTTCTCTCTCCTGCTTGCCGTTCCGGACGAAGAATGAAAACTGAAGAAGAAGATGAAGACGATAGAGGGAAGCAAGGGTCTTCGAGGAGGAGTCTGTCTCTTCCTTTTACTGACTTGACCCCTTCCGATTCCACACATCCGTGGACTTCATCTTGCAGCGAGAAGTGGGCATCTCTCGACCTTGACACCACAATGCATTCTCCTGCCTTCACTCGCTCCCATAGCTAGCTAACCAGGTGACTCTCGACGATTCCTTCTTCTCCGCATCGTGTAACTCGAGAAATGCATGCCTCCCCCCAGGCGTGTGCATTTCCCCTTTCGAACTGCAATTTTCTCTTGAACTACTGAGCCGCGTTGTGTAGATGATGTTGCGTGGCTGTTTATTGTGGTTGCTTTTGACTGACTGGCCATGTGATTCAGTTGCAGGTGTTGGCTTTTAACATATTTTAGGGTTTGATGTTCATGTTTTCACTGCCCCGCCTATGCCATTTGTTTGCTTCCCAATTTGGTTGTCTGCTAAACTCTATGTGATATGGCTATGCTGGTTGAGACGACCTCCAAGAATTTCACGAGTAGATTTCCATGATTTCGTCGCTATCGTGGTTTAGGGGTAGACCCCTCTCACTATTGATCATATAGTGTGGTTATGCTAGGCATTGTGCTAAAATCGGCTGTTTTTCATTTTTTGAAGTCAGCAATTAAGTGAAGTTGCGGGCATATGGTTTTGTTTACTTATAATATTGAACACAGAGAAGCAAGAGCCTTTTTAAGTACTTGGTATGCCGTTGAATAGAAATTCTACGTTAATTGTAGTTTAGAGGACAATAGGTTGCCCCTGAAAAACAGGGTTTCATCATGATACTATTCAGTTCTTGATGTTGTGAGAAGCTGATCAGCTTGGGAATTCTGTTGTTGGTAGGTGAGGCTTCAAGATTCGATCAAGGGAGGTCTTGTGAGGCAAAGCTACCCGGTTGAATGAAGACGGGCAGCCCTTTAGTGGCAGATAGCTCGAATTATATTGTAAACTTGTGTTTAAAGACTCCAATTAAGGACAGTCCCGCCGCAAGGAGTGGTGGAGCATGGGTTGTTCTTGAACATGGCAACAGTAGTGATTATTGCCAGAATAACTAGTGTAGTTTTGAAGAACATTTTTTTCCCAGCCGTCACCTTGGTGTGAATTGTAATCTTCATTAGATTCAAATAGATTGCATCTTGCGTATCTTTAATTGGTAATCATGTTTTATTTGTTCTAAACAACTCAAATATCCATATGGATCCTCCTATGCTTTAAGTGTAAGTCATTTCAATTTGCAAAGGCCCTTCTAACCCACATTATTGAGCCATTTCGAATATACTATGCTCATTAGCAAACGTTGAATATACTCTGCTCGTTATCCAACCATTTTGTATTTTAGTCTAAAAAATTATGTCACTTAAACAAGTTGTGTTTTGAATTTTGGCAGATTTAGCAGATAATTGGTAAGCTGAAGCCTTGCTGAGATATCATGCTGCGTCTCTTCTGCGTCTCTTTTGAGTAATATGTGCCTGGACCTCGCCTCCATTGCCATATTCTCTTGGTTGATTTGTCCGGTGAAACGACAACCCTTCATATTTTACAATTCAAATGGAGACTCCCTCTCAAATGGATTATCATGGCGCAAAGTAAGTAATGTTTTCATGAAAGTATTTTGCGTCAGCGCCCTCCACCTCCCCAAAATTGGAGGGTGCTGACACAATTTTTATCATCTTGACAGTATTCTCAGCACTTCATCTATCCAAATCCAGCTAAGCTCCTGGGTGTTGAAGACTTGGTGTGAAGAATGGTTTGTTCACTTGCTATGATATTCCGTATGTAATCGTAGATGCTGTTTGTTTGCCTTTGTATGGTGAGATAATAGTGCTGTCTATTTGTTAGTTAGCGTTGGCCTGCACGAGAATGGACAACAATGATAATGGTTGGCCAGCAGTTGACAAGTGCACAATAGTTTCTCTTAATTCTCCTGGATTTATCCAAGTGTGCCAAACGTGGAAGGCTTGACTACTTGCATGAATAAACTCAGCCTTGTCTAGACTAGGGTTGTGGATGAGGCTGTGGACAATGGCAACTTTTATTTTTGGCGTAACTTTATGTGGGTCCCATAAATTCTTCGAAGCTAATTAGGTTGATATGATAAATTCAATATGTGCAATAGTTGAGTGACAACTATCTGAATGTCTTGGTTGTTTTTTTCTCATGGTCTTGACAGTATCTCTTCATCATCAAGCCAATCCAAGCGGCAATCAAGAGTGATATTGCAAAAGAGGCTAGACCATCATGGAGTTGAGGGATGTAGGAGGGGCCTCTCGGAAGTTCTAAATAGATCATAGATCCTTGCACAATGACATTTTTTGACATTTCAACGGGAAGACCATACTTTGTACTACTTTCCAGTTGGCCTTTTCTTGCTGTTGTAATTGGCAAATGGAATTGGGTTTTTCACTTAGAAAAAGGATGAGATGTTTGTGTTCCAAATATTGTTGCAAATCAACTATAGCTATTAGAGTTGATATTCTGACACCATCTTATTCATGATGCATGTGTATAGGTCATTTCAGCGGGTGATGCATGCATAGGCAAGCAATTCCAAAAAATTAAATTCAACAAAAGACAGAGTATTGGGGAATTTCTAAATAAGGTTATGAATGTGTTTGTGGGTAGGAAATTCGTGAAATGGTCGAAAATAAAAATAAATCATCAAACCAAGGCGTAAAGGATGCACCACTAGACAAGGACCTCAATCGGGATTGAAAAGAACTCACGACCAAAGGTCTAAAGGAAATTTCACTAACCTTGGGTTAAAGGGCTTTTGGTTCAAAATTAGTAGTTGCACATCATCTAATCCAATGATTTTGGTTTGAGGAAAAAATTACCCACAGTGATTATGATTATGTCCCTCATTGGGGAATATCTTCCACTTAGTAATTCATGAAGCTCATAACTATTTAGATCAAATTTTGTTCTTATAACCTTCAAATTGTTTCAGTAGTTTCTACTATAATCCCAATCTCATGTTTCAACGTCCCATGAAAAGAAACACGAGTAGTGAGTTGTTTAGTCCATGGTTCCTTTTCTGTCAATGACCTACTTAAAAAGGAAAACCCCCCATCTTAATCGAGCAATATTTTAGAACATCGGAGAGTGACAAAACTGCACATCCATACCAAAACCAAGTGTCCATTAAGTTGTTACATCTCACAGAACTAAAGCTATCTTCTTTGCTAACTTAAAACCTCCAGCAGCTTTTATGATACACCAGGTACACTAGAATAAATAGCAACTTAGGAGTCTCTTTATTCAAACAAAAATGTTAGTATGACATTCTTTTCAGCACCCTGGGGATATACATAAAAGCGAAACTCCTATCTAATGCATCTAGCAAAGTGTAGTAGTGGGACAAAAATGGTTGCGGGCTTCAATACTCCGCTGTAAATCCGTGTCCTTGAAAGGGTTGCCCACACTGCATCCTACAGAACCAAAATCAATAAGCAATTAGGTTTTTGCTGTCATCGGGTATCATAGCACCAAAATCAGTAAGCAATTAGGTTTTTCTGCGGGGGCAGAACACTTGCCTTCAATTTTAGAATGTCGGGCCATTGTTCCTCCAGCTATCATAGCACTAATGATTTTAGCTGCAATACTCTCAAAAAGATCACCACCTCGAGCTGCACAATCACCCACATTATCTCCTACCTACACCCACATTACTAAAAAAATTTGGCAAACAAATATATTTAGCTAAACAAAATGCTCAAAAGCTAGCTTTAGGATTCTTATCTCAACACTCACAATTGAAGAGAAAACATACAAAAGAAAGGACGACCTGGGTAGAAGGCATCTAACTGAGCCACAAGGTACGGGACCGTGGAGGAAAAAGGCTTGCTCCTTAATGCTATGCACAGACAAATGTATTCATGTATCTAATCACAAGGATGCCAAATCAAACAGCTCTTATAAAGTAACACAATTGTAATTACACTCGGCTTTATGAGCAACCAACAATTCGAGTCCTTTCTCAAATAGCTGCTCAACTAAGGATAACAAATCAGGCTCATTACAATAATACATTCATTCAATGCACAAGTTGTGAAAAGCGTCCACTTCTAGTGAATTACTTATCATGAACCTCATTACTCTGTGGATCTCTACTTATATACGTATATAAGTAGAGATCCACAGAGTAATGAGGTTCATGATAAGTAATTCACCAGAAGCCCGCAAATGAAGCACGTCGCTATTTTGTGCCCAATGCAGAAAATGGACCACAATTAGAGACCAATATGTTGTCTCTATTTAGCAATGAATTAGTTTTCACCTATATGTATTTGCTGACGACTTTTACTCGTCATTAAATATCTGTCTCTAAATGGTGACCACTTTAATAAAATTCGGGTCGGGTAAACATAGCGACAGGAGTCGGGTTTTGGTCACCAAATTCCGACGGTTTGTTTTGCGTCTCTAATTAACGACGATTTGTTTTCCCAAATTTGGTCGGTAAATTTAGCGATACGCCAGCGGCGACGTTAGAGTACTCATCACTAAAGTGGTCTCTAAACGTAATTGGTGACGAGATTTGTGCATTTTCATCTCTAATTGCTCGTAGCTAAAATGATGTTTTTTTGTAGTGATACGATAGATATTTTTTAAGACCTGAGCTTCAAGCCATGAACTTCTTTCCCAATATTACCACTAAACAAAACTGCATCTCACCAAACAACCAGCCCATATGAATGAAAACTCAGTCAACAAATCAACACAATGGTGCATCATATTAGGATGCTGGATACTTGATGACTTAAAAAGACAGACATACCTCCTATCTTCCAAAGAAGAAGCCATATGTACAATCTTACTCTCCATGAGAAGTGTAAAATAAAAAAAATTGGGAGTGCAAGCAAAATAATATCATGAAAGCAACTCATTGACCATATAAATGGTCCTAACTTCCAGAGACAAGCATTTATAATGCTAATAAAGAAAACTTGCAAAACGATTGTAGCAGCACGTAAGAAGTCATGGGTCTTCGAAAGCACAGGCAAACAAGCAATTACCAAATCGCCAAGAACAATGCCCGTAGAATCCACATCACTAAGTCATTGACACTAATGCCCATGGCATATTAGTATCCAAATCTCATCTCAATGGTCAAACTGTTCACCAACCATTGCTAGCAACTATAACTCAGCAACATAAACATGTGTCAAGCTGACAATATGAGAAAAATGACAAATTGGTCCCGGAAGAAAGCAGGGTTATGAAAGAAAAAAAATCAATTAGATTTAACATAATGTTAAATTGGAGAAAAGAGTCTGATATTGATAGCTGATTTCACAATGTTGCAAGAGAACATGGTAGAAAATACCAAATGCAGAACTCAAGATCATCCAATCTTCTATTGTCAGTTTCTTGGAACCACATACTGAACTCAAAAAATTCCAATCCCCAATCAAACACTTCATTTTCAAGTTCCGTTGTGCAGGACGACGCCCTTAACTCTTAACTCAACTGCCATTTCAACAACCGACAATGCCAAGTTAAAATAACACACCATCAGTTGCTAGCAAAGCAAAAAGGCACCAGATTCACATCCATGGTTACTACTCAAGATTCAACTCAACCTGAGATAATTGAGGTATGTTTCATCTCTGAGATAGATATGCCCAAATTTCACATCCTCCTGTTTATTCTACCACGATCATCATAGATTGGAAAGCCAAAAAGCTACTTCCAAATCATAAACACAAACCAACACGAAATTAGAACAAAAAAGAACCGTGAAAAAAAGCTGAAATTTTTGAATCAAATACGACATCATTAGTGACAATTCAAAGCGAAATTAATGAACCAAACTTCAAGCGTCTAAATCCATACACGAATGATGAATTGAAATGAATCAGCAACGAGCGTCTATAGAAAAATGTGAAATCACCCTTTCATATTGTACTCGAAATTTCACCGGATTGAAACAGAACATCGAGCAAGATAAGCCCAAAACGAGGGATCCTGATCTCCTACCTTAGGAGAACTAAGGTAGGGAGCACATACTTCTAATCTCAGCCGTCAGCTGAGATCCGACGGCTGAAATTAGAAGGCGCCAACTAAAACTCTAAAAAGTAGAAAAAAAAATATTTTTCCATTTTGAAAAAGAAACGAAGAGAGAAGTGTGCGCGTTCTTTCTCCTGTTGCCTATCATTCTTCATTTCTCTCTCTTGCTCGCCATTCCGGACGAAGAAGGAAGAGCGCTCGCGATTTCGGACGAAGAAGGAAAACTGAAGATGAAGATGAAGATGAAGACGACGGAGGGAAGCAAGGGTCTTCGAGGAGGAGTCTGTCTCTTCCTTTTGCTGACTTGACCCTTTTCGATTCCACACATCCGTGGACTTCATTTTAAAAGATTGAATGAAGAAGGAAGAGTCGCGTATGCATTCTCTCTCCCGCTAGCTCACGATTTCGGAAAAAGAAGGAAGAAGAAAGCTGAAGAAGAAGAAGAAGAAGACGACGGAGAGAGGACACAGAGGGAAAGGTTTTTTGCAGAGGAGAGCGGAGTACGGTAGGGGGTGGTAATGTCAACCGGAGAGGCCGCGAGGTCTCCACTGGTGCACGAGGATCACCCCCTCCAGCAATTGTTGCGCGTTGAGCAGGAGAACACGCGCAAAGCAAGGAGGCCGTCGAAGCGAGTGCTGGGTGAGGGGGCGACGGCGAGCTGGCTTCATCTAGTCGAGCATTCGTGGACTTTCTAGTTCGATTGTTCCGCCACGAAGTTAAGTCATGCCCCATCTACGCTTTCTCCACCATTGAAGAGTTCTGGAGGTAGAGCGATTGTCTGTTTTACTTTTCTCTTTCTTGGGTCTTGTTTTGGGATCCGGATCTCCTACCTTAGAGCACTTACTTCTAATCTCAGCCGTCGAATATCCGACGGCTGACATTAGAAGGAGCCAACTAAAACTCTAAAAAGTAAATATATATATATATATATATTTCCATCTTGAAAGAGAAACGAAGAGAGAAGTGTACGCGTTCTTTCTCCTGCTGCCTATCATTCTTCATTTCTCTCTCCTGCTCGCCATTTTGGACGAAGAAGGAAGAGCGCTCGCGATTTCGGAGGAAGAAGGAAAACTGAAGAAGAAGATGAAGACGGCGGAGGGAAGCAAGGGTCTTTGAGGAGGAGTCTGTCTCTTCCTTTTGCTGACTTGACCCCTTCCGATTCCACACATCCGTGGACTTCATCTTGCAGCGAGAAGTGGGCATCTCTCGACCTTGACACCACAGTGCATTCTCCCGCCTTCACTCGCTCCCATAACTAGCTGACCAGGTGACTCTCGACGATTCCTTCTTCTCCGCATCATGTGACTCGAGAAATGCATGCCTCCCCCAGGCGTGTGCATTTCCCCTTTCGAACTGCAATTTTCTCCTGAACTACTGAGCCGTGCTGTGTAGATGATGTTGCGTGGCTATTTATTGTGGTTGCTTTTGGCTGATTGGCCATGTGATTCAGCTGCAGGTGTTGGGTTTTGACAGATTTTAGGGTTTGATGTTCATGTTTTCACTGCCCCGCCTATGCCATTTGTCGGCTTCCCAATTTGGTTGTCTGCTAAACTCTATGTGATATGGCTATGCTGGTTGAGATGACCTCCAAGAATTTCACGAGTAGATTTCCATGATTTCGTCGTTATCGTGGTTTAGGGGTAGACCCCTCTCACTATTGATCATATAGTGTGGTTATGCTAGGCATTGTGCTAAAATCGGTTGTTTTTCATTTTTTGAAGTCAGCAATTAAGTGAAGTTGCAGGCATATGGTTTTGTTTACTTATAATATTGAACACAGAGAAGCAAGAGCCTTTTTAAGTACTCGGTATGCTGTTGAATAGAAATTCTATGTTAATTGTAGTTTAGAGGACAATAGGTTGCCCCTGAAGAACAGGGTTTCATCATGATACTTCAGTTCTTGATGTTGCAAGAAGCTGATCAATTTGGGAATTCTGTTGTTGGTAGGTGAGGCTTCAAGATTCGTTCAATGGAGGCTTGTGAGGCAAAGCTATCCGGTTGAATGAAGACGGGCAGCCCTTTAGTACAGATAGCTCGAATTATATTGTAGACTTGTGTTTCAAGACTCCAATTAAGGACAGCCCTGCCGCAAGGAGTGGTGGAGCATGGGTTGTTCTCGAACATGGCAACAGCAGTGATTATTGCCAGAAGAACTAGTGTAGTTTTGAAGAACATTTTTTTCCCAGCCGTCACCTTGGTGAGAATTGTAATCCTCATTAGATTCAAATAGATTGCATCTTGCGTATCTTTAATTGGTAATCATGTTCTATTTGTTCTAAACAACTCAAATATCCATATGGGTCCTCCTATGCTTTAAGTGTAAGTCATTTCAATTTGCAGAGGCCCTTTTAACGCACATTATTGAGCCATTTCGAATATACTATGCTCATTAGCAAACGTTGAATATACTCTGCTCGTTATCCAACCATTTTTTATTTTAGTCTCAAAAATTATGTCACTTAAACAAGTTGTGTTTTGAATTTTGGCAGATTTAGCAGATAATTGGTAAGCCGAAGCCTTGCTGAGATATCATGCTGCATCTCTTCTGCGTCTCTTTTGAGTAATATGTGCCTGGACCTCGCCTCCATTGCCATATTGTCTTGGTTGATTTGTTCGGTGAAACGACAACCCTTCATATTTTACAATTCAAATGGAGACTCCCCCTCACCCAGCGCTCGCTTCGACGGCCTCCTTGCTTTGTGCGTGTTCTCCCGCTCAACGCGCAACAATTGCTGGAGGGGGCGATCCTCGTGCACCAACGGAGACCTCACAGCCTCTCTGGTCAACATTACCTCCCCCTACCGTACTCCGCTCTCCTCTACAGAAAACCTTTCCCTCTGTGTCCTCTCTCCGTCGTCGTCTTCTTCTTCTTCTTTAGCTTTCTTCTTCCTTCTTTTTCCGAAATCGCAAGCTGGCGAGAGAGAGAATGTGTACGCGACTCTTCCTTCTTCATTCAATCTTTTAAAATGAAGTCCACGGATGTGTGGAATCGAAAAGGGTCAAGTCAGCAAAAGGAAGAGACAGACTCCTCCTTGAAGACCCTTGCTTCCCTCCATCGTCTTCATCTTCTTCTTCAATTTTCCTTCTTCGTCCGAAATCGCGAGCGCTCTACCTTCTTCGTCCGGAATGGCGAGCAGGAGAGAGAAATGAAGAATGATAGGCAGCAGGAGAAAGAACTCGTACACTTCTCTCTTCGTTTCTTTTTCAAAATGGAAAAATATTTTTTTTACTTTTTAGAGTTTTAGTTGGCGCCTTCTAATCTCAGCCATCGGATCTCAGCCGACGGCTGAGTTTAGAAGTAAGTGCTCCCTACCTTAGGTCTCCTAAGGTAGGAGATCCGGATCCGAGGAAGCAGGCCGATTTAGATGGTGGTGCGTCCACGTGGCCATTCGATGAGGGTCTGACGTGGGTGCATTATGATTGGAGAGTGTAATTGGTGGAATGTGGAGTCAAATGCAGCGGATTGTTCCGAGTTTCACAATAACCAAAAAAAATTCGCAATTTATGTATGTTTTAGAATCCAATAAAAATAGGGACATGTGCACCGGAAGTCCTAAAACTTGTAGCGAAAGTGCAAGTGAGTCCTAAAACTTGCAAAAAGTGCAAATGAGTCCTTCCGCTAACGCCGTCCAATTAAACTCACGGAAAAAGCCGACGTGGATTATTTTATTAGTTTCTCTCTCCTATGTGGCACGTTTCTTATAATTGCAGACTCCACGTCTGCTAAAACGACGCCGTTTTCTCGTGTGCCCTAAACGAAAGAGACACGACGCCGTTTTCTTCTCCCAGCCCCAAATCGATGAAGACCCAAGCCCTAATTCGAAGAACCCTAATTCGTCTCCTCGCTAAATCGAAGAACCCCAAATCAAAAGCTCGTTGTTCCTTCGCTGTCGAAGTTTCTCACCGAAGCCATTGTTGCAAATACTATACTCTCCACGATTGTCCGTCAACACCTGAAGAAATCGTCGAAGCCCCAAATCGTCGAAGCCCCAAATCGTCGAAGAAGCGAAGCCCTAAATCGTCTCCCCGTCAGATCGAAGAACCTTAAATCGAAGCTCGGCGTTCGTTCTCCGTCAAAGTTGGTCAGCCAAGGCGTTGTTGCAGATACCTTCTTCGTGGATTGTCAGCTTTCTGGAGCTCGAGTCGTTCGTTGTTGTGCCTAACATAGCTTCAATTCTGCAAGTCGTCCCGTCGCGGTGAGTCCGAGGGAACCTTGATTTCTGTAAGTCATCCCGTTGAAGTGATTGTAAGCAAAAATCCCTTCTCTTGTTGCATTGTTATTTTTTTATTTAGGTTGGGCCAGTCTCTTTGTTGAATGCGAAAATGAAGAGATGGGTTTTTGATTTAGTGTATTTTGTTTATTAAAGAATGGCAAGTAGAAGATTGAAGCCGCTAACATCTGAATCAAGTGGGGCACATTCTAAAGATGTGGAGTCATAGCTCACTTGCCATTGTGGCCTGAAATCGCCAATTCTGATGGCAAAGACAAGGAAAAATGCAGGGAGAAGGTTCCATGGATGTGCTAAATTTGATAGTCCGGATTGTTGCAATTTTTTCATGTGGGTTGATCCAAAGATATCAGATCAAGCAAGGGACATGATAGTCGACCTCCTTGAAAGGAATCAAGCATTGTGCCAGTCAAGCCAATCGAGGGGTGATGAGGTTGAAGTGTGCTCATTGTTAGCTGAAGTGAAAACACAAAAGGCGAAGCATAGACGTTTAAAAGAAGAGCTTAAACGAGTGAAGAAAGAAAAGATGCTATATCAAATAGCACTTATGTTATGCATATGCTATATTGTTGTATCGATGATATGTAACATGAGACTCGATGGACAGCTTTTAAGGCTTCCAAAGTAAAGTGCTTGTAAGTTTATAAAGCATGGTTGTTGATTTTGCGTTTGTAAATTTGTAAGCCTGGTTGTTGATTAATGAGATGAATGTGTTCCATCATACTCTATTTTTAATGGAGTTTCTGCATATGCGGTGAAATATAAGTGTACACTCGGTACTTGCAAGTTTCTTCAATGTAACCATCAATGCAACCATCATAAGATCGATAAACAATAAGGAACCAAACTGATTTGCTTAGATAATAAATTGGCTGGCTTATATTGATCAAAACTCAATCATCTTACAATGACACCAAATATCCACCATTACATCATGGCTTAGAGGAAATCTGCCAAAAGAAACAGAAAATCTACACAAAGACAACATTTGACAACAAAAAACAGAACAAACATCAATCCAGATCTACAAATCCTGGTGGTCCTGAAGGACTGGCCTTCGCTTGATCTTGAATTCTTGCGCTTTTCCTTATATATAGTGGATTTGCTTTTGTAGCAACACTTTTTCTTGAACTGGCATAAGGATGTGATGGCGTATTTGTCTTTGAATGGAAGCTTGTGTCAGACTGGGATGCCGCCTTTGCCTCTGTTGTGAAGGCTGTGATGGTTCAAGTTGAGGCTGTGATGGCATATTCACCTTTCTAGCAACATCAACTGATTCTGGTCTCTGTTGTGAAGGCTGTGATGGTACATTTACCACCTTTCCAGCAACATGAACTAATTTTGGTCTCCGCTGAGAAAGTTGTGATGGCTGGGATGACACTTTCAGCTTTCCAGTAACCTAACTTCGAGTTGAAGGTCTTAGTGAATATGGTTGAGAGCTTACTTGTGGTTTTGACGGATGTGATGGCACATTTATCTTTGTGGCAGCATTACTTCGAGTAGATCCTTTAATTGAGGGAGGTTGAGGTTGTGATTTTTCTGATGGCACCTTGAACTTTCCAGTAGCATGACTTCTAAGAAAAGTCCTCACTGATTGAGGCTTTTGGTTTGGCTGAGGTTTTGATGGCTTCATTGTCTTTACAGCAACATGCTCTTCAGGTTGAGATGGCTGAAATGGCACATTTGCATCTTTATCTCTCAAACAACAACTCCTTTTGTTCAATATTCTTGCACCGGGTTTTTCAGACTACATATCACCAGCACATTATAATCACAAAGTGTTTATTCATCAAATGAGAACGCATTTTAAGGGTTAGTACAAACCATTTTAATTTTCTTCAGTTGTGCTTGCCCTTGCATGTCCTTTTCATTTGCACGTCTCTTACACTAGAAAAACAACATTACACATTAGAATAAACTGACAATGCATTAATTGAACTGATAAGGGAATTACTCACAGGGATTTTCTGAGCTTTTTCTTGAGCTACTACACTGGCCCGAGTAGAATATCCTCGTCCTTCATCAATAGTAATGTCCTTTTCATTTGCACGTCTCTTACACTGGAAAAACAACATTACACATTAGAATCAACTGACAAATGCATTAATTGAACTGATAAGGGGATTACTCACAGGGAGTTTCTGAGCTTTTTCTTGAGCTACTACACTGACCTGAGTAGAACATCCTCGTCCTTCATCAATAGTAATGTCATCTAAAGCATTGGCCATACTAGAAAACGAATCAAAAGCACTGGCATGCTCAGCAGAAAATCCTTCTTCAGTTGTAATTGGTGCATTGATATTGGTACTTGATGTACATACATTGCCTTGAGCATTGGCCTACAAGGACAAATTACGCAGAAAAAAATCATTTATCTCAACAACATATTAACATAGCAAATATATTATCAATATGAGGAAATACCTTCATCAATGGACATCCTTTGCGATTATGTCCAACTATATGGCAAGCAGAACAAGTCATTTGTCTACCTTCTTTGGTCATTCTTTCACCTCTTACCAGTTCAATTGGTTCCTTTCTTCTGCTTTTTTTTGGCCTTCCAGGCATCTTCTTCACTGGTGGGGGTTGAACAGCATCTTTGTTGGTTTTTTCCCAAAACTTTTCTCCTCTCACGGGAGGCATCATGAACTGATAAGCACTCAGGTACTTATCCTTGTTATAACACTCGGCTAAGAACTCACCCGGATCATTTTGCTTGTGGTTTATTGCACATATAGCATGACAACATGGAATCCCACTAACGTCCCAATATCTATAAGAACAATTCCTTGAATTCAAGTCTACCACATATTTATTAGCACCTTCTATGATCTCATATCCATGATCTCCATTCCATATCAAACAACAGTACCTACTAGCATATGTATTTTGATTTAACTTATGCACAATCCTTGGACCATAATTTCTTGGCCACTTAGCACATGCATCCCTTTGACTATGCATTTTATTCATAACCATGATCCTAATGTCCTCTAGCATACTCACAATGGCCTTACACCTTGCTTCGACACACCTACCATTGAAAGCTTCACTCATGTTATTATCAATAACATCACATTTTATTGTGGTGTCAAAGAAAGCCTTACACCAGTGTTTTGGCTCGGTATGGAATAGATCATCATGACCTTGTGGAGTCATTTCCTTCAACCTTTGCCTATTCAGCTCAAAACCTGCCATGTTAGAACTCTTGGCACATTTCCAAAATTGCCTCATCAATTGAATGCCTCTATACTTTCTTCCCCAATTCGAATACATATGCCTCGCACACATTCGATGTTCTGCTCTTGGCAAAAGTTCACTAACTGAAGGAATGAGACCCTAACAAATACATAAAACAAAAATGAAGGATATTAGAGTTGATAAACATTACATGAAGTGTCACAACTAATTTTAATATGATCAATAATTAAGTAGCACATACCTTTTGTTGGTCACTAATCAATGCCCAACCATTGCCATCGTCCATATCGAGGTCTGTCCTCAACAACTCAAGAAACCAGCTCCATGAATCCTTATTCTCAATTCTCACTACTGCCCATGCCACTGGAAACATTTGATTATTGGCATCTCTGCCTATAGCACATAACAATTCACCCTTAATTAAGCCTCTCAAAAAACATCCATCTAGTCCAATAATTTTTCTACATCCTGCCAAAAATCCTTTCTTACAAGAATCGAAGCAACAGTAAGCCCTATCAAATAAAGGAAGGGAATTTGGAAGAGGCCGTTCAACTTTCATTTTAAAAGTGCTGGGGGGACTTGTCCTACGAAGCTCAGCCAAGTAATCCCACATCTGCCCATACTCCTTCTTATAATTACCTTGAAGTGCCTTCGTCACTTTTAATTTTGTTCTTCTACATTTACTCATACTAATATTTACCCCCAGCTGCTCCCTTACTAGATTTTTCAACTCTGGCGCCTTGATATTGGGCATTGCAGCAATTAGTGTCATGAAATGTTTGGCTAAATAAGAACTTGTTACCCTCTTGTTTTCAAAAGTGATACTGCACACATGCTGGTCAATGTACTTCTTCAAATGAAACAATCCAGTCTTACTGTCAAGAGCTCCATAAATCATCCACTTACAGTTTCTTTGTGCACACCTTGCTCTTACAAATTTTGACATATTCTTGGTATATTTTATAGCTCTTTGCTCAGCTACTGAATACCTCAATATTGCCTCTTTAAACTCTGTTGCATTCCTGAATGTCATGCCAACCACAAATTCTGGATTATTCTGGCCTTCACTGCTATAAGATGGGAACCTACTTTCCCTTCTAGAAACACCGCCTTCCTCTTCTTCACCCTCATCATCTGAGCTGGAATGAAGATTGACATCCTCCTCTGAATTATGCCCAGAATCATCCACAGACCGAGAACAAGTTGCTGACTCGGTTGGGAAGTTAACCTCCGATTGGGAAGTACCAGTTGTGTTGATGTTAACCCCAGTTTTGGGCCTCTGCATCACTGGAAATTCTTTCAACTTGTTCCTTGCTTCAAGTAGTTCTGTATGATCATCATCACTTGAGTGTTCCGTATAAATCAAATTATGAATTGCATAATCACTCTCCTCCTCCTCATCCTCCTCCTCAACTTGATTCATATCACCAGCACCCTCATTAACCTGATTCATATCAGCAACACCCTCCTCCTCATCAACCTGATTCATATCACCAGCACCCTCATCCTCCCCAACCTGAATCTCATCAGCACCACCCTCTTGTTCAATAAAAATCTCTTCATCATCAACATACTGTATATATAGTTCGATAAGATGAGAATTCAGATGCTGAAAAAATAGAGCCACCACAGCAGATAATGAACTGTTACGGCAGTCTATTTCAACAACATTGACCCTTCCACCGATATATTTGAAGGGTGGTTCAATCTGAATTTTACCTTCAAAGTAACAAGTAATAGGGACTCTGTAGTTGGCCATTGGACCTGCAACAAATGAGACAACCTTCATCTCAGGACACGACAATGCCAACCAACAGATCTATAGAAAGATCTAATAATCTACGGTCTATAATAAATGTGTGCTTGCAATCACCTTGACAGAATGACTTACAGAATTCAAAGTTTCCTTGAGCTCACCTTGATATGTTGGACACCACAATGGATGGCTCGAGCTCGAGCAAACTGCCGATTGATGAAGAAGGTATATGCAACCTTCTTTGCAGGCTATCTTCGACGAAGGAGGAGAAATGAGCTCTGATTTGGGCTTTCCTCGATTTAGAGTTCTTCAATTTGGGGCGGAGACGATTTAGGGTTCTTCAATTTGGGGCTTCACTTCTTCGTCGATATGGGGCTTTGACGACTTCTTCAGATGTTAATGGACATGAAGTGGAGGATACATAAGAAAAACGACGCCTTGGCTGACCAACTTTGACGGAGAACGAACGCCGAGCTTCGATTTAAGGTTCTTCGATCTGGCGGGGAGACGATTTAGGGCTTCGCTTCTTCAACGATTTGGGGCTTCGACGATTTCTTCAGGTGTTGACGGACAATCGTGGAGAGTACAGTATCTGCAACAATGGCTTCAGTGAGAAACTTCGACAGCGAAGGAACAACGAGCTTTTGATTTGGGGTTCTTCGATCTGGCGAGGAGACGAATTAGGGTTCTTCGAATTAGGGCTTGGGTCTTCATCGATTTGGGGCTGGGAGAAGAAAACGGCGTCGTGTCTCTTTCGTTTAGGGCACACGAGAAAACGGCGTCGTTTTAGCAGACGTGGCGAGAAAACGGCGTCGTTTTAGCAGACGTGGAGTCTGTAGTTATAAGAAACGTGCCACATAGGAGAGAGAAACTAATAAAATAATCCACGTCGGCTTTTTCCGTGAGTTTAATTGGACGGCGTTAGCGGAAGGACTCATTTGAACGAAAATAACAAGTTTTAGGACTCATTTGCACTTTTTGCAAGTTTTAAGACTCACTTGCACTTTCGCTACAAGTTTTAGGACTTCCGGTGCACATGTCCCATAAAAATATGACTGGATAAGGTAAATTATATAATTTACCCGTACTTTTATATTTTATCTAGGCACATTGAGTGAGTAAATGGGTCGAGTAAAATATTATTTGACCCAAAATGATTCGTTCAATAGATTAATATACAATATAACTTTAGGACGCACATGATAATTATTATTTTTTCAATTAAATTTATCTTTGTATTCCTGAAAATAAGCTTGAAAGAGAAATTTTTTTGTTAATACAATTTCATTTTTCTATTTTTACAACAAATTTTTAAACTAGAAATAAGTTTGAAACATAAATGATGAGTAAAAATTTTCTACTTATCTATTTATGGCATAAAATAGAATTAAAAAAATAATTTCTCATCACTCGCCCTTGCTGCCTATCACTTGCCACTTAATGGCCACCCTGACCCACAATTGGCCACCCATCACCCATGGTCAGGCCCCTAATTACCAAACACTGCTCATCGTTGCTTGTGCCCATAGTCACCTAATACTATGAAAGCCCACCATTGATGGCCATCGCCAATTATCACCCATAGCCAAATGCCACCACACATTGTCAAATGCAATCGCCACTCATCATCAACCATAACTAACTACCAAGCATTGACTGCCACCATTGATCATGGCTCACCCATTGTTGATCACCGCTCACCCATTGTTGATCACCAATTACCAATAGAAGGGCAGTTAGTCAACAGTGATAATATAAATTAAAAAGACCTATCAAATAGTTTTCGCTTTAGAAATCTTGTAATCAAACGTGCTTATCTATCTAAAACTCATCCAAAAAATAGAGATACAAAAATCTAATTTTATCATAAATTTGTGTCTAAAAACAAAATTATTATAATTATCATCCTTAATGACCCATACTCCACTCAACTTAAATTCCAATTTTTATTCATTTTCTTAGATATGGAAAATAACATGTTAAAAAAGCTCGACTTGAACAAATTAAACATGGAAAAAAATAGCACATAAAACACAAGAGACTTGTATTTTCATGACAGTGAATTATCATAATTTTAATATAAATTAAAAAAAAATTGTGCCAATGATTGGTACTTATTTTTTTAATAAAAAGGCTTAATATAATTTTTGAAGCAGCCAACTATAATATATAGTCAATGTTCACAAATGTAATTTATTTTCACTATTATCTTGATGGGCTCCTTACCATGGACCTTGCACCAACAACATATATCCAAACAATAATTGTCTATTAGTTGGGACGTGAAACATATTCTTTAGAAAAACAAAAACAAAAACAAAAAGTGATTTGCACACTAAAATGCTAATATTTATCACCATTGTGCAACTAAGTTCTAAAAATTTCCAAAAATATAATCAAATATTAGAATTTGTCAAATTAGTACTACCAAGTACTTTTGTTAATTTTTTTCAACTTTATCAATGGAAAATGCTAACGTGACTTATTATTATTGTTATTTTCTCTCTTACGTGGCCAAAACATTATCATGTTGATACAAATTTTAATATCTAAATTAATTGAGAGAGAGAGAGAGATAAGAAGCAAAACCATGCAAAGCCTTACAGATCCTATCCACTGCCGTACTATTGCCATGGTCACTAATCGCCGTCTAGTGGCTGTCCACCTTAGCCAACCATAGGCAGGGTTGTTGGCCCTCACTTAGATCCAACCAAGGGTCGATGACCCTCACTCGATCTAGGGAGGACTAGGATTGTAAGGAACAGGAACCCAGTCCTCGTAAGAATGTGATGGCCTAAGCATGTCACTCGTGAATGTCCTAATTCTTTCTTTCTTTTTAATTTCTTTTATTAACATAAAAGCGTAAACAATCATCACCCAACAACAACAATACACCAAGTGGTTATAAATATTACCATTTCATTACCTCTATTATTTTACATTGGTTCAAACGATCATACAACAAGCTTAACCTAAGTTAAGGGGTATGGGATCCTAATTCGTTTACTCCAAAATCGAGCTCTTATAGGTGGAACTGCCTAATAATAGAGTGGAGCATTCCATTGAGGTTCTTCCATGTTGGAACTTGGGTGATTTGTCAAACCCTCGAAGAGGACCGACAGGATCCTCATCGAATAATACAAACCAAAACAAGTAGTTATGGGGTACCTAGTTGTCCAAACCAACTTCCATCTAAATAGTGGTGTCAAAGCATCGCAAGTTCATATCATCTTTGATGTCCACAATGTCATGACCGGTTATTTATATGATTATAGGCACGTCAAATTGGGTAAGAAGTTCCACATCCATCCTGAGCACCTAAAAATATAACTATAAACCTAAGCCCAATAAGTGAGATATCTAGGTCTAAGGCAAGAGATTGACTTATTGCTCAACCCCAAGTGAACATGCATCAATGACCGATCAATAGCAAACTTAGTTATACATCATGCAACTAATATTAGAATGCCCTCCTTGGCTTGCCTCATCCCAAGTCGCATTGTCCTGTATGAGTACAAATCACAAAAACATCATGCAAGAACATGTGGATATAGGAAGATTCTAATATCATGAGCACTAAGTGGATCGACTTAACTTAGCCTCTAGAGACTTCACTTATCTATCAAAGTTTGCTACCTCAACACACGGTCACATGGAATGGGCGGCAAGAAAGGCAACTAGTGGCCGAGAGAGAGAGAGAGATAGAGTCAATGCAAGAGAAAGAGTCGGACGTGCAGAGATAGAAGAGAGGATCTTTTGGGGTTGCTTGAACTTGAAGAACTCTCCCATTATATAGGCCCCACCTTGGCCTCCGTCATTTCCTTTATTAATTTGAGGATCTTAGATGGTCCAATGATGCCCTAGTACCTTTCTAGTCTAATGGTTTAAGTGGCAATCTAAACTAGCTTAAATGTCCCTTGAATCAATAATGTTCCTAAACACTTGGCTCTAATTCATTCAAGTGGTTTTATTCATTAACAATCTAATATTTTAGGTCATAATAAGCCAGAGATCTTACTAGGAGTTCATAGGTATAAATTACCCAACCACCTCTCATTAATTGATTAAAAAGGAATAAAAGGTGACACCCTTCATTAAATGGCTTGGATTTGGCTAATCATTGCATTAGATTGATCCTTGTTGACATCTAATTTTGCTAGTCATATAAGTTATTTTTAGCTTAAATTTTGAGAAATTTATTATTAATTAAAAATTCGAAATTTCCTTTATTTTAAAACATTAATTTATTAAAAAATCAAGAAGAAAAAAGGTAAAGGAAAGGTGGCTGATGAAGGTCTTGGCGGGAGTTTTTTTTTTTTTTTTTTTTGAGGGGAGGACTAAAAAAATATTAAATTATTTAAAATTACAAAATAAAATGAAAATAGAAAATGAAAAGTCTGACCTTGACTAAGATAGAAAGGGGATAAGGGGACCGGACGGGTAAAAAGTTGAAGGCAGGTCTTCAGAGGATGGAAAAGAGAAAAGGTAGCGAAGTGGACAAAAAAGAAAAAAAAGAGGAAAAAAAGGAAAAGGAAACAAAAGAGAAAAGGTGAATAAAGGAATAGGGGTGAGCATAATGGACCGCCCAACCCAAAAACCATCCGGAAATTGATCCAATTCTTTGAAGTTTCGGCCCGGTCAATGGTTCCTAAAAACAGAATTAATTCCCAGGCGGTCTGATTATCGGTTCTTGGGAGGGCGAGATCGGACCAGACCACATTACTTTCACAAATACCTTTGTTCTTATAGTGCACATAATCTGTTCGACAAAAGGTTTTTAAGACTTTCTCTTGCTAAAATAACTCATGGGTTTGTTCTTGCAAAGATTATGTTTCTCATTTAAAGCGGAGATTATTCTTCTTTTTTTCTTCTCTTTAATTCGTTACTATAAGTATCACCATCATTGTTCATATAGTTGATCCCTTCGTTAGGCATTTTAGGATTCTCTATTTTTTACAGCTTTTTCTTACGTCCGCTTTGTCTTAAAAGCTGCTTGCAAACCCCATGAAAGAATTATTGTAATGGAATCACCTGTAATCTCTTGCTCCGTTTCATGTCCATCTTTTACTTTTACCTCAATCCTAAATGACAATATCTATTTATATATGCTATGTATCAATCCTTGTCCATAGCTTGATTGTTTAGCTAAGCTAGATAGAGCAAATAAAACTTTCACTTGGGGCTCTTGAGAGTAAAAACAATCTTACCTTCTTAATTGGAAATTGGTTCCAATATTAGAAATCTCAATCTATCAAATTTTGATTTGAAATGTCATCGCGCGATTACTATCCAAGTAGTTTGTTGGGGTTTCGTCACTATGAAATTCTATGCCTGGGACATTTTAAGTGATAATAAGCCCATACTCAATGCTGGCTGAACTTGAGAAAGCTCATAGAGAGCAACCAAATGGCGAAGCCCATATGGTGCTCACTCCAACTCAGTATCCAAAGCAAGTCCAAAGAAATCAAGATCGGTATAACATATACGTTGTAATAGGCATTTATAATGACAAAAACGCGACTTCTTCTAAATTGATAATAATGTTATTGTCTCAATTCTCTCCCATTTCCTAATCTTTTACTTAAGCATTGGAGTGCCTTTTGAGAAAAACCCTGGGAGACTTTTTAGTGTATCGAGCCCAGCGTCCTCGTCTTCAAAGCTTTGTCCATCAATGCACAATCAGCTCTGAAAAAAAAAAACAAAAAAAATCATCTTTTTCTATGTTTATTTTCATATAGAATGAAAGTACAACGGATTTTTCCAAATCAAATGAATTATTAATCCCCTTCTCTAGTTGGGGTTGGTCATTCAAGAGAAACGATGTAGATATAAAGAGAACAACTGAGAGATTTTATGGGCCTTGTATGACTTGCATTATTTTAACAAAAATAAGAGAAATCGGAAAGATTTTATCTCCTATTTTATTAGTCAAATCAAAGAAAGTTGCCTAATTATTTCAATTACGTCCAATTTTTTTAATCCAAAAACAATATTAGAATATTTTATCATGCGCAAGCACAATTACTGGAATTATGTAATGCTTTGAACAATAATATCAAGGGAAAAAATCACCAAAAACCCCAAACTTTACCCCGTGTGACACATTTACCCTAAACTTTTTTTTATAACACGAAAAACCCAAAACTTTGCCCACTATGACACATTTACCCCAAACTTTTTTTGTGGCACCAAAAATCCCAAACTTTGCCCATGTGACATATTTACCCAAAAAAATTATGTTTATTTGCTCCAGCAAGCTCCACCAGCCGCCAGAGCTCATCGGAGGGCGGCAAAGCCCTTGCCGGCCGTGGACAAGGGTGGCGGGGGCTGGGGAGGCCTCCGCAGCCCACCCCCACGGCCAGAGAGGGCGACCTTGCCTAGATTTGGGCAAGGGTTGCCCCGCCCAAGGCCAGGCAAGAGTCGCGCAGCCCCCACGGCCCTTGCCTGTGGCCGCCGAGGGCCGGAGGTGATCTGCCCAACCCAAAATCCAACCGCGGTCAAAGGTTTTCTCACGCACACCACCTATTTCACGAAATGCGCAAGTCTTCATCTTCATCTTCATCACAGCTCACTCACACATTTCGTCGAACGGATGGCGCGTGTGGGAAAACCTTCGACTATGGACGAATTTTAGGCGGAGTTTGAGCGTGGCAGGCCACGTCCGGTCCTCGCTGGCCACGGGCAAGGGCCGTAGGGGCTGCACGGTCCTCCCCCGCAGCCGGGCGAGGGAAGATTTGCCCAGATCTGGGCAAGGCCACCCTCGCTGGCCGCGAGGGAGGGCCGCAACGGCCTCCCTAGCCCCTGCCGCCCTCGCTTGCAGCCGACGAGGGCTTTGCTGCCCTCCGGCGGATGGCGAAGCTCGCCGGAGCTCCTTTAAAAAAAAAATTTTGTAAATATGTCACATTTGCAACGTTTGGGGTTTTTAATGTCACAAAAAAAATTAAGATAAATGTGTCACAGTGGGTAAAATTTAGGATTTTTTGTGTCACAAAAATTTTTTTTGAGTAAATATGTTACATGGGATAAAGTTTGTGATTTTTGGTGATTTTTTTCCAAATATCAATTATAAACTTCGATGTTTCATTTTGTGTGAATAATATTTATTGTTGCAAAACCATTGTTCAGTGTACTTGTTGATATGCTGACAGCCCCAGATCTTCTTTGCCCCTTTTCGGCCCAAAAGGAGTTGCAGGAAAAGCAGAATGGCAGTCTACATGCTGGAAAGGTTCATTATTCTCGTACGAACTTGTGAACCAAGCAAAAGCAAATACATAATAAAACAGTAATTGAACATTTGTAAACTGGCGCTTGCAGGGAGCGTCACAAGTGACCCCACTGACTCAATTTCAGGGCCTGAGCACAGAATTTAAACATCAAATCAGTTCCCCTCTTTTAATAGTCTTGCAGTGGCTTTTCCTCTGATCTCCTCGGAAGATTCTTTAATTTCAGCAGTTGGTTACAGCTATTACAAGATATATTTCTATAACTTCTTGAATGACTGCAATCATTTCTTTTTACTGGGTAAGCCTGCAACACTTTTCCTAGTTGAAACTACATTGAGATTTCCTAAGGTGAGGTCTATAGACTCTTTTGGTGATTGAACAGAGTGAAAAGGTTATTGGGGAGGTCATGTCTACAATTATGCAATTCAAATTTGTTTTCAAGGACCAAATTAATCTGTCTTGAACATGCTAAGTGAGTACGGTATTCTGCGTATGATGAAACATCCGAATGCCAACTCAATCGACTCTTGGCACTTCAATTCTTATGCATCTTCTTCCAACAAATGAGACTCCTTTTCTTACGTGGAGAACACAAACATACAGAAAACTCTAGAGCAACTGATGAAGGTAACCCAATCTCTCTTGCCTGAACCATCACGTTACTTGAACCTGGGGTTGGATTATGAGGACGAGTAGAGTAGTGATGAAGCTGAGAAGCTTGTGTTATTGCTTTTTGGGTACAAGCTCACCGGCTTCGAGGACGAGGTCGCCGGGACACAATTGCTCTTTCTGTTTCCTTGATTTTCAGTTGCTTGAGCCCCCTTAAGGAGAACGTCGACCTTGGCAAACTCCTCTCTTTCGTGTTTGATCTCCTTGAGCATCACGGCAACATCCTTCATGGTCGGCCTCTCGTCAGGGGATGAATTTACGCAGAGTAATGCAATGCCTAGCACTTGCCTCATCTCCTCCACTTCAGTTTCAGGCCCAGACAGCAAGTTTGAATCAAGCAATTCGATACCCCCTCTCTTTCTTCTGACCCAATCCACAATGTGAAGGCCGTCTGGAATGGTCGGATCAATAGGTTGCTTCCCCGTCAAGACTTCCAATACCACTACACCATAGCTGTATACGTCGCTCTTCTCTGTTATCTTCATCATGTAGCCATACTCTGTCATAGATACAAGAGGGTCAGATCAATATCAAAAATATTTTGATGTTACGCTCTTTGACGCTACCCTGTTCTGGAAGGAATATCAAAATACTGTACCAGCCATTTGAAAAATCAATTGAACTTGAATGAAGTTCAGATCAGGTGCTTAAAGAATATTGAATACTTGGAAAGAAACAAAGACTTTTGACACAAAGCAATAAAGAGAAATGCATCGTGTGATAGACAAGCTGACCCGGAGCAATGTATCCATACGAGCCAGCAACTGTGCTTGAGGATCGAGCAAAATCACCATCATCGACAAGCTTGGCCAGGCCAAAATCGGCAATGTATGGCTCAAACTCAAGGCCTATGAGGATATTATTTGCTTTGATGTCCCGGTGAACAATCGGAGGTACACAGTCATGGTGCAAATATGCCAGCCCTTGTGCCGCCCCAATCAGTATTTGGTACCGGAGTTCCCAATCCAGTGAATTTCCAGTCCTCTCATGCAGGAGGCTACCCAAGCTCCCATTCGGCATATAATCATACATGAGCAATCTAGTGTTTCTGTTCCAGCAACAACCCAAGAATCTCACAATGTTCTTGTGACGGATCGAACCAAGCGTTCTCACCTCTGCTGAGAATGAATCACGTACCCCACTTTTCTCATCATCAAATGAACTGGTGGGGGCTTTTGTTGTGGGCCACAACTTCTTTACAGCAATCACATCCCCATTATCCATATCAGCTCGATAGACGACCCCAGAACACCCTTTTCCGATCACATTGGTATCCACTAGGCACTTGAGCACCTGATCCACCGAAAAATCCAGCTTTTGGAAAGGGGTGAATTGCCACGGCCAAGAATGTCCCAACTCTGATTCGTCATCATCCTTGATTGTTCTCCGGGCCCGGATAATTGCAAATATACCCATCACTACCATAGCTACTGTCAATGTAATCAACAGGGCAATTGCTAGTCTCAGCTTCCGTGAACGGCTGATGTCTTCATCTTTACCCATCATTTCTTTCCCATCACTAGCATTCAAGAAGCAAGAGGCATGGCTTGAGGAACAGAGGCCTTCATTTCCAACAAGATCATTAATTGAGAGTTGTCGGAAAAGCTTTGTATCGGGAAGATGGCCAGAGAAGTTGTTATAGGAGATGTTGAGGGACACGAGATTATCAAGGGAAGCCAGTGGACCAAGACTTCCCTGAAGCTTGTTATGCGAAAGGTCCAAGATTGACAGCTTACTCAGAGAAGACATCTGTACCGGAATTGGCCCAGTGAGGCCGTTCCAGCTGAGGTTAAGAGCAATCTCAAGCGCCTCAATTCGGCCCAGTTCCAGCGGTATGCTTCCTGTAAGCTCATTGCTGCTAAGATCAAGCAACTGTAAACTCAAACAAAGACCAAGCGCAGAAGGAATAGAGCCTGAGAGTGAATTCTGGTTGAGTATTAGCTTGCTTAGTGAAATGAGGCGTCCAAAGCTCGCAGGTATTGGACCCGTGATCCTGTTGATGGAAACATCCAAGACTTGGAGATCCGAGAGGGACGATAGTGACTCAGCAAGGGGACCTTCTAGGGTGTTGTTGCTCAGGTCTATCATTTGCAGCTCCGTGCATTCCCCAAGCTCACTGGGCACCTTGCCGGAAAGATGATTCCCAGAAAAGTCAAGAAAATTCAGATTCTTAAGGTTTCCTACTTCTTTAGGAATTCCACCAGCAATGCGGTTGTTCCCTAGCCGAAGACGAACCAGAGAGCTGCAATTACCAATTTCCAGAGGTATTGTCCCAGAAATATCATTAGAAATCAAGAGCAGCTTGGTGAGATTCTTGAGCTGAAACAGCCCCGGAGGAATCCCACCAGTCAGGGCATTGTGCGACAGATCTAGAGCTTGGAGATTGCTACAAGAAGCCAACATCGAAGGAATGCTTCCTTCGAGCTGGTTCTGCCAGGCGAAGAACACATTGAGCATCGACAGCTTCCCGAGCTCAGGTGGAATTAGCCCGGAGATCTGATTCGTGTCAAGCTGCAATTGCAGGAGGCTCGTGGCATTGGAAAGATTAGCAGGTATTGAACCGGAGACATTATTATTGCTAATCATAAAAGCTTCAAGCCCTATCAGCGCTCCTAGAGACATTGGTATAGTCCCAGATAGAAAATTTAAGGAAAGATCAATCATCCTGAGACTGCTACAGTTACCAATCTCCTCAGGAATAATGCCCTCAAGACTATTCTGCCACAACAACAATTGTTCAAGCTTCTGAAGCTTGCCGAGCTCAGGGGGGATAGAACCAGACAAGCTGTTCTCATAGAGGAACAAGTCCACAAGCTCAGAACAATTCCCTAAATCAGGAGGGATTTCACCAGAGATCATTGTGGTGTATATGGACAATGTTTGGAGCTTTTTGAGCTTACCCAATGAAGGAGGCAAAGAGCCTGCAACCTGTGTGTCGGCCAAGCCCAGGACTGTCAAATTTGTGCAATCTCCAAGCTCTTCAGGAATCTTCCCAACAATGTCCTTGTTCCCTCCAGCCCTGAAGACTTCAAGGCTTGACAGCATTCCCAACTCAGGAGGAATAGACCCACCAAGCCTGTTGTCAAAGAGCAAGAGACTCTTCAACACTCTGCAATTGCTTAGCCCACCAGGAATCTTCCCAGTGAGCGTATTAGAATTCAGAGTCAGCTCCTCCAAGTCCCTGAGATTGCCAATCCTCTCGGGAATGGTTCCAGCAAGAGAGTTGGAGCTCAGGTCAATGACTGAGAGAGAAGTGCAGTCGCCAATGTCATCAGGGATTGTCCCAGTGAGATTCGCCTCCGAAATGACAAGCCTCTTCAAGAACTTGAGGGAGGAGAGATTGGTGGGCACAGGGAGCTGAAGAGTGATAGATTGGATGTTGATCTCTGTGACAAAGCCCTGAGGAGAGCATGTGATGGAGGCCCACTTGCATGGGGAAGTGTCATGGCTGTTCCAAGAGGAGAGGATTGAAGGAGGTGGTGAGGGAGATGAGCTGAGCCATGTAAAGAGGAGGGAAGCTTCTTGGGTTGCAGAGATGTTGGGGAATGAGAAGAGAAGAGGGCGAAAGAAGAAGAAGATGCAGAAAAAGAGAGATTTTCTTGGAGTGGGCATAGGCATAGACATTTGCCTCAATTTCTTCGCCATTTTTCTTGGGTCTGCACCATTTGGGTTTCCCAACTTCTCTCACTCTCTTTCTCGCGCTGTGTTTTTTTTCCTTTTCTTTTGTTGGGTTTCTTGGTATGAACTCAAGCTCAAGGAGGCAAGAACAACAGCAACAGCACTTTGCCTCTTCTTTCTCTTTGATTCATGTAGCGTGCTTTGCAAAATGCACTGACTGACAGACGCTAGAACTAAAATATGATTTCACATTCAGAAAAAAAAAAACGAAATTCAAATACAATCGAATAGAAGGACAGTGGCCTTGAGATCGGCGACCACCACCTCACTCCTGGATGCCTCTCTCTCTCTCTCTCTCTCTCTCTCTCTCTCTCTCTCTCTCTCTCTCTCACGTAGGAGGGAGGTGCAAGATTTATTTATAATAGCTTTTGACTCCACCGTGATAAAGAAGGGGGAAGCAAGAATGAATTAGCTGCAACTCCAGTTCAGCGTGCTACTCTTGCGCCATCTTCTCTCTATATGTGTGCATAGGTGTTTTTCTTTTTGGTATAGTAGAAGCCATATAGGAAACAACCAAACTGGATCAAACGATAAGATTATTTGCATTAGACGATGCAGAGGATCCGTCCCGTTTCGTGCAATAAGTTCCCATTTTTTTTAATTGTCCTTCTCGGACACAAAGAGACAACAGGTATTACTTCCCCTTACTTCGGCGATGGATGGGCTTCTGGGGCTCTAATTCTCTTTATTTTTGGCTGATAGAGAAGAGTTTCTGGGTTCAGTTTACTCTCTCTCTCTCTCTCGTTGGCTATTTATATCGATCTAAGAGCTAAATTTGTATGTGGTAGTGTCGCCTGTGTCATCATTTAACGATCTTTGCTTTGGGAGGTTCATCATTTGGACTTACTACATAAGAGTTGAGGTTGTTATTAATAACTTATCCCCACAATGAAGGGACTTTCTTGCCAACAATTGAGAGGTTTTGGACAATTGGGAAACGGCGGAAATTGCGTTACATCTTGCCATCTATTTTTGTGCAGACACGCATATAAATGCCATCGTGTGCGCTCTTTTTCACTCCTTTTGTTCAAAGCATTAGACCAAACAAATTCAAGCAAATGACATTTTTCCCCAGGATTTGGACATTTGTTGCGAATTTCCCCGATTTTCTAGTTTTTGCACTATCTCCTCTGAAGTCTTGAATTTAGTTGCAATGCCCCTATCGTCCATTCTGACCATTTTTAAGTTGGAGCTCCAGCCATGTGCTTGTCACGTAAGTAATTTATCTTTATAGAGGGTAAATATGTGTTACAACAAATAACAAATTATATTTTGCAACCTAGGTTTTGGGACATGTAGTTAGTTGCCCCTGACTTCTTAATTTTTTTTCAATGTCCCCCTTAAGTATTGAGATGACTTTCAAAACACCCTTGCCAGAGATCTTGACCATTTTTTTTAATCTAATCTCCAATGAAGATTTTTGTTTGGCTATTTAAACAAGGGTCCTCATGCCCTCCTTTGGTACATGCATGTGGCTGTAGTGTAGCCTCTATTAATAGTGCAATATAGACGTGGGTGAGTGATTCCGAATATTTAGAGTTTATATAATAAGTGTATAGAAGAGTATATTGATAGGGATAGAATTATATGTATGGAAGAAGATTTATGTAGGGAAAAAGTAAGACTCACTTCCGGTGGCTTAAAGGCAAAGCCACAAACAACTGAAAGAAAAGAACTAGGATACATACAATCACCAGCTAGGCATAAAGGATGCACCACCAGCCAAGGGTAAAGATCGGGATCCATTTTGAAAGCTCACTACCAAGGTCTAAAAGATGACCACCAACCAAGGTTAAAGAGGTTTTATTGGCTCACCGCTGAGAAGTAATCCAATTTCCAGCGCCAAAGAAACCGAAGTAAAATTAAGTAAACTCTAGTAGAAGAATTCTTATTCATTCAATCGAATTAATATGTCCATCTTACAATGGAGAATAACCCTTAATTATAGAGGAACTAGAACATAATAAAAAGGAAGTATTTCCTATTCAGAATAGGAAATAAAACATGATAGAAAATAATTTTTTTTCCATAAGCCTGAATCACCAAATAACAATCTTTAGATATCTAATCATATCTAAAGAAATATTCTAAATTAGCTCCTCATTTATATAACTTTAATTTGGCACCTAATTATCTTGTAAGCTTGTAAGAATATATATATATGAATATTTCATGGAATTAGAAATTAATCTAGTGAATCAATACTCTTATTGACAAAGAAGATGATAATATTTTTTTATCAATGATTCTAGTCGATAGTCTTCATGTTGGTATAGTTCATTGAATCAAGATGTGCCTAAAATCAGTCTCATTCTAAATAAACAATGATTATGCAGAACTTGTTCATGAAATTAAGGACTGTTCGTTGACGTCGAGTGCATCATTTGTGATGTAATTGGATGCTACCTCATCATTTTTCCCTATTTGCTAGAGATTTGACCTCCAATCTAATAGGTCATCATCCCCCTGGTAAGAAAATAGATCTCACACATTAAAAGTTGTCGAAACTTTAAACTCTCCAGGAAGTTCTATCTTGAATGAATTGGTGCCAATGCTCCCTAGAACTTTAAATGAGCCACCAGATATTGGTATCAGTTTGTTCTTTTGTCAGAATGAAAATTTTTCCTTTCTTAGATGAATTTATACAAGATCACTCAGTTGAAAAGGTGTCTTCTTTCTATGTTGATTAGCTTTCTTCTTACGAGACTCGTTGATATTCTCTATTTGTGCTTGAATTTGCTCATGAAGCTTCTTTATCAATTTGGCCCTTTGTTTGCCATCAAAGTTAACTTGCGAATTGGACAGAATAAGGATTAGATCGATTGTCGTGGGTATATTAATCTGTACACGACGACTTCAAATGGTGATCAACCAATAGTGTAGTTGGCAATTAATTATAAGCAAATTCAACATTTGCAAGCTTCAAAATCCTAGTCTTTCAAGGATTTACTTATCATACCTCAAAGGAGAGTAGTTAGAGTGCAATTGGTTTCCTCCATTTGACCATCAGTTTTGAGATGACAGGTGGTGCTGAATAAAAGTAAAGTACTAAGCATCCTCCATAGTATCTTTTTAGAAGTAATTTAGAAACTTGGAATCATAATTATACACGATGGATTTGGGAACTCTATGCAAAGGAATAATCTCCTTAAAGTATAAATCAGCAACATAAGAAGCACTGTCTATCTTGTGACATGAAACAAAATGAGCCATCTTTAAAAATCGATTGACAACAATAATGGCGTCTTTTCCCCTTTGAAACCTTGGGAGAGGCACAATAAATCCACATTCACATATTCTCAAAGTTTTTGGAACAGAAAAGGGAGTATATAATCTCATGTGGAAATAACTCTTGACTCTTTGATATGCCACACACCTTGAGATAACGACATATGCACATCTCTGATTATTTTTTGCTAATAAAAGTGATCTTGAAGAATCTCAAGAGTTTTTCTGATCCCAAAATGGCCAATGATCCCCCATCATTCGCCTCACAAATCAACAACACTCTAAGAGAACTCTTTGGTACACATAATTGATTTCCTTTGAAAAGAAACCCATCTTGGATAGAGAGTGACATGAACTCTATGTTTTATATTACTGATGATAGATAAAATAGGATCATACTTCTAGAACAAAAAAAAATTAAAGGAAACTCTACCCATTTGGCATGCCTCAAATTGAGCTTGTGTTTCCCACCAATAAACTTCAAAGCCTTGAGATATGATGTAGAACAAACTGTTTAGATCTTTGGTGATGACTTTAATGATCTAGAACTCTTACTAAGAACTCCCTATCATAAATTGAATAGTTTTAATTGAATCTGTTAACTTTTCACTAAAATATGCTAATGGTTTTTGAACTTGGATAAGAATAGGTCCCATCCCAACTCCACTTGCATCACATTCAATTTCAAATACTTTTTCAAAATAAAGAAAGGCAAGAATAAGGGACTCCTAAATTTATGTTTAATCACCTCAAAAGAGTTGTAAGCTGCCTTTATCTACTCAAAAGATCCCTTCTTCATACATTTGGTGAAAGTACTCATGGCATTAGACATTCCAAAGGACATAACCAGCCACTTATAGAGCTCTCCTTTCATCTTGGAAATAAGATTGATAAACTTCATTGTTGATGCTATTTTTTAAACATGAAGTGCTTTCTGCTATTGAGTGCACCTTTTACTGTCTAGTATATTTGTGCAACTCGAACAACTGATCAGAGGAAATATGCAGCTTACATATAATCAGGGTAATGAACTGAATTATCTTCAGTGGAAAGAAAAACAGTTTCTGAGGATGGTATGAGATGACTGTGCAGTTGACTTTAAGCTTGCTTGGGGTCTGGATTCCATTAAATTACCATTTTTATGATGACTGAATTACATATTTTCTGGAATGAATTTTTTGGCTATGGATTAATGAAGTGGCATCATTTATGTGTATTAAAGCCATAAAGCAGAGACAATTAAGTAGAATGGAAATGACTCAAATCAAATTCCAGTTTTTTTCAGTATTTATGCAATTTCATGTTCAAATCGCAAACACGAATAATGATTTTGTTATTATGACCTCACATTGTGCATTGTTATAATATTCATTCTATTGCTTAACTATACACGTATAATTAAGGAATCGAAGAACCGGAATATTCAACCCCCAAGCAACCCAATTTAGATTATATGAATTTCACATGAAACTCATCTAGTTAGCTACACTTGTATATAATGAAAATCATGTCATAATTTTTATAGATAACCATTCATGCCATTTATTCCTCTCCATGTTTTACCTATACTTATATAATATGTCGACATGTTTACCACAAGTTGCACTACTTTGTCTTCTTCTTTTTTTCACTAATTTTTCCTCTTCATATATCCAAATTTTAAGTGTTTTGAAAGCCTTTTAAAGCATCAGACTTCAGCATTTCAATAATTAATATATTGTTAATGCGTTTTTTTTTCACTGAATTCTACTGTAATCCAGAGACTATGACGCATCCAATAATTATCTCCTGGTCAAGTCCAGGAAACAAAAATTGATATAATGGGGGCCACGCAAGCATTATCATGAAACGGTATGGTCGCAAATGTGCTTCCCCTGATTACTAATGTAGTTTGATTTTTTTTTTTTCATTAAGAAATCTGAAAAAACAGGGAGTATCCATCGAAAATGGAGATTGGGCTCAGGTTGCCATTGGATCCAATGGCATCTGTCCCTGTACGACCATTGAATATTTCAAAGCAAACTACAAGATTTTCTTGAAAAGGGGTAGTGATTTATTATAGTTATTGGTGTGCGAGAGTAAGAGAGGCATAAAGAACTTGAGAGTTGAATGGAAGTAATCCCACCTAATAAGACCCTTTCTTTATGGTAAAAATAGCCCTTATTTTATTTGTTTAATAGTACTAAGCAGAAACATTATGTAGCATCGGACTCACCAGCCACATTGAATTGGAAGGGTTGATCTTAAATTTAAAACAAACTATATTGATCCTATGTTAAAGGTTAACCCTGCTATATTAATATCTTTAGGGCAAAATATTACTTCCTTACTTCTAAAAATGAATACTTCAAGGGTTCACTTTTCATATTCCGACCGTGTTTGAAATTATGCACCATCAAATCTTAGCTTTTGTAATTTGTATGATGTAATTTGACCTGAATAATTCGTATGGTAGTAATATTAAAATCTGGAAGGTTTGTTAAACTATCAATTGGTGTATTCATCATCCAATTTTATGGTTTTACTAGTCTTCATCCAAAAATGAAATATATTGCCTAATGCTATGGCAATGAACTTTATAATGTCAAAGTACTCTTTTCTATTTGGAAAAAGTTTTTGAGCTCTTAATATGGATTTTTTCCATGCATGGGCAATGAATCTACCTTTTATGACTCTTGTAGATCCAAATTATCACATTCCCTAAAGTTTGTTCTTATGGTTCCCTCTCTATAATTTTTTTTTTTTTTGGTATTATACTCACAAGTAGTCACTATCTTGTAAGAGGAGTCTCACTTCGATGGCTAAACTTCATGTGTGCCCCATGCATTGACCTCTGAATAATACCTTGGTAATTTCTTGTGATCACTATTTCTAGCCAATTGTATTACCGCATAACCATGAATCTCGAAATCATATAAGACCAGCATCTCAATTTTTTAGGAAGCAATCATATAGTTAGTGTTAAGCAATCAAAATGGAATTTAGAATGTCACAAATATGAAAAAGTCTTTCAAGTGACTAACATATATTATGTGACAGTGTTTAGGTAATATAACCAGACAATTATCACTACTCATGTATTATAAATGTCACCCACTTAATTTCACTTTTGACCAATTATCACGTGATGGTGACATGCACCCTTCACATGATTGACTTCTTCACAATTAAGCTCACAAGTTCAAGCACATCAATCGTCCATATAAATAAGCACCACTAAAGAAAATTAATCCGAATCATAAGTGAAGAACATAATTCAAGAAGAAAAAATTAACTAATGAATTAATTAAAGAAAAGTTTGAGGAAAGTATGGAGTGAGTGGAGTGGTGGCTTTAACAAAATCCCTGATTTTGAGGCAACCACATCACGTGAGGATGGGAATCCAAAACTTCCCACTAATTGCCTGACCAGACCACACCCACTTTTGCAATAACCCCATTTAAATATTCTCTTATATTTTATGATATCAGACCCCAATATCATAAATTACAAGGACATAAAGTCGCGTATAATATTCCATAATGACCTAAAGATCCCTTAAATTACTCACTTTAGGACCAAAAAGTCCAACGAGGAAATTGTAAAATAAATGGCAATATTAAATGCTAAACGGCGCAGTTCACAGCTGCCCTAATTTAAGGGTCGTGGCCTTGGGAAACTCCATGAGTGGAATCTATCCACGTATGTGTTTGTGTCTTTCTGCTCATAGGCCCGACATTTAAAAAAAGAAGACGAAGAAAAATAATGATTTTCTGAATTTTTTTACGGGGAATTTACCAATTCGCCCTCCTTAAATGAACATCAAAGTCCAATTTACTCTTCAATATCCAAATTCAATCAATTTACTTTCTACATCAGCAAAAAAATTATTCAATTCACACCAATCTCCTAATGCAGATGGGAAGCTTCGGCTTTTTTATGGTCATAAGTTGTTTTATTCGCTTTCATTGTTCGTGATGTAAAATGCGTGCAATGCTTTTCTATTTTTAAATAAAAAATCGATTTGCAATTAATGAAATGAAAACCTCATCAAAGGTTGAAAGTATATATCATTTCCAATTATACTGATATATGTAATTATCAATTTAGAGATCTGAATGCCCTCTAATTTCTATTGAACTTAAAGTGTTGCAAAAAAGGAACAAACTTAAGAGAGCCAACGTACTTATGTCGTGTTTGTGTCTAATTTAGATACATGGGTACGTGGTTAGTTCATTTACAATCAACCATATTTTGGGATTTCAGATTGCCCATTTTTAAATTATGCCATTGCATCCAATAGTTTCCATCCAACCATACAAGCACAGAGAGAGAGAGAGAGGCCTACTTAACAAGAGACTCGTATCATTTAAAAATCAAATGTGCCCTCTTCTTTGTCAATATTCTACATGAGACGCAGAAAAAAGTAGCTACATGTGTGTCCAAACTTAGTTTGAAAGTAAGTCCAACGTGGGGTGGAGTGACAAACTTAATGAAGACTGTCGTGAGAGAGAAGAGAGAGAGACACACACACAGAGAGCCTTTGGATTTCTTTATCTCTTCCTCTGATCAAACATCGATCAAATTAATATTCTATACGTGTGTTTGCGCATATACTCAAAGATGGATACATAGTGATGTCTATCACCTTCATGCAGGCCTGCTGCAGAGGTTTTGAACTCGCCAATAACCCTAAAGCTGAAGGCCACCATTTGTGTGGTGGAAGACCCTGGGACTTTGACTGGTCGATCCAATGGGCATGGTGATTTTGACATCTCACTGAAGACCCACGTCATGCAAAAGGATGTCGCAGAAAGAAGAGAGGTTCCTAGGTTGGCTCCTAGTGCACAGCAATTCTAGGACCATTCCCTTGCATCCCTGCAGAAAATGGGGGAAAATGAGAGGGATGAAATTGAACTAATTATTTAGTGGAGTGCATATTTTTTGGTCGGTATTGGTGAATTATTGGAAGCCTTAAACAGAGGAAACGATAGCAAGCTACTTTCTTCATGATTGGAATAAAACATTGAAAATATAATTGGGGACAATCATACCACCACGACTTAATTGCGCAGCATTAATATTTTCGATCATGACATCACAAGTTTGAATGCAATAGTAATTTTTTATCCATTCTTTAGTAATTGTTCGAATCGATGACTATCAAACTAGTGCTACCCTTTGCATATGATCGGTGATTTAGCTCGAGATAAGGAAAGTGACGTGACGACATTTTCAGGCTAAAATTAAATTTTTCTATCTTCTGTGCCTCGATAATTTAAAAAAATACATGGGGGTCTGAATCTTCCCTTGTTTGCTTGGGCTTTATTTTTGTGTGGAGTGGGGGAGTGCACCTAAATAAAAAATATAAATTGATTCATCAATTTTACGCATAATATGCACCTTGAATGCATTTAGAGTGCACCCTCAGTCCGAATTTTTTTCCCCGCTAAAAACATATTATTTATTTGAAACTTCTCACCCTTTACGAATTCGAACCTTGTTCTTTCTTTCTGGGGGATTCAAGCCTAAAAACCAAAGAAAAGAGAAGGAGAGAATTGTTAGGCTTACTGGACAAGAAATTTTCTCAGCTTCATAAGATGACGAGAATCGGCCTACATCTCCCACAAATGAAATGTTGTTGGGCCTATCGATTGTTAAAGGAGGCCCGTTATTCATTGCTATAAAATAATCTCTACGATATTCTTTACTTCTTTAAAAAGAAATCAATAATGATGTCATCATCGTTTATGACTGGTAATGTTCTTTTTTTCGTTTCTTTTTTTTTTTAGAATATTCATTTTTGTTGCATCCACCCAAAATGTTTGACCATAATATCAAAGGACAATCCCATACATAACACCCCCAGTCAGTTGTGTGCAAATTACTCGAGACTGTATGGATGGGGAACCAAGCCATGACACCATGTTAGGAAATCTGATGGAAATGTTTAAGTTATTAAGTAGAGCGAGGACACATAAGTATGAGATCCACTGAAACATGTATTTAAATCATATTAGGTTGACACTTTCGTTATTAATGTAGTAAAATGCTACATTTTCAATTGTTAGAGTTGCCCAAGCACATCATCTGGAAAGTGGCCTGAGGGCATATGGTTAACTGATTTAAGTGGATCCTTCATTTTTTTTTTTTTTTGCAACATTAGCTCGATGTAAATTATTTGTGTAGAAGTATTTTCTTGAGATTCTCCTCCATTTGCTAAAGATTTTTATTCTCCTCCATTTGCTCACCTATTTTTAGAGATTGTAAGGGTCTAAAGGTTTTTCAATTCAATGATAGAATGGAGCAACACTTTTTTGGAGTGATTTTATGAAAGATCGAAAAATCTTAGATGTTTTTGTATTCAAATCAAAGAAGGTAAGACTGGAGTATCGGGAAAATTACCCAACCAATCATAAATATATTGTAAAATGTTGATTCAATTCTATGATTTTTACTTTTGTTGATTTAGTAATAAATTTTTGTACGAAATTCCAATAGTTCTTTAGTCAATTGTTGTCGGAAATCGCTCACGTAGTAGTTTCATCGTCGTCGATTCTCCTCCATACAAGTTGTGAGATTAATGATTTTGTGATGAAAATTAGCCAGTGGAACTATGAAATTTTACAAAAATATTTAGAACCTAATTGGCGAAAATGAAAAAATTAAAACTAAATTAGTATTCGTAAAATAAGTTTATGACCGATTATATGATTTTCCTTTACGTATTAATATAGCCCTATTCCAGCACACAAAGATGCCTTATCTTGGAGAAAATCTCATCATATTTATCATGAGAGGAACCTAATCCAAATCTATCGCAAAGAGAGAAGCATCATTATATAGGTTTATTCGAGCTAAGAGTCCACTACCTTTTGCGAAAAAACTATGTGAAGGGATGCCCGATGCATGTTGGATTCCTTCGCTGACGAGTCCTTCGTCTGAGATTTGAGATCACATATCAATCTTGCACTCATCTCCAGCAACTTTTTAGGGCAAGATACATCATTAAACCTATTGCCGTCCTTTCATCAACTTTCTCAACTTTGAGGAATGACCGATCTAATCTTTCCAAAGCGCTCGACCTCATCTGATGGTCTAATAAAGTCTTGCGCCAGCCATAACTATCATTTGCTCCTACCGGACCAGACATTTAAAATGAGAAGAAGGCGAGGATGGGTCTGGAGACTACCCGGAGACTCGACCACACCGACCGGTTTCAGGCTGTTTTAGCCGGCGGCGGTCCTATTTTCTGACAATAATAATGCGAAACTGAATAAAGCAAACCGGCAAATTTTTTTTTTATATAGCAAAGGAGCAGAGACAAACCCTAAATTAGATTTGCGCTCCTCCCTCCCTCCCTCGGTCGATCTCAGTCTTTCACCCTCCACTTCACTCTCGCACTGCCGCCACCATGGTCTCTCACTAGCTTGTCCTTGTCCTCCTTACACTTGCGCCGCGCTCACCGTCGTCTTCATCTTTTACTTTTACTTTTTCATTTTTATGAGATTAATTCGCAGCTTCGGAGATTCTTCTAATTAAATCTTTTGAGAGTAATCACTCTAGCATGGTCATTTACTATTTCTGCGGACATCCATGAGTTTACGTTATGTATAATTTACGCGATGTTTGCACCAGATTTTTCAAGCGAAAATTCACGTGCTTTCTTATAAGATAAAACAGTGCATGGATCGAGCATATACCAACTCACGTCAGAGACGGGCCGGATCTCCATGGTAGCAGCTGCAACTGCCATGTGCGACCACGAAACCGAACACATAAGCGAGAAAAAAATACGAGGTGCCAGGAGAGAGAGGAAGAGGGCGGCACTCGGAAGAGGTGGAGGAGGAGGGGGAGGAGCAGCCGGAGGCAGAGGCGGTAACCGGGCTTAGTCGGCCCACTAGGCACAGTTAGTTCTTTGGAAGGTGTTTCTTTTCCCCGATTTGAATTCTAATATTTAGATTTCTTTTTTCCATTACATTTAGAATCAAGCGAACAAGATCCACTTGATGTAATAAACTAAAAACATCAAATCTTATCTCTATAGAGTATTTATTCATCCATACTATTCTTTGATGGAGAAATTCCACTTTTGACTTGTCAACTTAAAAATAATAACTCGAATTAACCTTAAATGGGTCCATAGGCTATTTTACCATTTAGCACGTGAAAATTAAACCTGCTATTAGCCGTCATTGTCCACAACTCTTGAGTCCACACCATCTAAATGGGTTTAGTTAGTTGCACAATAGAAACATAAAAAGATTATAATTACACCTTCTCAGTGAGGAAGCTATCCATTCTTTTGGAGATTTTAAGTGGGTGTCGCCAGTCCAGTCTAATGTAAATGGCGACATAGAAAGCGTTGGGCTGGAAGCCCATACATCTCTTGTTTTGGGCAGCAATGCATGAAGAAACGATACAATTTCCAAATAAGGTAGATGGATATCAATAAACGACAATCTTTCCTTTAGGAGACCCCGCAATGGATGAAGCAGGGTCGTTCCTCACAAAGAAGAATCTTGGACTTTCAAATTCCGCAATGCCCTTGAGACCAAAGAAAACAAAGAACAAACAGAAAAAAAAAAAAAAAAAAGTCAACAAGCAAGTGAAAAAGGTTGGCTTCAAGGAGGAAAAGATCGAAGATTTAGTTGAATCTAGAAGCAGGAGTAATTACGACTCCGGTTTTCCCAATGCCTTGCCACATTCTTTCCTTTCCCATCTATCCTTCAATCCCAACACTATTCATCCGAATAACATAGCGTGGAGGTAGGAAAGAGGGTACAATTAGGTTGCAATGTTGTTGCAAGAAATTAGTCGAGCCGTTGAGGCAATGGAGACTTTGCATCTAGAAATATTATTTATACTAGATTCGATTTTCACTCGATATGATTTTTTGGATTCAATATTGAGAGATTGAATGGTCTCGCGTCCCTTACTTTTGATGTGAATGATATGGGTGGATTTAACCATATCATTTGGAACCGATTGGAAATCAATACTCCAAATACTCGGCCCACTTTCTTTCTCACCCTCTTCATTTCCGTTCATTTTCCCATCATTTGGAACCGGTTTGAAATCACTAGAAGGCTTGTTTTCGAAACGGCTTTGGCTCAAAGATTTACTATAGCCAACTAGCCTTGCATCTTTTAGACCAACTTTTATGGCTTCTATACCTTTGAACTGCCCTAAAAACTATTTGATTTAATGAAAGTATTCACCTTGCATTGGTGCATGGTATTTGAAATTCACGATGCATGCAGTGCATGTGACTGTATTGAAGCAAGGGTTTCCACGGATAGTAAGCTACGAGCCCCTAGGTAGTAGGGATATCTCAAATGAATGGAGGGAAGGTTCTAGTAGGGGGGGAAGTCAGGATGCCTCCAGAACGAGATGCCGTATTGTGGATCGCAAATGCATCCATGGTGGATATGCCTAGGTTTGGAACCTTAAAACCTATTGGGACAAGTCGAGACACACTACTACCAATATAAGTGGACAACCGAGGCCTTCCACATGATCAAGGTGCGTCGTCGATGTCAGACGTCAGGCGATGAAGAGTTTGGCATGTGAGTTTAGCATAATATACGCATGCATTACTAGGTAACATTTGAAGTGAAATGATTATCATCATGCACCTACGAAATTGCTTGTCTCATGATTGTGGCATATTGCAGTCTACAAGACAAGAAGTGCATGCACGTTTAGAATGCATTACTTGCTAAGCATTAGCTTATTGTTGTGAAATCTCATGTTTATCAAAGAAATTAAGATGACTGATTTCCTAGTGGATCCGACACCCCGCTATGGCATTTCCTATGACTTTTCTTTTGATCAATCCGAGTTCATAGTACCTGGAATCCCCAATCAAGTATTCTTACAAGTTGAATCGTCATTTACTATCAACTTGGGCCTATTTAGTGGTCATATAGTATATAAGTTCTACATCGTTTACGCACAATGTGGCAACGGCTAGATGGGACCCCCACTGATCCCCTTAGACCTATATGATAATGGGGAAGAGTTGGACCCAAATGAGAACTAGGCAGGGAGTTCACACCTTTTGGAATGTAATGAGGTACTATAGCTGATGACAAGTTTTGGAAGTGACAAAAATAGGAATATACAGATGGATAAGAAGATTGTGATTAGAAGATTTTATCTTTTCATCATGTATTATCACCAATATCATTAGACACATAAATAAAGCTCACATTATTTCCAGGTGATCTGATATGTGTGTGTAAATATTTCGTCCCCTATCAAATTTATGCTTCCATTGACTATGAACCATATAAAAAGGTTAACTATAAGCCTTATTGTGACGCTAGGTGACGCCACACCCTGTTAGGTATTTGAGGGATGGTGGTTCGAGGGCATCACAACTAGCGAGAGCCCAACCCCCTTGCTTGTTGCCGACAAGGGCCACAATGCCCTCACCCAAACTAGGCAAGGGTCGGCCACCTAGATTTAGGGGGAAAAAAAAAGAAAAAAAAACATAAAAATATCCACATTAGCACATGGACTATGTCAAATTGGATGGCCAACATCTACGTCAACAATTTTTAGCTAAAATTAGTCAACATGACTATATTGAAAAATCATCAAAATATTTAGAACTAAATGACACAATTAAAATGTTTAACATAGTTTCAAAGAATTGGAAATAAAGAAAAAGGGGTATAAAAGAGGTTGACTAAATGGATAGCCATACAATATATTTAGGACTTTTTTGTTAATTTTTCCTCTTTGAAAAGCTCGATCTCTTTGAAATAGTGCCACTCATTTCCTCTTTGTAGTCCTTATTAAGGTGGTCAAATATGTGGGTCGGGTCACAAATGGTGGATCCAAATTCATTAATCTAACCCAAATCGTCAAAAAGACCGGGGGACAATGTTCAGTACCACCTGCTACCTGTCCAAAGATAATCAGAATGAAAATGATAGCAAGGGTGGCCACGGAAAAGTTCGGCGTAAAAGACAATTGTGGTCTTCAACCACTTAAACCTAGCACTTGGATATCATGAATAAATGAACTCAACTTCTTCGGTGTGCATGTTGGTGAACTCGCCATAGTACTATGGGGGTCCTACTGGGAATAACATGTCTAATCTGGAAAATGTTAATCCACAGAGTAAGTATAAGCTTAACAAGCAACACTTCAGCACATAAATCAAGATAATCATACAACCCATGCAAATGCTCACATATCATGAATCATACCGTAGCATACGCATGTAAATTTATCAAATAAAACCTGCAAAAGCCATATCATGAGAAAATCCATTTCTAGAAAAACACATGTTCATCATAACTCTCTCTCGACTATTTCACATTCGCCTTTCCAATCCATCACGAGAGAGCTACCGGTATTACACTAGCATCTTCACCCCTAAAGGCATCCAAATCGTAATCCAGGCAATTCGTCTGGAAGCGTCGCACATACTCTCTCTTAGAGATTCGACCCTCATTCATCTAAGGCATCCCCTACTCCAAGGAAGAACTCTCCATATCGTCTGACGTCTTGATATTGGAGGCTAGTCTGACTTGTCACGAGGAAGCTATCGGACCTTATTGTTCAAGCATCTTCACTCCAAAGGTGTCACGACTTACCATTGCGTGGCATTCTATCCAGTTAGCATTGGCGACACCTCGATGTCCCAACCTACCTTCATCCAAAGCATCCTAACTGTAGGGACAATCAATTACATTCATCTCATTCACATCTCATAGTAATGAGATCAAATGTTCGGCCTTATTGAACATGCTCATACCATGTCAACGCGGCTAAAAAAGATATCAATGCAACCTAGATATTGTGAAATCTAGTGTATACATGTTTAAATCATACATGTCCCATTTCATGTACAATCGAGACATGTATATGGACGGATGCACTCCTAAGGCTTTTTAAAAAGAGTCTACATGACCCTACAATGCATGGAATCACGCCACGAAAGATGCATGCTCATCTAATCAAAATAGATGGTTCATAGGTCAGGTTTTCAAACAAATCAAACCCTAAGGAGACAATGACACATAACTTATAAACTAGAGGTCACTTGCCTAGACCAGTGAGAGATTGACTCTTAGAAGGAAAAGATGGCTCGGTTGGACGGTGGGCGACGAACGACGGTATAGACAGCATCACGGATAGCAAAATAGTGAACAATGGTGGCATAGGAGCGGCAAACGGTGTGCCGTGACATTCGGCTTCTAGCAACTCATGGAGAAGAAGATAAAGATGAAGAGAAGAAAATGAAGAAGAAGAAGAATGATAGTGGCTTGGTGGCTGGACGAATGGCTGGATGTACGACGTGGACGGTGAACAATGTGAGGAATGGCGAACAGCGAACAACAGCTCGGGCAGCTTCTTCCTCGGCTTTCTCTCACGTTTTCTCTCTAGCTTTAGGTGATCAACAAGCAAGTGAAGAAAAGGAAGGAAATGGAAGAGAAGAGTGGTTTCTTAAAGACTCCATTGACGTCCCCATTGGTTGCGCCAAGTGGTGTGGTTGCCACCCCATACACGGCCACCGATTGGAGGAGGCGAGCAGCGATGCCGATTGGAGGAGGTGGGCGGCCATCAAGTGGTGTTAGGCAGCCCCCAACCTACAAAAGGAACCCTCCAACACCATCATGAGCCTAAGATCCTATGATCTAGGCCATTGATTTCCCTAGAAAGCAAGATCTCCCTTTTTGTGCATAGGGGCCAAATGTCACAAAGGTTTTAAGAGCTTCTCCTTCCCTCATTAGCTAAAAAAAGAGACGAACAAGGAAGAGGGAAGAAAGAGAGAGATGGGCGGACGGAGGAAGGAGGAGGAGTCGGTGTCGTCGCCGGCATCGGGCTAGGCAGACGGGTGGACGGTGTCCGTTCGGTTATCCGGCGAGCTGGCAGTGGCTAATCGCCCTCAATGGCCGATCGTCCTCTACTCGTCCCTTCAATCGATCAAAAACTTAATTGGGCGGTTTTGGGGTCGGTGCATGAAAATTTTGTCATCAGGGTACCTAATTAAAGAATCAATTCTAGGTTCTGAAAATTCTAAGCTCGAAATTCTCTAACAATAGAATTTTGTCCTCACCCATTCATTAGAAAATTTCCCAATAAAACAGTTTAGAAAACCTCACCGTGGCTTTAGAATTTTTATTACCTTAGAAGATGGATGGACAGAGCTCGAGGCAATGGCAGATCATGACGGGTTCTTCCATGCATTCACTATCTCAAACTTCTTCCTTCAATTTTGCCCTTTGACTTGTTCCAACTGTCTATTTCTTGGCTTGCTCAAGTTGATCACTTCTCCATTTACTTGTCTTGGCATCACGTGAGAAAACCCAAATTTGAGGATGTCACATTCTCACCATCAGCCCACATCCTTAAACTCTCTGTCCCTTCCTCCCTCACGTCTCTCTCTCTCGCTCTCTTGGTTACCTACCCAACTTGCCACCCGTCCTTACCTCATCCGAATAATCTTGTTCTAGGTACCAACACCTCTTTAGGTAAGTGAATTCCCTAGAATGTAAGTTATGATGATTCACTTAATACTCTTGACTTTACAAATATTTAGATTGATGGTTATTTAATGCATGGTAATACTACACATGTCGCAATAATGTTTGTCATGCATTATGATTCATAATTGAGTAATGTGAAGAAGCTTGAGTTTGATTGTGATACCCTTATGCATATAAGAAAACATGAGAAGGCTTGAGTTGCTTGCGATGCATGTATACACGAAAGGCTAAAGTAAATTATGTTCTATCATCCACATGAGGGTGGTTTGAAGATGCCATGTGTGTTGGGATATGCCTCAAGAAGTGTTTCAAGATGTCATCGGAGAGCATGATGCCCATTAGAGACGGGAGGACCCCTAGAATGGATTGTTAATAGGGATGCCACGATGTGCAATGCTCCTACTATGTTGATACATGGATGCACTGAGAGTGTTCATGTTGTATATTGAAGTGTAATGAACCTCATACATGTCACGTTTGTTTCATGGTACTAGTTCACATTGATTTATCTTATTAATCATTGTGATTAAGCATTGCTATTGATTTGCCATCAGATACTTTTGTCATCTCACCATTTTGAGCCAAGTTGGTCGGTGGGCCGATCTCCTACCTTAGAGCTTAAGATTTCACTCACTGGGTTGTGGTTCATTATTTTATTTTCGCATATTTGTATAATGGACATCAGCCCTCTTACCTAATTTGACTTTCCCATGACCATAAAACTAATTTTTTTAGGATGTTATTAATGTAGAAACTGAGGTAACATATAGTGCCACCATCTTGGTAAAGGTGGGATTGGATGATTGGGGACTCTATAACTACTCAGCTGGGTACGTAATTTTTTATAGTGGCCTTACAGGTCCCCTTTGGAGTATTTTCAATAGAAGTAGACTAGTAGCCCTGTCCCTTTCCCAGAAGTAGATAAAATTATAGTTCCAATGTGTGTGACTGACAATTGACATAAGATACTGATATGAAGTGTAGTAGTTGCACATGCCTCGAGTGTTTCTATGTTGTGATGAATATTTTTACGCTTCCGCATATTAAAGAAATGGCAAAAAAAGGACCTATTCCTGAGTTACAGGCCTAAATTCATTGCCCCAAAAAATTGGATGAATTTTGCTACCCCAAATTCGTTGTTCTTGAAGAAGAAGATCATACTTTGTTTGAATTTTTCATCAAAGAGAGTGAAGGCTTGGTCTGAATTTTTCATCACAGGAGCAGAAAGTCCGTCTACTTCTTCTGTAGAGAGAGAGAGAGAGAGAGAGAGAGAGAGTCTCTTCTCCTTTCTCTTTTTGCATTCAATTCCAACTCTTCCATGTTTTTCTCCTCATCTTTTATTATCTCTAACATTATCCACCGACCCATCTCTCTTTCGAACCGGGAACTAGGGGCATGGTCTTTGAGGAGGAGGAACAGAAGGCCCTTTCGCCATTAATTGGAGGTTCTCACCAACTCAATTCTTGAAAGAGTCTTCTTGATAAAGCTCTTCTTCTTGTCGGAGTTTGTACTTTGTTGGTTTCATGGCCAAGAAGAATGAATTTGGGGCAACAAATTTAGGGTTCTTAAAGAAACTAATTTAGGGTTCTTGAAGAAGTGAATTTGGGGCTTTGTTCCATATGGCAAGAGGAGAAAATAAATTTTTTGCTAAAACGGCGTCGTTTTTGCCATGCCGTCGCCATCAAGGTCCAATTGCCACGTCATTGCCACGTAAGCATTTTTCGACCAAAATCCGTCGAAAGGATTTAATAGGCAAAGTTGTAAAAGGTTTATGACTTATTTGGCAAAAAAAGAAAAGATTTAGGACTGAATCGGAAAATTTGCAAAAGGTTTAGGACTTAAATAGCAATTGCCCGCATTAATTGTGTTACAAGCCAGTAAGATTTGCCTAAAAAATTATATTTAAAAGTATCAGGTATAACGATTGAATTTTATTATTTCCTCATGCTATCGAATCATATACTAGAAGAATATTGTATTTGTTTATATGATTATGAGATTGATGTGATTGTGTATGGGAAGTCCAGAATATAAGTTATAATTGACATGTTACATAATAACTTGGCTAACATAAATGTATAAAGTGAGTAACAAAGGAATTATTTTTACCTAAATACAATACGATATATATAATGTGTTTTACTCGAAAAGAATGCGTCTTTCATCTTAAGCTAAGCAAATGTGTGAGAGGCAAAAGTTTTATCGAAAACCAGATGTCTAATCCAAGCTAGTACTATCACAGTATTTTGGCGCTCCATGGAGGCCTTATGGAAAGTTGATATGTGGCTTATTAGACGCATGCTTAACTCATTTCCCTTTGTTTTTATTTTTCATTTATAAAATATAACTGATTGTTAATAACATAATAGAAGGGCGCACAATCCTCAGAAGTGGGCTCAATGGTGCACATTTAGATCACTAGTAGGTGATAGTGTTTTCCTTTTCGGAGAAAATTGACATTTCAATTCTAAATCTATACTCTATAGCACAAATGCTACTATAATCCTAAATCTTTCCATTACTCTAATATAGTCATAGACATATATGTGAAATTGCAATGTAGTCCTTCCTAACAAATCTCACTTGAGAGTTTGTTAACATGACAATCCGATCATAATTGGCCATCTCATGTGTCATTGCCAACATCTAACTTCGACGAACTCAATTGAAATGACGTTCTTTTGCTTCTTTCTTTTTCTATGTTTTTCCCTTTTCTCTCCACTGTTCATTATTCTTTTCCCTCTACAACAATGGCAGATCATCTTCCACCTGAAGACATCCCACTATCATCATATTCAACTTTCAGACCGTCCATCGCTCACTACCTTCGCCGGCATCGACAAGGGCTCGTCTGACTGCATCATCAGAAGATCTCCACAACTGGCGCAATATCTCTCTTAGTCCAAGGAACACAAACTGTCAAGCTTTGAGATGGGCTTGGCCCGGTGTATGATCCCTACAGTGGCCATTTCTCCATCCTCCAAATACCAGCAGCACTGTCGAAACCAGAGAAATTAAGGATCGCCCCGCTAACCTACCACAATGATAGTTAAGGTTTTTCATCTTCTCGAATAGAAGCAAAAATACAGTGACTCTTCAGTGGGTATTACATATGGGTTCCACAATATATATCTAATTAATCTTGAATATTGACACACACACAAAAAGAGGGAAAAATAGAAGCTATGTGCAAAACAGATGTGTTGGCAAATTAGGTTTACGAAAAGTATATAGTTGCAGTGTACATAGATCCAACGGATGAATAATTAGACAAATGTTTTGGGACGCATAATCAGACCCAAGCAGGTTTTGACCCATGTAGTTGGGGACTATACATAGAAATCTGATATATGATACCTTCTCTCGATCACGTTCAAATTACATCGAGGTCATGTGGATGCGGAACCAAACCGTGGTACCTTGCAAGAAAATTGATGAAAATGTTTAAGTTATTAAGTAAGGTAAGATTACATGATTATGAGATCCATTAGAACACATACTTAAATTACTTTTGAATAATATTTTTGTCATCGTGGTAAAATGGTACTTTTTTCAATTGTTAAGAGTGGCAAGAAAGAGTGGCTCAAGCAAATAGTACAGCAAGTATTCTGAAAATCTAGGTTTTCACCTTGGAATTAGCAAAGGCCCAATATCACCAGGCCCAATATGAGCAGAGACGGATCCGCAAAGTAGAGGCCACTTGTTGTTGAAACAACTGATGATGAAAGCCCAATTAGAAATTGAGCCCTAAGAGTCCACACTTTGTTTTTGGATTCGCAGCTTTTCCACATTTTAATTGCCAAGAGGAGTCCTAAGATGGATGAGCACCGTCAACGACCCGGCCGGACTGGACTGTTATTTACCCTGCCTTGGCCCATTTATCCGTCCTGCTTTTATATCTTCTGAAAAAGCATACAAGTAATATTTTAATATATTATTATAATATATCGACCACTTACTATAAAACTAAAGCAAAACGAAAAAAAGATAATATATGTTATTAAGTAAATAACATACGAGCAAGTTACTATAAGATCCATTTGGATTGACTTTTTTGTTATCTTTTGCTTAATCAAAAGTTAACGGCACAAGCAAAGTAACTTTAAAAAATCCAAATCATGTGAAACTTTCGAGAAATGCAAATACTAATACGCCAATTCACCGTATAAGTCACGACTTTTAAAGTTTGAATAATAAACAATTTTTTGGGGGAAGAAAGAAAAAAAAAAGTACCTTTTGCTTTTACTTTATCTCAAACAAACAAATAGATAGACTCGTAGTTATAAGATTGTGATACTTCAAAATTATAAATAACAATTTGGATTAGGGGTAAGCAATGTCCAGGGTCAAACCTAGACCAATCCTGGACCAGCCCAACCAACCAAAATTGGTCAAATTTTTAAGATAATTCGGTCAGTTCTTGATCATAAAATCTATAATCCAGTACTCTGTGGATTAATCCTTAGTCCTAGAATTTTGGGTTAGTCCAACCCGAACCAACCTGACATATATTATACATATTTATAAAATGAGATGGACTAACTAAATTACTCTATATAATATAGGTTGTGCACAATGCAAATAAGAGTTTTACTCATATGCCTAAATAATAGTATTATACATACTATGAAGTGTTGAGCCTATGAGCATATGAGCCCTTCTTTCTTTCTTTTTTCTTGTTGAGCCCTAATTTGACAAAAGGACCTCAATCGCCTCGTCATCGCCGTCGTCGCCACCGTCCCCTTGCCTCACTGCTCGCCATCAGCCTTGCTCGCCTTACCATCGCCCTCACTCACCGCCTGCCTCACTCACTGCTCACCTAGCTCATCCTTGACCTTGCGCTTCACCTACCTTTGCCTCATTTTGCCAACTCACCTTTCATCTTGGCTTTACTCGTGTCGCCCCACTACTCATCTTTTTCGCCGCACCTCACTTGCCCAACTCATCTTTCATCTCAACCTCACTCACCTCATCAATCTCTCAACTTGCCGCTTGCCTTGGCCTTGCTCGCCTTGCCACTCACCAGCCCATCGCTTGCCTCGGCCTCACTCGCCTCAATCTATCATTGCCTTTGGCCTCGGTTTTGTTCACCTAGTAGTCCTAGGTTGACCCTGGAATCGAACCAAACCAATAGGTCAATCCGATTCTCAGTCAATGCTCAACAGGGTCAGTCCTCAACCCTAAAAAGTGAGGGCCAACATTGTACGGGTTCCTCCTTGGGTTAGGTGCTGGACTAGACTAACCCGACCCACACTCACCCCTAATCTAAAAAATGTAAAAGTAGCATGATCCGTATTTGTTATGGAGACTTTAGCACTATATTTATTTAATATTTAATTATCGAGAAAAAACTAATGAAATTTTTTCACTCGCTAGGCACATTTTCATGCGGGGCATCAGCTGCCCCTTAAGGCCATGCCCACAAAGGGCATGAGGCATGGGGCATGGGGCAATGGCGGGGCAAAGCTTTGCCTTACCGAGTAGGGGACTACAAATGCAATCCTTGTCCTCACAACTGGAGGTGTCAAAAAGGTGGATCAAGTCAAGTTTCGGTTGGGTCAAAAATGGTCAAACTCATATTGACCCATTTAACCCATTTTGATTCACTTTTATACAATACAATTTGAGCGGCCTATATGCAACCTAACTTGACCCATATTGTTAAAACATTTCCATATTTAGCCAAGTTCAAAAAAAATTACTTCATGATTTTTTTTAAAATGTATTGTTAAAAACATTGATGCAATATGATTTATTTGATAATTTTTCTAATTTTTTTTCGAGATTTTGATTATTTTTATTTTTAAAAATATATTTTAATTTTTTTCCTTTTCATTTTCCTCTTCCAGTCACCGCTAGTAAGCTCATCCCTCACCTCTTGACCGAGGACCAACTTAGAAAGGGGGAAAAAGGAGAAAAGGAAGGCAAAAAATAAAAATAAAAATCAAATCAAATTTAATTTTAAAAAATAAATAATTAGAATATTAGAATTTTTATAGTCTAAAAGTGACTCGTTAATAATATTTAAAATGATTTTTTAATAGCATTTAAAATCAATTAGGTAATTCATTTGTAACCCATTTAAGATCTATTTGATTATTAAGTGACTCATTTATAACCCATTTAACTTTTTAAGCTAATATATATATGACCCATATTATCTAATATGAGTTAAAATATGAATTTTTGATCCATTTTGCCACATCTACACACAACTCCTCATGTGCCTCCTTAACCACAAGAGTCTATTACCACCCATTGCTGCGAATGTTCAAATTTAGTCATAACTACTATCCCAATATTGATCCAAAGGTCCAAGTTGACTGCTCGTCCCGTAACACTACTAGTGCTTCAGCAAAACACCAATCTCTTTCCATCGGTATAGATAGGTCTCCTAACAAAATTTGCCTTGCTCTGCCGATTTGGAATTGTCTACTAGTGGAAGACGAAAGGAGTGTGAGAACCCCTTGACTGGGGAGCCAAACCATGAAACCAGAAAAGGGCAATCATATGAACAAATGACGTTAGTAGTGGACGCCATCATTGCTATGGTTACTTACCAAGCTTTGAGCTCCTCTCTATTGTGGACTATGGTCAGTCAAGTTCACTTTCATCCGACCCTTTCACTTTCCTCTCCCGAGCCTAGCTCAGGCCCAATGGGCCTAAAGAGCATTTCAAGGCAAGCCTGGGCAAAACTATTTAGTCAGCAAGACGGCCTAGTTTTAGCCAAGCCCGATAATTTATACATTATCTTTACCATTTGGGACCTAAATACTTTATCAAACTCGAAACCACTTAGGTTGCGTTTGGTCGTTTGGATTTTTAATCGGGATATAAGTGGATAGAATAAAAAAAGAAATCAATTGATTTATTTATATTTTATCCATTATTTGATAAACTTCGGATTTAAAGTTGGATATACTCATATCTTATTCAATCTACTATTTTGTGAAATACGGATTTAAAGTCAAATATTCTCATATCTTATCAAATTTATTATATGGTGAACTACTGATTTAAATTCATATATTTTAAAAATAATAACACTAGACAAGTACAAATTTGCAAGCTTAATATTCATAAAATCATCCAAAACAATATTTTTTTCAAATTAACATATTCCCATTGAATTTTATGATTATGCATTGTTTTTTTTTATAACTCGGGAACCCCCCGCACAGCCGACAGCCGGAGAGGTAAACCCGGAGTGATGCTAGCGCAAGACCCACCACCATGACGTCACACTTAAGAATCCCTAACGACAGCGCTGAGATTCGAACTCCTACCCTTCATGAGGGGAAGAGAGCCCGAAGCCAACGCAGCCGCTGCGGGCGGTAGTATGATTACGCATTGTTCTTTTCCATTCCTTTGAAATAATCTTTTGGTTACCCTCTGCAACATCAAACGTTTTTAAAATAACCTTAATTTCAATATATTCACTTTGACGCATGAATTTTTTTTTCTCTCTTACAAGTTTTTCATTTATTTCTACTTTGTTGCAAGTCTAATACCAAATCAAACAAATATCCAATTAGAACAAAGTATAAAGCCCAACACCTATATGAAATAATTATGGTCAAAAACCTAGACATTTTTTTTAACAAAAACGTAAATTTGATTTTTTTTTGAATTTTTGAATTTTTGAGTTTTTTGGATTTTTTTTTTCGAAAAAATAAACTTCAAGCCTGGTCGGGGAAACCCAATCCGACTCTCTAACTTAGATCGAATAGATGAGTTTGAGAATAACGGAGAAAGGAAAAAAAAACATACGGTTTTATGTTTCAGATTAAAAATAATAATTTCTCACTTTATTCCACCCTCTCCTTCGAATTTTTTTATCCAGTTTATATCCATTATATATTTGACCTTATCCTATCCTAGACAGTTATCAAACACGAGATAGGATAAAATATATCCTATCATGATTTTTATCCGGTCGACCAAACGCAGCCCCAATGATTACCTCCATCGATTAGAGGATTGAAAATAGTGATATTACCCAAAAAATTATAAATTATTGTACTTGTGTCGATTTTGTTCTACAACTTTTAATTTAGTTTCAAACATTTTAATGATCTGTAAATTTATATCTTCAGGCTAATTTTGATCAGATACCACTGACATTAACTACATGACATGGTCAACACCAACATGGGAATTTTTATATAATTTTTAAAAATTTCTGAACTTTTTTCTTTTCCTTTTTTTTCCCTTAGAAGGCTAGAGAGGGTCAAGGACCTTACTTAGTGACCATCTGGGATGGGCTTCGCAACTCTCGCAGTGGCCCGCAGGTGGCAAGGGTCAAGCAACAAACCTCACTAGACTTCGTAGAAAAGAAAAAAGGAAAAGAAACAAATAAAATTTTTTAAAAATTCTGAAATTTTAAATATATATCAAATGTTCTCCTAGGCATTATACGTAGCACTGTCAACTTCTATGTCCTCAATTTCATATCAAAATTTGGCCAAAATGACTAAATTGATAGATTGTCTAAAGTGGAGATTAACTTGATCAAATCGGAAGATATATAACTAAATTGATATAAATACAATAGATTTTAAAAAAATTTATTACCTATTCAATTAAAGATCTATGACTTTCAGGTGCTTTTGATACTAATCCATAAGACTTAAAGGAGGAGTGTACACCCGAGCAAGATTAAATCAAAATTTATCCAAGTATTTCATAATCCTCTTCTGAATCTAATCATACAACAAAAGCTCACCACCACTTCAATCAAAAAAAGTGAAATGTTTCTCTTTGTAAGCCACTTTGAATGTCTATGCATTACAAGAACAACATTTACAAAATATAAAGAATTGGAAGTTCAGGCAACATTTATGCAAAGCTACTTTAAGTTTTGAAGAAAATTATGCAGAAATTATAAACAACTCTAAATGTTAATATTTGAAATATTTTCGAAAGGTTTCAAGTATTTCGGGTTAAATAAAAGTAAGAATGTGAGTTTCCCATAAGAGAAATTACCCAAAGTGACATGTTATGAGTAGGAGCCCCTCCAGAATGCTCTTCATTTTTTGGAACTACGGGTGAGCCTGGATGAAAGGCTTCTAAACCCAAGACCCGACCCGATCTAATACACGCCCGTCCATTTGATCCGGTCTCCATCTTGTTTGCAAAATTGTCTCTTACCACGCACCTGCATCAAAGGGAAACTTCTCTCTCTCTCTCTCTTCATTCACAAGCTCTGGATGTTCGACGGACAAAACAGGAGAAACTACGAGCACAAGCGGCTTTCGTTTCGAAATCTCAAGGCCAAAAGACACTTTTGTTTGCTTGAAGGAAGCTGCCCTTTTCATTTTGGTGAAGTTATCAATGTACATATTCATCCCCGTGCGTCGTGCAAGACCGATGCTCATGAATTTTATGAACAGTTCATTTCAGAAATCGGACTTTGGAGACAAAATTAAAGGGGTCACTGCAAAAACTTAAGGTAATGTTGGGTACGCTAACAAGTGATGTGATAGACGATGAAGGAAGCTGCCCTTATATATATTCTGTATACCTTTGGGCAGATGCTCACTTCTGACTTCAAAGCAGACTACCCGCTCCAAATTACAAACAAAGTGCTGGAAGTTTGACTTTTTGACCTAGATTCACCATCCGGGAAGGGAAAAGAAAACTTCGAATTCTTCCGAGAATTACCTTATAGAAGAGCGAAATTACTAGATGGATGCCGTGCGAGCGCTAATAGAACACGACATCCCCATCCAATCTAATGCTATGAACCTTCTTTATAATTCTTTTAAAATGCTAAAACTCGTACGCAATAATCGATTTGGTTCGAAACTTGCACCCGAAAAGCGCCACCCCTAATAATCTCAAAGCCCCATTCCCAACTTCCATCCGTGAAGTGAACACATGATCGGATTGGGTGGAGAAGACCTTTCCTAAAGCACCAACCAGCCTCCGCCAGGCCCTGTCCTAATCACACAAACTCTCTAGGAGACCCCCTTTCATCCGATTTTACCTCCGAATAAGGTTCAGCGGCGTGATTAGCGGGCCTGGTTTGAGACTCGCCGAGAAGTTTCTCGGGTGGGTCTGCATCTACAGCAGGACCTGACATACTCAAAACAATGCAAAAGGAAGGGAAAACGATTGATGCCCTTTTGCTTTCTCAAGTCAATTCAACCTACCGCCTCTTTTTATCTTTTACAATTCTCTTTTTTTTTCTGCCTCCAATGTTTCTAGAGTCAGCTAATTTAACAACAGTGGCTTGCTTTCGATTCCTTCAATCTTCACCACCAACCGAACCAGTACGAATGAGGGAAAAGCACCTTCCTTTTTGCAAAGGTTACTTTTTTCCCCGTCTAAAGCTGTAGAAAAGAGACTTTTGAAAGGGGCTTGCATTCGGGTAAAAGGTCAAATGGTCCTTCTATTCTTCCCGTTCAGACACGCGACTCTTGACCTCCTGTATGTAATGTGGAAAGTCTAATCTTGGACCCAGTTCTTGGTGTTGCGCATGAGGCGAAGGCGACCCCGGATTCGAATTAGCCGAAAACCAACCCAAGTCGAGGAGTTACAATTAAAAGAACAGGCAACTTTTGTTTGCCTTTTTATCAAATGGGGAATGAATGCCAAGTCTTAATTAAGTAAATTATGTCCCGTCACCAAATCCATTTCGATGAGTTCGCCTATGTTCAATGATTGATTGCGAGACCTTGAATTCAAGTGGGTTCCTTCGCTGAGAAACTAACCATCACGTGAGAACAGATGGAGTCGCTTCCCTGCAATTGCATCCCCATGGCTTCCAAACTCGTAGCGATGAACAGGTGGCAGAAGAACCGTTCTTGGCAAGGAGCTTGACTTTTAATTCCTCTGGTTGGGGCTCCGGAATGGGGGGACTGCCATTGCTAATGAAGTGACAGGTACCAAGAGACAGAGTTGATTGAAATGAAATGAAGATGTCACAAGTTAAACATTCGTTGTGCAAAGCTACGAAGCGGGGATGGGGGTAGATGACTGTCTTCACATCTCGGGCCATATGGACCCATCCCCGCACATGCATCGGCATGTGTTCCTGCTTTTGCCTCATCCACGCGGGAACTCGAGTAATTATCATCTCTCTCTCTCTCTCTCTCAATTTTTTCTCAGTAATTGCACTTTCTTTTTGTTTTATATTTTGGGAGAGATTGTTAAAGATTCCAGGGCAACTTTGAGATGTTCCCTGAAATTATGCATTCATCAATGATGATGACGATGGCATGTCCCGACTCATGTAAGGGGAGGTAATAATAGCGTGGAGGGAATCGCAGGTTAAAAAGCGACATTACCAAAATTCCCGAGCTGTCCAAAAAGTTGATGATGCTAATGGTGTTCGTGAAGATTGAGAGCGGATTTGAAAGGGTGTTTATATGAGATAAAGCAAAACCTAGTTTCGTTAAAGCAATGATTAATGTGCATGTGCACATGGAAGAATCAAGGCTGCCGGTGAACGAAAGAACAAACCCAAGAGACAAAATAAATTACGGTAATGCAACAAAAACCACACACAATCGCATGAGCTATAGAAAGAAGATGGCTTCCCTTGCCAAAAAGCAAAGAACGCAAAAGAAAGCAGCAAAAAGTCGAAAGATGAAAAAAGCCGAGGAAACAACACTGCTATTTCTATGCATCGACAGTAACAAAAGTCTTTCCCAGGACTCCAGGTTTCACATTCGTACTAATCACCCGTATCGCTAAGAGAAAAAGAAAGGTAAACAAATTCGGAAATCGTCCGGAACCTATAGACTCGAAAGGCAAGAGGATATGTAGAAACCAACTTGGACGGTGAGAGACACACAAATGGACTCATTTGAATGATGATGGTTAGGAAGATGATGGGGACGATGAACTCGTGGGATATGACAAGAAGCGGGGAAAAGGAAGATAACAAATCAACAACGCTTCCGCGCCTGCTTCTAAGTATGGCTTTGGTTTATGTTGAATTCGAAGCAGGCCGAGGTTGGAAACAGATGGAAAATCTGAAAACAGGGGAAATTGAAAGTGGGGTAGGAATTTGGGTGACATATCATGACAATGTGTAGAATTTGTACACTTGCCAAATCATGTAGATGGGCTATGTGAAAACAATGGATGGGGTAGGGAGTATATTATATTATACTGCGAATTGTGGAAATCAATCGATGAGGGAAAATTGACCCCATTTGGAGGCCACTTTGGCAGAGACTAGCACTGCCTGCCGCGGCGGCAGGGAAGAGCGCCAGCGCCAGAAGTGATGGAGCCGACCATGGAGGAGGACTTGGCTCCAAGGCTTGAAGCACGAGCATAGCTAGCAGAGGCTCCAGCTCCAGATGGAGTGAAGTAGGCACCATTAAGCAACATGTCTCCCTCTGACCTCCAATTCCAGCTCTTCCATTGGCTTGCTGCTGTATCCACCCTTTTAGTCACCTGCAAAAACCGCTTGACAGCTCCCCATTAGCGTTTGCTTGGATGTAGATTGGTCGAGGTAGCAGATCATGTCTCAAACTCTATGCGAGATCTTGCTCAGACATCATACTAGATAAGAACTTGATATGATGATTGAAATATTGCATTGCAGTAATTAAACTGCGTTCACATGTTAATGAAGAGAAAGTGAAACAATTATTTTCTGTAGATTTTGTCCCCATGCATGCTCTTTTTTGCGGCTCAACAAGGAGATTATTGAAAGTTAGACTGAGTTTGCAGTTTGACGAATTGTTACCTCCTTTGCAAATGGGTTGGACGGAGCTGCATATCTGTTGCCCTGACTGTTGATGGTGGGGCTGGCACTACCGCCAATTGCATACATCTCCCAGTGCGTGTAGTCATTGTTCACCACATGGAAATACCCATGCCTACACCTGCATTGACAACGATATTGTGCTTTAGATTAACTCTTTTAGAATATTAATCTTGGGGAATCATTTATGTTTTCTGATTTTGCATATATAGCATTCATCACTATGAAAATCCACTGCTGCTGCTGTTATCTTGTTTGTTTCGGGTGAGTACAATAAGTCGTCCAATTTGAGGGGTTGAAAGTCAGACTTCACCTTGGCATTCTCTGGATGAGGCCCTCCCCGAAATGGTTGTAAGCGATAGTCACCTGCATTTGCTTGTCTCTTGTGTAAGAATCACTGTGGCCTAACAGCATCACCTGTTTCAACGAGTAAAAGTAACATCATCAATCAGCACAGGTCCTTTTCGGTACCAGCACTTGATCACAAGAAGCAGGTCGCTCCAAACAATCAAGCAACAATCATTAAATTCAGATGCACCTCATTATGGTGGGTGAGGTGGTTGTTAGAAATTGTAATGGCTGTTGAGCCCATGACAGCATCCACGAGGCCATCGGCACATTTGGACAGCGAATTATGATCCACCCAGATATGGCTTGACCCGAAAATGGATACGGCGTCGCCATCGGCCATAGTCCTCCAGCCATAATGACTTGGCGAGCTCCTGACCATGGCATTGCCAGTGGGCTTGCAGTCATGGATGTGAAGACCGTGAATAATAATGTTGGTGACGAATTGGATGGTGATGCACCCTCCATTGGCAATGTGAACATTGGCACCACGGCCATCGATGGTCTTGAAGCTGTTCATGATCAGCTCTTGCTTCAACACAATTACCATGTCTCGCTTGAAGACGATCCAGAGTGGCTTGTCCTGGATCACAGCGTGGCGCAAGGTGCCTGGCCTGGGGTTGACAGGGTCATCGTCGCTCGGGTCAGTGACGACGTAGAACCGGCCATCGCGGCCACCAATGGCATTGCGACCAAAGCCAATGCCGCAGTCAGCCAGGCGCTTGCGATTCTTGTGCCAGTTGTGATCGCACCGCCAACAGTCATCAATTGGATTACCAGTTCCACAAGAGAAATAACCCAATTTACGCCTCTCCGTGCTATTGCGGATGCTCCTACAAAAACAAACCCATTGTTCTTGATCACAGATGAAGACTTCTCATCTATTAGGAAAACCTTTGTGATAGAAGGAAAAAGAAACTGCCAAGATCCCTCTGAATGTTCAAACTATCGGATATGTTTATTTAATCTCATGATTTAGTTCGACGTCGTGTGATCGTTGCAAGAAATTATCCCTTCTTAATTCAGGAAATATGCCAGGGAGGGAAGAGCAAGGAAACTGTTGGTTAGAGACGGTAGAGAATTGGATTGTGAAAAGTAATAATTAGGACAGTGGAGTGGCCAATAATGTCTACGATTTGTGTCGGTGGAGGTGACTTGCCACATTTTCCCTCTAACGGTCAAAAGCCGGATCTACGAACAGGTGTGTAACGGTGAGTTACAAGTGCCCAGAAAAGTAAGCAATTTGTCTGTACACGAGCCAATTGGATCTATTATTCAGTATAACGGATAGAATTTCGCTGGCTTGATTTCAGAAGTGGCAAGCGAGACCAGGGTCGATGCAATAGTTTGTCTTCTTCTTGCACACACATGGGTGCTTGGACCCATATCTTCGCTGGCACAAAATCCGTTTTTTTTTTCCCTTCCCACATGTCATTCTTATTGGGGGTGTGTAATGAGGATTTTCACATGCAAGTCAAATGGAAGGAATTGATGCTTGACGCCTCTCAAGTGTCGCCACAAAATGTGAAAAGGGTCTCATCTTTTTCACTCTCTTCCCACCTTTCTGCTGAAAAGTTATGGCTAGAGTCGCTCAATCAATTTCCCCTTCGACGCCAAAGCTTTAGAAAGCTAAGTCGCACATAGGTGTGAACATGGCCAAAATTGAATTCGTCCTAAGCAATAAAGAGCATTTTCAGCAGCTGTGAAAGAAGGGGAGTGAGTGACTCTAGCAGAGATCGGGTTGTGTCGCAATCCACTGCAAGGAGAGGGGACAGAGATGCTACATACATACACAAGCATCGGCAAGAGAGGGAAGAATTTATGACCCGGAAAAACGGAACTCAACATCCCCAACGGGCATGTAGGATGGGGACAAGGAGGTTTGGTTTCCTCGGATTCCCCCATCGCCGTGGAAAAAACTCATTTGAAGACGAAGCCTAATTTCACAATCCCGAGAAACGAACGGGAAACATGCAATTCCAATAAATTTGACAGTAATGGGTCCGATGGGTTGGGCGTGTTTGGCGAGGTGGTGTGATTAAGATCCGTGAGTGGTGAACAGTAAATTTCTTCACCATCCCCAACCAACCCATCCACCCCCCGCACGAAGAACATCCTTAAGTCACGTTTAGTGCAGTCGGGACTCTCTACGGACGAGAAGATTGAAGCAATCGCATATGAAAACTCAGAAAAGGGACACTCACATTTCCACCATGGAAGCAATTTCCTCCGGATCTTCCACCGCATGCTGGCTCGAATGGTCCACCTCCAAGCTGAAAATGGGCCAATCAGGAAAGGGGTCATAAAAACTACAAGCGACAGTGCAAGACGAGGCACGACGGCAGGAAACATGTCTCGGAAGCGACTACTAGACGCCGCCGCTAGCCTTAAAGAAAAAAAGTAGGACACGACATGAAAATGGGTAGTGCGCGTGCTGTAGAGTGCGCCGCTCAAGGCCATGGCCGACGCCGAGGGCGGCCGCTGATAGTCACTACTCTCGCTAGCCCAGTGCAAAACCGTTACGAAAAGGCACTAGCCTAGCCTAGAGAGAGAGAGAGTGAGTCATTAAAAAAAAAAAGAAAAAACTAGAGAGAGAATTCCCGGGCGACACACCACGTGATTTCACCAAAATTACCAGAACCGGATTTTCTTTTTTGGTTTTCTCTTTCTTTTTTTATGTATATATTTTGGTGAGTATGTAGGGCTAGGAGTTACAGTTATTGGCGAGGCGGCCAATGGGGATTGGTTACTAGCTCCACTACGGGAATCCTAAGGAACCTAAGATAACCGAACAAATGGTCCAGATCCGGGGATCCGGAACTCAACGGCCGGGATCCTTTTTTCCAGTTACGAGCCGGTAACAGGCGAATCCAACGGCCACGAATTGACGTTAAATCACAGATTCGACGGCCCAGGTCCGGTTTCTCCCTCGGGAGGGGGTTTTGTTAGGTTAATGAGGATGAGTAAAAAGTGAGTCCAGTGAGTTACCTCGCGGCCATTGACGAGTCGCTCGAGCTCTGCATCTTCTCTATTTCCACATTCCTACAGCAATAAGAACTCGCAATCAGAAAAAAAAATATTTATATCATGAATTACTACTCTCCCTTGCCCGAGCGATTTCAGGGAGTTCGATAAGAAGACGTTGAAATGCTTTCAGAAAAGTGCTTTGTGCGCTGTTTTCGCCTTGTGCGCTGTTTTCGCCTTTCCGTACCAAAAATGCTGGTGGTCCTTAATGAGGGCGGAGTAGTGTGTGTGTGTGTGCGCGCGCGCGGGCGCGTGAGAGAGAGAGAGAGAGAGAGAGAGAGAGAGAGATCGCCGACATAGCTATAATGGAGTCGCTACATTATGCAGTAGCTTTAACGCCAGAACGTGCCGAGACAGTGACTATGGGGAAACTAGTGAATTATGCCGAGGATGAGCGACTAGAAGCGTTATTTCTCGATGAGAGAGAAAGAAGAAAAGCTCATTGACGCCAATTTGTGGTCAAAAAGTGCAAAAGGAAGGAAAAAAAAATAACAGAGAGGGGAGCTGCTCAAAAGCATTGTAGTCGCAAGGAGACGCAACTGTGTACGTGGGTCGCCGGACCGAGGGAATCTCTCGATTCGTGCAGCGATAACGCAATGTAGGTCGGTAAATCTCGTTGCCGAACAAGAAGAAGCAGTTTATGCCTAGGAACAGGGCTCGAAGAGCCAGTCGGTGCGAGCACATTCTCAGTTTCACGCATCTAGAGAGCGAAAATGCCAGAGAAGGATCTAAGTTTCTTTTTTCTCGGACAGCAGGAGAATCTCCATATCGTTTCAACTCGACCACGGACGAGAGAGAGAGAGAGAGAGAGAGAGAGAGAGAGAGAGAGAGAGAGAGAGAGAGAGAGAGAGAGAGAGAGAGAGAGAGAGTACCATGGAGAGATTCTCACGATCGTCGCTCCGATAAACAGCATCAGGAGCACCACCGCGCTCACGCAGATGAGGCTCTTCGCCGCGGCCATTCGCCGTCCAAAGTCTCTCCCTCTCTTTCTCTCTCTCCGTCGGCGAAGAAGAAGGTGATGCAGAGAGGGAAGGAAGAAGCTATAGCAAGAAAAAGCGGAGAAGTGGAGAGTCGGAGGTGAAGGTGCAGCAAAATGGACGCTTTTATAGAATTTCTCCGCAAACAAAGTTTTTACCTAAATGGAAACACCCCGACGCCGTTACCCCCCACTAACGCCGTTAGCCAACTAAAAACTTGTTCTTTTTCCCTTTTCATTGGTGGACAGAAAAGAACCTTGTGATTGAAAATATTACGAGAGACGTAGATTAAATGCGGTGTAAATGTAGCTATTCACTATTTTTACTAACTAAGGCCGATTCTTTATTTTGCTATTTCATATAATTTATTCTTTTTAATATGAGGATTCAGCTAGTTCATAAATCGAACATTGTTATTGTAATGTTATTGTCATTTTCATGTTAAGTCGAGCGGTCTTTTCAAAATTTTCATAGAATTTGCAAAAAAAGAAATAGAAGGAAAAAATTCATAAAACATATGGGCAAAAAATTCAAGAGAAAAAAATACAACTCTTTTCATACGAGTCATTCAAGTAAGCACGAGCGAAATTTACTTGTGTGGATAAAAATAAGGGACATCGATAAACCCATTGTATTATGTAAAAGTCTCATATAATTGTTCCATTCCATTACCAAGGAAGGAATGTACTTTTTGCAGCTCTACTTTAAAATTGAAAATTACGTCAATTAAATCAAATAAACACAAAAATACAGAAGGTTACAACTTCTCATCGGAAAAAGCAACAAATGAAATTGGGATATGAGTTATAGATTAAATTTCATTTTTCGTAATAATCCGAGTCCATTATGAATTGAAAAATTTTGACTTTTCATTGGAACAGCCCAAAAAGAAATTGCTGAAATGCTTAGTACCAGAAAAGGAAAACAGCTATTTTCTTTTTTTCGTCTTTTTGGCCACGATAATTAACCTCAGAAGGTCGCTCTAACCACTACTTTAACCACCCCTCAATAACCTCCCTAACCGCCACTAACAACTCTCTCTCTCTCTCTCTCTCTCTCTCTCTCTCTCTCTCTCTCTCTCTCCAGTCCAATCGCTGTCCTGTCACGCACGTGCCCAGCGTCGGCGATCACGTGCTGATCCTCGCTTCCCTGTAAAACGTAGTGGCCGTTTCCCTCTTGACGGCGTCCGTTAATCATGGTCGGATTAGATAAAGGGGGGACTCGGGAGTCCACGTCAGCAAGTCCGTTATGGAGCGGGGGGGGGGGGGGGAGGGACGGAGGCCGTCAAGGGAATGTTTTCCTGAGTTTTCCGTACGGAAGAGAGAGAAAGAAGGAAGGGGGGGGGGGGAGGGGATTCACGGAGGCCAGGGATCACGGTCCCTGCGCTGATATCGCGGCATCGCTTTAAATTACGGACAAAAGCAAATTTAATGGGCATAAAAATAATTGCCTCAAATAATAATATTTATTTCTTCTTTGCAAAAAAAGTAATAAGAAATGTCGGAGGGGAAATCAAGATGGTGTCTCGGGCGCCAATCACGGCCGTTCGAGACTCTCTGTGTCTTTGACTCCGGATGGCTTTCAAAAGTGGACACGTAATTGAAATTCTAACGCGTTCCATGTGGTTTGGTGAGGAAGCTCGATCTTCTTTGGACTTACACTCACCATCCTTGGCAGGACTTAATCATATTATGTATTTGTTAATTTCCATTTATTTCTAATTCGTTATGTATTACCAATCAACTAATGTATATATTTTCAAATTCTCATTCCATGGCGTATATTGTATTTATGAGAGTTTCATGGCGGCACAAATTAAGATACGTAAACGAACTGTAAAATCAAGACGACTATGGCACATAAACTTTATCATTACTCCCTATACGTCGCGCTCTTTAAGAATAATCATATGCCGTAATAATTTTTGTTTGCGCTTAACGTGTATGCGAAATTGAGATATATTTGCATTTCATCACGTATAAAATCTTACTCAAAATTCCTTATTTTGCAACTCCGCTCACTTAATTGATTGTGTTTATGTTGATTAAATGAATCATTTGTAATTTATGAACGTGAGATTCCAATTCTAGAATAATGTGTTGATTCAACAATCAAGACACTTGGGTTATATGTATATGTATATGTATATGTATATATATTCAAGGTCACAAAATAAAGTGGAGGGAAGTGGCCAAGTGATTCAATAAGCACGAAGGACAGTCGTAATCAATAGCATTGATCATAGATCATGCTAGTTGATGATGTGATGGACGATGCACTTGAACATGATTTTCTCCTTAAATGAAAAGTTCTTATTCGAGCCATTATTTAGTATCATTTTGTGTTATTTCTAAAATGGTTTAGATTTTTGTTTTCATGCTACTGTATTTTTGAGTTACTCGACAGTATTTAGTATCATTGCTTGTGATATAGATGAAAGTTTGAGCTATGTTAAGAATAAATATAACTAAAACTAGCCTTACATTGTAATTTTATAGGTTTTCTATTCTCTTAATAGCCTAAATTGCCGCGCTAGCCCTGAAGCATACTGCATTTATTTTTCTTGCCGACCTTAATAATCGTCCGCCCTTGCTGGTACTCCCCATGAAGTGCGCCGTTCCCCTTTTATTTATTTATTTTTTTTTTGTATTTCGTAAGTTTTGTCACTCTATTTAATTATCTCTTGCCTTTGTTCACATAAAAAAATAGCACAACTTTTATAAAAATGCATAACAAAATCATGTCGAGATCGATCATTCTCCTTGCAATTAATACTTTTCTTGCATCTCCCACTTCCTTTCTTTCTTTCTTTTCATTCCAACTCGAATGTTGCGCTTGCCTCGTCCAAATCATATTTAGGCTACGTTCGTTTCACGGGAAATAACTTCTATAAAAATATTTTTCGGATTTTCCGGCATTTGTTTCATTGTAAACAAGATAGTCGAGGAAAATATTTTCCATCAATGAAAAAAATTACCTTTAAAAGTGGGGAAAATATTTTCCGCATTTTAGTGAGTGGAAAATATTTTCCATCTTCTTTTTTCACCTTTAAATATTTTCCATATTCTCTCAAAAGTGGCATGTGACTAGTGGCCAGTCAATGTACCGCGCCGGGTCCGACCAGTTAAATCAACGGATTTAAGGCGTCAAAAAAGAAGATGGAGGTTTGGGAATTTTTGACGGGTCGATGAAGTTTCTTTTGTGTACACATCGGCCGAGCTGTACGCGTCTCGAATCAATTTCGACAGCTTTAGATTGCTGCCTCTGCACGACGAGAAACACAATCACTAAAAGCCTGCCGTACTTATCCATATCGGCCTGTTAACCTAAATCCATGCATGCCATAATGATTTAATACGCATCGTCTTCGGGGCGCACGCAAGTACAAAGGTCGCATGCGACCCTCAAAGATCTTGGGGTATAATATTTATTCATTTATTTATTTATACTTTATAATATTTATTTCTATTTTTTATAATATTATTTTATGATATTTATTTATTTTATATTTTTTATTATAAAGATTATAGGTCAATCTAGGCAAGGCCGGTCAAGCCATAATCAGCTTTATTTGCGGGGATTGAGAGAATTTATGAACGGATTGAGTACTGCGATTCCGCCTCTTGAAGGGGAGCATGTGATGTTGCGTGATTGTGGCTAGCCCCCGCCGGACGTGGTGGTCGGTTGCATACCCAAGAAGCAACCCCTGCATTATTTGCACATGGAAATGTATATTCCCAAATAAGAAAAAAATAAGAAAAAACGAAATAGGAAGAGAGAGAGAGGAATCGATGAGAGCGTTTATGACGCACCCCAAGTCAGGCTACTCTAACAATGGGATTGGAAGAATGATTCATGCGCGAGCAAAAATTTCAGTTATGCACCTGGAGCTTCCTTGATACAAATCAGAAATAACCTAATTCTAATGTCGGTTGATCTTCTTGGTCGAGAGAGTTGGTCTTCAATGCGGGCTGTGCCAGTTTATGTCTCCTTTTTCCCAATTCTTTAATCGGTTTAAAATTGCATTTCTTTTTCATTGATAGATCTGTCATAGTTGATCAACATGTTTATCGCTTTCTTGCTATATACAGCAAAGTCGTTCGTACACCTTGATGAATTTGCCAGACATAGAGTCTCGGATACATGGCGCGCGCAAGTTCAACACCTCCCCGGTCGTGTGAATTTCACGCGAGACCAATCGATATCGAGAGCTTGGAAGTATTAGATTCACGTGTAGTCGGATCATCTACAAACTTTTCCTCGAGACTCTTGTGGGGTTATTGGATTGGATCATCAATGTCTATTTTGAATTATGTTATTGAATGCGTGTAAAAGAGAAATTTTTCTTTTTTTTTCCTAATTTGGGAGTTAAAATGTGTCATCGTTTTACGATTATTAGAGACGGATTAAGTTGTGACTATTGAATGGACAATTAAATAATTTGAAAGAACGGAATTATATTTTAGTTGAAGAGAAAAATAAAAAAAAGGATTGCCATTGATTTCACCATTTTGAGAAAGAAGCGCCAATTGAGGGTTCAAACTGACTGTGCCATTGATTTTCACCCTAATACTAAGGAAAAAGGGAAAAATCAGAATATTTTTTTTCAGAAAAAAAGGTAAAAGTAAAAAAGAAAAAGAACAATCAATTTGACTTCTTCGAGCCCTTCGATTTCACCCTGCTTTTACACTCGCCCGATCGTCGCTCGCCCAGCAACTTTTTATTTTTTTATCTGTTTTTTTTCGGGGGTGGGGTGGGGTGGGGGGGCAGGATTATGTTTTCCAAGTGGCTCCCATCATGGCAGTTTTTTCCTTTTCCCCCTTTTCCACTCCTCTAAGTTGAAAATAAAATTGTGTTTTCCCCTGGAATTACAGTTTTACCCTATCATCACGCGTACATACAAAAAGGTGTTCGCCCCCTCTCGGCCATCCATCATGATCATACTCTCGGGGGCAGAACAGGGGCCATTGATTGCGTGGACCAGCTGGGCACGGGCTTAGTATTGTTATTATGACTTTTTTCGCGCATTGACTTTTTAACCACAAGATGATCATTCCGGGTCCCGCCATCCGACGGTTCAGATTCTAGGGGAATCTTGCGTGATGATTTAGTTGGGTATTGCAATTTTTCCTCATTCTGGAAAAAAGCTAAGGTTAATTTAATTCCAAACAGATATCCTACTACACATTTATCAAAATTTAATACGTGACTCACAGAAAAGTCGTAAATCGATAATTCAAGACAAATTTACTCAAAAATAATTTTCGTCTAAAAAAATCGGAAATCAGTTCTCCCATTATACGTCTACCCCTATTAATTCTCCTCTCATAGGAAATCCTAATTGGTACTCCCGACTCAAATACCCTCTACCAAAACACAGATGCATCAACATACACAGATCTTCACCTTGAAATATGTCATGTAGTCATGTACATTGTGTTTCGACGCTCATGCATTTAAATAGAATATTGGATAAATGATAATGGAGTGTATATTTGGATGACAATGCCCGTTTGGGTTTCTTTTGTAAGATGGAAAGTAGTTCTTTATAAATGTGTCGTGGAGGTATCGGGCGAAATTTGATTTATGTTTCAATTGTATCATCGGGCGCCAATTTATAACTTTTAATTGGGTTAATGGAAAGAACAAGTATAGATTATTTATCTTCAAACTATAAATCAATCTTAAGGATAAGGTAACTTGTAGACATGTTAAGATGGGTTATAAATCTATTTCTTAATTCATATATAATTAAATTGTTATGTAACGTAGTTATATTCAATAAAATTGTCATAGATGAGTTTAAACATAATATATGTATTAAATAAGTCATAAATAGGTTTATAACGTATTTAAACCTAACATACTTCTATAGCTCTCTTTTCACTCTCTTTGCCCTTCGCTCGATCTTGCTTTTACTCAATGTGCACTCCTACTTCAGTTTGGGTATGAATTTTCTTAGATTCGGTTATGTGTGAAAGTACTTTAACGGTATATATCAAGCTAGGTACATGTTAGGCATAAACCACCAAATTCACATTACATGGAAACAAGTCAAATGGGTCTATATATGTCATACCATTTTCAAATCGATTAAACTTATCCATTTGGCAAGTCTATTAACTTGCATTAGTAGTTCTTTGGTGGAAAAAAAGAAAGCAAACTTAGACTATTCCAAGAAAAAGGTAACTATGGGCGCGAATGGTAACTCTTCTGTTCACAAGAAGAGTTTTTTTTAGAAACATTTCTTTCTCATTTCAACTCCCCGAAAAAATTTCCGAGTAAAAAAATACACTTGATAATTACACAAAAGTTTATACTCTTAAAATAGAAAAAGAATAAAAATGCGTTTGGTACGATTCATAATTTTTTATTATTTTTAATGCTAAAAAATGACTGACTGTTGCCCGTCGCCCATCCCCTATCGCCGCCACCGGCCACCCATAGCCCACCGAAGGTGGCGACCGACGGCCAGTGATGGGCGGCGGCGGCGGGTGGCTACAAGAGATAAAAAGAAAAAAAAAGCTTATTTCTAAAAAAAAAAAAGCTTATTTCTCAAATTGTTCCCTGGAACAAAAAGCAATTTGCTTCTTACTTCTAGCCCAAACATATTCCCGGAAGCAACTTTCCATTCCCGAGAATAAAAAAATAAGTTGGCGTTACCAAACGAGTTTCTATTATTTTTTTTATTCGGAAAACAAAAGAATAGAAATTAAGAGAAATTGAAACTTTACCATGCCCTGTGTCGCTCAAGATGTCGTTTACCTTTTATTCTTGATACGATGAAACAAAGCCAACAGTAAAAATGGCCAACGATGTCTGAAGTACGGTGGATTCAGTGTCATAATAGACCAAGGCTTCTTGTACACATCTTTAGAGAATTAATCACTCCATCACCCGCGATTATACACATATATCATAGGCGTTAACCACCTTGTCCTTGGGTATGTTAGAAGCTTCATATCCCCAAATCACGAAGACCCACTGGAGGAAAAAAAGGGTGTTCATTATGTACAATTCCCCCTTGTCTCTCGTGTCTAGGGCAAGGCCTTGATTAGTGGTTAGGGCAATATTTTTTAATGGGGTCCCCCACGAAACCCATCAAGAATGGACAAATCCTGAAATTCTTGAAACACACGCCACATAGGGAGAGAGAGAGGGAGAGCTTTTGTTGGGGGGGGCTTTTTCTCACTCGATTGCATCTTCTAATTTTATTTTTATTTCTCACGTAAAGGGAAAAGGGGGAAGGGAAAAAGGGAGGGAGATCTTGTAGGGTCGAGTCGGGGGGTGGGTTGGTCACCGGAAATCTGGCGGGTCGGGTCTGGTCTGGTTTTCACTAATTTGCTTTATCTTAAAGCGACGGACGCACATTTCATGCAAATTCCCGCAAGCGCCATTGAAATGAGGAGCTTTTTGGACACTCTTGAGCGCCCTGTCCTTTTTTTAAGGCTGCTAAGAAAGAATGTTCCACTTATTATTACTACTGCTACTACCACTGTTGTTGCTTTCATTTCTTATCACGGTTATTTTGGGAAATTACCCGAAAGCCCCCAAGGAGGTTTACGGGTTGTACTTGTTTTTCTCGGATATATGCAACGCACGTAACTTTTAAAGGGTAAAAGTGCCTTTTATGTTTCATTTTTTTAGGAAATCTTTCATTTTCCTGTAATTACCATAAAAATTGAAAAAAATGATGGGAGAAAACTAAATAAACTAAAATACTAGTGATAGAAAATCATGCATATCAATAATGATGTCGAACAATGATATTTTTTAAAATTGGATAAATAAAGCCAAATTTAGTAGGACTGAATAATGTATTCTAAGGAAAAGGACAGACACAAAATTAAATAAAAAGGACAAAAGGCCTCGATAAGAAAAAGTTCAAATGGCAACAATTGGTTACTCGTTATGAATATTCAAAGGGTTAATTAATGTCAAATTTATTAATTCATAAAACTATTTGAAAAATTATAAAAAGAAGGGAGGATGTCCTCAACTCATGAAAGAAAAAGATTAACCGAAATCTAAGGCGATTTTTTTAAAACTATTTTATTGATGAACAACTTTTTCAGAATTAATATCCATTTAAAAATATATATAATTAGTATCCAATGCTGTAATTTGATTTTTTTAAATTATCAAGGCATTTTTGTCCATTTTACTTAAACATGCTTCTTTTCATGCGTTCAATAATTACATTCATCAAATTTTAAAAACAGAAATTTTCCAATACTATTACCTGTATTTATTTATTTTTTGCTGACATTAGTAATTTAGTTTATTTATTTATCTCCATTTTCTTTGTTCCTTTTTTACAAAATTGGGAAAAAACACTTTTACTCCCCAAAATTGATGGGCACTACATGTACTATTGAAAATTTTAACATATAGTCAACGGCGGTAATAAAATAAAAGTTCATGAAGATAATGTGTGACATTTTAAAGTTTAGTGTACAATGTTTATTATCTCCAAAGTAAATGGAAATTTCGTGAATTTCTTCTTCTTTGTTTTTTTTTTCATATATATTTTTTCAATTGTCTAAGTCATCACTTGAAAAGGGTAGCCAATGGTGGGTAGTTATGTTGATTGGGAGCTTTTCCCTCATTGCCGAGGTCGAGGGTTCGAAACTCACAGTTACTAGTATCTTAAGTGAGGGTCATGGTGTTGGGGTCATATACTAATCTCCCCCAAGGTAGAGGGGCCTGACTCTTTGGTGTCGTCCCTGCACGGGGGACACGTGGTGGATTCATTGGTCATAAAAAGAAAAAAACTGATTTATGTTTGTCCGGGTACTCGAATTAAGGACTCGGCTTACAATTTGAGCCACGCTCACAATCTAGCTATTGCGATATGTGTGAACATGGGCGGTAAGCATGTTGAGTTAGCTCGTTGGTTGCAACAAGCATGGTTAGTTGATACCTTGAGCTTGCCAACGCGAGTTTTTATTTAATGACGTAACTTATCTCAATGTGTCTTCTTTGATCCCTTTGAGCATGAAGAGCGTGTCACAATCTGTAGGCATGGGTGAGGTTACCGTATCAAGCTCATTAGCTTTAGACCTTTTGGATCTAATGGTAATGAGCAGCATGTGCGTGTCTCTTCCATTGTTAAGCCGTGTAGTTAATTTGTTGAGGCGCATGTGGGTTGTGTCGGAGAAGTTAAAGATCCGAGATTGTAAATTTGGTCTCGAGTAGGCTAAAACATTTTGATTGGTACGTAATTCATTCACTTAAGTTTCAAGTGGTGAGATAATTATCAAAAGAATTTTAAGGCCATTATATGGATGTAAATTCAATTCTAAATTTTTAAATTTTGGCAATTTAGTTTAAAACTTTTTGGTTGTAAATTACTGACATAGCAGTGCAGTCGATGCCAATTATATTGCATGGCATAATAAGCGCTAATGTGGATGACTTTTGTAAACTTTTTGAAAAGTTTGGGTTTTTTTTTCCCAACATTCAGGGGAGCTTTTTCACTAAGGTCTGGCATTGCGGTGTCAAGTTTTCGGTTTTCAACTCGTCGTTTAAGCCTTTAGGGACTTGAAATTATTTCAATATTAAGCCTTCAATATACAATAGATCCGAATTAAATCTCTCTAAAAAGAAGAACTTTTATCTCGTGATAACCTACTCTAGTTCCCTCATAAAACTTTCATTGTTGAATTAGCCCTACACTTTCACGTGTTTTTAGCGATTCACATGGTATCATCAAGTGCAAACGACTCGATTTCTCACATTGGGGATGTGATGCCGACTCCAATTACTCCCTTGAACCGGCAGCGGTGGCCGCACGAAGTGAACGACACTGTCTTTTCGCAACATTACGGAACCTAATTCACGCAAAATTATTGAGCGGGTATAGGTTAGATTGCTTTTTGTTTTTTCACATGGGTATAAGCCGCATGCATTTTGTATTTTGCATGAACATGATTGAGAATAATGAGTTAGAAGTGAATTATTTGGGTCTAATCCCTACAAAACCTCACCTACACCTACCCATGCACCATCCATTGATCTTACCCACTCTAACATTGACAATACATTCTGGGATCGACTACGACAAGACATAGTTTTAAAATTTTGTTCACCGAACCAAGACAGAATTAGCCTCATCATGGGCTTAAACAATTGTTTGATTGGACGACTGACTTGGACACGTGTGGCATTACAAATTGAAGGCCGGCCGTCCCATCTCGGTAACAGCACGTGCCGCTGTTAATTCCATGGAACCAATGAACTCTGCAACGTGGCGAAGAGGGCCGTTGTCTTGTCAAGCATTCGGAAATTTCAGACGTGTCCAGTCGGCTTTAGAATTTCTTTCAATCAAATCGAAACTCCGATTTAAAATTTATTAGACTAGAGATACTTTATTTTTCTTTAGATAGGAAAAAAGTTTGTAGACATGATAATTTAATGCAAATGAGTAGTATTGCCGAGAATAATCTAAGTATACCTAGCTAAATCAAACTTTGAGAAAATAAAAAGTATGGGCTCAATTAATCATTAATGAGAACAAATCTGATTCATTACTAAATTTTTTAGGGAAGCAAAATTATGGACTCTGGGATCGATGTTATCTTTTATGATAAAGGCCGACACATATGTTGAAATTCTCACTTTGAAAAAAAAAATGAAATTGTTTGACCAATAGATATCTTTCTCATTCAATTAGAGAAGTGAATAACTTTTTCAAACTTTTCATGGCAAAAAAAATGTACTTTTATGTAAATGAACGTATTCGTAAAAACATTTGGAAAAAAAAGGTCTATTGGGTAGTGTCAAAAGTTTTTTCATTAATGATGTCTTTTTTATTGGGATTTCAAAAAGTTTTTTTGTGCCATAATTAAATAGTCAAACACTAGATTAAATAATCTTAATATGAAAATAATATTTTCTTAAAAGATACAAGGTTTCACCTTTTTTTTATTCTGTTTTATCCGATGGAGATTCTTATTTTCCTCATCGGTACACTTATTTGTTATATCATAATAAATAATTAAATTGCAATTTGACTGAAAACAGAATTGAGTTTTATTCCACCAACTCTCATCAAAAGGGAAAACTACAAAGGTGAGATCTTTACAAGCCATTTCAAAGTTGAGACCTTATGTTTAAAAAAGAAGACACTCTTTTTTATTGTACATAATCAACAAAATACGAGAAATTATTTTTTCCGCCTTATATATATATTCTATAGTTTCATCCATGATTAATTGAGTAAACTCAATCGGAGTCTACTTGAAGATTATTCAATGTGGTGGAACGGTTGTTTTCGTCTAGTTCAAGAGCATCATCATGGTCGCAAGAGGCAAGTTTCTTTCCATTTATGGGGCTATCTTTGTAAAGACTCACAATGTCGCCTCAATTGGGAGTTGATTTTGCCTACACCTCATTGTAAAGCTAAAGAAGAAAATATGCTGCTTGGCACCCACCCGGCCAGGGGGTTTTTGGGATTAGGTTTTGGCCACGAGATGGCGACTTAATCTAGCTTTTCCCCGCTGTTGTCATTGTCGATCAACCGCCTTAATTACCGACTCAATTGAGGATATCGACATATCGTTATGCTAAATTGACTTTGCTCTCTTTTATTTTTATTTTTTTGTAAAATAAGGCACGTCGTGACATTAAAGAATCAATGACTTTGAATCGAGATGTCACGCGCTAAATTCCCACAAGAATACTTTCTCCATATGTCAGGTCTCTAGGAAGGGCAGTTTAGCTCGTGTGCACAAGCAAGGTCCATTGGATAATTTTTTTTGTTCATTGGAAGAAAGTGTCCATGGAATTTAGTAAAGTCTAGATATCAATTTCTCAATACACTCGCACCATGCATTTTCTCCGGTCGATCTATTATGACATCGTTCAACCTGAGAGAATGGCAATTGGATGGACAGTGACTGCCCGTCGACCAAACATATGTTTGCTTTTTGACCATATATTGCTTCCTTTCTCCTCCAACAATTTATTCAAGAAAACGAAACATTTGTTTTGCTTTTAAGTTATTTTCGAAATAAGGTTGAAAATTATGTCTGGGAGAAAAGTGAACACGATATATCCACAAAATAGAAGTACCAAATGTATTTGATTAGTAACGGAATAATAAACAAATCAATCATAATATATAATTGCACGAATGTCAATACGGTCATAAACATTTCAATTTTCCCAATACTCCTGAACATTTTAAAGAAATTCTGATATAGTCATTCCAACCAATTATCACTAGAAATGGCTGATGTGGCGTTCAATCATCATTGGCCATCTATTCATAGATCATTATGGTAGGGATTTCTATGGCAATTAGCTAGAAGGATTATGGTGAGTTTTCATGCAAGAGATGAGGGCTACGTTGGCAAATTTGAAAGTTGGGGGTTGAATTAACCTATGTTCAATTAGGATTAGGATTAGGATCAAACAATTGGTAATTTTTTTTTAATTGACAAGTGATAACGTGCAAATATCATTTGGAGTGGGCTCAAAATCGATATGAATGAGAGAGAGAGAGAGAGAGAGAGAGAGAGAGAGAGAGAGAGAGAGAGAGAGAGAGAGAGAGAGTCAATGGCCATTTAATGATGTAAGGTTAACTAGCTAGGAAAAGGAAATTCGGTAGCAAATAGAATTAGACTCTATCTAACGTTGACCTTGGCACATCATGCGTCCATGTTAAATTGGCCGCCCAATTAGTGCTATTAATTATGGAAACAAGGAAAAAGGAAAAAGGGGAAAAAAAAAAGGTAAAGAGAATAGGTAGGTGCAACAATGGGACCCACTCCTTCCAGAAGACAAGGCTCATTAGTTACTCCTGCTGTGCCCATGTTCTTTCGATAGGCATGAAATTGTGATCGTTAATTTAAAACTTATCTATTTTCTTTTTCTCTCTTTCTTTTTTTTTTTGGAAAATTCATTAATTTGAGATATTGATGTCCCCACGAAAATGTACTCTTTTCAACTCAGTTCTCCAGTATTAATTAGCGATTGAGCTGTTTCTACGGAGGGCGATCCTCCGTACAATTCAATGCACTTGATTTCACATAATTGAAAAAAATGTGGAGCAGATGGCCGAGAAAATCGAATTAACATAGAGTTCCAACAACCAATCCCTTTCAAAAAATATATTTTAATTTCGTACGGATCTTAAGCTTGGACAAAGCATTTAATTAGTACGAAAATGTGTATTCATTTTTTATTGCACACGTTACCTATCGTTGCTTATTGCCTGAGTTTGGATGAGTTTACTTGTGTACCTAAATTGATGTATAATAAAATATGAGAAGATGGATTGATTTTATTGAAGTCGCACTCCAAACGATCGATCAGGACTTGGTAATTCTTCACATCTTGTCTGTTGTCAAGACACATTTTCAATTAAAGGAAATAAGATGGTAACTTCCTGTCGATGTCAAGCAGATTATGACTGTCGGATGTAGATTTTACCATTTTAAGATTGAAAAAGATCGCATAATAAATGACGATGTCATTGTAGGATATTATTGCTCTTGCTATTATTGAGGGTTGGATGAGTTCGATACTATCCTTGAATTAAGCAGTCGATTCATCTAAGGACCCGATCCAGTGCATTGGGCTCCATTTTGCTTCGAATCATCTCTCTCTCTCTCCTCTCTTCCGTGTTGACTGTTGGGACTCTTGGTGGTCATCGGTCGAGTTTTCTTTTCTGGTGACAGCTAAGCAAGTGGGTCCCGGTCTCCGCCAATCACCAATCAAAGAAGCGCGATCCCCGACCGCACATGCGGGGCGGGGGTCATGTGAAGCGCAGCAACTGGCGGTTGTTGATCACACACCGCTCATTAAGGAGAGAAACCCAAAAGGGGAGCACCGAATCTTTTTCGAGCTCTCCTTCTCTCTGTCTTCCACTTTTCCTCCTCTCATCACTTTATTCTCTCTCTCTCTCTCTCTCTCTCTCTCTCTCTCTCTCTCTCTCGTTTTTGTTTTTAAAGCTTTTTCTAATTTTTATTATTATTATATATTTTGTGTATTTTCTACTAATTTCATTTTTTAAAGCAAAATGCATGTCCGCGGAGTGATTGATGGACATTATCTTTAGTGATTCCATCTTGCTCCATCAATGATTGGGACCGTCGCAGCTAACTACTGAGTATACAAATGGAGCTGCTCTTACCCTTTTTCTTTTTCACATCCATTTACCTGCTATATAAAAGGGTAATAACCTAGAGTGATTTTGAAACGCAGAGTCAATTCTCGAGAATTCTCTTTTGTTCTGATTATAAGCTTCTGCAGAAGTCTAAAAAATTAGATTAGATGTTCAATAACGGAATTTCGATTCTCTTTGTGCCAGCACTTCGACAATGAAAAAAAAAAATGACATGAACCCGATATGAAAGGGCCGGGTTAGAAAATAAATTGGAAAGTGCACGTCTCCATTTTTAGAGATAAATTCTTTGTCTAAGGAAATTTTTGAAATGATATGCTTTCAAATTTATATAATTATTAATTTAATTATTTTTCCAAAAAGAAGAGATATATGCATGCTTTAAAATTTTAACATTCCTTGATGGTCCGCCTTTCTTTTAGAAATGGTTAATTTATCAATGCAATTTTCATTTACTATGATGCAAATAAATATGATTAACAAAAAGAGGTTAGAAAGTGCAGTTAACTATGCGTGCAAAAATTTCCCTTTTTACCCTTGAAATACCAAGCTTGCCACGAGTCACGAGCCACGAGTCCAAAACTTTGATGCTTGATAATGGTGCATAACAAATTAGATCTGATAGGGGAGACTTTTGAAAATTCATAAGCATCAATAATTAGGATAAGGTGCTTATAAATTATCATGTTCGCCTTTTGATTGGCTTATTAAATATTCACCGTTGTCGGTATTATTTGAAATGATTTATTTTAAATTTTTAGCCTGGAAAAAGAAGTGACTTTTTTTTAACGCTCGATCCACGTAATGACTTCAGATCCGAATACCACGCAACCTTTGACACATAAAAAAAAAACGCAATGAATTTCTAATCAACGATTTATGCGGTCGTCACCGTCAAAGGAAAGGAGAAAAGCAAAGGAAATAATGGGAAAAGACGCATGTCGCGGGCACCACGTGGTTTGCACGTGCGTACGGTCAGTTCGCTTTTGGGTCCGGCCAACCACCCTAACGGTACAAGCCTCCTGGCCTCCCAGCGCAAAAGTGCCTCCTTATCCACGAATCAGAGAGAGAGAGAGAGGGGCAAGGCAAAACTACGATTTTGCCCCTGTTTGTCTAAGGAACTTCTACACTTTTTTCCATCTTGCCGTTTGGTTTCAAGGAAATAGCAGAACGGATCTAAAATCGGATATTGGTATATATCAATATGATCCTTACAATATGCAAGTCTTACGATTCCGACCTTATGCTATAGATTTTTTCCGTTTATGGTCTATAAGTCCAAAAGTTGACCCTTTACCTACTATACATATTGGGCAATGAAAAGTGCATAAACCTTACAATCCCAATTTTCTAGGTCTTCAAATAATTGTAATTCGAAGTATAGCGAAAAGGTTTGTAAACTTTGAAACATGAACTGAGGCGGCATAAATAGATTTTTCTAAGCATCCATCAAATTCCACCACATTTATTACTACATGAATTTCTATAGTGTTTCTTGGTATATCTCTACCAATACTCTTTACATAGATCTTTTGGATATGCAAAATAAGGTTAAAAGAATGCTCTTTCCTGATTTTTCTATAATCTTAATTGTATGGTTGTTCTTAGCTTTGCTCGTGTAGACCATTGGCCCTGTACCAAGGGCGGGTTATTTCATGAAAAATAATTTTATCTGAAAAATTTTGTATCATTTACAAAAAGGAGTTAATATAAAAAAATCATCATTCATGCAAATGCTGGGAAATAAATTATTTGTCATAATAATAACATGTTCTATCAATTAATTATTTTAAGTAATATAAGTAATCATTTGTAGAAAAATAGTATCTACATTATTCAACAGAGCCTAATTAGATAGGATCCGTATTCTTGTTATAGTTACAATATTTCCATTTTTCTGGTCATGAACATTTATTTCCTTAAACCCAATGGTGGATAGCTGTAATGGTTGAGAGTTTACCCTCATTGTCGAGGTCGATGGTTAGAAACCTGTAGATACTAATGTCTTAAGTGAAGGGCCATGATGTTGGGGTCTTGTGTTAATCTCTTCCGAGGTATAAGGGCTCGACCCTTTGGTATCGTTCGGGCATGGGCGGCCATGATGGATTCATTGGTCATAAAAAATCCCTTCGTTTAAAATTTAAATAATATTTATTGACCCTTTTCAGTTTGAGAAACACCAAATCTGAGTTTTGCAAAGACTGGTTTTCTGATCAACATCGATGTTGAGTTGAACGGGCCTGTCCGGTCCAAACTTCGACGACAACCTTTTGACTTCCGAAGGAAAGTTCAAAAATTGGGCCATGTTGTTCTAGCCCCCCCCACAAAGAGCAAAGCCCAAAAGATTTCCTCTCGCCCGAAATCTGATTGATGGTTTCGTTCAAGAACGTGCTCTCTCCCTGGTCATGGCCGAAGCCTTATCACCGAAGTTGGACTGTTGTTGGCTGTGGGACGCTCACGAGCACAGAGCCTCCCAAGCGTTGCAGCTTTAGCAACCTGGTTGCCTAGAGAGGCCACTCTTGCTCTTCTCCAGGTACCCTCTATTTCTTTCCGCGACTCGAAGATCATTCACGTTGAAGTCGGGGTATGAAGTTAAGGCTGTGAACTCGAGCTGTGCCACTGCCGTTCAGTTGGAGTGAATTTGGTAGATTGCTAGTGCAAATGGCTAGACTTTCTCTATTTTTGCTACGGGGAGATTTCCGGCATGCAAACGATATGTTTGTTTAAATGTTTGTGTGATCTTCAAAAATGTTTCATCATCTTATGTTTTATCGATATGTTTTTGTTTTATAACCCATTTAGTATCAAACGGGTTTAGCGTCTTTTTGAATTAACATCGAACAGTTTCCCTCGATTCTTAAAGATAAACCAAACAATATTATGATTTTTAAGGAATTTGACTTCTTGGAATTGGATTACCTTTCTGGATTTCATAAGCACGAACCAAACAAGGCCTCGATGGTGTTGGTAATGGCAATTGTACAGTGCCGATGCACTGTCCCGTGTATATCTTATGGTGATTCTCTGGTTCAATGGTAATGGCACAGACATTTTTCAATGAAAAATATGGACTTTGCGGGTAAGTTGGCAGATTCTCTCCAGTGTGGCCAACCTATTGACACTTGGGATAGATATTGTCGAAAGATAGTGTCGAAAGGCAATTTACTGTCGTAGTGCTTGGATTGTGGACCAGATGACTCACTAATTTGTGACCATTGGTTGTATGCTCTTAAATTGTATTCTAGCGGATCTACAACCCAGTTTTTTGCATGGGGTTGTGATAAATGTAACTACCCTACACTTTGTTGCTGTCTACTACATGCTTTATCGAGCATCTATAGCAGCTTGGTTGTATTGCGGAGTCAGCTTCTCCTTTGTTCAAAATCGTGGCAGTTCAGGGATCTCATTAGGTTGATTCAATAATGTCAGTTATCATTCTGCTCGTCTATTCTCCATATGACATTTCTTGACTCATATATGTGCTGGTTTGAAAGTTTCAAGCTGTGTAGAGATGTTATAACTTCGTCGGATGTGCAAATTAGGCAGAGTTTAGCTTTTGGAGTATTTCATTATTATCAGTAATGGATTTTTTTTTTTTAGTTTGGGGGTGCTATGTTTAGGTTATGGACTCATTCAAAATGCTGAGTTTTACGTGGTAAGTATTCTTCATTTTTCTTGCAGGTGTGGCTCTTAGGCAGCTCAATATCGTGACATATATTGGTCAGTATGGCTTGGTTATTATGTAGAGGAATCCTGACGTATCCTCCATTGCTGAATTATACTGCATTCTTGAGAAGAAAAAGTCATGTGTTCTACTGCACAATGAGCACGACAGAAGCGCAAACAGCAACACAAGGAAGCCAGTCAGCACAAATCAAAATATCCCCACACAGAAAGAAGAAAGTACTTGATGATGTACTAAAAGATTATGAAGCAGTAATTGGCATAGAGACGCATGTACAACTCTCAACGCTTACCAAGGCCTTCTGCAGCTGCCCTTACAATTACGGGTCTCAACCGAACACCAATATCTGCCCTGTATGCATGGGTTTACCTGGTGCATTGCCGGTTCTGAACTCAAAGGTTATCGAATGTGCTGTGAAACTGGGTCTTGCTCTCAATTGCAAGTTGAACTTGAATTCAAAGTTTGACAGGAAGCAGTACTTCTATCCAGATCTCCCAAAAGGTTATCAAATATCCCAGTTTGATGTCCCGATTGCATATGGTGGTCACATAGATCTGGATCTCCCAGTAGAATTTGGTGGTGGACATAGGAGGTTTGGCATAACTAGGGTTCACATGGAAGAGGATGCAGGAAAGCTACTTCACTCTGGAAATGGGAGTTATTCTCAGGAAATTACTTAACCCCTTTTTGTGCTTTTTAATTGTAGGCCTTGCTTTTTTTTTTTTTGGTAATTTTGTATACCCCTTCACCCAAAATTTGTCTAGCCAAGTGTTTGTCATGCGCATGAGATTCATTTACTTAAGTCATGGTTCATAAATTTGGTTTATTTATAACGGGAGAACTTTTTGACCCCCTTTGGTTGGCAATATTTTGATAATTGTATGTTACACATTTATGCACACTATTCTACTCAGGTGGAGCTATTCTGTTGCCCAGGGCTATTTGTTCTTCTAGATTTGGTTTGATGAGTAGATGGTACTCATGCTAACTGATATTGGTTTTGTGTGCAGGTTGATTTAAATAGAGCCGGAGTACCATTGCTTGAAATTGTGTCTGAGCCTGACATGCGAAATGGTATTGAAGCGGCAGAGTATGCAGCAGAACTACAGAGGTTGGTTCGGTATCTTGGCGTCAGTAATGGCAATATGCAAGAAGGTTCACTGCGTTGTGACGTTAACATATCTGTTCGGCCTATTGGGCAAATGAAGTTTGGCACAAAGGTGAGAATATAATTTTGTGACTCATGATCCGTCATTTTGAGTACAAGATTGATTAGACACATTTAAACTTCTGAATTCATAGTCTATATTGTTATTCGGTTTTCAGACTTGCATATATGATTGGCCTATCTTTGGCAATTGGTGCAATTTTTGATTTTAAGATATGATTTTTCGAAGACTATATTATGTTTATGTGATAGTGGGCATTATATGTTTATGTGGTAGCGGGTTTGAAGTATTCATTGGTTATTTTTCTCTGAGTGAGCCGATAAAAGTGATTTTTTGACATGTGTTAAGTAATAAAAAAGGAAGTGATTTTGTTGTGCTGCTTCCCTCTTAAGAACACTTTCGACTTTTGCACTTCTTTTCCCATGGTTGGTTACGCCTAATTATTGAATGGATATATTGGAGCCCTAAGAGAGCAATATACATTCTAAATCAAAAGTCAAATGTTAAACTCCTGCTCAATTGGTGGACAGCAGCTCTTCCTGTCATTCCTGATGCAGGATTGTCTAAAGACGTAAAAGTATAGGCTGGAAATAATACCTGTTGCAATCAATGAACAAGAAAAATACTATCAGATATCATCTCTTCAGCTGCTTATCACTGCTCGTGTGTTTTTTCATTTGTTATTCTTATGCATGAGTAAATCCATTCATTCCCCTTATAATGTAGTGATCAGGGATAGCGCATTAAATAGCAGGATTGAGGTAGCTTTTTCTTAACTAATGAAGTCAATATATGAGTAAAGAGATTTCTGATTTTGTTTGTTTTGGCAGGTCGAGATAAAGAATCTGAATTCCTTTTCTTCAGTAAACAGGGCCATTGACTTTGAGATTGCAAGGCAGGTTCTTCTTCTAAGTGAAGGTCAGGATGATCAGATTGTGCAAGAAACTCGTCTGTGGGAAGAAGGTTCTCAGGTTCATCATTGTGCCCTTTCATTTGCAAGCTGATGGTCCAGTATACGCACTTGACATTTGTGATTTCTATCCTTCTTATACTGTACTTACTTCTCCGGCTTTGTCTAGAAAACAGTAACAATGAGGAAAAAGGAAGGACTTTCAGATTACCGGTACTTTCCGGAGCCAGACTTGCCTGGGGTTACTCTTACTAAAGACTATGTTGACAGCATTCGTAATTCTTTGCCTGAACTTCCAGAAGAAAAGCGCAGAAGGTATGAAAAGATGGGACTCAGCATGCAAGACATCCTTTTCCTTGCAAATGATGTGAATGTAAGTTCTTGCTTTCTAATGCAGTCATGAAGGATCTTACTTATTGTGGCATGTAATTATTTACTAATGCTGGAAACCTCCTGTGAGCTGCCTAAGGCAAAAACATACCAGTGTAGAAAGAATGAAATGGAAGCCAGTGGTTAAGGAAGAAATGCTATTTCCATGAAAGACCGACTCAATAAAGGGAAAAAGACAATATTTGATGATGTGAATTCTATCTATGAACTGTTGCTACGATTTGACCTAGCATTAATGAGCAAAATTTCTCGAATGTGACTTCCTATAAAATCTTGTCCATATCCTTTACCATATTTCATACTTCCTACTGAAGGCTAATACTTTCTGAAACATATTGAGGAAGGATAAAACACACATTGGTTACTGACCTCGAATCATAGTCTCCACATGCATTGTGTTTGCTTATGTATTTCCAATTCAAGGTTTTATTACTGGTTACTGACCTATAGGCGTACTAGTGTTTGCTGATTAAACTCTCTCATATAACGAAGAGAATGGTAGAGTCATCTGACATTTGTTTTGCCTTTTGACTGGTGAAGGTAGCTGAGTTTTTTGATGCAACTATTGCAAAGGGTGCTGATGTGAAGCTGGCCACCAACTGGATAATGGGTGATATTGCTGCCTATATGAAAAATGAAAAATTGTCCATTGATGGGATCAAACTTACACCTCAAGAGTTGGCAGAGCTGATAGCTTCTATTAAAGGTGGGACTATTAGTGGGAAGATAGGAAAAGAGGTAAAACATGCTCTTAAATACATGCTTTCCAATTTTCGGTTGCCCAATTTTGCAGTTGATAGTTGTTATGTTCTGGGACTTGTGCTTCTGCAGCTTGCTGTGTCAATAGACTGATTCTTGTGTCAAATAAATGGGGGTCTTGCTGTAATCGTGGTTGGATCTTTCTACCATAACTAGATGATGAATTTTCCTATTACATTTAACTATTAAATTTTGGGGATTTGTGGGAGGGGGTTTGCTATTTTCTTTTACCAGTAAAACTGAATACGAGTGCCATTTTAGTTTGTGAATGTTATGTTAGTTTTGTTGGACAGATCCGTCTTCTGATTGTTAAGGCTTCTTTGTCTTTCCTAATTAATGGAAAGGTTGGGCTGTTAGAAAGTTTTTCTTTTGGAGTAGATCTCAATGTTGCTTTTATCATATATTTTGGTGTAGATATTGTTTGAGCTAATGGCTAAAGGTGGAACGGTGAAGGGAATGATTGAAGAAAAGGACCTGGTCCAGGTAAGTTCTTTTCCTTACTGCTAAGATCTTGAGTCTTGTTTGACAGATTCAGAACTAGGATTAAAATGACCTTAGGGATAAATCAGTAATTGAGGTTGTGGCACAAAGTAACGAACTAAGACTACTCATATTCAAAACAGTAACAGGAAATGCATGCATGCTTATGTGCCTATGGTTTCTGTCTGTGTGTGGGTAAATGTGGGTGCAGGAAGGCATGTGTAGTTGTCAATACATGCATGTACTTTGCTTTGTGTGTGTTGGTACACAATTGTTTGTATATCCTATAGGTGCATGTGGTGAATCTAATGGAGAGATCTACCACTCTTGTCAATAGTTTTGCCTTTGTGTTTCTTTAATCAGTATCTGGAGTTTTGCATGTCTTGAAATTGAACAAATTGTGACATTTACTCCAACTGATACTCTCTATGCAATTGCGATTTGGATGAGTTAATTTAGTTTGCTGTTGGTAGCATTCAGAGTTCTTACCATGCTACGCTTCTATTTTGATCCATTTTTGGTCTTTGATAATATGCACAAAGTTCATTCTATCTGTAAGAACCAAGCATCAGTTTAAAAAGTATATCTTAGAATGCATCTTTGATGGCTTTTAGAAGTAGTTAGCGCTCCTGAGAGGTAATGTGGTACTGCATAGGAGCCTTCTCAATCATCAAGAATCAGCTGCTTCTCTGTACTTTCTTTGTCTTCTTTTATAAAAATTTGAGACTTGTTTCTGGAATTTCTTGTTTGTGTATTGTATATCACATGTAAAAGTTGACTTTTATTGGTAAGTAATAATCCTGGAGACTTGGGGTTCATCACAGACCGTTCATTGCCATATTGAGATGGTTGTTATCAGATATTGTTCTCCATGAATCTCTCACCAGAACTGTGCATCTTCAAATATTTTGTGCTGGAGTTGGTGTCGGTGTCATTACCCCTCGGATGTTTCACTCAGTGTGTATAGTAACAGATCACTGATCCTGCTGAAATTGAGAAGATGGTGGACAAAGTGCTTTTAGAGAACCCTAAGCAATTGGAACAGTACCGTGGAGGCAAAACAAAGCTTCAAGGCTATTTTGCTGGCCAGGTATAAGAAAGTTCACTACCCAGAAAAAGAAGCTCAGACTGTTGTGTTTTGTCCAATTTGCTACTTCAGTTGAAATTCTTGTTTGCTCAATTGATGGCAAGAAATTCTGACTGGCTTCTCATGTGCAGGTGATGAAAGCGTCAAAGGGCAAAGCGAACCCAGGGCTGCTGAACAAGATTCTTCTTGAGAAATTAAGTGCGAAGAGCTGATGATTTCTCTTCATTGAGTTGGTATCTATGTTGTCCCCACTTGAGATGATGGGGCTTGGGGACAATTCTCATTGGCTGCGGATCATTGTTGTGCGATCAACGCATCTCAATTTACATCTCAAGGAAGATTACTTAAATATGGGCTGCAATAGTAGTCTTGTCTGCAAACTTCTCAAGTGATGCACGTCTCATCCAACACAATGTGTATATCATTTAGATGATGGAAGGTCGGAGGTACTGTTAAATCTCTCTCTCTCGGCTGCTTCTTTTGGTAGTAGCCTATGGAGGATTGGATAACATCAAATGTGAAAGTTGACATATAGTTTTACAGATTTATTAGAGAGATTTGCCATTTTATGCTTTCCGTTAAATTCTTGTTTGTGCAATGCATTATTTGGTTGTCCTCAGGTAGCATTTCAAGTTGTGACATCCTCGAAATCGACACATCCTCCTATGAGCGGGTTAGAGGAATGATTGCCAAGCAACAAAGGGTTGAGGACCCGTAATTGGTATTTGATGTGGATTAGAGTTGAAGAAATTTAGGAGAAATTACTTTTAGTTTTATTCTTTTAATAATATATTACGTGAAGCATTTAGTCTTTTTATAGCTGTTGTTCAGCTAATTATTTGTGCTAACTATTAGGGGTGATCGGTTCCCAGGGCGGTCCGGTTCCCCCCCGGAACCGGGAACCGGACCGACGGGACCGGTTCCCACTTTTTAGGACCGTGGACCGGACCGCCAAAATATAGGACCGGACCGGACCCGACCAACCGGTCCGGTCCGGTTCTTGGGCGGTCCAATGGGCAGCATCAACTATGTCTTTTAGATTTATGACCTTTGAACCTCTTTTAACTGCATTACAAGTAATAACAACCTTCGGTTTGCAATCCATGATTCTTTGGGAAAGAGACTCAGCAGAAAATCCAACAAACACAACCTGAAATAAACAAGAAAGTACTTGTCATGTGAACTTTTCTGAAGATCAAAAACTTCAAGTGCATCTCCATCTGCAGTGTCCAATCTACAGGAGCTGGGGTCATAGCTAGTGCTAGAGCTGTTTGACCTTTGATTGACTGTTGAAGTGGAAGAAGAGGATTCCACAAACAATTCACTGATGGAACTGGCAGGTGATAAGCTAGAGGAAAGCTTCGATGCAGACATCATATAAGCTGAGAGATGAGATGCTCCAGAGTTGGGGCCTTTTGACGGTGTTTTCTTATCTGAACTGGTGGAAGGTAAATTACCAGTTCGAGCCTCAATACTTTTCTTATTAGACTTCCCCACCGATTTCCCTATCTTGTTGCTGAAGAGAAGAATGTATCACCGTAAACTTGGGCCGGCGTAAAGGGCTAGGGCTGGACATGGACCGGTCCGGGTCCGGTCCATTGGTCTGGTCCTTTTGGTTCGGTCCCGTGGTTCGGTTTGGTCCGGTTCCACCCAGGAACCGGGAACCGGACCACCCGGGAACCGGTTCCATTTTTTGGAACCGCGGACCGGACCAAAAGGATGAAGAACCGAACCACCCGGTCGGTCCGGGCCGGTCCAGGGTTGGGCGGTCCTGGATGCTCACCCCTACTAACTATCGAAGTAAAAAACCCGATATATTAGCTATAAATCTGGTTAGTATCTAATAGTTGTAACAAAAAAAAAAGAAGAAGAAAAAAGAAGAAGAAGAAGAAAAAAAGCAGCACCCTAAAACGTAGGAAGCAAATTCCTAAAAGCTAACAAACAAAATAATCACACTTCTACTACTAACTAGAAAATCCGATTCTGATTTTCAATACTTCCCCTCAAGCTAGGTTATGAATGTCTATTATACCCGGCTTGCATCTTAGAGTCTTGAAACTATTTTTGGATAAAACCTTGGTCTGTCGTCTTCCATCTCGGTTTTATTTGTAGAATCCATGGGTGTATCAGTTGGTTTGCACCCAAGTATACCATTTTCCTTCAAAAGATCAAGAGTATATTTGTGTTGGGAAAATTGCAATTCCTTTATATGATCGAGCTACCTGTAGGAAGTATTTGAGTTGACCTAGGTTTTTAACCTCAAATTCTTCTGCCAAGATATTCTTCAGTTTTCCAATCTCCTCTATATTGTCACTAGTTAGGATTATATCATCGACGTATATAATCATTATTGTTATTCTACCTTCAATCGACTTCTTAGCCAACATTGTTTGATCTGTTTGACATTGAGTGAAATTGAGTTTCTTAACAACCCTTGTTAACCTTTTGAACTAAGCACGTGGTGATTGCTTTAGGCTGTATAGGGATTTCTTGAATTTGCACACCTTGTTGGAGCTCTCTTTAGTGTCAATTCTTGGTTGAACCTGCATAAAGACTTCTTCATCCAATTCCCCATTCAAGAAGGCATTCTTTATGTATAATTGATATAGGGGCCAATCCAAGTTAGCTATAAGGGAGAGCAACAGTCGAATAGAGTTTAGTTTGGCCACCGGAGTGAAGGTTTCTTTGTAATTTATACCATATGATTGTGTGAATCCTTTAGCAACCGGCCTTGCCTTGAAACGATCAACACTACCATCAGCATTGTGCTTAATTGTAAAAACTCACTTACATCCGACCAATTTCTTCCCAACTGGCAATTTTGTATATTCCAAAGTATTATTCTTCTCAAGTGCATGAATTTATGGATCAAATTATGAAAATTTTAGGGATCAGATTGCATAATAAATTACAATGTAGAGATTATTTATATGATATTATAATTTCATTATTTTCATAATTATAAATCGGCCTTCCATATTCAATCTCCCTCATTCTACTGCGCTCAAGCTTTCCTAATACAATCTCCATTTCTCTCCCATTTTCTTTTACTCTCTTCCACTTGCTCTACTTTCCACAGTTAGTCTCCCTTCCGTTTACTTTTCTTTGCTACAAAAGTGTCTTGTCTCGTCCCGTCTCGTTTCGTCCCGTCCCGTCCCGTTGTTTTATAATGGCTCAAAGACCGTGTCATAACTCATGACCAGCGGCAACGTGCTGTCTTGTCAGGAGAGGCAATAATGATACTCCCGGCCTTTGTAGCGACTACTTTTGCAACACGTGGGAAATTTATGAAGGTGAAGAATCCTGAGGAGTTCATTGCTCATTGTTGTCGTGAGTATACTTGAAGGTACTTTTCTCCATTTTGCATTTTGTTTCTTTCTTATCCTTTCTTACCTCGCCAACATGCTTGAAGTTACTTCTCTCTTCTCGCTTCTTTTTCTTTTCCTTTTCATTACTCCTTCATGACTATTTTATCTTGACATATCCAGTTGATCATCCAGGGTGAGACCTACTCCCTGTCGAGCCTACCATTACTAAGATATAATCTTCTAATTTGGAAAAGCTATATAAGTCTCGTTTTGAAGTTGGTAATGAAGATGAAGCTTCATCGAAGTCGAAAGGATTTAGTTCACGGAGTGAGGATTCTCATGCCCAAGCACCCTCCCTAATGTCTTCTCCGACTCCTCCTCCATGACCCACCCCTAGAGTGAACCCAAAGAGGAACGGTGGTCAAGCTAGGAAATAGTAACCATCTCTCATTGATTATACATATTTATGTACGAGTTTAGAACATTAGAGGCGTGGTTAATCCTATTAGACAAGCCGAGATTAGACACTTGGTGAGGAGCAACATTTTATGTTGCATTGGCATTATTGAAACTAAGGCATCAGAGTCGATCTTTTTGGTTATCTTTGCTAGTATTATACCGGGTTGGTTATAGTATGCTAACTATGAGCATTCGGAACTTGGAAGGATATGGGTAGGATAGGATCCTTAAATAGTGGACTTTCAGATCATCGGTAGTTCTTTCCAAGTCATGTATGGCCATCTTAGGAAGTTACTATCAGATGTTTCATTTGCTTTATCTATTGTGTACGCGGCACATACTCCTGTCTTTAGACGATTTTTGTGGGATGATCTTATTGAAAGGGACGTATCAAATTGAGAGTTGCCTTGGCTAGTTGCGGGTGACTTTTGTGTCATTCGACTTTCATATGATTGAATTGGGAGTGCTAACAACTGGATTTCGACATTTTATGATCTATATGACTGTTTGTTAGAGGCATAATTTGACGACTTGAGATATGTGGGATGCGGATATTCATGGGCTATTTCACAGGGGGTGGACTGAATTCAGAAGAAAATTGATAGAGTTCTGGTTAACCGGAAGTAGAGTTTGGTGTCTTTTTCATAGGCATTTTTCCTTACATTAGGTTTTTATGATCATTCTCCCATGATAGGGCGTATTATACTATCTTTACGGGCATGTAGACCTTTTAAGTTCTTTAACTTTTAGATGTCGCATCCAGATTTATGTCATTGGTTTTCCAAGTGTTAGGTAGTAGCATCGAAGGTACATTAATGTTTCAGCTTTGTATTAAACTTAAATTACTCAAGACCTAATTGAAATAGTTCAATAGGGAGTCTTTCTCGGATATCTCTAATCATATGAGGGTGGCTATGCATCGACTTACTATTGTGCATTAGTCCTTATTGCAGGACCCTTATAATTCATTGCTAGCTTAGGATGAAAAAAAAGCTATGGAGGCCTTCTCTACTTTCAACCTGCATGAGAAAGCTTTTTATAGATATAAGTATCGGATACAATGGCTTAAGGAGGGGGACCTAAATACCAAGTTCTTCCACCAATCTGTGAAAAACAAGTAGCTCAACAACATAATTATTTTGGTAGCAGATGATTTTGGTATCCAGGTGTCTGCGCTAGATCATGTCAATGATGTATTTGTCTCTCATTATGAGGGACTCTTCACTTCCTCTGGACAATGAGCACAACCATCTCTTCAAGACATTCGGGCGATTCTCAACCACACTCTAGAGGATAGCTAGGTAAGACGCCTATCTTCTCCTTTTACTAATTTAGAAATCCGTAATACCCTATTCTCTTTAGTACCAAGAAAAGTCCCGGGGTCGGATGAGTTTAGCATTAATTTCTCTAAACAGTCTTGGGATATAGTGGGCCCGTTAGTGATTACGGCTATTATAGATTTTTTGAATTATGGGAATATGCTTCTCTAGTTGAACACCACCATTATAGCATTGGTTTCTAAAGTTTCCAGTGTCTCCTATAAGTACATTACTAAATTGCTAGCTAATTGGGTGGCATCGATTCTTCTATCGATTATTAGTACATATCATAATTCTTTTGTCAAATGCCATCGCATCAGTGATAATATTATGTTAGGTTAGGAGTTATTTTGTGATTTTCATCATGTGCCTTACTCTGCAAAATGTGTCATGAATGTGGATTTTAGAAAGGCATATGACACTGTTGATTGAGTGCCTTTGGATTCCGGCCAGGTTGATTATGTTGATCATGTCTTCTATGCAAACTCTAAAGTTCTCCATTTCTATTAATGGGGAATTGCAGGGTTTTTTTCGCTAACTCTAGCGGTTTTAGGCAGGAAGACTCAATTTCCCCATATCTATTCACCCTGATTATGAAGGTATTTTATGTGATCATTGATAGACAGACTAGCCAATTGGGTTTCAGATTCTATTGAAGATGCAAGCTACAGGATTGACCCACTTATTCTTTGCTGATGATATATTTTTATTCAGTGAAGTTGATGTGGTGTCTATTGCACTCATGAAGACAACATTTATCACTTTTATGGAATGGTTGGGTTTAGAACTTAATCATAAGAAGAGTGAAGTTTATATTTCGGGAGGTGCGGAGGATCTTCGGGCTTCTATTGTTGATTTGCTTGGTTTCAAGAATGGTACTCTCCCATTTCGGTATATAGGGATTCTAGTGATAGCGGGAAGATTGAGAAAGGTGGACTACGTATACCTGGTTAACACGATTACCAGACAAGCTCAATCTTGGACCCAGCGGTTCCTCTCTTTTGTGGGGCGCTTACAGCTTATCACATTAGTTCTCTATGCCATTCGCTTTATGCCATTCAGGTTTATTGGTCTGGTATGTTTATATTACCTAGCTCATTATAGAAAGATTTGAGCACATGCTGCGGCAATTCCTTTTGGAGGGACTATACCAATTAAAGGAAATAAGCTAAATAGTCTCCTGATATATTATCTCGCATTGGCGAGCAGCACGCTCAATCCTCCAAAGGACTGCCTTTTAGGAGTCGGATAACTTGCTTGAGTTAAATGACACATAATCGCTAACCTTATGTGTCGTGCGAATGAGAGAAGCTGCAGTTCCTAGAGTTTTTTACCAATCTAAAAAGAAGAAAGAGAGAATTTAGAGAATGATTTTTTGATTTTGTCCGAGAGGAATTTCTCTTCGGAAACTCTTATTCGCAAACCACACTACGTGTCTTTTTATAGGCAAAGTTACAACACAGGGTTTTAAAGACTCTTATCTTTACATGCCCGACGAGTTTTTTCCTTATGACAAAGGATACAAGACATAAAGACAACGTAATGACATACTTCACCTAAGTCTTCGGATGAAGACACATTTTCTCACACTACAAGACTACAAGACATTTATTACAATAGCCAAACTTTTCTTCTTCTTTTCGGACAAAGTCAAGACACATTTATTACACGTACAAGACACATGCTATTTTTTCTAGTTTCGATACCGACGATCGATAGGCTCTTCAGTTTATTGTCTTCTTCTGAATTATCGGTGGATTCTAGCAAGTCATCGTCATCTCTCGCTGTCCTTGACATGTCATGACTTGCAGTGCCGTACCGAGGATACGCTCCTAATAAGAGAGATATACTGGTGTGTCTCGTGGTGGATCATCAAAACTAAAATTTGTTGCTTCTAACAGTGCAAACTTTTCTTCTTCTTTTCGGACAAAGTCAAGACACATTTATTACACGTACAAGGCACATGCTATTTTTTCTAGTTTCGATACTGACGATCGATAGGCTCTTCAGTTTATTGTCTTCTTCTGAATTATCGGTGGATTCTGGCAAGTCATCGTCATCTCTCGCTGTCCTTGACATGTCATGACTTGCAGTGCCGTACCGAGGATACGCTCCTAATAAGAGAGATATACTGGTGTGTCTCGCGGTGGATCATCAAAACTAAAATTTGTTGCTTCTAACAGTGCCGTCTCTTCTGGTTGTGCAGTGCTATGTTGCATGTATGTACTGATCTGTGACAAAGAAAGATCAATTCCTTCTGCTTATGTAGAGGATTCGCTAAAATAAAGCGGACTGTCCTTTTGTCTTCTAAAATTTTGGATGATGGCTTTAAGCTAGTCTGCTGCGATATGTGGCTTGGTCGAGAACTAGCATAAAATGGATCAACAAATGGTTATTCTCCATATGCTGCCCATGGATCCTGAGAGTCTTGGAAATACTCTGGTAGAGTACTTGAGGAGGAGGGTGAAAAATCTTATGGATGTATAAACTGATAAATTCTCAGGGTTTCTTTGATAGATTCTTTTGGAGAGTAAAAATCCCACGAGACATTATCTGAATGTAAGGGTCATGCTTCTGGAGGAGTAACTTTATTTGCTTCATAAAGGACACGCTGGAGTTCCCGATAGGATGGGGGGTTTGATGCAATATTTCTTGAAAAACTCATATATATATATATATATCATATTTCTACAAATGGTTCTGAGGTTTATACATAATTGTACCCATAAATGCCGAGTACGCAGAATGATCTCCAAATGGATGAATGAATGTTCATGGCCGATAGAAAAGGATGATGATATGTCTTTCTGGTTTTGGATGAACATTTCTGTTTTCATTTCGGTCTGTACCAATTAATTGGTATTAGAGAGGTTGTCTTGTGCTTAGTCGATGATTGATTTTGTGTGCTTAGTAGGTGTTCCTAGTTGGAATTATCTAGTGCAAAGAAGAATAATCCTTTCAGCATGGTAATCCTCCACTTACTTTTGATGCTCCCGTTTCTCTTTAGTCTTCATCCTTGTCTTCGTCTCTTTCTGAGTTATGAGTTTCAAATGTTTCTAAGATTGATTTTCTCTTTGAAGTCACCTAGATAGAGGAAACTCAAATTTCTAAAACTCAACTTCCTCTTATAAATTCCTACTTTGCCTTTGCTAAACAATCTTATTCATTTTCTCCAATCCGCTCCATCAAACACCTCATTCGTCATACACCACCCCAAGTCAAAGAATATATCCAGTTTTCAAAATTTGACCAGCATTCTATTCCCGCTACTGAGCAAGAATATTTTTTTACTCTTTAAATACCTCCTGAGTTTCCACGCCAATGGATTCAATGGGATTATACCCATATCCACTATGGTGCAGTTCGTTTGGCTCTTACGTTTCATGGACGAAAATGTCTTCCAATTGTTGCTCATATGGTACTTTTGGATACGAGATTTTTAGAATACCAGCATGCTTGCATAGGCACAGTTCAAACTACCCTAAATGCTGGGACAGTAAATTTCAATATTGCCATTTCTGATTTGTAGCTATTTTCTTTTCTTAAAGTTCAACTCCAACTCATAGGAGCTCCACAATTTTCTGACTTGGTTGCAGCTACACTCCATTACTAGATGATATATCGAGTTCGGAATCATGCTCTTGATCTAAACTTTCATGGCAACCAAGATGCTTTGTTCATCTCTCTCGAAAATGACAAGCTTCATGCATCCATATTCCTTGCCAGATTCCAAAAGAAAAGTTAGCCAATCTTCTGTCAGAAACTTGAATAACTAATTATGAGTAGCTTCATCAAAGCAACAAGCCAATCCACTCCACAGATTCCGAATTTATTCAGAAAAAAGACAGCATGGTCCAGATAAAGTTTGTCAAGCGAAAAGAAGAAGCCTCTTATCCTATTTTCCCTACTCTCTTTATGATCGAGTCATGTGTTCCAAATCCAGTACCTGAAGAAAGTGATCCAAAAAAGCTTGTTGAGTTTTTTAAACCAGATGGGCATCCAGTACATCATTACAAAAATCCCTTCGATCATTGTTTTTGGGATTCTTGGCGCTAGTGTTCGTACTGCCTCAACTCTCCATATGAAGTCGATCCAACATCAAGACCTCATTGAAAGTCCAAATGAAAAGATCCTCTTTTACAAAGGTATATTGATAAGGATCCTCATATTGGTCCTCTTGGTGATGAAAAGGGTTACCAGTTTATGGTATCTTATGCTACTTCTTCATGTTAATCTACGACCCAAACATCAAATGTCCTACCTCCTTCTCCATCTCCTTCACCACCACTACATAAAAACCTTTAAAACCTCTTATTTCACATTTTTATAAATCAATCTAGAAATGAGTTAAGAAGCATTCTTACTCATCGGCCCTTTCTATTGTCTGTTCTGTTGATCCTAAACTAAAAAAACCTTCCTCTTAGCCTTTTTCTAGTATTTGCATGTTTCAACCTGAAGAATTTCCTCCCTTGAATACTAAAGAAAATACATGTCTTAAGTTTCTTGAACCACTGGAATTTACAGATGTGAACCGCAGATATCACCATATGTCTAAAATAGCCACCCCTGTTGAAGTGGATGAACATGGAAGGCCAAAAAAGACTACTGCTGTTGAAGCAGTTTTGAACTGGCAAACTGAAGCCCTTTTATCTCAAAATGAAGCATTTCGGACCATTGATGCTAAGATTGATAATGTTCATCGTGATCTTAGACTTCATCATGATACCATTCAAAAGATGCTCCATGATTTCAAGAAAAAACTTTCAGATCTTGAAGAAGGAAGACATCTATCCTCTTATCTAGAATATACCAAGCCAGAAATAGAGAAACTTAAACGCCAGATAGCTTTTTTTCAAGAGGGTAGTACTTATTCTGTTATTTCAAAGTCAAGCTTTCCCTTTGATTTTTCTACTAGAAAACCATCACAGTCACAAAACTTTTTCTCATCTCCATTTTTCATGTCTTTTGAACCTGATCAATCTAATCCCACTCAACTCAGAAGCATTATTCGTGAAATGGAAAAACGTAGCAAAGAAAAGGGAAAAGCAAAAGTAAAATCATCTGCTGATGACATCAACCCTGACCCAAATCCTTCTTAGCAAATGATGTTTTCAAATCCTTTGGAATCATTTCTGAAAACTTTAGCCACACAAGTTTCTGATTCCTCCTTTCCATCTGTCTCTCCTACTCCTGTAATAGGAGCTTTTGACTGATCCCCAGACAGTGTTGAATATGAACCAAACATCACTTTTGTAGAGTTTTCATCTTTCTCTTCTTCCAGCCAATCTAGTATTGTTCCTCTTATGATGGTTGATCCTCTCGAATTCATGCATGAAGAAACTCTTTCTGAACGTGAAGTTGTGTATTCTAATGATCCAACTCCCTCATCCTCTGCCATCTCTAGATCAAAGTTTTTCACTCTTGATGACATCCCATATGTCAAATGGCCTGATAGACTCCGACAGTTTCATGCATGGTTTATTACTCAGAAATTTACCAGAGACAACAACTATGATATTCTCTTGGAATTTGTTTCTAAGTTTACTGGGAGTCTTAAAAATTGGTGGCAAACAATTCTTGAAGCAGATCAAGTCAACTTCCTGATGTCAACAAACTTCAAAGATAACATTTATGTTATCCATATGTTCTTCAGCAGAAATTTTGCAGACATTCTAGAACTCTAACGGCGAGAATTCTTTGAAAGACAATGTTGCTTTTTAAGGCGAAAAGATCTGAATCGTCACTTTCAGAGATGGTCAAGCTCTTTTATGCTTTAAGAGGAGATTCAAACCTGAAGCAAGTCTTTATGAATTTCATTCCAAAAGAGCTTAGCCAGCTAGTCGAGAAATATCTTCTTAACAAAAATGTTAAAATTGCAGAAGTCAGTATTAGCCAACTTCAGCAAGAAATTCACATGAGCTTGGATGACTTATGTTCTAGGAAGAATGCTTTTCAAGAATTTCTCAAGGAAAGCCATCACCTAGATAAAGTCTATATTTGGAAAATCAAGTGCCTTGGTGGAAAAACTTGTGACTGTAGAGATTACAGACCGTCCAAAAAGAAGAAGCATTTTAGGAGATAACGTGTCCATGATGATAGGTCTTAGTTTCATCGTTTTAGAAAAAAAAAGATTTCTTCGGTGCAAGTGTCATAGAAATTCTTCCTCTAGATTTGCTGGAAGATAAAAAAATCCAAGCGTTGCTTTATTTGCAACAGGAAAGGACATTTGCTAAAAATTATCTTCAAGCAAAGCGGAATAATGTTAATATCATCCAACATGTTGAATATCAAACTAGTTTGTCTCTTCAGGATGATGATCTTGAATCCTTATTCTCTGTTGAAGAAGACCTTTCAGATGAGACTTTTTGTCCTATTCCATATTACCCTTCATTTAGTGATAATGAAGGTGATTAAGATCTTTTTCATTCCACCCCTCAAATCTTAGCTCAAGAATTATGCTATCTTCCTTCATATATTCCTATTAAAATCCTATTGTCTAAATATTCCAAGCCAATTCCTATCATAGCCTTGATAGACACTAGTGTTCATGCCTCTCTCCTTGATCGTAAAATTCTCCCAGCAGAATATTAGAAACCTTATATTTGATATTTTACTTTAGCATCTATAAATACTTTTTCAGCCAATGTTTGTTCCAAACCCATTTCCATCCAAATCTTTCCTCAATATTCTATCACCATCAAAATTCTTGGCTGTCCTCTTCCAGATAAAGATCTCATTAGCGGATGAGATATTTTATCCTAGTTTCCCAAACTTAGAATCATTAATGGAAAATGCGTACTTGAAAAGAGCGATTCTTTCAAAGAATTTACCAGCATTCAAAGGTTCTTTCTATTGAAATGAGCATACTTGACCCCATCATGTAAAATCTTTTGAATTTATGTGCGAATAATTATTCTGAATTTCTTTAGAAATGCCCACACCATTTGTGGCAAAATTCTCAGTTCTTTGTTGGCCTTCCAATTAAGAACAATGAGGATATCAACCCGATAAAAAGCTAGTCATTCGGGTATGAATCTTGAACATCTTGCTCTTGCCCAAAAAGAATGCCTTGAGCTTTTGCAACAAGGGCTCATTGAGTCTTCTGATTCCCAATGGGCTTGTTAAGCCTTTTATGTCAATAAGTGGGCAGAGCAAATCAGAGGAAAATTACGTCTGGTAATTAATTACCAACACCTTAACATTTTCTTCAGAGATGACAAATTTTATTTACCATAAAAAAACCCCATCTTTTCCAGCTTAACTAAAACCAGAATTTATTCCAAATTTGACCTTAAAGCAGGCTTTTGGCAACTTGGTATCTATCTCGATGACGGATCCAAAATTAGATTCTGTATCCCAAACCAGCATTATCAGTGGAAAGTTATTCTTTTTGGATTAAAGACAGCTCTGTCTCTCTTCCAGAAAATCATGTGCTAAATTTTTAGCCCAATCTTGGATAACGCTACTATCTACATTGATGATATTTTGCTCTATAGTCTCGATGAGCAATCACATGGTGAACTCCTCCAAAAGTTTGTTGACATTGTTCAAAAGCATGGCATCATGTTATCTCAGAAGAAAATGGTTATTGCCTAGACAAAAATTGAATTTCTTGGCATGAACCTTGATCAGGGAACATACCATCTTAGTCCGTATATTGCCAAGGAATTACTCAGGTTCTTAGACAAACGACTCACTGTGAAGCTTATCTTAGAGATTTTGTTCATCACATTGCCAAATTCTTTATTCATTTGTAGAAAATGTTGAACAAGATGCTCCTCCTTAGAGTAAGAAACAAACTGAAGTAGTTGCTAAGCTTAAGGAATTTATGCAGGATCTTTCCCCTCTCCAAATTCCTTCTAAAGGGAAAAGGATCCTCCAGACAGATGCAAGCGATGAATATTGGGCAGCAATCTTATTTGAGGAAATTGATGGAAAGCGTCACATCTGCGCTTACAAAAGTGGTAAGTTCTCTCCAGCAGAATTTCATTATCATTCCACATTCAAAGAAATATTGGCAGTTAAGTATGAAACTAAGAAATTTGAGTTCCATCTTATCAGCCATCATATCTTGGTTGAAATGATATGACTTCTTTCTCTCAAATGATGAAATTTAAGTAAAAGGCAGTTCCTCATCCATAGCTTTTGAGGTGGTTAGAATGGTTTTCCAAATACTCATTTGATATCAAATACATTGCTGGAAAGAAAAATATTATTGTAGATTTTCTTTCCACACCAAAAATCACCAAAGAAATTAACATGTATGTGAAGAAAAATATCCGATCAGACACATACAAAATCCAAAACATGCCTATCAATTGGCTTAGTTTTGATTATCCTCCTGAAATTCAAGCTGCCATCGAAGAAGATAGGTTAATAGAAAATCTCCCATAATTCCTCCAGTCTTGTGAATATAGCATCTCGCTAATTATGGGGGATTACTTCTGAAACCTACTGGACTCCATCCTAACTATCCCTTTATTCATCCTATCACTTGGAATCCAAATGAACATTTCCTAAAAGAGTTAAAATGGTTATTTTGGTATTTGTTCAATTCTTATACCATGGCCATTTAGTTTCCTACTAAATAGATTCATTAAGCTCTTGTTCAAATTCTTCGGGCAAATGATTACCAGAATCACAAACTTAAATATATGTTCTTATTTCTCACATGATTCCAACTACTTAGTTTATGATATGTACTTCGGGCAAATGATTATCAGAATCACAGACTTAAATATATGTTCTTATTTCTTACATGGTTCCAACTACTTAGTTCATGATATGTACCGTTCTAAATGAAAATAGAAATGTTCAACCAGAACCAGAAAAACATACTGTTATCCTTTTCTATCGGCCATGGACATTCATTCATTCCTCTGGAGATCATTTTGATTACTTGAAATTTGTAGGTATAAGTATGTATAAACCTTAGAACCATTTATAGAAATATGCTGTGTATAGGACTTTTTCAAGAAATATTGTATCAGACCCCCCATGCTACCGGGAACTCCAACGTATCCTTTGTGAAGTAAATAAAGTTATTCCTCCGGAAGCATGTCCCTTACATTTAGATAATGTCTCATAGGATTTTTACTCTCCAAAAGAATCTATTCAAGAAGCCTCGAGAATTTATCGACTTGTACATCCAGAAGATTTTTCATCCTCCTCTTCAGGTATTTTACTAGAGTATTTCCAATACTCTTAGGATTCATGGGCAGCATACGGATAAGGACCGTTTGCCGATACATTTTATGCTAGTTCTCCACATAGCCACATATTGCGACAAACCAGGTTGAAGCCATCATCCAGACTTTTAGAAGACAAAAGAATGATCCACTTTATTTTGGCGAATCCTCTATGCAAGCAGAAGGAATTGATATTTCTTTGTCACAGATCAGTACGGACATGCAACATAGCATTGCACAACCAGAAGGACGACACTTCCAGAAGCGACAAATTTCAGTTTTGATGATCCACCCAAGACACACCAGCATATCTCTTTTATTGGGAGCATATCCTCAGCATGGCTACTGCAAGTCATGACATGTCAAGGACAACAAGAGATGACGATGACTAGCCATAATTCATTGATAATTCAGAAGAAGATAATAACACTAAAAAGTCTATCTATCGTCAGTATCGAGACTAGAAAAATAACATGTCTCTTGTACGTGTAATGAATGTATCTTGACTTTGTCCGAAAAGAAGAAGAAAAGTTTGGCTCTTGTAATAAATGTTTTGTAGTTTTGTAGTGTGAGAAAATGTGTCTTCATCCGAAGACTTAGGTGAAGTAAGATAGGATAGTACGCGTCCTTGTGTTGTCTTTATATCTTGTGTTCTTTGTCAGAAGGAAAAGACTCGTTGGGCATGCAAAGACAAGAGTCTTTAAGACCATATGTTGTAACTTTGCCTATAAAAAGGCACGTAGTGTGGTTTACAAATAAGAGTTTTCGAAGAGGAGTTACTCTCGGATGAAATTATAAAGCCATGTCTCTCTAAATTCTCTTTTTCTTCTTCTTAGCCTGGTAAAAATCTCTAGGAACTACAGCTTCTCTCATTTGCATGACGCACAAGGTTAGTGATTTTGTATTATTTAACTCAGGCAAGTTGCTTGTCTCCTAAAAGGCAGTCCCTTAGAGACTTGAACATGTTGCTTGCCAGTGCGGGATAGCATACCAGGAGGCTGTTTAGCTTGTTTGCTTTAATTTGGCCTGGGGTGCCAAAGTGTCTTGGGTAGATGTCTGTCTTCCTAAGGAACAAGGGGGTCTTGGTATTCAACGACTTAGGGAGAGTAACAAGGCCACTATGTTGAAGCATATGAAAAACATTTTCATTGATGAGGAATCCCTGTGGTGTAAGTGAATTAATTCTACTTTTTTAAGTAAGTAGAGTTTCTAGGTGGTGAAAAAACCTACGTTTTGCTCATGGGTTAGAAGAAAATTCCACAACTTAGAGAGAAATGTAGACACTTGTTCCAATGGCGTATTGGAGATGAGCGGTTGATATCTATATGATTTGATCATTGACATACTTGTGATCCGTTGAATTTATTATTCTCAAACCACGATATCTATCGGTTGGGTTCAAAAGATCAAAATTATATTTGCGTTGGGAAGATTACAATTCCTTTCCGTGACTGAGCTACCTATTTACCTAGGAAGTATTTGAGTTAACTTAGGTCTTTAACCTCAAATTCTTCTACCAAGATCTTATTTAGTTTTCCAATCTCCTCCAGATTGTCACTAGTTAGGATTATATCATTGACGTATACAATCCTTATTGCTATTCTACCTTTAGCTGACTTCTTGACAAACATGGTATGATCTATTTGACATTAAGTGAAATTCAGCTTCTTAATGATCCTTGTTAACCTTTCAAACCAAGCATGTGGTAATTGCATTAGGATGTATAGGGATTTCTTGAGTTTGCACACCTTGTTGAAGCTCTCTTTAGTGTCAATTTCCGATTGAACTTCCATAAAGACTTATTCATCCAATTCTTCATTCAAGAAGACATTCTTTATGTCTAATTAATGTAGAGGCTAGTCCAAGCTAGCTGCGAGGGAGAGCAACACTCGAATAGAGTTTAGTTTGGCCATCAAAGTGAAGGTTTCTTCGTAGTCTATACCATATGATTGTGTGAATCTTTTAGCAACCAGCCTTGCATTGAAACGATCAATACTACCATGAGCATTATGCTTAACTGTAACAACCCATTTACATCCCACCACTTTCTTCCCAGCTGGCGATTTTGTATATTTCAATGTATTATTCTTCTCAAATACATGAATTTATGGATCAAATTATAAAAATTTTAGAGATCAAATTGCATATTAAATTATAATGTATGAACTATTTATGGAGTCTATGAAATTTTATAATTTTCATAATTATGGAGTTTATGAAATTACAATATTATATAAATATACGCTGGCATTCCATATTCAATCTTCCTCTCTCTCATGCATTAAAGCTTTCCAAATACAATCTCCCTTTTCCTCCCATTTTCTCTTCCTCTCCTCCGCTTGCCCTGCTTTCCACAGTCAGTCTCCCTTCTGTTTACTTTTCTCTACTACAAAAGTGTCCCGTCCCTTCTCATCCTATCGCTTTTTAATGGCTCAAAAACCATGCCATAACTCATGGCTAGGGGCAATGTGCCGTCCCGTTAGGAGAGGCAATAATGACGCTCCCGCCCTTCGTAGCAACTACTTTTGCAACACGTGTGAACTTTATGAAGGCGAAGAGTCTTGAGGAGTTAATTGCTCATTGCGCTTGTTGCCGTTGCGAGCACACTCGAAGGTACTTCTCTCCTTTTTCACTTTCCCTTTTCTCTATTTTGCATTTTGTTTCTTTCTCATCCTTTCTTGCCTCGCCAACACACTTGAAGTTACTTCTCTCTTCTCGCTTCTTTTTCTTTTCCTTTTCATTACTCCTTCTTGACCGTTTTATCTTGACCTACCTAGTCGATCATCTAGAGTGAGACCTACTCCCCTATCAAGGCTACCATTACTAAGGTATAATCTTCTAATTTGGAAGAGTTATATAAGTCTCGTTTGGAAGTTGGTAATGAAGATAAAGCTTTGTTGGAGCCAGAAGGATCTAGTTCATGGACTGAGGATTCTCATGCCGAAGCACCCTTCCTAATGTCTTCTCCAACTCCTCCTCCACGACCTGCCCTTAGAGTGAACCTGAAGAGGAAAGATGGTTAGGCCAGGAAACAGTAACCATCTCTCTTTGATTATACATATGTATATATGAGTTTGAAACATTAGAGGTGTGGTTAATCTTATTAGACAAGCCGAGATTAGACACTTGGTGAGGAGCAACATTTTATGTTACATTGGCATTGTTGAAACTAAGGCGCCAGAGTCGATCTTTTTGGTTATCTCTGCTGGTATTAGATTGGGTTGGTTGTGGTATGCTAACTATGAGCATTCGGAACTTGAAAGGATATGGGTAGGATAATATACTTATATAGTGGACTTTGAGATCATCAGTAGTTCTTTCCAAGCCATACATGACCATCTTAGGAAGTTACCTGTCGGATGTTTCATTTGCTTTATCTGTTGTGTATGCGGCACATACTCTTGTCTATAGACGATCTTTGTGGGATGATCTTATTGAAAGGGGTGTATCAAACCGAGAGTTGCCTTGGCTAGTTACGGGCAACGTTAATGCCATTTGACTTTCATATGATATATTTATGGGTACTAACAACTGGATTCCGACATATGATGATCTACATGACTGTTTATTAGAGGTAGAATTTGAGGACTTGAGATATGTGGGATGCGGATATACACGATCTATTTCACAGGGGTGGACCGAAGTTAGAAGAAAATTGACAGAGTCCTGGTTAACCAGCAGTAGAGTTCGATGTTTTCTTTTTCATAAGCTAATTTTTTCTTACTAGGTATTTCTGATCATTCTCCTATGATAATGCGTATTATGCCATCGTTACAGGCACGTAGGCCCTTTAAGTTCTTTAACTTTTGGATGTCGCATCCATATTTTATGTTATTGGTTTCCTAAGTGTGGGGTAGTGGTATTGAAGGTACATTGATGTTTCAGTTTTACACTAAACTTGAATTACTCGAGACCTAGTCGAAACAGTTTAATAGGGAGTCTTTCTCGGGTATCTCTAATCGTACAAGGGTGGCTAGGCATCAACTTAGTATGGTGCATGAGTCTTTATTGCAGGACCCTTATAATTTATTGCTAGCTTAGTATGAGAAGGAAGTTATGGAGGCCTTCTCTACTCTCTGCCTATAGAGGAAGTTTTCTATAAACATAAGTCTCGAATACAATGGCTTAAGGAGGGGGACTTAAATACCAAGTGCTTCCACCAATCTGTGAAGAACATGTAGCTCAGCAAAAGAATTATTTTGGTTATAGATGATTTTGGTATTCAGATGTTTGCGCCAGATCAGGTTAAGGTTGTAACGGCCTATTTTTGGACAATTCGTGGCCAATATTTGGAAAGTTGAATTTCATTTGTGACTTGTGGATATCGAAAATCCTATGAATGAAATTGCAAGAATTCATTTCAAGACAGTCCTTGACTTTTTGGAAATTTCAGAAGGGCCACTAACTTTCGAAAATTTACAATTTGGCCTTAAAGATTTGCAATTTAACCAAGAACAAATTGATAAATTCTCTTTTTGTCTATCTCCCTCTATTGCCGCGACCTCCCATCCTCTGACGATAATTCCCTTATCTTTCTTTTGTTTCCCCTTTTGCTTGTTGTTAACGAATCTTTCTTCCATTATAGTCAACCTTCCTCCTTTTGTTGACTCCATCCCATTATCTCAGCTCTCTCTTTCCTTCTTTGGCGTACATACGTGAAAGGGGCCCACTACTCAGTGCTCCTCTCACCAGCTTATCCTTTTTTTCTCTCTCTTTTATTTTTCTCTGCCTAGCAGAGAACTAGACCCACCCATGCGCCCCACTCTCTCTCTCTCTCTCTCTCTCTCTCTCTCTCTCTCTCTCTCTCTCTCTCCTTCTTCACCACGACGCTTCCTTCTTGATAGGATTTCTTCACCATTTTCGGTGGTCGCTCATACTCTGTTGTGCTTCATCTTTTGCCATCGACTCCACTACCTGTAGCTTTTCCCTCGACGCATGAAGCCACCTGAAGCTCGCCGCTGCTCCCGCCGTCGTGTTGCCCCAGTTCTGCATGAAGCCATAGTCGCGAATGCCTTTACTTCTCAGGTTATTCATTGTGGCAACTTCTTCGGTCGCCATTTGCCTCCACTGACTGCTCCATGACCGTCAAAGACACTCCTCAACCTACCCCAACGTCGGCCCAGTAGCTTCCGGCCACTGATTTCTGCCTAAACACGCTCGATCGCAAACCCTTAATTTGGCGTGATTTTTCGGTGACATGGCCTAACACCTCGCCGTGTGTCACCATCGCTCACTAGTCACCGAGGTGGACTGCTGCCAATGTCCCATGTTGCCCTAAGCCACTCCAAGCCATCAGACCATCGTTCCATCGTCGGAATAGCCACGGCCAGCAACGTTCAGCCTTGATTTGGGCTCCTAGTCGTTATTTTCTAGTGATTTCAAGCTACCTCACTGTCCAGCCGCCTCTCGTCGTCATGCTTGATTGATCAGCCACCTCGTGGCCACCGAAAATTGCTGTTCGAAGCCCCTCGAACTATTATAAGACCGTCGCTAGAGCTTCATTGGAGATGTGATGTTGCCACATTGTGCTGAGCCATGTAAGTTCGTTTCGAGCTCTCATTGCGCAATTTTCATGATGTCGCGACCTTGCTACGAGTCGTCGTCGACGTGCGTAGGACGCATGGACCGACAGGTCAGTGGTTCTCCTATGCCTTGGTTAGACGTATTTATCGCTTTAGTAGAATTTGTATGACTCATTAGGTGACTTGGATGACTTAAATCGACAATTAGAGCCAATTAGAGGTTATTTGCACATTATTGTTATTTAATGTTTATTTGTCTTTGAATGACTTAATTGCATGTCTGGATGGATGGGACTGAGTATGATCAGGCACGTTATATCAAAATCAAGGTGATTGGAAGGACTGATTAGAAGACCGTTGTGCCCTAAATTGATTGGAAGTTAATGGAACCCAATTGGGTGTCGACAAGACTGCAATGAGCTGTTTCGATTTCGCAAGTCGACTAGAGTGATCGTCAACTCGGTTCACTTGGATTCTGGTTTTTAGCCAAGGAAATGAGGCAGTAGGCCATATTCATTAATTGGACATCGAAGAAGTCCAATGGGAGGTTCATGGGGCTATAATTAGGGGCAATCGTACCATAAATGGCACGATGAAACTAGGAGTCTTAATTAGGGTCTTAGGTTGGTTGTGGACGACCCTAATTGATTATGTACACAATTTATTTATTTATCTAATTATTTATTGCTTATTTGATTAATTAATGAATTATGCCATTATTGTGGCAAATCCTGATTTGACAGACAAGCTGACTTAGTGCCAAGTCTCAGTCATGGACAGATTGACTCATAGGTAGAAGGTTGTCGATGTGAGTAATTACAAAGGGATGTTAGAAATGGGGGATGGGATTATGAGGTGAGAGAGCTGGGTGATGGACAATTTGCTTAGGGGTGGCAGTTGATCCTAGGTAAGCGATTAGCGACCCTAGAGTGATATTATTTCTATCTTGATATATACGGATTGCTCACTAAGATATCCTCGTATCTCACCCCACCACCACCATCCCATTTTAGGATTTGATCAAGGAGCTCGGGAAGGAGTCATTCGAGGAGGAGGAGTCGATCGAGAGGGAGCTGATAAAGGAAGTGGGAGAGATGGTACATGTCGTGGACTAGAGCTCTAATCAGGAATATCTAAAGGATTGTCATTTTTTTATTGTATAGTTAGCGAGTTACAGCTCCATTCTTGGCTTGTTTAAAGGTCTTTTGGGTTGGTTTATATATTAGTGCACATGCTTGTAAAGTCGATGTATATAAAGGAATAATGAAGATGCAAATTTTTCTTAAGGGTTGAGAATTTTATTTCAATAATTTACGTTGCTTTCATTGTTTATGACTTTGATGTTATTAAAGGCCAGTGACTTACCTGGGACGTCGCTCAATTATTCGGCCAGAAGAGAAGGTAATTAGGGACTATCGCATGCCCTAGAGCCGAGCGTGACAAATGATGTATTGAGCTGCGTTGTCCCCAGGTATGCTAACCCAACACAGGCGAGCTTTGCTCAAGCATCACAGGGTCTGCCTTTTAGGAGACTAACAGCCTTACCTGAAGATGAGAACGGATCGCTAAGCTTTGTGTTAGGCGTTGATGAGAGACGCTGCAGTTCCTAGAGGCTTTTACCAGGCTAGGAAGAAGAAGAGAGGCGAAGTTTAGAAGACCATGGAGAAGGATTGAGAGGATTTCGAGAGAGAATGGTTCTCGGTGAGCTGCGTCGTCCCGAGGTATGCTAACCCAACACAGGCGAGCTTTGCTCAAGTCTCACAGGGTCTGCCTTTTAGGAGACTAACAGCCTTACCTGAAAATGAGAACGGATCGCTAAGCTTTGTGTTAGGCGTTGATGAGAGACGCTGCAGTTCCTAGAGGCTTTTACCAGGCTAGGAAGAAGAAGAGAGGTGAAGTTTAGAAGATCATGGAGAAGGATTGAGAGGATTTCGAGAGAGAATGGTTCTCTGCCGATCTTAAATAGACGAGCATAAGTTACTGTTGTTACAGTGATTTTGCTACAGTAACCTTGCTATAGTACTGCTACAGTACTTTGCTACAGTAACCGCTTAATAAAACAAGCATCTGGCGGCTTTTCTAGACACGACAAATACAAGACAATCACGAGAAACCTGCTCGTGATGACTCTGGAAGACTTAGGAAGACTCGTGAGTCTTCTTGACTTTATTTTATAGACACGACAAACATACAAGCATACACTGCTTATTCACATGCTGCATATTGCACACACTAGTCTTCTTCAGAGGATGGTTCAGAACCAGGGATATTGGTTGCTGCTTCTAGTCTCGCTTCAAGTCTTCTCTGTTCTTCTTGTTCAAAATTTTCTGCTGTGATTCGCGAGGCTATGGTCCATACACCAGGGGTAGGGGTAGTATCAGGGAGTGTACTAGATTCTTCTACTGCTCTCCAGTATGGTATGTACGATGGCGAATCTGGTGCTGGTCCTAGGGAGCCTGGTGAAACTTGCATTGGCTGAGTTGGCTCAGTTGGCAAAATTAGCTGGGGCCAATTTTCCACACGTCTGCCTGGATGCAGATCATTATCAATTTGACTGAGAGAAAGGTCTTCATGAGTTGATGATGATTCTCTTGGAAAAACAGGTGGTCCATCAGGTGGTCCATCTTTCTGGAGTCTGAACTATCGGATGAGTCTTTCTATTCTTCATCGGAACACGGAGGTCTGTGAGTGGAACTGAAAGTACCATAATCCCAAGGGTCTTGAGACAGAGGTCCTCCCCATGGATCTACTGAGGAGGTTGTGTTCGACCCGGAAGCTTCATCTTCTGTTCAAAGGGATGGTGAGTGCAACCGTCTTTTCATGACATACAGGCGATTTTCAAGCATACTTTGGATGATAGCCATGTAAGACGCCTATCTTCCACTTATAATGATTTGGAGATCTGTAATACCCTTTTCTCTTTAGCATCGGGGAAAGCTCAGGGCTGGATGGATTTAGTGTTGATTTCTCTAAACAGTCTTGGGATATAGTGGACCCGTTAGTGGCTGCAGTTATTATGAATTTTATGAATTATGGGAATATGCTTCGCCGGTTGAACACCACCATTATAGCATTGGTTCCCAAAGTTTCCAATGCCTTCTCAGTGAATGAGTATAGACCAATTGCATACTGTAACACCATCTATAAGTACATTACTAAATTGCTAGCTAATTGGGTGGCATCAGTTATTCCATCGATTATTAGTACATCTCAAAATGCTTTTGTCAAATGTCGGCATATCAATGATAATATTATGCTAGGTCATGAGTTATTTTGTGATTTTCATCAAGTGCCTTACTCTCCCAAATGTGTTATGAAGGTGGATTTTAGAAAGGCATATGACACTATTGATTGAGATTTTTGGAATCGACACTGTGTCCCTTTGAGTTCCAGCCAGGTTGATTATGTTGATCATGTCTTGTGTGTGAATTCCAAAGCTCTCCATTTCTATTAATGGGGAATTAGCTCCAAGGGTCTTAGGTAGGAAGACCCAATTTTCTTGTATATTTTCACCCTGATTATGTAGGTGTTTTCTGAGATTATCCATAGGCAGACCAGCCAACTGAGTTTTAGATTTTATTAGAGATGCAAGGCCACATGATTTACCTACTTATTATTTGCCAATGATGTATTTCTATTCAGTGAAACTAATGTCACATATATTACATTTATGTAGACAACATTTACCCCTTTGGTGGAATGGTCGGGTTCGGAACCTAATCATAAGAAGAGTGAAGTTTATATTTCGGGAGGTGCGGAGGATTTTCGAGCTTCTATTGTTGATTTACTTGGTTTCAGGATTGGTACTCTCCCATTTCGATATCTAGGGATTCTAGTGATAGCGGGAAGACTAGGCGTATCTCTGGTTAATAGGATTACCATATGAGTTCAATCTTGGACCCAGTGGTTCATCTCCTTTACGGGGTGCCTACAGCATATCACGTTAATTCTCTATGCCATTTGGGTTTATTAGTTTGGTCTGTTTATATTACCGACCTCAGTTATAGAAAGATTTGAGCACATATTTCGGCAATTCCTTTGGAAGGGTCTAGATCTTAGCCCGAGGGTGCAAAAGTGTCTTGGGTGGATGTTCATCTCCCTAAGGAAGAAGAGTGTCTTGATATTCGACGATTTAGGGTGAGTAATAATGCTGCCATGTTGAAGCATATTTGGATCCTTTTCGCTGATAAGGAATCCCTATGGTGTAAGTGGATTCATTCTACTTTTTTAAGTAAGCAGAGTTTCTAGGTGGTGAAAAAGCCTTTGTTTTGTTCATGGGTATGGAAGAAAATTCTACAGCTTGGGGAGAAATTTAGACACTTGTTCTAATGGCGTATTAGAGATTGGCGGTTGATATCTTTATGGTTTGTTCATTTGAATACTTGCGGTCCGTTGAATTTATTATTCTCCAACTGTGATATCTACCGGTTGGGTTCAAAAGATTAAGGGCCCGTTTGGTTCAACATTTAGGAAAAACCATTGAGAAAATGCAAATGTCTTAGCCTGAAAGCCATTGGGGAAATGCAAATATTGTTTGGTAAATTGAAATTGACAAGAGCCTTGAAATGCAACTTTGAGGAAATGCTGTTTGGTAAACTTATATTTAGAAAATTATTTGTTGTAACGAATTTTTTAAATATTTAGCTTTAATTTGTTTGAAATTGAAAAAAAAAGTATGTTTATTTTCATGTTTAGAGTAATGTCAAAGAAGCATATCAGCAAATTTATAAATAAAAAAATTCATATTAAACAATATCTTAAAGAATAGATTTATTTCATTTATAAACATAAGTCGCACATAATTCAAGTAAATGGTTCCATTATCCGTAAATATTACAATCATCCTCAATAATTTATTAAATTCATAGTTATTTGATCACGTAAATATGCCATATCACAAACTCTGTATTGTCGATCAGTTGGTTGGATCAAATCTTTTGCCACATCACAAACTTTAGCTAAAACTAAGCTAAAGTGCCTACTTATGGTTTCCCCCGAGCGCTGAAAGCGTTCTTGTGCTAACTTATTACCTACATTATGTCCCAATATATAAAAAAACATTCCAATCATTTCTGCAACATCGGTATTCCTAGATCCTGTAAGACTATAACGTGTTACCAAATCATGCGTTAAATTACTAAATACAACCTTATGCATTTTAAACATATTGTAGCACCTAATTGGATTAGCATCTTCACCCATCAACTCTCTTAACCATACAAAACCTGTATATGATGATGTCATGCAAGGTTGTTTATATAAGTGAATTGCTTGATAAGCAATGAAAGCTGATGCGATTATGAGCAAATCATCAAATTCTTCTTTCTCATGTTCACAAATTTCTCTTTCTGGAGAATCATTCATAATTGCGTAACAAAAAAGCTAACATATATTTCATCACGTAAAATAAACGATCAACGAGTACATAAAAGGACCGATTGATACAAATAGAAATGATTCATAACACAATTCTCACATTAAGACATAAATAGCAATGAAGTCCATAAATGATGCACATAAAAGTCTCAACACAAACTAATAAATCAACGAGTACAAACACCAATGATGCAAATAAAAACCTCAATACAAACTAATACATAAAAGAGTACAAACAGACACTACGATAATGTCCTAGCCACTAAGTTTCTCCAATTCACGCTTGAGATACTTAACCCTCATAGCATTAGTATTGAAACTCAAGAAGATCTGCCTATTATCTTTATGTCCCTAAAATGATTGATTGCAAAAAAACATAAGGCTTCATCTTCCACAATCTCAGGTATGGCATCCAAAATTTCAATGATATTCTTGAAATGACCGAGTTCATCTTTTACTAGAGCTGATTGAGCAGTGGCTCTCCTACTTTCAACCGCAGAGCAGAGTTTTTCAATTTGATTTCCAAGCTGCTGTTGTGGGGTCAATCTCTTTTCCTTATGTCCTCGAGCTTTCCTAGTTGAAGCCTGTGTTTTTCTTTTATGAGTCTGAGTTCCAGTTGAACTAACAAAATTCTCAGCCACATAATCATCATCAATAGATCCTCTCTCCCCTAAGCCTTCACCAATACCAACTTGTGTGGGTTCAAGATCATCATCAATAGCTAAACCTTGTCCAGGAGTCCATGTGACTTCTTCAGTAGCAACTCTACTCATAAACATCCTATCTAATAGCATTTGAAGATCAGGAGATATGTCTTTCGTCCTAAAAACCTTTACCTTAGGATTAGCCTGTTATAATAAAGCATTTAAGTAAGTTGTACTTTTAATATAAATTTAATGGAAAAGAGAGAGAATAGAAAAACAAAACCTGAATTTTGGCCTCCCGCCATTCATCGCTAGCATCAATGGTTTTCTTTCTGGCATCCCATCCTAGTCCCGTTTCATCTAAAACCAATGTCCTCCATCTTTTACATTCTTCCTTAAGATTATCCTACTTATTTTTCATTTGCATTTTATCGTACTTTTTCCCGGTCAACTCCTCGAACTTATTCATTATTATGGTCCACCCATCCCTCTTGTTAGATGCAAGACGATTGCCCTTGTCGATTTGCTCAACGCACAGCTTACAAAAAGTTTCCACATCTTTAGCGGTCCAATATTCCTTTCCCTTTGATGAACTGGCCATATTCTTCTAACATTATTGGAACAAGATACTACTATGAGATGTTAATTAAACATATCGTTTCTGTTCCCTAATAGAAAGCGAAGCAAACAAAAATATAATGTACTGGCACTTGACAATAACTACTCCACAGTCCGGTCATTGAGAGTAAAACCAAGGACAAACAAGAAAGTAAAACCACTCTAAATTGAGGTAAATATTAGAGCAAGAACACCAATGACTATTCAAAACAAGAAAAAACAGACAAGGTAGAGATTCAAATCAGTCAACAGCTCAGAACAATCAGCCACTCATTCTCGTTTACTAAACACATGAATCGACTTTTGTGGGCCTATCTCTACGTGCGCTAAAGCAGAACAATCGATCCAAGGTAGAGCAAAGCAGAATAGCGAAGAATGTCTCATTCACGTAGCGAAGAATCAATCAGCACTTGCAAAACTTACCAGAAGAGCGGGAGTGGGAGACGCGAGTGGTAGGCGGAGCGCGAGCGGCTGGAGTGGGAGTTAGAGGGGGGAATCGTTGGTCGCGCAAGATATTTGGAGAAATGATAGGAGGGAGAGCCGACGGGATGGAGAGGCGGGAGGGAGAGGCGCAGGAGATCGGAAGAACGACGAGAGGGAGAGGCGCAGAGGATGAGAGATGTGGAAGAGAAATCAAACCTAAGGTTAAAGGGGCAAAAGTGGAATTATTATAATAGATGGGGGAAATCTTGTCCGAAACTTCTATTTACAGTAAAAAGGAGGAAAGCATGCCGAGAAAGCCATTTCCAAATACTAGTCTGGAGCAGCAGGGGGCAAAAGGCACTTGAGGAGCTTTAGAAATGCAATGACATTTCTTAAAAGCTGTGTAAAATGTTCGCTAAACAGCAAAGCATTTGGCCAAAGGCCTTTAGAGGCCAAAAACCACTTCCAAATGCTGAACCAAACTGGCCCTCAGAGTATGTTTGCGTTAGGCAAATTACAATTCCTTTCCGTGACCGAGCTACCTACATACCAATGAAGAATTTGAGTCGACCTAGGTCTTTAACCTCAAATTCTTTTTCCAAGACATTATTTAACTTTCCAATCTCCTCCAGATTGTCACTAGTTATGATTTTATCATTGATGTATACAATTATTATTGCTATTCTACATTCAGCTGACTTTTTGACAAATATTATATGATCAGTTTGACATCAGCTGACTTTTTAACAACCCTTGTTAACCTTTTGAATGAAGCACATAGTGATTGCATTAGGCTGTATAAGGATTTCTTGAGTTTACACACCTTGTTAAAGCTCTCTTTAGCGTCAATTCCCGTTGAACCTCCACAAAGACTTCTTCATCCAATTCCCCATTCAAGAAGGCATTCTTTATGTCTAGTTGATGTAGGGGCCATTTCAAGTTAGCTGCGAGGCAGAGCAACACTCAAATATAGTTTAGTTTTGCCATCGGAGTGAAGGTTTCTTCATAGTCTATACCATATGATTGCGTGAATCTTTTAGCAACCAGCCTTGCATTGAAATGATCAACACTACCATCAGCATTGTGTTTAACTGTAACGATCCACTTAAATCTCACCAATTTCTTGCCAGTTGGCAATTCTATATATTTCAAAGTGTTATTCTTCTCAAGTGCATTAATTTATGGATCAAATTATGAAAATTTTAGGGATCAAATTGCATATTAAATTATAATGTGGAGACTATTTATGGAGTCTATGAAATTTTATAATTTTCATAATTATAGAGTTTATGAAATTATAATATTATATAAATATATATTGGCCTTCCATATTCAATCTCCCTCTCTCTCATGCACTCAAGCTTTCCAAATACAATATCCATTTCCCTCCCATTTCTTTTTTAATCATATGCTTTCCCTGTTTTTCACAATTAGTCTCCCTTCTGTTTACTTTTCTCTACTGCAAAAGTGTCATGTTATTATAATGGCTTAAATACCACGCCATAACTCATGGCCATGGGCAATGTGTCGTCTCGTCAGGAGAGGTAACAATGACGCTCCCACCTTTCATAGCAGCTACTTTTGCAACACGTGGGAAATTTATAATGGCAAAAAGTCTTGAGGAGTTCATTGCTCATTGCGCTTGTTGCTGTCGCGAGCACACTTGAAGGTAAATTGATATTTCAGCTTTGCACTAAACTTAAATTACTCAATACCCAGTTGTAACAGTTCAATAGGGAGTCTTTCTCGGATATCTCTAATAGTACGAGGATGGCTAGGCAACGACTTAATATGGTGCATGAGTTCTTATTGTAGGAACCTTATAATTTGTAGCTAGCTTAGGATGAGAAGGAAGTTATGAAAGCATTCTATACTTTCCACCTGTAGGAGGAAGCTTTCTAAAAGCATAAGTCTCAGATACAATGGCTTAAGGAGGGGGACCTAAATACCAAGTTCTTTCACCAATATGTGAAGAGCATGCAGCTCAGCAACATAATTATTTCGATAGTAGATGATTTTGGTATCCAGGTGTCTGTGCTAGATTAGGTCAAGGATATATTTGTCTCTCATTATGAGGGACTCTTCACTTCCCCTGGACAACAAGCATAACCGTCTTATCATGACATATGGGCGATTTTGAAGCACGCTATGGAGGATAGCCAGGTAAGACGCTTATCTTCCCATTTTATTGATTTAGAGATCCGTAATGCATTCTTCTCTTTAGCACGGGGGAAAGCCTTGGGGCTAGATATGTTTATCGTTGATTTCTCTAAATAGTCTTGGGACATGTGGGCCTGCTAGTGACTGTGGTTATTATGGATTTTTTGAATTTTAGGAATATGCTTCACCAGTTAAACACCACCATTATGGCCTTGATTCCCAAAATTTTCAATGCCTCATCAGTGAATGATTATAGACCAATTGCATGCTACAACACCATCTATAAGTGCATTACTAAATTGCTAGATGATCAGGTGGTATCAATTCTTCCATCAATTATTAATACATTTTAGAATGCTTTTATCAAATGCTGACATATCAATGATACTATTATGCTAGGTCAGAAGTTATTTTGTGATTTTCATCATGTGTATTATTTTCCCAAATGTGTTATGAAGGTGCATTTTAGAAAGGCATATGACATTGTTAATTGAGATTTTAGAATAGATACTGTGTGCCTTTGGGTTACGGCCTGGTTGATTATGTTAATCATGTTTTGTGTGCGAACTCCAAAGGTCTCCATTTCTATTAATGAGGAATTGCAGTGTTTTTTTTCGCTAGCTCCATGGGTTTTAGGTAGGATGACCCAATTTTCCCGTATCTATTCTAGGATTATTGATAGGCAAACCAATTAATTGGGTTTCAGATTCTATTGGAGATGCAATATCACCGGATTGACCCACTTATTCTTTATCGATGATGTATTTCTATTTAGTGAAGCTAATATGACGTTTATTGCATTTATGAAGAAAATATTTACCACTTTTACGGAATGGTTGGATTTGGAACCTTATCATAAGAAGAGTGAAGTTTATAATTTGGGAGGTGCAGAGGATCTTCGAGCTTCTACTGTTGATTTGCTTGGTTTTAGGATTGATACTCTCCAATTTCAGTATCTAGGGATTCTAGTGATAGCGGGAATACTGGGCGTATTCCTAGTTGATAGGATTACTAGATGAGCTCAATCTTGGACCCCTCAGCTCCTCTCCTTTGCAGGGTGCCTACAGCTTATCATGTCGGTTCTCCATGCCATTCAAATTTATTGGTATGGTCTGTTTATATTACCTAGTTTAGTTATAAAAAGATTTGAGCACTTGCTCTGGCAATTCTTTTGGAATGGTCTGGATCTTGGCCTGGGATGCCAAGGTGTCTTGGGAACGTTTGTCTCCCTAAGAAAGAAGGGGGTCTTGGTATTTGATGACTTAGGGAGAGTAACAAGTCCGCCATGTTGATGCATTTTTGGATCCTTTTCATTGATAATGAATCCCTGTGGTGTAAGTGGATTCATTATACTTTTCTAAGTAAGTAGAGTTTATGGGTGGTGAAAAAAATATACGTTTTGTTTATAGGCATGAAAGAAAATTCTACAGCTTGGAGAGGAATTTAAACACTTGTTCCAGTGGCGTATTAGAGATGTGCGGTTGATATCTTTATGGCATACTCGCAGTCTGTTGAATTTATTATTCTCCAATTGCGATATCTACCGGTTGAGTTTCTGGAGCCAAGTTGATTATTTTATTATGGATAGAGGAATGTCTTCTACTTTTCTAGATGAGTTGGATGTTGGGGAAGGGACACTCCTTTCTTTGAGTGATCAGTTGAACTCATTTCGATGGTTAGGATATCTTTCTGGTACTTTTTTGGTAGACTTTGCCTGGAGTATCGTTCGTCCTAAGGGCCAAAGGGTATTATGCCAATTCTTCATATGGAACAAATTTATTATTTCCAGGCATCAATTCCAACTTTGACTAATGACGCGGAACATGCTACCCATCCAGGTATTTCTGTTATTTTATGGTAGAATGGATGATGCTTGCCGTGTCTTTTTGTCATGCTAGACATGATTCTGTAGACCACATATATTTTAAATGTCGAGTCACTTTAGAACTTGCATCCTTTTGGACTAAGAATTGTTTTCTATCATTGAGAAATGGATCATGGCCTGGGACACTAGATTGGACAACTAGATATATTGCTGGGAATCACTTCTATAAGTGCTTTGCTAGATTTGCATTGTATGCTTTGTGTCATATTATTTGGAAGATGTGGAATAATGCAATGTTCCGCAATTGTGATGTATTTATCCATGCGATAAAGATGAAATTGTTTATGATGGTTAGAGACAAAGTCAGGACCTTCCAGCATGTAGTGGATTCTCCCCATTGTAGTTGGTTCAACGGAATTGGGACATTGTAACTACCATTTTCTCTTGATGTATTTATTTCCTCTTAGTGAAGTTGGCCATTTCTTGTATTTTGATAACATTTACCTAGGCTTTCCTTTTTGTGAGTGGCTATTATTTAGGCATTTTCATCATCTTAGATGTCCTTTCCTTAGGCTTTTTTCTATTGGTTCTTTCATGGATCCTTGGTACCCTTACGCTCACACATTTTATTTATGATGAGTGTAAGTTTTATGGTATCGAGTTTAACGCTTTGTACAGTTTGCATGGTTAAAGATTAATTATATCTCTTACATTTACAAAAGAAAACATTAATAAGGATAACTGTCACTTAGTTTATATATATATATATAGCCATAAATTAATATCTATATATGTACTTGGCTATTTAAAGGGTCATCAGATTACACGATTCTATTCTTTTACCTCCCCGTTCTTTTCTTTCCTTCTCCTCTATTCCTGCTTATCAAACTATTTTCTTAACAGTTTGCCTCAATCAACATGGTGAGTGGTCTAGCATTGTTAACAAGTTATCTCATTCTTTTATCATCATTTTTCAATCAATCATTACCTTACCTTTAGTCTATTCTCCTTGTTGTTTCTGCCTACTTTCTTTCGCCTGGCCAATGGTTGAATAGCCTAGCACATGACCTTAGCGCCTCCCACAAGTTTCCTGCTCAGTCAAGTGGTTCATTCCTTTGCCACTTGTCTCACATGCTTTTTTTCATCATCATTTGTTCAAGCAAGTCATCAAGTGACAGCCTCATTCTTTAGCCAATTGGACGACATGCATGTGTTGTCCAAGCCACCCAATGGGGGCAGCTTCACTTGGCCAACGACCATGCCATGCTAACCAAGTGGTGGCTCTGAAGAGAGGTGGCTTGGCTATAAAAGGCTGGCCTTTTTCACTCTTTTTCTCTTTGGTTCTTTCTCTAAACTTCACTCAAAGTTTTGGATTCGGTGAAGTCAAGTTGCTATTGTGGGTGCCGCTAGCACTAGGAAGGATTTCTCACCCTCGCCTTGATTGGAAAATTTTGGTTGAGTCAAGTGGTGCCCTAATTTCGTAGTTTAAGAATTCCCAGTTCCGGTTAGGTTTTTATTTTAAGGTAATTAAAATGTTTAAATGAGGTGAATCATAGGTTGCATGCATGCTTTTGTTAATAATCTTGATCAATCTTCATGGATCCTAGATTTGTTTAGATTTTTTGAAAAATTTAGGAATTTGCGTAGGTATGTATTCTTGGCTGGATCATGCATGGTATATGACGTAAATGATTTAAGTGAGAATCCTTACTAGATTTCAAATTGGTAGGATTGCACGTTCTTTTGTTTAGTGGAGTTATGCATTATACATGATGTGCATAACGAGATAGAATGTTTGACTTCGCTAAATACCTATGTATGATGTTGGTGGAATGTGGATGCTCCTCAGGAATATAGGGATGCCTCGAATAATGGTGGGTTGAGATCCGATGCGGTCATCAATACTTCCTAGATGAGATCTCGAGGGTGTGACCTGAATGCCTTTTAGAGTGAAAATTCCTAGATAAGAAGTCTGAAAGTCTCATTGTGATAGGTCTAATAGCAGCTTGATATTAGAAGTTGAATGATGTTGGGTGGCTATTGATGTCAAATGTCAAACAATGTTAGGCTTAGGAGTATATGGTAGTCTCAAATGATGGTGGATTAGGATCTAAGATGGCTAACAATGTTTCCCGGATGAGATGCTTGGGGTATGATCCTTATGCCTTTAGAGTGAAGATGCCTAGAGTGCAGTTCGAAAGTTATCTAAGGACGAGTCAAAAAGAATGACGCCAAGTAATTGAGAGGGAGTGCCATCATATGCATGATTTGAATTGATCTGATTTGATGACTATGGAAAGTTTTTTTTTATATATATACCATGATGCACATGCATGTGTGTGCAGAGGACATGATACACAACATTGCGTGAACTGTGTGATTGACTAAGCTGCGTGATTGAGTACATTACTTGCTAAGCTTTATTTTTACTGTTTATGTGGTTAATGCTTTTTAGACAATTAGTAATGACATCCCTACCGCACTCTCCGTCTAGATATGGAGTGTCATTAGAGTTTTGTTATGATTTCAATGAGTTTATCACCCCATTCTTTCCTGACGAGTTTGTCCTTCATGTGGAGATATACTTCACCATCAACATAGGGTTGTTCGTTAGCCACATCCATTTCACTTTCTTTGCCTTGTATATTAGGCATGGTTCATGCTGGATCGGACCATTACCTCCTCCTATGGATATCAAGTTAGGGAGCAGTAAGGATGGCAACTCTGATAGGGACTTTTGACTTGGTCCCTAATTTAGACACTTTTTGATGGGTCTTATACGTTTTGGACATGTTTTGATGTAGCCCCCGTTATTTTTTGGATAAGGCTACAGATATGATGGCGACCCCCTCTCCTTAATGAAGAGTTATATGTATATGTATAGGGATATCTTTTCCCTAACTCTTCCTGTCTCATTGTATCTCTTATTCGTTATTATGATATATGGAATAAGAAGTACATTTTATTTATTTGTTATGTTGTTCTATTTATTTGTGTTTAGTCTCGAAGGGTTGAGAGACGGAGACTCGGGAGTAAAATCTCTTTTGTTGCATCTAATGTAATAAAATGAACTTACCTGAACTCGGTTTAAAATCTAAAACCGGTATCACTGCTATAATTTGTTAACAAGTTTAGTATGTTTTTCATTAAATTCTCTATCTTTTGCAATAAATGGTGGAAATTGTTGCTGCATCAAGTAAATCCATACATACATATATATTTAAATGTACATAGATTGACATGTTGTGTCTGTGTTGTGTTGAAAGAGGATTTAACACAAATGTGGCTAAGAAAATATAATACCTTTTACAAACATGTCAAATCGTCGACACAAACATGATATGCTTAATAAAGCGAGTCATATGATACTATGGTTGACCAATTTCATGGCGGTCGGTTCCAAGACCAATTCTGGAAACCTTTCATATAGGTGCAGGTTCTGAAAAATTGAAACAGGGAATCGAACCAATTGAAATAAGGAAACGAATCAATTATACTTGGAACCCATTGATTTCAAGTCTATTTATGATTCACCAGCGAACTAGGTTTGTGTTATGTAAAAATCAAATAATTGTTATATTGTTGTTTTTAACATGTCAATAAGTGTAGTTTGATTACTTGAGTGGTCTTATGCAATTGCTTCAAGTTGGACGTGGTGGATTGCATCTCACTTTCTTTTATTAGACCGCCGGGTCTATTTTGAAGGCTGAGGAAAGTTGTGTGTTGGGATCGCATGATCAGTGCAAGGGCAACCGTTGACTAGTATAATCAGAAAAAAAAAAAGTCAAGGAAACGCTAATTGAAACTTCGTGCCATCAAAACGGGATACGAATAAAGGATTCGATTTTGGAAAAACTTTGAAATGAACTTTGCTTGCGTTAATGAGCTCCTCTAACTTTTACTCATGACTTCTTCCAAAACTTAAAAAAAAAAAATGCTATCTAGGTTTTTTTAAAAAGAACTATTAAAGTGCTGTACATAAATCCATGTGTCAATGTCGATATTTTGAAAGGTCTAAAGTATTTTGCGTTAAATTAAATTGAGAATAATAGTCTAACGAAAGTCGAAAATAGATGCTCTAGCCCTTAGTTGAAGAGAATATCTAATCCTACACCTTCTTTTGATGACTCTTTCCCTCTTAATTACATAGTAATATGGTAAAGTAAATGTGGTTCAGCATTTCCATATTCAATCAAAATGACCTCCCAATAAGGTTGAACATTGCATCCGTTGTATGATAGAAGTGCCTTAGGTTGAAACGGGATGTGTTTTATTTAATTGGCAAGTTAAACCGACCTGCTTTAATTTTCTGTTAGAGGAAACTTTTCATTTTGATAAAGTAGTGTCACTCTTGGAAAAATTAGGAGATAACTCTATAATGTTATCATCAAGTCTAAGACTGATTATTTTGTGAAAGATGAATTACTTGGAAAACATTTTATCAAAAGATGACCGCTTATATTGTTTGAAATAATTAATCGACGAAAATTATTTTTACTATATATAATAATTTATGTCTAATATTTTCTGCTTATTTATTTTTATAAATGATATAAGGAATTAATTTTTAAAAAGTAAATTTTAAATTATTTATTTTTTACGAAATTAACGGAGCCGAAGGCAAATGATCAGTGGGCCTGTGCAATACTCGGCCCATCTGAATTCCACCCAAACGACGTCACTTCCTTCTTCTTCTTCAACCAGCGAACGAGATCGCCTCACCAAAATCCCTCTCTCTGTCTCTGTCTCTCTCTCTGTCTCTCTATGCTAAAATCAAGGATGGAAATGCGAATTCGAAGCGCTCTTCTGCTTCTCTTAATCTCTGCCTCCCTCTCCCTTATCGCCAAGGTGCGTCGTGGTTTTGTGTTCGTTCGTCGTCCCCTGATTCACGTGTGGCGCAATCGTGTATTTTCTGTGCTTTTCTCGAAGATTTGCCTGCCATCGCATCGATCTACGTGCTCGTGTTGTTGATTGAATAGTTGATTTCGCCAGGCTGAATTCAGGGGTTCTGTTTTCTTCGTGGATAGCTCGAATCACCAGTATCTTCGCCATCGATCCTCTGCCGATGCTTCTGAGGTAATTCATTCCTAGAGCGATGACTGACTTCGTCTTCATTTATATGGATGGTTGCTTGCGAAGGTCTAGTCCATAGCTGGATTTCATCGGTGTTGGTTTTTTAGCTTGGTTGATGCTGAGGAATTCTTCAGTGTTAAAGCTTTGTTTTGTTGCTGGGAGAAAGGGGGAAGTGGAATAGATTTTTTTGGCGTTCTATCACATTAATAAACAACCAATATCTTCCCGATCGTAGTCATGCACATAAGTTTCTGCTGGAGGTTGGAAAAACAAGTGAGCGAAATAGATAGCATGTATGTTGAAGGAATTGTGACTCTTGACTCCGAGATGAGTCATTTTTAAGTCAAATGCAAACTGACCATATTGTTTCTTTCTGAGCTTTATTTGCGGAACCATTGTGGAGTGGTAAGTTTGCTGGAACCCTCCATTGTGCCACTGATCTGGATAGTGGTGACTTGTGATTTACTAGTAATTAGCAAGTCTGACTTAATTCAGTTGCTGATCAGTTATCCATGGATGATTGTACTAAAATTGACAATTACCTAGCTCTATTTCTGGATTTGATTAGCATTGGTAATATTTACATATTGGCAAACATTTCTTTGACTGTACATATCATACTTATTTGGCAGTTCAAATCAGTGTTGCCATCAGAAGTTGGCGCTGCAGTGTCAGTACTACTTGGCTTGGCACCCCCTGTTTCAGTTTCGGCTACTGGTTCTTCCAAGGTTTAATCTCTACTCATTCATATGATATGATGATTCTAGCTTCTTGCTTGATGTCAATCTCTTTAGCGAAAATTTCTTTGACAAAATTTTGACGCCTTCATAGTTGAATGAGGTTCTCATGCCAAATCCGTTCGATAGACCTCGTGCTGCTTTTGTTTTGGAGGTGACAGGAGTTGAAGGTATGTGGCTGTTTGTTTTCCATGTAACCTTTAGTCTTGAGTGTCTATGTGGCTATAACACGTCAATTTCCTTTGTAGATCTTCTTCCCTTGTTCAAATCCAATCTGTTCACAACTGCCTTCATGGACAAGGTTATTTCTGGGTCAGATAAAGTTGAAATTCAACTCCCAGGTACACATTTCTTTGTTAGAATGGATAAGGGTACTTTTCCAAGCAAAAAGAGGGGGGGGGGGGGGACTAAGGCCATCCTTCTAAATACTCTTGGTTGTCTTTTGGACTATGATTTATTTATTTTACTGCAGAGGAAGAAGCATTGTTAATTTCCCTTGACGAGTCCTCAGCATCTGGTTTTGCATCTCTTAGTGATGATGAAATTGGCAAATTGGTAAGTTAGGAGTTAAGAATTCCTGTATTAGCTTTATTTGTATTTTCTTTTGCTATTTGTTCTACAGTATTATGTTCAGGAATGATTTGAACTCTGCATCTGTCTAGGCATCCTGGATGGTTGGATCTTATGTTACTGATACGTCAGAGTCATTAAAAGGGGAGTTGACTTTCCCTCTAGGAAATGGCGAAAAGATGAGCCTTCATATGTCAAAGGTCTTCTTACAGAATCCAAGCCTCTGTTTCTGAATTTTACTTTATAAGTTGCATTCCTTATCTTAAGTTGTGATTCCTGTCAGCTATTGTATTGAATCACTTTGTTGGGTTTTGAGCTAGAATTTGCTCTCTAATTGGCAAGGGTTACATTCTTTTCTTTTCCTGCAGGAAGGAGATAGGAAATACATAGCTAGTCTTATATCTCTTGTTCATGGAGTAAGAAGGGCCATTGATATGCATGAAGATTTTACACAGGGCACAAGAAGACCTGCCGAGTTGATCAAGGGCTGTTTCGACGGTATTAAGGTAATAATCAACTTCTGATTTCTCTTCTCTCTTCGAGATATCTGCTAGACATTGCTTGTAAAATTCAAGAAGCCTGCTAATAATGAGGATGCATTGTTTCATAGTTGAAGCTAATTCTTACTTGATGTGAACTTTTGTGGTATTACGTAAAAAATGGAGTTAGTGATGCACTTAGACATGCTGAAAGTGAATCTCAGTGGAGAACTTATCTTGGCTTTGTTAAGACTCATTCTTTGAGGGGAGACTCATTCCTAGATATATGTTTTTTCTTTGAGTGACTTATGAACTGATGTTTTGTAACATGTATAAATTCCAAACATTAAGATAGAAGTTAGCTGTTGGGTAACCTGTCTTAGGATTGTGATATTATTCTTGAACTGCACTCTTGTTGATGCAATGAAACGCATAACTTTTTAAGCCCCTACAGTTTTGCTTCTGCTCTGGCAGTTTTTGGTTTTCTTAGGAGACAGGCTGTTGTTTTAGAGTATGGCATAAGGTGCTATTCTTCTGTTTGTAATCATGAAGAAGTGAGATCTCTTTAGATGCTTTTACTGGGAGTTCCCTGTTGATATGCGGGGTATCATTATAATGATGGAAGAATGTTTCCTTTTGGTTTAAAATGGTGCCTTGAGTGGGATTGAGAAAAGATTCATTCTCTGTCATCATAATTTATAAGGTGCACTTTGGGTGTGGCACTGAGTATGCCTTATAGTATGTATGAAGAAAGGTGTGCTAAACATTTCTGCTGCTCTATTATCATGCGTGTGATGTAGCGATGTAACTTCTTGCCGAAGGATGCTCTCTCTCTCTCTCTCTCTCTCTCTCTCTCTCTCTCTCACGCGCGCGCGCGCGTGCACGCACACACACACTTTTCAGAAATAAGACTGAAGAAATGGAAATGAAGCTGTCCACCATGCAGCAATGCTTTAGCCGATGTTTGTTCTTTTGATTAGTGTCTCAGGTTTTTTCGCCCTTATTGGTGCAGGTCTTAAAAGAGGAGCATGGCACTGAAGGTGTTGCTGAACAAGGATTACTTGTATTGCTCGCTACTTTGTCCAAGTCATATAATCTTTTGCAGGAAGCATACAAAGGTCAGTTTTTCTTACCTATAAATTTTTTTTTTGGTAACCGTTCTTACCTATAAAATTTGTTGACTCTAGTTTCCAACAATTTGGTGATAACAAGTCATGATGAGAAACTTAGCGTAAGCAAGCCATCTACTCAGAAACTAGTCTAGTTGTTGGCGTGAAACAATGTTACTGGCATCTATGCGCCTGAAAAGACCTCAATCCTGGATCATTATTCCGATTTTGCGTACCACTTTCACACAAGTGCTGTATTCACTTTTCGCACTGTGACCCCCAGCATACATGATCTAGTTAGTTTACAATGGCCCCAAAGTGTACTTTCCTTTTCTGAATAACGATAATAATGAAGTGATATTTCAAACTTGCTATTAATTTTGGTGAAAATGATACAAATGGTTCATGAACTTTGGCCTAATGTGCAATCTGATTCTTGAACTTTCAATGTGTTCAGTGTGGCCCATGGACTTTAGCTCAATGTACAATCCCTGTGAAGGACTATAGTGAACAAATTGAAATTCAGGTAGTGCATTGCTCGTTGGGCCAAAGTTCCAAAATGATTTGTGTCATTATCTCCAAAGTTTTGAGTAGACACTCGTTCATTCTCATATGTACTTTTTATGTGTGAAGTAACTTCTAGTTTTGAACTTTTTTTCCTCAAATCTTGTGGCTCCCATGCTCTGTCTTTTATTTAACAAGGAACAGTTAAAACCTTTCAAACCATAATTTCATATATGTATATATATATACACACACGTGGATTTATATATAATGTTTTCATTATATTTTGAAGTTTGAATAAGATTTTACATTTTGACAGAAAAATTGTTGAGTTTCTTTTTGTTTTGAAAATGTGGGAACAAGCGAGCAATTATGGAATTTCTAAATGAAGAGAGTAGAATTCCGCATTCCATATTGGCAATAGAGACTCTGACATGCATGACTGTGTTTGCCCATGCATGCTGATGCATGGGTTGAGCAGCTGATGTTATGTACATGTCTTTTATACTTTGGTTCATGAATATGCTGTGGACAGGTCAAATTGTTGGAGTTATAGTTTTGGGTAATGCGGCCTCTTCCCAGTCAGATTCTTTGTTAGATGTTACTTTTGCTTCTCGGCCAGCAGTTCGATGGCTGGCAGAAACTGAAGGCTCAGCAAATGCAACTGAAGCTGGATTGGTGTTAGTTAGACAGACTCTTGCTTGGGTGACTGGGATTATTCTTCTTATTTCCACTCTCTTGGGGGTAAGGTCCATCATTGTGAATTTCTCTACATTGTTTTCCGGCCACACTGCTGAAGAAGTACTTTTCATCGAAAGCCACTTGTTTTTTTTTTTTTTTTTTGGGGTGGAGGTTTGTGTGACACTCTTCTTTCTGCTTATGTGCAGGTATATTTCCTTCTGAATATGCCTCTAACAAGGGACACCCTCCTGTATTCGAATGTTAAGCTTGACTAAGCAAATGAGCAGTAGAAACAGTCGATGGATATTCAATCTGCCAAAGCCAGGCCTGTTTATATGTGCCATGCGATCTTGGTTCGATTATGTTGTATTGGAACCCCTTTCTCATGGTAGCCGTTGATATCCCATATTGAAGGGGTTTCCTTATTTCTCCTACTCCTGGGCGGACATTCTGTAGCTAATGGGCTTTCTTTTTGGACCCATAAGGTTTAGGGATTACCTTAAAGTCGTGAGAAATGCAATCAAATGTATTCATTGTTTGCGTTGTATATGACCGTCGTTCGACGTTGCGTGCTCTTCAATGCCCATTATATGAATATGATGCTCACGAAAGTACTCTGTGCTTGGCCGTTCTGTAATTTTTCTTTTCATCAGACCTCTGATTTTTCCCCGAAACTACATCTCTGACATTGGTAAAAGGAATTCTGCTTCCGATCCAATGAGCAGTCTATTGTGCTTGCAAATTCTGAGGTACACAAGGATTGTATCCAACCGTCAAGCATTCAAGGTTGCGTGCATTTGAGAGGTTAATATGGCTAGTGCCTAGCCGTGCAATGCGAGGAGTCAAGTCTGGTCTGGTTCCAGTCCCGTCCTAAGGTTTGTTGCTCCGAGAAGACGACCTTTGATGCTTTTGTACGAGCAGCCCCATCAATCTTAAGCCCCGGAGCTACATTTCCACTGAACTTCCCATCAGGCGTTGAAAGACACGCATTCGGACTTATGTGCCGAAATGGTCGATGTGCCAATTTGGTGCCCAAACACGAGGTCATGTTCAAGCAAGGGACATCTCATGACAACACTTCGACAGGAACATACAGATCATAGCCGCACATGATATCAAAGCATATGGACTGGTAACTCAAAAATTATGGCAGATTGGGAGAATCAGATGGATTTTGGGAATTAATGGCCATTCCAGTTCGGAGGGTACATGACCTCGAGACATGGAAGACTTGGAGATGCATCACGTCGCCATATCGGCAAGATTTTCCTTTGAGGCAAAGCGTTTCGTACACATTTCTCATGTACAGACCTTAAGCTTTGGCATCTGAAGCCGGGAAAAATCTGTATTTAGGAATGCTTCGGCTCTAAGGAAGGCTAACAAAGCTTCATTGTTCATCCAAACATGCAAACCTTTGTCTTGGGTATTTAATCGCGGGTTGGCCTGTTATATGAACCTGCCAATGACCGACATTTTTGGAGTCTTGGTAATTAAGCTTTTGCGAGGAATGCTAGATTACTATGATTGCCTGCAAATTTGGTTTACAAAGTAACGTGGCGCATTGGAAATAAGCGGGCAATACTTAGTGCCCTTAGATAATTTACCACACTTAAATTGGTAAATCGATTTCATATACTGAGCCATCTATCACAAACAACATTCCTATTTATAAAATCTCTCACTTTAGCAGCACTTTAGGTAGCTGGAGAAGTTCCTTCGAAGGCGTAGACACGTATGTGCCTGGGAAAGACGGCTAAGACAGCCAACGAATAATTCTGTGCTTTGGGTGAACACTGCTCCATATAAATAATGCAACTTCAGCCGTAATGACCTTCTCAAGCATGCTGGACAAAGAGATGGTCATCTGTGAATGGCGAGGTATTACGCTACGGTCTGTCGACACGATGAGGTCTTTACTCATATCAAAGTTCAAATGCTAGTAAGTCCAGAATTATGATTCACCTTATCTTCCTCTTGATCTCTAGTGCAAAAGATCCAAAATATATGTTCACACAGCAATCAAAAGAAGGGATAATTGTCAAAAAATCCAAAACCTATTGTGCAATGGCCAATTCAATCCTAAATATTTTAATTTGGCTAATTTAATCCTAAATCTTTTGACGATTTACCAATATAACTATTACGGCTAATTTTGGTTTGAAATTATGGATGTGGCCATCTGATGTGACATTATAATCGAATCGACGCCTATCATGACTAGAAGAACTATATTTTCAAATCGTCAAATAATTTAGGAATCAAATTGGCATAATTGAAATGTTTAGAACTGTACAGTCACTGTACATTTGTGTATAACAATATTTGCAATCTACCATCTCAAATACAACCTGGTGCACTCAAACTGTCGATACCTCAACTTGGCTTACCATGTGATCGAGTTAAGACAACATTGCTTGGACATTGATTATCATAAACACAATAACTGTTTTAAAGACAACTGATGCTACATCGTGTTGGCGAACGTTACGTTTGCACAATACCTCGGACTTCATAGTCTTCAGAGAGGAACTTCTTGTACCACGTGGCCAACCATAAGGGCGTTCTCTGTAGTGTCCGAAAGTCCATATAGTGTCCTCCAAATCTTATTGAATACTCGTGTAGCCATTTGTCGTGATCTCCCTAAACAGTGCACTAGGATTGACTAATGGATTAGTAGGACTAAATACAGCTTAGGCTCTCCTAAACTCATATTTATTTGCAACTTAGAGATTAAGTTTTAGTATGTAAATTATTTTGAATTAGAAGTCGCTACTAATTTATTTACGGTGAGTCGATTAGAAACCCATGTAAAGTATTTGGATGAATACTTTACCCTTACAAACTAGAGAGTTTGGGATCAGGGACTAGGTTATGCTAAATTAATCTAAGACCCTTTCGGTATCATTTATTTCATAAAAATGATTTGGCGGGCCTTAGATTGATTATAATTCTAATCACCTAACATGTAAGATAATCATGCTGATGCGCAAATATTATTTAATTCTAAATAATGAAAGTGTTAAATAAATTGTAGAGATAAGTAGGATGGACTTACCTTGACACCTATGTAAGTATATACAATATGAGTAGAAAAATCCAAGCAGTAATCCTAGTATGATTTTACTAACAAGTGTTAGCAAACAATGTTTTTGGGCATACACTTATATAACATGTCATGCAACTTCGAATTGACTTAACATGTAACTTATCTAATATGAAATTCTAAGAAGACCTCAAACATAAACAAATTGAGAAGCAACTTTCCGATTCAAAATTTCAAAAGAAGATTTCTAATTTAAAAAATCTTTTGAAAAATTCGATTTGCTTTACTCTCCCTAATGCCTTTTGGGACAAAAAGAGCCACATTATTGATATTCCGTATGAACCAGAATTTTCTGAGATTGATATTCCCACCAAGCTAGACCCTCTCAAATGAACCAAGAAACATTAGAATTCTTGAAAAAAGAAATCCGAGATCTTCTTGACAAAAAACTCATCAGGAAGAGCAAATCTCCTTGGAGTTGTTCAGCTTTTTATGTAAACAAAAATACAGAACTTGAGAGAGGTGTTCCACGTCTTGTTATTAATTATAAACTATCAAACAAAGTCTTAAAATAGATTAGGTATCCCATACCTAACAAAAAAGACTTGTTAAATCGGCTTATAATTCAATGTTTTTTTTTTAAATTTGGCATGAAATCTGGATTTTGGCAAATCCATATTAAGGAATCTGATAGGTATAAAACTGCATTCACTGTCCATTTTGGACAATATGAATGGAATGTTATGTCTTTTGGATTAAAAAATGCTCCTTCAAAATTCCAACAAATAATGAATGACATTTTTAATCCATTCTCAAATTTCAGTCTTGTCTTCATTGATGATGTTCTTGTGTATTCCACTTCAATTGATTAGCATTTCAAGCATATTGGATAATTTTTGAACATCACCAAGAAAAATGGACTTGCTGTTTCACCTACAAAATTGTCTCTTTTCCAAACAAAGATTCGATTTTTAGGCCATTACATTTATCAAGGCACAATTATTCCAATTGAACATTCTATTATATTCTCAAAAAAATTTCCAAATGAGATACATGATAAAACTCAATTACAACGATTTCTTGGAAGTCTGAATTATGTAGCAGATTTCTTTCCCAATCTTGAAATTTTATGCAACCATTACATCAATGGTTAAAGAATCCGCCTGAATGTAATGAAAAGCATACCAATATTGTGAAACAAATCAAAAGGGAAATCAAAGAAATCCCTTGTCGACATCTTGTAGACTCCCATCTTTTCAAGATTGTTGAAACTAATGCTTTTGAACTTGGCTATGGAGGAATTTTAAAACAAGTCAAGGATAGCAAAGAATTAGTCGTTCAATTTGTTTCAAAACATTAGAATGACTGTCAGAAGAATTATTCTACAATCAACAAAGAAATCCTTACTATTGTTCTCACAATTTCAAATTTCAAGGAGATTTATTGAACAAAAAATTCTTGTTAGGAATTGATTGCAAATCTGCAAAAGATGTTTTGCAAAAGGATGTTCAAAATATTGCATCAAAACAGATATTTGCTCAATGGCAAGCTATCCTCTATGTTTTTGATTTTGACATCGAATTCATTAATAGTTCTTCAAACTCCTTACCTGACTTTCTAACTAGGGAATTTCTACAGGGCCAATGCCTCCCAAACCCAGTAAATCCTCCTCTAAAAAGGGGAAAGCAAAGGTTGAAGCCCAACCTTCCAAAGGTGGACTCATAGATATTCGCTCATGGCTGCAAGCAGCTCAAAATCAAACAAGCCATTAACCATTGGATCAAAAGAGGATTCCACCTCATCCTCTGTAGCCCCAAAGGCTAAAAAAATCTGCGGCACAACAATCTACAATTGTCCCCCTTGATTTTTCCACTATTTCTCAAGAAGACACTCTTCGTCTTCTCCAATTGGCTACCCAACCGGCAGGTGAAATTCAACCAACCAAAGGAAGTTCTGCGGTTCATGTAAGACTTGCATTTTCTAGTGAAGTGGTAATCCCAATGGAAAAAACCTCTCCCAGAACAAAATTTGTTGAAAAGGATTTTTCCTCAAACATTATCACAATTAAAATGGGTTTTTTTAATGAAAATCTTTTTGAATGTGCCCAATTAATGTTCACTGAAAAATTTTATTATACTCCCCATGGTCCTCTTAAAACTGTGGAGTATTATGAAAGAATTTAGTAAAAACTAATTCGGCGACATTTAAACATTTTGGAGGTACAAATCCCAATTATTCAATAATCTGTATTAAAAGGGTCATTCATCCTTCTTCATGGGATCAACCCCTCATCAAATTCTCCAAATTCAAAATTAAGACCACAGAAGCCCAACTTTCTTATCGGTCTCAATTTACTTATTTTGACTACAGACAAGCCTAGTGGAACATTTTTTTCCGAATGAATTCCAAAGGAACTCGCACCTAGTTAATTTTCCTAGACAATCTTGACACTAGAATAATACCCTACTAGTTTATTCGTTGGTGGAAAGAATTAATTTAGTCTAGATTTGGCTAGGTTTCGATTGAACTCCATTTTGCCCAAAAAGGGGTCGCCGAACCCTCAATTTAGCCACCACGCCATTCTAGTGACCCCCATCCCTCAAAATCACCACCAATCAATTCTTGGGTGTCCCGTGAGTAGAACCTAGCCATTTAATTTGGTTGATTTGGTCTGTTTTTGAAAAAGTCAAGCTCGATTTATTTAGGACAAAATCAGATCCGCGAGAAACCCTAACCGTCGTTTGCCGTTCTAGGGCCGTTCTGCCACCTCCAACCACCGTATAGAGGTTCTTCGACCACCCAAGAGCGAGCTCAGCCTTCGTCGAGCCTTGGGTTGCCATTGGCTGGTCTGAATCAGCTGCATACAGTAGTGAGCAGAGAAGACTTAGGGTTGGGAGCCCCGTCGAAGCAAATTCTGACCACTACCAGCTCCCACCCATGACTGAGAGCTATCTCTAAGGACCCTCGTCAGAGACTCGCCGAAACAGTACTATCGGAATAGTACATCGCTAGAAAATTGTTGAAGCTATCATCGGAGTCCCACAAGCATGGGCCATCCCTCGGTAACATCAGACCAAATATTGAAAAGCCACATCAAGCTTGAGCACGATCAAAGTGCAAGAAGAGCGTTGTTGCAAGCCACCGCTTGGAATGCACAAACCACCGGGTGAGTAGACATCCTATTCCTGGCCTAAGCTAGTATACTACTTTAGTAGCATGGCTAGAGTAGACTGGTTATGATGGTTGCGTGAATAGGTGGATAGAGCCATTTAGGGCCACTTACAGATTATTTGTCTATAGTGATTGATTGAATTGATCAGATGGCTTATAGGCCCTGATTAGTCGAGACGATTGACAAAGCCAAATAGGGGGTGACAACGAGAAACATATGGATCACATGGTGATTGCTGGAATGATCGGTGCAGTCATCAATATTGGATCACCTATGAAAGTGGCGGTATACTAGAAATGGTGGCCAATAGGCCTTGATTAGTCGTGAAGGTTGACTGAGCCTATGGGGTGTTGACTAGACTGCTTGGATCACTAGGTGATCGTTTGAATGATTGATGCGGTTGTTAGTACCAGATCTCCCGTGAAAGTGTTGGTGTGCCTTGGCAAATAGTTAGGGTCTCAAGTTGGTTGCAGACAACCTTATTTGAGTGATGCATATGTTGTTTGAATTATATGATTATTGTGATTAACCTGACTTAACAGGTGCAATGGCTTAGTGCTAAGTCTCAATTGTGGACCGATTGACTCATAGGTCGAATGAATGTGAAAGTGAGATTATCGTGTTGAGTAGTCACAATAGGGATTATTGAGAATAATTAGGTCTCACGTAAAAGCCAAACGACTTGAGAGGTTAGCTAGTTGAGACATGTAAGGCCAAATGCCACGTGAGGCGTGGGCCAAGACTCGGTCATAGATCAATCGTCCATGGGTAAAATGGGGTTAGTAGTTGTGCCAGAGTGACATGAGGCACGATAGTTGGGCTAGAGAGCCTTGAGGGCTGAGCGGTACGCCGGCCGAGTCAGAGAACCATGAGGACTGGATGTATGCCAGTCAGGCCTAAGATGCCATGTTGTTAAGAGTGCTCGGTACCTAGAGTGGTAGCCATTGTGTGCAATATAGTTGATGACCTAGTAAAGTATTAACAGTGGCATGCGTGAGTCGAGTGTTACCTGTGAAAGGTTGACTAACGAATTAGGGACCCTAGAGCAATAGCTTTTCTAATATGGGTTTAAGGTTAAACTCACTGAGATATCCCCATATATCACCATACCATTCCAAACCCCCATTTCAGGTATGGAGCATAGATCTAGAGGAGAAGCCGATTGAGCATATCAGGGTGAAGACTAACGCTTTTGGTTGCACTAAAGGCCAGCAATTTACCTGGGACATTGCTACTCAATGGCCGAAGTAAAGGAAGGAGGATTGGGGACTGCTGTGCGCTTGGAAAGCAGGGCGTGACGGGGCAAATTCTTCCAAAGGCATAGACATGATATATGCCTGGGAAGAACGGCCAAAAAGCCGATAATTCATTGAAAACCCTAATGCACGTAAGCTGTTATGATCTTCTAAAGCATGCTGGACTTAGAGTTGGTTATGTGTCCATGGCGAGATATCTTTGAACAATTACACTACGGTCGGTCGACACTCGTAATTTCTACTGAAAAAATAATAATATGAAATGTATGTTCCCAGCAATCGGAAGAACTAGATGTTCTTCTCAATCCCAGGGTTTTAGAAGTAAAAGACCTATTAAGTACAAAGCATTGGCAATTCACTGTCTTAAATACAACTTGGGGCACTCAAAAAATTTGGACTCCTAACTTGACTTACCATGTGATCTAGTTAAGACAATATAGCAGAGATACCCCGTTATTACAAACATGGTAAATGTTTCAAAGACACTCGCTGCTACATTTTGTAGGCGGATGTTTTTTGAATTGCTCGAATATTATTGTCTTCAGAGAGGAACTCCTTGTACCACGTCACTGACCATTTGGGTGTTCTCTTCAATGTTTGGAAGTCCACAAAATACAGCCCAAATTTTACCAAATATCCATGGAGCCATTCGAAGTTGTCTAGCAGAGACCAGATGAAATATCCCCTCACATCTGCCCCTTTTCTGAAATAATTGAAACCGATTATCTAGTCACAAACGTAAAATACTAATTATATAGACTCGGTATGGACGGAATTATTATTATGAAAGTCAACATTCTTTAATCAAACAAAGAAAAAGAAGAAGACTACGAACAAATTTGGGAAATTTTTTGGCTTTTAAGAGGGACAATGAAGGCATTCGATAATGAAGGTAATGCTAGATATACCTCACAACTTCACTTAACACAGAGAGATAGGCCTCATGAAACTCTATTCTCTTCGTGTCATTCAGTGAAACGTCGATTGGACCTATATGTTGCGCGTACCCTGCAAAAACGACAGCAAATCTTTCATTCTATCGATGGAATCGACAGATAATCTTGCATGTTAAAATTTAGATGATGAATAATAGGTCCAGTTTCGAGTTGTTTAGGTGACACAATACCGTTCTCAGTGATGAACATGGGCATGTTGTTGTATCTTTCTTTGGCGTAGGTAACAATCCCTTCAATGCCCCTCGGAACGACGAAGAAATCCGACATTGCAGTCTGCAACGTGATCATCAACTATTAGTCCAAAACATATAATCTTGACTAGGAAATCGACTCGAAGTCACTGCTGAGATAGCTGCTATATGGCCTCAAGTCATATTTTCCAAGCGGGTCTTGAACAATGAAATTGGGTATCATCAGCTGCTTCATTATACATGCTACGGCAATTGTAGTTGCTGGACTAGTTATGCCAAATTAAGCCGACATGATCTCTCCGAACAATAGGATCAGCTTAATGACATCGTTGATTTTGGCAAAAACTCTACAGGTATACGTCCAGGAACATGTGCTTAAGTCGCTTACCCGTTCGCCGATGTAAACCCCATCCTTTTCTCCGGTGATGTACACGGCCGCCTCCCCTTGGGAGAGGGCCGAAGGGCATAAAGAGAACAAGCAGTCCTTTACGTATTGAGTCGTGTAGTGATTTATTCCGATGAAATCCAACTTCACGCTGAGCATCTTCTGCTCTTCCGCCGAAAATTTCGGCAATCTTGAACCCAAAACTTGACGCATCTCGGGCGGATAATCTCCATATACTAAAGGGTCTACAAACCTGCAACATGTAGAGAAACTATGAGCAACCAGAGGAGCGACAAAGATGGAGAGGACATGGATTTCGTTTTTTCGACCATAGAACATGGATTTAAGTTAGAGAGAACCTATGTACCATGCAAAATAGAAGGCTAAAGCTCGTTGCACAGCCAAACGATCTGCTGGAGTGTCGTCGTACGGCTCATACCATGGAGCGGAAATAACTATTCCAATCATTCCTCCTTGTTTCTCCTGATTATAATTTCTTGGTTAGGTATAATAATTACGTAATCTGTGTTTGTGTAAGTTGCAGAAGACGAAAAAAGAATGTATGTAGGAGAAGATTATCGAAAGTAAGATCTGTAATGAAGCTAGGAAAATATGGATTGAGCTTCTTGGCCAAGATGTGTGAGAACCACAAGTGATGACAAGCTTCCACTGTGTTCATTCTAATGAATTTTGAAGTATTAAAGAGATAGAGTGCTGATTTCACTTTCACATCTGAAAGAGGCAATAAATTAATTTCTGTCCTTTCTGGTTCTTTTATGTAAACTCTCTTGAGCACAACACAACATGGTGAAGGTAAATCGGTAATGAAGCCAGTCAATGCATTGAAAAGAATCAATCCCTAGCTCTTTAATTTACCTGGTAGTGCTGCCGATAAATTTGAGCGGCTGTGGCATGAGACAACACCAAATTGTGTGTCGCAGTGTAGGGTTCGAGAGCAGAGTCACCAAAGGAGCAATTGCCAAATGGGTAGGAGCACCGGCCGGGTGGGTAAGTTCCCGAGAGGTAACCATCATAAATGAACACGTTAGGCTCATTGAATGTGACCCAATACGTCACTCTATCTCCGAAAGCTTCGAAACAGACTCGTGCAAAGTAGCCGAAATCCAGCCTACAAACAATTACAGAGTACATAAAAGTAATGTCCCAAGATTCGACTCAATCGTCAAATTGATGAAGATTAGAAGGAGAGTCATGACAACTTCACTTACTGTATTTCCGAACTCAACCACGCACCATACCGGTCTTCTAGCAGTTGAGGAATGTCGTAGTGGCATAATGTCACAAACGGCTTTATACCTTGTCGAAAAGAACAGATTGAAAATACTCAGAATGGGTAATTCATCTTCTTCCTAAAGCAATGACCGTACGATGCAAAGGAAAGAAAAACAATCCAGCCAAGACTATTAGATCGATACATTGAAAACAAAAAGAACTCATGGAAATGGTTGAATTAGTACAATGTGAATGTCGAATAGATTTTTGCATCTTTCTTTTACCTCTGACCAGAAGAGCATCAATGAGATTGTTGTAGAACTCAATGCCTTCTGAATTGACCTCCCCGAATCTTCCCTCTGGAGTCATACAAAGCCCAAATTAAAGCAAAAATAGAATAGAATAGAGCGATCGTGACAATGAGAGAGCTGAAGATAACAAAATTACGTACTGGGAAGAACTCTAGACCAGGATATGGAGAATCTGCACACATCCACCCCGAGATCGTGCATCAACTTTACATCTTCCTGTTGCTCGTTTATCCAGGAAATCAATAAAGATCAAGCTTTGGTTAGAGGAAATTGATCTTTTGTGTGAGTAGACTACCCAAATTGAATTTAGCAAATGGCCACCCCCCACCCTTCAAAGCTTTCTAGCTTTAAGAGTTCCAAAAAGCTAACTTAGAATTACAATCGGACCAATTTAGTGTGAAAGCTGGAAGATGAACAATCGCATTATGACAGTTTGGGCTTTTGATGGGGCCGTGAAGAAAGAAAGCATAGAGAAAGTCAACTACCATAAAGAGATTATAGTGATTATCCGTCACGTCAGCATTGCTTCCATCTTCTATTTTGCCTGATCATCAAAGGGCAAGTCTTAGACATGGAAAATTCTAAATAAGGACATAAAAGTGGGAAAACAATCCCTTGCCGCGAGGAAGGGTTGAATTTGAGAAAGGACCGTCGTCCAATCTGAATCGGATGATTGTCCTTTTTCCAAAAGAAAAAAAAAACTCAAAAACCTCATGTCCAATTTCAAATCGGACAGTCCTCGGCCCAAGTCACCCTCAAGTCACGAATCTCCAAACGAGAGACAAAAGCGAGGCAGTTTTTTTTTTCCAAATAAAATTCTGACGAGTTAGGAGTGTGTTTTGAGACTAAATTACCACTTTAGGTTCCATCTTCTTGCAATGAAATTTATTTTCACAAGCCAAATTTGATATCCCAATATGGTTACGTCACACAATCTTTTGGCATATGAAATGATCTTAATTTTGTTAGCTGGCCACTGGTGATATCTTTGTATTAAACTATTGATCAATCGATGATTGTTCAATCACAATCATAAAGAGAGGACTTCATCAACAACCGTCAAATAAAAAAAAAAAAACTCATTCCACATATGATAATAGCCTTAGTTTGTACAGCCTGTGTCTGACCTGTCTAAAAGACAGATGGTCGTTGGCAAGTCATTGTCGTCCCATAAATAAGGAGCTTGAAGAATATACAATTACTTGTTTGTATTTTTCTATCATTTTCGTTATTCAGTAAAAATTAGTCTTTAATAATTTGCAGTCATATCCAATCTTTTTCTTTTTTGAAAAAGAAAACCACATAACATAACATTTATGCCTATAAGTTTTTGGTTTAGCTAGTTCGTTAGCTTTTCTATAACCATATTTTATATGGTGAATCAACTGTTAAATGTACACACGATGTTTGATTAAGTTACTAACTACGCTAGGACTTCAATTTTATCACATCGAAGAAGCTCATATCAATGGGACATCTCTGTTTTTCTTCTTCTGTCTAAACACATGCTATCGAAAATAATCAGTTGCATTCATTTTTTTTTCTACGATCAACTTCACAACCAAAAACTTATCTAACAATTTCCAAATACATGTAAGTTTCATATAATTCGGTAGCATTCAGAAGTAGATCAGAAAGCAATTTTCAATCTTATTAATTTGGACTAGAGGGAGTAATTGGCTTTTTCAATTGATATCTATAGAAGGAAAAAAGAAATAATTTGCAAACGTCCGTGTTTGATTTGAGAGGAGGGAAATACTATTCAATTTCTTGGTGCTGCTTTTATCGGAGCCTTGACCCCCAACTCACGTAACGATTTTGCCTAGAAAATAGACAAATAATAAATAAAGAGGAAAGAGAAAAAAGAGCGAGGACCTGGTATATGTGAGAAGACATCCCAATTGCTGAGGCTTTTGTTACCTTCAAGATAGGCTCCTTCAATCTGGGCAGAACGTATAAAACAGGTAATTATACAGTATAAACTTGTCGAGGTAGCTTACGTACGATTCAACGAAAAAAATTCACCATGAATATTCATAATGGAAGGAAAAAAAAAACATTTTCCTAACCCCAGAATCGCCAGAAAAAAACACACGTGGCAGAAAATAGGCCAAGCCCCACGACTGATTTTAATTTTTTTCATCCACCCTTCAACATTCATTTTGGGACCACGGCTTCTGCTCTCGCCTCCGATGGATTGATTCAACACATTTGATTATTTATTTTCGTTTATTATCGAAATATTTCATATTTTCTCTTTACAAATTTTATATGTTTTTTTTTTGGTTTAACGGGGGGCTTCCCCGCAATGTAAATTCTTTCGATTGGCTTTATAACATGGTATCTGAGTCACGTTCTACCCCTGATTTATTCCGAGTGTTTAGCCACCCGGGGTGTTATTTCTATTTCCATCTACAACGTGTCGATTTTCTTTTATATAAATGCAATATCCTTTTATGTAAATTCAATAAGTTAGATACTTTGTTTATGAGGGCTACGACCAGCCACGCAAGCTCCGCAGCAGATCTCGGCCATGGCCACGACAGCTTTCCTATGGAGCAAGAAGCAGAAATAGGGGAAAAAAGAGAAGTTAAAGAAAAGGCAATGAATTTACCAAAAAAAAAAAAAGGACAAAGAGACCGGGTGAATTCTCGGATCCGGATCACCTAACGTGGAGCAAAAATACGTATGGTGATCCAGGCAAAGGAGAAGGGGAAGCGGGCTCCCCCTTTTACTAGAGGGCTTTTGAATGATGAATATCGCATAACATATTGCGAGATCTTCTTCCCTTTTCTACTTAAGTTGAGGCCGAATTCTTAACTTATTTTTTCAATGATCTGATTAAGATAATCCGATCTGAATCGAACGATTGAAATAATACTTACGTCAATCCCGACTTAAATAAGAGAATTAATTTCCGTTAGAAAAGGGGGTCTTAGCAAAGGAAAAAGAAAGCGAGAAAGAAGAAGATAAAAACGGGCGACTTGTCAGCCATTCCACGTGGAGCCAGAGAGATCTGGTGGGATCAGCTCATTAAACGAGAGGGGCCCAATACGAAATTATACTATATAATTGAACCAATTATTGTTCAAACAGTACGAGGTCCCATCAATTCACGTGCAAGGAAAACAAAAATTGGAATTTCAATAATTAAATCTTTCAGAACCAACAAAAAAGGAAAAGAAAATGAAATGGAAAAGCATAGATGCCACTAGTTTCTCAGCAACATACTTCATATTCTTATCGAATGTGGAAATGTACTTTTTGTTTTATGTGAAAGCACCCAATTCCATCATGGCATCGATAGGTGAAAAATTCTGATCACACTGAGATATCATTTAACTAAACGGGCGTGAATCTAATGCCCTTAATATACGCATGTGGCAACAACCATGTTTTCGTGTAAAATAACCTAATCGGTTTGAAATATTGACCACGTGCTATGAGATTTCAGTAAATAATTCGGTGTTCGATTTGACTCTTGTATCGAGTTTTTTTTTAAACTTGTTTCGCTTTTACCTAGGACCAAAAAGCCAAAAAGAAAAAAAGAAAAGAAGAAGAAGGTAGAAAGAAAAGTAAGCGCTCATGAGCAGCATTACTATATAATATGTAGAGAAGGCTAGTAGGGTTTTGAAAGCGTAGTATAACACGTGATTCACTCATTTTCCCATGATCCCATCTGCAATTCATGACATGTTCCCTAAGACCAGAAGTATTCCCATGTACTTACTCAATCGCAAGCAACCTATGATCGGAAATGACAAACGAAATCGGCCCTTTTCAAATTCTTATTTACCGCGTTATTCGCTCTCGATAAAATTTCAAGTATCCGAGTGATAACGAAACCCCACTTAAAAATAGATGATGATCAGCAATCGAGGATAATTATGTAAGCTGGTCATCATAGCCATTGAAAGATTAAATTTGAGATCGTTAACGCCCATTATTTTAATATCTCAATCCGTGTTATATGCAAAATAAACAAATAAATAAATCAACACTTGTTGTTGAGCCTGAGTTTTGAGGTTAACCATTAAGAATACACATGTCCAAATTCAACGCACGTGAAAGACGCCGGAGTCAGATCTTGAATCTGCCTTGAATGATAGTCACGTGTTGACTAGAGAATGCAGAACTCTTGGAAAAAGCCCAAATACCGAGGAAACGGGCATGACCTTTTATTAGTGCAATAAAGTTAACACCATCTTTCAAACATTTGAAAAAGAGCAAAACTTCGTACCTCGTGATGAATGACATGACCTATCAAATTTACTTGAAATATGCAAAAATGTTACTTCCATAATCGGAAGTAACATTACCCAAAAGAACCTATTTTGGGAAAAAAAAAGTTAAGAATGCTTGTTAAGGGAGAGAGAGAATATTTTGATGTTTGTTTAGGAAAAAAAGAGATGATGTGCCTAGATTGGAAGTTCTGCTTCTTCTTTATGTGGGGGTATTTGGCCCGTGAAAAAGCGGCGCAAAATTTCATAGCTCGAATTTGTATACCAGATAGGATTAGGGACATGATGCATATGAAAGAGAAGAAGTAATCCTTGAATCTCTTGTATTCAATCTGCTGGGAATTTCAGAGATGCATCTGCGCTAGATTCGACTTGAAAGCACGACAAAAGGTCAAGTTGGAGCAAGATTCGAGCCATTGCAAGTTTTTTACCTTTTGTAAGAAGCATGTTCGCGACGCACATGTCCAAATTGTTCGAGAATACAAAGAGGTTCGAACCTAGGGAGGCAGAGCAAAGGGGATGACTCTTCTTTTCCTGTTTTGCCCCCAATTGGTCAAAAAGATACCAGTTCCAAGATTTTGTCCTGTTTCCCCCACGGTAGATTTTGGAGAGAGAAGACAGGGAAAGCAAAAGCGTTTTATGACATCAAGACTGGTGGGGTTTGCTTTTAATCCAATAGACGAAGGAATTCGAATAAAACTAATGAAGATAGGAAAAGAACTATAGAAAAAAATTTCTTTTCAAGAGTCCAATGACTAATTCATTGCGTGAATAGACGATACAATGCATACTAATTAGAGGTCGATTGAGGTTTGTGGTTGTAGTTACTTTTCTATATGAGCGAATGGCTTTTATCTTTCGTTATCTCGGTATTCAATTAAAACAGAATGAAGAATGACCTTTCTCTTTCGTTGTCTTATTAATTAATTTAACGAAACAAAGAATTAGTTTAATTTAAATAAAATAAAAAAGGAAAATTTGTCATTTATCGATCTGGAAATTGAGAATGATCAACCCAAGGGGAAAACCCCCTCAGTAATCAGACAATATGGAAAAGAAAGAATTATATTTCTGTCAGAAGAAAAAGTTGTCCTTTATCTTTGAATGGCTCGGAGATTAGACACGAGGCACAGTGATCTGGCCCAATCGAGCACTGGCGACCCAGCAAGGAATAAGCAAGAAGAAGAATTCAAGGAGGGCTGACAGAAGAGAAATGTTTGACGGCACAAGAAAGAACCTATCGTCCCCTCTCGCGAGCAACCCCAGCCAACAATGCTTCTAATACCAAAGTGAATGCTTTAAGTTAAATGATCATCTAGAGAGAGAGAGAGAGAGAGAGAGAGAGAGAGAGAGAGAGAGAACCTGGAAAGAGGAGGTGGCAGTGCCAAACAAGAAGGAGGGAGGGAACTGCCCCCTGTGGACGGTGTTTCTTGAGCTTGTGAGTGGCAAGAAGAGACCATGAATCGACAGCAGACGAAGAAGAAGACGAAGAAGAGCAGAGCAAGCTCCCGATCTCATCTCTTTGCTTCTGGAGTGGAGTCTGGTATAAAGAAACTAGAGCTGTGCTTCACTCTGTGGATAAAAATGCGAAGGCTTGGTGATGGGTTTTTATAGGGGGAACGATTCTTGGAAATGACCTGTCGACCTCCCCAAGTTGCGTTCCCAGCAGTACAACCGAATCAACCCATCACGATCCACGATGACGAAATTCACGAGCAGGGTCTAAGTACCTCAGGTTCTCTCAAGGCGAAAAGAAGGAGGAAGAAATATTGATAATTAAGTGGTGTGTTGCTTTCGAACCGCGACTTTTTTGTGGCCTTTAAGGGGGTTATCACATTCAAGGAAGTGGGCACAACGGGCGAGCGCTCCTACGGTTTTGGGCAGGATGAAGTAGGCGATCGTGACATATCGTCTGTGGCCAATTTTGGGCGCACGTTAGATTAAACTGGACATCATCTCTGGTAAAAACATCCTGTCGATCTTGGACATAGGATGAGACCATCGCTCCCTCCTGTTCCTCCCCTGCTTTTTGACTTCTGGAATATGTATCTGTCAAATTTGGAAGTCAGGCCCTACGGCATTAAGAGAGAGAGAGAGAGAGAGAGACTGGTAGTTTTTACTGGTGGTTTACATTTGGAGACTTCATGCAATAAAGAATCCATGGCTGCAAAAAGCTTTTTGGACGGTGAGCTTTTCCTTTTTTTCTGCCCTTGTTTGCACGTATCTGAGCTTACTGGAGGATTTTTTAAGGTTCAACATCTTCCTTGAATTGTTGGTCAAACAGGGAGGAAACGCCTTATTCAAGTGAAATCATAGTTCAGCTACCCCTATCTTGGCTGCTCCGCACACGCCCATAGCATGCATCTTACCTCCTAGTTTCCATTTTCCAATAAAAGATATAGTTCGACGACAACATAGGTTTCGGGAAATTAGTCACCACATCGTGCGAAGGAATCCTGAGGTACGACTTTAGAACAACACCAAGTACTTCGATTTAACGTTTCCATCGTTTCTTTTATGAGCACATAGAGATCAGAACTTCCAAAAATATCTCAGCAGGAATTTCCAAAGCATGCGATCAATTTCGTTGCCGCCCCACTCCAGAGAGAGCACTGACGTTGATGGTATATGCTCGTCGATCACTGCCTAGTTATATTTCTTGCATGTGCTTTCTCTAAATCCCCGTTGATCATCACGAGTCCGGCTCTCTGCTTCTTTCACCTCCAAAGGACTGGCACGAGCGTTTTGCGCAGCTATCCCGTCATCTGAAGCATGCCGGCCCAGTACAGAGCTGGCCTTTGGATGTGCTCACGACACTCCACAAACTGTATAAGTCCTGCCACATTCCTTGTAGAATATAAGTCACGTTGCCCGAATTAGGAGTCTCCATCTTGATTTAAAACCAGTATATCAAGGCGCTTCACGACTATATTAGTTTCCAAACAACGGTAGGACAAAGTGAATCACCGCTCTTGGAATCCCAAATCACCTAGTAAGCAAATCATTGATATCGTCAGATTTTATGCTTTGGTTAACTGAAGAAAAGATCCTAGTTCTTCCTTCCAACAGAGCAATTTCATCAAAGCCACCTTGTTGGCGACTATTTGCTGGGAATAATCACTTAGTTGTCTTTCCCCAAAGGAATTTGGCATCGCATTGACCAGTGGCTTGGCTTTTTATGAACAAATTCACCCTCTCTAACAGAAAGCAAAACTGAAGCCTTCCCAAGGCTTATGAACAACACCAACATCCCTCCTGATTGCCCGACAGCTTCGACAATGGGGCAAAATTTGAAGCCAAACCTGAAGTACAATGTATCAACTTAATAGTTTGATGATCTTGTTTCAAGACCACCGTACTTGGATTTTTAAAGTCCTAATCAAGTTCAACACCAAATCACAATCATTTCAATGATGAAAGAGAAACCCACCTCGCCCATACCTTTCCACCCACCCCCCACCCAAAAACAAAAAAAAAAAAATTGCTTGGGGTTTTCCTTAAATTACAAGAGGTTGTAGTAACACAGATGACAGGAAGCAAGAATGGCTGTCCATCTCGTGGAGTTGTATTTAACATGATTTTCACTCTACTGGATACACGGATTCCAAAGTCGATGCTTGTAACGACTGGTTGAGTAGGATTCCAAGTCAAAATGACACTATTCCATTGGATTCGTATTTCATGTGTAACACTTTTCCCTGGGACCTTTTACTTGTGAGGCTCTGACTTGCTTTCCGAACACCCATCCCTTCCAGAAAAGAAAAAAACTTTCTTTTTTCCTTCTCAACACCCAAAAATAAGATCAAGACACTTAAAATGCTAAATAACATGCTGCCACAAGAGCATGACTCGACTCGCAGAGCTATCCCTGACTTCAGGTGTTTCAAAAAGCTCTAAGAACTGAGCAAGGCCAACGTTGAGAAGATATAAGACATTTTACCACGTTCTCATTTGGCAGCATCAAGAACCAGGTTCTGTTGTTTTCTGCTTGCCATGGTTTCCAAATCTTCGGGATACAGCTACATCAGATAATGTATCCCACACCTACAGATTCCCAACCACACAGCAACCATTAAAAAACCATGAATGGAAAATCGCAAGGAGGTACAATGTTGAATGAGGAAATGGGGAAGATTTCCACTTACTTCAAGTCTCCCCTTTGCACCTCCAATAGCAAGTAGAAAGGGACTATCCTCCGAGAAGGAAACAGAAAACACAGCACCCTAGAATAATGACAGATGATGACAAAGCTCAGTATTCCAATAGTCTACAACTCTTAACTGGCAGCTGCATAATGCTTCAGAACATCACTATGTGAATGATGTAGGGCCACTTACAGCACTTGGATTTCTCGATGCAATACACGAAGGCTGGTTATTGGACAGATCCCAGAGTTTAACCTGCATTTGGTCAATGAACATACATATACATAAGTACCATCCACCAGGAAAGAAGAAGCCAACAAGATTGCATGAGGAACTAAAGGATACCATCTTATCTGTTGACCCTGTCGCAAGAAGCTGAAGTACATGCAGAAGCAATAGTCATTAATTAGTTTAAGGAATAAAGTTCAGAATGCGCACAAAAACAAAGGTGAAGGAATGTCCTGGTTTGTACATTAGGTGCTGAAGGATTGTATGAAATTGTGCTGACAGCTTTATCATGTGCATGAAGAGTAAAACTTGGTTGTGACTCGGAGGCAGAATTAGATGCAGCAGCTCGTACATCGAACCCTCTAATGGTGCCATCCTCAAGGGACACCTGAAAAACCCAATTGGTTTATAATTAAATATTGCTTAATCTTTCCACCTAATCCATAATTTACATGTCCAAGGAGCATCCTTCCAGGTGGCTTTTTACTTGAAAAAGAATGAAAAAGAAACAATGAAGACTTTCACTGGTTCATAACCCACCACAAAGGAGTGTTCGGAATGCGGATCCCACGCCAAACTTTCGACATCTGCTGTTACAGACCATCTATATCCAGAATGTGAAGGTATTCTTCCATCCTTCTGAAATTTATATATGACAAAGAAACGTATCAAAATCTCATTAGACATACATTATGCAATGTAAATAAGCAGTATAGAGAGTAGGCAAAGATCCTGTCATGAGACACTGCCATAGCCATACAGTCTATGTCACGAGCCAACAAAGATAAAGCCTTCGCACTAAAGTTTTATGCCAATGCTCTGCATCGTTCTAAACTTTAAAATAGAAAAAGGATAAAAAAGAAAAATGAAGTCCAGAGATGTATTCCTAACCACAGATTGAGCAATAAAGGAGATCAAGTCCGTAGGACCCTAAATGATTTCTAAGTCAAAATTAATTCAAGAATAAACATTCAATAGTCTAAGTCATCAACCAATGTTTGACGTAGGCAAAGATAGGGGGGATCAATTCCCCTAGCAGTCCGATTCTCTCCCGAAACTAAGAACCGGACCGATGGGATGACGTAAGCAAAGATAGGGATGAGAAGTTCCCCAGGCAATCCGGTTTTCAGTCCACCGATGGGATTAGTTCCCTAGAATCTAGGACCAGGAATTGGACCGATTAGTCTAGGGACCGGAACTGACCAGACCCGTTGGTCTGGGCTGGTTCCCGGGCAGTCCAATGGGATCGAAAGAGTTCTAAAAGAAAGTTGAGTTTCTTTACTTTCTTCTTCTTTTTTTTAAGTTAGTTAAGAATTAAAACTTCAAAAATTTAGATCGGTTTCTTTTTGCATTTTTTTTTATCTTTATCTTTAATAAAATGTAAAGAATTTATCAAAAATTTAATCGGTCCGGTCTAGCCCTCCTAAGATCCGAGAACTGGACTGCCCGAACACCGATTCTACTTTTGGGAAGCGGACAGTGGACTGACACGTCCGGAACCAGACCAAACCAGCCGTTCTGAGCCAGTCTGGACGATTCCCAATTCGGTCAGTTTGACTTGCTCAGCCCTAGGCAAAGATACATGAAACTGAATAGTATTAATAACAGAAACGCCACACTAGTAACTGATGGGGGAGCCCATGAATAATACAATTCATTACCATGACTACTGAATGATCAAAAGATCCACTAAGAAGAACTTGTGGAGCATGATGATTCCATGCAACTGCTTGAACCTGTCCATGTTATAGGAGAAAAGTCAAATCAGGACTAAACCTAAACAGCTAGAAAAATAACACACACAGAGACAGACAGAGACTTCTCAAAGTGAACTATTGCTCATATGTCTTGCAAATAGCGATTGAACTCACTCCAAGATTTTGTTCACATCCATGTGTGCATTCAAGCTTTCTTTAATAAAGCAATCATCAACATCATACATCTTCTAACATACAAGAAGAAATTTCCCATCTTCTGGATTTATAACTACATCTCAAATCCTCAACACTTCAATAACAGGTTGTAAGTAACATGCAGATCCCCTGGTTCTTTCTATAATATACCATCGTGTAGTTACCCTGATCTGTACAAAGGCCATTTCCTGATGACCCACAAATTCAATTACCAGAACAGACTGGATCTTAAGATGAGCAGAAGCTGCAGGTTCGTCATACAAAAGAATCAAAACCATACACTAGAAGAGATGATTCCTTGCCTTGTCAGTGTGGTGTTCCATGGTAATGTTGCATTTTCCAGCTGCTACATCCCAAATTTTGATTTGCCTGTCAGCGCTTGCACTGGCAAGTATATTCCTGTTTGAACATTTACATACAGATCAAGGATATCACTTACAAAGTTACCCCAACCAAGAGAATAAGTAACAGTTTTTATCAAACCTGAACTCCTTGTTCCATGCAAGGCCAAGCACTGAATCTGTGTGACTACCCTCCTTGTACTTTATTGATGCCTATATTGAAAGTGACAACGCTCATAAAGGGAACCAGCAACATATGACAGGACTTGTCAAAAAGCTTATCTCAATAACATAGAGATATGCATGACACAATACACAAAGACATGCATAAATCATGATCTCTTCTATTTTTCATATTAGTCTATTAAACCTTATTAAGACAGTATGTGTACTGGAATAGATGCTGGACATTCCAATAAGATAGTAGTAGCTGACCTTCTTTCCTTTCTTCTTTTTCTTCTTCAACTCTTCTTGACCGCCCAATACAAGACATGGTTCTACAGCATCGATCTACAAGAACATGGATGAAAACTCAAACACACAGCTTGAGCAAATCAAATGCAAAAACAATTATCGATCTATAGTTAACTTACAATATCAAGATCCCAAATCTCAATGGCAGGCTCCATTGAGCCAACAGCAATAAAATTCCCTGCCATTATATAGTGCAATGTGGACAACATTAAGTCAATAATACATGGAACCAAAATATTTTCCAATGTTAAAACAATGACGCAATCATCTTGACCAGGAAAAACATACTGATGCAAGAGCCTAGTTTATACTCACAAGCCTAAGGTACATTTGAAACCCGTCATGCACTTCTTATAAAATTAATCTTTCTTGAAAGGGCCATAATCAAACCTTTGTCTCCACCTTTAAGCGGACAGTCAAGCCATGCTGTGCAGAGGGGAAATTCTGAAATAACTACTTCGTGGTGAACATACATATTTGATTCATCATCATCTGACGGCTCCAATAAATAGACCTGCTTTACGCAATGAATTGACTGATTAGTAGCTGTTTTTATGTGAACCCCATTACAGCCAGGGAAAATGCAGCAAAAAGAATGCATTAACCCATGAATGCACATGCCTCAAGAAGATTGACTTCGTCATCTGTACGCGCACAAACAATAAGAGAGTCCATTGGTTTAATAGTCAGATCCTCAAGCTCTTCAGAGTCATCATCATCCTGAGGAAAATGAAATCATATTAGTAAGAACTAAAGTAGCCATAATACCAAGGTTGAACCAGATAGAGCACACTCACATCCTTATCCTTTAGGTAGGGATCCATGTCATTACTTGGGTAGTACAAGTCACCAAGTCCAGTGCTGAATAGCTCTACATCTGGCGGAATCCAGAACGAAATCCATGTTCAAAAAACACCAATAATGTGAAACAGTTGGATAGAAAAAGGTCCTTAACGATTCATTCATGAAACACCTCGTTGAAATTTATTAAGACTATCAACCAATAAAATTCCATAAGGAGACTTAGTGTGCACTCTTCTTTAATTTCAAACAAACTAAAGAACTGGAAAGGCATAAATGCATGTTACAAGACTTTAGAACAGTCATGAACTGGTGCCTTTTAGGTCAGATTTCTTGGATATTAAATCCAAATAAATTTCATTAATAAGTGGATCCAATTAATTCTGACCGGGCTGTCCCTGCAGGTTTTCAAAAGACGAGGAATTTTGGCACTTGGTTGTTTCGCATAACTAGTTGAATACTCAGATTAGCCCATGTCCTAAAAACCAAGCAAGACGTGCATCTCTTTTATTGTTCCATGTTTAACAAGATATCCTTGATAATATAATTAATAGAGCATGGTTGGAAGCGAAGTCTTTACTCTCAGGAAAAAATATCGCCTTTCCCTTTATTCCATCATCATGTTAATACCAGTCCACTAGGTATGGAAGCAAGCTTGGAACAGCAGCTCTCAGCATCTCTAATCATAATTAATTAATGGGACATCCTCTTAAATGTGGCTTTGAATTCCTCCTGGCGTCCTCCTCTCTTACCCCTCCATTAATGAGTCATTACACAGTTCCATTTGTAGTTTGCCTCCAAGTTTAGTGTGATCAGCAGATCAAAGGCAAATTCAAAACCTTTACAATCTGAATATCTATGTGACCGTCCATCTTTTCTCAACCATTCTACCATGCACTGGATTATATGTCTATGTAACTTTAGCTGCTTCCTTTACCAAGAAGCTCTGTAATAAGCCAAGCTAGCTAGCTAGTAACACATCTCACACAATACGAGAGAACCGGTGGAAAGGCAATATTAAGCCAAGTTCTCACACAGTGTGCAGTCTTACCAAGAAGAAGTTATTGTAATCCCCTCGGGATAATAAATGGAGAAGGCCTCTCACTTGTTCTCATGATCTTGTTGATTTACAAGTATCCATTCATGGAGCTATTTTTTCTAACCATGGCATTACAGATTATATTTTGTGAAGGATTACACTTTTCTGTAAAGTTAGCTTGACATTTTACAAGGGACAGGAGGAATAAGATGGATTGGCGTAAAATTAGCATGTTTTCCTTCAAATATTCTTTGACAGCTTCTTTTCTGTGGCTAGCAATTCAAAATAGGCTTGCCTAGAATGATAGAATGCTAAAGTGTAGTTATTTCATTTCCCCTTCTTTGGTTTTCTGTGATGGTGTTTTTGAAGCAAGCAAAATGTTTTACTTGCCTATTAGCAAGCAGACTTGGCAGCATCTACTGGTTTTATCAAGCATAACAAGTGGTAAGTAGAATGTTGCGTTTCATTGGCCGAAAGGGACTTTGAAAGGGAAAGCTCTTCCTTCTTTGCTCTTAAAGTTGGCTCAGAAAACACATCTAGACCATGTTTGGATTTCTCATACTGCGGAGATTCGTAATATGTCCATTACTTGTTCAGTTAAGTTTGGCCGGCTCCTGTTAGTGATTTTAAGGAAAAGACCAACATGCCATTAAAATGAGTGGTTATTAGGCAGGGCATTCGCATATTAGTGGGAATTACCCATCCAACTTCCTTTGGATGGACTATGAAAGTTACTTATAACAGGAAAATAAGATCAGAGCAGCCACACAAAGGAACATACCTTCATCTTCTTCATCGTAATTATCCATATCAAGCTCCTTCAAACCATCGGTTATATCCTCAAAAACAGATCCAACTTTTGTCACCTTGGAACTTCTCCCGAGTGCATCAGCAGCAAATAATGCAGTGGAAACTTCATCAGTCTTTTCCAAAGCAACCACGTCCATGTTGTCATCATCCTCCTCGCCATCACTATCTCCACTGCACGAAAATCAAGCACAAGCTATAACAACAGAATGTGTGCAATCATAGATTCTCTCTCGACAATTTCACTAAAGCAAACAAAGCTATATCTCTTGATAAGATTGCCAAAATACATCATACAGCAGAATCAAACCAGAAAGAAAGAAAATGCAAAGAAAATCTCCATTAACTATATCATAGTAATTTTTCTCTCAATGCTCCAGGAAATGTATGCAGTTCTTACATGCCTAGATAGACAGGGTCTATCTTAATTGACTAATAAAATATACGTAAACAGCTTCTTGGGCACTCCTTGCAAATTTCCAATACTCCGATTTCAATACACTGTTGTTGGTCACCGATTCAACTTCATTTCACCGCAAACAACCGAGAATCAGTCCATCTTAAATGACATCATAGACCTAAACAGACAGTTCAAGAACCTAACTGACACACATGGACCAAACGTCACATTAGTCATTAGCGCCATCGTGCATCCAGCTCACTAAAATCACACAGAGACTATTTCTTTACAAGTCATTCAGGTTGCTAGAGACGGAATGAATACATGGCCAAAGACATTAAAAAGAGAGAAACTTCTTTTTACCTTCTTTCCAGAACTCCACTCTTCAAAATTTCTTCAATTTCCTCCTTGGAAGGCGGTTCGGCCACGTTGGGTACTGCCTTCGAAGCCCCTCTAGGAACCCATGATATTGCTGCAATCATCCCTTCAAAAGACAAATAACCTGAATTCAACATCCACAACCCCAGAAAGCCGCCCTCCACTCCAATACTTCAGCACCACCAACAGATGAGTACAAAATCAAACAGCGGTCAACAAAAAGCTGAAGAGCCTGATGCGAAGTTCAGAGGTGAAGAAATAGAAGGAGGAGTCGCCGAAGAGGCGAGGTTTTAGCTTTTCTTAGACTGCAAACCCGGCCACAAGGGTTTTAGCTCATGTGGTGGGAAAAGGTTGTTATAAACTGACCACATATCGAGGATTCCATGCTTGTTGGCTCAGACTCAAGCCGCTGGTTCTCCAGCGACTAGCCACAGAGTAGGGCCAAGGAGAATAGACTGCCCAGGTTTTTGATAAAAATAAAAATTGACAGAACCCAGCATTTATAATGGGACACCAGACGGCCGTCCACCAATGTATCAATCCAACATTATCCAATCAAGACTCACGCTCCCAGCCGCATCATGACAACTAGAAAACTTGTACAAACGAAACAACTTAGCAAAAGGGAGATTCCGACTTGGTAAGAATGAAACCATGGCCGAAATTGAGATCAACAATTAATGGAAACCTTGTGCTAAAGAAAAAAATAATAATAACATACCCTTCGGACAAATTAAGATATGGGAAAAATCCGAACGAGTTTAGTTCGGGCATTTCCTCAAACATATGATGAGCGCGACTTGAGGAAGAGATATCGAACACTTTCTAGAACCTGAAGTCGAGTCCAGACTTCAAAAAGATCATCAAAACGAACTCGCAATTAACAAAAACAACTCAGTGAAACCCAACACGCGTATGGACGAAAACGGCCCTCGACATCCGGTTGAACCGAAAAAAGGGAATATGAGAGGTTCACGGGAGTGGGTTTCGATCGCGGAAATCCCTACCAGGCTGGAGGCGGTGGTCGGAAGGCAAGTTCGAGGGGTGGCCAACCAACACGCAAAGCTTCCGAACCGATATCCTCGGCAAGAAGGGATCAGAACAAAGGAGGAAACTTACCGGAGAACGTGAGAACCGGGATGCGCGGTCGAGAGGGAGACGTTACCGGCTGGAGTTCGTCGGAAGGCCAGCAGCTGGTCCGCCGAAGAGGGAGAGGTCGGCGAGGTCAGACGAGAGCGGGGGGCGAGATGCTTCCTCCTTTTTCTTTCCGCTTGTTTTGCTTTTGGGTCACGAGTGAGGGAAGAAGGAAGAGATTGGGGGGCCGGGCTCAAAAAGAAAAGGAGCTGGGCTTGGAAGAAAAGGGAAAGGGCAGTGGCGGGCTGGAAAAACAAAGAAAGAGGGAGCTGGGCCTGGCCTTGGGAAACGCGAGCCAGGCTCGCAAGGGCTTAGGTGCGGGCCGGGTTAAGCCGGCCCGGATCAGTATTTTTTTTTTGAAAAAAATTAATTTTTCCTGAGAATTTGTCATTTCATTGGCCCTTTTTATATTTTCTGCAAAAATATATGATTTAGCGGATCAGAAAAAATTAGGCATCAACAAATTTTGACTTAGCAGATCAGCAAAAAATTAGGCATCAGGAAAGTTACTCCATTTGCAAAGAGAACATTTCGGGAAATACCAAATCTTCAGCTGACTTTTTTTTATAGCTGTTTTACCTTGCCCCTACACTTTCAAAACTCCTAATTAACATGTGACAACGAAGATTGTAGAAGTGAAAGACTAAAATCACCATTCAGTCCAAAGTGTGCCCAAGACACAATAAGTGGCTAAATCCCTCAAAAACATATCTCAAACCCTAAAGACCCAATATCCAACTATTGATAGCTTCTTGAAACATAATTTGCGACCATCATCACCGTTTCAATCAAGAGCCATTTCGACATTAGCATCTCCTTTTCACCCATATGTATATTGTGTATGTCTATGGTTGGAAAAATGTACTCTCAAGGGGCAACTCTCCATCACTCGCCACAAGGCAAGGAGCCGAAATTGGGATGGAATTTCTCCCGAATATCACTCTAAGCACCATTATCACTTTGTCCATTTTGTGGGATAAACCCATATGGTCCATAAATTTTAAATCAATGTACATTGATATCCTTAAACTTTTAATTGTGCTATGTGGTCTTTGAATTTTAGTCCAGTGTGCAACATCGTTCCTAAACTTTTTTATTTATTCAATGTGATTTCGAAAAATTATTGGTAAATATTCAATCCAATCTTTAGGCTATTAAAAATTTATGGACCATATTGAATATTGAACCAAACCCAATGATGGGTAATTGTGTTGGTTGAGAGTTTCACCATTATCACCGAGATTGATGGTTCAAACCTGCAGTTGCTAGTGTGTTAAGTGAGAGACCATGGTGTTAGGGTTCTATGCTAGTCTCTCTCGAGATATAGGAGCCCAATCTCTTGGTGTCATTCGGGTACGTGGTGGATTCCTCAGTTATAAAAAAAATAGTATTGGACCAAAGTTCAAGAATTATATTAAATAAATTAAAAATTTATGGTAGACCAAATTTCAAGGTACATGTCGAGCAAATTATAAGTTCATGAGTGACATTGTATAGTAGACTAAATTTCATGGATGATTTGTGACATTTTCTCTTATTTTAGTTATCTTTCTATGTGTTGATAATTTTAGATGATTGAAATATGAATATTTAGAAATTAAGACCATCCATATTCTCTTTTTCATGCATAAACTAAACCAACAATTAGGATAAGCATGAAAGCATCAGGTTGATTTTTTCTTTTGTGTCAAATTAAAAGTTATGAATAATTATGAACTCCAAACAAAGGGTAGATGAGTGTAACATATATGTATAACCTTTATAAAGTAGAATCATTTGGAGAAAATGAAAGAAAGAACAACTGCTTCCTCTACACCTCCATGCAACAATGCTCCATTAGGCTTTCGCCTATTGTGGAAAATAAAGTGGTAATTCATGGCGTATATATTGTTGGTGGAGATTAAGTGGAAGGAGAGGAGTGGCACGGCGAATACTGCCACAAACCAGTTGATTCCTGAGCACTGGTCTGGGGTGAAGAAGGGTCTTCAAGAAGAGGCTCTATCTCCGGGTGAAAAAAGAGAGTAGGCATTTCTAGAAATTGGGGATTGCACATCAGGGGCATTAGGTATTGATATCTTCCACCACTACACTGACCTGTAGGCAAGGATCATCGCCACGTACAACGGCATCTTCATTCTCACAGCTACGTTGTCCGGAGCTTCTTCATCAGCTTCAACGTTTATTCCTTCATTTTCAAACATATTTCTATCTAGTTCAGTGACAACTTCATCTATTTTTTCTGCTTCTACGGGGTTTTCCTTTGCCAATCCCACTTCTAGCTCTAGGTCGCCTTCTTTAGCACCAAGCACAACATCCACAACAACCTCAACCACCTCATTTACACCATCTTCCTCTTCGCAATCCTCCTTCAATTTTGTGTCGTCAGCCTTGCTTTTGACTGCACCTTCGGCAAAGCCTACGTCCTCCTATTTCGGTACATATGCAATGCCATTGCTTTTTGCTATCACAATGCCCCGAGGGCCTGTGGTGACTGGCCCTTGGCCATACGCCGACGATCCTCACCCAACTTGGGGAGGGCCGCTACCCTTGCTCAAATTTGGTCGAGGGCTTGCTAGCTCATAGCTAGCATGGCCAAGGGCCGGCAAACCGTGCCGACCATCCCCACCCTCGCCGACGAGGATAGGATGTAGGCTATAAGGGCTAGGGGTGCGCATGGTCCGGGTTGGGTTGGTCTCGTGCTCAACCCGAGGACTAACCCGCATAGTGTCGATCCTCAATTTTTTGGATTGTGGACTAACCTGTCAAGCTTGGGATTGAGAACCGGATAGAACCGATCGGTCCGGTCCAGTCTTATGGTCAATCCGGGACCGTTAAATTTTTCGCACAAGCATTTCAAAATGCCTGATATCAACACCTGCATAGTTGCAAATATTCATCTATGAGTTCATGATGCTCCCCAAAGATAAAGTTACACACCATACACATTTCCAAAATTGAGGTAAAAATTATGAGGCAAAATAGTTGCTCCAATAAGACTCATCAACACAAATGCACTATCTCTACCGAATACAATAGACATCTCATTCATGGTTTGAGGGGTTTGTGCTTGGCTTAACAGTACTCCAAAAGCAAAAGCACAAATTATGAAACAAGCAATGCATACATATAGAAGTCTAGCCTTGTAGTTCTCCTGAGAAAAAGAACTTAAATAGTTGAATCACGACAAACATTGAACGACTTTTGGACACCTAAAAACAAAAGAAACAATATACGTAATTAATACTAAATATGAAATTATTACTAACACAATTAATTGAACATCTTACAACTTTTTTTCATTTAATTTCAATGTGTAAACTCTATCTAGTGGTGATAATATCTTTAGTAAGACCATCCATATCTATGAAAAGAAAACATATTCATTAGATAAACAAATACATTAACAATATAAAAGAAACACGTATACTTTAAGCTTACCCAATTCAAATTTTTCAGTATTTTCAATACACTCTTCAACATTGATAGGTATGCGAGCAGCTCTCAACCAGTCTTGGGTAAAAATCAAAGCTTCTACCACTTTAAGAGTCAAAGAACTTCGAAAGCCATCAAGCACACAACCTGATGTACTAAAAGTCGACTCTGAAGCAACAATAGTTATAGGAATAGACAAAACATCCCGAGCTATCAAAGATAATATTTCATACTTTGATCCAGTACTCTTCCACCACAACAAAATATCAAGATCAAGAACATCTTCACATTCATCTTCAAGATACCAATCAAGCTATGATTTGTTGTCATCTCGTCCTCTCTTCTTTTGATGGAAAAAGCTTTTTCGCCAAGCTTTGATGTTATCTTCGTTGTTATCATCATTTCCATCAACATTGGAAGCACTACTATCACCAATAGCCATAGTTTGATTTCCTAAATACCGACTAGTATTATGATCATGAAAAGATTACTCATAAAATGTATATAAATGATCCAACACATACTTCACCTAGCCATGCGTTTCATCAACTTTTGCTTTATCATCATCAATTTGCTCGTGACATCAGTTGAGACCATCGGATTAATTTTGACCTAAAATTATTGATGTAGATATTGATTATGCAATATGGCACGAGCGCCAATGTGGATATTTATTCAATTATTGCTGTAGATATTTATTATTGATTATTCTCCTCGGTACATAATTGATTATTCAATCATTGTTGTAGATATTTATTATTTTTAGAATAAGATCCAATGTGGATCACCAGCCAGTCCTTGCTGACTTTGTATGTGGGCATTACGGCCATTGCTAGCCAAAAGCAAGGGCATGCAACCCTACCCAAATTTGGAGAGGGCTATGTTAAGCCTCGCTACGATCTTGGGCTTGGGCATTAAAAAATAATAAAAAGTTTCAAAAAGTTTTTAAAAAGTCATTAAAACTATCCATATCAGATCGGTGTATTACATATAATAGTTAGCATCTTCATCAATAATTTCTTTTCAAAAATGACATATGTAGCAAAAAATTTTAGGACTCAATTGTCATAATTAAAAAGTTTAGGATTGAGTTAGTAAAACTTATGATAAGTTGAAGACTTTCTTTATAATTTATGCATACATGCACGTCGGTTCTTGCTTGTTTTTCCTAGAGCTGAAGGCACAACGCACCAGGCACTCATTTGGGATGCCAATATTAAAAGGTCATTCCTTATTTGAAAAAGAAGAAGAAGAAGAAGACAAGTTGTCTACCCTTATCGAAACTTCTCCAAATACTTGCCTACGTAATGGTCCTTAATGAGTTCAGAGGAAATATTGAAAATGTCTAAAGAGGCGTTGGAATGCAAGAAGGCAAAGCTTGTCCCATGTAGTTCCTTATACACTTTGGAGAAATGAGATTCACGCAGAGAGGTCCCAATAATTTAGAGTAAAAAAATTCTTGATGTACACAAAATTAGGAGGATAACCGTCAAAAAGTTCTGAATATTTTGCAACTTTACCGATTCAATCATAAATATTTTTTTTTACCAATTCAATCATAAACTTTTGAAATCTTGTGAATTCAGTTTGTACACCTTTTTTTTTTTTACTAATTCAGCCCTAAACTTTTTAAAATCTTGCCAATTCAGTCCTAAATCTTGAAACTTCTAATGTCGAATTGGTAAGATTTGAAAATATTAAGGATTGAATTGGCAATATTTCAAAAGATTTATAAATGAATTGATAAAAAAAGGGGTTTAGGACTAAATCGGAAAAGTTGCAAAAGGTTTAGAATTTTTTTGACAATTGCCCTCAAAATTAGAAATGCAACTCAATACTCTTGAAGTTGGAGAATAGGAAAAGAAGTCGACAGACATATATAGATGTGACGGCCAGAGCTCTAGAACTAAAAGCAGAGGTTGAGGAGGTGGAAATGGCCATGTAAAGGGGAAATTTAAACTCTATAATGGTCAAAGATGAGCGATTGAAGACAAAATCGATAAATAGCAATACTGGCTCAAATTGATTCAAGACATTATCGGCTGACCCAAAGATTTTCTCCCCAAAGGTCCAACCAATGGCTTGTTTTACACTCTTCACATAGGAAATTGAAAAGAAAAGGCTAAAAGACACCCAATATGGCCAGCCACTTGGACTACCGCTTCCATCGCTTGGACCCAGCTGCAACCACCTTATCTCCAACTACCCAACACTGCCTCCACGTCCAATTACCACTTGGACCACTGACCATGCCAGTTCAGCATCACTTTGTCCCCCCACCACACAACCACTAGCTTGGCATGCCTAGGCCTATAAATAAGCGACTTCCCTTCCCCTCAGACTTTTTGGCTTCCATAGCCAAGTCATACGTTTCACCTCGTCGCACCATCCAAGCTACCAATTCCACCAATCTCCCATTCGGAGTCCTCAACATTTGAACTAGAGTGTCTCAGGCAAGTAAATGTTCCTCTGGCCTCAGACTCATCGACTTGTGGTCCATCAGAAACAATAAGCTAGAACTAGGCAAAAGCGATGTTAGGATGGTTAGGAATTGGTAAGTTCACATAGAGTTGATTTTGCATAATATATTAAGTGTCAAAAAGCAGGCATACATGCTACATTAGTTGGAAGTAGGGCTGATTGCCTTATTTAGTATAATAAAGCTCAATGCATGTATTGCACATGAAATATGTTTGAAAGCATCTAATAAACTTCCACGAGGATGATTTGTGATGCATCCATATTTTGGAGAAGCCTTTGGTGTGAAGATGCCTTTGAGAAGTGCAGGGATGTCTCGCATGATCGGAGAATTGGGTTGGGTAAAGTGCAAGGCCTTTGGGATGAAATGACGCGCAAGTGAATTGCGATGCATCCGGTGGAGATGCCTAAGCATGGTGACCTACAAATTCTCGTGATGGGTTGAGGCACGTCTCAATGTCATATAAGAAGTTCTTTGTATGAATTGGGGGAAATCCTGCCATGGCCTGATAATGATTATCACTATATGAGAATTCAATCCAAATGGTACATAAAACTTGTGTGAGTGCTCACTAGAACTATTGCCATGAGTTTGTGATGTCATTTGCCTGGGCGAATAATATTTCGGCTTAGAATAGCCATTTGATGCATGAGTTGATAAGAGAATTGTGTGATGTGTGGTTGGAATCATCGCTTGTTAAGCTTTACACGTATTATTCTTGATGTCATAATTTCCAGACAGTTAGTATGGTGTGCTTTCCCTTGGATCCTACTCCACGATATGGAGTTCCACATGAATGGAGTTTACTAGACCAGATTTCCCGAAAGATGTCTTCCTTTGAGTTGAAGCCATTTTGTCAGTGAACATAGGCTTGTTCATGGGATGGGTTAACTATAAGTTCTATGCTATATACACTAAGCACGACGATTGTTGGATATGAATGCTACCAGCTTCTAAAGATCTTTAGGTGGCAATGGCAATGAGGATTAATACAATCCCTTGGAGGGATTAGATGCATTTATTTGGACCTGTGCTTATTAGCCATAGAAAACGCAATTTTTGAAGCGACGCATGTATAGAGGAATCCAATGATAGGGAGGTTGCATAGCCCTTTTATCTCATTATTCCTATTCATTGCCATGTAAACGCCGTTGTTGTGATATAAACAAAGTGCTCTTGAATGCAGATGATCTAATGTGTTTAGTGCCTCATATCCATTGCTAAATGTTATTTTCATCTCTATTGTGAATGTTTCAATTAGTTGAGCTTGATTATGAGTGATAGTAGAAATAGATTAATATGATCAGTTAAAGATGGAATTAGATGTCGTAGGAGTGATAAGACAAGTCAATTGTCGATTGGGTAACTCTCTGTATTATACAAAGGAAGAATGTTCTCAAAATGTTGGATAAGAGGTGGTGATGAAGACCTCCGGCAGTATGGAATGTCATTGAGAAGAATTCTACTCATTGGGAGCAATGAGCTTCACATCAAGTAATTGTTGGAGACTTAGCATATCTAGTTATAAATGAGAAGTAGTGACTCTTCATTCATGTCATTTCATTGTCGGTCTTTCGATCAGTTGTGTCCTTTCGACCAACATGTGCAATTCCGTCATATGCATATTCGGACAAAAACCAAATTCATTTATGGTCATTATCATCGTTCATTTGGTGTTGGTCATTGTGCAGTATCATTCAACTAAATACGGTTGAATTCGTCGGTCTTTTCTTGAAGTACCATGAGAGAGAGACGATATTCGTTCTATCCTAGAAGACGGTTTGCCAGTTGCTTGGGTACTGAATTAAGCGGTAAATAACGTCTTAAGTACACAATATGAATTCGTCAGGCTCAAATCAAATTGAATCAATTGACAAGCGTTCGACACTCGTATCAATCTGCAACTTCCAAGGTTTTAGTTATTTGTTGTACGCATTTGTTGTTTCTCGAACATTGCCTGTTGTTGATTTATTATTGTCTTGCTTTGTTGCTTGTCCAAACATTGTTGCTTTTTATTATCTAACAGTGGTATCAGGAGTTAACGGGTCTTACAATAGATGACTCTTAAAACAAATTGATCACGCAAAAGAACTATTATTTTGCCATATGCAGAAGCTCTTGTTGTAAATATAGACCACCCACCTTTGTCGCGTTTAAAAAGGAAGGGGACTACAGACAAATATTAAACGTATTATAGAATGCCGTCGGGTTATGGGGCTATGTATTAATCGTAGAGGATTTTTTTTTTGTTGATACTGCTGGACATCAGAACCTCCACCTCTTGCAGTAAAGATTATTCAAACATATACAGGACGACCCTTGACCCACTTCGAATTCCACTTATGGCAATATATAGACTTTAAATTAAATGCAAAATACCTGTCGTAACATGGACCGTCCGGTCTTACTAGCCAAGGAGATGGGTTGTCATCTCTACGGTAATCATATATACTGACAAAGTAATAATGACCCGGCCACCGCATGGTACAAAAGAAGTGTGTAGTGAGACCTGGGTAGAATTTAAAGCCCCATGTCTGACCACGAGCGATGTTTTGGACCCCTAGGTCATCGTCCAAGGATTTGCAATGGACTCTGAGCGTCACTCCTCCTGGCAATTCATTGATGAATTTCATGTGTGCTTTGAATAAATAACTAAAAAGGCCACCGTTAACTTCCTGGAGAGACGTAATGGCCACTAGCACGAGAAGGAGTCTTGCCAATGGGACCATAGTTGGGAGTCTTTATTGGCTTTGAAATCGGAAAGAATGGATAGAGACCCACTATTAAGGGAGACATTGAAGATCTTTCCCATCAACCGACGTTTCTGTAACTCATCATTGCGCAAATTAATGTACCTAGCAGTTACTCATGGGTAAGGTGATCGGATCTCCATCTATCACCATTAATAGTCAAAGTTGGAGCTTGAGACACTTGCCTTCCCACGTCGTTGTATGCTTTTCAAGGGGCGAACACGTTGCATGTATATTTCTCAGATGACACGCTGCTGGCGGCGGAGGCGATGCCACTCTCGCGCATTGGAAGCAGGCGAAGTTGTCATGCTCCTCTCGGTTTGGATCTCGTGAGTCTGTGTATCAGCTGATGAGCAAAGCCGAGTGGAGCAACATAATCTTTTCCGCTGTTGGGGGCGGCGGCGTTTGCCGCAGCTTATATTGTGATGCTCCGGGCAGCGGCGGCAGGATCACAGATCGCTTGGCGGAGGACGAGTCCTTCCATACGGCATCTCCTATTGATATTTGAAACATCCAAGGCCATGAGACATCCACATACATGCTGGGACACATGTCTCCTGCCTCCACACATCTAGACGAGTGTCACTTCGCCGCGTAACCACCCAAAAGCATCCCCACCGCTTGGACTACCGCTTCCATCGCTTGGACCAAGCTGTCACCACCTTGTCTCCAACTACCCAACACTACCTCCACGTCCAATTACCATTTGGACCACTGACCATGTCAGCTCAGCATCACTTTGTACCCCCACCACACAGCCACTAGCTTGGCATGCCTAGGCCTATAAATAGGCGACTTCCTTTCAGATTTTTTGGCTTCCACAGCCAAGTCATACGTTTCACCTCGCTTCCGTTCGAAGTCCACAACATTTGAACTTTAGTGTCTCAGGCAAGTAATGTTCCTCTGGCCTCATACTCATCTACATGTGGTCCATTTTAAAAGCGATGTTAAGATGGTTAGGAATTGATAAGTTCACGTAGAGTTGGTTCTTATAATATATTAAGTGTCAAAAAGGAGGTATACATGCTACATTAGTTGGAAGTCAGGCTGGTTTCCCTATTTAGTATAATAAAGCTCAATGCATGTGTTGCATGTGAAATATGTTTGAAAGCATCTAATAAACTTCCACAAGGATGAATTGAGATACATCCATATTGGGAGAAGCCTTCAGTGTGGAAGATGCCTTTGAGAAGTGCAGGCATGCCTCGCATGATCGGAGAATTGGGTTGGGTAAAGTGCACAGCCTCCGGAATGCTGCGCAAGTGAATTGCGATGCATCCGGTGTGGAGATGCCTAAGCATGGTGACCTACAAATTCTCGTGATGGGTTGAGGTACGTCTCAATGTCAAATAAGAAGTTACTTGTATGGATTGGGAGAAATCCTGCCATGGTCTGAGAATAATTATCACCATATAAGAATTAAATCCAAATGGTACATAAAAATTGCGTGAGTGTTCACTATAACTACTGCCGTGAGTTTGTGATGTCATTTGCATGCATGAATCATATATGATTCAGCTTAGAATAGCCATTTGATGCATGAGTTGATAAGTGGATTGTTTCATGTGTGGTTGGAATGATTGCTTGTTAAGCTTTAAACGTATTATTCTTGGTGTCATAAATTTCAAACAGTTAGTATGGTGAGCTTTCCCTTGGATCCTACTCCACAATATGGAGTTCCACGTGATCTTAGTGGAGTTTACTAGACCAAATATCCCAAAAGATGTCTTCCTCATAGTTGAAGCTATTTTGTGGACCTGTGCTTACTAGCCACAGAATCTGTAGTTTTTGAAGCGACACATGTATAGAGGAATCCAATGATAGGGAGGTTGCATAGCCCTTTTATCTCATTATCCCTATTTGTTGCCATGTAAATGCCGTTGTTGTGATATAAATAAAGTGGACTTGAATGTAGATAATCTAATGTGTTTAGTGCCTCATATCCATTGCAAAATGTTATTTTCATCTCTGTTGTGAATGTTTCAGTTAGTTAAGCTTGATTATGAGTGATAGTAGAAATAGATTAATATGATCAGTTAAAGATGGAATTAGATGTCGTAGGAGTAATAAGGTAAGTTAATTGTCGATTGGGTAACACTCTATCTTATACAAAGGAAGAATATTCTCAAAACGTTGGATAAGAGATGGCAAGTAAGACCTCCGGTCGTATGGAATGCATGGCATTGAGAACAATTCTATACATTGGGAGCAATGAACTTCACATCAAGTGGTATCAGTAGTTAACGGGTCTTACAAAGATGACTCTTAAAACAAATTGATCACGCAAAAGAACTATTCTTTTGCCATATGCAGAAGCGCTTGTTGAAAATATAGAACACCCACCTTTGTCGCGTTTAAAAAGGAAGGGGACTACAGACAAATATTTTATAGAATGCCGTCGGGTTATGTCGTAGAGGATTTTTTTTTTGTTGATACTGCTAGTCATCAGAACCTCCACTTCTTGCAGTAAACATTATTCAAACATATACAGGACGACCACTGACCGAATCTGAATCCCACTTTTCGCACCAAATAGAATTAAAAAACGCATCGAAACATGGACCGTCCGGTTTTACTTGCCTAGGACTTGGGTTGTTATCTCTACGGTAATGATACACACTGACATAGTGGAAATGACCCGGCCACTGCATGGTACAAAAGAAGTGTGTATTGAGATATGGGTAGAATTTAAAGCCCCATGACTGATCAGGAGCGATGTGTTGGACCCCTAGGTCATCGTCCAAGGATTTGCAGTGGACTCTGAGCGTCTCTCCTCCTGGCAATTCATTGATGATTTCCATGTGTTTTCTGAATAAATAACTAAAAAGGCCAGCGTTAACTTCCTGGAGAGACGTAATGGCCACTAGCACGAGAAGAGTCTTGCCAATGAGACCATAGTTGGGAGTCTTTCTTGGTTTTGAAATCGGAAAGAATGGAGAGAGACCCACTATTTAAGGAGTCATTGAAGATCTTTCACATCAACCGACGTTTCTGTAACTCATCATTGCGCAAATTAAAGTACCTAGCAGTTACTCATGGGTAAGGTGATTGTATCTCCATCTATCACCATCAATAGTCAAAGTTGGAGCTTGAGACACTTGCCTTCCCACGTCGTTGTATGCTTTTCAAGGGGCGAACATGTTGCATGTAAATTTCTCAGATGACACGCTGCTGGCGGCAGCGGCGGCGGCGGTGTCACTCTCGCATTGGAAGCAGACGAAGTTGTCATGCTCCTCTCAGTTTGGATCTCGTGAATCCGTTTGTCAGCCGATGAGCAAAGCCGAGTAGAGCAACATAATCTTTTCCGCTGTTGGGGACGGCGGCGTTTGCCGCAGCTTATGTAGTGATGCTCCGGGCAGCGGCGGCAGGATCACAGATCGCCTGGCGGAGGACGAGTCCTTCCTAACATGGTAAAGCAATACCCTAGGGATGGCGCCGCAAGAGATGTGGTTGTCGGGGCCTTGAGGTGTGGTCGGAATAGTGACGAAACTGAGAATGGACAACATCAAATGGACGTGGCTGCGTACATAAAGTGAATGGATTTGATGAAGCATATGATCGTGCCAAGTGATCGGGGCATATCTTTTATTTTTCGGCCATTACCTTGGAGTGAATTTGTTATTTAATCTCCTTTTTCTTCCCATCTAGTCATTAAATTCCGTTTTCTTTTTTTTTGGCGGTGAGAGATTTTCTTAACGAGACTCATTATGAAAAATGATAAATGGTAAGAGCAATTTGGTCTGTTCAACATCTTTTTTTGTGTAAAATATTGGCTATATTTAACATGCCAAGTAGGATCTGCATTAAATCATCAGAAATTTGACACGTGGCGATGTTGATGGGTATTTTACCGAACCGAGAAATTCAGGTATTGTAAGATGTGGGAAGTCAATGAAGGGTATTTTACCTAGAGCAAGGCAGTAGCAGATATGCAAATATAAATCAAAATGCGTATTCCACCAAAAGCAACTGGATTGTTTTCGAAAAAGAGATGCGATTAGGGCGCGTTTGGTAACCATTCTCGTCCCAGAAATATGTTTTTTTCAGAATGGGTTTTTTTGAGAAATGGTCCTCGGATGAGTTTTTGGGAAGAGAAACGCGTTTTGTAACTGTATAAAATTTCTATCCCTGGAATAAAAAAAGAACAGAAATGTGTTTGGTAACTACACAAAATTTCTGTCCCTAGAATAGAAAAAGAACAGAAATGCGTTTGGTAATTGCACAAAATTTATGTTCTTGAATTTTTTTCTTTTAATCTAAAAAATGTTAGTGAAGACAATGGCATCTACGGATACATTGACACCTGGTGCAAATGGTGGCTCATCTGCATCCTTCTTCATATACGTATGCTGCTGCTCTCGGTGCTTCTTTGTCAAGAAGCAGCACCCCTGATTCACAGCTTGTCGAAACAGGGCTCCTAGCCCATACCTCACTCCCATTGGATCAGGGAGAGCTGGTGCTGCTGAAACAAGAGCAATTGGTGCTCCTCACTCTTTAAACAGTTCCTCTTCAAACAATAACAAGCCTGGGGACTTGGTGGGTGCTTCTTCTGAAATGGACCTGTCAAGAAATGACACAATCAATGAACAGAAACGTTTGGCCCCAAAGATGGAACAAGATGCTGATAACCACCGGGACTATCTCTTTGACCTGCAAAGTGGTCAGAATATGTTTCTTAAGAAGTCAGAGTCTGGGCATCTACATGTTCCTTCCGCTCTTGGTTTACGAGAAAATGACTTCAATATAGACTAAATTCAAAAGAAGCAACAAGATCGATGTCATCACTCATGCAAACCTTTGCCTCTCATCACAAGCCACTCTATTCAACAGATATTAGACATATGATGTACAATAAATTTGTCCAAATATAAAATGCAGCAATACCTCGTTCAGCATTCTATGTAACTCATCTCTTACCTCAACAACTCGATCACTATCATTGCTATCCACAACAAGAATTGAACCTTGTGTGTTCTGGAAATAATGCCTCCACAGTGGACGAATCTTGATTTGGAGCAAAGCAGAAGCTTAATCAGTTTGCAACAGTTAACAATCCTTTGAGATGCCACGACAGAGAGAGCTATGATTCATATTTCAGTGATCTAGTAATAGAAAGTATGAGATGCAAGCATGCGCTTGATAATTACCATATTATCATACCAAGGATCAACTAAGGCAAGATATGCCCATATTGGAGTGGTCAATAATAAACAACTTCGTGAACGTGAGCCCCATGGTCCCAAACGCTCTAGCTCAACCCAGAAAAAAAAAATTCCACTTCGCAGCAGCGCGCCACCAACAAAAATCGCAATGATTTAACAGAAATCGATCTCAACAAACAATACGAACCGAATTCCAACAGCAAACATACAAACAGAAATGCAGATCTAAACCAAAAATAAACTGTGAAGAGCGGCAAATCCGTGATCAGCGGCACAGGTCATGCAAAGCTCAACGAAACAGCTAGGTATTCGAAATATAGCCGGTAACTTCGACAAATCCAACGAGTCCACAGATCATCGTCGAAAATGCGTTGAGAGGATTGATCACGAGATCAGGTGCGCTAGTGACGACGGTAAGTGTATCCGTGCAAGGAAATCAACGCGAAATCGAAGGCGAATCTCGATGGCGAACGGATCAAAACGAGGCGGAGGAGGAGAACTACCTGTATTTTGTCTCGTCTCGCTCGCTCTGTGCAAAAGGAGCCGCAGCGTTTGAACAGAGGGAGCCTCTTCCTTCTCTACGCCGCCTCCGCAGTGGCCGCTTTGGGTCGCGAGTTGGACGGGGCCGGGCCTCGGGGAACCAACAGGGAGAGAAGGCAGAGACAGGAGGAGGAGGAGGCCGCGATTGTGAGTGGCAAAACCCTAGCGGCGGCGGAGAAGGAGGAGGAGGCCGGACCTGTGCGAGCGAGCGGAGGATGTGGAATGGAGAACGAGCAGATTGTGCGTTTCTTCTGTCTCTGTGCTCTTCTTTCTGTGTTTGTGGGAGCGGAGAAGGCGCGGATGGAAATCGGTTCTCCTTTTGCTACTGTTTAAACTTGTCCGAGAAATAGAGAACCAAAAAATTTTTGGTTCTGATTTCTCGTCCCAAGCTCATCCCCAGCCCTTTTTTCATCCCGGAAAGAGAAATTTGAGTGTCGGTTACCAAACAAGTTTCTCGTCCCAAACTCGTCCGGGGACGAGAAACTGAGAAACAGAATGGTTACCAAACAGCACCTTAGTATGCTAAAAAAATCAATATTCTCTTCAAGGTGAAGAAGTGAAACCAACTATTATCTATTTCCCTCTATTCTGCTCTTACAATGAATCATGCCAATTCTCTTGGTAAGTAAAATATTGACTACATGTTTCTTGTGAAATACTTTATTGTGTCATGTATCTCTCTATCCCCGTAATATTCTCTTGAAGTGTACCAAGTCATCTGATTGAGAAATAAACAAAATACATCTACCAATAACTTGTCTTAGTTTAGTGTTGTATTAGCGTAACATCTGCTTTTTATTTAATCGATTTTGTTGCAGGTTCTTCATGAATCTGAAGTTGGAATGATAAATCCATCTGAGCACAATCAACTAAAGCTAGCAAGGAGTTCAACACATGGTATCATTAACAAGGATCTTAAACCGAACTCTATTCAAAGCAAGTAAGTCCACTTCTAAGTTTATGTGTGGCGATGCATTGTGCATTTGTTTTGTCCTCAAGTAGTAACACATGCACATCAATGCTTACCCACATTTTGGTCCTAATCTACCTTTTTCATAGTAAAGTTCCCTCTATCACCCGAACAAATCTTCAAATTGCCCTTCCACTTGCCCTTTTGAAATTTGTGAAACTAACTCTGAGGTTCATAAAGATAACTGTCCTCAACTTGACATGTTCAGCTGAATAAGTCGTAGGAGTGATGAGGCAAGTTAGTTGTTGATTGGGTAAATCTCTATCTCATACAAAGAAAGAATGTTCTCAAAATGTTGCATAAGAGGTGGTGAGTAAGACCTCCGGTGGCATGGAATGGCATTGAGAACAATTCTACACATTGGGAGCAATGGGCTTCACATTGGTATCAGTTGTTAACAGGTCTTACAATGGATGACGCTTACAACAAATTGATCACGCAAAAGAACCATTCTTTTGCCATAGGCAGGAGCACTTGTTGTAAATAGAGAACGCCCACCTTTGTTGCGTTCAAAAAATGAAGGGGACTACAGACAAATCTTGAACGCTTTATAGAATGCCGTCGGGTTATGGGGCTATGTATTAATCGTAAAGATCTTTTTTGTTAATACTGCTAGTCATGAGGGCCTCCACTCCTTGCAGTCAAGAGTCTCAGCTAGATTGTACAAACATGGACCGTCCGGTCTTATTACCCAACGACTATCGTAGTTATAGTCATTGTCATCATACACATTGGCATAGTGGAAATGACCCGGCCATTGCATGCTACAAAAGAAGAGTGTATTGAAAGTATTTGCGAAGAATCCAAAGCTCCATGACTTACCAGGAGCGATGTTGTGGAACCCTACGTCATCGTCCTTGGATTTGCAATGGACTCTGAGCGTCACTCCTCCTGGCAATTTATTGGTGATTTTTACGTGAGTTTTGAAGATAAAAAAGCCAGCGTTAATTTCCTGGAGAGACGTAATGGCCACTAACGCGAGAAGGAGTCTTGCCAATGGGACCATAGTTGGGAGTCTTTCTTGGCTTTGAGATATGAATCAGAAAGAATGGAGAGAGAGACCCACTGTTTAAGGAAGTCATTGAAGATCTTTCCCATCAACCGACGTTTCTTTAACTCATCATTACGTAAATTAATGAACCTAGCAGTTACTCATGGGTAAGGTGCTTGTATCTCCATCTATCACCATCAACAGTCAAATTTGGAGCTTGAGACACTTGCCTTCCCACGTCATTGTATGCTTTTCAAAGGGGTGAACACGTTGCATGTATTTTCCCCAAATGACACGCCGGTGGCGGCGGAGGCGATGCCACTCGCGCATTGGAAGCAGACGAATTTGTCATGCTCCTCTCGGTTTGGATCTCGTTAGTCCGTTTGTCAGCCGATGAGCTCGCTCGAGTACTTAGTCGTGATTCGCATGTTAAGTGCCAAAGCCCGAGTAAAGCAGCGTATAATCTTTTTCGCTGTTGGGGGCCGGGATGGCTGGAGGTAGAGGCGGCGGTATTTGCTGCAGCTTATGTAGTGATGCTCCAGGCAGCGACCGCAGGGTCACAGATCACATGGTAACGCAATAGCCTGGGGATGGCGCCGCAAGAGAGGGAGAGAGAGGGTCGTGCGGGCGCGGTGCCGTCGCTCGTCGGACGAGCAACCGAGAGTCAGGAGCTTCTGAAATGTGGAGAATTCGGAACGAGGGGGGGGGGGGGGGGGGGGGGGGGGGGAAGAGAAGATAAGAGGAGAGAAACAGGGGAGGGGGAGAGCACTAATTATCTGTCAGGGAGAGAGAGAACGTCAGGCTTTAATTTGAATTACTCTCTCCGCTCCCGCTCCGCATCTTGACCGAGAGACCGACTGTCCCTTGCCAACGTGGCGCCACGTGGCGCCTTGAGAATGGATTTTTGCACAGCTGACGTGGCGCAAGAATTGCACCCAATATCTTCTTGCCGCAAGAGACGTGGTTGTGGGGCCCTGCAGAGAGTGGACAACTCAAATGGGGATCCGGATCCTCTGCCCTAAGAGCAAAGGATCAACGGTGGGAATGATATTTTGAGGTGAGGGTTTTCCCCACTACTTGAGGGGGCCAGACATTTTGAGGGTGGGGATTTGCAGATCAAATCTACTTTAAGAGCAAAGGATCCAGTTCCCTCAAATGGACGCGAGTGCTTATGTCGAGTGAATGGATTTGATGAACAAGATGATCTTGCCAATTGATCGGGGCGTGATCTTTTATTTTTGGGCCATCACCTTGGAGTCAACTTGCTATTGAATTTCCTTTTTTTTTTTCACCTCACCTCAATAAATTCCGTTTTTCATTATAAGAGATTTTCTTAATGGTGCTTATTATAAAAAATGAAAAATGGTGGGGTCCATCATATGATTTTGGTGATCTTTGGTAAGGGCAATTTGGTCTGTTCAACATTTTCTTTGTGTAAAATATTGGTCATATTTAACATGCAACATGCCAAGTAGGATATGTGTTAGGTCACTCAGAAATTGACACATGGCAATATTGGACCCCACTTGTCTGCCCATTCAAAAAATTTTGCTACCACTTTCTCTCTCCCCATTGCTTCTCCATTAACTCGTCACAATTTCGCTCATGATCTCATTCCCCCCTCGTTTTTTTTTGAAACTCCCCTCAAATCCTTGCCCCTCTCCCCCCCCCCCCCCAATGAAGGTGTAATTTATTCTTGTTGGGTGATTTCGAATTACTGAAATCATTGAAAATCAGAAAACGAATTCTGATTACGAACACAATGGAAAAGCTCATAATCTATTGTATTACCAATCGAAAGGCACATCACATAAATCGAATGTTCCTTGATAGCCACAAATTAGATGCCCCTTTTTGCGGCTTGAGAATTCCTTCGAGAAATCCATAGAGAGATGGCAAGTGAGAGAACATCTGTTCCTTTTGGTGGAAGAAATAGAGAAAATGTATGTACTTTTTACGTTACTTTTCCCTTCATATAATAATCACTTTCACATATTGGACTTGGCCCATTTTGACTGGATCTGGGCATATAGCCCATTTTAGGCCGCCCATAATTCCATCATTTCCCAAACCTACGTCACCGCCTTCCACATCCCCATTGGTGGCTCTGATTTGTAATTTGTCCTCAACAGTTATTTCTCTATCTCGAGAAATAACTTTGCTATGCTGTGTTAGCAAATGAGCCACACCTCAACCGTCACCTCATGGAGCCCCATTGGCAGCTTTGATTCGTCCTCCTGATCTAAGGAGCTCAGTTTAGGTTTTTCCCCTCTTTAGTGTTCAGTTAATTTGGCTTTTGCTTAGGATTATCTTGCTCTAAATACCCTTTCTCTATGAGTTTGGTGAGATGCGAAGAAGACCAGATTAGAAAGCCACACACATGAGGGTATATTTTATGTTAAAGACTGAATTTTGGTGTTCATTGGCTTGTACTTAGTAGAGTTCAGTGCGAATTGAGTGATTGTGTTTTTCCCAACTTTCCCCTCGTTGGAAATTTGTCAATGCAAAGTTAGTAACTCTATTTTTCCCTCTTTCCCCTCGTTGAAAACAAGTAACTTGACCACAATTATTTTAAAATTAGTTGCATTATCTGTTTCCCTGAACCGAACCGAGAAATTCAGGTATTGTCAGATGTGGGAAGCCAATGAAGGGTATTTTACCTAGTGCAAAGCAGTAGCAGATATGCAAATATAAATCAAAATGCATAGTCGACCAAAAGTACCTGGGTTGTTTTAGAAAGGAGATGCAGTTAGTATGCTAAAAAATCAGTATTCTCTTCAAGGTGAAGAAGTTAAACCAACCATTATCTAATTCCCATTATTATGCTCTCAGAATGAAATCCGACAATTCTCTTGGTAAGTAAAACACTGAATACATCTTTCTTGGTAAAATTGTCCAAAAAGTCCTAAACCTATTATACTTTTGCTAATTCAATTCTAAACATTTAAAATTTTCCAATTTAGTCCTAAACCTTTTGAAATATTGCCAATTCAATCCTAAATTTTTAAATTTTGTCAATTTAGTCATAAACTTTTTGAAATCTTGCTACTTTATTCATGAATCTTTTGTAACGGCAACTCTGTCTCTAAAAATACCTATGTCAGTGCCGACTATCTTACGTGGCTAGACCGGTAGGACATCGGCATTGATATGGTTGCCGGAGATCAAAACAATCTTGTTTCATGCTTGAAGACCAAATCAAAACTCATCGCTCCAAATCGAAATGAATAACCCTAACTCAAGACAAACTGAATTATTTCACTGAAGTTCCTTGGTTCTTTTGTTAAATTGGCACCCCGACTCATCCATTTAACCTTGGAGATTCAAGCTCAAATGACAAGGTGCACTCTCGAATTCATTTTCTTGTTATGTGCTCCACATTCATCATCTTCTTGCTGCATTGTTGCAGGTATTACTGCTAGTCTTCAACGAACTTTGATACAAGATGGTGTTGGCGTGAGCTTGCTGCGTTTTGAGCTTACTTCTTGCATTTGAGCTTGCTCCAAGCAAGAAAGAAGGGTCTTTAAGTCTTCAATAAGCTTGTTGCATTTGAGCATGGGTCTTCAAGTTTACTTTTCCTTTCTCAATTATTTCCATCTTCTATGACCACATCAGTGTCAACGTCCTACGATCCAGCCGCATAGACATTTTCTGAATTGGCAATGTTTCAAAAATGTTTAGGACTGAATTGACAAAATTTATAGGTTGAGGATTGAATTGGCAATATTTCAAAAGATTTAAGACTGAATCGGCAAAATTTAAAGGTTTATGACTAAATTGGTAAAAGTGCAATAGGTTAGGACTTTTTGGACAACTTTCCAATCTTTATTGTGAAATATTTCATTGTGTCATGTATTTATCTATCCCATAATATGTTGTTGTAGTGAACTAAGTCATCTGCTTGTGAAATAAACAAAATACATCTACAAATAACTTGTATTAGTTAATATTAAGTGTTGTATTAGCGTAAAATCTACTTTTTATTCAGTTAACTTTCTTGCAGGTTCTTGACGAATCTGAAGTCGGAAGGATAAATTCATTTAAGTTGAGATAAATTCATCTAAGCACAATCTATTAAAGGAGTTTAACACATGGTATCATTAACAAGGATCTTAAACCGAACTCTATTCAAAGCAACTAAGTCTATTTTTAAGTTTATGTGTGGCTATGCATTGTGCATTTGTTTTGTCCTCAAGTAGTAACACATGCACATCAATACCCACCCACATTTTGGTCATAATCTACCTTTTTCATAGTACAATTCCCTTTATCACCCGAACAAATCTTCAAATTGCCCTTCCACTTACCCTTTTGAATTTTGTAAAACTGACTTTGAGGTTTATAGCGATATTTGTCCTCAACTTGACATGTTTAACTAAATAAGTTCCTCTTGCAGCTTGTTTTTGGTACTACTAAGGTTCTGTTCGTTTCACGAAAAATATAACATTTTTGGAAGATATTTTCTATGATATCATTTTCTTGAAAAATGATAATATTTTTCGATATTCGTTTATCAAACGTTGCTGGCTCGCTAGCCTCAAGCAAGATCAAGGCATGCTGTTAGACATCACGATATTTAAAGGTAAACGAAGAATACGAAAAATATTTTCCCCACTTTTGAATGTATTTTTTCATTGGTAAAAAATATTTTCCATCACTATTTTATTTTCCGTAAAACGAATGGAGCCTAAGTTTATGTGAGTATGACAATGACATGGTAACTTAGGTTCTCTGATTAGTTATTCTTGATCTATTCTTGTCTAAAGATAAAATATTCATATAGAAGGGCATTATGGTGTATCCACCGTGAGTACCCCTATTATATGTCTTCACTATATTCGATCATGGTGCAATAAAACTTAAGTGCACTAGGAGATTGCATTTGTGTAGATGTCCCAAGTGAGCTGCCAAACACCCTTCAAACCCACAAACATATTAATTGGCCATATTTTTGCTTTCTTTTAATTCCTCTTCAGTTTGGCCCACAAGAAAAAAAAAACTCATCAATTTTGTTATCATGTACTGAATAGTGTGTATTACATTTTGAGTGTAACTCCAATTTACGAATAGATGATATTTCTTTATTCCACTTACAATAAAGAAGATGAGTGAAGTCGAAGTTGTTGTAAATGCATGAAACGGTTATATATATGTTAACATAAAATTTGCTATATATTATTGTCCCATAATTTGCTTCGTGTAAATTTATTTTCTATTGCTTGCCAAATCAATTATAAGTTGGTTCACGTTGTGTTATTATGAATTCTAAGTAGTTATTTATCTATTGAAGCAATGACATGCTGTACTCATAAAATAATAATATTATTTTGTAGGTGTATGATGTCTTCATCAACAACATTTGGAGTGGATTGACCTTTCAAAATAAAAGATGTAAGTGTGGTAAGTGTGCTGCTATGAGAATATCAAAATCTATAATAAATATACACAAGCTCTATTATAATTATAAGGATAAAATATGTGATTTCTTTCTTGGTATTTGTCGGATCTCACATATCACGATCTCTTCGAACATATGCAAAAAGAAACGCAACAAAAAACGTGCATAACAGCCCTAGGTCGAAACAACCTTGTATCACTGATAACCTTGTATCACATATCCAGCTTCTATAATCTCCTGCTCCTCCAGTACATACTGGATTTTTAAGCTCCAAATCTCATAATTTTCACCATTCAATTTCTCACCTTTGTTCAACTCATCGACAATATTCTTAGAAGCTGAAGCCATTTCTCTAAACACGAAAGTTCATATGACATATTTAGCACAATCATTTATATATTCATTTATGCATTTTAACTCACAATAGCTAACTATATTATCAATAATTTCATTTTAGGCTTAGAAATCGAAAGGTCACTCAAAGTTTCCAATCATCATTCCAAATCCTAATTTGAAACTATCTCTAACATAATCATCTATGCGAGATTCAAATTCTATCTAGTTACTTATAACTAATAGAACATTCCATATTTATCATGCTACCATAATACAAATATTGTATAAAAAATGACATCACATTCATTATTCCAAAAGAAATAGCATGATATTCATAATATCAAAAGAAATAACTTGTTCTGGTCTTTATTACAACTTAAAAAAAATATTAAAGCAACATTAATAAAAATATTCATCAATAGCGGGTCACTTTGACCAAAACAGGAAACGAATCCCTAAAGTTCATAAAAATCACATCCATACGCAAAAGATCAAGTAACTTTGGGTACATTCCTCACTGTGTGGACTTCGTATCAAGAAATGCATTCTCATGACGCTGATACTCCACTAGGAATCCATAGACCATCATTTTATATCGGTCTTCATCAGTCTCGTTCCAAACATGCTCCTTGATCCTATCAATGACTGGCCTCCACTTAAGTGGGAGTTTGGAACGTAGCACGGTCGCCATTTTGGTGTCGTTATACATCGACCGATCACCTTTACATATGACATCTTGAATCAATCCGTTGACTTTAGTTAACCATTCCATCAATATACCCTTCCTCCAGCGAGCTTTCCTTAACTTTTCTTGGTGCTCTAGCAAAATCTCCTTTTGCCTTGGAGTACGTACAATGTGAGGTGATTGGATGACACGATAAAGATTAGAGATCCATAAATCCATATTTCAATAAAACCTCATAATCAATGAATTACACAAATCCAAATTTTTTTTGGTCAATAGTCAAAACCGGGTTAACAGGTCGAATCGGGTCAACGGGTCGAACAGGGTCAGATTGGGGCGGATTCCAGGTCGGACCGGACGAATCGAGCCGGTTGGACCAGTAAGCCGAGCCTATGGCCCGCAGGCCATGGGCTGCACGTTCGACCCAATTCGCAAGGCTTACCTTTTTTTTTTTTTTTTTTTAATTTTAGCCCACGGACGCTGGGCCCAAACCAAGCCCGCCCACATTCAAAGCCCACGCGTGATCAGATTAATGGGCAAAACGCCCTCGCCGGCGGCGGCGGCTCTCCGGCGGCCTTCCCGATCTCCGTTTACGATGTACGACCAGTTGAAACGCTCGTCTCTTTGAGTACTACCCAAATATGTAAAAATATTCTACTTTTACCAAACCAAAAATTTCAGAAAAGACAAAAAGCACACTGTCTGTCTATGATTAAGCCTAAATCCGAATTTAGCATAATCCAAAAACAATCAACATACAATTTACATGAACATAATCAGGATTACAAGTGCTAGAGGCTCTGATACCAATGTCAAATCTCACAGATCCAGATTTCTTCGAACATATTCAAAAAAAATGCAACCAAAAACGTGCATAACAGCTCTAGGTCAAAACAACCTTGTATCACTGATTAGGCATACTCACGCGACATTGTTAATATCGGAATCGTACCTTTCTTCCACAGATCAAATGTCTCGGCCGAAGAGTAATCCACCTCAGAGAGAGAGAGAGAGAGAGAGAGAGAGAGAGAGAGAGAGAGAGAGAGAGAGAGAGAGAGAGCTTCAGATCTTCAGAAAGGAGAGTGTCGTTCTTTAGAAAAAAAAAAGAACGTACGTTTTTCTCTTTTTCAGAAAGGAACGTAATCTTTTCAGCAAAACGTATATGTCAACAATGCATCTCTCTCCTCTCTATTATAGGAAGCATATTTCATCTCATTTATTATTTTTGTTACGAATATTAAAACATATTTAATATTCCCGTAACTGTCATTTCCGTTACAAACATTAAAGTAAATTTAATATTCTTGTAACGGTCAAATCTGGATTTAAAACAAACGAGGGTCCCAGGTTTATATTCAGTTCATCTTGGGCGGTGATGTGGACATCAAGCCTTATCGAGGAGGAGGTGCTAGGGATCCGTTGCTCTATTCGCTAGGACCAATCACTCGAGCAAGAGCGAAGGAATTCAAACAAGCTGTCGGTGTCACGGTTCAAGATATTTGGCATGGAGACAATCCGGATTCGAAACTTGAAGATTCTGAAGCTCCTTGGCGTAACATGATTATTTCTAAAATTTCAAATTGACAATTTCAGAATTGGCTCAAATTTGGATAGACACTCGGAAACGGGCCACTGATCAATACTCACTACTTTAGTAGTGAATGATGATGTTTTTTAGCGATTTGAAATCGTTTAGATAGACTTTTAGGCCTTTTTCTATTTTTGAACGAATTTCTTTCAATTAGAGTTATTTTTGTAATTCTAATCCTAGTAGGGTTAGGATTACGAATTTTTATTATTTTTGTGATTCCAATCCTAGCAGGATTAGGAATATGACTTTTTTTTAATTATTTTGATTCCTAGTAGGATTAGGATTAGGGTTGACAACCTATATAAGGTTATTTATAGGTTTTTATGAGATAGACAATTTTTACACATTATTTTATACAGAGAGGTTTTCTTCTTTGAGTTCTTTTGAGAACTAGATCTTATCAAGGTTTCCTTGTGGCGATCGAAATTAACTTATCGAGCAAGATTGCGAATTCTCTTGTTCGTGGCGTTATAGCGTTGATTGGTTGACACAGGTTCGTTAACAGGTCGCGTTCATACCAAGATTGCCAATCACAGGTTCGATTGGAGGTTGAGGTCCGCAATTCGCAACCTATGGATCTTCGTAGAACGATCACTTCCGCTTCAAATATATAAATATATACCGTTTGGTATATAGATATATATCAGGCGGACACGTAAAACCCATCAATATTTACCTACAAGCTATATGGCTTATATTATCATGAGGGCTCTGCTTGTAATACCTGAAGATGACTTGAAAAGCATCAAATATTTGCTTGAGCATTTGAAAGGTAAACTCAAGAACACTATACTAGTGGGAAGGTGCAAGGTTTGACGCATGATGTGCACCATTCAAATGTCTCACTACTTTTTGTTTGTCTATTACTTGTAATTTTGTTGAGATTATTTGTCCAAAAAAGAAAAGATAAATGGAACTTGTAAATTTGCCGGCTTGAACCAAACATTATGTTGTCATGGTTATAACGGACACAATTATGTTTTTCTAAATTAATATTTGCCTTTTCTCATCTCAAGTCCATTCTTAATTTTCTAGATTTGCCTTACAGTTTTCATGATTGAATTGTGATTCAATTTTTATACTTTTGGATTCCCACACAAAATTGTTGCCTATATCCACCTCATTTCTAAAAGAATTAAAAACTGATTGCATTAATGCCTACTTTAGCACAAGGAAATTTGGAGTGGAAACATGAGCTAACGTACTTGTAGTGATACCCATGTACCGTAGAGTTGATTGTCCATATTTTATGTGCTATTCATGCGTTGGTTCTCATTTGTATACCAATTATACTCTCATCAATGATCAAATTATTTTCGATGTCAACAAGCACTGAAAATAGTAACTACAAAAAAAGAAGGAAGGAAGAATTCCATAGATGATGTTGGACAAATACCCTTTTTTTCATTTTAGGGGCTAAGCACAATTGATGTCTTTCCTAATCAATATAAACAGTTGTATTTTCCTAAGCTCATCAACAATGGATTACAAGTGTGGGATACACCAATGCTAGTTGGTTTACAAGTGTGCGAGATGAGTGTTCCACTTCTTGATGGACTTTTACACTAGCTGAAGGTGTTGTATCTTGGGCAAATAAAAAAATAGACATGTATAACTCACTCAACAATAGAATTATAATTCATTACTTTAGCAGCATCCAGTAAAGAGGTCGAATGGATTATGAATTTGTTGTTGGATATCATATTATGGCTTAGCCCTATGCCTTATATTTCTATCTACTGTGATAGTCAGGCTACTTTAGCAAGAGCTTATAATAGCGCTTATAATGGCAAGTCTAGACATATTAGTATAAGACATGAGTATGTGAGACAATTGATTAAAGATTGTACCATAACAATTTTCTCCATGAGATCAATTAATAATCTTAACGATCCATTCACAAAGGCTTTACCACAAGACGTATGGTAATAAAGACTTCACAAGAAATAGGGCTGAAACCCTTTAAATTAAAATCACCAATAATGGCAACCCAACCTTTTCTTAGAACATCACTAGTTACAAGATTTAATGGGTAAGAACAAGTTGTTGAATGTGATTATTTAATACTGACGTAGCCCTGATTTGAGAAGCTAATATCGTTTGTTACATTTTGTAAGGTGAATTGAATTCTTAATGAAGTATAGTGCAAATTTGTAATGTGTTGATAGTAACAGAAACATATGGTGGATACTACACCTATTTGAGCTTAAAAGTGGCGTTGTTTCTTACAAAAGTTATGGTTAATTTCTAGAGAGCTCATGAAACATGATCAAGCACAATGCCATAAAAGTACGGAATAATATGGAACTTCTCGTTGGAATAAAATGTTAGTGTATGTGCGGTATGTCCGGTTCTATTACATAAAAGTACAAGTTTAAAGCTGAGCTACTTGTCACTTTGATAGAGCATTGATACACTTGCACTAAGTAAATGTTTTACTCGAAATAGACCTTTATGTATTTATACCGATTTTACTGAATTTTGGCTATATGGTTTTTCAATTTTTAATTTTGAAACCTTTGTTTTACAAACAAAGTGGGGGATTGTTAGAGGTTTGTTTGTGAAAACAAACTAGGTGCTAGTTTCATTGATCGGATTTGAGTATAGACGGATTTGAGTTTGATCGAATCTAAGTTTGATCGGATTTGAGTCTAATCGAATTTAAGTCTAATCGATTTTGAGTCTGCTCGAATATGCATCTATTTGATTTTGAGTTTGGCTAAATCTAAGTCTAGTCAATCTTCAGACTCTACGATTTTTAGACTTTGCAATCTTCAGATTATGCAATTTTCAAATTTTGCGGTTTTCAGAATTTTGACACATCTAAAAGTTTTGGAAATTATTTATAAATTTGAAATTTTAATTATTATTATTTATTATTCCATATTTCATATTTTTTTGGTAAATTATTCCGTATTTTATTTGTGTCTTTTCAAGACAACATTTGAAAAAGATACTTGTTCGGTTTTGCAACATTTCCCGAAAATTGTTCGTTTTTAACTAGGCTGGAGCCGACCGCCCCACCGTCCAGACCCGCGGCTGCAAGTCGGGTCGATTTCGACCCGATTGGGTCGATTTTGACCCGATTGGACCTAATCGGGTCAATCGCGACCCAATTGGACCTAATCGGGTCAATCGCGACCCGAATGGGTCAATTGCGACCCAATTGAGCCAAAACGGGTCAATTACAACCCAACTGACCCAATTGACCCGGATGGGTCAATTTTAACCTAAATTGGGCTAGACTTGACCCGAATTGGAGCTATTCTTATCCTAGTTGTCCAAATTAGATTCTAATTAGTGGGAATGGACACTTAAGGGATTTAATTGATATTAATAGCCTCAAATTAGCCTTCAATTGAATAGAGAGCAATATCCAAATTGATAGATTAAGCTATAAATTGGACTAAATTGAAAAGGGTGATGTTTATAAATATTGTGGGGTTGGTTGAAGAGGATGCTTATGGAAGTGTGTTGAATCAATTAATGTTCCGTACCTCCGTTGGAGGGTTAATGGATGAATTAAATTGAATCGAGGAGTCCAATGTACGCAGGTCTAGCGAAATTGGGTTCAAACGCCAACCCGACCACTGATCGCAGGCTCCGCGTGACTTCAACCCACCTCTCTCAAGTACTAGGTATTATTACTCAAGGTGAGCGAATTAATTCTAAGTAAGTAAGATTCTCAATTGAAGCTAGGTTGTACTGTATAAATGTTTCTACTGTTAAATTGTAGGGAATTAGAGAAAGTCTATGCAATATAGGAGGGTTCAGGTGGTGTGTTTCAGGTAAGGTATAGATACATCAAATTGTGAAGAGGTCACGGTATCGAAGGATTAGTTAGTATTGGTTTATTTTCTGACCCGTTTTGTAGAGTACAGGACTCAAAAAGCTGGTACCCTACTCGACTGAATACAAGGGTACCTAGAAGGACAATCGAGGAATAGTTAGCGCCATAAGACCAAAAAAATTAGTACCATACTAGGCCATGGCACGTCCAATGCCAGGTCTAAATTAGGATTTGACCCTGAGATAATAGACATCTCACTGCTCAATGACCCCTTTCAGGAACAGACTATGGACCAAAAGCCCGAACCGTCTCACGCCAAGGAGGGGGAGGAGAATCTCAGTCCGACCATGGAATCGGAGGAAGACACCAAGAAGAGGATGGAGCAGTTCGTTCAGGAGACCTTCCGCGAATTTGACGAGAAACTACAGGAAGAGATGGATCAGACTCGACCTAAGGAGTCTGAGTGGCTAGTCACTAGGGTAGTATCTAGTTCAGGAAGGGTGGCGGAGAAGCATTCCATCAGGCTTTGGGATTGGCACCCCAGACTAAGGAAGTGGATTGGGCACGAGTACTGGAGGCGGTACGAAGGGGAAGTGGGTGGACCCCTAGAGTTTTACACGGACCATCACGAAGACCCTGATGATCTACCTCTGTATCCCCACACTGGTGCGGGTAGTAGTGAGCCGAGGGAGGGTAGTGTTGTCGACCCGTAGTGCAGGAAGTGTGTTTTCCACGCTTGTAAATAGGGGTGCTGCCTGTTATCTCCCCTCCTCAAGTCTGTTGTTATGTTTCCAATAAGAGGAGCGCTAGGTCTTATGTTGTTCTATCTACTGTGTGCTGTGAAGTGTGGTTTGTGAGCGTCATGTGTGATACTTTTGTAATGATGTTAAACCTTATGGTTTGGTGTTAATATGTGAATGTTGTACATGTAAATTCTATTATGTTGGTTTCACTGGATTAGTTGTTTGAACGGCTGTAATTGTGACGACAAAAGTGAATGCAAAGTAAGGGAATCTCGCAAGTTAAGCAAACTCAAGACAAGGTGGGCGTGACAGAGGGTAGGAAGGAGTTTTGACGAACAGATGCCTTTGTTCATCTTTTAAAAGAAAAAGTATGGTCATTTTTTAGACTCTTCTTGTAGAAAAAACTACAGCTATTATTCTTTCATTTGTTCTGAAGAGAGTCCCTGGAGAAATACTAGAATTTGCTATCTAATATTCTTGAAAGAAAATTTGTTGTATCTTGGAGAAAATTTGCTAGTGACCATTAGCAACGTAGTAGGGCAAATAGATCATTAAAGAAAGTGATATCACCCCTCAAAATCCGACTTGTTAATTCAAAAGTTATGACTTCATTGTTCTATCAAATTCGAAGCCATATTTTCTTAACAAGGAATGCACTAAGATATCGCATCTTAGTTTCCATATCTAGTTCAGTTTGAAAGTTGTTGAACTTGGGTCTTTGAGTCTGATATTAATTTGACTCCATCATCTGTGTCTAGCCCATCTTTAGACTAAGTTATTTGTGTCTAATCTAGTTTGAGTCTGATCGAATTTGTCTGGTTGAATCTATTTCTGATCCATTTTACGTCTGATCAAATTTGTGTCTAGTCAGATTTGCGTTCAGTTATCTCTAGAGTATGACTATATCCAGAATACATCATCCAAGTCTAATTCTCTTCAGACTTAGCTGAGTTTTGTCATCTTCAAAACATTAACAGAGTTTTCTCTAACAACTTTTGCCCACAATTGGGTTTCATCGGTGGCTGGCAATGTGAACTCATAACATCTTCCATGTGCTTCTTTCTTGAAGCAGTCATTAATATATTCATTGATCTGGAACTACATCAAATTAATGCTTGATACAGCCAACTAACATGGTAGTAATATATCACTTGCCCGTGGGCTTTATTACAGATAAAGCGATTCGATAGGCTGAGCAAATCCGAAGGCCGAGAAAAACAAAATTTTGAACTTTGAAAATAACGAGAGGCTCTCAAGTTTTTGCTGGCGATTAGGCTTGGCCAGCCCATGTTCGGTGGTCTGTGAGACACGGATGAGCGCTCGAAGCCGCAGGAATGCAAATCATGATCGGAAAAATGGCTGCTTTAAGCAATTGGTGGTGTTGACTTGGACGAAGAGACAAGGGATGAGCTAGAGGCTAAGAAAATATTCAGTGATTGTTAAGCGCCACATTATCAGCTGATATGTCACGCATTTTTACATTTGGACCAATCACACAAAAACTGCTATGCAATTATGAATGATAAGACATTTCAAAATAATTTATTTTATTTTATTTTGCAACACCACGTGTCATGTTGTGATTGGTGCAAGTGAGAAAATGTACGCCACCTCAGCCGATGATGTGACGATTAGGCTGCGCATGATACTCATTCTGTTTCTAAGAATGAGTTCTGTCGAGAATGAGTTTTTTCTATTTCTGGTTCAGAATGAGTTTCTGACGAAAAAAACGCATTTGATATGGACATACAATTTCTGTTTCAGAAAGAGAAAGCTGTTTGATATGACCAAAAAATTTCTATTTCTGATTCTGTTTCATTTTCTAAAATATATAATTTGGGATATTGGAAGATATTCATATTAATAAAAATAAGGAAATTTGATATTTTTTTTGCAAATTTATTGTAATTTACTCTAAAATTGAAACATTTGCTCGATCCTCCCTTATACAGCTTTTCAAGTCGAATTTTACTATGGACCTAAATAAAAAAAATTCCAATTTTACTCACCAAGCTAAAGAGAAATCACTCCATAAACCTTATGCAAACTCGCAAAAAATTCATGTCAGCCAAAATTCAACAAGTGAGTTGGGCACCCACTTGTTACAAATGATGGTTTGCCATGATTGGACTCGATGATGGAATGAATTTTTTTTTTGGTCGAAGATGGAATGAATTCAAAGTGTGTCATTTTTTCTCGCGAAATAATAAGTAAAGACGTGAATGACTCTTGAGAGATTATAGCTCTGACTTGAAATCCGGGGGCCGAACGCGAGGAACGAGCATGGGATAGCCGTTGCCCGAAGTCGCGATTAAATCCAATGAGTCTCACTAGATTGAATAATGTGAATTAAGTTTGAATTAAAGCATATGTCGAAATGAAATTAAATAATTTATCAAGAAAAATTAACAATTCATGCGCTAGTCTCCTTCCTCTTCTCTCTCTCTCTCAGCAATAAATTCAAGAAGGGGCGAGCTGGGGGCGGCGGCGGGCGGCTGAGGGCGAGCTGGGCGCGGCTGTGGGCGGCGGCAGGCGGCTGAGGGCGAGCTGGGCACGGCTGGTGGCGGCTGGGGGCAGATCTTCGCGGCTGTGGGCGTCTGGGGGCGAGCTGGTGGCTGGGGCGGGGCGAGCTGGGGGCTAGGGGTGAGCTGGTGGCTGGGGCGGGGTGAGCTGGTGGCGGCGGCGGGAGGCAGGAGGCGGGAGGCGGGGCGAGCTGGTGGCTGGGGCGAGCTGGGGGCGGCGGCGGGCGGCTGGGGATCGGCTGGGGGCGAGCTGGGGGCAGATCTGGGCGGCTGGGGGCGGCGGGGCGAGCTGGGGGGCGGCTGGGGGCAGATCTGGGTGGCGGGGGGCGGCTGGGGGCGGCGGTGGGGTGAGCTGGGGGCGGCTGGGGGCGAGCTGGGCGCGGCTGGGGCGAGCTGGTGGCTGGGGCGGGGCGAGCTGGAGGAGGCGGCGGAGGCGAGCTGGGGCGCGGCTGGGGGCGAGCTGGGGGCAGATCTGGGCGGCTGGGGGCGGCGGCAGGGCGAGCCGGGGGTGGCTGGGGGCGAGCTGGGGCGGCTGGGGCGAGCTGTGGTGGCTGGGGCGAGCTGCTGCAGGCGGCGGATGCGGGGCGAGCTGCTGCAGGCGGCGGAGGCGGGGGAGCTGGAGGCGGCGGCGGCGGCGAGCTGGAGGCGGCGGCGGCGGAGGCGAGCTGCAGGCGGCGGCGGCGGAGGCGAGCTGCAGGCGGCGGCGCAGGGGAGCTGCAGGCGGCGAGCTGCTGCAGGGGAGGAGGAGGGGGCGGCTGGTTCGGTGCTCTGCAGGGGAGAAACAGAATGGGGGAGGGGAAAGAAAGAACTAGTTCTAATGGGGGAGGAGAAAACCAGAAATTGATTTTTTTTGCTTTCTCATTCTAAGAGGAAAACCGGTTCTGGCCAAGAAAATTGGTTCAGAACCGGTTTTCACAAAATGTTGAAGCAAACGCGTTTCTCGTCCAGAACTGGTTTTTTTGGTCCAGAACCAGTTCTGGACGAGAAGTAGCAGCGATTCATGCAGCACCTTAGTAACCATTGAATATTTTTTTGAGTGAGAGGCTTTTCTCAGTTTGGCTCACCAAAGGCGACGATGATGGCTGCTGGCAGTAAAGCCATCTTGTGGTTGCAGCACACGGTAACAGGTCTAGGCAGCAAGGCAGCAACAAACGAGCATTGGAGAAGCTTTGGCCAAGCGAGGTTGAAGACAATGAATAGTAAAATGAACAATAAGCATGAAAATGGCGACCTCTCGTTGAAAATAGTTCCACTTAATTGCATTTTCTCTCAAATATTTAGCGCCAGAGTTGTTCGATTAAAAGGCTTGACATTCAACTGATTTTCCATACAATTATTCTGCAATTATCCCAGAGCCAAGGCATGTGAACAGTAAATTTTGGTCCAAGCAATTCTCCCATTTCTAATTTGGGACACTGGCACTGTAAATTTCTCTCTTGATCCTAGAATGTGGACAACCAAACGGATCTGCTAATTTTATTGGAGATAACATATATTTATAACACATGATGTAAAGAAAAGAACAAACACGATTGAGGATCGTCAATAAGACATCTCCAAAACATATACGGAAGATTTAGGACGAAGCAAAGGAGGAGAAAGGGGATCAATTTTCCAAATTAAAACTAGTTTCCGGGAAACCTGCATATTAAATTATCCAGAGGACGAGAAAAGAAAGGTACAAAACAGTTGCCGTTCACAGATTTTTCTCCCCTCATTAGTCGTTTTCTTCAGCAGTCATAATGGAAAAATTCTGAGGAAACAATGGTCAAGTGGACAGCTTCTTCCTAATCAACGAAGACAGGCACTCGTAGAATTTCCAAACTACCAGTCGTGGGATGTCCTTTAGAGAACCAAGGAGTAAAGTCAAGCTCCAGGGGCGATGTCATTGGAATATCAAGACCTCGTGAATCGTTTATGCTCGGCGTGAACGGCCTACTTTTTGAACCGACTCGATACGGCGTACTTAGTCTTCGATATGCAAAGAAATGATCGAAAATAGCATTTGACAACAGCTCTGGAATATCCTTTCGAGCGCCGGACGTCGACTTCGGAAGTGATGGACAAGAAAGAATTTCCCGTTTGGACCTACTTCTGATGGCGATGTATGACCATTTTGATCCATCTATACAGCACCTAATTAATTATGATGGTATCATAACGGGGTGTTTTGGGATATTCATTCCGTTTTGTGACAATGTGGTGTCTTAATCAGTTTCCACACATGTCGACTAGTCTATTTTCTTGGGCGATCCTAAACTTGTGTAATCCCACATCGGCCTAGCGCGTTTAGAATTTCACTCTCGAAGCGCTCCCGACAGATTTTGAACCGAAGATCACAAGAAAACGAGCAGTGACTCCCTCATTTTGTTCAAGCCAATACCTTGTTACTGTGTCTATAGATCTCCCGTGCGCTTTGAGGGAGTCAGTCTCTCCTCATCCTACTGATAAATCGAAGCCACTCGGCCGAGTGGATGATCCTCTAGGCTTCGACTCACCTTCAAATGAAGCTGTACTCACTCTGGATAAACATCCTGACTCACCTTCGGCTCACCACGGCCTCGTTTCAGAGATGTAAGCACAACATGTGATGTTACAATACGGGTGGAATAAGCGAGTCAGTTCGTTGTATCCCGACTGGATCCTGGTGACTTTCGGACTCTTCAAAAAAGTTATACGAAAGCAATCAGCCTGTGACAATTGATTGAAAACCGAAGGATGATGAGACTGGAACCGAACTCCGAGTCAATTCATTGGTGTCCAATCTTCAAGCTACGCTTTTTTTTTCTAAGTAGTAAAGGATGTACCCTTTTCATAAAAGGATAAGACATACTTATCGCAACCGGCCGATTATGAAGTCATATCATACGAGGCAATTCAATTCAAAGTCCAAGAACTACCTAATTGTTAAGTGAATCGCAAGCAAATCCATCGATTCGCCGGTGAATATTCGATTTAATATGTTCCTACAAATTGAAGGTTTTTTTTTTGTAACCAATGTATCGGAAGAAACTAGTACAGCAACCCACTACTATAATCCCTCATTTAAATTACAGGTACTTCTCAGGGGAATTGAATCTAAGATCTCAAATCGTCATAACTAGTTAGGTTACCCATGGGTGGGTAATTGAAGCTATTTGATATTTACTATGTTTATCTATCAAATTATACGAGGTTCATCGTACTTCACCATGTGTATGTCATATCTCGACACATCAAAAACCACAACCAAGCCTTAATTCACTAAGCGGGACAGGTTGACATGTATCATATGACATTGTTCCCCCTTGTCATCTCATTCAACGCCCTTCTACCCTTCTATCTACTCCTTTTAACCAATGTGTCGAATCCTTGCTCACATCACCTCACTATGATGTCAATCATATCACGCGACCTTCTCTCACCTTATTCCCAATCAGAGTGATACTTACATTTTTCACTAATAGCCATCAGCTAAAATTTGCTCTTAAGCTCGAATGGAATTCGATGGTCGCAAAAAACCCTAGATGCACTTCTCAACTTCATCCATGCCACGTCTACTCTTTGGGTGAGATTTCCACCTAATTTCCAGTTTCTTTGTAGAATCAATTCAAGATGTCTAAAGCGTTCGCTCATTGACATATTGTATCTCCAATTTTTACCAAGAGATCGTTTGCACTTTTCCCCAAACTTGGAACAATTGTCAAAAGTCCCAAACCTTTTGCAACATTACCAATTTAGTCATAAATCTTTTTTTTTTCCAATTCAGTCCTAAACATTTTGTAATATTTCCATTTAAGTCCTTCGGATAACTTTTCGTCGGAAAAAGCCTACGTGGACGTTCAGTCAGCACCATGTACATGACATGGCCCAATTGGTTGGTCGCCGATGATGATGTGACACAAAACGATGTAATTCTGACAATTTGCCTCAAAATCGAACGAACCCTAACTTGCTTTGCCCTAAATTTTTCCGGTGACCAATTGATCAGGCTATGTTAGGTATACAGTGCTGACTGGACGTCCACATATCCTTTTTTACAAAAAGCCGTTGGAAAGGCTTAAATGGCAAAATTTCAAAAGGTTAAAGACTGAATTAGCAAAAAGAAAAAGATTCAAAACAGAATTAGCAAAGTTGCAAAAAGTATACAACTTTTTCAACAATTTGACCCCCAAACTTACATACCACGTGTTTCGTCTTGGTTGGACTCAATCGAGAACCCTTATATTCCATGTGCTGTATTTTGATGGTTACACAGTAGATGGAAGCAAACTTTGGACTTTACGATACACTAATAAATTCAATAAATATAAATATTTATGGGTTATCAATTTTTAGTTGTCTTGTTCACGCATTTACATTTATATGGAGTTCCAGTATTTGTGGTTTTGTATGATTTTCCCCCTTCAGTTATTGATACAGACGCCAATAGAAAAATCGCATATATTTCTTGCTATAGTAAAGTAAATGGATATGATATTTATCTCTTTCCATGCACCTTATTCACATGCAAGCTTGATATGAACTAAATGATAGTGTTCTTCATACTTGTTATTCACCAATCAGGAAAAAATTGGAAAATGTTTTCTCTATTCCTATATGAAGGAAAACATGGCCTGGACTCATTTTTGTGGATCGTTATTGGTCATAATCTCAGGGCAACCGTCCAATCAGTTTTAAACCTTATTGAACGGACATCAATTAAACTTTTTTTAATTTTGTTAATATAGTCATAAATCTTTGTGCATAATTTCAATAGAGTCATTACGGTCAAATTTTATAAGAAATGGTTGATGTGGCGATTGTTAGTAATGACTATACCACCACATCAGTAATTTTTAGTGAAAAAATAATTGGAAAGACTATTGAAATTTAGCGCAAAAGTCTATGACTAAATTGACAAAATTAAGAAAGTTTAGAACTAAACTAATATATACACAATAAATTTGGAATTGATTGGGTAATTTTTCCCATAATCTAAACAAGCGCATAAAGATTATGCAACTCATGATGCTGATCAACAATAACTATCTTCTGATTAAAAAAACAATTAACTTTCTAAAGTAATCTTAAAAAATAAGGATAAACAAAAGGTAGCAAGGTCTCGTATCTGGACATACCCATCCTTTCTCCCTTTCCATAATTGATTTTCGACATTTGGAGCACACGTTTGATTGTTGTAGCAGTTCATCAAAATCGAACGAGAGAACACTGAACTGTGAGGCAAAAACCTCCACCAAGCTCTTTTTATTAACTGTAATATTATGGAAATTTGGAGATCGCTCTTCCAAATGATCAAGAATTAAGAACATTTGTTCTTTTGGAAGGCGCAAAATATAGGTGTGACATCATAAAAATTCAAATGCTTCTTAAAAGCTAATTAGAGGAAAGATTGCGGAATGACAGGGGGTTTGAAGACCCGAAACAAATTGAAGTCCAATTCGGATTACCAAGAATTTTGGAACAAGTTGGGATGAAATTAACTTAAATAGGCCTCAGAAGTTATCCTTTAGTTATGGACAACCTCAAAATACCTCAAAGTGTAAGGCAAAAACCTCCACCAAGCTCTTTTTATTAAATGTAATATTATGGAAATTTGGAGATCGCTCTTCAAATGATCAAGAGTTAAGAACATTTATTCTTTTGGAAGGAGCAAAATATAGGTGTGACATCCTCAAAATCCGAACGCTTCTTAAAAACTAATAGAGGAGTGATTGTTGAACAACAGGGGGTTTGAAGACCCATAACATATTGGAGTCCAATACAGCACTACAAGAAAACAGCGATTTAGCGACATGCATTTGCTACGGTAAATTGCGGAAAAGTCGTTGCAAAACTGATTTTGCAATGATTTTAGCAACTACCTAATGTCCGTCCGTAATAACGCGTCGCAATTGTTACCGACGGACCATCGATAGATATAATCGCAACATTGCAACGGAAGAAGGTTGTTACTAATTAGCAACACCTACATATTCGTTGCAATGTTGCTACTAATAAGAGATCGTTACAAATAGAGTCGTTAAATTGTGATGACCTTCTAATGTCGCAAATTAGTCACGACTGCTTGCTTTATTCGTTGCAAAAAGTTGTTGCTAAATTCTACCCACTAATTGTAGAATAGTGTGTTTGCCGTTCACCATTTACCGACGACCCGCATACTGTCGTTGCTCATTAGCAACGATATGCCATTGCCTTTTTGCATTGCAAATTTGCTACTGCTTTTGCGTGATGTCACTAATGAGCGCACCCGGTTTTTGTCATTGCTCTTTACTTATCGTTCATCATTTACCGTCACTAATCGGCAACAAAGCATAATGTTTGTTGCAAATTTGTATCGACATACAAATGTGTCGTTGCAAATAAGCGACATGAAAAACAGGTTTGCCGTTGCTAATATTGCAAGAACATATTAACCAACCCATTCAGTTCTAGAGCAATTTTCGAACCCCTGTGCACAATTTATTTGTCCATAACTCGGTCAACTGCAAACTTACCATATCATAAACAAAAACCAGTGTCTTACATTGTATATTAACCACATAAGCCATACAATAAACAACGTAATACCACTATAAAACCATAATGTATAAATTACATATTATAATTACAACCTATTAGCTACCAAACTATATACTTCTATAAACATTGTTCGGTTTCTCCTATACCCCAAAAGCCTGCTGCATCATCACCAAGCCGCAGCCACGACCAGCCAAAAAATAAACCTCTTCTTCTTTAGACGTTCATCATAACTCTGCACATGCACACAATTCACTCTTTAGAACTCTGGATTTCAAGGCCAACAAAATAATCAAAATGTTCATTAAAAACATTACCTCCAAAAAAGTGCGAGTCCATGTGACTTTCCCACGTACATCTGACAAAATTATAAACCAACCCCCAATTTTAGTCGAAACATCAGCGCATTACATTAAATTTCAATATGTTAGTCAAATGCATACCATATTTCAAATACTTTACCTATGTGCTGCCTATGGTGTGTCCAACCCATCTGCATCAGCAACTTCTTCATAAGCCAAACCATGATGATTACACTCGGATCCTATGGTATCTATGGGGGACACATGATAGTCCCCACTCGATTGCATATTTAAACATTCCAGGATCCGTTGCATACACATATACCTTTCATCTTTTTCTGCAATTTTCTCCTTCAACCTTCTCACCTCTTCGGTTAATGCCAACTCATGTTGATTCCTCCTACGAGATCCACTAGATGATGGCGTGCCCACAACCCCTCTTGCACATTGTCTAGACAATGATCCCAGGCCATAAATCTTGCCTCTCTTCACACCACCCGAGGCCTCCACCCATAAGGGCGCTTGATTAATCGACCGAGAATCACTCCCATCACCCTCACGTTGGCTGTCGGCACTGGCTAGCACCAATTCATTGAATTTTTCCTACATTTTTTTACAGACAATGGTTATAAAATATACTACAACATCTAATCCTACTTGAGGGTTGATGTACTAACCTTCACAGCTTTTGCTTTGTCACTGACATAGCTCTTGTCTTTTCTCTGGAAGGTGTGTTCAAATGTTTGAAAAAAGGACAGCTCCCTCCCCAATTCCTTTGCCTGCGAAAATCAAACAGCCTTCATATTTTTGGACCAATTAACGTACCAACATTTTAAACATACTTACCATTCTTCTTTTGTGCTCCCCAATGGTAATGCAACCCCCTGCATATGTGGCTGAACGTGTACTTGAGCACCCCACTCGATTTTGCTTATTTCGGACACTCGATCATCGATACTCTTCACTTTCCCAAAATCGCATAATTTCCGTCCAGTTTTCTTCTGAAATGTAAAGTTGCCGCTCTTGTCTTGTTTTCGCTCTATTCATGGTATTCCTAATGTGATCACTAACCTTCTTGCTGAAAATTCTCACGACTTCTTTCCCATGCTCTTCAGCCCAAAAAAAAATGTCGCTGCACAAACAAAAGATACAACTAACTTAAAAAACCATTTAATAAGCTTAGGATGCAATATAACAATACGTCCACTTACCTGGAACTCGCTCCACCACAGATCCTTCACGCTGTCTGGAAAGCTACTATATGTAGCATATGGCCCCCTCCAACTGTTTTTCACTATTTTGTTCAGTTTTCTGATAATATCCGACCCTTCTTCAAATCTGAAACATTATAAATAAATTGTCAATTTCACATGCTGCTCAATGCATTAGAGAATATTACATTTTGTACACTAGTAGAAATATGGTACTTACGAATCACCCTCTGGATTTATCAACTTTCTCCCCTCTGAATCAACCACTGGAATTTCTCGCTCATTCGTCCTTTGGTCCACTGATGAAGATTGTCCTACATGCGGCCCGTCGGTTTGCCGGTGATACACTTGGCCTTCCGATTGAGGTGTATGGTCGACTTCAAGGCTGACAGAATATGGGGGCTGAGTTTCAGAGGGTGATTCGCCTCCTTGTCCATGCTGTCCACCTTCATGTCCATGTTGTCCAACCTCATCATCAGCTGCTTGAAGGTGTTCTGACAGTTCAGGGGACGTGCCACTCGTTGGGGTCGTCTCAGCTTCAAGGGGGGTGTCGTGAACAAACGTACTCCAGCAACTTGTCGGCCTCGTCAACCACCCCACCTTGCTCCACGAGGACGCTATTTGTTTACATACAGCAAATTAATCAATTTAAATTCACCATGCTGCAGCCAAAAATAAAACAAAACACCTGAAATAACGTACCATTTTTAACCAAATTTCAGCAAATGCAGCGTCGGCAGATGAACAACCTTTGTATTAGTCTCAGCTTCAACCACAGCTACACCAACATAGTTGAACCATCATGAAATGGACAATGAACAGCCTACTCATGACGTCTATCCCATTAAATTTACATTATAGTAAATAAAGGTACATGATTGACAAGCGGTCTCCACTATCTCTCCAAGCGCATCAAGATGCCTTAAATATGAAGATGCAGTTCCCTTCTTGCATGGTTGAAAAGATACGAAAGATCAAGCAAATCAAACCAATCGATATAAATAGCAACACGCATCGCAATCATCTTAACAATATTATCCATAGGAAAATCACAATTCATTCCATGTCATGAAAGCATCAATGTCAACACGCATCGCCATGAATTTCAATTGCCGATCAGCAACAAGCGTCTCTTGAGACTCACCTTACAGATTTGAGACTTGAAGTAGAATAAATTCAGCCTCAAGCGCTCCCTGTCGTCCTCTGTCACGTACAACCTGCTTCTCCAACATGCCAATCACCAAACACTCAATAGTTAACAACGACTAAAAAGCCCCATATACGTAGAAAAACTCCCTAATCCCCACCCCAATCAACAGTTACAAGCAAAAACTTCATCTTCTTAACAAAATACCCACAGAAGAAGGGGGTTCGACCGAAAATCCTTTACCTCCTCATCGGATCTGTCATTTTTCCGCGAGACTCGTCGCAGCTCCCGCTCAACGAGACCGTGGAGAGCACGCGCTCAATTAGCTGAGAAGAAGGGGGTTCGACTGAACCTGAACCCTAACCCTAACCCTCTCCCCCCCGATCATCAGTGCAGGACAAGGGTTCTCCCCTCGACACAATGGCCCTTAAAATGATTTTGAGAGACTTACCAGAGGTGAAGCGGACCAGCGGCGGTGTCACGGCGGTTTGGCGCGGCCGTCGGCCGGCGAGAGCGGCGGCTGGACGTTTCGCCGGACGAAACCCTAGCAGAGCAAATATCGCCGAGTGGTCCCCCTGCGTGAAAATAACTCCCAGTGGTCCCCGCTTTGTGTAAAAGTCGAGTGGTCCCCCTGTATAAGTGTAGAAGTCAATGTTTAACTTCCGCAAATAGACGGAAAAAATTATATAAAAATTATTAAATAAAAAGCATTTTTTTCATGTAAAACCGAAGGGTCAATGTGTGAAATATCACTTAAATTACTTTATTGAAATTGGATTTCGCACATAATATTTTACTGAAACTATGAGATCTCCAATAATGTAATTATATTTTACTTAAATTTTGCATGTTTAACGGAAAATATAAATAGTCGCCGTTCTTTTTTTGAAATTTTTTATTTTACATTACTTGGCCACAGATGCTCAAGCGGAAAACATTTGCCCATTGCACTAACATAAATGCTTCGACTATCTTGTTTTTTTTATGAAACAAAAGATTAGTTGAAAAATATTATGTTTTTTTTTCCGTGAAACGAATGGTTCAACTTTGCGTATAATTTTATCCATTATTCAGACTAAGCTTATTGAGAAAATTTTAAAGTGATGATGACGTGTCAGTCATAAAATGTACAAATAAGATCATTTTTAACCATATTTATTAATGGGTATTATACTTTTGTATTTTGAACATATAATAACAATTTATACTTTATTTATGAGCGGCAATATTTGGTAACATCATCAAATTACAGTAAATATTCATATGCATCATCAAATTGTCATGTCTTCATACTTGTAACCTCTTGATTCAAATTGAAAAATAGTTACGTTCGAAATTGTCATGCAGTAAAAATTTCAATAATCACCACAAAAGAATCACTTGTCAATTAAGATATTTCGTTACGAGTTAGTTCCTCCATGAGATTCATCGGTTCAAGGAATCCCTGATCCTAGTGATTAAGGTTGAAGATCGATTGGATTTCTACTTATATAATTCCGTCCTATTAATAAAGCCTTTACAAAAATTGTAAAGATCGTGTTGTGAATGATAACAGAAAATTTCCTGTTACACAACCGATGTTATTAACTAAAATAATGGAGTGGTCCGCCATATTACACAACTTTTTCCAATTGTAATATTTCGCAACTTGCAAACCGTGTCACCTTTGTCGCAGTACACAAACCTAATGTTGCAACTTTTGACTATTAACTAAACCAACCATTGAATATTTGCAACCGCCGAAACCAAGCGTCGCAGTTTAGCAACTACGTAGTAACTAAATAGTCGCAATTTTTCAACTGTCTTCACCCGCAGTTGCAATTCGCGATTGTGACCAAGTCATTGATGTTTTGCGACTACATAGTTTCCAAGCATCGTAAAATAGCGATTATAAAACAATTATCCATTGCAAAGTTACGATTGTATTTACAAACAGTTGCAACTTAACCACAGTCAAAAGTTCGTTGATGTTTTGCGACAATATAATAAATAACCCTCGCAATATTGCGATTGCTTACTGAACTTACCGTTGCAATGTTCCGACTATTTCTTTGACTACCGTGGCAGCTGTGCGACTGATTCGTAATACGTCCATCGCAATTTTGTGATAGTACACATCAGTTGCAATATTGTCACTGTACACTACACTACAGTTGCAAATTGGCGACCTTTAGCACTAAAATTGCAAAATTGCGACGGTAGAATATATATGTGTTACAAAAGTGCAACGGTTACTAAAGCAACTATCGCAAGTTTGCAACTGTTATGCCTAAAATCCATCGCAGATTTGGTGCAACGGTCTTCCAAACAAACCGTCGCACATTTGCGACGGTTACTTAAACTTGCCGATGCTAATTTACGATGATGTCTTTAATGTTTCCGTCAAAAACTTGCAACTCTCTATTGTCGTTGCACCTTTGCGATTCGTACTTTATTGTGAATGCAAATGTGTGACGATGTTTTTATTAGCTCGTCGCAAATTAGTGACAATTCCCTTTTGTTCGTCGGTAATTAGCGAAGTGCGTGAGAATGTTTTCACACACTGCAATGACTTTTGCATATACCGTCGCTAATTTGTACTACCTTGGCTAGGCTCTATAGTTCTAATTCCTAATGTTGTACATGATAAACAAGAAATTCTTATTACACTATAAATATAATGGCAAAAAAACAACCACCACCATGTTTCATTACTGATCACACATGGTAAATTCAATAACAAACTACATGGTATCAATTAACAACAACAACCCATAAATGTAAGGGACACCACAATATTGCAATTCCTATGGACCTTCATATATCTTCATCTTGATCATCAACATCATCTTCGACCGAGTCATCACCTTCGTCTTCGTCATCATCACCATCCACTTCGTCTTGTTCATCGTCGTCGTCATTATAATCATCTTCGACTAGAGCATCATGGTCAGCATCTGACCAAATATCTTCAGCCTCTTCATCCTCTGTCTCAACTTCATCATCTTCTTCAACAATTTGTAAATTTGAACCATGAATTTCAGATGGATCAACATCTACCATGGCACCACATGGATCTCGTAAATTTGAAATAATATATTCCTCAGTATCGCCCGTGTTTCGAACTTCATCTTGCTGATATGTTGTATCCTTCCAGTGTGCATGTACTTTGGTTCGTGCTTTCATTTTACATACAGCCCACCAATCATCTTTGTCCCGTTTTAGGCTAGGATATGATGCATAATAAACTTGAATTGCCTGTTGTGCCAAGACAAATGGTTCATATTTCAAATATTTTTTCTTCTGATTAATTTCAACCAAATTAAGTTTCGGATGCACCTTCATTCCTTTGATAGGGTCGAACCAAGTGCACTTAAATAACACGACCCGCATGAGTGGTCCAGTGTATTATATCTCCAGGATTTCATCCAACAATCCATAGAAATCCTCATTCAAACATCCATCATCGCCTGATTGCACACAAACACCACTATTCATAGTGGTTTTTCCCATTCCATACACTTGACTGTGAAAATTGTACCCGTTGATGAAATATGCTGGCCAACATCGTACACTGGTTTGTGGTCCAAATGACAGATGTCGTAGAAATCCCTGATGTTCATCTTGATGAATATTGCACTCAACCTACTCCAACAAACCCATATATACTCATTCAACTAATGCGTATACATGAATAAATTTTGATAATGCAATGCTTACTTACAAATGTTTTGAACCATTCAGCAAATTTTTCGTTGCACAAACAATCAAACTCGTTCGGCGGAATTCCGGCATGTAAGTTTTGGAATATCCTGAAAAAAAAACGTTCATACTTGAAACAAGTTATTAAAAAACAAATGCAACGAACCACGGTGAATCATCGTGCAAATGTACACTTACTGGAAATATGGATCCACTTCTGGACAATTCAACAGGATATATGTATGCGCTGCATGCCATTCTTTGCATGTTAAATAACGAACAGTACATGCGCCGCTCGGTCTGCCAAGATAGTTGAAAATGGAGAAAGCCTTGCAAGTGGGATTAATTGGGCCCTCATCGTTCCGTCCAGATCTCCGCCTCTTACAATGCACATGTGGCTCAAAATAGTATGAAGCAAATGTTGACACTTCCTCCACAATATATGCCTTACAAATTGAAGCTTCGATGTGTGACTTGCTCTTCACTTTTGTCTTCAAATGATATAAGAACCTAATATAACATGAATAAATTCAAATAGGAACATTTTACACTTATAACAGGAAAAAAAATGTGTCAAAATATAATTTTTACCTCTCAAATGGATACATCCATTGATATTGGACTGGACCTGCAACTTTTGCCTCATAAGGCAAGTGAACTAACATATGTTCCATTGAATCAAAAAATGACGGAGGGAATATCCTTTCTAAGTTGCAAAGAATAATTGGAATATCTCTTTCCAGTTTCTCCATGTGCGATGACTTTAACGTTGTCGAGCAAATGTCATGCAATAAATTACTTAAATCTATAAGAGCACCCCATACAAAGTGTGGTAGAAATTCATTTGTCGCTATCGGAAGTAGTCGCTCGATAAATATATGACAATCATGACTCTTCATTCCCGTCAACAACTATATTCATGCAAATCAACACATCTCTCGATATTCGAAGCATATCCATCAGGAAAGCGCACTATTTTCAACCAATTACAAAGCACACGTCTCTGCTCCTTGTTCAACATATAAATGGCTTTTGGTTTTGGTCCCTTGCTAGTTGCATCCACAGCTAGTGTTGGCCGATCACAAATATCTCGCATATCTTTTCGTGAGTTCAAGTTGTCTTTTGTTTTTCCTTAAACATCCATCATCGTATTTTATCACATTTTCGAAGACATTCTTCTCTATGTGCATGACGTCAATATTATGATGAATACTATGGGTCGACCAATAAGGGAGATCCCAGAATATACTGCGTTTAGTCCACTTATGCGAATTGCCATACGCATAAGTTGCCCCATTCGGATATTCTACAACAGTTGGAAAGAAATGCACGCGTTCCCATAGTTGATCCCCTGTCGACCTCAATGGAGGAGGTGTTCGATCAACTCTATTTTTTACGAACTCTTTCTTATTCCTTCTGAAAGAATGATTGACGGGCAAAAATTGCCGGTGACAATCGAAATAACTACACTTCCTACCATGTTTTAATCTGAATGACTTAGATCTTTCCATGCAAATTGGACATCCTAAGAGACCAGCTGTGCTCCACCCAGACAACATTCCATAAGCTGGGAAGTCATTTATCGTCCAAAGCAGAATAGCCTTTAGTAGAAATGTTTGGTCAGTATGAACATCGTACGTAGGGACACCTTCATTCCACAAACGTTGTAGCTCTTCAATCAAGGGTTGCAAATATACATCTATCAGCTTCTTCGTGTTATTTGGCCCAGGCACAATAACAGTCAAAAACAAGTATGGTGTCTTCATGCACATCCCTGGTGGAAGGTTGTACGGGGTTAGAATAACTGGCCAACATGAATATTTTCTTCCTATTTGACCGAATGGGGCAAATCCATCTGCACATAACCCTAGCCTGATGTTTCGGGGCTCCATCGCAAAATGAGGGTATGTTCTGTCGAAATTTTTCCATGCCGGTGCATCAGAAGGATGACACATTAGATCCTCTTCGGTTTGATGGTTTGAATGCCAAGTCATGTGTTCAGCAGTGGCTTGTCACGCATAAAGCCTTTGTAATCTAGGAATCAATGGCAAGTAAAACATTTGCTTCAATGGTATACGAGTCTGCCGCTGACCATGCCTCTTGATATTCTTGAACCTAGGGTTGTTGCAAAATTTGCAAACATCCGTATGCTCATCATCTTTCCAATATAACATACAACCGTTGATACATACATCAATCATTTCGTATGGAAGCCCTAAGTTATGAACTAATTTCTTCATATCATAAAAGTCAGTTGCCAGTATGTTATCCCTTGGTAATGATTCTCGCATTACATCAACGAATGAGTTGAAGCAATTCTCTGACACATTGTGCTCCGACTTGATATTCAACAGTCTTGCAGTAACAGATAACTTCGTATGGTTGTCACATCCTGGCCATAAAGGTTCATCTACTGCTCTCAAAACATGTCAAAACTGATTATTAACCAGCTCATTAATTTCTGTTCCTATCATACCATCAATGTGTGCTGGATGACTTGGGAACACATGATCAACATGAGGAATTTGACTAGTGCTTGCATGATTGTATTCCCAAGCCAAATTATGACCAGCTGCATCAATAACCATCCGTTGATATGGATTCAGGTGGTTATCATATATACCTTCTTCGCAGCTTACATTTGCTTCATCAGACGTAAATGGTTCACCATGAAAAGTCCAATTATAATAATTTGGGGTAAACCCAAATCTACATATATGCTTGCCAACGGTATTAACCCAATGGAATTTACCATTATTGCACTTCTTGCACGGGCAACGTAAGTTGTTCCCATCCACGAACTCAACTTGACTACTGGCAAATTCTAAAAACATATCAACCCCAGCACGAAACTTATCAGTCGAGCCTTGACCGTTAGGTAAGTTTTTATTATACATCCAATACCGGGATCCTTTCATTGTCTCTGTATACAAGGCAAACAACACGCGCTAATTCCCAGTTGTCCAATATATTTGGTATCTAACAAAACCTAGTATATTAACACTTTCATCTAACAACATGTCAATAATACTTACCTGGGTCTCAAAATGATTGCGGGGATTTCACTCTAAAGTCGGCGTGTACACAAGTAGTGCAACATTCACTTGAATTGTTTCCCTTATAACTAGACACGTACGTACCTACAATACATAAATATATTAATAAGTTGTAACAAGCCGGCAATGTACACACTATAATGCAATCACCCATACAATAGACACGTCAAGAATATATTTACAAAATATATATATGACCATGGCTAAAAAAATTTCTATTTTGTATAGGCATAAGGACATTAAAATATATATTACCCACAAAATGAACAACGTGCATATTTTTCATCTCTCCGTAACACAAAAAAATACCAATTTGTTCCTCAAAAAATTAAAGATATGCCAATTATGTAAAATAATCTGCAACTTTACTTCTTCTTCATGTCTACTTCAGCAAATTTTCACTGCAAAAAAACAGCCGATTGTCGACGGTAAATTTGCAACGACAAAAAATATGGATTACGGCCAAACATTTGGTAGTCGCTAAAGTCGTTGCAAACTCAGTTTTGCAACGACTTTTCCGCAATTTACCGTAGCGAATGCCCATCCCTAAATTGCTGTTTTTTTTTTGTAGTGTTTTGGCCCCTCTAGGTCGATATACATAGGAAGGTAGATATGTGAGGCGTTGGGCACCATGGCGTCATGTCCATGGGGTAACTCCCCAAGACCCTGAGGAAGGACATGAACTCCTGCACTTCAGCGAGCGCGTTCTGGGCCCTGACCTCCGCGAGCGACGCCTCGAAGTCGACGTAAAGCATGTACTCAAAGTGCTTCGCCATGCCGACGTTGGCGTCCTCGACGAGCCGGATGGGCCGGTTTCGGTGAGGCCTCGACTCGATCTTGGTCAATCTGATGTTCTGGAACGCGAACGCCGAGTGCACCTTGAACAGCACGTTCGTCCCCTTGTCGTGCACAAACACGATGCTCGTCTTGAACGGCCGGTCCGTCCGCGGGATGATGGGCTCACGCTCCAGCATCACGAAACAGGTGACGTTGCTGGAGTCGTCCTGGATCCCGTCCGCCAGGAGCTGCAGCCCGTACAGTTCCGCCGCGCGCACTGGCAATCGCCGTCATGTCTCGGAGGTTGTTCGCCGCGATGTACTTCGCGTCCCCAGCGGTGTCGCCCACGGCCTCGTGCGCCGTCTATTGCCCGTAGAACAATTTCCTATGGAGAGACACATCCTTATATTAGTAATCCTTTATTAATGATTGACTGCACAATGCGCACTACAATAGTCAACATGTTTGGTTGATTAACTTTGTTAATCATGACAACTTTCTGATATCTAGGATTTACTCCCTCGGCATATATTTTTTAAATTACAAAGAAATCATATTTCCTTCCTAATGACAAATAATGGGCAACTGTTTAATTTCTCGTGTTAAACTCAATCTAAAGCAAGTTTAACATCGGTTCCTTCTTTCTTTAATGCATACCATAAGGATTGAGAAAATAAATTATGACGCAATTGCTAAGATACCACACTATTCGGTGACGGGCTACCATTTGATAATTTTATCCATTATTCAAACTAAGCTTATTGAGAAAATTTTAAAGTAATGATGACGTGTCAGTCATAAAATTACAAATAAGATCATTTTTAACCATATTTATTAATGGATATTATACTTTTGTATTTTGAACATATAATAACAATTTATACTTTATTTATGAGCGGCAATATTTGGTAACATCATCAAATTACAGTAAATATTCATATGCATCATCAAATTGTCATGTCTTCATACTTGTAACCTCTTGATTCAAATTGAAAAATAGTTACGTTCGAAATTGTCATGCAGTAAAAATTTCAATAATCACCACAAAAGAATCACTTGTAAATTAAGATATTTTGTTACGAGTTAGTTCCTCCATGAGATTCATCGGTTTAAGGAATCCCTGATCCTAGTGATTAAGGTTGAAGATCGATTGGATTTCTACTTATATAATTCCGTTCTATTAATAAAGCCTTTACAAAAATTGTAAAGATCGTGTTGTGAATGGTAACAGAACATTTCTTGTTACACAACCGATGTTATTAACTAAAATAGTGGAGTGGTCCGCCATATTACACAACTTTTTCGAATTGTAATATTTCGCAACTTGCAAACCGTGTCACCTTTGTCGCAGTACACAAACCTAACGTTGCAACTTTTGACTATTAACTAAACCAACCATCGAATATTTGCAACCGCCGAAACCAAGCGTCGCAGTTTAGCAACTACGTAGTAACTAAATAGTCGCAATTTTTCAACTGTCTTCACCCGCAGTTGCAATTCGCGACTGTGACCAAGTCATTGATGTTTTGCGACTACATAGTTTCCAAGCATCGCAAAATAGCGATTATAAAACAATTATCCATTGCAAAGTTACGACTGTATTTACAAACAGTCGCAACTTTACGACAGTCAAAAGTTCGTTGATGTTTTGCGACAATATAATAAATAACCCTCGCAATATTGCGATTGCTTACTGAACTTACCGTTGCAATGTTCCGACTATTTCTTTGACTACCGTGGCAGCTGTGCGACTGATTCGTAATACGTCCATCGCAATTTTGTGATAGTACACATCAGTTGCAATATTGTCACTGTACACTACACTACAGTTGCAAATTGGCGACCTTTAGCACTAAAATTACAAAATTGTGACGGTAGAATATATATGCGTTACAAAAGTGCAACGGTTACTAAAGCAACTATCGCAAATTTGCAACTGTTATGCCTAAAATCCATCGCAGATTTGGTGCAACGGTCTTCCAAACAAACCGTTGCACATTTGCGACGGTTACTTAAACTTGCCGATGCTAATTTACGATGATGTCTTTAATGTTTCCGTCGAAAACTTGCAACTCTCTATTGTCGTTGCACCTTTGTGATTCGTACTTTATTGTGAATGCAAATGTGTGACGATATTTTTACTGGCTCGTCGCAAATTAGTGACAATTCCCTTTTGTTAGTCGGTAATTAGTGAAGTGCGTGAGAATGTTTTCACACACTACAACGACTTTTGCATATACCGTCGCTAATTTGTACTGGCTTGGCTTGGCTCTATAGTTCTAATTCCTAATGTTGTACATGATAAACAAGAAATTCTTATTACACTATAAATATAATGGCAAAAACAACCACCACCATGTTTCATTACTGATCACACATGGTAAATTAAATAACAAACTACATGGTATCAATTAACAGCAACAACCATAAATGTAAGGGACACCACAATATTGCAATTCCTATATACCTTCATATATCTTCATCTTGATCATCAACATCATCTTCGACCGGGTCATCACCTTCGTCTTCGTCATCATCATCATCCTCTTCGTCTTGTTCATCGTCGTCGTCATTATAATCGTCTTCGACTAGAGTATCATGGTCAGCATCTGACCACATATCTTCAGCCTCTTCATCCTCTGTCTCAACTTCATCATCTTCTTCATCAATTTGTAAATTTGAACCATGAATTTCAGATGGATCAACATCTACCATGGCACCACATGGATCTCGTAAATTTGAAATAATATATTCCTCAGTATCGCTCGTGTTTCGAACTTCATCTTGCTGATATGTTATATCCTTCCAGTGTACATGTACTTTGGTTCGTGCTTTCATTTTACATACAGCCCACCAATCATCTTTGTCCCGTTTTAGGCTAGGATATGATGCATAATAAACTTGAATTGCCTGTTGTGCCAAGACAAATGGTTCATATTTCAAATATTTTTTCCTTCTGATTAATTTCAACCAAATTAAGTTTCGGATGCACCTTCATTCCTTTGATAGGGTCGAACCAAGTGCACTTAAATAACACGACACGCATGAGTGGTCCAGTGTATTCTATCTCCAGGATTTCATCCAACAATCCATAGAAATCCTCATTCAAACATCCATCATCGCCTAATTGCACACAAACACCACTATTCATAGTGGTTTTTCCCATTCCATACACTTGACTATGAAAATTGTACCCGTTGATGAAATATGCCGGCCAACACCGTACACTGGTTTGTGGTCCAAATGACAGATGTCGTAGAAATCCCTGATGTTCATCTTGATGAATATTGCACTCAGCCTACTCCAACAAACCCATATATACTCATTCAACTAATGCGTATACATGAATAAAAAAATATTGATGATGCAATGCTGACTTACAAATGTTTTGAACCATTCAGCAAATTTTTCGTTGCACAAACAATCAAACTCGTTCGGCGGAATTCCGGCATGTAAGTTTTGGAAGATCCTGAAAAAAAAAACGTTCATACTTGAAACAAGTTATTAAAAAACAAATGCAACGAACTACGGTGAATCATCGTGCAAATGTACACTTACTGGAAATACGGATCCACTTCTGGACAATTCAACAGGATATATGTATGCGCTGCATGCCATTCTTTGCCTATTAAATAACGAACAGTACATGCGCCGCTCGGTCTACCAAGATAGTTGAAAATGGAGAAAGCCTTGCAAGTGGGATTAATTGGGCCCTCATCGTTCCGTCCAGATCTCCGCCTCTTACAATGCACATGTGGCTCAAAATAGTATGAAGCAAATGTTGACACTTCATCCACAATATATGCCTTACAAATTGAAGCTTCGATGTGTGACTTGCTCTTCACTTTTTTCTTCAAATGATATAAGAACCTAATATAACACGAATAAATTCAAATAGGAACATTTTACACTTATAACAGGAAAAAAATGTGTCAAAATATAATTTTTACCTCTCAAATGGATACATCCATCGATATTGGACTGGACCTGCAACTTTTGCCTCATAAGGCAAGTGAACTAACATATGTTCCATTGAATCAAAAAATGACGGAGGGAATATCCTTTCTAAGTTGCAAAGAATAATTGGAATATCTCTCTCCAGTTTCTCCATGTGCGATGACTTTAACGTTGTCGAGCAAATGTCATGCAATAAATTACTTAAATCTATAAGAGCACCCCATACAAAGTGTGGTAGAAATTCATTTGTCGCTATCGGAAGTAACTCGCTCTATAAATATATGACAATCATGACTCTTCATTCCCGTCAACTTATATTCATGCAAATCAACACATCTCTCGATATTCGAAGCATATCCATCAGGAAATCGCACTGTTTTCAACCAATTACAAAGCACACGTCTCTGCTCCTTGTTCAACATATAAATGGCTTTTGGTTTTGGTCCCTTGCTAGTTGCATCCACAGCTAGTGTTGGCCGATCACAAATATCTCGCATATCTTTTCGTGAGTTCAAGTTGTCTTTTGTTTTTTCTTAAACATCCATCACCGTATTTATCACATTTTCGAAGACATTCTTCTCTATGTGCATGACGTCAAGATTATGATGAATACTATGGGTCGACCAATAAGGGAGATCCCAGAATATACTGCGTTTAGTCCACTTATGCGAATTGTCATACGCATAAGTTGCCCCATTCGGATATTCTACAACAGTTGGAAAGAAATGCACGCGTTCCCATAGTTGATCCCCTGTCGACCTCAATGGAGGAGGTGTTCGATCAACTCTATTTTTTACGAACTCTTTCTTATTCCTTCTGAAAGAATGATTGACGGGCAAAAATTGCCGGTGACAATCGAAATAACTACACTTCCTACCATGTTTTAATCTGAATGACTTAGATCTTTCCATGCAAATTGGACATCCTAAGAGACCAGCTGTGCTCCACCCAGACAACATTCCATAAGCTGGGAAGTCATTTATCGTCCAAAGCAGAACAACCTTTAGTAGAAATGTTTGGTCAGTATGAATATCGTACGTAGGGACACCTTCATTCCACAAACGTTGTAGCTCTTCAATTAAGGGTTGCAAATATACATCTATCAGCTTCTTCGAGTTATTTGGCCCAGGCACAATAACAGTCAAAAACAAGTATGGTGTCTTCATGCACATCCCTGGTGGAAGGTTGTACGGGGTTAGAATAACAGGCCAACATAAATATTTTCTTCCTGTTTAACCGAATGGGGCAAATCCATCTGCACATAACCCTAGCCTGATGTTTCGGGGCTCCATCGCAAAATGAGGGTATGTTCTGTCGAAATTTTTCCATGCCGGTGCATCAGAAGGATGACACATTAGATCCTCTTCGGTTTGATGGTTTGAATGCCAAGTCATGTGTTCAGCAGTGGCTTGTCACGCATAAAGCCTTTGTAATCTGGGAATCAATGGCAAGTAAAACATTTGCTTCAATGGTATACGAGTCTGCCGCTGACCATGCCTCTTGATATTCTTGAACCTAGGGTAGTTGCAAAATTTGCAAACATCCGCATGCTCATCATCTTTCCAATATAATATACAACCGTTGATACATACATCAATCATTTCGTAAGGAAGCCCTAAGTTATGAACTAATTTCTTCATATCATAAAAGTCAGTTGGCAGTATGTTATCCCTTGGTAATGATTCTCGCATTACATCAACGAATGAGTTGAAGCAATTCTCTGACACATTGTGCTCCGACTTGATATTCAACAGTCTTGCAGTAACAGATAACTTCGTATGGTTGTCACATCCTGGCCATAAAGGTTCATCTGCTGCTCTCAAAACATGTCGAAACTGATTATTAACCAGCTCATTAATTTTTGTTTTTATCATACCATCAATGTGTGCTGGATGACTTGGGAACACATGATCAACATGAGGAATTTGACTAGTGCTTGCATGATTGGATTTCTAAGCCAAATTATGACCAGCTGCATCAATAACCATCCGTTGATATGGATTCAAGTGGTTATCATATGTACCTTCTTCGCAGCTTACATTTGCTTCATCAGACGTAAATGGTTCACCATGAAAAGTCCAATTATAATAATTTGGGGTAAACCCAAATCTACATATATGCTTGCCAACGGTATTAACCCAATGGAATTTACCATTATTGCACTTCTTGCACGGGCAACGTAACTTGTTCCCATCCACGAACTCAACTTGACTACTGGCAAATTCTAAAAACATATCAACCCCAGTACGAAACTCATCAGTCGAGCCTTGACCGTTAGGTAAGTTTTTATTATACATCCAATACCGGGATGCTTTCATTGTCTCTGTATACAAGGCAAACAACACGCGCTAATTCCCAGTTGTCCAATATATTTGGTATCTAACAAAACCTAGTATGTTAACACTTTCATCTAACAACATGTCAATAATACTTACCTGGGTCTCAAAATGATTGCGGGGATTTCACTCTAAAGTCGGCGTGTACACAAGTAGTGCAACATTCACTTGAATTGTTTCCCTTATAACTAGACACGTACGTACCTACAATACATAAATATATTAATAAATTGTAACAAGCCGGCAATGTACACACTATAATGCTACTATAATGCAATCACCCATACAATAGAACGTCAAGAATATATTTACAAAATATATATGACCATGGCTAAAAAAAATTTCTATTTTGTATAGGCATAAGGACATTAAAATATATATTACCCACAAAATGAACAACGTGCATATTTTTCATCTCTCCGTAACACAAAAATACCAATTTGTTCCTCAAAAAATTAAAGATATGCCAATTATGTAAAATTATCTGCAACTTTACTTCTTTTTCATGTCTACTTTAGCAAATTTTCACTACAAAAAAACAGCCGATTGCCGACGGTAAATTTGCAACGACAAAAAACATGGATTACGGCCGAACATTTGGTAGTCGCTAAAGTCGTTGCAAACTCAGTTTTGCAACGACTTTTCCGCAATTTACTGTAGCAAATGCCCGTCCCTAAATCGTTGTTTTTTTTGTAGTGTTTAGGCCCCTCTAGGTCGATATACGTAGGAAGGTAGATATGTGAGGCGTTGGGTACCTCACCTCGCCCAGATCTGGCTAGATCTGGGCGAGGTTAGGGTCGAGGCGGCCTCTCCACCTCACCGTCCTTCGCACGATTCCGACAAAACAAGCCATGCATACGCATGATACACCAACCCCACACGACACCCAACACCACAAAATCTATACAATGGAAAGCTTACGAAAGAGAAGAAGGACATACCTCAGTTAGGGTTTTAGAGGGGACATAAGAAGGAGCAAATGGAGTCTCGGGCTGTTCGTCCAAAATAACACCGACTGAATGCGGGGGCAGCTTTATATTCGCAAATTTGCGACAGACAAAATATGTCGTCACAAAAATTGTCGCTTATTAGGGACAAGTACTAAAATTGTTGCAAACTAGTGATGACAGTAGTGACGTTATTTGTAATAATCGCAAATTTGATACGGCAAATGTGCTGTGTTGCAATTTTTTCACGAAAAGTACAGGCCGTAGCAAAAGTGGTCGCTACTTTGTGACCAAATTAATAATACGTTGCAAAACAGCGATTGACAAATTAGTCATTGCTAAAATCGTGGATAATTGGCGATAAACAATATTATTAGTCGCTTATTAGTGACGAACTTAGTTACGACCTAAGTAGCGTCATTAATTGGCGACACTTTTGAGATGTCTGTCTCAAAATTTGTTGCAAAGAAGCGACGGCCATATTTTGGTGGCTAATTAGCAATGGAATAATTTTGCCCGTGGTAAAGTGGCAACAAATATATGAAATCGTTGCAAAATTGGTTGCAAATTGCGACAGGTTTTTTGTCGTTGCAAATTTACCGTCGGCAATCGGCTGTCTTCTTATAATGCAGATTACCTAGAAATTTGGACTGAATTGGGATGAAATTAACTCAAATAGGTCTTGGAAGATATCCTTTAATTACGGACAACCTCAAAATACTTAATTCAGCCAAGGTACGCCCGAAATGTCCTCGCCCACGTCCACCATCGCCTTGCTATGCATCCACCCAGCCCCTCCACCCGATAGGCTTCAAACAGCTTTTCCCTCCATGGTTGGCCATTGGACGGTCTTCTTTTTGCCAAGCTGACGGCTGAATAGCCCAATGCATGAATTTGGCGCCTTCCACAAGACTCATCCGCCACTTGTCATCTCTGCTATCTGCTAAGCCCCTTCACCTTGGTTGGCTGCAAATCAGCAATGATGAGCAGGTTAGCATTCCCCATAAGTTACCTCATCTTTGTTATCATTTGTCAAATCGATCATTACTCTACCCTTAGCTCTCCTCTCTTTGCACTTTCACCCAGGTCTCTTCCCCTTTAGTCGCCTGGCCAGCCATTACATGGCCTTGGCGCCTCCCACGAGCTTCCTCTACCACTTGTCTTGCAAGTTCTTCCTCCTCATCATTTGTTCAAACAAGCCATCAAATGGCTGGTGAAGGATGGCTGCTTCCTTCACCAGCCAATTGAGCGGCCTGCATGTGACGTCCAAGCCACCCAATAAGGGCGCGGCTTTGCCTGGCCAAGTGGCAATGCCGATGGGGGTTGCTCGGCTATAAAAGGCTAGCCTCCATCACCCTTCCTCACTTTGGCTCTTTCTCTTGACTTCACTCAAGCTCTCTCTAGTCTTAGTCGGGCCACCGCCGTATGAGCTCACCACCACCTTTAGGAAGGAGCACCCACCACCACCTCAATGAAAAAGTTTCAGTTGAAGCAAGTGGAGTCCTAATTTCATAGTTTAGGAATTCCCAGTTCCAATTAGGTTTTTAATTTCATGTTGTTGACTTGTCTCAATGAGGTGAATAATAGGTTGCATACAATGCATGGTATGAGACATGCATAGCAAGACCGAATGTTTGACTCCGCTAGACATCCATGTGATGTTTGTGGAATGCAAATGCCCCTCGAGAGTACAGAGATGCCTCGAATAATGGTGGGTCGGGATCAGAGATGATCACCAATGCTTGCCAAACGAGATGCCTAGGGTACAACCCAGATGCCTTCAAAGTAAAGATGAATGGACAAGAGGTATGAGAACCTCCTCATGACACGTCGTCTAGCATCTTGATATCAAAAGTTGAACAATACGAGATGGCTAGTGATGTCAAACGTTAGACGATGTGGAGCCCATTGGGATTAAAGGGTTGCATCGGACGATGGTTGAGATCTGACGGGATTGTTAATGCTTCTCAAACGAGATACCTAAGGTGTGACCCAAATGCCTTCGAAGTGAAGACACTTGGAGTGCAATCCAAAAGCCTTCTCGTGATAGTGAAATCTGACCAATTTGAATGCAAACATTAAAATTATCCATGAAGCTTTTACAAAAAAAAAATTATTAAGATAAGAAAAGGTTTGATGGTGATATGAACAATAAAAGTAAAAGTTTATAGACATGTGATTATGAATAAAATATGTCTATGTTAAAAAATTTCTAGTTTCTACTTGATAAAATTTGATAGACTACATAGATAACAATTAGGTTTCTTGGAAACTTTGATCAAAATTATTTCTATGGGAGTGAAGCACTAAAAAAAGAAAAAGAAAACATAATGTCGTTAATATACATGCTATACCCACAATATGTAAAATAAAACATGTGAAATACTTAATTATGACGACTACATTTTAAATAGAAATTAAAAAGTCAAAAGGAGAGTAAATATATTCGAAGGCACCACTCTAAATCGCAATCAACAACTGAGGGCAATTTCATCTTTTCAGTAAAAATTGAGCAGATTTAGTCTTATAAGGGTGGAGACAGGAGCGGTCAATCTATAATATGAGATTTCAATGCCTAACCAACTTTCTAACTTATTTTTAATGAATTCAAGTAATTTATGAGTCATATGAAATATTAAGGCCGAGTTGAAATGAGTTAAGAAAAGTTAAAAGCACAACTAGATTTTGGTGTTAATAGGTTTTGGGTCATCATCCGTTTTCAAACCATTTTAAACTGAAGCAATTACTATCCGAAAGAATTAGAGACTCGAATAGAGAGAAGGTGGAGGGAGGAGAAGATGCCAATAGTTATGCTCTGGCTGTCAGCACTGTGGGCTGCTATAGCGGATCTCGCATGCAATAATACAATGAAAGTTGTAAACTGTGCTCAAGAGAAAGTTATTGCCTATCTTGGCCTTTACAGTAGAATCAGCCAAGGAGCCGAAAAAGGCGGTGGTTTACCCTTTGGTGGATGTCGATAGTTTGTTGCTAGAAGCAGCAGCCATCTCCCTAGCGACTGTCCAACACCGGACCTCTCCCTTGCGATCCACTTGTGCTCGTCAGATTTTGATCAGTCTCAGTCCTCTCTACCATGAGCTTGCGACCTTATAATGAGGTCGCGCTCAAGCACAAGACAGGGAGTTGACCTCAAGCTTGAACAAGACATGGTGATTAAGTCAATCTTCTGTCGGTCCTCTCCCTATATGCCGTTGTGACTTCACTCTTCTCGCGAAGATGTTCGCCACGGGTTACCAATGGCAGCCGCAACACAAGCAGTCTATCCACACGCAGCGCGGGCGCATTTGCCTCGCAATTTACTAAAATCGTTCGAGGTCTTCTTTTGGTTTAATACGCTATTTCTTTAATTTGTCTACTCTTTTTTGACAAAACAAGCAGAATTTTCAGATCCTAAGTGGTTTCTCTTGATTTTGACTTATCAATACAGAAACAAATACACGAGCACTTCGAGTGAACCCACTTTGAAATGCCGATTGAGTAGGCAGGGTTCGAAAAAGCGCCACCGCACGAACATGGATAAATATGAGTTAATCAAGTCGATATGGTCCTAACTCATTTCCGACCCACCTAAAACCGAGCTTTCAGACTGAGAGGCTCGACCAGTTAAAAGTTATAAGATAATTCTGTAGCAATTACCATACGACGATACCCGCAGGCCAACGACTGTAGAGTTCCATCCAATAAAACCAAATGTATGCCCGAGGTAAGGCATCAAAGAAGAATAACGAGTCATTCACTCTCAAAATACCGTTGACCTTTGGTAAACATGTACACCGTTGCTGCATAAATAACTCATGCCACTAACAAACTATCGAACTCTCGAGAAGCCCTTATTGAATGCAGAAAAGCATAGGATGATTCCCCACATCGCGGTCTACCATGTGCACAATGACCGCGTGCCTGCCGATGGACCATTTGTAACCGCGTGTATTGCCTTGTAAGAGTTTGTCTTTACAGATTGGTCTTAGGCTTGGCGCTAATCTGTCTTGTGACTGACCTCATGGTTACAAATTCCTCCGCAGCAGAAGGATGGATGCCCACCTGAAACAGAGGTCGAGTCACTAAAATGGGAGTCGGCTCACCAAGTCCACTTATATATATTACAGAGTATCCAGTATTGGCATGTTATCTTAATGACTCTCTCTCTCTCTCTCTCTCTCACACACACACACACACACACACACACACACAAAAGCAACTTGAATGTCCATGTTAGAGCGTGTTGTAGCAAAATAAAAATCGAAAGGTAAACATTGCATCACAACCAAAAATTTTCCAAAGTACGTAGGGATATAACAAATCTTACCGTGCTGTCAAATTGGGCCTTTGTTGCACCACACTTTAGTGCGACGGCAATGCCCTGTAATGAAAGTAGACATCATACAGATGGACAAAAGAACAAAACAGGAAGAAGAATTAATCATGTGGTGAGGCCCGAATTGAAGGTTCTCATAGGCTTTTGCCTTAAAATACCCAAGATTCCTGCTACCCATCAGCACCGACATAAAATTAGTGAGTACAAAGCACTCGGCCAATTTATTGCCCAAGATTTTGCCAACAAAATATTCTTCACTCTGTGAAGTTATAATATGTAGATATACACCAGGATTGCTTTCTATTGTAATGTACTATGAGACATTTTATCCCTTCCATTATCAATTGCAGACTTTTATTATATCTTCATAGCACCTCCCCATACTGTTTATGGAGTGTTTTGTTGAAAAGGCGGCACGAGTGAAAAGGTTCATATTGTCCAATTTATGTTTTTCCAAGACAAACATAAAATTTCATGAACATGAGTACCACCAAATATCGGCAGGGAGTTAGCTCCTAGATACATCAGTTGAAGCATGCAAAAAAGTTCTTCACACATAAATGCCCCAAAACCCAAAATGATTATCCACAGCGATATGTGTGTAGGTATAGATAGGATATAGATATATATATATATATATATATATATATATATCCATGCACTTTTCTTTTACTTTTGGGTTTTGCACAGCAAGATTGCTAAGCACAGTTGACACTAAAGCCACTCCAATTTCTTTCAAAAGATTGAAGTAGAGATTAGTTGGTACAGCTCATTTTGACAAATAACTGTGACATCACAACTAAACCTTAACCAATTAAGTTGGGTGATCTGTATCAAGTCTTGTTCTCCCATTCCAATAATCTTCTCAAATTTTAAAGTGGACGTGGCATGATATTGCATGTAGAACAGCTAGGTCACACACACACAAACTTGGAAGCAGAAACTTTCCCAACAATGTAGCTTTTCACTATTATTATGAATGAGTAAGAGGTTCGCAATGTTCAGTTTGTCTATAAGTATTTTAATTTCAATAAGCAAAACGCCTAGAAGTTAAAATGTTCGCTGATAAGAAAAAACAGCATGAACATATTAAAATAAAGTAATCAGGTCTCAAATAAAGAACTAAATCAGATGCATACCTGCATAATTTCAGGTGCATCTGGCCCACACATGGAAGCACCAAGAACTTTATCTGTCTCTGCATCAACAAGCAGCTTCATGGCTGTTTTTTCTTGCCGCCTGGAGCCAACGATTCTAGTTAGATACATCTCAGAACACAACAATTGGAATAAAAAATAAGAGAGCCTCATATATAGTATAATGGTGCAACTATGCAATATATAGTATAATGGTGCAACTATCCATTTTGCAAAGAGCACAAGTCATGTAATTTGTCCAGCCTTTTGGGTTGACCTTGGTAAACACCCATTCACACGTCTTGTGATCTTGAAACATCAAAAAGACTTTTTTCTTTTACCAGCAGTGCTTTAACATGGTTTAAACTTGAACCTTAGTTAATCTCGCATATGCCATATCTCAATTGACAATTTCTACCAGAAAAATCTAGAACAAGTGGCTGATGGGAGAATAAAGGTAAAATGCTTGGTTTTTGTAGTAATTCATGGAGTTTACAGCACTTCATAAAACAACTGCATTCCTACATCAGACACCTTGTACACATAGTATCCCACATAATAATCATAATACACGCGAGCAAGAAACTAATGTGACCTTCCAACTGTCAACTCAACAGGTCTGTCAGTCTATTCAGAGGTTATGAACCATTTTCAACACTCAAATCTCATTTCAATACGTACCCAGAGACTGTGTTCTTCATTGGGTTGAATGTAGATGTGAAAACCAAAACATCTCCATTAGCTTGCTCTAGTGCCTGCTCTTCACTCAGTCCAACCACAGATAGAGGGGGTATGCTGCGTGCAATGAAACAGGAAAGCAATAAATTGAGATTGTCTAACAAGATGGACTAGTGTGTACATGTCACTCATAAACAATAAGATATTTTCCCAAGCGCTGGGGGGGCGGATGGGGAGGGGACCGTGGTTGTGATGCTTACTGAAGGCCTCACTTTACAAACAAAGTACTAAGAAGAATATCCCTAGAAAGATTATCACAATGAATACCATAGATATCCTGGGGTTGAATTCTAAGGATCATTTATAAGCTAAAAGGGTGGGGAAGGGGCAACCACCTTCGGTGACCCCACTAGGTGTTATCACAAAGTTCCAAACTCACTACAAAAAGGTCGGTTTGAGCCCCAGCTGCTACTCGTTTTGCACAAGCCCATTACCATTGCCCCACCACAATGATAGTGAGAATAGAGCCAGGGATATCCTCCATTATGACACAGTCAACCCTGCATACCATACAAACCAAGGCTTCTTGAGGCAGCAGAGCAATTGGTCATATTTTGCGCAAGCCCATCACCGCCACCCGTCATAATGGTGGCGAGAGTAGGGCCAAGGATATCCTATATCATGACAAGGTTGAACCTACACTGCAGACAAACCAAAGGCTTCTTGAGGCTGAGTAGCAACTTGAGGTTTCAGACCCATGACCAAGGGGCCCCAAACCACTTGCAGTAGTCCCTATACTACAAGGCCAACCACCAAGGTGGTTACAAATAAGTATTTAGTAAATCAGCAGAACTTGCAAAAAATCAAGTCAACAGCATGATAGAGGCAAATGTGACTCGGACTGGCTCAATAGTCCTTCAATGAGGAGAGAGAGGCTTGGATGGACTGAAACAAAAATAATGGTCAATAACAGGAAGAAGAACAAAGATGCAGATCACAATCTATGAATCACAGTGCCTGACAATTGGACAGAGGTGGTTGATACATGACCAGTAAAACATGCTTCATCTCTTAATCAAAACCTAGTGTAAAATCTATTCCTTTTGAATAAATTACAATACTGCCAAACATCAAAAGTTTTAGCTAACACATTGGAAATACCATGGACAAAGATGTTAGATGGTATCTTCTAGATTCCCATAACACCTTAATTGGACATCCTTATCGAATTTGCAGTCTTAAGACTCCTCATGAATATTAAATCCGATATGAAGACATAATTATTTGTACACCAAGAAATGATTCTGCAGCCCAAGTATTAATATGGGGTATTAATTTTGTGATACATATTAAGCAAAAGAATATCATCCTTTATGTGGTATTTATAGCAATGTAAAGGAAGATCAGTGCAGAGGTTAAATCTTACAATAATATAAACCTAGGTCTTAAAGGAAGCATAAGGTGACTTATGTGCGTGAGGTTAAACATTTTACATCTTTGCCTACTCAGGCACCCGTTTTCCCTATTAGGAACAAAAAAGAAATAACCTCCATCTTTCATCTTTATTATCAAATTACAGAACTTTAATTTGGTTATTTTAAGTGTACATTCATGCAAATAAGCTTGCTAAAAATCCCATTTATGTTGTTTTACAACCAGAAAATTCGATGTTTGGCTACATTTTCGTCATATTGTCAGTTCTATATGAGTAATGAAGAGGTATTATTTATAGGTAGCAATTCAATTTAGTAATAACTCCATTTTTCTGCACAGAGCACAGGGCAGGTATATCACTGGTACAAATACAGAGGATTCTCGTTAGCTAATTTTGACGGCACCCAACCTTAAGGTCAATCATGAGTACCACCTTTAACTCACTTGAGCCGACCTAACATAATTGTAAAGTGTCCCAAATCCTGGGATTTGTAGGATTGAAAGCATCTTATATGTATTTTTTTCACCCTCCAACAGTTTAAGGTTTTGTTTGGATGTCTATCTTGTTGCTCGATTCAATTTCTTGGCACCCTTCCAATGACTCAAATAGCATGTCAAAGATTACTCGCTCATCCTTCTATTTCCCATGCCTCAACACAATTGCTTAGGATTCCACATCCCTTAATTATTTGACTTCAGTAGGTCTTCAAACACATGTAACCTCCTTCCATCTAATAGGTTGAAGGTTTCAAACTAGACCGTCTAATGGTAACAAAAGACCTAATCACAATAAATTGCTGGTTCACATTTAACTGCCCACAATTCTTTATCTTTTAATCTCTTACTACCATGATTTATCACTTAAGGAGCCAATTCTCAGGATATTTGCATCTTTTGTCTTTCAATTCTTCCACTACATCAGAATAGCTGTTCAGTTGCACTTCCAATAACAATTCCTCCCATAGTCATTAAGTATAACTGTATCCAACAAGCTTAAATTGTCTCCAGTATTTCAGTCTTTTGGCTAGCAATCTTCCCAACCCAACTTCAAGGTCAACATGCAGTCTTACTTCAAAAACAGTATCTAGAAGGGTAACAGCCACAAAAAGCATTTTCAGTCTTTTGGAATTAGCTACTGAGTAACCACCACAAATAACTGACACTACTTCAGCAAGAATGCTAAAAAAAAAGTATGTCAATCTTATTGTTCAAAATGCAAAAAGATCATCACCAGAACACCGCGCAAGGTATGTTGACATAGTCTGGTTTGGTACGCTGCCCACCAAAAACAGTTTTCTGCATAGAATGGAGAAATAAATGAGCATGCAGAAGGGAAAACAGGACTGAATTGTAGTTTTGAAAAAGAATCAGAAGAAAAGGGCAAATATAAAGCCAACAAAGATGATGTGGATACAGTAGAAGGAAAGACAAGAAGTTCTGCAACATACAGCAAAGCATGTTCCCTCCATCAGAGCAACAGGGGTGAGATTCATCCGATTTGTAACATCACCAACGGCCCATATACTAGGAACATTTGTGCAGGAGTACTCATCAACCTGGAAGAAGCAACTAAAGCACATGATTTTACTGGACCACTGATAAGGTCAAGCCCAAACGCATGATAAGCATGACAGTTGGTCTGTCTGAGATAGGTTCAACTTTCAACTACTTTGCAAATCTTGCGACTCTTATACTTTGACTGTTATTTAGCATGAAAGACTTCAAACTTCAAAATTAAAAATACACGTCAAATCATATACAATACTTCAGAGAATAAAAAATCTTCCAATTTCAAATTTTGAAGAAAAAATCACACATAAAAGTTAGAAGTAGAAGAAAATCCCTACAAAAGGCTACGTCTACAAGTAAATAGGTCAAGACTGACATGCCATTTTACTACCCATCAAGTAGTATCAGCAAGCACCAACGTAATTAATCATACAACCCAAGTCCTTAATAATCCAAAAGACTGCATGAAACCAAACAAGAACTGATTTATATAGCTAGAATAGCAGGGGAAAAGAGAAATGACATCAAAAGCCTATGTAAAATAGTAATGGCTTATCTAAGAACATGGATAGATACAAATGAGGAGAAGCTATGTGTTCATGCTTATTAAAATTTAACCACTAGATATTTATGATATGCCCAGTGTTCATACTCATAAAAACAAGTTCAACTTGATGGCAAAACAAAACAGCAGAAATGAAGCATTAAAAAGATCTACTGACCTTGACAGCACCCATTGTGTCAGTTTCAACGCCCACAGAAGCCAAATTCAACCTCTTTGTGTTGGGAATTCGACCTGCAATAATCAAATGAAGACACCCCTCAATTGTTCACGCCATGAATAATTTTCTGGTAGAACTGCCAATTCACCTCAGTCATTGTACTTCCTATTTTTCAAACTCGACTTTGATTTCACTTCCAATGAAGTCAGTTCTGACACAAACCATTAAAAAATGACAGGACCAAATGGCCAGTTTAGTGGTTATTTGACCAAAATCCATCTAAGTGACTAAATTATAAGTAGCCTAATCAATGGCTAACACAAAACTATGAAGTGAGATGTTGACAAAGGTAGTCTACCCTGGATACACCCAATCAATTAAATTGCGTGTAACTAATCAACTGGACCAAATCTTAACAAATTTTGAAACCAACTTCTTTTGCTGGTTCCACTCTCAAGGAAAGTGAAACAATGAAGACCTTAAATCAGTGACCATGAAACCAATCAGATAAATTGTGTGCAACTGGAGCAAATCTTAACAAATGTTATAACTGATAATAACCCTGAATCAGTAACCATGTCAACACTAAAATGCTTGGCACATCACTTATCCAAAGCATGGAATTCGAGTTTATATCATGGCAGCTTAGGCTCTAGCAATTAGTCCAAGAGGCAGAAACCACAAAAGTGTATACACAAGCCATATGCAGCAGACACCTATGCTATAGAAGAGAATCGAATTCACATAAATTTTGGGAAACATAGTCATTATGATGATGCATAAACTACATCCATGCAGATCATGTTTGAATTAGAAGAAAAGGGATTTTTCCTCCTATCTAAAATTTACACTAAGTATATTGGCCAGTTCCAATTTGGCGATAAGCATTGGTATAAATGCAGCCATTTAGTCATTTAGTGTAAGTTATTACTGAGCAGAAACCAGACTCCAATGAACAAGTATACTGAATCTTCTCAAACAGGTGATGGAAATACTAAGGACACAACCACCCGTTGTAGTGGCATAGTTGGTTTGGGCCTTATAGTTCTCGCAAAAGGTGCAGGTTCGAATCCCAGCAACATCGCTAGGTGACTTAACTGCTGATGTGAGTGTGGTGGCTAGCTTGCATTGGCCCAAGGTATAGGCACCCAGTTCCTTAGCGCTTGCCGAGCGCGAAGGGGCCTAGGTGGAGTCCTCAGTCACCAAAAAAAAAAAATTCTAAGGACACAGGTCACTATAATTGGCCCATCTAACCACCATATAATAAGTTGGGTAATATCTAACACTTGAAACTAGTTCAATGAAATGGGAAAGAAAAAAGTATTAGTGCAGAGTAGTAGCCCCACACACCTGAAACAATGACAATCAAATTTAATGCTTCGAATAACAAAACCAGATCCCACAAAAATAAAAGAACCCCTGTTACCTCTCTAATGAGTTGTTTATCATTGTACTGATGAGAAACAAGTGCCGATAGTAGTTTGAGCTCATAATATAACTCAAGTAAGCAATATCCAATGTTAAATATATCTTAAATCATAATTACCGGTGGCAAAGAGTACAAGATCTGCATGCAACTCTTCCCCATGGTCTGTGGTAACTTTTATGCCATCCTCTGTTTTAGTCAACTGTAATTGCAGATTCATATTTAGGGCAATATTTCAGTTAATGAAAGACAAGAGGCCAATGGCAAAGGACTAAAAGCCAAATTTAGACAACAACATGAGAAATAACCAATCTACAACTTCATGACCTAACAAGCAGCATGAAGTACCTCTGTTAAGTTTGTCCTTGGATGCAAATTAATTCCCCTGCCTTCAAGATTTCTTGCAACAACTGCCCTCATTTCATCATCAAAACCTCTAAAAAGTTTGCCAAGTGAGAGTATTAGCATAACATAGTAGCTATCTAGCAAAGGATATTGACTATAACTGGCTAAGCACTAAACATCCTTTTCATCATGTTTAGAAGATGTAGCAGGCACAATAACTAAAAGGGAAGTTTGGTATTATGAGTTGTTCGTGGTGTCCAAGTAAACAGTATTGCAAATTCTTTTGCAAAGTGCAATCCCTGATATCCATACAAAGTTATTAAGCAGCACACAAGAGAGACAAGCCAGCATTTTCTTAGAAGCAAAGTCAGCATCTGAACCTCAGTGGGAGCTCTTTTCTGAAAAACAGATCCACAGTGGCACCCAACCCACGCCATATCGAAGCAAATTCTACTGCAATGTACCTGAATAACCAGAGAAAGAACGGTCCTAAACATTTAAAATACTACATGACCGAACATCATGTAACAAGAAATTTTAGATATTAAGACAGACCCTCCTCCAAGCACCACAGCACGCTTTGGCAAGTCCTCCAAGCTCAATGCTTCATCAGAGGTTATACCCAACTCCTATAAAAAGAAAATCAATCCCAGAGAGATGTTCAAGGATAATGGTGGAGACAATCATACAGGCATACATATATTCACAGCTTTGGCAACCAATTCAGTCATTTCAAACTAAGTTCATATGCAGGACTCATGAAATGCCAAATGGATATAACCCAGGAAAACAGGATAAATACAAATATATGCTTCCTATATTCATGATAAATACCGACTAATACTTGAAATTTCTCTGAGTACATAACTGAAACTGCCATCAACATCGACAACCACAATTCCTACATGCAAATTCTAATTTTGGTTGTCTAAGACGGTTAGTTTCATTCATTCTGTCCGATCTAAGAATAAAACAATATTATCCAGCAGGTCACCCCAGCTTGGGATTGCTTTCCTATGGCCGATGAGCCTACAGCCTCCTATCCATTCCTTGCCAACTAACAAAAAGTTCTAATAGCCTAAAGTATGCAAATGAATGTGCAAAGTCGAGCTCAATGTCGTGAATAACATGATCACTTTGCACCATCAGACCAGACTTCTTCAGCAAAAACAATCTATTGATTACATGAGTGTTGCAGAGTGCTTCAGAAGACCAGTTACTTGACATATGGTACAAGAAGCATGAAGGGAAAAACAAAAATCCTACCTGCCCTGGGATATTAGGACGTTGAGCTCTGCTTCCAGTGGCAATAAGTATGTGCTTCGCAGAGTAGCACAACTTCGTTCCATCGAGCTGTGTCACCTCAACTTCATTGGGACCAACTAGCTTTCCTTCTCCTTCAAATAATTTCACACCAGCGTTTGACAACAATCGCTTGTAAATTCCATTTAATCTGGTAATTTCTTCTGTCTGTATATCTCAAGGAACAAATCCATGTCACAGTGGGCCCTAAAACATACAAAGTGCTTCACTTGCATCATAGATGATCTACAGAATCGAGAGAGAAGAAGGGGCAACTAGTAACTAGATCAATTACATTGTTAAATGTATAAAGCTCAAGAGAGTGCTCAGATTGGGCACTGCATAATTAATATCAACACGGCTTTTCCACATGAATATTCAACTTGAATTAAAAACAGGGATAGGGAAAAGGAAAGCAACGAAAGAGCATTAAGGGTCATGGTAACAGCCAGAAGGATACTAATAAGCACCAATAGTTAGTGATACTAAGGTGAACAACGATAATATACTGCCAATAATTTAGACTGCACGACATCAGCAAACTTCAAGAGATTCCTCCAACAAAAATCCATGCTTCAAGCACTCCAATTATACAATATCACAGACCAATCTTCCAGAGAGAGAAACTATTTCCATCTGCCTATAAACACCAAACACATTTGCGCTGCAAAAATATTATTTTAAAAGTCAGGGACCTTCTGCTAGTCTAACATGCTCCTGTCAGACTGCTTGACATTGAATTAACACTGCCCACCACAAATATCACCCAAAGCTATTCTAAGGTCTAGCTACATAAAGAAACCCCTGTGCCTCATGGATTTTACAATTCTATCTTTAACAGCTTTCCTTTTAACCATGAGCTTCTTAGTTAATTTCAATTTTTACCCCACTGAAGTGCTTGGCACTTGGCCGCTATTGGCAGATGCGGAACTGACTAGGTGTCATTGAGGCACTTTAACGATAAAATGCCGAATTAGCAAGAAACAGCACATCAACAGCAGGGAAAAAAAACCAGTAAAGACACAACAAGAGCACTGGCTTGTCACAGGTCACTAGCGATCAATATTTGCCAAATTTCTCATCAATGCCAAATGACACATAACCAAGTGCATTCACAATAATATTAACACAACACAAATCAATGACAGCTGATGTGATGACTACCCAAGGATCACCAAGATAATGATGTGATGGAAACTTGTTCAAGAGATAAGACCTTATCTAATCAAAATGGTAAAGAAAATGCTACATCAATCAAGGGGATAAATGAAAAGAAAAGTGAAGAAGTGTGGCTTGAGATAGTTACCAGCAATTAAAATAACCCACGTTCGTTCAACTTCATCTATGGATCCGAATAAATATTCGGGTATGTGACAAGTAATTATGCGCTAGTAGGTGAACTTATAATTGAATATTTGGAAAAAGAATACATTGAAGTTCAGTATAATCTAAAAATTTATACATCTGGAACCGAATTTAACACCCCTTAAGATGCACAGTTTTGAAAGCACTCAATTCATTTTATAATGTAAGTATATCCTATACCAGTAGTCTCACAAAAATCTGAATACAAGAAAAACCATTGGAATTCAGTTGCCTGTAATCACCAGGATCTCTCAGCAGTAAACTGCTAAAAAAGCTTCAATCTTCATGCATTCCAATTGATAATTTAAGAGGAAACACAAATCATCACCTTCTTGTGCAGAAGTTTTTTCCAGTTAAAGTCAACTTTCTCATTCAATTCCCATCCATAATTCCTTGCATCCTACAGAAGCAATCATTAACATTAGTTTGAGATCATAACAATGAGAATGAAAGTAGATATCTACTGCAGTAGTCTACACAAAACGGACAACAAGTAAGAACCGATAGAGATGGAAACATTAAGCATGGGAATGCATAATTACTTTTAGAATGATGCCATAAAAGCTAATGTCCCAGTTGAATGCAGTAACTTCCAGAATTCAGTTCAAGCCATGCTAATATCTGACATTTAATGTTGAATATGAAGTTCAACAACTTGAGTTTCATTTCCATCACATTAGCTCAAACTCACTAACTCCTAGATTGATTAAAGCCAAAAGCTTTTTAAGCATTCCAGAAATCAAGGACAACAAATTGGCAGCATAATTGTTCAGATCGCGATCACCATCATAGGATCACTGGGAAATAGATCCAGACGCAGCAAAAATTGCAGACAGGCAAGATCTCATTAGGTTCGTGGAATTCTGATCCTACCTACGATCCTAACGATTTCTTCCAGGACAGAGAATTCAGTGTTTCAGCTAAAGGAAACAGAATTTGGGCCTTGCAACAAGCCCAAGTCCGAGACCCACTCATTCTTTGGAACATATTATTAGACTCATTAGCAAAATAGGGCCAACAAATCAAGGGCTGATCTAAAGTGAAGACTCTGTATAGAGTGAAGATTCCTGCCTACCGCCTTTTTTCTCCTTCATGACACAATCATCAAGCTTCTAACTTAAATTTTTTTTCAACCATTTGTTTGAAGCTTTCTCATCTATTCTTTTTTCTTTTCAAATAGTTGACTGTTCTGAACCTTTGAACTTCCCCTTTACTTGCCGGTTGAAGCTGCATTGTGATTATGAAGCTTTCTTCATCATTTCAGTTTTTGATTTGTAATTTCTCTGTTAGCTGTGTGGCTGTAATCTACATATGTTAAGAAGTTCTTTTCTCTGTTTTCTTATGTTAAACTTTCTATACTTATTTTTTTGCTAAGTTACAAATTTGTTGTTGCTTTGATCAAGTCTCTTATAAATGTCCCATTTGGGAGAAAATGATTTTAACAAAGATAAGTATAATGTGAGATGAAAAGACAATGAAGGCCAAAGATGAGGAATTTTAAGGATGATTCATATTTGGACAACTTTCTCCTCTCTTTCTTTCTGAGTGAATAGATAGGTAATATTTGTCATTAGGTGATTTTTTAATAATTTGCATTAAATTCACTTGGTGGTTTAAATGACATGTCATGTTTAAACTATCTGATTGCGTATTTCTTCATACCTAAATTGGATCTGGAGATTTGAGAATGCAAAACTCAGAACTTGGCCTTATTAGAGCTTAATTCTCCCTTTTCAATGTTAACAAGCATGTAATCGCATAAAACAAGGTCAAAATTTTACATTTTAGGCCTAAATCTGTAAATTTCTAAGAACTTACAATCCTCAATTCGATCCTACGGCTTGGGCCTCGAAGGCCTCCAAAAGATCCTACTTATGGTCCCAATCCTAACAACCTTGCTTGGCAACATGTATAGCTTCACAAACATTTTTTTCAGAGACCTTCTTTTCATTAACACCACAGTCTATTACACTGGAAAGGGAATATCCTAAGCAGGCTGACCAAGTTTTTAACTTTTAACCAGAAAAGTATGTCAACAAGCTGGAAAAGTAATCTCTCATCTGATGAAGATAAACTCACCTGCAATTCACCCCCAAAAGCTGCCCCGTACACCAATATTTTCTTGGGAACACAACCACGAATCACACAGCTGCAAACCAAAACTTCTCAGTAATGAAATTCATCCAGATCAGATGGTCCACATTCAAAGAGGAGACACATTAGATTCTCTTGGAAGCAAACAAGCTGAAATTGTAGTCTGATCTATATCAATCAAAAAAAACAAAAATAAGTCACATTTGACATGCAACCAGATAGTTGATAGCAAAATAGTCCTCATGCCTTTCACCTAATTTTGAAGCACCAAATCCTCATTTCCATTATGCACAGCAACGAAGCACTTGTTACTGATATTACAAAATTCAGAAGGTCCAACTATTGTGCAAGTTCCATAGCACATATTTCTGGTCCAATCTAGTACTACACCGAGCCTTAGTACAGCATCAAGGATTCACATCAACTCAAAGCAATTACCTCAATCAGTTGGTCCATCTAAGAAATATTGAAACCTAAGGGAGTGGTTCATTATCCGCCTCGGTTTAAATGAATGAGACCCTTCTTAATTTAGAGGTCTTACAGGTGATGGGATCTAGAGCACCCAGGGGGTTGCAAACCCATGCAACAAAAACAGCTCAATCATAAGACAGAACAACTACGATGCCGATCAATGCATCTACAACAACAAATAATTTTCCACTACACCAAAATTGCAATATTTCAAACCTCCTTACAATAATTACAGAAAAACAATACTCCAATCCAAAGGCTCTTTTCCTCTGCTTTTTCCGAATGAGCCAAGACACAGAGAGAACTATATGGTTCAGGCTCAGAGATAACCCACAATAATCGACAACTGTTGGTTCCACAACTTTGATTACTTACAATATGAAATAAGATTATGAGCTAAAAGTTAATGATGTGTTTAGGCCAATCAGTCTAAAAGCCTCTCAGATATAATTTTACTCATTTATCGATCCAGGAATGATTTACTTATGCGAAGAGATGAAATATCAAGGCAAAAAGCTTAAGAAGCCACTTGAACCAAACTTTGGCAGACTTACGTTCCACCAACTCCTCCAATTACTTCCGAGCTAATTGGATGAAAGGGAAGTTCACAGATCCCGACCTGGAACCACAAAGCCATTAAATACTTAGAACACAGAAAAAACTGAAGCTAATCAATTTCCAAGTACAAAGAGTCTATACGGACATAAAGAAGTTCAACTTCTTGTATGCAATCATCTCATCATAGAAATAAAGGGCTCTATTAGTCCATTAGCCAAATGAGGAGCAACTATGTTGAATGACAATAGAGGATGAGCTCCCATTTGGGAAGACATCAATATATGCCTAAACTACTAAAACCAGTGTCAAAGCATTACAGCCAGGGACAGACTTGGCTTATAAGAAGGGCGGCAGTTGCCCCCAATAACTTTTTGTGATACACAAATGTGCCTCATTTTGCCCCCAGAAAATTTATCAAAAATGTAATCAGTGGGGTTACTATTCCACATTTTGCCCACACATTCAAGAATCAGAAAAGACAATTGTAATGCATCCACTATATCAATGCTGTTCCAGTAAAATTTCTTTAAGAAAACTTCAAATGTTTTCATATCTATTTAATTATTTGATTTCAAAGAATCAAATAACTTACTAAGTCGCCCCACTAAGAAATATTTCTGGATCCATTCCTGATTCTAGCACTAGAATATGCCCAAAAGAAACAATTACTCAAGCAGAAGCAAAAAAAAAAAAAAAAGAACTGAGAACACATAAGAAACATCATGGAGGAACTCAAGATCCCTGTCGACCAACCTCCTTTTCGTTGGAAATCCTAAGCCTTACCTTGGCTCCATAATTAGCAGAAAACCGGGCAGCACGGACACCGCCGCTCCCCGCACCGATCACGAAGAGATCAAAATCGTAATGCACGTCCGCTTCATCTGGTTTGCCGAGCTCCCCATCAATAAGCATCTTCCTCGCCATATTATCCTAAATGATCACAAACTGATCGCCAGCGCAAAACCAACCAAAATGTTAGAGAAGCATATACGGACTGAACTAGCAAAACCTCGAGGCGAGATTTCCAAACCTCCTAGAACTAATAATCACGTCAAGCCCGCCTAGATCGCTCACGAACCACAAAGTCCACGGCGAAAACTACGCCACCAGCAGCAGCACACGATAGAAACAAGAAAGGGCAGCACCAAAGCCCGAAGAAGGGACTAACGATGAAGGTGACGCGCACAAGAAAGGAAAAGAGCCAAAGCGCAGCCGCCGCTTACTGAGAAAGAGGCGCGAAACGGGGTTGCGAAGAATTACCTCGGCGAAGCAGCAGCTCGTTGCAGAGAGAAAGAGAGTGTGCGTGCCTGCGTGTTAGGGTTTTGAGATCGAGAGAGAGGGAGAGAAGATGGGCGAGGAAAAGGCCACGAAGCGTAGTAGAATATGACCGACCGACGACGGGGGAATGGCGTTGATGTACCAGTGAGGAATCAGCTCGAAGGTGGCCTTGCCTTTTATACCGAATGAACGAAAAAGACAGAGAGAGAGAAGAGAGAGAGAGAGAGAGAGAGAGAGAGAGAGGTAGAGATGAATTTTGGTTCTTCTTTGGAAGGGCGGATGGGAGCGTACGACGTCGCTTGAGGGTCGTTTCCATTTTTCCGTTTTGGCGTGGTGGAATGCGGGAAATTCCGCCCGGTTTACACAGTTTGACATTTAGGTGCCGTAACGATCTTCTCATTCCTTCTTCTTCTTTCTTCTTTTTGGTGTGTTGACTCCGGTTTACGTTGTCAATCGTGATCTAATCTTGTCCCAAAAAAAGAAATGTGATAAGAATTGATTATGTTGATCATATATAGAGGTAGGACCCCAATTTGCAGTGTCGTGGATGAGCTACGAGAGTTCTGAATCTTAGATCGGAGTATCGTTGAGCTTACGAAACGAACTATTTCATTAAAGTATGTGCACGTCTAATGTATTGTCGAATTTATCTTGATTTTATAAACTGCTGAAAAATCGTATCGCATGTTTTTAAATCATAGAATGATGCTTAAATCCAATTTAGGAACAACTTCTTGCGGCTTCCCAAGAATGATGGGTACCACGCCATTAAAAGAGCTTTTTTATATGTTTGTGAATGACTAATTTAGTTCTACTCCTCCCTTAGTTTTCAAAATGTACTCACTTGACGAGTTGTGATCTTCCAATTTGGGCACTTACTCTCTATGTAGTTTACTATCACGACTTCTCCGAAGGTGCATTACCTAAAGTTCGACTAATGGATTACCAAATTTGATTTAACTAAAACTCTCCCAAACTCATACAAATTCACAACTTAAGTTACAGTTATGGGTAGATTAGAAACCCATGTAAAGCCGTGTAAAGTACCATGAATTGTACTTTATCCTTCCAAATTAGAGACTATTGATACCGATACTTGATTCCGTTAGATTACTCTAACGCCCTTTTGGTACCATTTTTTCTCTTTCCAAAAGAATATTTTTGCAGGCATCTCAAATTAATTTTAGTTAATTTCCTAATATGTGTGATAACCACGCGGGGCACCATATTAGCATATCCAAAATCCAATTTTCAGACCCTTTTATAATTAACGCCCCTGCTTTCGTTTCATGTGGAGGCATTGCTCTTAGGATTTGTGCTGGAATCTTCGCCGAATCATCCAAAATTTTCCCATTTTTTGTTACCTCCTTCGGATTTGCCGAGAATCTATTTCTTCTAGTCAATCTCCCTTTTCCTTTCAACAATCAAGTGCATCAGCTTTTTGCTGATTTGCTCACATATATCTTCAAAACGATGCCTATTTCATATAGCCAAAGATCTTCCGAATAATAAGCCTTATTGCTTAAAATCTCGACACACCTAATTTTAACCATTAAAGAAATAATGGACCAAGCCAAAATTACATACTCCCATGTACTCAATTAAATTTAAGGCCAATTCGGTTAAATCCATCATTCACCAATCTAGTTAATATGATACGAGCCTATGAAATTAACATATATATGCAAAATGCTCCTAAAACTATATGCCATAATATTTTTTATAAAGTATTTTTGTTAAGGAGAAAAGTAAATCCCTAATTTTTCTATGTAATTATTTCTATATAATTTGCCAAAATTTAGGCGTCAACATTCACATAAAAACCACACATGGGTCTTGTAGGCGCCTCAACCTGAATGACCATCATCTATAATTTTACGAGACTGGCTTTGACATATATCGTGCTTGTGCCAATCTTCAGATTTCGCACGAAAAGCGCTTGGGTCGAACCAGAGTTGAAATAGTGAAGGCCAAGTTGTTGTTCTTCTTCTTCTTCTTCTTCTTTTTGATAATTGAGGAATCCATCGCGGCCCTCGTGAAAGCAAGTTCTTTCTCTCTTTTTTTTTTTTTTTTCTTCTTCCTTATGTAAGGATGTGTCGATCACGTCAACCCATGAGATATTTCTGGCCTCCTGGGATAGGGGCGGGCCAAGCACGCCGTCCGTTCGTCCTACGGTCGTCCCTGAATAACGTGTAAAGCCCCACGAGATCTCTTTACAATGGGCGACCCCCGTTGACTCCATCCAAAGGAGGGAAAAGAACGTGTGGAAAGGATCTGCAACCGGTCTTGAAGGGTCGAACTCATGTATTAAATGAAGACGTAATCGTACGTTGGATTGTTGGCCAAGCAATTCCCTCATTAGTCTCAGAAGAGGAGAATAATATTAATGAGGAGGCGGACACGTAGGTTGAAAATGTAGGTCGACAAAGAGAAAGAAAAGAAAAAAAAAAAGAGAGAGAAACAAGAGCTTGGGAAATTATGCCAAATATCCTCCTAATTTTGTTAAATGGGAGTGTATTTTCGTTTAGGCTTTTCCGTTCGTTTTACGGAAAATAACTTTCAGAAAAATATTTTTCGAATTTTTCGGCGTTCGTTTCACGGAAAATAAAATATTTTCCATTAATGAAATAAACACATTTTTCGTTTCTTTTTTTTTTTTTTGAAAAGGGGAACATTTTTCGAGTTCTTCGTTTACTTTAAAATATCACGGCCTCTAACAGCGTGCATCGACCTTGCTCGAGGTCGGCGAGCCGGTAGCCTTTAATAGACGAACGCCAGAAAATATTATCATTTTCCTGAAAAATGATTTTCTAGAAAATATTTTTCAAAAATGCTATATAATCTGTGAAACGAACAAAACCTTAATATTGAAAAAATTTACCCAAACAAAAAAAGATAGACATAATAGCGGGCACCACTAAGCTCGCAATTATGCAAGATTGCGGTAAAAAATTTGGCCAAGACAATAGTATGGCCGGAGATTTCTGTAACAAATCACTCCGGCCACCACCACGACCGCAGGCCATGACCCGCCCGCCGTCTCCTTTTTTCGTCGAATGACTTTGGATTCTTCATTATATAATGAAAGTGGTCTATGGTTCCATCGCGTTGTTTCAGCGACACCTGATGAATGTTGTTTGATTATGCTAAACTTGGACATCTCGTAACTTCTATTTGGACCACACTGGTGATCCCACAGACAATTAGGGCAAACCGCGTGCGACCGGCGACCTTTTCTTGGGGCCACGCATGATTTTATGCCTTCGACCAATGCCGGCAATGTTTGACCTTTTGCCAGTTTGGCAACTCCGACAAGAAAGGGATCATCAAATATCTACGGAGAAATTCGGGAAAGCTAACTTCGGGCCCAGGGAAATTTGGTCTCTCTCCTTTCCTTTTTTCTTGTTTTGCCCCTTTCCTCGTGTTTCGGTCTAAATACAGAACGTACAACCGACAAAAGGCTTGTTAAATTCATGCAAAACTTGCTCCGAAAAATAAATAATCTGAAAAATTTTCAAAAAATCACCGCTTTGTATCGCTTAAAAAAAACAGGAAAAAAAACCCTTAAACATTTTCACCGTCCACGACAACAAATATATTTTTCATTAATTATTTTAATACACAATACAAATTATTTTTTAAAAATATACTTTTTAAACCATCCATTTTTTGTAAAATAAACGCACACCTTTAAAGCTCAAAAGGCGCAATGAAAGATAAGGAAAATCCACACGCAGAATCGGACTTTCCTCACTGCGAGAAGAGGTTTTGCGAGTTTTCTCCACCGAAGTTGAGAAACATAGATGCACCTGCTGCTCCTCTTTTTTTTTTTTTTCCTCCTCTCTTCCTCATCTTACCATTAGATTGTCACTCACTTTGTATTTAAGAGATATTCTTACTTCAGCATGATAACAAATTTTAAAGTTTTTCCCATATCGGTTATTACACAAAAATTTGTATTAGCTCATATACATATCAAAAACATTATAACATTTGGTATTTCTGTATTATGCTTAGGAACTTTCTACTTTTATACTAATTAGTTGTTTTGTACTGCTATCCGGGCAGCTAGGACGAATACCATCTAAGGCAAGGAATAAAAAGGGTTGGAAAAGAAAGCCAGATTCTTCCAGGGCACATATGTCCCGCTTCCAGCAATCAACCATAGAAAATGGGAGAAGCTCCTGTACATCCTGGAATGGCAAGGTTAACAGCACCACATCTGACCTTCTGCATCTTGTCAAGTAAACAGACTGAAGATCACAGTAGACTCTATAACTTCCGAGTGCACCAAATAGGGTCAGCTTTTGCCTAAATAAAGACGGAAGATACAATGAATGGTGAGGATAAGCATTTATGATTCATTCAGATCCCGTGCCATGCCACACATCCCAGTTCTTTCATTCCCCAGTTACAAGGGATAAGTCTCCTTCAAACCTCCCCAGGACTTTTACACTCCCACCAAAAGAGAGATCAAAGGAAGTAGAATGACATTTCTTTACAGATCACGAATAAATTAAGCGTGCAAGTCTTAGCACGTACAGCGGAATGAAGAATTACCAAAGCACCCTGCTCTGTGAGCAACTCTCTGGACGCCTGATTCGTTGCAAGAAGGCCGTGAGATCATAGGTGACAAGCGGATCCTGTCCATCATGTTGACACGAGGGGCCTCCACAATTGCCTTAGGTAGGGACAGAGCCCGTTGCATGCCCCAAATTGAGAGCGGTCTCATGTACATCAACGACCGAAAGTGTCCATCAATGGTCCAGCCCTCGGGTGTCTGGAACCAGTAACTGCATGCAGAAAAAAGAAATACCATAGAGAAAGTGTTATCCAAGATTAAGATGGTCTCCATCGAGGAATAGATCCTAATGTTCTTTCATTGGGTAGATAGGGGAAATAACATAATAAAGTTCGGGAGTTTCCCAAATCATGCAATAAGGCTCAGTCCCCAAAATCATGCAATTTGAGAAGCTCACATTTCATGTAAGACAGTACAGTTGGTTCAGCGATTTAGGCTTAAAACTGGCCCATCCTTAGCTAGCATGAGAATTACGATAAAACAAAGTATAAGAACTTTTTGAGGGTCAGGAACAACTGACGAAATTAACAAAGCCACAATGCTACCGCCCTACAGAGTTCGGCAGCCTGCTTCTGGCCTTTGAGTGACCTTCCATTTTAAATTAGTGCTTGATAGCTATGAATGCTAATAAATGAATTGTGAGTCACAATACCTCATTCCAAAGTTTTGACTCTGAGTCTCTGACTACTTCAAAATTGTGAAGACAATAATACTCAGCCTCTTTATCTTTCTTTTTCCCTTTTTTACTTCTTTTATATTCATAGAGGTCAAAACTTATTTTTCATACACCACATCCATAAGTATTTTTGCATGAACCAAAACAACCAAAGCTAAAACCAAATGACACAATGGAAGAAGCCTTAGTCATAAGTATTATCATCATCAGCAGAAGCAATCTAATCTTGCATTACATATTATATTAACAAAAGCCACTCATGTTCCACATTTTTGTTAGAAGAAGCCACTGGAAGTTTCACAATAAAAACAAATTGAAGCAGGTGTTTCTGACAACCACATCTGCTCACAGAGGCTTGAAAGAATCATCACATCAAAATCACTGCTGAGACAACGCTAAGCAATAGACATCTACACAAACGGGATTAGCTACAGTTAACTGCAACAAAGAATAAAAAAAGTATGAACTTCACTGCCTATTCTGCCTTTTTAGCAATGAAAATGGAAATAATCATAAAACAAATGGTGAACATAGAAACAGATCATCTGTCAATAAAAAATACTCTGAAACTTACCCATATCCTTCTTCTGACCATCCAGCAATAAAAATGCCTTCAGCAGTGGTAAATGCCTGTTCTTCCATCCCAGCAAGAATCATATTTGCTGCCACTGCATAAGTCACCCCTGTCCATATTTCGCGTGATTGCATGCAGGTCTCATCAACCTTCCCATTAGGATGCATCCCATTTACTGCACCCATCCTGCCACCCCTTACTTTCATCACATTAAAATCATAGATCTTCTGAAGGGAACTTCTTATTTTACCATCATCAAAAAGAGGAGGCAAGCCAGAAGATGCAGTATACCATTGCCCTGCAAGCTGATCTGCTTGTATAGACTTACTGTTACTACTTGCGCCACTATCGTAGTTAAAATAAGAACCATTCCACAATTTTGCTTCAAATACTGGCTTTGCCTTCAAAAAAGTGGCTTTGCACCATTCAGCAAAGTCTCCATCACCTATCTGAAGGGCCATTGCACCTGCAGCTTGAAGTGCAGCAAGCCACAAGCACCCGCAGTAGGCGCTGATGCCGTGAACTGTCCAGGTATCATATGTTTGGTCAGGAAATCCATCATTTTCTATAAGACCATCATTGTCCCTATCAAATTGTTCCATATACTCCATAGCTGCACGGACTGAAGGCCAAACATCTACTCCAAAAGCCAAATCCCCCGTGGCAGAAAAATCTCTATACACCTGCAGCACAAACTTCGGGTTCAAATCCTTCCACTTACTCGTATCATGAATGTTATACGCATTCATTTCATTCCATGGGTCATGTGTTCCCAGATCGTGAGGCACGGCTCCTCTAACCTTACGAATTCCCCAATTTCCTTCTGCCAGAAATCTTACTTTCCTTACATCTTCAGATAAGACAGCTTTTGCAAAATCACGCTGAATACTGAGTTCAATTTTGGGAAAAAGCTCAAGAAGTGCAAAAGATGCATAAAAGTGAACATCATATGTGCACCACATAATATATTCTACTCCTTCCAAATACAAGAACCTGCCAACATCATCTTCCCCGTTTTGTGGGTCTAAAAATGATAAGGAATGAGAATAATCCCTAAGATCTCCATCCTCAGCGCTTGTTGACTCGTCTTTGCATGGTAAACCAGCAAGTACTGCTCTATTACTTTGATTTGATCCAACAGTAGCAAATTGCTCTACACGCTCTGTGACATCCACTTTTCTTCCTTTTACTCTCACAGTTTTCTCCTCTAGCTTTCTCGTTGTATGTGGCAGACTTACTGCATATTCATCTGGCGACTGAGAGTCTGCATGCATAATAAATCCATCCATTCATATACTTTCCTACGAAGATGCAAATGCCAAGTAAAAAGGGAAAAAAAAAGTTCAGGGTGATGGATCTCTCTAAGGAGATATGATATAATTTGAAGGCATGGTTTACTACCTATCCAAACAGTTCCACCAGCGACTAAAAAATAGAGCTCATTGAACAGTGTGAACTTGTACCTGCAAAAGTCCCGCAGAATATGAGATAAAAGAGGAAACATGTAGTAGAATAGAACACACACACACACACACACACACACACACATGAAGAAATCACCAAAACTACAAAAACCACATTAAACCTACATCTGTCATGGGTAGGGTCGAGTCAAACTATAATGCTGCAGAAAGCTTAAATTAAGATCCTCAGAATAAACCTTTTCACCTTAATGCAACAACTGCTATACTGAAGAACAAAGAATGCTACCAACAAGCTTCTCAAAACTGCATTTGCTCTAGCCATTTAAATTAAAAGTAGGTCAATATGAATTTCCATAATTTGTTAGACAAATTCATATGTTAATAAAAGAAGAGTGCAGGTCCCATGCCCAATAATCTCTAAATTCGAGAGCTTTAAACAATCCATACTTATGCTCTGTAAAGGTACTCAAGCCAGCCAAATAAGGTTACATGGGAACATCTGAGAAAAAGGGCAAGCATAACCATTGCAGGGAATAGAATGAAAATTACCACTCTGGAAGCCTTTCATCATGGAGGATAGGATTTTGCCATTTCTCAATTTCCTCTTCCCATTGCTTGTAATCTAAAAGATAACATAATGTCAGGTATGGTTTTGGACCAGTGACAATGTCATGATCTAGAAAGGGAAATGTAACATAACTCCACACCATTGGAACTGTTTCTGTAAATGTCCTATGGGACAAATGCACAATAAGATCCAAAAATCATGAAAAAAACTAAGTGGAGTATCATGAGAAAATGCAAAGCAAAGAAGGAATTGAACAAAATAAAGTGAAATAAAGCATACTTTTCAATGCATCATGAACCAACTGATGAGCCGCTCTTTCGGAAATTCCATAATATTTGGTGTACCTCCTGCAAGAGATAGAAAAGAAACTCAAATCATAATGCAAGATTCTTTATTATCAGCACATAGGCAGGCCAAAGAATAAATAGACTTTTGAATAGTTGATCTCAAGCAAAGCACTCTTGAAGTATGGCCAAATTAATTCAAATAAAATCTATGAAAACTAACATCAGTGCAATTTGAAAAGCTGATTTTTCATTCTCCTAGGACAGTGAGAGAAAACATAAATATGGTTGAAAAACTTTATCTCAGCCACACGTGATAAAAGACAAGCATGCATTGTAATATAACAGAATATGGGCACAAACTGACCCCACAAGTATAGCCGTGCAGGTATCTCAAGAAAGGTTCCAAGGCAAGAAGGTTACCTATAGTACAAGCTTCCCTTCAGAAATTTCACTTGAGGAGAGGACCATGCAAGAGCAAATGCAACAGTGCATTTCCCATGTGGTTCCACCCATGCAGAAGCTGATACTGCAGCACAGAGCGTTTCACCTACCGAGGAAGGCATAGTGGGCCCACTACTGAAATTCCCCTGATCAAACTGACCATCCTAGGTTGTGAAAAATAATTAAAAAAGTCATGAGTGCCTGACATCGATCACTGGAATCTTCAAATTTGACATATAGCCAGATTGCATGATAGCATAGTCAAATTAAGTTACTATTTCTCAATATTAGATTCTTATACAGGAGAAGAACAAAGCTTGACCATCCTACAGATTTTGTGGATAAAAAATTACCCGAACCATAGTGCGCCACATGTCCTTTGCCGTAATGCAGCTCCCTTGAGAAAGCCCAAAAGAAGGCAAGACAGTGACATTTACGTTCTGAGTTTCACAAGCAGCTATTGCAAAAGTAACGGGAGGATTCCCTTTTGCTGTCCTGCACCCATACAGTATCTCTCAGAAACACTAAAATTTGCTACTAATTACTCAGGAAGTAAAACCAAAAACAACCATCCTTGCAGCTGTCATCCTTGCAGCTGTCACCCTGGCAATTTAGGGATGTAATGAGTTATGAAGAGTAAAAGAATACTTCTTGTAAAGTGGATCTGGTTGATGAAGACAGGTGGAAGCACTGACACATGTCCTACCCACAGTCAGACCAATAGCGAGGCATATATGACGTATGCGTGTAAGCTAGAAAATAAAATTGCATATGAAGACATTAAACAGCACATAGTATAGGCAACATAAAACACAAAGTATCTAGGTGACATGAAACAATGTTAACCGGTGCTGCAGAACATTAGATTAAGCCTAAAAAGAAAAATCTATCTTACCATAGGGAAACATCATATCAGCTAAAGTGCCCTTAAATACAGCAAGATTCATAAAGATCCCAACAGTATATCTCCGTCCCAGTTGTAACGAGCTTCTGGTCATTTTCCTTTTCAAGTTATTTTAAGGAGTATACTTCATTTCTTTCCACACACTAATAACCTGTGCTTTATGTGCTCCCACTTTTAAGAATTCTTGTGATCTTCTTTCACACACACACACACACACACAAAGAATGGATGGGGATGGAGGCAGAGAGAAAAAGTCACTAAAATCCCTTACCGTCCTATGTAACTTAGACAAATTAAGCTCTTCAACACTTTTTGCATGAGATTTTTGAAGATTTCTATTCTTTTCTTTTCATCCAAAGGCAAAGTTAGAAAATTGCTAGAGAGGGCTAAAGTTTCAGTCAGCTGCATTTTTAACACTGGAAGAGAAACCACGGAGCTGAGAACTGGAAAGTTAACTCTTGGGCCAGAAGAGCTGTGCTTTGTGTGAAAAGGGGGATTAGCCAGAGCTATAACAGCCTGATACAAAAGGCTTTGAAATGTTTAATGTTTTGGAGTTAGTGCATGGATTGAAAATAAACAGTCAAACTTTTCCATTTAGATATCAGATGGGCTGGAAATGAAGACAAAGCAAAATCCTAAGAAAAAGGACCCCAAACTGCAAAGATGAGGAGAAGCATTAAATTAGAAGGTTCTGCCAATTGAACTAGCTAATGCTGGGACTTGAAAATTAAGAGTCAAATTGGTTGGTCTCTCCTTAACAAATGGGCTAAGCCAGGAAAGAAAGATCTTAGCGGCTAAAGAATTAATGCATTTTCCAATTAAATGCATGATACATGTTCAATTCTCCATACCACCGCCTGCAGATAATCCAGATTTGAGCCACAGTGGGTTTCACTTTCATACAAATGGTCAAACATCTTTCATACTGCTTCAAATTTTTCGTACATGAGTCGCATTTCCTCCTCCTCGGAGTAGCATATTGACATAATTCACACTGCAACCTCTGGATCCATGCATTGAAAACTTCATTCAAATATTAAGCAAGTAATTTTTACAGAATGGACTTAAAGCTTTTCCCTTTTCTTAATTAATTTACATACTTCTTTTGGCGGTTTGATTGTGGGCATATGCTTGGTTGGTGCAGTGAAGGTAAAGAGGGTAAGAATGACGGAAGATTCACCTCAAGGCCTCAAATTTGACCTCTCAAAGACAATGAAATGAACAAGAGAAATCTGCAAACCAACCGTCACATAAAGCTACAGGGTTTGATCACTTGCTTGTGATGCAGTAGTACGCCAGAGACTCCATCTTCACCACTATCATGTGCAAAGATCAAAGGAAAAGGTCAGACATGCTTCAGAATTCATTTACAGGTAAAAAAACTGCAACACATATGCCATATTCACTCACACAAATGGTTCATTTACATGGTCTCCTGACAAGTGTGAGATGCCACCAATTGAATTCTGTATGAGCAAATAATCATGATCTAACTGAATTTCTGAATAATCATTATGTATATGTTAAATTGATGGAGACAGAGGAAAATGATCATACCGCCCATGTACAGAGAAGACTCACTTTTGCTCTTTCCCTTCCAGTATTCACCAACTACAGACAAATGAAAATAATAGATGATGGAAGGAAACCGAATAATCTGAAGTGCCATGTAAATAGCTCAAACAGTTTGCAGAACCAGCAAGCACTCAAACCATGAATAACCACATATTAGATCTTTCTATGAACAGCAGATATTCCCTAGAGCTGGCAAAATCAAATACTTTCTAACTAACAAAGTTGTAAACGAGAATCAAGTTCACTTAAAAAAAAGTTCACAGAACGACCAATCTTAAAAATAAGGTCATCCTGCTGACACAGGTTAGACAACCAATTAAAATCTACATGAATCTAAAATCGCAAGGTGAGGGATGTTCCAAATTAGATTAGAAACTCCCAAAATAGGATGGCATCATTAATTTGTTAAAACTCGAACATAATAAAACAGAGTAGACAGAAACAGTAGGTGAACCAAATAATTCTCTGCTCATCCAAAAAGAACTCCCTTGTGGAATTTACACCAGTATTTGCAGTTTGACTAAGAACTCACAATTAGGAGATAGCAGTATGGGTAACAGCTTTTGAGGGTTCAAGTGAAGAAATACTACAGATTTGTGATCCTCTGCAAGCAGTCTAAACACTTCCTATAGATGAAATGAGAATCAATTGCAATAATAAGTTGCAAAAATTATGCAGGAAGTGTCTTGCATACCTCTAACAGCACATTTATTTAATCAACAAAAATCAAAATTAATGCCGTTTCAGAGGTGGCTACGAACCTAGGAACTGCTATAAAGAAGCAACTCCAAAGTGCACACCAATCTAGTCCACTCAAGCAATCAATAATCTCAACCTTAGATGCTTAAAGAGAGTATACATGCAGGATGTCTACTGTGGAAGTATTATCCCACATTGCTTTTCTATGAAGTTTGTTTGGCCCTTCTAGGTGTGTAGTCATCCCCCACCTAATAGCTTAAGCTTTAGAACAGGAATAAATGATACCAGACCAAGTTAAACCCCAAGTTTTGCAGCTACACCTTCATCAATTTCACGTGTTGTTCCCAACCTAGTTTACACATGAGAAGAGAGGTTAAAATATCTCCTATCCCATTTCTAGGAAATTTTTTTTCAAGATATTAAAAGTCTCCGGGCATCCAATTGCTTAAGCTTTGAAGTAGATATTCATCATTATATCAGAGTCATTCTTCGCACCTGCACAATATATATTGTTTCACACGTGGTTCTTGTTTGTCCTATACCCCCAAACTCAATTTCACATGCTCAGTTCAATTTGCATGTGAGAGATGTGTTAAAGGATAATCCCACATCACTTGTCTGTGAAGTATGATAGGGCCTTGTATGTGTGTAGTCTTTCTCCACCCAATTGTTTAAGCTGTTGGATTATATATCCTAAAAACTATATTTTTTAGAGAATTCAATGTGTGATGGTAATGAGTTCACAAGAGAAATACCGTGTAAACAAAAACTGCTGTAGGGAGACTGCTATCTTTGTAATTATGTGGTATAAAAGGTGATATCTGACGACAAGACACCTTCAGATCAGGATCCGGTTCACCTAACAATTGACTGTTGTCAGTGTAATAAGTTACGGAAAATTCAAATGAAGATTCTAAAACTTAAGTACCATCATAAATTGTCCACGCCCTTGGAAATAAAGCATGATACGTAGACTTCTGGCCACTGAGGTTCCAACCCCATGAAGATATTCCATAATTATCTTGTTTCCTGCGAGATTAAAAAAAAAATGAGCAACTCCAATAAGGATTCCTAAAGGCTATACCATAGTTTCAATCAATGCCATCTTAAGTCCATGTATGTTCAAATCCCCAAGAAGATCCAAAAATCAGGAAATTAAACAGATCTTTGGGTTGCTTGCACAAAATTAGCCAAGATAAATTTCAGTCCTCCAATAAATGTGGAGCTACTCCTCCATCATTCATCCTGTTTGCAGAATGATTGAATCTACAATTGATTTTGTATACTAACATGATTTGGTTTCTTATATCCAAGGACAGGAATTTTTTTCCTATTTCTTGCTAACACACAACAATAGAAAAGATAGAGAAGCTCATTTATACAGCCCAGATGCCAGTTCCAAAAAAGGACTGTGGGAGAATGGTTATGAGGAACAAATCTCCTAGCAAGTTGCAAAAGTCAGAAACAGAAAAAGAAAAAGAAAAAGAAGACAAAGAAGCTAATATACAACTATGATAGATCTTTTAAGGAAACCATCTAGGCTCGTTATGCACTAGTTCTTCACAAGTGGTTAATTGGCAACAAACAGGTGGCCATAGCTGGTCACAGGCTGAGAAAGAGAGGGATAGTTGGTGAACATCACTGCCAAATAATGATGATGGCCAATGAAATCCATTAATAATACTAATATCTCTCATTACATCGCCACCTCTCTCCCTCTTCGACTTCTCTCCCATTGATCTACCATTATCTTCCCCCCACCACCCCGACTCTTTCCCTTGTCTTTCCCCCTTTCCCCTTTATTCCTATTCTACCTGGACCTGTCCAGCCAATCTCTTTCTTACTACATGGATATAAAACCCCAACAACTATTGGTCAACCAGTGTCAAATAAGATTCAACTCTTATAACCCCTTTGATATAAATCCATAAATGGGTAACTAAATATTATCTGCAAGTCATGCTCATAATTTCTCAAAGATACTGCTTTCCTATTTCCTGTATGATCAATGTATGAAGATCGTTAACATGATAAAGTAACCAGAAAGCACCGCTGTTTACAATATGCCTCACTGTCTCAATGTACTATTCCAACTTTTAGCTGAACTATAAAAGTAAAGCATGATTTCCAGCACCAATACAATTAGAAGGCAATCTAAGGTCTTACCCTAATCCTTCATGCTGGCCTGGAGCCAAAACTGATGCATATTTTTTGTTTCCCCCATCACGAGATATAAAAATCTGTACAATCAGATAATTATCAGAAAACTGGGAAAATTCAAATTGCAACTTTCACACAAATGAAACTCATACAATCTAAGGCATCTTTCAATCAACCTTCATTATGTTCCTGGAAGTATCATTCGCAGATACGTCCAGATGACAACAATCCGAAGATCAGAAGAACACAATAAACAGGGTATATTTGCTACTGTCAAGTAATAAATTAAATTTTTAGCAATTACACCATAACTTTGGGGGAAGAGCTTTACAGAGAATTGATTAGCCATGACAGGTGAGGCTTCACGTATACCGGGGATAATTTGCCATTGTCTGAACTCCCCTCTGAATCCTCTCGATATACTGCCGCTTCTGTGGCATTTACATGATTTTACTCCATTTTGCATGAAAAGGTGCGTCATAGCATTAATATTTAGGGACAACAGGTGCATTGACCCAAACTTACCCCATCCCTCCAAGAGGAACACCTTGAGATGCTGATGGTTTGCAACTTTCTCGAGTAAAAGGATCAATAGGTGCTTTCTACATATACAGCAGAAGTATAATGAGAAAGTGGCAGAAGTTTTCGATGTTAAAAGTATCTAGAAAATTTGTATTTCCTTAATATGAGCTTTGAAGGTCTAGGCAGCAGGTAGCATGCCAAGTTAGTGTGAGAGAGAGAGATACCCTCCCATTAGCTGCCTCTTCCCTGATGTAAGACCATAGGCGAATACCTAGTCGAACCTAGAAATTTGAAACTTCATATCGTAAGAACGAGATTAGTAACCAAAAGAACAGAATACAGAAACAATTATTGAGGATCTGCATCGCTTTCCCTTAAAGTTTACTTAAAGGTACATATGAACACAACAAAAGTCATACCATTTTTATTGCCTCCCTAAATGTCACACTGAATTCCTTCAGAATATTTGCATGACTGTCTAGACTTCTTCTCCATGCGTGTTCTGGTGGCGCAGCACTATCAAAATCAAACTGCATAAAAGTCAGGGTAAAATCAGTCTAACACGAACATCCACAAACCAACAAGCTGCTTCAATGAGGACACTAACTTCAAGCTACAAACTTGTTACACTTTCTGAAGGAATAAGCCACTCACTGACGATTTCTTTAGCAACAATAGCTGGTGATGAGAAAAGTTTCAACTTTGCACTTAAAATATGAGTGAACAGGTCCTTGACATATAAATCGATCATAAACTAGATGGCAAGAATTGAACATATGATGAAGATAGCCCAAAAAATCCGGCTTCAGTGTTGGAAAAACAACAAAACATCCTCAGACCCAATCAAAAGTAATCCCCAATTCCATGAGAGAATTAACACTGCAAGGTCAAATGAGAAACCCACCAGCTGCAAAGTAGCCCTGCTGATATATTCTTCAGGTGGCCATGAATGCTTTCTCCGGTGGAATAAATTGCTACTCACCATGTCGACTGACTATCTTCGACCTCACCCAATAGTCAAAGTAAAAGAATACCCCTGAACTCTCCCATCCGCGACACACCCACGAATCAATGAAGCAGCAGAGGAGCTCGGAGCCTCAAATCTCATCATATACAACATCTTCGGCACCTAAGCTAGTGTGCAACGAAAGCGAAGCGACCAGAGACGTCCACTCCACATGAATTATACGGCAAAGACAAAAAATAAAAGAAACAGACACACATAGACGCGCGCGCGCGGGGAAATCGTGGGCCTCGAAGATCTTGAACCGCAATCAACCCCTACATGTGACCCTCACTCCAAGCCACTGCGCTGGAGCCCAAATCGATGGAGGAAGGGGTTTGAGATTGAGCGAATCAAGAAGAAAGCCACTGATGCTGATCGCACTCCGGAACTTGGGAATTCGAATATGGAATCAGAGAGGCTTCACGGAGGTGCAACGGTGGGGTCGCCAGTAGAGGATCGCCCGTCAGCAATAGAAAAGCGGTTGGGTCTCTCTCTCTCTCTCTCTCTCTCTCTCTCTGGGCGGGTGACAGATGTTACGCTATTCATTGCCAGGTGGCGAAGAGACTTGCAGTGGATATCAAGAAATAAAGAAATAATATTCTGCTCAAGAAAAATTGAGAATCTTTAGGAGATTGACAAATAAAAGATCAACGTGAAATTGCAAGAACTGAGCCCACGCAGAATTATTATATTCTTCAATCTTGATCCACGTTCTTCAATTCGTGACATATTTAATCTCTGAGCTAAAAATTGTCGATGACGGGATTATCCTTGTATGAATTTAATATGTTATAAATCTTACAAAAGATTTAATGAAACGTAAAAGCGATTCTCCAATAATTGAATATATATTCCTTGAATGAATGTTTGGCCAATAGGAATTGAATTAGGCTGCAGCTTTAGACTTAGGTAACCTAGTTTTCACAGTTGACCTCGATGCCATGTTTAATATTGGGATGCTTAGTTGGTTTTTCTTTTTAACTTACATTTAGGTGTTTGGTCTATTTGAATCAAATAAGATTACCACAATTTTAGGCTTTGGTGATTATTTTTTTCCATTATTGACATCCATGCATTTTTTTTTTTGCTTTTTGAAAAGAAAAGAAAGGGAAAAAAAGTAAAAAGACGAAAATGCCATCGTCAGGGAGTATAGTTAGGTTTTTTTTTTAACCGATTAATCACTTCAAGCATTTTACTTAAAATATGATCAACTTCAAGTCTTTATCTAAACCATTGAGGGTACTTAAGCTCTTTATTTGAAACAATGTCAACTTCATATATTTATTTGAGAAAATGATGCCACTTTAAATCCTTATTTAGAATTTTCCCTAAGAATTCTCTTATCAAATAAGAATTAGCCATCATAAGTTGATAATAAACAAGAACCAAAATCAAACACACGAAGATATATGAGGGTTAGCTTTGATACCACTATTGAGGTTTTGCTCAAAAATGTATGGTAAATTGAGTATAATCAATCTAAAACGAAAGCAAAGATAGCCATATATTTATCTCCAAAATATAGTTTGTGCAATAAGTAGAAATTATGGGAGGGTCAATCGTGCTTTCAAAATTTTGGTTCTAACATTCTTCAAATGTTTTGCATTCTGACCATTTAGTTTTGACGCTCTTCAAAATTCTAATTCTCACCGTCTTTAGTTCTTAACCACGGACATCTTATCTCGTCATATCGACTTTAATGTTCTTCACTTTTAAGTCCACGAATGTTGGACCTCTAGTTCAAACATACGATCAATCACATGCCGAATGCCTTGAGAAAAATTCGAGAGAATCGAAGGTATATACCACTACAATTGTTCTAGCAATTGCTATTGTTTGTGTTTCAGAATTTAATTTTGCACTTTTTATTTTGCCTACACGCTCATTTTTACAGCTTTTGATTTATACCAATTTAGCAATTAACTTAGAAACCATTTCAAAGCTTTAATTCGCCGTTGAATCCGGACTTTACTTCTAACTTATTTCAAAACATTAAATTAGATATTAAGTCTAAAACCTTTTCAGAACTTAATTTGGGCATTGATTTTGAAACCATTTTATAATTTATTTTGGGTATTAAGTTGCAAACTGTTTTAGAACTTAATATGAGTATTTATTCAAAAACCATTACAAACATTATTTTGAGCATTTATCTTTGTAATCTTAATAAGAATATTTATTCTATAACCATTACAAACATTAGTTGCATTTATCTTGTAATCATTATTGAGTTGGCAAACACTTTTGCAACATCATTTCTCACATCCAAACGTCACTCTAAATTGGTGATGGTGTGTGACATTTCTAAGTTCATTATTGAGTTGGCAATACGACTTATACTAATACATTAGTACAACCAAGAGAAGTATTTGTCCCAATCAATTTACAGTTCCTATTAACCATGAGTGCCATCTAGTTATATGTCATGACTACTCATATAATATAATATTTGAAGAACATAATGAACTTGTCAGCTTTGGCAACCATGTAATTGAATCGTTCGTTCTTATTATGTCCAAATCAAACAAAGGCCATTGAATTGTATGTCAAGCCACCAATTTGATCATATACCCCAAATCTAATTGACATGTGTTTAATGAGATATGAACAATTTATTCTCGATTACAGCCTCTGCCAATGATTTTAATACAATCTCATAAGTATATTGCATGGGACATCGCTAACATATAACAAGAAGACGGATCTTATCTTGCTCGTGCAGAGGACTTTGTATGCAAACAAACTATAACCATTAAGTAAAGGGGAAAAGTGCCAAAAAAGTCCTAATTCTTTGCCACTTGTGCCAAAAAAGTCCTAAACCTTTTTAAGTGGTGCCAAATAAGTCCTCCCACCGGAAAAAACACACGTGGCTCGCCGGAACGCCGACGTGGCTCGCCGGAGCGCCGACGTGGCTCGCCGGAGCTCGGCGGCGGCGCCACGTCGGCGCCAACGTGGCGTCGAATTTTTTTTTCTTCTTCTTCTTCTTCTTCTTCACCGGCGGAGCCCTCGGCCGGCGATGGGCGAGGGCGGCCTCGCCCGGATCTGGGCGGGGGCGGCCTCGCCCGGCCCCCGCGGGACCCTGGCGAGGCCGGCCAGTGGCCGGCGGGTGCCGGGTGAGGCCGCCCCCGCCCAGATCTGGGCGGGGCAGCTCCGCCCCTGCCCAGATCTGGGCGGCCCCTGTCCGCCCCTGTCTGGGCAGGGGCGGGGCTGCCCCGCCCAGATCTGGGCGGGGGCGGCCTCGCCGGCGACGGGGGAGGCCGGTGGCCGCCTCCCCAGCCCCGGCCCCCGCCGCCCTCGCCCATCGCCGGCGAGGGCTCCGCCGGTGAAGAAGAAGAAGAAGAAGATGAAGATGAAGAAGAAGAACAAAAAAAAAAATTCGACGCCACGTTGGCGCCGACGTGGCGCCGCCGACGAGCTCCGGCGAGCCACGTCGGCACTCCGGCGAGCCACGCGTGCTTTTTCTGGTGGGAAGGACTTATTTGGCACCACTTAGAAAGGTTTAGGACTTATTTGGCACCACTTAAAAAGGTTTAGGACTTATTTGGTACCAAAAAAAGGTTTAGGACTTTTTTGGCACAAGTGGCAAAGGATTATGACTTTTTTGGCACTTTTCCCTTAAGTAAAGAGACGGTCTGACGAAGCATCAATATGCACACTGAAATTATCACCATGCCTCGAGTCTAAAAATTTTACACAAGAACAATTAGTCATTAACCCTGCTAAAAAATTCCATAAACTCATCATTCCGAAGATGTCACGTTCAGTAGACTTCTCTAATACAAGCACATGTGTAGGTTAGGTATCACAATACCCAACGACTTGTGCCTCATCATTTCCTTGGATATCCAATGCCTCTAGTAAAGCTACAAAGAGCACACTGATCTTAATGAGATCGTAAATATTCTCTCACAAATCCATCAATCAGTACAATTTAAAGATTCAGTTTAACTAAAAATCTATCACACATATTCTCAACACACTTTAAGAATAGGTTCATTCATAACCGATCTTGTGGACTCATTCATACAATTGAGATGATGAAGTTACAACTTAAACCCCCAACGTGTAACTATTATATTATTGCTTTAGGGTACACAAACAACATTCGGAACTAACTTCTAGTAAATAATTGGTGCAATATGCGAATTGTTCTAGCAAAATCTTGTTGAAACAAGGAAAATTGTTTGATTCTGCTCGGAGATAGAACTCCATCCGTCTCTAAGACATCCGGTAAAACAGGAAACAAACTCGGAGAGTAATTTACATTTGCTTTCCACCGTTAAAGAACGGGTGGTAAGCATGCGGAGAACTGTAGGAGTCGGATCCGGCCATTTGGGATGTGGAAGATCATCAAGCTTGACACTTGTTTGAGACTTTGAGGCATTAGTAACTGGCCTTGCAGGAGGATCTGGATCAGATGCCACCAATTCAATATCTTCTGGACATAAATCTCAGGGACATCTCCTCTCCTCTCCTCATTAAATTAGAAGCAGTTCTTCTTCTGAAGATTTTTCTTACTTGCCTGAGATATTTGTGCCACAGCCGGTTGAGTCAGGACTAGCTGCTGTTGATGCATATGCTAAAAAGCTATTCTCAGGCAGCTGCATCAACTTTATTAATGGTTGAAATCCAGGTTAGCTCCTGATATTGATAATGATAATCCTTTAAAAAGAACGTGACGTGTGTCAGAATTATCAGGAGTGAAAATCGCCATTAATGGAGGAGATCATCTCCTTGTGATGTGGAGGTCGCAGGCTTCCTGCCTTGCTTGATTGGCTCCCCTGTTTTGCTGAATTTTGTTCAGCCGTTCAACAGCGCTTATGTTTCCGTACTTTCCTCTGCATGTTGCAATGAAATGGTAGTCCCTAGTGGCGATTCACAGTGCGGCATTTTCCAAGATGGATTTGTTAATTAGGGCGCAGTGGAGGAACAATCTGTTATATTGAATTTGTTCCTACTTGCGGGCTGTTCCACTGTTGCATGATTGTCCCTGTTTCTGACTCAATTTCTGAGTCTTATCTGCAGCATCTGCAGAATCATTCCTTGTTTGCTCGTTGGGTCGATCTTCTGGTCAACATTAAGCAGACGAACTTTTTTTTTTCTTGGTCGAATATCCAGATGAAGTTGAACTGTCAAAATCTTTGTGTCAGTTGTCTTCGTAAGCTGGTTTTGGGCCAAAGCATTCTTAGTTTGCCAATTGAGGACAGCTTCAGGAGAACTAACATATGCTTGTTATGGCCATATTTATCCAGGTCTGTGGGATTGGAAATCTTTGAGATATGCTTATGTAGTTCCATCAGAGAAATCACTAAGACGTGGAAAGTCTTCTAGTTGGAACACCTTAATTGGTAGCAATGGGGCAACAGGTTTGACATTCTTTTCTACAGAAAGGTTGAGCTGAAAGTAGCTCAGGAGGTAATGTTTCTTGACCCATTTAAGTTTAGGTCTATATAGCATGATAGATTCAGCTTAGAGAGGAAGTTTGGGTCTTGATGGAGGTGGTGAGGTTGATGAGGACAAAGGTGGAGATGCTAGTGGCTTATACCATTCTGGAGGAGACATAACCATCTTCACCAAGAGCACCATTGGATATATCACATCTTCATATCTCCTGAGGCACATGGAGAGACAAGGGCGTCTGGTTTTGATAGACTGGGATAAAAAAAGGTACTCCTTCAGCACCTGGGAGACTAAGATCAACGGCATGGTTCTGTCCACGGTAAGCCATCTAGCCGCTTTGCAATTGAGTCTGGAGTCCGGTAGGCACTCGTGATCTAAAGGTGAACCTTCGAGGCCATGAGTATGATCATAGAGTACCGTATTGAGTTGCAGAGGATCGAGAATTTCACGTAGAAAGACGTTTCTTAGCTTGAAGCTATTGTTTTCTGCATCAAGTAAGTAAATTTCCATCACAGTTTATGAGCTTAAAGTAAAATTCTCTTAAGTGTTCGCGGAGACTCGTTTCCTTAGCAAGGTAGATTCGGATGGAAACCTGAATTAAAGTTACAAGAACAAAAGCATGACGAGCAGGACAAATTATGACCAGATCCTGGCTTTGAAAATCTAGTAATACAATGAGAGACATGAGTTTCAGCAATATTCCACAGATTCACATTGATCTCTCTCTACTTCTGTTTACCTAGAATCGTGGTCACGGTTTACCTTGGGCCGTTGTAGTGAATTACATCTTCTTTTCTTCTCTTCCTTTCCTGTTAAATTCTCTCGTCTCAACATATTTTTTCTGCTTTTACTTCTTACCCTTTTTCTCAATTAAAGAAAAGAGAGACATCCAATGCAAGAAAATTCAAAACAAGTATGCACAGGATGATCGAACTCAACGGATGACACCAAAAAGTATCAAAGAGTTACCAAATGTTACAATTTATAGCTTAGCGTCAATTTTACCACTCACCCCAAATTCCAGGGTAAAATGTTACATTCCTCACCATCAAACAAAAACCAGTTGGTAATCCAATTTACAAGTTCATAATCATTATTGAACAACCGAAAGTGCAGACCCTCACCACAAAAATGATCAACAGCCTCTATCAATTTTGAACTTCATTGAAACCTGACATTATTGATATGTATACGGGTGCCTGTCCATGACCAAATCTGAAGAACTTACGGCAAGGATTTTCTGCAAAAACTCTTGGATTCAATGAGGGCCAGTATAAGAAGGAGCAGGTAGAAAAGGAAATGGTGCATAAGATGCATATGCAACTGGCGGTTGTGCTTGTGTTGTCACACTCTTCTCTCTCTTGGATGAACCGGTTTCTTCTAATGGGATTTCCAGAGAAGATGAGAGCTCACTATATTTAAGTGAGTGGCTCTCTGAGAGATCTTGATGATTATCTGAGAGACGGTGAAAGAGAAGGCCAGACATAAATACAGGAAGATACAAGAGGCTTGCATGGAACATTCTTCTTGCCTTCTGCATTGTACTGTCCCGATAGAATGAAAACGCTGTGGCACTTATAGCAAGCGTAAGGAGTGTTGATTCTAGACAGAACCACCTGGTTGCTACACCCCCTGCAGAAAGAGAGTGAGTTGCCAGCACTTTAGCTGTAAGAATAGTAAATTACCTTCCAGGTAGATGCACAAGAGTCTAAAGAAACTTAGAAGGCTCTTAAGAAAGAAAACAACACCTCTAAGAGATTGAAGAAAGGACAGATATAAATTATGAATGACGCATCCCATAAATCCACCTAACATTTATGCACCTAATTATAAGCAATTTAGTCCGGCCAATACACATATAATAGTATGGAGACACTTCTCCAAATCACAATTCGTAAACACTGTCAAATTAAGAGGTAGAAAGACATCTTTAGTCAATTAAATAGTAATAAGAATTTTCTTGAAACTTCAGCAGAGAAAAGAAAACGAAAGAACTATAGCATCAGAAAATAACGAAGCTGGGAAAGGTATCCATTTCTTTCTAGAAGGGAAAGAGAGTTAAGGAGCACAAAACATTCAGAATTCTGTTTTATTTTTTACATAAATTTAAGCTTGAGCTGGACAAGTCAATAAAGTTAACAAGTAAATATTATACACCACTTATTTAGTGGAAACCTTAGATTTAGAGGAAAGGTCCAATAAAAATTCAATACATTGCAGCAAAGGCTGACTTGAGAAAGGTATATACATCAGTCAATCTGACGGAATTTAATTAAGATTGCAAAATTTCATACAGAAGTATAAAAGTTCAAGGTTTCAGGAACTTACAGTCATAGGCTAAATATCCCAAAGGAACAAGATAGAGGCAGTTCCTTAAAGCTACTAAAGAAGTTCTCTGGCCCAAAGCATCACCAAGAGATAGCATTTTAAACCTAATTTGTGAGGTAAAAAAGAGATAGTAAGCCAGCAAAGACAATAAGCTTCTAATCAACAAGGTACCTAGACCCAATACTCTACTATAACGCAGAAAATAAGGTGGTTTGCAGTATCCATACAAGTTTCAAAACAAAGTTCACATGACCTAAACAATCTTAAAGCACTGAAAAGATCATGATGACAAGAAAGTCTACTTCAATTGTTGAATAACTCCGTAAATTTTCACACAAATATCTATCAGAAACATGGACATACCCTCCAGCAGCATAATCATTGCGACACAAGTGTGCGAGAGCCATAAAATGGGGTATTTGCCAGAAATAGAGAGCAGCCGGGAGAATCATCGAGTTAAGAGAAATTTCACCGGAAGCTGCAACCCAACTGAAATGCCCAAAAATAAAAGCTTTAATGCATAATCTGATGTATATTCAAAAACTTAACAATATGCTAAATAGCTGCAAATAATACTTAGAGAATTAAAAGTTTCATCATTATAGAACAATCAAAGAGGTGCCAGTAAGCATTTACTTTAACGACCACTCAACAACTGAAGAGGAACCATTGAGCATCCACCTTAAAGTAGCTTATTTCTTAATCAAGAAGTCATTGATAATTTTTCTTTTTGTTTTGGAGGAGAGTTCAGCAGGAAGGTAATGGTTTGTGATTACAGAAATAATTTCTGACCAAATGTTATATGGTTAAAGATATTAGTCATCTTATCTCATTGATACCCGACAGTGGGAAACTAATTAATCACCAGCGCACTATTTCTTGTCACCATTGAACCATCTCGTACTTGTTGCACTATCCTCCAAAGGAAAAATCACAAATGATTCCGCAATGAAGAATCAGAATTACTCATGCTGAAGTTATACATTATTTGTCAAATATAATGTAGCCCTCTCACAATCCAGAATTTCCAACATTGCAGACTCTTCCAACTTATCTGAGGCTCAAGTCTGCACCTTAACCCCCTGCCCAAATATATACAGATAATCCGTTCTTTTGGACACAAGATAAATCTACCTGCAACTTTATGCCCCTGTGGAGTTAACAGCATAGGGTTTAGGTTATCTTCTTCTCATATGAAGAGACAATAAACATAATTCTAGCCCCAATTTTATGCCCCTGTGCAGTTAACAGCATAGGGTTTACCACTTCTTCTCCGCTTCCAAAGGGACACCGAGAAGTCGAAACATCTAGTATTAGGCTTCAAAACCTCTCGATGGCTAACAGTATCATCACATATTCAGTTTGGCTACACAACCAAGATAGTGAAATGGCCTGTTAGTTACCACCATCTGAAGCACAACTTGCATGCTTATCTGTCAAATATTAATCAAAATGTCCAAAAAACTGGAAGAAATAGCCCTGTTCAACCAAAAGCCCCAACCGGGCACATTCTCTTCCTGCCTCTCACCATTCATTATCAAAGAGACTTCAACCTTTCACTTTGAGGACCTTGTGTACTGTCACCCTTTCTAGTGTCCTGTCCATCCCATCCACTTTACAAGTTTATACATTGCCACAAACAGTTCCATGGAGGTCAAAGTCAAATTAAGAGGACTCATAATCATTCTATCAAAGATCACAAGGTGAGGAAGTGGCGGTGTGGACCCATTGTATGTTTTCACGAAAGGGTTGCTCTTACTATCTTCTTCTCTCAAGCACTGAATACAAATGAGGCTGGAACTGAGTAATGCATAGGATATGACCCTGCCCTAAAGAGTGTCAAATCCATAGGTTAAATCACTCCTGACTCCTTTTATGTACACTTCCATTGTGTTTTTCAGAATAAATAAAGTACAATTAGTTTCTTTCATCATTAAAGGAACACATCGCCAGAAAGGTACATGCACAGCAGCTTCAACATTGACATCCTCAATATATATAACCTACAGAGCTGACTTTTTCTTTAGTTTCATTGATAAGTCCATCACTTGATTCAGCTACCCTGCTTGACCCAGATTGAACCACGTCAACATCAGTTTGATCCATTTTTTTATAGCTAGTTCAGGCATTTGGATCTGCCCTTGTTGGATGGACTGGTCCAATCAGATTATCAAAAGCATTAAATATAACCAAAGTCGAGAATCAGGTCTACATCTAACTTAGATCATGATTCAAGCTCCCATCACATATAGGAGTTTCCTATGCTATGACCACCATGGTCCACACAGCATGAAGATCCTTTAGATAAGAATCTTTTGATTTAACATGTCAAGATTAAGAATAACTTTCAAACTTATTAATCAACAGAATGGCATAGATAAGACGAAGAGAGTTAAGTCATAAAATTACCCAAGAAGGGGCGGAATGGCACCAACAATAGCTCCAACCCAAGTATTTACAGGGTGAATCTGCTTCAGTGGAGTGTATACAAAAGCATAAAGAATAAGATTGGAAGCAGCAAACCCCGCAGCCAATGCATTAGTCTGAAACAACCTTGTCAATAAAACAGTCAAATTAGACCTCCAAGCATAATGAAATGTCAAAGTGAAAGAGATGCACAATATTCTGACTGCCAAGTTTAAAGTACTGCTTTTAGAGCTATTAGGTAATAAATTTGGTCACCTTATATGCCAATAATGCAGTTCCAACTACACCAGCACAAGATGCCCAAGCAACTGCATGAGGTACAGATATCCTCCCTGATGGTAGAGGTCTTTCCTTGGTTCTCTTCATTCTAGCATCATTGTTTATCTCGATGACCTGATTAATAAGGCATATAGAATTAAAAAATTTCTTCTGACGGATTGTTTATCTCCTTCAGAATCAGACAGGCGAGCGAAGCTGCCCATCCCCCCATCCCCCCAAAAAAAAAAAAACATGCGCACACACACAAAGGGATTGTTGACTTTTGACTCCCTCCCTCATCCTCTTGTTAAGTTCATGACAATTTAAAACCTAATATTGACTTAAAGTGGAAAGTAGTCAATAAACTGAAATTAATCAGGGATAGACAACTGAACATCATCATCTCTTAAAAGACAACTACTTTCCTTCTTGATTGGCAACAAAGACCACTAGATATTACAAGCGAGGTTGTTGTAATAGAAATATCCATGAACATCGTCTTCTCTTTAAAAGACCAATACTTTCCTTCTTGTTTGGCAATAAAGACTGCCAAATATTACAAGCGAGGTTGTTGTAATAAAAATATCCATGAATGGCACTGTGCAAATCAAATAGTGAATCGATTAAATTCAATGTGAACTGATTCTTATTGAGTATGTGAATGGAAATAAAAAAAGAAATTGCAAACTTTGGTTACCAGATAATTCGATCACAATAACTGATTGAATAATTAGCTAAATTTCAATTGAGTGTGACAATTATATTTACCTAGAATCTTATGTCCTAATGACATTGCTGACTTGGATTCTGAACTCAAATGATAGGTTGAACCATCATATCAAGGCTAAAGCAATCATTGAAGATGCATTCACTCAATTACATATGATAGGATACTCATATAACCATCCTAACTTTTTCCCTATCTCCCTTTAGAAACATTTGTTCCAACCAATCAACAGCAGAGTGAGAAGGAAGCAAATGACATATGGCCAAATTCGTGTTGCACATAAAATCAATTCATTAGAGTCTACGCTTTTAAAGCCTGGTGGTTACAATTTGCATCTCTTTGATTGAAATTGTCCAGTTCCCTAAGATTTGTCTCTGAGAGACTATCTTCCTTGGAACTCGATTAATGCAAATAGTCCTGATTATGCAGTTTCTGCTTCCTTTTGTGCCTTCTTTTCTGAACAGTTTTATTGGTGACTATGCGGCGTTGCAAACTTAAGACTTTCAGTAAAGCTGCAGGCATCCCTCATGAGGCAATCTTTTGGGTTCTTCATATTGGTCAAAAAGGTCATTCAGCTAGAAAGAAGCCCAGAAAAAGCAAATGCGAATAGTCCTGAACTTTTTCTACAAGTTAATTCCCAGTCCTGACACAAACCCACTACTTTTCTGTTCCTAATCAAGGGTATGTTCGCCAAAGCATAAACAAGTGCTTTTCCCTACTACTTGCTTTCCTCTGAAAATTTAGAAAGAAAAAAAATGATGAGAATAATAATCTTATAAAGTATGAAAAAATGACAGATAATCCAGCATGTCAGTTTGAATATTTTGACATATTTTAGGTGTTCCAAGTTAAAGGAAAGTCAAATTTTGAAAACTGTAGGACTTTAAAAAATAGAAAGTTTAATGTTAAAATCATTCCAACGAGATCCCACATTGAAGTATAGAATTTTATTCAAGGATGCCATTTTCGCTATGAAATGTGGAAGAACAACAGGGTTGCAGGGATTTACCAAAAAAAAAAAAACAACAGGGTTGCAGGGCACTAGGTGAAATCATTGCTTGGAATGATTGGCTAGTTAGTCCACGCTTTTATTCACGTTTTAGAGGGATCTCATCAGCAAGGGAACTTAAATTAAAAATTATTACCTCACAGAGGGTTTTATTTCTAGGATGTTTGTTTTTTGGGGAAAAATGAAAGAAAGGGACTTCTATTTACTAATGATCAACATGTTTACATTTTCGAATGGCTTAGTTATAAGAAAAGGTGATGCGTGAAGAGACTAGTGATGAAGGGAAAGTCTTGTAGTGAGTAATTTCAAGTCAGATGATACATGCAACATGCTTGGTTCTTCCATAGGATTTTTTGGAGTTTGATCAAATTTTCTTCTAAACTGGTTTTAGTCTTGTTGAACCTTTTCCAATAACCTGAGTTTTACTTAATACATAAAAGACTACGTGATGGAACAAGGATCTCTCATTAAACACCTGCAATCTCATTATACATAGCAACATGAAGCTTCAATGAAATGCTAAATGTCTATGTTCTGGGACACTCTCTTGTCTAAGAAGAGATGCATAATAAACGCCCTCATACTAAAACATCAGTTAACCAGAAAAATTATCCACTCGACAGTTTACTAAACTCACAGATACCCAATTATCACAGCAATGAGAATTCTATTAAAATTTCCCACCTGATTTAAGGAGTTTGCAGCAGCTGCGACCATCATGGTGCCACCACATGTCCAACAAAGCCCTGGAATGTCAACCGCACTTCCACTTCCAAGAACAAACCCAGTTCCAGAGGTAGCAACAACTAACAAACTAGAGGGAGGGAGGGGAGAGAGAGAGGGGAAGAGAGAGAGAGATTTTAGTTCTGCACACAACAAGAACAGTATAACATGAACGTGAAACTTGTCTATGCTCTAAATTAACTACCCTCATTCAGCATGTCCAGGCAGGTATCAATCAAAAGTAACCAGCAAAGAGGTTCTTTCTTTGTCACCAGGGATTCCCTAACTGCTCTATAAGTACGAATCAAATTCTTTGAGAACCATGCAAGGGAATAAGCATCCAAGCACTACCTTATGGGTTGGTTGGCAGACACAAAAGTTTGATTCGATATAGATACAACTGAAGCGGTACCATCGCTCAAGGAACAGTGTATGCTTTGTGAAGTAGTTTGGATAATTCCAAATATAAGCTGCTCAAGGACTCTAAATAAAATGGCAAGATCAGCATATGTAGCTGGGTAAAATGAAAACTCCACAAAGGCAAATGTTCAGTTCACCAGCGACCTCCTAATTAAGAAAATTCTCCCCCATAACAAGTAGTAAATATAATATAATGCATTCTCAAGTGCGCGCGCACATCCTTATATGATCCGCCGCAGCAGCTTGTAACTTAGGATCCCGCATAACAGATCAAAAATCTCAAAATATCAGATCAAAGCAAAAACACGACGGTTGTTGTCCATAAGAACTGTGCCATGGTTTTCGTCATAGTCGAATTCAGCAGTCAAAGAAAATGCAGAGAACACACAAATCCTTATGTGATCCGCCACAGTAGCTTGTAACGTAGGATCCCGCATAACAGATCAATAATCTCAAAATATAAAATCAAAGCAAAAAGACGACAGTTTTTGTCCATGAAAACTGTGCCGTGGTTTTTGCCATAGTCGAATCCAGCCGCCAAAGAAAATGCAGAGAACCACCCAGGGCAGTCATCAAGTTAACGGCGACTCGGGCAAGTCGTTCAAGCTACCAAATTTCGAGAAACCAAGAACATCTTCCCTCCATTAATAAGAAAAGCAAATCCAGATCCCAAAATCCCCGAATTAAACAAACCAGAAAGAGACAAAAGACGTTTCACCTGAGGCGAGCCTTCGACAGCTCCCAATAGCACCGCCCATAGTGACGGGCCAGGTCCAACGCCTCCCTCGCCCTCCAAGAAGCAAGCGAAGAGACGTCGAAGGCAGCCGCAGCGACAGCAGCGGGACAAGAGGAGGAGGCAAAACCCCTGACTCCATCGGCTCCGGCGATAATCCCTACCCCTGACGTCGCCGAAACCGACGGATTCGGATGCGACGGTGGCGCCGCGGCAGAGGGGGGTGAGGATGATTCGGAGAGAGTCTGGAGGGGTCGTGTGGCGATACTGTAGTGGTGGGTCGAAGACGACGGCGACGACAATGAGAGGAGTCTCCTCGCGGAAGAGAAACTCAGGGAGCTCCTCCACATGGCGGCGGCGGCTACGACGAGGGGAAGAAGCCGGAGAACAGCCCGTTCTGCTCGAGTCTCCGGAAGCCGCGAGGCGACTTGAGAAGACGCGCTGCTTTACTGGGGCCAGCGAAACTACAGCGTTTTAACTGCTCTACAAAATTCGACAGCGATGAAGTCGAAACGCACCGTATCGGTTCATCGGTGCGGTCGCTCGGCTCATCCTTGTTTTTTTAACGATTGAGAAATTGACGTTCGGGTCTTTTCGTTCGGGTCGAGTCCTTGGTGGTCGGGCTATATCGCGACGCCTCCGGCGTAGTCTTCGAAGTCCTTATGCACACCGTTTCTATCGTAAAGAGAAGACGTCGGGGAAGTCATGTCTAACGGTAGTGGTGACGGTGATGGGCTTCCAGTTCGGTGCTAGCCGCCGGTCGTAGTGATCAAGAATGGTCTTGTTCTTGGATCTAATGGGAGATGGTGGCGAGAGACTGCGGCTTGCGATGGTGAGTGAGGGTCGAAGGACATGGTCGCACAAGAAAATGAGGAGAAAAAAAGAGGGGGGAAAATAGAGAAAATTAAGGGAAAAAGTAACTTGAAAATTTTCATTATGTCTTTTTTTTTTTGGGTCGAAGACGATTTGCATTATGTGAAGAGGCTGACAGGATCAGAATCCTGATCTGGATCTTGTGACGAAAGGCCAGCATGATCCTAATCTTTTGACGAAAGGCTGGCAAGATCTTAATTTTCTGACGTCAGAGGATCCGGCAAAATGGATCGTTTGATTTGAATCGGATGGCTCCTTTTATTAGAGATGAATTTTTTTTTTTTGAAAAATTATCAATCGTCCGATCTGAATCGATGAGGTAAGCTGTTCCATTTTCTGTCTATGTTAAAAGGCCGGCAGTTTTCCTGATGTCAAAAGGCCCGCTGCCGGTGCAGACTCTATAGCCATGTCAGATATACAACAGAGGACTCGATGCTTTCCTCAATTAGAAAATGACATTGAATTCAATTAAAAAAATTGATATACTAATTTAAAATAAAAAAAAAAGCCGCCGACGATGTGAATTATCAACCAAAAAATTCTAGAACTATGGCCCAATAGTATCTGCTTTCATTTAATATTCATTCAACTACGATTCGTCCCCCCAATGAATCATTCTCATATTAAGTGGTTTATAAACAATGATACTACCCCTTTAGACTTGCAAAATCCCCTCGTCCTTAAATCTTGAAAAGGTAAAGATTTACTTTTGACTCAACGAGACATGTACCAGGTGAGCATTGAATGGGGTGCTAAAAAATTCGCGAACGCCCCATGGTTAGCAAAGCAAAACAAATAAGGTGGACAAATGAATAGTTCAACATTATCTGGGTGATGACGATGGGTTATGGGTCACTTGATAACGTGTCACGTGACCCGGATCCTTGAGATTGGACGGTCTCCCATTTAATATGGGGCAAATACTTTGGGAGAATTTTTTTCTTGTATAAAAACCATGGCCGTCCGATCTCCCATCGGACAGCCCTGATTTGTACCCGGGCAGGGAATCCAAACCCATGATGATGGGGACTGGTGAATGGTGAGACACAAAAGAATGCTTGAAGAATTTAACCAGAAAAGGACTCAAAAAGCATGCTTGATCTGCTAACGAAGGATACATCATGACACAAAAATGAAAAAGAAGGAAGAAGAAAGAAAGAAAGAACTGAAGGCATTGCAGATTAGCAGGATCAAAAAAATAATCCACAGCTTCCAGTTCAGTGCCAATCTATGCCGCCTATCGTGGTAGATCCCATCCCTTCCCACACTTCACTCTTCCCTACCTCCTCACTCTCAAAGCCCTCCATGCCACTGTCCCAAAAGCCTCCACCATTTGCATCTGGCAGAGAACATCAAACAAAAAATGTTGCCTGAACAAGTTAGTCATGGCCAAACTTCAGCGTTTCGCCGGAAAAAGAAAATTCAATTCCGCTAAAGAAAACTTCAGAGAACTAGAACCATCATCAGATGACATGGTTTCTGATGCTTTAATTGGTAGGATAATTTAAAGACTTACAGTGGTTATAGAGAGGCCTTCTTTTCTCGTTCCGGCCAATACTCTCTGCCTTCTTTTGCTGCTTGGGACTCCGAGCTTGTCCCAGAACTACCACACGCTTCAAAGGAGCAACAATTCCACCTTGCAAGTAATACATGGAGTAAGTTATGCATATATTTCGAACAGTAAGAAGTATATACAGATATGATCAGGGCAATCTCAGATGTCATCATGGGTATTAAGGTAAGGCTTGCTTGCAAAGTTGATTGCATCTTGATTTCTAGTATTCATCTCGGTCATACACGAAGCAATATCTTGATTGCATGAAATACCACATGGTAATGAAAGAGGGAAAAGAAGTGTGCAGTTTACAATGTCAAATTTAAAAATCCAGTGGCTATGTTATCGAAGTTATCATATAATTTCATAAGCTTAGTAGATTTGCACGATATCTATGTCTAGCCAAACAAGCCAACACCAATATCTTGAATTCAGAATTCACTTGCAGGTGCAAGATAGGATCAACCAAGCCACTAAAAATTGGCAATCAGGGAAATGAAACCACTGAAAAACCATGATGGAGTTCCAGTGTTGCTCTTCCAGGAAAGTTCTAGTGATCCCATGACTATGATGTGTCAGTTTATGCTGATTATGCAGCTTTCATGCCCTATTCAGGGTTTTGCATCACACTTTTCCCAGTTTAGAGGAGCTCTGTCCGTTGACAACTGAGGAAACATAGGGGCTTAAATGCCCATCATATTCAGCACATGTGCCTAGAAAGAGTTTTGGTTTGACTGCAGCCTCAGGTAGGTAGGTTACTTTAATCCAATCAGTCATAGACTTGCTTATTCACTATCTTTCAAAGCCCTCTGAAACTTAATTTCTTCAATCAGCAGAGCTTGTTAAACATGGCTGCTGATGGATAGTAAAAACTAAGGTGATGGTGATTTTGTGAGTTGTTAATCCTGTAGATAAACGTGAAGGCCTTAATGATAGACTAGACTTATGCTTGAAGAACCAAATCTAGAGATAAAGGACTAATCTTTTGCTATCATTTGTTGCATCAGATCACCCAAAAGTGTAGTTAGAACGTTCATGGTACCAAGGTTTAAAGGGTTGGCACTGAGATGAAGGCACCAACCTTCAAAAGGTTTCCTTCTCTTTCTGGACTCTCTCCCTTCATTAATTTCTACAGAGTCTCCAACCTTATGGGAGCTGGTTGCAACATTCCGATCTTCTCCACTTTCTTTACAAGTAACCTTGAACTGCTGAAAGACAGCTTTATCGACAATGTGCTTCTTTTCCTCCGATGCTTTCTTTTTGCAGTCCTGCAAATTGCCCAACTCACTCGCATCTCTAGCAGCGAGGAGTGTTGAAAAAGGCTTTACCTTTCCCTGCCAAGGATAGAGCTTCCCTCTCTTAATCAATTGATTATTAAGGCCACTGAAGATGATTAAGTGGAAAGGAGCATGTATTCGAACCAATTGGGCCTCGCCACAAAATCAAAATGACCATACGAAAATGAGTGGAAGAACAATTCATATCCAGTCAAAGGCCACATCTTTCTTCTTGTTTCGCAATTTCTCATAAATAAGTTAAGCTATTGCGAAGAAGAAATAGTCCCAGACTAGGCAAGTGCGCATTTTACATGCAAATTGGACACTGAATCGAAGGATAAAAGAGAAGGAAAAAGAAAAAGAATCATCCTACACACAAACACAGAGAGACTTAATCATCGCATGGGTGGACTGTGATCGGTCTCTACAATCAACAGAGTCAAAACGAACTTCGGCTTCTTATAACTCTCATCTGTCAGGAAAACAAAGGGAATATCTGCAATGCCCACGCAGAGACGGTAAAAACAGTCCTACACAATTGATTCATCATTCCCAATGCGGCTTCCCCAACACCCTGACGGCCAAGTAGAATACGACAGGACTTCAAGAGTTTCCTTCACTTTCTCGGCAAACAAATACAAGGTTGCAGACAAGCTGTACCTGAACCGTGCCCGGGGAAGCAGAGGTTCTTCGCAGTTTCCGGTCGAGAAACTCGGTCAGAGAGACGCGCGACGAGCCCGCTTTCTGGTCTCCGTTCGCACCGTCCTTGGCGTCCCTGCTTCTGATCTCACGACCCAGCAAGAAAGAACCCAGAAGAAGGAACCCAGAGGCATGCATCAACATCGACAGCATAGCAAATTTGAAGGATCGGGAAAAGTAGGTACGTGATGGGGTTAAGCCTTACGGGTTGGAAGAACGAAAGAGGGCCAAGGACTTGATCGAACGCTGCCCGAATGCTTGGAATGCAGAATCTCTGGAGCTCATTTGCGCTTGAGACAAGAACTCTTCGGGTGTTTCGATGTTGTGTTTTTTGAGCTCGAAATCTTGGCTTCCATTCGCGCTCTGAGTTTTATGGCGCGATCAGTTGAAATGAAAAGGAATTGGAAGAGGGGTCCACGTGCTATTGGGCCTACCGATCCAAGTATAATGGGCTCGACCATGATCGACTGGAGGTTGTATGGGGTAGAACAAAAATACACAAACCGCTAATTTTTTTTTTGGATTTTTCTTTTATTTGCGTCCAAATTCATATATTTTTTTTCCAGACAGAAAAAGGAAATTCTTATCCAAAAGACAATACATGTAATTAGGAAATTTTAACTTTTACCGAGCAGACAGAGGATCTTTAGAAACTCTTGTTAGCAAAATGTTCAATGAGCTATACTTAGTGATCGATAAAACAAAAATGGATACGGTTAAAATTAGGATATAGATAAATTTTAACTTATTTAGTATTTGGTTATTGTCCAAGTCAAGATTAGGCCAAACAAATAGAGACAAAGTCTGGATTGAAAAAATTCCATGTGAAGGGGTGAGACCAATTTGGATAAGATTTTTTTTGGAGATAGTGCTACTTTAAATCCTATGTGATTATGTCCACTCCTTTTTTACTATATAGACAAAATTTCCCTTAATGGTTTTGATAATTGCATAGTTTTCTTTCACCTAGTTATTTTCCTCTCATGATTTTCCATCAAATTCAAACTTGTTGCCATTTAGAAAATAAAAACAGCCTCTTATTCATCATTAGTCTTACCACATATTATTTATATATAATCTATTCTATCTGAATAGTTTAATTTATAGGTGAAATTTTTATTTTGTTAATCTCATTAGGATAACAAGAACCAAGTCTATCTATTTACTATATCAAGGAATTTTTTTTCTTTACTATTGGCGAGATGTACAGGTAGCAAAATAGGTTAAAGACCAATATTTTAACTCATATTAAATAATATGAGTCATAAAGGTTTAATTCAAAACGTTAAATGGGTGTGTTTGGTAACCATTTTCGTTTCATAAACTGTTTTTTTAATGAGTTTTTTTTAAAACGATTATCGGATGAGTTTTTGGGAAGAGAAATGCGTTTAATAATTGTACAAAATTTTTGTCCCCGGAATAGAAAAAGAATAGAAATGCGTTTAGTAATTGCACAAAATTTTTGTCATCAGATTTTTTTTCATTTAATTTAAAAATGTTATTGAAGACAATAGCTTGATTTATGAGATGCTTTTCTATTATCTAAGAAAATGACTTCTACAAATTGAATCCATGCCTTCATAAAAAAAAAAAAAAAACTGTCAGGTGGACGATTTGCTAGGTGGATGACCAAGAGTAAATAAAAGGATGTGCACAATTTTCTTGCTGTTCACAAGTGAGTTCTACATGACATTCAAAGCTGGTTCTTCTAAGGAAATTATTTTTACTTGAACACAAGTTGCATTTAAAGTAATAACTGGGTACTTTACATTTTAGCTTTCCAAAAGTTGAGAGCCAAGCATTTTTTTTTCGTTATTTTCAAGAATGAGGGACATAAATGAACATTTAGAGAGACATACCATAAAACATTGCACGTGTCCAATTTGCCAAAATCATTAAGTAGAAAAAAAAGGAATGCAATTAACTTGATCAAATGAAAATTTGATTGCCATAGAAAACATATACATGTAATGTCAAAGAAAGAACTTAAGAAGATTATAAACAAAACTATTGAACAATATTGTAGGACCCTTCAAAGCAAACAAGTTTGCTTGGGGGCTTTAAAATATATAATCGGCTCAAGATGACACCTTCTAATACAATAGCCGCTCACAAATATGTAGTGTAATGGGGTGTTAGACGAGCATGAAAAATTTATAAAAGTCGAAAACATAAAGTCATGGAAACTCAGGCATATTGTGGTCCCATGCCATTTGATTTGCAATAGCATATTTATCTTAGCTATCTCCTCATCAGAAGTATCATCTTCACCTTCCACTTCTCTAGGTCCAAATGGGTACTTTAGATCTCCATATAAGGAAAAGTTTATATCCATCATGTCTTCATCATGAATATAATTATGTAGAGTGCAACATGCAATTACAATAAGCACTTACTTTTGAATTGAAAAAGGAGGCATATGTCTAAAAATAAAGAATTTATTCTTTAATGCCCCAAATGCCCTCCCCATGACATCTCTTATTGAAGAGTGTTTATGGGTGAACAATTTTCTTGTTGTTATGGGGTGTCTCCCTATACCACTGTACTCGTTTAGATGATGTCGTTCACCTTTAAATAGAATTAAGAATTCCCAAAGTGGTGCATAATTGGAATTAACCACGTAGTATTTTATGATATGCAATTGCAATAAATAATAAAGAAAATTACTTCTTTTAGACAAAGTAAATATCGGGTGGTGGTCGAGGGAACTGTAATCGAGGAGTCTCAAGTGTTGCCAAGAGGACTCAAAAATCGTTCATAGATCCTTTCCACCCAGCATACACAAAAGTATGATGTTGGACAAGTCCAATTCTCCTTTCAATTGTGGTTTTGATGAAAGCCACTCTTCATGGGATATCAGCACATACTCGTTCCACAGCTTTGTTATAAAGAGTCTACTCCAACTCAAGCATGACATTTAGGACTATCATCACGGCAACAATAGAAAATAGATCCTCTGGTCCTTCTATGACCTATGAAGTTGCATAGGATTGACTTTCCTTAAATTTTGATCATCCTTTCAAAATGCTTTCCAGGCATTAGAAATGTCAACTAATTATTCTCCTTTTGATATTTAGAGTCCTATCCAAGTTGTGATTGTTATGAACTAGAATGACAGTATTTTTACTATTGAATACTTCCGCATCAAGGTGGTGCTCAGTAAAGTTCTCTAGATTCCCTCCATCACAAAAAGCATTGTCATCTTCATCTAACATAATAAATTCTTTAGCATTTTCGATCACATACTCCTCAGTAGCATGTGTATTCCCAAATACAATGGAAACCCATCCTTCTTGAATTTTGTCCACTCCTTATTATCATGTGTTTTTCACAATGATGATATACGTCAGAAATATGATAGAACATCTTAACACTTATATATACAATCATCTTAAAATGACAAAAAGTAAAATGATACATTGATGAATGGTTCTTATATACTCGGATCATTGACAACAATTATTTTATTCACATGGTCTCAGCCAAATTCGGATTGTGAAATAATTTTCTTGAAACTAGAATATTGTCTTCTTAGTTTGTTTATCTTGTTTTTCAACTATACTAAGGTACATTAGAATCCAGATTACTTAGTGAATTCAGCTCGTATGTTATTCCACCTTACTTTGTTAAACGTATAAGTGGTGCGATTTCCCTTTTTTACCTCTTCTACCAAAATACTTATAAAGAGGTTGGTTGAAAAGTTTCTGTCCATTATGTCTTCATCACAAATATAATTATGTAGAGCGCAACATACAATTACAATAAGTGCTTACTGTTGAATTGAAAAAGAAGGCATGTATCCCAAAATGAGGAATCTATTCTTTAATGCCCCAAATGCCCTCTTAATGCCATCTCTTAGTGAAGAGTGTTTATGGTCGAACATTCTCTTGTTGTTCTGGGGCGTCTCTCTGTACCCATGTACTTGTTCATATGATACCGTTTACTTTTAAATTAAGTTAAAAATCTCAAAAGTGATACATAATTAGAATTGACCACGTAGTGTTTGCCTATAACAACGCATTTGCCTATAATAGCGTATATTTAAATCTGTTACGACATGCAACTGCAATAAATGGTAAAGAAAATTACTCATTCTAGACAAAGCAAATAAATGGTGGTAGTCAAGGGAATTGTAATGGAGGAGTCTCAAGTGCTGCCAAGAAAACTCAACAATCATTCGAAGATCCTTCCCATCCAGTATGCACAAAAGTAAATTTCCTATTAAACGAACCAACGCACATCACATTTTGAGTGATAATACCTTTCTTGCCTCTAAATGGAATTTGCTTTGATACAGGGACGGAAGCACTAATGTGGGTGCCATCTATAACACCTATGCAACCTTATAGTTTTATGAAACACTAATGTTATACAAGAGTATAAGTGATATGTATTTGATGATCATACCTTGAAGTAACGTCTATGGGTAGGATTCATAAGAATCTCCTCCGGGACAACATTTAAAGAATATGTTTGATAACCTCTTTTGATAGTTTTATAATTTCTTTCAACATTATAGTGAAATACTTGTTAATTGTTTTTCCTGAATGCTAGAATCTCTCGCATAAAGTTTTGATGAAAGTGACTGACCAAAAATAAGAATATCCCAACTTGTTCACCTATCCTAACATACTGACTATCTTTTCACTAACATACAACTTTCATTATTTCACATAAGTTCAAATATATATATATGTTTCTCCATCTAGAATACATTTATTATTCCTAATGGGCTCTCTCATATGTAAGGACTTTTCTAACATAGCAATGAACAGAAATGATATATTTATGTCTTCCTCAAACTCATCGAAATCATGTTGAACTGGTGCTACCTACTCGCTAGATACATTATTTGATCCCCCTTCCATGGTACCTATGCCATCAAACAACTACATGAACATCAATAGATGACTTCTACATCTAAAACCAATAGACTAATAACATAAGTCATAAAGTGACAACAAACCAAATATAAAAATATCACGCAATTCATCAATACCATATCACCAAGTGATTTTAATAGTCTCAACTAATAATATAAATTATAGATTTGAAAGCAAATCAAATATAAAAAAAATAGTGAAACCAAATTTAAAAATCCCACATAATCAATAGTACATTTCTTCTTCTTTAAATTTGTGGCTTTGATGAAAGCCACTCTCCATGGGGCATCGGCACATGCTCGTTTCATAGCTTTGTTATAAAGAGTCTCCTCCAACTCAGGCATGACATTTAGGACATCCATAATAGCAACAATAGAAAATGGGTCCTCAGGTGCTTCCATAACCTATGAAGTTGTAGATGATTGACTTTCCTTAGATTTGATCATCCTTTCAAGGCTTTGTAGGCATTAGAAATGTCAACTAAGTTACTCTTTCTTCACCTATTGATATTTGCAGTCATATCCAAGTTGTGTTTGTTATGAATCGGTATGGCAGTATTTTTACTAATGGATACTTTCTCATCAAGGTGGTGCTTAGCAAAGTTCTATAGATTCCTTCCATCACAAAAAGCATTGTCATCTTCACCTGACACTATAAATTTTTCAATATTTCCAGTATCCCTAAATATAATGCATAGATCGGGATACTAAGGAAATGCATCATTCTTGAAATTTTCCCACTCCTTATTATCATGTGTTTTTCACAATGCTAATATACATCAACAATATAATCAAACATCTTAAAACTTATAACTACAATGCTCTTAAAATTACAAAAAGTTAAATGAAAGCTTGATATATGGTTTCCATATACTTGGATCATCGGCAACAACTACTTTATTCACATGATTCTAGCCAAATCTTCCCATATATTGATATGAGTGGAGACGAACTCCCTTAGATTGGATCAAGATGAGCCGAGCTCTATTAAATTGCTCTAAGAGGACACGAATTCCCATAGATTAGTGCAAGATTTAACGTACTTCTTGAGATTGGACCAAGAGAAGACGAACTCCCTTCGATTAATCAAACTTCCTTAGATTGGTCCAAGAGGAGACGAACTCCCTTCGATTGGACCAAGATGAGACAAACACCCTTAGATTCGACCAAGAGGAGATGAACTGGGTTAGATTGATCCACGAGGAGACCAACTCGGTTAGACTGGCCTTGAGGAGATGAACTCTCTTAGATTGGACAAAAAGGAGGCGAACATCCTTAGATTGGATCAAGAGGAGACAAACTCGTTTAGATTGGTCCAAGTGGAGGCGAACACCCTCAAATTGGTCCAAGATGAATGCTTGTGTTATTGTCCGATTTTCAAGTCGTTGACCTTGTAAATAAATGAGCCAAGCACTATGATTGTGGCAGTTTCCCTTTACCTATCTCTTACACACTGGGGAAGTGGAACGTCCTTTTTCTTGCGGGTAAAAGAGAGAGATTAAGCCGTGGATCGTCGTTCACAAAACCTTTTGTCTCCTCTTTGTTGGATTCAAAGTCCTTCTTGCCCATGATTTTGATAAGACAAGGGTGCTCAAACAAAGAACATAAAACTTAACTTGATCCAATTCATTGCACTACATAAATATTAAATTGATCCAATTCATTGCACTACATGAATATTGAACTTAACTTGATCCAATTCATTGTGATAACTGATAAAATTACAACTTTTAGAATCCATCATAATATAGCCATCAATGAGTTTGGCATAGCATAAAACAACTACATAAAACAAATGTCACACAACTAAACTACTTATTGGTCATGGTTCCAGTCCTTGTTCGTTATCTTCTTTTTATACTTGCACTTTTTGGCTTTAATTCTTCAGCGGATGTAGCGTTGCCACTTACGACTTTGCCTGGACGTCTTTGAACCTACAGAATAAAGAATAATATATATAAGTGAATGTTCAACATAAATAAAATCTACGTATATACTTTAAGTTGTTCAACATAAACAAAATAATAAAATAAAATATAGTACTTGAAGCTTAGGCCTTTGCAAAGCGGTAGCTCGCCAAGATGAAGTTGCAGGAGAAAATGCAGCAGCTGTAGCTTGAGAAGCTATTGCTGCAGCAACTTCATAAGTAGATGCGGCTGCTTCTGGGGATGATGCAGCTTGAGAAGCTGCCGCGGCTGCTGCAGCTTGTTAAGCTGCAACAATCAAACATCTTAAAACTTATAACTATAATGCTCTTAAAATTACAAAAAGTTAAATGATAGCTTGATATACGATTTCCATATGCTCGGATCATCGGCAACAACTGCTTTATTCACATGATTCTAGCCAAATCTTCCCATATATTGATATGAGTGGAGATGAACTCCCTTAGATTGGATCAAGATGAGCCGAGCTCTATTAAATTGCTCTAAGAGGACACGAATTCCCATAGATTAGTGCAAGATTTAACGTACTTCTTGAGATTGGACCAAGAGAAGACGAACTCCCTTCGATTAATCAAACTTCCTTAGATTGGTCCAAGAGGAGACGAACTCCCTTCGATTGGACCAAGATGAGACAAACACCTTTAGATTCGACCAAAAGGAGATGAATTGGGTTAGATTGATCCACGAGGAAACCAACTCGATTAGACTGGCCTTAAGGAGATGAACTCTCTTAGATTGGACAAAGAGGAGGCGAACATCCTTAGATTGGATCAAGAGGAGACAAACTCGTTTAGATTGGTCCAAGTGGAGGCGAACACCCTCAAATTGGTCCAAGATGAATGCTAGTGATATTGTCTAATTTTCAAGTCGTTGACCTAGTAAATAAATGAGCCAAGCACTATTATTGTGGTAGTTTCCCTTTACCTATCTCTTACACACTGGGGAAGTGGAACATCCTTTATTTTACGGGTAAAAGAGAGAGATTAAGATGTGGATCGTCGTTCACAAAACCTTTTGTCTCCTCTTTGTTGGATTCGAAGTCCTTCTTGCCCATGATTTTGATAAGACAAGGGTGCTCAAACAAAGAACATAAAACTTAACTTGATCCAATTCATTGCACTACATAAATATTGAATTGATCCAATTCATTGCACTACATGAATATTGAACTTAACTTGATCCAATTCATTGTGATAACTGATAAAATTACAACTTTTAGAATCCATCATAATATAGCCATCAATGGTTCCAGTCCTTGTTCGTTATCTTCTTTTTATACTTGCACTTCTTGGCCCTAATTCTTCAGCGGATGTAGCGTTGCCACTTACAACTTTGCCTGGACATCTTTGAACCTACAGAATAAAGAACAATATATATATAAGTGAATGTTCAACATAAATAAAATCTACGTATATACTTTAAGTTGTTCAACATAAACAAAATAATAAAAGAAAGTATAGTACTTGAAGCTTAGGCCTTTGCAAAGCGGTAGCTCGCCAAGATGAAGTTGCAGGAGAAAATGCAGCAGCTGTAGCTTGAGAAGCTATTACTGCAGCAACTTCATAAGCAGATGCGACTGCTTCTGGGGATGATGCATCTTGAGAAGCTGCTGCGGCAGTAGCTTAATAAGCTTCAGCTGCTACAACAGCTGAATAAGGAATCACTGAAGCTGTTGGGAACGCATGTTGTGAAGAGGTTGGGGATGTTGTTGTATGTTGCGAAGCAACTTGCCTAGCTGGACATGTCACACTATTGTGTTCTTTCTTTTTGCAAGTTCGACATGTCATCTTCATTCGTCTCCTGGACATCCTACTTCCATTTGCAACCTCTCCTTCCTTCCTTGTCCTTTTTTGTTTGCGTCTACCGGCTTTCACCTTGGATGGAAGTGGTTCAGGTGCCTCCTTATTATATTTTTTCCAAAATTTCTCTCCTCGAATAGGCAGTCATGTTTTGGCATGTGGTTAAGAATGTGTCCTTCTTATAACAAATATTCGCATATTCATATGTATCTACCTATTTATGGTGTAATGCGAAAATGGCATGAGGGCAAGGAATGCCAGAAAGCTACCGCCTCCTGCAACTACATTCTCTCTTGAAAACATCTACTGCGTGCTTATCCCCCTTATCTTTATCCATAATCTCATAGCCATTGTCACCATTCCATATCACTTCACAATAAGCCGTAGCTTTTCTATTTTCTTCCATCTTTTTCACAATTCTTGGACCACACTCCCTCTTCCACCGGGCACATACATCCCTCTGTGTGAGCATCCTTGTCATCATCAATATCCGCAAATCCTCTAGCATACTGTATATAGACTTACACCTAGCATCTATGATTCTTCTGTTAAATGCCTCACATAGATTGTTGTCAACAATATCACATTTCACCTCAGTAGAAAAGAATGCCCTAGACTAGTGCTTAGGCTCTGTTTGAACCAGGTCATGATACGCAGTTGGACTGATTTCCCTCATTGCTTGAGTATGCTCATCAAACTCCACCATAGTATTACTCTTAGCACACTGCCAAAATAATCTTTGCATCTGAATGTCCTTCCACTTCTTGCCCCAGTTGGCATAAATGTGTCTAGCATACATTCTATGCTTGGCCGTAGGTAACATCGTCTCAACAGCTTGTATCAGCCTCTACAAAATTGTTGTTTTCTTTACTTTATTGTTGTACTTGTTGCTGTAGAACAGAACATACATCAAGAACATAACAAGCTTTTGCTGTATTTGTGCAGCGAATTACAGCAACACAGCAAAAAACAAAATATACAGCAGGAACGCAGCAATGGAAGGTAAAAACTGCATTAACATTAATTTTGGAAAAACTGTCTTAAATATAAACTAAAAGTAACACACTTGAACAACAAATTACTGCACAGCAGTTACTAAAACATGAATTACCACTTTTCCCACTAACTCCTAAAATATAGGACATGACTTAAACAGAAAAATAACTACTGCAGACCTTAATTCATCAACATTCTCCTCTCGAATCAAGTGCTGCATACTCCTAGCTTAGTTATAAGAAACTCAAAATGACTAACATGAAACGATTTGGTAAACACATATGTAGTTGGATCTTCTGAGCTGCTATACACTAGCTTAACTTCTCCAGACTTTTGCACTTCTATTAGGAAATAATATTTAACTTTAAAGTGTTTAGTCTGTCCATGAAACACCGGGTTCTGCGAGATAGCTAGAGTAGTTTGATTGTCTACAAGAATCTCTATGCCTTCCTCTTACTCTAAATGCATATCATTCATTAGCTTCTTTAACCATAAAGCCTGATTCACAGCTGATCTTGCTGCAATGAATTCAGCTTCAATAGTTGACTGAGCCACTATTTCTTGCTTCTTTGAACACCAAGAGAAGCAAGCTGAACAGAAAGTGAAATAATATCTTGAAGTGCTCTTCATATCATCATCTGAACCAGCCTAATCACTGTCTGAATATCCCAACAACTTGAAGTCTTGAACTTTGCTGAACTTTACCCCAAATAACAAAGTTCATTTCAAGTACCTTAATACTCTCTTTGCAGCTACTATATGCAACTTACTTGCACAATTTAGAAACTGAGACAAGACACTTACTGGAAATAAGATATCTGGCCTAGTTGCGGTTAGATACATAAGACAACCAATTAAACTTCTATAAACTCTTTCATCTGTAGCTTTAGAACCATCTTTCTTTTGCAACTTTTCATTCTTAGCCATTGGAGTAGTCACACTCTTGCACTCCTCCATGCTAAATCTCTTCAAGATCTCCTTCAAGTACTTCTTTTGACAAATAAAAACTTCATTCTGAGTTTGCTTAACTTCCATCCCCAGAAAGTATGTCATTTCACCTAGATTGGTTATCTCAAACATCTTCATCATCTCATGTTTGAATGCAACAATCTGATCTTCATTACTTCCTGTCACAAGCATATCATCTACATAAAGAGATACAACCACCAAGTCAGCTTCTTACTTTCGAATATACAAGGTAGATTCACTAAGGCTTTTCTCAAAGCCTAAACTCAGCAAGTATTCATCCATCTTGCTGCATCATACTCTGGGAGCTTGGCTTAATCCATAAAGCGCATTCTTCAGAAGATAAACTTTCTCCTCCTGGCCTTATATAAAAAGCATTCAGGTTGCTTAACAGTGATTTCTTCTTGCAACACTCCATTTAAGAATGTAGACTTCATATCTAGATAATAAACTTTCCAGCCTTGTTGATCTGCCACTGCAAGTATCATTCTGATGGTGTCTAGCCTTGCTACTGGAGCAAATGTTTCTGAAAAATCTACTCCCCAGACTTGAGCATATTCCTTCACCACCAGCCTTGCCTTGTACTTGTTTACCGAGCCATCAAGAATCAACTTGGTCTTATAGACCCATTTCACTCCTATTATCTTTCTATCTTCAGGATTATCAACCAGCTCCCATGTCTGATTCTTTTCAATTATGTATAACACTTCCTTCATTGCATTTAACCACCTCATATCAGCTTTGGCATCCTCATAGTCTGCAGGTTCTAAGATAGCCACACTACATCTTTGATACAAATTAGTCAAATATCTTATTCCTCTAACTGGAACATCATCTACTAGCTCATCAGCTTGCAGCAAGTCCTCCTTGTACTCACTTTGTTGCTCATCTTTCTAGTTCCATTCCTCATCTTGCAAGAACTGAACATCTCTGCTGATGATTACCTTCTTTGTTTGTGGCTGATATATCCTATAGGCTTTTGACACTGAGTTGTAGCCTATAAAGATTCCAGATTCAGCTTTCTCTCCTAATTTGTCTCTCTTCACTTGTGGGATATGAGAAAAAACACAAACAACCAAACACTTTCAGATTTTTCAGAAATGGCTTGACATCAAATCAAGCTTCAAAAGTTATTTTCATCTCTAGCACTCTTGTAGAAAGTTTATTTAGCATAAATACTAATGTATTTGTTACCTCTGCCTAAAACTCTTTTGGTAGATTCTTCTCATGCAACATGCATCTAGTTATCTCCATAATGGTTCTATTCTTCCTCTCACTTACTCTATTTTGTTATGGAGAGTAAGGAACGATAAATTGATGCTCAATTCCAACTTCTTCACAAAATAAGTTAAACCTTTGTGAAGTATATTCAGTTCCATTATCAGATCTGATGACCTGAATTTTACAGCCACTTTGGTTCTCAACCCATCTCTTAAACTTCAGAAATATCACAACAACTTTCGACTTGTGCTTCATGAAATAAATCTAACACATTCTGGTAAATGAAAATAATGAAATACCTGCTGTCATTCAGAGAAGGTGTCACATGTGGACCACATAAGTCTGTATGAACCAGCTACAACTTCTTTGTAGCTCTCCAAGTAGAATTCTTGAACGGAAGTATAGTTTGCTTGCCTAACAAATAAGCCTTGCACATCGCGATCTACTCCTCCAGGTTTGGTAACCTAGTAACTATGTCATTCTTCTGCATAAACAGCACGCATTTGTGGTGAAAATGCTTTAACCTCTTGTGCCACAATTCTGTTTCAATAGCTTGACACGTGAATACCACTTGCTCCTTCAAAGTCTGGTAGTCTTTAGACTTTGTCACTAGAGTCTAACTATCTTCAGACTTTGTATTTAGACTTTGCTCAGTCTGACCTCGCACAATTTCAGACTTTGATGGTCTCAGACTTTGTACAGTCTAACAACCTTCAAACTCATGTAAAGTCTCAGACTTTGATGGTCTCAGACTTTGTACTATCTGACGACCTTCAGACTCAGACTTTGGATAATGGTCTTTAGCATGACTTTTGAACGCTATCTGCTCCTTCTTAAGAGGATTCAAAGAGAAACTTTTCTACTGCATCTTTATCCTGAACAGTTCTTGACCATTTAAGTTGACTATAAGACATTTCCCTTCTTCAAATGTCACTTTGAACCCATTTTCTACTAATTGCCCCACACTCAGCAAATTCTGATCAATCTCAGGCACAATCATCACATTAGAAACCAGCTTAATTCCTACACAACTCTCTATTGCTACAGTCCCTTTACCTTTCGTATCTAAGTACTCTCCATTCCCAATCCTCACTCTTGACTTCAATGACATGTCAAGATCTATAAAGAGGTTTTCATTCCTAGTCATGTGGTTTGTACAACCACTATCAACTAGCCAACTATCACATGGAGTATTAGAAGAGAAACAAGAGGTAACAAAAAAATGATCTACCTCCTGCTGGACAGCAACTCGTATATCACCTTGTTATTGATTTCTTCTCTCTTTGCAGAACTTTTCAATGTGTCATTGCTTTTGACACTTTTTGCACCTCACATCTGACCTTTTCTAGCATCTAAAGTGTAGATGATTCTTCTTTCCACAGTGCTGACATGGATTATACTTTCCCCAAGGGTCTTGAAACCACTTGCATTGCTCTCTCCTACAATAGTTTCTAAATCACTGCTGCCATGCTCTTTCTTCCCTTTTGATTTCCTGTTTTTCCATCCCAAAATCTGTTGTTCTTTGGCTTATAACACTCCTTCTGTACTTCCCTCATGCCTCATCAATCTCCTATGCTCTTGTGCTTGCAAAACGCTAAGCAATTTAGCTAATTTGATCTGAGATAGAACCTTGGTATTCTCCAAAGAAGCAATGGTTGCCTCAAATCTTTCTAGCAAAGTGACAAGAGAAAGATCAGTACCTAAGACCCTTGCTTGGTTTGCAATACTTACCAACTTATTAGAATACTCCTTAATCGTCTCAGATTCCTTCATCTTCAGCCTTTCGAACTATGTGATCAGATTTAGCGCTTTTATGCTTCTGATCCTCTCATCTCCTTGATATTCGGTCTTGAGGAAATCCCATATAGATTTTGCTAATTCACAAGCCATAATTCTGCTGAAAATGACAGGTGAGACAGCAGCATATAAACAGGACTTTGCTTTCGCCTTCCTTATTATCTTCTCCTTGTGAAACTTGATTTGGTTGATGATCGCATTGTTAGGAAGAGAATCAACTTCGTAGTCTTGTTCCACAGTTTCCCAAAAATCACAACATTCTAGAATAGCTCGCATCCTAACTGCCCATGCTTGATAATTGTCACCATCAAACACCGGTGGAGTCATTGTTGAGAACCTACTCGAACTAGCCTCCATCTAGCCTTTAAGCTTTTGTGAATGGATGCAAACCTCTCACTCAGTCTCACAAGTCACTCACAGCCCCTTAAGATCAAGAAAGCTCTGATACCACTATTGCTTTCTTTACTTTACTGCTATACTTGCTATTGTAGAACAGAACATACAGTTAGAACAGAACAAGTTTTTGCTGTATTTGTGCAGCGAATTATAGCAACATAGCAAGAACAAAATATACAGCAGGAACGCAACAATGTAAGGGAAAAACTGCATTAATATTAATTTTGGAAAAACTGTTTTAAATACAAACTAAAAGTAACACACTTGAACAACAAATTACTACACAGCAGTTACTAGAACATGAACTACCACTTTTCCCACTAACTCCTAAAATATAGGACATGACTTAAACAGAAAAATAACTACTGCAGACCTTGATTCATCAACAAAAATTCAATAGTAGAACATTATAAGTGAAGCAAAGCAACAATCGACAAAAGGCAGCAGCAACAGACCAAAAATGGCAGCAAAACAGACCAACAACAGAACACAAACAATGGTAAAATAGACCCACAACAGTAGCAAAATAGACCAAAAAACAAAAGCAAAACAGACTCGCAACAACAACAAACAGCAGCAAAATAGACCCAGTACAACAGCAAAACAGACCAAAAAATAGACTAGAAATAGCAACAAAATAGGCCCACAACAGCAGCAAAATAGAGCAAAAACAGTAATAAAATAGACCCACAACAGCAGCAAAATAGACCAAAAAACAAAAGCAAAATAGATCCACAATAGCAGCAAACAGCAGCAAAATAGACACACAACAGCAGCAAAACAGACCAATAATAGAACACAAACAATAGTAAAATAGACCCACAACAGTAGCAAAATAGACCAAAAAACAAAAGCGAAATAGACCCACAACAGCATCAAACAGCAGCAAAATAAACCAACAACAACAGCAAAACGAACCAAAAATAGCAGCAAAATAGACCCACAACAGCAGCAAAACAGACTAAAAAACAGCAGGAAAATAGATGCATAACAGCACCAAAACAAACCAACAACAGAACACAAATAGTAGTAAAATAGACCCACAACAGCAGCAAAATAGACCAAAAAATAAAAGCAAAACAGACCCACAACAGTATCAAACCGCAGCAAAATAGAACCACAACAACAGTAAAACAAACCACAAACCGCAGCAAAATAGACCCACAACAGCAGCAAAACAGGCCAAAAAACAAAAGCAAAATAGACCCACAACAGTAGCAAACAGCAGCAAAATAGACCCACAACAGCATCAAAACATACCACAAACAGCAGCAAAATAGACTCATAACAGCAACAAAACAAACCAAAAAAGCAGCAAAATAGACCAACAACAAAATACAAATAATAGTAAAATAGACCCACAACAGCCGCAAAACAGACCCACAACAGCAGCAAAATAGACCAACGATCAGACTGCAAAATAGCAGTAAAACATACAATAAACATTAGCAAAATAGACCCACCACAGCAGTAAAAAGGACCAAAAAACAGCAGCAATTTTTCTTAAAAAACAGAAGCAAAACAATGGCAAAACAGACCACAAAACAATAGTAAAACAGAACATACCTTTTGCTTATCGCTAATTATTACCCAACCTCGCCCATATGTGTTTGTCATGTTGGGGTCCCACATTAACTGTGTTAGAAACCAAGTCCAAGTATCTCTACTCTCCACTTTCATTTGCATCTCTTCCAATAGCACACAAGATTTCCCCCTTACATATTCCCTTCAAGAAATAGTCGTCTAACCCCACAACTTTTCTACATCCATTAACAAAACCTCTTTTGCATGTAGCAAAATAAATATACATCCTATCAAATTATGCCTTAGAGTACATGTCAGGCTTATCAACTTTCAATATGACTGTACTCCCAGGATTTGTGTACCTAAGCTCCTCGGCATAATCCCACAACATTGCATATTCTTTCTTGTAGTCTCCCATCGACACTGCATAAGCAAACAACTTGGTTTTGGAACATTGATTGATAGTTACGTTTAAGCCCAACTGTTCTTTGATAAGCTCCTTCAACGCACTAGTTTTGATAGTTGGCATTGCCCTAATTGTACCAAGAAATTGCTTTGCCAACCAAGAACTGGTAACCCTCTTATTATTGAAACTAATGCTGCATGAATGTTGATTGTCATACGTCTTCACATGAAATGATTCGGTCCTAGAGTCCAAAGATGCAGAAATCTTCCAAAGGCAATTTTTATCGGCACATTTTGCTCTAACAACCTTCTTTTCATTCTTGCTAAATTTAATCTCTCTACGCTCCGCTACTGAGTACTTTATTATAGCATCTTTAAATTGCCTAACATCGTCAAACTTCATAGCAGGACAAAAAAAAAGGCACCACACTATTAGCATCATACTGAACAAACCTACTTCTCCTTCATGTAATGTCTGTCTCGTCACCATCTTGGATGGAGGCATTAGAACTCAAACTGTGATCTTCATCTGTTTCGTGATAGTCTGTTTGGTAAGGATCACCTTCACCAATAATCGCATCAGACATTGCTATCATACTGGAATGTTGGAACGCATTGGATCCTACACTAGCAACAGATTGGAAGGCATCCTTCACCAGCAACAGATTGTTGGCTTCGACCTTTTGGTTCTTCTACTGGATTGTGGCCCTATTGAATTCTATCATTTTTCTCCTTCCTTGTACAAGGTCTTCGTCATCGTTATCCTCATCATCAGTCAATATCACATTAAATGAGCTTTCATTTTCATTTTCTGACTGCTCACTTTCGTCCGCATTAAATGAGTACTTGTTGTCTGATTGGTCGCTCATCTTAGCCATGTATAAAGGGAGAACATAGTTAAGAAAGTTGATGTCAACTTTACGCAAAATCAGAACAAAAGTCATCATCAAAACAACCAACCATACTCAAGAAGAAATGTCATCATTAAAACAACTAACCATAACCAAGAAGAAATGTCACTTTGCATAATCAATGTAACAGCACAACACCATTTCATCGACAAATGAAAGATATTATTTTAAATAAAGAATTTAACACCACTGACCGGTCCATTGAGAAAGCCAATCCTTCTCAAGCTGCCAATACATGTGATGTTGGACAATTTATTTACAAGGTGGAGTTCAAATGGAAAGTGCTGTGTGAGAGTATGGAAAGTGTTGTTAGGAGTTCAAATGAATGGGGCAGGAAACTCAATGACAAGCAATTGGGGGCAAAAAGAGTTTCGAGTTTCTTTGAACCACCTTCTAGAGAAATTTCTTGCACGTGAGTATCATCAATGAGGAGCTCTTTCAAAGCTTCCAAGCCACCTAGTTTAGCAAGCAACATACTGAGTTTAGTGCGGGACTTCAAGTTCAGGCAAAGCAAAGCAATTTCTTAAGACCACCAATTGAAGGATCTAGATGGACCAACCGAGAGCATTGCTCTAGAATTAGTATCTCCAAATTCAGGAAGCTAGAAAATGTAGGACTTATCTGAAAAAATTCGTAGCTCAAAAACCAAACAAAGCAATATTGTTGAAGCATACCTGCCCAAGAACAAGAACAACAATTTCGAGCATTAAAAAGAAAGCACGAGGCATAAAAAGAAAGCATTAAGCTCGACCAAGCACAAAGCTGAACGATTCGAGCATTAAACCAACCAACGAGGCATAAAAAGAAAGCATTAAGCACGAAGCTCAACGAAATCGAAACCAAAACCAAAACCTACGTACCTTAATTTTCAGCTCTTACGGGTGGTGAGCTTAACGATTTAAGCTCCGTCGGAATGATTTGAGCTCCGTTGAACTTGTTACGGGGGCGACGGCGAATGAGCTCGGCCAACGGGGGAGGGGCAACTTTGAGCTTGGGGAGGAGAGGGGGCCGAATGAAATAGCGGGGGAGGGCCGATTTCAAGCTTGGGCAAGAACGATTTTGAGGTTGAGGAGCAGCGATTTTCAATTTGGGGCTTTAGGGTTCTTGAGGAGGAGCAGCTCCCTTCCCTTCGTTCGTGCATAGGAGAATGGGTAAAGAGGACAAATATTTTTCATCTCCAAAACGATGTAGTTTTGCCACGTAATCCCCCCGTCATCACTCCAGCGACCTTTGGCGACCTCCGGTGGTCCATGTCGGCGCCACGTGCGCTTTTTCCAGTCACCACTTGCCGGAAGGACTCAAATGGCACAACTTGCAAAGGTTTAGGACTCATTTGGCTTAAAAAAAGATTGAGGACTTTTTTGGCACAAGTGGCAAAGGTTTAAGACTTTTTTGGCAATTTTCCCCATAAAGTTCTATGAAGTTTTTGTGACCGACCAAAGATAAGAATATCCCAACTTGTTCATCTACCATAACATACCGACTATCTTTTAACCAACCTATAACCTTCATTATTTCACATAGGTTTAAAAAACATGTCTCTCCATCATAAAAGCTTTATAAAATATATCTAAATATCCATAAATAATCATCCTTACCCATTAGGGTGCTCATAATTTACTATCCCTAATGGGCTCTCTCGTATGTAAGGACTTTTCTAACATAGCAATGAACAGAAATGATATAATTATGTCTTTCTCAAACTCATTGAAATCATGTTGAAGTGATGCTACTTGCCCTCTAAATACACTATTTGATCCCCCTTCCATGGTACCTATGCCATCAAAAATAGAAGAACATCAACAAATGACTTCTATCCAAAGTCAATAACAACTAATAACATAAGTCATAAAGTGACAACAAACCAAATATAAAAATATCACGCTGTTCATCAATACTATATCACCAATTGATTTCAATAGTCTCAACTAATAATATAAATCATAGAGTTGAAAGCAAATCATATATAAGAAAATAGCGAAACCAAATTTAAAAATCCCACACAATCAATACTATATTTCCCAACATCTATTGAAGATGTTGGATAAATCCAATTCTCCTTTTAATTGTGGCTTTGAGGAAAGCCACTCTTCATGGGGGCATCAACACATGCTCGTTTCACAACTTTCTTATAAACAGTTTGCTGCAACTCAGGCATAACATTTAGGACATCCATCACATCAAAAATAATGAATAGATCCTATGGTCTTTCTGTGACTTGTGAAGTTGCAGATGATTGATTTTCCTTAGATTTGATCATACTTTCAAAGGCTTTGGCGGCATTAGAAATGTCAACTAAGTTACTCTTTCTTCTCTGCTTGGTATTTGGAGTCCTATTCAAGTTGTGTTTGTTATGAATTGGAATGTCATTATTTTTACTAGTGAATACTTCCTCATCAAGGTGGTGCTCAGTAAAGTTCTCTAGATTCCTTCCATCACAAAAAATATTGTTATCTTCGTATGATACTATAAATTCTTTGGCATTTACAATCACACACTCCCCAGTAGTAGATGTATTCCCAAATACAATGCACATATCAAGATACTGTGGAAACCCATCCTTCTTGAAGTTTACCCTCTTCTTATTATCCTGTGTTTTTCACAATGATAATATACGTCGGCAACATAATCAAACCTCTTAAAACTTATATCTACAACAATCTTAAAATTACAAAAAGTTAAATGATACATTGATGTATGGTTCCCATATATCATTGACAACAACTATTTTATGCATATGATCCCAACCAAATCTGAAATGTGAAATAAGTTTCTTGAGACTAGCATAATGTCTTATCAATTTGTTTGTCTTGTTCTTCAACTATACCAAGGTATATTGGAATCCATACTACTTAGTGAATTCAACCCGTATGTTATTCCACTTTACTTTGTTAAACGTACGAGTAATGCGATTTCCCTTTTTCATATCTTCTACTAAAATAATTACCAAGAGATTGGTTGAAAAGTTTTTATCCATCATGTCTTCATAACGAATATAATTATGTAGAGCCCTCCATGCAATTACAATAAGTGCTTGCTTTTGAATTGAAAAATGAGGCATGTGTCTCAAACTAAAAAATCTGTTCTTTAATGCACCAAATGCCTTCTCAATGACATCTCTTAGTGAAGAGTGCTTATGGTTGAACAATTCTCTTGCTGTTTTGGGGCATCTCCCTATACCTATGTACTTGTTCAGATGATACCGTTCACCTTTAAATGGATTTAAAAATCCTGAAAGTGGTGCATAACCGGAATCGACCACATAGTATTTGCCTATAACATCTTATATTTAAATTCGTTATGATATGCAACTGTAATAAATGATAAAGAAAATTACTCATTCTAGACAAAGTAAATACCGGGTGGTGGTCAAGGGAATTGTAATGGAGGAGTCTCAAGTGCTATTGAGAGAACTCGACAATCGTTCGAAGATTATTCCCACCCAACATACATAAAAGTAGATTTCATGTTAAACAAACAAAAGCACATCACATTATAAGTGATAATCCCTTTCTTGCCTTTAAATGGAATTTGCTTTAACACAGGGACAAAAGCACTAATTTGGGTGCCATCGATAGCACCTATGCAACCTTGTTGTTTTATGAAACACGTTCTTGCCTCTAAATGAAATTTGCTTTGACACGGGGACAAAAGCACTAATTTGGGTGCCATCGATAGCACCTATACAACTTTGTTGTTTTATGAAACACTAACGTTATACAAGAGTATTATTGATATGTATTTGATGATGTAAATTCAATATTAAATCATATCTTGAAGTAATGTCTATGGCCAGGATCCATGAGAATCTCCTCCAAGACAACTTAAAAAAATGTGCTTTGATAACATCTTTTGATAGTTTTAGAATTGCTTTCAACACTATAGTGAAATACTTGCTAATTGTTTCTTTTGAATGCTGCAATCTCTCACATAAAGTTCTGACGGAGTTTTTGTGACCGACCAAACACATCACGGGTGTATCTAACACGTTCTTGATCCCTAAGCTGGAAGTAATAAACAATAACTTATCAGGAAGTTGTTATAGTAAAACTTATTGGGAACATATAACTTAACATGTATTAATGTAGCAATATAACAATAGAAAACACATCAATTAAGACAAAATAGTATAAATAGACAAATATGCAGCTGAAAATAGGACCATCCAAAGCCCTATTTCCACAAATGAAGCAGGGAAGAACAAGCTAGATTTATCACAGGAGAGGGGATCATGACAAAAAAGGGATTGGGTGTCTATGAAATTGCAATTTACCACAATAGAGGGGATCATGAGAAATAAGGGAACAACAAGCCAGAGTTGCTTCATTTTAAGATTGAGCAAACTTGGGTATGCTATATCTTGCACTAATGGCACCAATGTGTCTCTCCTCCATTATACATCCTTTACTTGTTTAAGTAACAATATCAAAACAAAAAGACGTACTTCCTATTGCATCAGAGAGTTTACATTTGCATTACACCAAATAATTTCTAGAAGCACGTATGTAGTGCTGACAAAAGGGTCTCTTTCACAAAAGTTGGAAGAGGCAACCAACACATTTGCATACATCTTTCTTTTATTGATATGACACAAACGCTGATGATATATTTTGGAAACAATGATTTACTACCATATTTTCCAAAATGAAAATTAAACCTAGTCATTAAATCAGTCCATTGCAACTCAACAAGAAGCTGAAAGAGTCAGAGCAGCCGAATTTATCATAGACACGTAAAATACCACACATAACAACAATGCTGCAAAGCTTTACTGGCTCTACAAGGAAATTTCACAAATAATGAACGGTGACACTTTCAAACGAGTAGTGGCGAACTTATGTATCTTAAAAAAAAAAAAGAGATAGCTGATTCATGGACATCAAAGAATTCTGCCAATTAATATTGCAAAATAATGTTTTTTTTCCTTTTGTGTATTACAAGAGCGTAGGCATAGAGAACTATATATAGCATAAAATTCAAGATCAAGAACACAGTTTCCCCTTTCTTTGCAAAGTGAAATAAAAGCTTGATCTGACTGAGCTAATGATGGAGAACAAAACCATTTACGAACATCACCCAAACATTTAATCGAGAAAGAAAGTGGATTACAAGATCCAGTCACAATTTCGACACACACAACAAAAAGAAAAAGTCACAAGAAATTTTAACTGGAAATTGACAAAGGAAGGAAAATCATGCTCAAGTCAGTTAAACAAGTTTAAAACCCACAAGTCGTAATCTTCGCCGTAGAATATTCAACACTCAAAAGCGGATCACAACCATCAATATCTGATTTCACCGGGTTACAAAAGGGCAAATGAAGTTCTTGAAAGAGATTATCGAGAAACCCATCGAAGTGATGACGAGGAAAAGGCGGAGGGGAAGAGAAATCCAATCCAAGACATGAAATCCAAGAACTCGTGAAGAACCCCTTTAAGCCCCACATCACCAAACTGGGACAAAGAGGAAACTCGATGGAAAGGAGAGGAGCTGAGCCGAGCTGAGGATTTTAAGCTTCTTGCTCTTCATTCTTCAAGAGAGAAGGTAGAAGGAGGAGGAGGAGGAGGCCGTGATTGTGAGAGTGGCGAAATCCTGGCGGTGGCGGAGAAAGATAAGGATTGAGGATGGTGTGAGTGGAGGTGGTGGTCTTGTAGAGGTGGAATGGAGAATGCAGATCATGGGTTTCCTTTCGGCCTTTGTGGGTTCCTTCCTAAAATGTACAATGAGGAAGAAATCGATAAGGGTGATCGGTTCCCTATGAGGTCAGGTTCCCTCCCGGAACCGGTCTCTAGCTTTTAGGATAGATGACTAGACTGACCAAATATAGGACCGGTTCTCTGACAGTCCAATGGAACCAAGAGCAAGAAAATTCACGGAGGAGATGAGTATACTTCGGTGCTTCAGGATAGAGAAGAGCAGTGAATGGTGGAAGAGATGTTGCAGAGTGCAGTGAACGTGAAGAGTGTAGAGTAGGATCAGAGGAGGAAGAGATGGGCCATATATACAGAGTGTAGGCCAAACGTTCCAAAATGCATAGCTTCCCTAGAGAGCCGACTCCATTTGCCTTCACCGTGAAGCTTGACGTAGTCCATCAGGATCTTGTCTTCATCGGTTGTCCATGCTCCTTTGTTCAGCCCATCCTTATTGCACCTCGAGCTCCTCCCCATCTTCTTGTCTGCTCTCTCTCTCTCTCTCTCTCTCCCTCTCTCTCTTGAGTTCTCGCATGCACCTAGAGGAGAGGAGAGAGGGGGAGAGGGGAGAAAGAGGGAGAGAGGAGGGGGTCCAACTGGGAGAGATGATGGACCTTGTGATTGTAGGCATACCCGAACTTAAAAGGCGAGAGCAAGAAGAGGGGTCGATGGTGGTGTTTGGGTTTAAAATCTTTGTCAGCCTCACATCACCTGCTCCACGCCCACAACGTTGCCAGATTTGGATCCCTCTCGTCATTCTTGATGGACTACATCAAGCTTCGCGATGAAGGCAAGAGTCGGCTCTCCAGGGCTAGGTCGGTCCTTCCGGTTTGGTTCCACCCAAGAACTAGGAACCGGACCACCCATGAATCGGTTCTATTTTTTTGGAACCGTGGACCGGACCACTAATCTGAAGAACCGAACCAACTTGACCGGTCAGGTCCAGTCTGGGCGGTTCTCGGGTTGGGCGGTCTTTCATGCTCACCCCTAAATATCGATTTTCTTTTTGGTACTGCTCATTTTCGTCTGAAAAATAGAAAACAAAAAAAAAATTTGTTCTGATTTCCCTTCCAAAACATTTTCTCAGCATTTTTTTCATCTTGATAACATAAGTTTTAAGGGCATTTGCCAAATAGATTTCTCGTCCCAAAAACTTGTCCGGGGACGAGAAATCAAGAACCAGAACTATTATCCAACACAATCTTGATAACCTAATGAATCTTAAATGGATTCAAAATAGGTCACAAGTGAGTTATCTAATTTGTTTCAAGTGTTATTAAAAAATTATTTTAAATGTTATTAACAAGTTTTTTTTAGACTGTGAAAATTCTAATTTTTTAATTTTTTAAAAAATAAAAATAGATTAATTTTATTTTCCCTTTTTTCCTTTTTTTCCCCTTTTTTTCCCTCTTCTAAGTTTGTCACTGGCCGAGAGGCAAGGGATGAGTCCCTAGACTCTAGCTACTAAAAGAGGTAAAAGCATAAAAAATAAAATAATTTTAAAAAATTAAAAATTAAAAATTCGAAAAAATTTAGAAATTAGAAAAATTATCAAATAAATCATATCACATAAAATTATTTTGACAATACATTAAAAAAATCATGAAGCAAATTTTCTTGGCATTGGTTAGATATGAAGCAATACGGGTTGGTTATGGGTCGAGTATGATCAATGACCAACCCACCCATTTGACGCTCCTAATGAGATGTGTTTAATTGAGCATGTGAGATGCTATAGGAGTTTCCAGAAGTAAACTATAAAATTTTGACATGAAAAGTTTACACACGTTAAGCCCCAAAGGCATCTTGATATTTTTCATAAACACTCCATGAATGACATTACATTAAATGAAAGTTTATAAACATGTGATCATATTAAAATAATTGTTTGTGTATCTTTTTATGTTCTACCTTACAATTAATATATAATTTGCTCAATAACGTAAGGAGAGAGAGCCAATTTCTCAAAAAATTATCTTTTCAACAAAGCTGTCTTTTACAAAAGTAAATTTAAAAAAAGAAAAAAGAAAAGATAGTGTGTTTTATACAAATGAGAAATCCACGGTAAAAAGAAGAAGAAGCTGAATTACTGATTACAACAACTGAATCTTCCAAAAAAATAAATAGAGAAACTAAAAAAGGAAAGTAAATAAATTTGGTCAACCACTTTGAGTTGTAATTGAATTATTGAAGACAAATTTTTTTTTGGTCGAAAAAAACAATTGAAAATGGGTGAATTGAATTATGTAAAGCGGAAATAGCCGGCCGTCTTACTATAAAACCTCCTCTTTGAAAAACCCTAGACTCAGCAGCTTCACTTTAAACCCTTCTCCTTCTCCCTCTCCTTCTCCGTACCTCCGACGGTGTAATCTGCAGCAGCTTCACTCTTTTCCGCAGTCAATCGAGCTGTGAGCTGATACCAAGCAGCTCTTCTTAGCCTCGTGAGCCATCACCAAGATGAGGCCGCCTCAGAGAGGTAGGCCTTCGCCTTGTCCTTCTTGCTGCTACTCTGTGGGAAATGGAGGGTAAAGGAGTTTAGCTTGGCCGATATATGCTTTTTCCCCGCTTTTGGTCCTGGTCTCATTTGAAAATCACGGGTTAGTTTTCGAGCAGTTTTTTCGACCCAGGATGATACTAAGTTTTGGTTATGGATTGCTGCTGTAGAAATTTGTGGAATGCCGATACTTCTTGCATTCTGTGATTCTTGGGAGTGGAATAAAAGTTGTGGGTTTATTGTTTTCTGCTATGGGGATGAGATGAGGTTGTCTCTTTTTGAGATGTTCTGTTGATTTATACTCGAGTGAGTCAGTTTCATTAGACAGTCTTTCAGCTGATGGTTCGGCTTTCAATGTGCTATTTTTTGCTCTACTCGGAGACCTTAACATGGTCTTGTTTGGTCATTTGCAGGTCGTGGCGGTGGTGGCGGATTTAGGGGAGGAAGGGGTGATGGAGGGAGAGGAAGAGGGAGAGGCGGTGGTGACAGAGGTGGTGCCATGAGAGGGCGTGGCGGTGGACGTGGCGGTGGACGTGGTGGAAGAGGGCGCGGTGGTGGTAGAGGTGGAATGAAAGGTGGAAGCAAAGTTGTGGTTGAGCCTCATAGACATGAGGGGGTTTTCATTGCCAAGGGCAAAGAAGATGCTCTTGTTACAAAGAATATGGTCCCTGGAGAGGCTGTCTACAATGAGAAGAGAGTCTCTGTGCAGGTGAATATGTTTTCTTGTTCATCTTGCTAGTGATTGCTGGGCATTTTGCACTGATTTGATTGGTTTACTGTTAGAATTGATAAATTCCCAATTCATCTAAAAATAGAAACTGAGAAAAAAATGAACAAAATGCTTATATAGGATCAACTAGTTTTTAGACTTTTGCTAATGGTTCTAGGAATCCTAGTTTCTTTTTTGTTGCTATCTATGCTTATATTACCCAAAATTGATTAGTAAGGGAGAATCTGCCTTGGTTGATTCTTTGATTGTGTGAGGTTCCTTTTGCCAGGGCTATTGAGTAAAGAGTTTTCTACTAGTAAACTTTGTTGCTGCAAATGTAAGTTTTTACTGTTTAGATCTTCCTGTTTTAGGAGCTTAATATTGTCAACCTCCCTTACATGCTTTGACTATTCTCATTTAAATCTGAAAGTTTATTTTTTTTCATTGACCTAGAAATGTAACTAAGTGTATTTCTGTTTCCTTTTTGTCTTGTTAGAATGAAGATGGAAGTAAAGTGGAATACAGAGTGTGGAACCCTTTCCGATCAAAGTTGGCAGCTGCCATTCTTGGTGGGGTTGATGATATATGGATTGTGAGCATCTCTCTTTTTTTTTCTGGTGTATTATGGATTTGTAGCTTCTTCCATTTCACTAATCATATTTCATTATATTAAAATTCAGAAACCTGGTGCTCGGGTTCTCTATCTGGGAGCTGCTTCTGGGACCACTGTATCTCATGTTTCCGACATTGTTGGCCCTGTAGGCTGTTTGTTTTGGAAGAATAATTCTATTACCTAAGGACTTCATTAGACAGCTGACTTATTGTCTTTTGTTCCTTTTGGCAGACAGGAGTAGTGTATGCGGTTGAGTTTTCCCATCGCAGTGGAAGGGACTTAGTTAACATGGCTAAGAAGAGAACAAATGTTATTCCCATTATTGAAGATGCTAGACATCCGGCCAAGTACCGTATGCTGGTTGGAATGGTGGATGTAATATTTTCAGATGTTGCTCAGCCAGATCAGGTATTGACTCGTTTTTGCCTATGAAAGAAAGTGAATATATTCTTATGAAGGTCTTCCTTGCCAAAGTATAGGTCCAGGACTTCATATTGCCTCTAGACCACCAAAAAGAAAATCCTACATCATGCATCGTACCTTCATTTCTGTTTCACTTACTGCATGGTTTGTTTTGTGCTCGTAGCAACTTATTTCTCTATTTGGATTTTTCTTTTTTTCTTATGAAAGTGAAGATTATTATTTTTTTATCCTTTGGAAGCTGATCCTATGATCTCTCAACTTCTCATTTCTGATAACATAAATCAATGCATTTCTTTGCAGCCTTCATTTTATTTTTTATATTTCCCTGATTAGTATCATCTTTGCGGGCTTCATATTCAAGCCGTGGATTTTTTTCTCTTTCCTCATGTGTCTTTGAGGCTTTGTTTTGTATTTACAAGGTGACTTATTATTTGGGAATTGACTTCTTGGTTTTCTGATTTCCCCTCTTATGTATCTATATATACTTCTGCCACTACGGTTTTTTCATTGCTATGTTAAGCGTACACCATTTTTTCCTAGAACTGGATTGTGTTCTTTCTTTTTGCAAGAGGGAAACTTATGCACATGAAGAAATAACTCGGATTCCCCTTCAAGACAGCATGAATGATGCAAGCTCGAGTTTTCTGATGCATATCTGCTTGGCTCACTTTATAACTTTTGTGTTTCTTTTGGTCTATTTTGATTTACTTTGTGATGTTGAGAATATAGTTGAATTTTTTTTTTCGTTTCTTTTCCTTAAAGATAAGTTTATCACATGCCTTTGGGCGAGTAGACTCCATGCCTATTCCTTGCACTCAATTATTCCAAAACATTTGATGAAGTACTTGAACTCCCTTCAAGATAGTTTGGTGATGCATTCTCAAGTTTCTGATGCAGGGTTTATAGACTTTCAAATTGTTTCTGTTGCATGAAGCTTTAGGGTATATGAAAATCAAGTTTGTCATTCGGCTAGTCTACATGACTACTTAGTGTTACCATCAGCGACTACAATGTGTGGCTTCCCAAATTCTTGAGTTGGGTTTTGGTCCTTATCCTTTTAAAAAACTGCTGATTTAGGTTACCATTTCAAACTTTGTCAATAAGCTTAAGCTGCCCTCCAGATAATAGCATGGTCGTGTAAATTATGCTGCCTTTATGGCTGTGGGCTAGGGAATCTTAATTCAATAATTACTCAAGAAAATGCTAAATTATAAATTCGCATGTCTTGTCAGACTGATTGTGCTCTTACTATTATTTTTGATCTAGTGCGTGCAATGACATGACTTACTATGAAGTGGAGTTGGATGCATGTGATCTGTCTCTTTGATCACCTGAAATGTCTTTTTGTATGTACATATGATAAAAGTTGCTGTGATATATGTGCAAGGAAGTCTCTCTGCATTGGACTCTGTATCATTGAATACTGGCTATGATACACTTGCATGACTTGTTGAACTACTCGTTACCCTAGACTTTAAGCCCTGGGTAAAGCAGTGTGCTTGTTATACCCAGAGGGAGAGAAATGCAAGTTCTCAAGTCTTTTATTTGGATAACCTTTCTGCCTGTTTATAGTGCTTTATTAGAAGATGTCTCTCGTTAATTCATGAAGTTGAATGATATGTGGTTACATCTCAGGCAAGAATTTTGGCTCTAAATGCATCATATTTTCTCAAGGCTGGAGGTCACTTTGTCATCTCAATTAAGGTATCTCTCTCTCTCTCTCTCTCTCTCCCCCCCCCCCCCCCCCTCTCTTCTCTCTCTGTGTGTGGGGACTGATGAGCACTTGGTTTTTCTTTTGTTATTTTTCTTGAGATGTGGCTTGTTGGACTAGAGTACTTTTGGTCACACTTCTGTTTCTTTATCAATTTATAATTCCTTAAAAGTTAATGCAAGTAGCTGGTGCAAGTTTTTGCAAGCCTAGGAGATAAGCTGTGACATCAGAAACGATCTTCTCGCATTTGAGGGAGTGAAAACCCATCACTTGGGAAAAAGAAACATTGGAAAGGTTACTTAAATGAGGAGACGGGTAATCAGTTTCTTTGGTTGTGCTTGTTTTGCAGGCAAACTGTATCGATTCTACTGTTCCAGCCGAGATGGTATTTACCCAGGAAGTGAAGAAGCTGCAGGCGGAGCAGTTCAAGCCTTCTGAGCAAGTTACTCTTGAGCCCTTTGAGCGAGATCATGCTTGCGTTGTAGGTGGCTATCGCATGCCGAAGAAACAGAAAGCAGCTGCTGCATCATAAGAAGTCCCAGGCCGCCTTAGCTGTTCAATCTCCTATCTTTGGTCTCTGAGGATGCACTTGAATTTGATATATTTCTTTGTTAGATTGGAAGTTGGAACTCCAGTGTATTCAAGGATTTTGTAGGCTCTTGTAATGGACCCATATGCTGAAATGAGTTAAGATATTTTCACCTTAAGGTCGGTAATTCGGTCGATATCTTTCATGTCCAATCATCTAAAGCGACAATTTACTGCCTTACCGGGTTGTTTGAATTATCAACCTCTAATTTGTATTTCTATGGTCTGACAACATCTAATTGAATTAACTGTACCTTGCATTTCAATTACTGAATGCTTATCAAGATTTCCTAGGGGGGCTGCTAATACTCATTAATTCCATATAAGAAAGAGAACTTATAGATCAGTGTAAATCAATTTGAGGTTACAGAGGATGAGCAAGTATGGTTACAGATTATAAGTCTGACGATGTGCATAAATAAAGTAATTATTCTTGTAAACTGTGTGAATAACATATCATAATGGGCTCAAAGATAATTAATTTGAGATTATATAGGATGGATTACAAGTACTCAATCCACTAAATTTTCTCAGATTTTTTTTATACATTTAAGTAGCTTTTTTTTCAGTCGGCAAAAGGAAATTGAAATCGTGAAATTTCTAGTAAAAAGACAGATGCACGAGATTAAAAACTCTCAACTTCTGCCAAGCACCACGAAGGTTCTTTACGAACTCTTGTTAGGGAAATACTCAAAATTTTATGCATTTATGATAAAAAAAAATACGTAAAATTGTAGGGGATTGGCGGGAAAATTCTACTCGATATTTCATAACATAATGGAATAATTACTAAAAATTGTGATGAGCGCCGGTTAGCCAGGAGACAGCCCCTTCCTATCCCTACTTGTATAAGCAACCGCCGATTGTATCTTCAAAATGCTGTGAATGCATGTGATTAAAACATGTTTAAAAAAATTTCAGTTGGTGAGTGCGACAACTAAATAGCTGCAAATCATTGCCCAATCAAAGGCCTAAAGAGTTATAACACTTTCAATTGAGTCACTTCACAACTCACTTAAGAGCTTGCTCTGATTCTTTACTAACATAGCATGCGTCCCCCTCTTCTCAGGCTAAGCATGGAAGAGGAAAAAAAAATTCCTACTGAAATTGCAGAAACCAACGCCAAGCACTGCTGAATTCATATAACCTGGAAGAAACGTGCAGATTCATTCATTCAGTAAAGTTGATATTTTCATGTCAAAAGCATACTCTTAGTAAATGCTACATAAATGTCCCAAGGCAATCGCAATTTGCTGTAACTGCAGATGCATACGCCAAGCATATCCATGGGATGAAAGTATATGATTTGCCACTCATCTGCTTTGATCACGAGAATTTCCACATGCTGCCATTAGAATTCTCACAATGATTCTACAGGATGAGTTATCTCTTTCTGTAATGTGCATTCATGTAATTCAGTTGGCAATGCATGCCTTCTTGATTCACACAAAACCACAAAATTGAGGAATCGTGGGTGCATTTTCGAGTTTATTCACACAAGCAGGCGCATGAATGCATGCTTATTGGTGCATATATCGAAATAATCTGGGTGCCTGGGGAAAACAAATAGCTGAAAAGCCATTCGTCTTCTTTATTACCTATCCTTATAAGCCAGCTGCATGAAGATTGTCCTTGACAAAATGCAGCTGAGCCGTGACTTCTGCAATGTTCATCTGCTCTCTGTGAGCTTCGACTGAGCAGGCAACTCCGATTCTGTGGGCCATCTCCAGACATCTGCGAGCTGCATCACCTCTGGGGGTGCCAATATGGTTCTCCCTTTCTTGAAGTAGAAGAGGATCGGTAATGTAGAGGGTCAGGCAAGGCTTCCTTGACAAACTAATGAAGGCTAAAATTTTCTCTGAACACTTTGTTTATTGTACGCACGCCCAAGAACATGTCAGCCAAGAGAATGTCATGACTATTAACATCGCCTTCTCTTGAAACCAAGCTTTCCGTTCCATATTATGCGTTTCATTCGAATTGCAAATGAAAGATTAGTAATACCAGCAGAAACAGTTTAGGCAGGAGGAAATAGCGCTGACACACTTAATGCATTTTTATTGCCGCGTCCGTTTGCATTACTATTGAAAGAAATGTGCCGGTTTGCCTTTAGGGGACAGAGGAGAGGGTACTCACGTTGTAGCAGCATAGCCGACAGTTCCTCTTACACCAGTAGAGCTAATTTTTGCTTTTGTGTCATTGGTGGATTTTAATCATAACATTTGTAAGATCTTTTTGGGATCACTGTCAACTGCTCTAAAAACTTAAACTTCTATTTGAAAGTGTGAATTAATATAATTACTCTAACAACCTTCTCCAAACTAAAATCTCGCACATGTCCAACCATTTCGGCATCTATCATGACGTTGCTTGGCTTTAGATCACAATGGACAACAGGGCTTTGCAAGTGGTTATGGAGATAATCTAATGCTGAAGCAACGTTGATGGAAATATTTATCCTATGTATGAGAATTCATTTCTATACATTCCCATCTACATTGGCAGATGATGGAATTGGATGTAGCCAATCTTCTAGGCTGCCATTGACCATGAACTCATAAATCAAGGTCATAAATTCATTGCCCCTATAATCAGTGTCCGAGCATATAGTTAGGACTTTCAAAAAATTATGGTGTCAGACATTCCTTAAAGCCTCACACTCGGATGTCAAGCTCTTCACAACATCATGAAGCGTCAAGTTAAGTAACTTCATAGCAATGATAGTTCCATTCTCATCGAGAACTCCCTTGTAAACAAATTCAAAATAGCCAACCCCAATCAAGTTGCTTGAAGAAAACCTATTGGTTGCTTTAAGGAGAATTCAATAAGACACATTCGATGATGTTGGAACTTGAAGCTGGTTCTGTTCTTTTCTTCTTCTGCAAACAGCCAAAGCACATAAAAGCAAGAAGAAGTGCTATTCCAAGAACCTTAAAGAAAATTGACAGGGTGAGATTCCACTTAGTCAATCAACAAGTGGCTCGGTGGCCTCAAATGCCCCATCACATTCTTCATCACTTATAGACCCCTACTCCATAGGAGCTGTGGTTGCCGTCCTAAATGACATGCCTGACTTAGAGTAGGATATGTACAACAAAGTTGTGAACCAATCCTACCTTAATGCCACTTGGAGGGAGGCTTTCATCATATTTCTATCTGAAGTAAACATGGACTACTTGAATCTCTTTCTTTACCCAAAAAAAAAAAAAAGAATACTTGAATCTCTTTAAGTAAATGTGGAGAAATATGCTACAAATTTATGTTTGGTTTATTCACTTTATGACTTATGTATTTGAGATACTTTGGTTCATTTTTTTTTTTGATGATGCAAATATGATATGAAAACTTATATATATATTAGATGCTAGGGATTTTGTGGCTCTTGTTGATTATTAATGGATTCTTTACTTGTGACATCCTGAAATTTGAAGGACTCACAAGACTGCACGTGACACTTGAGGTCTAATAACGTGAAGAGAATTGAGCATTAATCAAATTGAGCTAGTCATGGATTAGACAATTGGAACAAATCAAAGGGAAAGAAATGGAAGAGATTGTGAAATTGGAAGCTCCGAAGAGCTCGTCGTGAATCCGTCATTACCTTGAGCTGTATCCATCCTTTTGAGGCATTTGAATTTAAGGCCACGGTGAAGTATTCTAAACTAATCTTTTGATTTACAAAATGGGTGAGACCGAGGTTTCGACATTAAAGTTTTGATTCAATAGTTTGATTCTAGTGTGACCTAATTTTGTGTCTTGACCTTGGGATCATCTAGTGACCCATTGACCAATAGATGAGATGGAATAGACACGCCACCAAGACCGACCGACCGACTGACGAACCACTGCTGACACCAACTGACCAGCTAGCCGCCGGCAATGGAGCCGCCGATCGCCTATTTCTGCCAATCACCCCTCTCTTCCTCCTACTTTTCCTCAATTTCAACTCTAATCATTACTTTGACTATAGGATAGAAAGAAGAGCCAAACTTTTAGAGTTTTTGTGACACTTGTCACACATGCAAGAAGAAAGAATCTTTGCTTTATAAAATAATATTATTTTAGTCTAAAGTTTGACTATACTTTACAAATAAATAATTCAAAGATTCCTTGGACACTTTTCATTCATGCAACCCCTCCATTTCTCTCTTCTCTTTTCTTCTTCAAAGTGCCGAATCTCTCTCTCTCTTCTTGTGATTAACGGCCATCTTGAATGTATAAGGGAAAGATGATATTATTCTATGAAATTAAAGGGACACATGACAAACATGCATGAAGGGATCTTGAAATTAAAAAGTTTAAGTTTTATAAATGAGAAATTTGCACCACACTTCTCTCAAATTGTCCATTTCCTTTGTACTTAGTTTTTTATTCCATTTGATTAAAGAAAGGCCATGATAGACAATGATGGTGTCCTTAGAAGGACATGGCCGAACCACCCTCCTCCTCCTTGAGAATTCGGCCATGTCATGGACCAAAGGAGAGACAAGCTTTTGGAAAACCTTTTGACATTTGTCCTTCATGCACAAGAAGAGTTTTGACTTTGAGTTGGTGTCTTGCAATTTTGGAGACCTTGGCTGAACACTTCTCCTACTCTTCTTCTTGGTTGTCTTCTTTTCTCTTGTCCTTGGTGATTGATCTCATTTTAATTCCAAGATAAGTCATGATAACCTTCTTGGAAAGACGAGCCAATCTAAGCTTCTTGACCTCCTCATTTGTTCCTTCTTACATGTCCTTCCCTCTTAACTTTCTTTTCTTTAAATTCAAGGACATGATGACACCTTAAGGAGAGCTTGACCGAACCACTCTCCTCCCTCTTCTTCTTCTCTTTTGTTCTTTTCTCCTTGTCCCTTCCATTTGATTCCTTGGTTGTTCTAACCAAGAAAGGAGACCATGATAGCCTCTTGGAGAGCTAAAACCGAACCACTTCTCTCCCATCTCCTCCTTTATCTTGTATCTTTCTTCTTGTCTTCTTGTTTTAGAATCAAAGCCATGATGACTTCTTGAAGATGGATGGACTGAATGCTCTCTCCTCCATCTCTTCCTCTCTTCTCTTGTTCTTCTTGTTGTTTGCTTGTTGGAGTTCCAAAGACCATCATGAGAATCCCTCTTGAAGAATGGAGAAGCATGCAAGCCCTCTTCCCCTCATTTTCCTTCTTTTGTGCCGAACACCCTCCTCTCCTCTCCTCTCTCTCTCTCTCTCTCTCTCTCACGCCGAGCTCTCCCTCTTCCTCTCTTCTCTTCTCTTCTTGTTCTTCTTGCTCTTCACTTTGAATAGAAAGACCAAGACACTTGGCTTTCATGCACAAAGAGGAGATCTTCTAGGCCATCATTTACCTTGAATGAAGAAGCTTTCTTTGAGACTTTTAGGGCTGCAAATTGCAGCATGGAGAGCCGAACACCACCTCCTCCCTCAGCCAACTGGAGACGCCGCCCACCTCCTCCAATCGGTGGCCATGCATGGATGGCCATGGCCACCACTTGGCACCTCTCTTAGGTATGCCAAGACCCTATTTGAATGGCCACTTATCCTTCAATCTTCCCCTTCTTCACTTGAGCTTCCAAGATAGAGAAAGAGAGCCAAGAGATTGAGAGATTTGAGATCATGAAGCCGTTCGGTTCACTACCGTTCGTCGATGTCCACCATCTGACGGTCCGCCATTCGCCATCCGAGTCCTCTGAGCAACCACATCCATCCCTCTTCTTCTTCTACTTTCTTCCTTGGTTTGTATTTGTTCGTGACTCGAAGAAGGACTGACATACATTGAGCTGAGATCAACGAGCTGTCGACTCCTCTCTCGAGTTTGAACCAACCCTAGTTTACACAAGTGACCTCTAGTTCATAAGATAGGAGAATCCTCGTCTCCTAGGGTTTCTTTTCTTTGTTTTGAAACTTACAGCGGTTTGTGTTTTGATTAGACGACATGCATCTAATGATGGTGTGATTTCATGCATCGTAAGGCCACTTAGTCTTTTGAAAAGCTATAGGATTGCATTATATTTCAAATGATTAGGTCGCATTGATCAATGTTTAGCCGAGTTGGCATGGAATAAGACGTGTGTAGCAAGGCCGGTCATTGATCTTGCTAATGATCTATATGTGACTGTGATGCTTGTTGATAATCCTAGAGTTGGGATGCTTTGGATGATGGTAGGTTGGGACAACAAAGTGTCACTGATGCTAGCCGGACGGATTACCACGTGACCCATGACGCCTTCAGAGTGAATATGCCTAGGTAGTTAGACCTAGTAGCTCCCATGTGATAGGTCGGATTGAGTTGTCTTCGATATCAAGACGTTAGACGTTGTGGAGAGTTTACTCTTTGGAGTAAGGGATGCCTCGAATGAACGATGGTCAGATTCTCTTAGAGAGAGATTGCGTGATGTCTCTGGATGAGTAGCCTGGACCGAGCACCGGAAGCCTTTGAGTGAAGGATGATGTGATAGGATGATCAATTTTATGTATATGAAATGCTTTTCTCATGACACAATATTTTTGTAGGTTTTGATGATAAACTTGCACGCGTGTGCTATGGTGTGATTTCATGGGATGTGAAGCATTTGTATGGGCCGTGTGATCATCTTGGTATGTGCTTGAGTGTTGCTTGTTAAGCTTATGCTTACCCCATGGAATACATTTTTTTTCAAATTAAGCATGCCTCTGATCCTACGTCTACCAAGATACTATGGCAAATTTGTGGAGATGTATATAGAAGAAAGCAAGTTTTTACACTCTTGTTACCTAAACTCTTGGTTCCGTCATGTGATAACCACCCTTATTCTTTTATGGCGGTATTATCAATGGTTTTACCCGTTATCATTTTCGCGTGGACCATCTTTGACCGGGACATCATGGTGGGGACCATTGTCTCCTTTTACCTATAGCGACTTGGATGATAGCGAGGATGAGTCCGATGAGGACTACGTTGTGGTTTGGGCTGTGTTCGGGGGAGGGCCGCCTTCTTGGCTTTGGTTGATGTAGGAAAAGATTGTCTTTGAATGTTTCTTATGTGATGTAATGTTTGTCTTTAACTCCCAAGCCATTTTGCTATGTCTTATTATGTGCTGGGAGTTGTGATATTGTTGAAGTGAAGAATTTTTAGCTTATGATAAGCTAAATGAGATTTTAAATTACTTCCGCGTTACACTGATTTGAACGATTTCTCAAAAAAACCCAAACGTGGGTTGTTTTATTTCGACTAATGAAATAAAATGAGTTTATGTTCCAAAATAAATCAAGAGATCTCTTTTTAGTTGAAATAATTTCGTATTATATATAAATAATAAGAGATCTTGTATCCACACGACGTTTCAACACACACACACACACACACACACACACACACACACACACACACACACACACACACACACACAACCCTAGGCTAGGGGACGTTACATTACTTACATATTGTGTTTATGTTCTTATTTCATGTGATGGCAAGTATCAACAGTTGAATTAGTTAAAATAATTTTTTTTGATGATTTTGATATATATATATCGATAGCATGGTTGTGCATTGCTGCGGTGGATATGTCTATGCACATAAGAGAACCTATTTCAGGATCTAAGTGAATGAGGGAGATTCTTCATGGATATTTAGATATAATAAATGAAGCTTTTAGAATGGAAATGCACTTGTTTATCAACCTTTGTGACTTGATGAAGTGAAGAGATTGGTTGAAAGATGGTCAACAAATTAAAGTAGATGAACAAATTAGGATACTTTTATCTATGATTTGTCACAAAAGCTTGAATAGAAATCTATGTGAGAGATTTCAACATTCAAGACAAATTATCGGTAAGTATTTTACAACAGTGTTGAAAGCAGTTCGCAAGCTAGCAAAAAAGATTAGCGTTCCACATTCATTTGATGTTATCCCAAATGAGATTCTTATGGACCCCAATCATAAAATTTACTTCAATGTATTATTTTCATACATTCCTTTGCCCCATCGGTTCCATTTCGTTGCCAAATTTGTATAATAAGGGTTTTTGATTAAATGGCAGGGTTGCATGGGCGCTGTTGATGGTACCCATGTTCAAGCTTTCGTACTTGCGTCCAAGAAAATCCCTTTTAGAGACAGAAAAAGAATTACCACTCAGAATTTGATATGCGCAATGCTCATTTGATATGAGATTTACTTTTGTGTGTACTGATTAGGAAAGACTTATCCACAATTGTCAGGAGCTAGTGGTAGCACTCGAGACTCCTAGCTTACAGTTTCCTCGATCACCACCAAGTATTTGCTTATTCTATAAGGACTAATTTATTATTATTATTGTATTGTAGTCACAAATTGAGCTATAAATAAATACCTTGTCATAGGCAAATACTACGTGGTAGATTATGGATATGCATTATCTCCAGAATTCTTAACTCCTTTTAAATATGAACGATATTATCTAAACAATTACAAGGGTAGCATGAGGTGGCCAACAATAGCAAGAGATTTGTTCAACTATAATCATTCTTCACTAAGAATGTCATTAAGAGACCATTTGGGGTATTGAAGAATCATTTTCTTTCATTTTGAAATATATACCTTCAATTACAATTTGAAAGCAAGCATATATTGTAATTGTATGATATGTTATTCATAATGACATTCAATATCAAGACTAGAGGTGAGCGACTAGGACCGCCTGAACCGGAAATCGCATGGATCGATTTCTAATTCCCAAAAGTAGAACTAGTGTTCGGGCAATCCAATTCCTGGATCCTAGGAAGTTCGAATCGGGCTATTTACTTTTTTATATTATTATTAAACTCAATTCTAAGTTCTAATATTTACCCAACTTTACTAACATAATTTTTTTCTTAAAAAATAAGTAAAGAATTCAATTTTTTAAGAATCGGACTTAGGCAGTTCGATCCATAGTCCTACAGATCGGGGATCAGTCCCATTGGTCCGGTTTTTAGGGGAAACTGGACCGCCCTAGACCATGCATATGCATAGCCCTAATCAAGACAAGAGGGATAATAACTTTTCCTTATATGGAGATCCGAAGCACCTATTTGAGCCTAGAAAAGATGTGGTTGTGGGTGATACATCGACTGAGGAGAGAACTAAGATGAACTTGCTTAAGAAACGTATTGCCAATAAAATAGCAATGAATCATAATATGCTACGGATTCCGTCATATTGTATTTTCGACTTTTGTGATGTATTTCTATTATTTTGTATTTGAGGATTCTTATCTCAACTTTTGTAATGTGATGTTGTAATGTAAGCTCTGGTTCCATATCTTGCATCCTCTTTGTGTTTTTTCCCGTCTTTAGGAACATCCTATGAGATTTCGGATATTTTCAAGCCTATACTCTTGCGCCATTTGGGAATGGTTCTTGTTATTAAATTTTGTATCTTTTTCATCGTTGTGATGCTCCTCATTTAATTAAGTCGCCGACGATTATGATTTGTTTAATTCCAGTGTAAATTTTTTCGGTCGGCTAGTCCTTGCTTGTCTTATATGTAACTCATTTCCTTCTGAAATGTGATATATTAGATACTCATAACTTATCCAGTTTGAGAACTCTTGGTCCAAAATGAAGGATGTATGGGTCATTTTTGTCGTTGAGGCAGAGGGAATCAAACGTGTGAAGTTTCTTTTGACATTTGCATGCATTCTTTGCATTGTTGTTGCACATGAGTCATGACCGCATCAGTTCCAATGGTGAGTAGTATCCAACTTGTTCTTCCCCTCTTCCTTTTTTTCGCCATGTCATTAAGTTAGTCTCAGACCTCAACATTAGCAGCCAAATGACAAAGTTGGTCTCTTTCTATTGTCCATCATTAGTATTTGGTTGTCTCATTAGGTCTCTTTCTTTTGTTGGATGAGATTGCATTTCTTATGTGTGAGAGAGGCTTGTCATTTGTCTCTAACCTCTTATTAGATGATGGAGAATTTTAGACGATGGATGATCTGATTGAAAGAATTTTTATTTTTCCTAGTGGGGTTATTTTATGTTGAATTTATTCCTTTTACGTAAGTACCATTTCCAATGAGGAGATCAATGCGTCTAAAGTGAATTTGGAGTTACACAACAATAGAAATTGTAATAAAATTTGTCAATTTTTTGCACTAAATAGTAAGCATTTGAAATTTATAGGAATGAACATTTTGTAAACTCCAAAATGAAAATATATTTTAAATTGAAACAAAAACATAATTTTTTTTCGTTATCAAATGGATTTATGTTTCAAAAATAGAAATTGTTTGTCATTATCAAACGCGGTTTTTTTCTTCAGAAACTTATTTTAGAAGAAATCAATTTTTGGCTAGAAATTGAAGTGGGCTCAACAAGCAGTTGTAAAAGAAGTCTCACTGACTGTCAAGTCAACGATCAATGAATGGCCTTGACTTAGCATGTGACAGCTTCCGGGCTCCTTTCTCTAGGCTAGTTTATGAGCAAGCTGATTCATGTATAAATCAAGGCAATCACAATCACAAATAGAACATTGCTTCCAATCATAGATAGAACATTTCTTCCTTCTATATCATCACCTTAGGATAGGATGGACACACCTGCATCAGGTGACTGATTATACTTTTTAATTTTCAATTTCATTTGAAAGCAAGAGCATTATGCCAAAAGAAAAACATTTATTGATATTTTGAAAGCAGACTTCAAATGATAAAAGAGAAATTGAAAATAAAATTTGCTAGAACCTTTTTTTCTCTAATGAAAACACACGTTTGATCGAAAATGAGAACATACGCTTTGAAAATGAAAAGTTCCGCCTCAAAAGGCACCTTCAAAGACCCCAAGCCCTATCTATCTAATCCGACTGATTGATTCTACTTTCTACTTTGGGCTCAAGAAAATACTTGAGAGGCTGCATAGTAAAAAAGAATTGGTTCGGAATGGAATTATCATTTCGCGTGCAACTCTGTTTCTTTCTCTTGTGTCTTATAAAAAAGGGTGGAATGCTAAGTCTAGGATTATGTAGCACCGACATGGACACGTGACACGATACGACATGACACGCCGACACGTTATTTCTCAAGAAGTAGAGAATTTCGACACGTTCCCACATGTTATATATTAGATAAATATATATATATATGCAAAAATAACTAAATAATAATAATAATAATAATAATAATAATAATAATAATAATAAGAGCCTAGAATTAATCTACTAAAAAAGTTAATTTCGCATTTTTAATATCATTCATTATTTTAATTTGAAAAATTCAACTACATTTCATTGTAATTCGCGGAGCATACCAATTTCTGTCATTTCTCTCCCTATCATCTTCGTATCTTCTTCCTCTTCTTCTTTTCTTCTCGAGCTCATATTCTTCATCAATTCAAGAACACTAGGAACCTTAGATAAGCCGCAAGAACAACTAACTAGCAATGCACCTTCGGGAATCTATCACCGAAGGAGATTCTGATTCCACTTGAAAACTAGGCAAGAGGGCTTTCATTCTCCTTAATCAAGTCTTTAGTCATCCTCAAATGTCATGCATGTGTGATTTGTTGAGCTCTCAGGATGAATTTGGGTGCGTTCTGAGTCATGGAGGAAGAACAAAAGCTGAAAGAGCAAGTTTATCTGGAAACCCATTCTATTTCATGATTTTCTTTAGGTTTATACACTGAGAATTGGTGTTTGAGGTCTTGATGAAAGTCGTTCCCATCTTGCATGTCTACAACATAAATTAATTTGAGAATTTTATGAGTTTTCAAGCACCCCAATTCGTTCTATTTCCAGAATGGTACACAATTTGAACCTAGAAAACTGAAGCTAACCTCAGTTCAAAGCATTGCTTGTTCGAGCTTGATAAGTTGCGAATTTAGCTTAGGTTTCTTCATAAAAGTTGTAGCAGATACTCATGGATAAAACATGTCAAAATTTCAGCTTCATTCGTTGACATTTGATACACCTTTGGTCCGATTTTCTGTTCGAATTCTCTCTGTCGGTGACCCAAATTTTCCAATCAAATTAGATACTATGTTTGATAACTTTAACCAACGAATCTATGAACGATTGCTTCACAGAAGTTGTTCATCTATGTCTTATTTAACATGTGGTAAAATATCATAGTTTTTGGACAATCGAATTCCTTTGTGCAATTAATGAACTAAGTGACTTCCATTGGGTGCATGCTGAACTTGTTTTGATTGCCCTTCGAGTTACTGATCAAGAATGTTGTGAAGGTGAATTCATTGAGTTGGTGATTGAATGAATGATTGGACTCTTATAGGACTAAGATTAATGTTTTGATTAAATAATGGAGTTGATGTGTTATTGTTGTGCAAGTACATGGCATGTGTTTGTGGTACATTCAAGCATGTTGACACTCATGGAACATGTTACCATATTAATGACATAACATGTGATACATTTGTTTTGCTGGCTTGAATGTGCATTCATTCACAAGTGAGACATGCAATGTGTGTTGTGAATGGTTGAGAAGTGAAAGAAGTTGCCTCGCAAAGTAAGCCATGATTTCGACAAAAAAAAAAAAAAAAAGTAAGCCACGATACCCCTGCGTAGTAGGGATGCCTCAAATGAACGGAGGGTCTAGTAGCTGAGGTGGAGTCTGGGATGCCTTTGCGACGGGTTGTCGTGCAAAGTACGCCACAAAGCCTTCGGAGGGGATATGCATGGATTGGTTGGATTGGGGAGCTTGCATTGCTGATCTAGACACACCTTTTGATACCATTTGCCAGAGGTGAAAGTAACCTTGCGGATCGTGGTAAAGGTGGTCTTGACAGAAGATGAGGTGTTTGTAATTGCATTGTTTGAAATGATAACATGAGCAACTGCATGTGAAATTGTGGCTGAATTACTTGCATCAAATAGGTGAAAATTAATCATACATGGTTGTGTTACTTGCATTAATTTTGTGAGAGTCCGATTATGCATCCGAGTGATATGCCCCATGTTGAGTTGTGCGTACTTAGCATGTGAGTAAATTTTGAGTTTGGGAAACTCGGTTTTATCATGAAATGCATGTTGCAAAGTGTTTGTCATATGTTGAATTGAGTAGATGATATACAATGTTTGCAGGTTGATAATTCGTGTTGTCTAGAATACATATTGATTATGCATAAGAGTTGTTGACTGATGCATGTGTTGAACGTTTGGTTGATTAATTGCTTGATCATGTGTGAATGATTGTTTCACTTGCTAAGCTTATGCTTACCCCGTTGTGGCTTACATTTTTCAGAGAAAGATGACTAGACCAGGAGATTCTCTGCCACAATATGGTATCATAGATGATATTTATCACCACTACTTGCGGTTCTTTTGGTTCGATCGTTTTGATGCACAGTCCTGTTAGTGGAGATCGAGGTGAAGATCTGCAGGGGTTTGGGCTCCGAGACGCTGACATGCCGGTTTTTTTGCGATCTACGCTTGGATCGGTGAGCATTGGGAAGACCCTCTATCTCTAGCAAACGTCTTCGACGGTCCAAGACATGACTCTTCGGGAGGAGCATAGTAGGAGCATTAGGCCACAAGGCTTTTTGATGACACTTTTTGACTAGACATCAACTTCAGTTGACGCGATGACTCTTTTTGATATGTTGTCGAGTTTGTTGTGGGCAAAGTTGTGTATGTTTAGTGTGTTACCAAACTTTGTTGAATCGGCCTTGTGTCAGTGTGTGTGTGTGTGTAATAGTTGATGTTTCTCATATTCGTGTGATTATGTATTCTCCGTCTCGTATTATTTTCGCTGCTAGTTATTTAGTAGGGGAGATAGTGATCGTAGAATTCCTAGTAGCGATCACGACTTGGTCTTAGGGAAATTAATAACGATTTGGTTACCCAGAGCTCTTGCTCCAGTTAAAGGATTCGGGGAACATCAAGCATCGAGGAGTAAAGGTCCTATTCATCTAACGCCTAACCAAAGATGGTCTTAGGCGGCGGTGCTTGGGTAGGAAAGGTGACCCCTCACAGTGTTAGTATTAAGAGCTATCGGTGGCCAAATCATTATTAATTTCCTAGGTACAAGTCGTGATCACTACTAGGAATTCTACGATCACTATCTTCCCTACCAAATAACTAGTAGCGAAAATAAATACGAGATGGAGAATACACAATCACATGAATATGAAAGACATCAACACGAGGCTGATTGGTAACACACTATACACATGCAACTTTGCCCACAACAAACTCGATAACATATCAAAAAGAGTCATCGTGTCAACTAAAGTCGATGTCTAGCCAAAAAGTGTCATAAAAAAACCCCATGGCCTAACGCTCCTACTACGCTCCTCTCGAAGAGTCATGTACTGGACCGTCAAAGACATCTGCTAGAGATAGAGGGCCTTCCTAGTGCTCACCGATCCAAGCGTAGATTGCAAAGAACCGCTTTGTCAGCGTCTCAGAGCACAAACCCCTGCAAATCTTCACCCCCGATCTTTGCTAACAGGAGTTGTGCATTGGGACATTCGGACCAAAAGAATCGCTAGTAGTGGTGATAAATATCATCTAATACCATATCATGGCAGAGGATTTCCTGGTCTAGTCATCTTTCTCTGAAAAATTTAAGTCACAACGGGGTAAGCATAAGCTTAGCAAGTGAAACAATCATTTATACGCGATCAAGTAATTAATCAACCGCATGTCCAACACATGCATTAGTCAACAACTCTTATACATAATCAATATGTATTCTAGACAACACGGATTATCACATGCAAACATTGAATATCATCTACCCAATTCAACATATGACAAACACTTTGCAGCATGCATTTCATGATAAAACGAAGTTTACCAAACTCAAAATTCACTCACATGCTAATTATGTGCAACTCAACATGGGGCATATCACTTGGATGCATAATCGGACTCTCACAAAATCAATGCAAGTAATGCAACCATATATGATCAATTTTCACCTATCCGATGCAAGTAATGCAACCACAATTTCGCACACAGTTACTAATGTTATCATTTCAAACAATGCAATTACAAACACCTCATGTTCCGTCAATACCGCATTTACCACAATTCCCAAGGTTACGTTCACCTCTGGCAAATGGTATCAAAAGCGCATCTAGATTAGCAACGCAAGCTCCTTGATCCAACCAATCCAGGCATCTCCCCTTCGGAGGCTTCGCAGCTTACTTTGCATGGCAACTCGTTGCGAAGGCATCCCGACCTCCACCTCAGCTACCGGATCGTCCATTCATTCGAGGCATCTCTACTACTCAGCGGTATCGCGGCTTACTTTGCATGGCAATTTCTTTCACTTATCAACCATTCACAACACACATTACATGTCTCACATGTGAATGAATGCACATTCAAACCTCATAAATATGCACATCACAAGCCGGCAAAACAAATGTATCGCATGTTATGTCACTAATATGGTAACATGTTCCATGAGTGTCAACGTGCTTGAATGTACCGCAAACACATGTCATGTACTTGCACAACAATAACACATCAACTCCATTATTTAATCAAAACATTAATCTTAGTCCCATAAGAGTCCAATCATTCATTTACTCACCAACTTAATGAATTCACCTTCACAACATTCTTGATTGGTAACTCGAAGGGCAAACGGAACAAGTTTAGCATGCACCCAGTGAAAGTCACTCAGTTCATTAATTCGCACGGTGGAATTTGATTGTCCAAAGATTGTGATATTTTACCACATGTTAAATAAGACCTAGATGACCTAACTTTCATGAAGCAATTGTCGACATATTCGTTGGTTAAAGTTATCAAACATAGTATCTAATTTGACTGGAAAAACCGGGTCGTTGATGTATCAAATGTCATCTAGGTCTAAAGATGTATCAAATGTCAACGAATGAAGCTAAAATTTTAACATGTTTTAGCCCTGAGTATCGGATACAACTGTTATGAAGAAACCTAAGCTAAATTCGCAACTTATCAACCTCGAATAAGCAATTCTTTGAACTGAGGTCAGCTTCAGTTTTCTGGGTTTATATAGATTGTGTACCTTTTTGAAATAGAACGAATTTGTGTGCTTGAAAACTCATAAAATTCTCACATTAATTTATGTTGTAGACACACAAGATACAACTTTTATCAAGACCTCAAACACCAATTCTCAGTGTACAAACCCAAAGAAAATCATGAAATAGAATAGGTTTCCAGTTAAACTTGCATTATCAGCTTCTGTTCTTCCTCCAAGACCCAGAACGCACCCAAATTCATTCTAAGAGCTCGACCAATCACACATGCAAGACATTTCAGGATGACTAAAGACTTGATTAAGGAGAATGAAAGCCTACTTGCCTAATTTTCAAGTGGAATCAAAATCTCCTTTGATGATGGATACCCATAGGTGCGTTGCTGGGTTAGTTGTTCTTGCGACTGATCTAAGGTTCCTGGTGTTCTTGAATTGATGAAGAATATGTGCTCGAGCAGAGAAGAAGAAGAGAGAGGAAGAAAATGATAGAAGAAGACATGAAGCTGACAGGGAGAGAAATGACAGAAATGGGTGTGCTTCACGAAAAGGATGAGTTCGTGAAGAAGAAGATAGCATCCGTGGGTTTTTTTTATTTCTTCCTCCACGGACTAAGACCTGCTGAGTCGGTGCTCTTCTTGCCAAGTGGCCCATACTTGGCGTTTGGACAGAAACCAGTAAGAGCTAGGTGGCTCACAATTTATCCTTCACAGCTTCAGTTGTCTTTCAGCGGTCAGCCAAGGAGTAGAAGTCCAAATGCCATCTTCTTTAACACCCACGTCCCTACTGCTGCCAGCTAGATTTATATGCGTCTTCAGGAGGTCATTCGGTGGAAGTCAAGCGGTGCTTTACCACTGACTTCCGCTACCTCATTTTCTAACACCCTGTGGCGTCGCGACATGAGGCTGGACACACGGGTGTTGTCCATCCTCGTGAGAGTCGGCCAGCACAGAAGCTTCGAAGGAGATCACGGAAGCGTTCGCCCAGCAAAAGGTTGGTCCATCCTCAACTTGGGTTGCTGAATTGCAACATGGACCAAGGTTTAATGGGACTTACATATGAGAGTTTGTCTTGTCGAACATCTTTCCACGGCAGTCGGTGATGCACACGTAATCTATAAAATGTGGAGAAAAAAAAAAGCAATCTACATTCTACTATTAAATTTAAAATTTAACAATAAAAAAATCTAGATAAGAAAAATATAAAAGGGTTGGAGTGTCGTGTCAGAGTGTTGGATGCGACATGAAGGGTCCCGGAAAGTGTCGGTGCTTCTTAGGTCTAGGAGTGCTTATTCCTGTAACAGCCAATATTATTCCTCAGCAAAATATTAACAAAATAATAGTACACAACTATTTCAAGTGTAACCTTGATGACTTTCCTTAAGCGTTATAATATTTTAGGACACTTTAGACATTTCGATAATCTGTCCATTCCAAAATCTTCTGGACACTAGAAAAGATCTCACCGAATTTTTTTCCTCTTCGTTCCTTCACAACCAGCAAACACAAGAATTCCATTTCATTCCTTCTTTTATGCCATTCTATATCATTTCGTCACTAGTGCCATGCTACTCGAAATATATACTTTATTTCTCTCATATGTGATGTAAAATCTGCCCTCGTCGGAATCAATAATATTGTGATAGAAGGGGAGTAGACATGATTTTTGGGAAAATTACTAAAAAAGCCTTAAATTTATTGCAAGTATGTCAATTTAAGTTATAAATCTTTTTTTTGGGCTAACTTAGTCCTAAACCTTTATTATTTGTGTCATTTTAGTCCATCCAATCAATTTATGCCCACCAATACTAACATGAACGCTAGACGGCTGGCCAATGCTAATATGGAAAATTTTTAGTAATTTTTTTTTTCCATTTTCCATTTTATTTTTTCTTTACTATTACTATTCCCCACAATGGCCAGCGAGGGTGCCATAGGCAAGGGTGAGAAGTGCCCTCATCAAGTCTGGCCAGGTGAGGGCTACGACACCCTCACTAGCCACTAAGTGAAAAAAGAAAAGAAAACAAGGGAGAAAGAAAAATAAATAAAGTGAAAGAATTAAAATCTTAGAATGTCAAAGCTCGCTAGCCAAAATTAGTCAAGATTAATGACTAAATTGGTAAAAAAATGTTTAGAAATGAATTGACGTAATTACGATAGTTTTCAATTTTTTTTAAGTAATTCTCCCACGCTTTTCGTTATAGTTATTCAGCATCCAATTTGCAACTGGTAATGTGTTCTTGGTATTGTCTAGAAGAGAGTAATTTGGTCTTTTCGGTTGTGAAATTTTATCATGATATGCACGGTGATATTACAAAATTACATACATAGAGGTTCAAAAGTGGTTAAAGAGGGAATATAGCATTTTCATTTTGTTCTTTTGGATATTTCCCACTGGGGGCGTGTCTAAAGTGAATTTAGCATCGCTTATAGACATGAGCTCGAGTACCTCCATGATGTGCGGACACCTGATTATTTGCACTCAAGTATAAAATTTCTTAATCAAAGCGTCAATAACTAGTCATATTTTGAAATTCGTCTTCCCATTCTTTCAAAAAGAAAATTATTATTCTGAGTTTAAATTTGATCAAAAAACATTTTCCATTGACTAAGAATTTTTTTTCCATTAACTTATTTTCTTAGATGAACCAAATGTCGAAAAATAAAGATAAAATGTTTTCTTCGCGAAACAAATGTAATCAAAAAATTAAATTTAAGTCTCATGACGATTCTAACTGCTTGATATGAGTCAATCTTGCGGATAGAAGTAACTGGGCTACCACAATAGTCTTGCTTAAAAGCCAGATCACATCACACCAATAGTTCACAAAACTCATTCCCATGCTGCAAATCCTGTTACTTTGTACAAGCCTTTAATGACATTTAAAAGTAAGAAGTCTTTGCCTCAATTTTTTTTCCTAGGAGATCTTAACTCGAAAAGCTCATACTACTTCTAACATGGCATTCCCATACTATGTAAATTCTATAGAGATCTCCAGTTTCAGAATTTAAAGCACAGAAGCAAGCCATGTCAATGACTTCAGCCTGAACAAGCAGGACTCATCCAATAGTAGTATATTTTACGCTGCATGTACCTATCTTGGCCTTTTCGCAAAGACTCGGCATATTTTACAATTTGTGATTCAAGTTTCACGAAGATTGATGTGTAGATGCTGTCATTCTGAGCCGTGAAAGTTGCACCACCGTGAAGCTTCAAGATAACCTCGGCTAGTCACAACAAAAAATCTCGAATTCGAACCGGTCTTTTTATTGCATTTGTGAAACCCTGTAGAAAAGGAAATTGCTAACTCATAAACAGCAACATTTAATTCGAGTAAGCAACACCCAAAAATAATAAATAAATAGCCTAGTAGTAAAAGTAGAAGCACACTCCATAACCGGTGACAATGTAATTGAACTAAGGGCATATATCACTTGCTGTATTTATATTTTTCAGTAACAAATCTCAAGAATGTGCAATATATTGAAATCAGTAATTGGATATAAATGCCGCAGAAGCTTTCTCAGGGCCTGCAGTCCTGCTAATCTGAAGTGAATAGCATATATTTTTCAGATTCGGGTGGGAGTCGAAAATCTCTGTGAGGTGTCTGATAATTTGCTTTCCATTATCTATATCGCATGGGGCATTAGTCAACAGAAGAATGATGTTTGAACATCTCATTCACTCTTGCCACTTTGCTACCAGCTTCTATGAGGATGGCATCAGATAATTTACCTCATTATACTTGAAAAGCAAAGGGTATGAGTCTCTCTTTAAGGTGGTTGGCTTTTGTGCGGCATTGTCAGGGGTCTGAGAACCGTCAGCCTTCAATTTTCTAAACCTGTTCCATAGAAGGTTAATATTCAGCAGAATCAAGAATAATTCATGCTCTCCATAAGACACATTACAAGCAGATAATCTTCTTCAGCAAGGAGTGGATCTCCTATTCTATGTGCAACATCAGCAGAAAGATAAGATCTATACTTGGCATGGAGCCATGAATGCACAGCAATTAGAACCCACTGGGGATAAGAATACGAACAGTGTCATAACTATTGTACAGCACTAATTTTGGTGTGATAACTTTTTGAGCGATCTTCCAAGTACTGTAACTTTTTTAAAAGCAGATCATGAAATTAATTACATAGGAGAACTTCTAACTGGAAACTAATACGTGGCATTAATTTCTAGCTAGCCATGTCGGATTAGTTAAATGTTGAATAAATGCCCATAGCATTTTCAGGCAAGGAATGTCGCCGATATAACATATGGGATTGGTTTCTAAAAGTTATAGTACTTAAATGATCACTTGGAAAATTATGGTACCAAAGTAAGCCCCATAAGTGAACAAGGGAATGTTTAATATCCTTATCCCAAACCATTAAGACGTCAATTAGAACCAAATGTATGCATTGATCACAAGCTACTAAATCATATCAAGCATTTCAAAACCAAATCATACTTCGAAAGGCTATTGGTAACATCATGGGAGGTATATCACAATTTCTGTAACATTTCTATTTAGGCAAAAAAGAGTATGCCATGTTTAAAATCTACAGACAACCCATGTGGAGAGTGAAGCAAGCTGATGGAGGAAATGAGGGCCACCTAATTACGGTAGCATCAATCAGCAAGAAGATTTTAACTGGATTTCATGCTAACGTTGAATTAACCAGAGGAGCTGCTGCTTTTAAGAATTCTTCCAAAGGGCTGACTACATACTAAGTTAGGAAATCAGATTTTTAAGGACTATTAGTGAATTTAGCTAATATCTTTTGTCATAGACAGAAGAGGTTCATGGAACCACATGATAATATATAAAGACAAGACGAATTATGTTGTACAAGAAAGAGACTAAGCATTTTCAAATTTTCCAATTAAAGAGGCAGAGGATATTTCTCCCAGTCAGGAGAACACTATAGCAGTAACTGCAAGAGGAAGCTTTTAAAAAGGATGTTTTGGGCTACAGAAAGAAGAGGTGAGTTCTCTATCCCCTATGTACTCTGCAATCCAAACTTTTAAACAATCACCACTCTAGTTAAAGTTAGAAGGTTGAAAAGAAAAACACTAAGATCAAAATAAAGCACCTGTCAAAGAAGCTGGAGCCAGCAGAAAGCTTTTTAGAATTATTGATAGGCATTAGCTTCACATCCGCAGTAGTAGCTCTCTTGTGAGCAAGGGATGAAGAATTAGTGGAGGCACTCGCATTAAATTGAGTAGAGCTAGATACATTAGCTCCACTTCCAATTTCCTTCATAGCAAAAGTGGCTGCATTGGGAGAATTGCATCTTGCTCCATTAGTCTTCTCTCCTTCAATATTTTGTGTTTTGCTGCTCCATCTGTCAGTTGAGCAAGCAGATTTCTCAATGCTCCCATGCAAAATCTTTTGTTTCTCAACCTGAGTTTCATTGAATTTAAGGATGTGAGTGACAAAAGACTATGTTGAAAAGCAAAAGTCCATAATACCCTAAATCACAATATTCAAATCATACAGGACACCTGTGGATCCGCTCATATTCCTGCATGCAGTGCACGCACAGGCACAAGCGGTTTGAATTGTGTGCACAGGCACCCAGACACCGCTGTGACAAACACAAAACCATGTGGTATGCACCCATGCCCCGCGAGAGAGAGAGAGAAAGAGAGAGAGAGAGTCTATGGTCTGTTTCTCTGTTGACGTAACGTTACTGGAACATAAGCTTCAACAGTATTGGAAGTAATTAGTGGGTCAAATAAATTGGCATCAAGATATCACTTGAACTTTCTTTTCAGTAGAAGGATGGATACATCTTTATTGCCACAAGATGGTATGGGCTAAGATGAAACCAGATGCACTAATTGAGATTTGAACTCTCCTCAACTTTGAACAATAGTTGTTCTGCACATTTTATACTTGGCTCATGATCAAGCCACTCTCATAAAAGTTTCTCTAAGGTGAAGCTAATAAGTTTTCCTGCTCCAGTTTACAACATCATCTTGAGCAATGTCGTTGAGCTTCTGAGACACTTTTTGCCACATGCAGCAGATCCTCTTGGGACATAGTATAAAGCACACTGACAAGAATAACAAAAACTTGCTGTCCTATCCCAACAACATATCTACCAGAAATAGTAGGAATTAAAAGTTCGAGTGTGTCACAATTTCATGTCATTTCTGTTGCTGATTGTGTGGTGAACAACAAGCTTGACAGACAAATTGGCATAACAATATTCAGTAGGTACTTTATGCCCCAAAAGTTCTTCAAATCTTAAAGTTTTATGGCAATACAATTTCCAACTGGATATTGTCATATCTTTCTCCTGTTTCAACAAAGATAGAGAGAAAGAAGTTCAATTTACAAAATACCCAAAAATCCAATATCTCTAAAGCCAATTCTTGTTATAGAGAAGACTCCTATATTTGAATGCTTCTGTTCTTTTAGGATGGAACCAGTTGGGAAAAGAAAATGGTACCAGCTACAAGATTCTTTTGATTGAGCATTATGTCCAAGTACAGCAAATCACTCAACTTGATCTTCAAAACCCAATCAGTTTGAGAGGAATCAGCACATAAAACAAAAAGCACTAAGCGAAAGGACTTTATCAACCTACCTCATGGACTAACAACTGCTTCATTGCTGCTGGTAGTATGTGATGACTAGACTTGTAGTCCTGTTTAGCACAGACGAACAATTTGAGAGTTATATTATAAACAATGACATAACATGCGAATTAGGACATAATTCACAACCCCCACCTTGAAGTTAACATAATTATGAATAGGGGGATCAAAACCAAGTGAAGAGGAATCAGAGATAGCTTCCTCCTTCAGATTACCCAGTGGACCAGAATTTGTGCTCTTATATGTTATAGAAAAAGACACCATCGTGCTAACCAACTGATTCAGATCATTCTTCTCCTTCTCTGACAATAAGTGCATTGCCACCTGAGAGAAGTTCAAAGACCTATTAAAGACCATAGCAACAAAGCAACAAGGAATAGGTACTTGCATTGAAGTTGTTCTTTGCATGTAGTGTCGGCTATCACCTTCTTTAAGTACCAGCAGTAGTGGGAATTGTCAGTAGTGGTAATTCATGTATCATGAAGTTGATTATTTGTTGTTTCGTGTCATCAATAAAATGTATCAATATTATTACGGTGTGTATTCTATACAAAATGGATTAAAATGTGTAAGTTCATGTCAGTTTCGAGTTAAAACATGTCGTGTCGTGTCATGCTAAAATTGGGTTTCTCTTATTAAATTCATTTTGCGTAAGGATTGTGTCATGCCATCTTTTGGAATGGTGGCCAAGGATTATTTCAGGTAAGAACTACAAAATGAAAGCAAAATAATATCATGAATGTGGGAAATACAGAAAAGCCACTCGTTTCATTCTACCTCCTTTTTTCTTTTTTTAAGTTTTGCTCCCCCTCAATCCCTTATGGTCTAATTCCCCATGTTAGGTTACCTGGATTTGTAAACAGAATGAGGGATATTATATACTCTGCTAGGACAAAAAGCTGGTAATGGAAAGGTTTTCACAATGCTCTTGCCCAAATTAGAATTTTTGAACACCTATTGAAAAGTCATTTGGATCTAAAATAAAGAGCACACTGACCTCATAGCTATGTTTAAAACAAAGCCTTCCAATTTCAGCAGGTATGTATGAAAACATAAGCAATATTCCTCATGAAACTCTCAGAGGACCTTAAAATGATACCAATCTTGTGGACTATATCCAACTACCATGATGAAGAAATTTAAAGAATACTTACCTAAGTTATTAGATTTCTTCATTAAATTTCTTGGGTTTAACAATTAATTTAGACAGTAGACAAAAATAATAAATGTAATTTCACCAACTCTCAAGCATAAATTACGCCAATGAATGAATAATTCTTGCGGGGATTGTGGTTTCAATTGAGGTCCTGATGTTGGTCTTTGATGTAATATACCTCTACTCACTCTTTGCTAATGACACTATTGTTTTACTCAGAGGCAATGCTGATCATTTAATAATCTTAAAAGTGTTGTTCTTTGAGTTGAAGATATTTCTGGCCTTTGGATTGACAGTGATGCCAGTGGACCATTGTTGAAAAAATTTAAGTACTCATGAATGATTCAGTTGTAAATTTGAAAGCCTTCTTTTGAAGTGAGGCACTCCTTTTAAAAGTGTGAGAGTATAATGGCAATATTAAATACAACAGAAATTCATCATAGTACAAAGAGAGCCTACCTCATGAGGTGATTGAGTTACTCTATGTTTACAAAGCTTAAGTAGTTTGATTTGATGCATAAAGCTGACCAAAATTAGTAGAATAAGGCTTGAGTGGTTGTTACTGTAACGCTCAATTAATGTCACAGTTTTATGTTTTCAAGAAAAGTAAGTTATGAGAGCTTCCATTTTACAAAGAGAAAGCACTCCAAGTCCCATAAATCAAAACATCTTTAGATTAAGCTATTCACTCAATTTGAATTCCACTGAATAAAGGAAAGTACATTATAGTCTGAGAAATAAAAACAACCTTAGATTAAGCAATTCAAAAATTTTGCATTTTCTTACATATTAATGTGAGCATTTTCCTTTATGTTGAATTATAGGACACTCCAATGCTCAAGTAGTCCTATTCTCAGATCTGAATTCCTAATATGCACTGAACCAACTCAAAAACCACGGTCCAAGTACATGTCATAGTGCAGAACGGAAGATTTAGGTGACCTTTTATATCTGATAAATGCAGTTTAGGGAGATAAAAGGCAAAATATCCTTGAAAGCTTAAATATCGGTAGACCAAGACGTCTAATTAACCAAGTTTCCTCATTTTTTTCTCTTAGCATCAGTGAAATATCTGTCAATTCCATTACAACAAGATCTGACAGACAAAATCAAGATATTAACAGCTCTACTACTGAAGTTGACATTTCAAGATATTAACAGGTCTTGTTGCGTTAAATTTCAATTATAAAATATTCTCAAAGAATGCAACATATATGGTTCTCATCAAGAAATTTTTAAAGCTTCAACATATGGCACATATGACCTCTACAAGTTCTTCCTAGAGTTTGACAAGGTTTGTTACCAAGAAAATTTGTCTCCCAAAAATTCGACCAAAGCACATAACAAATAAAACTAGAATAATATGCAATTCCTTACATGCTAGAATTTAGAGTTTCAAGAAAGAACAAGGTTTGCTTTCATATTATCATCATGGTCATCATTGTAGACAATTGACCATAAAAAAAAAAAAAAGAGTTGGTAGAGTGGAATACTACTGTTCCTCACATGTTTCACAAATTTACACCAGAAAGACTGAGAAATCACTTTGCCAAGTAGCTTGGTGAATTCGAAATGAGTATCTAACAAGTGGAATTTATTCAATACATCCAACAAAACCTTGGCACACCTCTTTGCAAAGCAATTTTATGGATACGTTTTTTTCACATTAAGAAGAAAGAGCATATCAGCAAAAGACAATTGTGTAAATTGAGTAGCAGCAACTTACCGGCCTCAAATTTGGTGGAGAGAGGATGTGCAATAACGGAGAAGATGAGTCTTCAACAACGGACTTAATTGATAAATGCCTTGATAGATGAGGAGGAATCCTATGATACCAGTCCCGCAAAGTATCTGCCCTCTCCTTTATCATGGTTCGACATCTGAAGTTTATGCATGAAGAGAATAAGAGAGAACAAGAAATAAAAAGTACCAAGTATTTTGCATCAACTTTAATGTCATGCACCTTTGATAAGACTTTGGCCACTCAATATTTGCTTTCTGAACTTGAGCCACATGGCGATGTACAGCTATTGCAATAGAAGGCTGATAAACTTGATAAAAGAGTAGCAATTGACTGAGCTTCTCGAGTGTCGGACACATTCAACATGGAAAAGTTGACATTGACAGGTAAACATCTTACCTTGAAGATGCATCTGCTGTGAGCGAAGGATATATTGGTGAATCAGGTCAGACGCACCAACGCTATCGAGGCACACAACCTTTTAATTGACATGATATAATAAGATCTGAGGTCATATTAATTTATGCGATAATGTCATACTATAAAACTGATCATCAGTAACCAGAAAGTCGTGGGGCTTACCGTTTTCAACATTACAGGATCATGATAATGAAGCTGCAAAATATTTTCATGAATCCCTTCCAAGACTAGATCATAGTCACCGCTGCATTAACCATATAAATCCAATAAGGTCATCCACTGAAGACAAGGACTGGAACTTGCAACTCTTGGAAATCTCCACCTACCGACTAGAAATCAGAGAGTGCAAAGTGTCGAATTCGCTGGACATACTGCCGGCAATACTAGACTTTCTGTCCCTTTTGTTTTTTTTCTTCTGGAAAATCTGCATTAAGAGAGTCCTTGATTACTAGCTGTAAGTGTGAAACTAGAGATAATCAGTGATTTTACAGATATCAACTATTTCATTGGACCTCTTTCCATATATCAAAGATACTTCTTGAGATGTCCTTTTGACCAACCACTTGAGAACTTATGTCCAACTGAAAGACAGAAAAGATATATGAGTATTGGGGAAACTCAACAGAATGAAACCACCAATTCTTAGAATGCATTTTCCAGTAAAACTACTCAACTCTCACTAGATCATCCTGTAAGTACATAGGGAATGGCTATTTGGTCCTTCCAGAGAAGGCGAGTTCACTTCCCCAGGACCCACATGTACAGGGATTGCAGATACTTTCCGCTACAGATTAGCAGGAAGGATCCATCAATCTACAGCTACAAGGTCATGTTGGTTATCTATAATGCTTACTTCTCAAAGTCATGACCTTTACGTAGCATTAGTGTTCAAAGCCTCCTGCTGCAGTTCAAATCTAGCGATTCATCATGTCAATGGAAAAAGAAGATTTGGCTACATTAATCAAGATGGCATGGCTTCTACTGTTAGATCCAAAACATCAAATTTAACAGAACTCAAAAGCAATCAGAACCAACTTCGAAGAAGAAGCCAATTTGCTCTATCTACCCACTGCCTTTATTGAGCTAATAAGTCAAATCAAATTCAGATTTATGCTTCTCCTATGTAGCAGAAACATAGTATGTGATCCAAGCTCTGGTACATTTAACTATAAATAACATTAACCCTACAAAAAATGGTTTAGAAGTCATCCTCTATCAAGCATTGTAGATATAAAGGATCAAGCATTGTAGATATAAAGGACAAAGGCTAAATAATAAAAGTTAAAAGGCCAATGATTAGTATAGTAAACAAGAAACTTGGGCAGATTAAGAAGGTCTTACCACATTGAGAGTTTCCTTCTTTTTGTTGAGGAACTGAAGAGTATTTAAACAAGATCGGATGTCACATTCTGAAATTTAAGACACAGTCAAACATGTGAATGACATAATTACGAATGAAAAGACCAAGCAAACAATTAGACTGTCATGACAAATGCGTATGATGCATGGCTAGAGCATCTGATACGTTTCGACAATGAACTCACCAGTGTACTCTGCGAGGGCTGTAAGGGCAATTGAGCTTGTTTTCATTCCCTCCTTGTTACAAATATACTTAAGTCTGTCATTAAACGAGGAGCAAGATATTAACATTTGCTTTTAATTATAGAGGATTCTAGTACCGAAAGTTTAACATACATAAGTTGAGGGGGCACAAAAACCATGAATTAAGGTTAAATATAAATGAAGTGTTAAATAAGTGCTTGAATCGACAAATAGTACCCAAAAACTAAATAATGAATCAGACTCGAAAAGATTTCATGGTCGATGTCTCCAATTGCTTGACTTAAATCATTAGATGATATCCTTTGAGTAAAATTGCTACCAAGCATACTACCTGCTACCTGTATTTGCTAAATGGTCTTCTTTGAAAATTTTATTATCATATCTATTACTTATTTAAAACCATTTACAGAGTGTTTGAATGACAGGTACTGAATTCAAAAGCACAGTTACCAGGAGTTCCAGATTGAGGGGGAATATTCATGAATGAATCCCATATACTTTGTTAGCCGCTTTTTCTAATGTGTTAAAGCTTGATGTCTAATTTTCTGGCAATTGCTACTAATTCTTTCTCATATGATACCACAGACATATATCCAAGTAGTGAAAAATGTCTTAGACATAATGCATACTGTTTGGTGGATGACATGGCTGGGGAGACCCATCAGATGTGTCCATCCTAGCACTAGAAAGTAATTGAAGCTTTAAAATCAATATTGCTGACACATACAGAACAATCATAAATGTCTTCATGCACTATAGCAATCAATCAAGTTTATTATTTCCACGTTGTATAGACAGTTATAACCACTTCAATCTATAAGCAAGTGGTTGCAAGTTCTTCATCCATAACTCACGCAGCATCTTTGACATAATCTATGCTCCCTTGCATGCAAATGGCTGCCGATGAGTAAAAAGAAAATTTCTTTTTTAAAGGTTCAAACAACATGCTACATGTGGGACATCACCATCCATGTAGCTGTATAATCATTAAGGAAGTAAAAAGAAAAAACCCAATATAAAACTTATGCCCTTTCGTATGTGCAGAACTTACAATAAGCAGACATAAATAGATTTCAGATTAGCCATTCATCACCTGCTCACTATTCGGCTAATGGACGGTTGGACAAATACATGAACCCTGCATCACAGAGAAGCAAATACTTACTCAAGTTCAAGTACTTCAAAACTGAGCAAGACAAAATAAATGATATTGATTTTCGTAAAAGCGATATGTATGACCCAACACCAATCATGCAAAAGCCTGAAGAGATACACTTCCAAAGAAATGCACATTGAAGCCACCAAGTAGTTTTGCTTACAACTCACACAAGTCACCGAAAGTGTATTCCCAAGGTAAGAAAGCATGCTTAAACTGTGTCATCCTGATGTGGCTTCTCATAAACAAAAATCTCCTTGCAAAGGATATGTGGATATCGATCTACTGGCTGTTGATTCTGTGTTTAGCAAACCATTATACCCTTCAGCAGAATGCCTAGTTGCCTACCAGCCAGTAACTCACTAAGTCAATCACCATTACCTCATACATAAGATCACCCGTCTTTTAGATCAGAATTAACCAATCTCATTATCACAAGGGCTAGCTTAGTTTTTCTATTGATGTAATTACATTTTAATAAGACGAGGTAAAAGTCTTCGTCTTATAAGCTGTTTTAAGCTTAGCTTTGATATGAAGAGACATGATTGAACAATATCACATAAGCAACTGAGGCTTTTAGTAGATGGTGAACATATACTTGGAGATAGATTGGTAGCCAAATATAAGATGGACAGGGGAGAAAAAATTGTTTATTTGAAACATAAAAACGACAAGAGAAAAAATGAGACTCAATGACTAGAGATGTCGGAGAGTACCCGTTCTTTCTTAATAATAGACACTATGAGATTATCTACAAGATATGCCTCTGTGGCCACTAACACCACAAATATAATATTCCTCAACAATTCATGGCATCTAGGAGTTCACATGAGATGCTATTGTTGGTTGTCAAGTGAACTGCAGCTAGGTCTATATGCAAATATCTGCTGCTGCTTTGAAAGCAGTTTGCAGTATTACTGTCTTTGTTGAACTCCCTCAAGTCTAGGGGATAGTGCAAAATGGGCATGTTCTGTCTTCAATTTCAGGTGGAGGACAGTTCACCTATAGAACTGAGGCATGCTTTAGGAGGAAAAGACAACAAAAGCAAAAACCAAAAGTTACAATAGGAACAACAAATGAGCTAAATCAGCACTCTCGAAGTGGTGTCCCTAAGTTCATGTTTACTGCAAATGACATGGCTTTGATAGAATTGAGGGACAAACTCCAAAGCTTAAAGTATGGGACATACTGGAAGAAGAAAGTTTTGTCTATATAGCATGAAGGAGAATCTGAACTGTGTATCTGGGAGGAAGAGGGTAGCAACAAATCTTCAGCCCATCCAAGGATCAAGAAATAGCAACAACAAGAAAATTAGATGACTTCGCTTCATTTTGGTGGAAAATTATAATGTATTGATAGAGACGTTGCAATTGACATAAAAGTGTGATGATGCAATGGAAAAAGTGTATCCAAAGTTTGGCATTCTGTATTGGTTAGCAGTAAGGCTGTATATGCTCAATGTGACAAAGTGTTAAGAAGCTAAATGTCTTGATCTAAACACACAGTCAACCGCTTTAAAGATAACTAGGTGGAAGCATGTTCAAACCTATTCGCAAAAAGAATGTCAATGACCAATTTCTTCTTCACAAACTTTAGCATCACAAAATGTGAGATAACATAAGTTGACAACATGACAAAAGTTCCTTACCAAGTATATAGCATACTACATCATTGAACTTGCATTGCCTCCACATGTTCATTGATGCTCAAAGGAAAATTTGGTTCCATATTACAAGAGCGTTGTTAATATTTTAGGCTACTGATGCAAGCTACACAGCTCGAACTTTGGAATTGGAAACCAATAATGATTACTTTCTTCTTCTTTTTTATAGGTAAACGCACTCAACTGATCTAGTTCTTTGAGGATGCAAACCATTACAATGACATCTAAATACATGAAAAACAATTTAATAAAAAGCAGAAAATACTTACTTTGCAATCTGACGTAAGTGTCTCAAGGCAGGAGCATAAAGGTCATTACATATGCATATTACCTGTAGTATGTTAATCATTGACTATGAAATTGAATAAAAGTAATTGAGAAGAAATATGTCTGAGCACTGAACTAACAGGTCTCAATAGTGATGGAGTCTTCTGCCTCTTTTTTGAGATCTTTCCAGATTGTTCTTCTTTTGCAGCATTTAGCTTTTTTTCCTCAAACTTCCTTCCAGCAGAGACCTTTTTATATTACACAATGAAATAAGGAAATTATAACTTCGAGCAAAATAAAATACTTGATCTGATAAAAACCTAGTTCTGGACAAAATAAAGAAGAGTTACTGTGAGATTGTAATTAAACATAAAGCGTCCTATTCTCTCTTTAGTTAGACATGAGAAAAGGAATCACACATATAAGAAGAATCATGAATCCTCAAGCTTTTACTCATGAGGACTTGATTTTGGGAATACAAACCTCAGTTTTTAAGTTGCTTCTGATATTAGGATTACATCCATGCTCTTACAAAAGAAACCAAGACCTCGCACGTTTTCATTTTTTTTCATAGGTAAAAGGATAGAGTATAAGGCAACAAGGGGTGCAAACCCTTTTACAGAAAGGTTCAAATCACTAAAGCCATATATAAAGCAGCTCTCATAACCAAAAAGGAGTTCAGTAGAAGGTCAAATCATCAATTACATTGAACAAGGCATTTACATCCTACGCAAGTTTCCCCTATGCCAAAAGTGTGAAAGGTTACACCAATTCTCAACAAAAACATAGATGGGAGATTCCTTTCCATCAAAAGCTCTCTTGTTCCGCTCCTCCTCAATAAATCAAAAAATTGGAAGAGGAATTGAGGTAATCCATTTTTTCTTGTTGCGCTCTAAGTGAATTCCTTGTGAATTGCTCAATAGAACCACCAATAACCCAAGATAACCCAATGCACGCACAGGAAGCTGTCAAAACTCTTGTCATTCAAGAACAACATAGAAGGAAATGCCAAACGAACTCTGCCTCCCTTTTGCAGCTGAAACACGAATTAACCAATACTTTGCCTTTTTATGTTGTAGGTCGCATTCCCAAGCAAAAAAAAGGGGAAACTCTTGTTAGGATCTTCACTTTCCAAGTCACTTTTCAAGGAAAATCCAATCTACCACAATAACCCTCCCCTATCCAGCAGCTTGGAGTTAGATTTTATAGAAAAGATACCGTCTCTTTCATCGTTCTCCGCCAAAGCACCCTCAGAAGTAAGTAGAAATCCTCGAATTACACGAAACATCGAAAGAAAAAAAAACAAACTTCGAATACCCAATCCTGCGCTAGCCTTCAGAGATCACTAATGACCATAGCATCATTTAAGAAATAACAATTGGCTAGATAAGACATTAAAAGAACAAAAGAAGCACAAGCTTTGAAAATCCAATCCTGCGCTTGCCTCAAGAGATCAATAATGACCACAGCATTGTTTAAACAATAACAATCTGCTATCAAAGCCTTCATTCCAGTTTATATCAAAGACATCTAGGAACCGATCATTCGAAGTTGTGTCCCCACACCAAATATCAAAACAAAACTGTGTCCTATTTCCATAAGAATAAACCCACTTCAACCTTCTCTAATCTTCCTGTGTATATCGGTCAGCATGAAGCTCCCCTATCCTTAGTGATCCAACCTGTCTTTTCAAGGCCCACTTTTGTGGCTACAACTTTTCTCGAAAGATGTTCATTTGCAACACTGAACTGCCAAAGCCATTCTTGTTGATTAACAAGGGGGACTTAATGGCAAAACTGCCATTTCAAAGAGGTTGTTTGACCGCTTTCTGATCCACCGAATCGAACTTGTGAGCCTCTTCAGCATCAACCCACAAAAATTCATTCTGAATGGCATCCAACCTTCTAGCCACCAAGCAAGGGATGGGAAAAAGAGAAATTAAATAGTAGGAAGATTGGGAATATTACTTCCAATAAGATTATATCTCCCAGCTTTGAAGGGGGAATAACTTTTCCAACCAGACAATCACTAATCATAATCAGGCTCCCCCATATGCTTGTTTTTGGAAATAGAACCAGAAAGGGAGACCAGAACCTATCAGTTACAGAGTAGCAAAAATCTAAAACTCTTTCATACAATCTGTCATATCTCTAATGGAAAACTTCAAAATCAGTTCTTATTGGGAAGGATTGGATCACAAAGACTCATAAAGTTTGCTTTCCATTAGGGTCATATATGGGAATGTTTTGATGATTAAGGTATGGATATAAGAAATTTAACATCGTTTAATCAAAACCCTTTGTGGGAAATGGCAATGGAGAGTTGCACAGCCCGTGTGAAAGAACTATTTTCTCTTTTCTAAAGATACAGCTAAGGAAAGCAAGGTTGGCATGTCAAGGGACTTAAAGGTGCTGGACGCCTAATTATGGAGATCTGTCCAGAGAAATTGGAATAACCTCTTGAGTTTATCCGCTTCAATGTTGGCCATGATGTAAGACAAGATCTTGGGTTGTCTAGTGTTCTGGTTAACTTGAGATAAGGATTTGTATGGCAATTAGCCACACTTGTGTCCCATGGCATCACATAAAAAGTGCCTGCACTTATTAAGATAAATAATCATTCCACCCACTGGAATTCAAGGCCTGATTGGGACGTTGATTAGGTTGCATCCTTGGTTAGAATTCTGTATCATTGTAATTCTTCCTTACTTTCTTGGGTTGTAATCTTAAACTTTTTTACCCATAAGAGAAAATGGCAGATGCAAAGAATAAATGATGAGTGTAGGTAAAGAAAAAAGCAAAGTCCTGAGACATGCTAACTAGTTCCATTTAGTGTCACAACCCTTCACTAAAGAGGCTTACTTTTAAAGAAAAACAAGGAAGAACAATCTTATCATAGCTATGGTATCATGCCAGTTTATTGATTATTACCTTAATTTGGACCCAAAAAATAATGTACCTTTTGACTCTCAGCTATTCAATGTTGTATTGTTAATTCATGCATAAAATAAATGATGTAATGTGTAAATTTTAGAATGGCATTGGTCAGTATAACCATAATCAGCAATGGATATTCCAGAAACGACTTACCAACTTTAGTATAACTTCCACCGCCCCCTTCCCATCACCAAGAGCACCATCAATTTCATCAATTATCTGCACAATCAACATTGCATTCATCGTCTCCAATAGTACAAAATCCCAACCCAGACATTTTTGAAGAACACAGACCAAACATTTGGGCCTTGAGTCAGCCATCACAGAGTCCATCTGAACCACATCAAGGATTTTGGCTTCAACTGTTGCTGATGACCGATCATCACTAGCATTGATCTACACAGACAGCCTTTCAATAATTAAAGCTGGAACACAACTAGCAAGAGAAGAAACACACTGTGAGGCCTAAAATGAGAAAAAATACTCATGAGAATGACCCCAAACATGATTGAGGGGAGGGGCTGTAAGTGGGAAATAATCTATTACAAGGACAAATTCAGAAGATCAAGGCTAGAGCCTAAAATTACCCCATAATCAGACTTTCATTACTTCTTGTCATTCAGAAAAGGGATATGATAAAGAATTTTATAACAAACACAGTCTTATTCTTTCTTTCTTTCTTTTTTATAAGCAGCTGAGTCTGGTATAGAGTTCCTATCTCAGTTTGGCAGTTGATACATTCTGTAATTGTTATAATGTAGGGCAATCTGATCAGCAGGACTCAGATCCCAGCTAAGCACATCTTTGATGGGTCCTCAAAAGTTGTTTCCCAATCCATCATCATCAACGCTTACAGTTCATTGATGCCTTTTTTCAGTTTTTGATGTTATTAGGGAAACCAGCACCATAAACAATAACACCTATGAAAGGTCTGATAAAAACACAAAGCAAGGTATCAAACTTATTATAATCATAAATCAGCGAAAACCAAGCGGTAATGTGTATACTGCTTTGTTTGCAAAGAAAAACCATCATGAGACATTTTGTGATGCACCTCATTTGCAATTTTAAAGTCAACAGAAACTCACACAATAATTATCAGACTCATATATCTACAAATGAATGCTCAATCTTGCCAAAGAGAATCAGATAACACCTCCACTACTCGGTACCCGCAATGTTTAGCAGCTACATGAGCAAGTGTAGTTTTTCCAAGTCCTGGAGGACCACAGAGCAGAAGGACCTGCACATTTGGTAACAAAAAGGTCCAAAGTATTAACAACAGACAACATATCTATAAGATGCACATGGAGAAAGTAAAACAGTTGTAACCTTCTGAAAATAGAGAGACAGTGTTAAAAGTTAGAAGGAAACAATAATCTGACTATTTATGTTAAACATGTCTTGAAAAGAACAAGATCTGTATAGTTGGTTCTATAGCAGGGCATGAACATCCTACTTTTGAGCATCAATGGACAGCAATCTAACCCCTTCTGACCCAACCTCAAACCCCCCTCCTCCCCACCCGAAAAAGAAAAAACAAAACAAAACGAAAAAGAAGAAGAAGAAGCAGAAGCAGAAGATTCAATATTGCAAATGAAACACAAAGAACAAGGAGATTGCTGCAAGTAATGCAACAGCATTACAATATTCTCTTCCACTATAGCAGTACTTTCTCCCTGGATTTGTCCATAGAATCCAGATAACAATTAGGTTTCTGAGATTCACATCTATCTGACAGCATATTGCTTCACAGCTACCCCATTCTAGCTATTGATAATGTCAACTGCATGAACAACATTACTGAGTAGATCTTTACATTCATGACCCTCTACTCAGCAACTTATGTGATTCAGTTGTCAGTTGTGAGATGCTTGTCCATATGTGCTGAAAACTACTTAACAGATTCTTTCAAAAAGTACTGACCTTCTGCTCCGGCGGACCAGTAAGCCTTGAGCTTTTGCTGCGTGTATCCAGAGATTCTCCCAGATCAGCATCTTTATGGCCAGATTTATGAGGATCTTCAAATCTCTCCTTAGTCCATCTTTGCCATCTACTACTCTTGAGTGTATTTAGACTACTATAATTTTTGTGCTGACTATGAGAAAAATGACGTCTAAGTGCCAACAGAACTTCATCTGTAGTGCTCCTAATTTCAGACCCAAAAACACATGGATCCCACTGTTTTAGCCATAAAAGTACCTGAAAATGAAACAAAACACTTGTTAAGACATCAAGGTTGGGAAACTGTCCAAAAGTTCAATAAACAGAAGCATTGTTAAGGCTTGTCCAAGACAAAAAACAGGAGCTTTTGAAAAAAAGATATAATAATTGTGAGAAACTTGGAATAAAGTCTTGCCTCGCGATTTGTCTGTTCATCACTAAGAAGCTCACTAAAAGAATTTGGGGAATATTTATCCACCCAAAGTTTCTCCAGTAATATTGGCGTACTTGGAAGCACTTGATCTTTCATTTCCTCCGAACTCACACGTAGAGCCTTCAAAAAATGATCATTGTAATGAGAAAGCTTGCATGCAGAAGGTGTGTTTTTCCAAACAAATACCTAATATCCCAAACCAACATTTGGTATTGACAATCATATTAAGTAAGATCCAAAATTTCTTAGACAGGAAATGAAGCTGACACATCTTGCAAGGAAAAATACCCGATGCAAATCATTGTGAGATATTCCAAATAAAACACATCAGTATAAAAGATTTTTTTTACATTTGACGTGATGCAGTTAATATTGAGCTGATAACATGAAAACACTAAACTGAACTCACTTTGGAATAGCATGGCTACCAAAAGCAGCTACCAGGACCTTAACAATTGTATCAGTCTACTCTGCATAATCCATTAATTAGGTTCTTCAAGGAATTCAGACAGTAGACTGATTGAAGATGACGTTTTTCTTGTCTGGGTTTCACCTATTAATGAGGATATTTTATCCGCTGCACCAACTTGATATCACCTGAGGTTGCAGCTCATCTTGCACCTAAAACTGAACTATTCCCGACATAAAGTTACTTCATGCAATAAGAAATATCTCCCATTTCACTTTCTAAAAGAATCCATCACATGAACAAAGACAGGATGATTCTGTGATACCAGTATTGTGCACACAATTGACCTAAAGGTAAAAAAATCTCGTAATATGGGGTAAATTCCCTGTGGCATCATTGAACTTTAATATATTTCACAAACAAGTCGTTAAGCTTGATTTCAATCACCACATGCACTAAACTTTGCCTGTTTGTTGTCAGATGCACTCTGATAGGTTCTTAGACCAATTTCCTAAAGAAGTTCTGATATTGCTCCTAGAGGGTCAGCAACCTTCCCCTGGAGTTGAGGCACATTTACCAGCCCTCTTCCCCTTCATTCTTATGTTCTACTTTGTTCAATCTCTTTAAATTTTTTAAACCATATTTGGAAAGTTTTAATGGGGGCTGGATTAGAAACCACATCAGCAACTGTCGTCACAAAGTTAGCATTTTCATTTAAAAAGTTGCGATCTGTCAATTATGCATCAGTTGCAAGGAATGAGAGCATACCATGACGGTTAAACTGAAATATCTAACAATCTAACTCACCAATTTTCAGCAACCTTCACATAAATTTACCAATCATACATGCAACAATTTTTGAAAAGATAATTTGTCAAAGTAGCAGGCTCAGAATCGAAGTGCAAATAGTTCTAAATAGCAACTTGGATCAAAGCCGAAAGCAACCAGAGGTCGAAAATACATGTTTGTGTAACAGGGGAACTAGGGTAAGGTGCATGGGCCACAAGGCGTGGGCTACTGGCTAGAGGGCTACAATGTGACCCGGAACGGCCAACCATTTCTATGGACTAGCCAAGCCCTGAAAAGCTAGTCCATTCTGCGAACTTGACAGGCACCTTTCGCTGCCTGACCGAGCAACCAGCAGCAAAGCAAACTTTACCTATTTCGTGCTTTAACCTTTTCCAAGTGAATTATTGTATTATGCATATCAGCCATCAAAGAGTGTTTGGGGTTATTTGTGTGACTTTTTGGTGAGCAAAGCACTTAGAGATTGTGTGAATTATAAAGAGAGGCTTTGCTTAATTGGGGCTGGAATTGAGAGACATTGATTTAAGCTTGTAATCCCCATTGTTCATAGTGTATTACCATTGTTACCTTCCAGTGGACATAGATCACTACTTAACTCCCAGTGTTGATTTTCTCTTCTCTTTCTGGTGGACTATTGCAATTTTCCACATTTTTCAGAAGTTTACATTAGTGGGAGCAATTGCACTAGCAGCAAACCTGGATATCAATTTTCAAATTCTTAATCTTGCCCCAACACTTGTACTTGCATAAGTTTATTTGTGACATGGATACCTTGGTGAATGCCTCCTTTTCGCTTCTTTGTAGCAGAAGATTGACAGGTTCACTGATTAGGCCTGCAACACGATTCGGTGCTAACAACATCAAAAATAGATTTTGAAAACACGTATAGAAAGAAAAAGATTGAAATTTATTCCCATAGGCCCTCTATAATTAAAATTTCCTAGTACACAACATGCCTCAAGCTGAACATAAGATCTTTCATCATGTAGACAAAGTTTTGCTCATAAAAACTAATCCCCAATGATGCTTAACAGCCTCGAGATTTTTTTTCAGTCCCAAGTCAGCCTGACAGTAATTTTGAGAGGAGTGGAGACAAGAAAGATTCTAGGATCTAAAATTGATCAAATTAAATTTTCCATAATTGTTTTCACGCCATTTCAAATCTATTAGACAGACATGATCAGCAATCTTGAGACATGATCAATCTTGCCACTCATCAGCTCCCAGGTCTTCAAATGAGAGAACAGCGTCGCAGAGACTTCAAACCCAAGTAATAAGATCAACCATCCTCCAAGCCCATTTCTGGCACAAACCAGCATACTGAACTGGAGCATCCCTCTATAATCAAAATAACCAACCAAACCAAATCCAACCTGATTTGCGGAACCACCAACAAAAAAATAAACCTGATCAAGACTTGAGTTTGTTATGACGCACCACTGTCTAAAGACACTATTCACTGAGGATTGTCCCTATCTTATGTTTAGTTAGACTGAGTATCCAACTCCACATTACACAATATTTGCAAGCCAGTCCTTTAGATTGACATGGCCCACAAGTGAATACAGCTGAGCATAGTTTATGAAGTGCAGGGGTGGAAGTATAGTTATGTTAAAGTGCATAATAAGCTGTAGTCCCCCCAAAGCATATTAATTAGCATCATCAGTTTCATCTTACACAAAAAGGTGAGTTTGTTTCGCCTAAAATAAATAAATTTGGAAACAATTTCATTCGAATAGTTCCTTGTATCGCTTACAAAGATGAACGACCAAATGTTTAGACATAATTATTGTTGATAATGAAACATTTTTCATTGACTAATCAATTTTAAGGGATATGACTATCATTTTCAGGAAAATATTTTCCAAATCATTCATTTTTCATAACAAACAGTGCCAAAATCTATTAATCAATACACACACAAAGGCTCTTACATTTCTGGTAATGTTGCATATTTCACCACCACTGGTTTCCTCTTTTACTTATAAGTAAATTACCTTAATTGCGAAACCAAGACAGATTAACGTGAGCCCTTACAATCTCAACCTATTATTTTTTCACTTAATCTATTTATTTAGATCACTTTATGTTGCCTAATTGTATCTGGCATATACCTCCTGTCTTTCTATTACCAAGTTGCTGGTGCAATATCTTTAAGACAAAAGTCAATGGCCTCGACTAGCTCGAAATTGAATACTGACATAAGCTCTTCCTCGTAAATTATGTTCCTCACCCACCCAAAAACGACAACCAACACTAATAATTACAAACAGGTAAGGCACGAGGGCAAAGGGAAATTACCATCAGATCGGGACCTTGTATCCAATTTCTTAGGTCGTGAATCGATGTCAAACCTACAAATCTTTGCATAAACCCTGTCACCTCCAGGTGCCGTCACCGGGACACACTCACCATCAATCTGAGATGCGTATCGTGAAATGGCAAGCTCCTCCGGCTCCAAAATCTCTTCCTCTGGAAGCTGCCCGCAATTATTCTCTGGTGGAGGAGAGTAACGTAGCCAGTCCTCTTCGTCGCCCTCGTGGTCAGCGACTTTGCTCCGCTTCTTCTTAATCGAACTGGCAGCCTCCTCTCGGGAAGGGCGTTTGTGGCTTTCGAGCTGCTCTTGAACGGATTGTGGAGATTTAGGGGGCGGCGACGTTGGATTGCCCCAATTGAGCTCTTCTCCTTCGTCTTCCTCCTCGTCGCCTTCGGGAGGGTAAGGGTAGGGATCGGGTGGTTGGAGGTCCAGCGGGTCCTCTTCATGGAGGCGAGAGTGAGCTTCGAGCCACTCGAGCTCGTCCGGGAAAGGAATGCCCATGTCCGCGTCCATCGGTGGTTCCACGGCGGCGATACGTGGCGGTGCTCGACGCGACACAGAGAGAGAGAGAGAGAGAGAGAGAGGGCAAGACGCAAGCACTGCAAATCAGGGATTTTTTGGCGGGAAAAGGAGAAGGCTTTGAGGGGGACGCGCGTAGGGTAAGAAAATATTAGGTAGTCCGGGCCCTCCAAGTCACTGTAGGCCAGCTCAATCAGAAATGGACATGTGGCTCCACGTGGAAATCGGGTCCCACTTTTTGCTGAGTCAAACTTTTGCCTCCTCTTTCTTTCTTTATTAATTGCAACGTCATTTTCCTGCCATCCTCCCCGCCCACTTCGGACGATGAAGCACTCCCCTACTCCTTTACAAAATTTTACTCTCTCTTTGTTAATTATTGCCTATCTTTTGCAAGAAACACCACTCTCTTTCTCTCTCACACACACACTCTCTCTCTCCAAAAACTCTCCATTTCAAGAGCACTCGAGTCTCAAATGGAGCTTGCTGCCTCCAGCTCGTCACCTTCGCCTAAGCCTCTGCCGTTGCCTTCACGAGCCACTCCCTCTCTCTTTCTCTCTCTCCGAAGAGTCTCGCCAATCGCAGCTATTAGGTCTGAAGCTTTGATGGTCTTCGGCCCTTTCTTTGCCGTCGCCTCTGCCCCCATCTCCACCGTCACCTCAAGGAGCCACTTGTTCTCTCCCTCTCATTCTCGCCCCCGAGAGCCTCGCCATTGGGTCCCAAGCCCTGGCTGACCCCGTCTCCGTCGTCACCTCTGTCAGAGTATGCTTTTTATGTTATTACTTCGAGTCCCCAAGCCTCTGGATGGTGAAGCTATGAATGAAGATCTAAAAAAGCTCCCTGATTTTTGTTCTTTTTTTTTTCTCTTTGTTTTTGTTGGAGTACAATTTTTTTTCCAGTTAAAGAACTATTTTCATATGAGGAGGTTGAGAGAGGTTGTCTTCTTGGATATTTACTCTCTTCTTTGTTTTCCTTTTTACCAAGAAAGATTGGTTGAAATAAAAAGGTGTCGAAGCGGCAGGGAAGAGTGGGAGAGGAACGAGGATATTACACGGATGCTTTGCTTTATCAGCAGAGCAGGCAATCCGCTTCCCAATAATTAATGAAGAGAGACTGAAATTTTGAAAAGGAGTGGGGAAGTGCTTCATCATGTGAAGTGGGGCGGGAAGGATGGTAGGAAAAGGACGCGGCAATTAATGAAAAAAGGCAAAATTTTGACTTAGCAAAAAGTGGGACCCGATTTCCACGTGAAGCCATATGTACATTTTTGATTGAGTCGACCCATGGTGACCTGGAGGGTCGAGACCACCTAATATTTTCTCATGTAGGGTAGCTGAAAACCTGTGATATCTTGCAATTTTTGCCACGTTGACATTTATTTTCTTTTTTGGGTTAATACTACGAAAAACTCCAAACTTTGTTCACTGTAATACATTTACCATAAACTTTTTTTGTGACACGAAAAACCTCAAACTTTGGCAACTATGAAACATTTACTCCAAACTTTTTTTTGTGACACCACCCACTTCGACATAATTACCCCAAACTTTTTTTCATTTTTTTTGTAAAAAAAAAAATACTATCGGCGAGCTCCGCCGGTCGCCGGAGCTTGCTTGAGGGCGGTGAAGCCCTTGCCGACCGCGGGCGACGGCGGCAGGGGCTAGGCGCCGTGGTCCTCCCCCACCACCCGCGAGGCCGCCCTCTCCCAACCACAGGCGAGGCCCACCCAGCCCCAGTGGCCCTCGCCTACAGTCAGTGAGGGCTAGATGTGGCCTGCCCCACCCAAACTCCGCCCAAAATTCGGTTGCAATTGGAGGTTTTTCCACATGGGCCACCTATTTGACGAAATGTGCAAGTGAGCTGCAATGAAGATGAAGATGAAGACTCGCGCATTTTCATTGAACATGTGGCGTGAGTGGGAAAACCTTTGACTGTGATCGAATTTTGGGCAGAGTCTGGGTGGGGCAGGCCACGTCCAGCCCTCATTGGCCATGGGCGAGGCCGCTCTTGTCGACCGCAGGGGAGGGCCGTGGTGGCCTCCCCAGCCCCCACCGCCCTCACTCACAGTCAGCAAGGGCTTCACCACCCTCCGGTGGAGCTCGCTAGTAGTATTTTTTTTACAAAAAAAAAAAAGAAAAAAAACTTTTGGGTAAATGTGTCATAATGCGCAAAGTTTAGGCTTTTTAGTGTTACAAAAAAGACTTATGGTAAATGTGTCACAATAGGCAAAGTTTGGGATTTTTCGTGGTATTAACCCTTCTTTTTTTAAGGAGCACAGCTACTTCCTCATCTAACATTGCTACGGGCAGGCACAACTTTTACATGAAGAGACAAATTGCCCTTATGTAAAACTACTTCCGCTTTTACGAATTACGAGTGTGCATGGTCTGGGTTGGGCAGATCACATACTCAACTTGAGAATCAACCCACATAATGTTGGTCCTCAATTTTTGGCACTGTGGACCAACCTGTCAAGCTTGAAACTAAGGATCGGACCTAGGGTCAATCCAAGACCGCTGGAAAAGTGAAGGAAAAAAAAAGAAAAAAATAAGATGGGATTGCTCTCAAAACATTATTGAAGAAATAATCTTGATTCATGCAAACTTTCAAAAATGTACAAAGATCACCATCACCAGCCAAGCCATTCATGCAGCCAGCTACTTAGAAACTTATACATTTGATCGCAAAGATAGAATTTGAAAAGTATAAGCATGAGAGCAAGCTTCTGGAGAGAAGTAACTATCAACCATGAATGACCTCTTGAACTAACATTGCCCCATCATTCTCTATTCCATGCGAAAGTTCTATGCCTCAGGCAATCGTGACACTATTATTTATCACTTTCAAAGACTCTGACTCTAAGAGGACTGAGTCTCAATCTAGTTGAAGATCTAAACTAAGTTTCTAATTTCAAAAGAAATTCCAGTCAAGTATTACCACATACCCTCCAATTAGGGTGACAGAGGGTAGCGAGCAGTGAGCGAGGCCGATCAAGAGCTGCAAAGCGGCAGCAAGCGAGGGTGACCGGAGGAGTGAGGCCGATGGGGATGTCCTCAAATTAGAGCTTTTATCGGCAAGTGGAACTCTCTTGTGTTCATTGTTCAGTGTTGACCTCAACGAAGACGAAAGCTTAGAAGAAGAGGAGATATGATGGTTGGTGGTTGCTCATCGGCTGTGAGCTTGGCCTTCTACTCTTGGTTTGGACTTCGCAAAAATAATTGAAGAAGAAGGCTGAAGCTAAAGCTAGGTTGGCTTCTCTTTTGGGCTTGAGAAAAAATGACAGATTTATTATTTATATATTATATAATATTATATCCGTTAGGTTGGTTTGGATTGGACCAACCCAAATCTTATAATCAAGGACCAACTCGCACAGTATCGGGTTAGATATTTCAAGATCAAAATCAACCCAATCTTCTTAAAAATCCTACCAGTATCGGTCTAGGGTTGGGCCAAGGTCAACCCTGGATCATTGCTCATCCATACTGTGAAACAGATCCAGCAAAAAAATAAAAAAATAATTCTTGGTCTCGGGGGCCCACCATATGAAATTGCCCTTATATGCGCTTATCCGTTTTGTTAAAAAAAATGAATGAATTACTGGCCTATGTGTTGATCATTAGCAATTGAATGGGGTCACCAACTGAGAAGCAAAAAAGAAAATATTCCCAAAGCAACTTTCACACCTGATAGATCCATTACGAGTTCACAATAATGATTTTTAAACTAACCAATACACCCGCAACATTTATGAATTTGATAAATAGGATATTCAAACCATTTATCAACCATTTTGTGATTTTATACATTAATGACATTCTAATACACTCAAAGAAACCAGAAGAGCATGAACAGCAACACTTAAGGCTACTGCAACAGATGCTTTGGGACCACAAGTTGTATGATAAATTCAACAAATGATCTATAATTGTATGCAAGGTTCAGTTAATTATTGATCATGTCACATAACATATTTTGTATATTAGCTCTAATAAATTCGCATGTCCTTTATGAATTGCATGTTAGATTATATCAACTAGATTTCATTATTATATGGGTTGCATGGTAAACGTTACATGAAATTTAATAATTGTATGCCTGCCCATGCCGCATACTATTAGAACTAGGTCATTCTGATAAATGCTTTTCATGTTAGAATAGTAAAAATATTATGCATATTGCTATTAGCGTAATTACATAATGCATGCGTTGCAATTCATTTCATTTAAATAAAGTGAAAATAAAAAAATCATTATTAACTAATGCATGTTAGTGGAAACCATATTAGGATTTTTGGTTGATTTTTCTACTAATATTATAGATGCTTACTTTATTATCAAGATAAGTCCACACTTCTATCTTGGCAATCTATTTAACACTTTGATTATTTAGTGTAAAATACTATTTGTGCACCCGCATAATCACTAGTTGAATTAAAATCAACCTAAACTACCTCCCAATGCATTCTTATGAAATAAAAGATACCAAAATGGCATTAAGTTAATCTAGTGTAATCAAGTCTTTGACCTCAAACTCTTAGTTTATAAAGGTAGAGTATTCATTCCAATACTTTATATGAGTTTCTAATCGACATACCACAAATAAGCTAGTGACGCTTCTAATAAAATTATTAATCTAAATTGCTAATTAGAATAGACTTGTGAGAGTCTAAGTTAGATTTAGTCCTAATAATCCATTAGCCAACTCTTAGACTATGCACTATCTGGGGAGGCTGTGATAGTTAGGACATTTGGAAGAATATAGATCAAGCATATAAAATAATCATGAACCTAGGGGGACACCTCAGCAACTTAAGTTGTCATCAAATGATAATAGATAATCAAGTGGACTAATTAGGAAAGATCACCTAAGCACCAATAGTTGAGGGCATTTATAGGGGGGCCACTATAAATAGGTCTTCCCCTCCTCATTTCCATCACCTTACTACCCTCTCCCTCTCGGCCTCACGCCTTTCTAGCCCCTCACACCGTCTACCCCTGGGATATCCTTTTTCCTCTTTGTTTTCTAGTGTTTTGCCTCTTGGTGCTAACAAGCAATAAGAGGCTCCCCCCAAACTGACTGGGCTTTTTGTCTCGATGAAAGTCATTCAAATCAATTTCAAGGCTAGTCTTTGCTAGAGAGTTTGTCTCTATCTTTTCCCTTAGAGACTCATGTTCCACAAGTTTGAACCGTTTCATACAATTCTAATAGTTTATATTGAAGGGCACCAATTGTCTCCTGAAATCTGCTCTTAACTCTTCTGAAGATATCATTGCTTTATACTCCTTATGCTCAACAAGCTTGGGAGCATACCTAAAGAGGTAAGAGAATTTCGATTCATATTGGTCTACCATCATCTCATACTGACAAAGTTCAATAAACTCCATTGCTTTCTTATTTTTGGCATAATCAAAGAAATGTTTGGCATAGAATACTTTCACAAATCGCTCCCATATACTTTCACGAATTGCTCCCATACTATCTCAACACCTAGTCAAAATATAGTCTCTTTTGTGACTCTCCATCAATATTCAGTATTTCTTTCAAATTGGCATTCCACTAAAGTGAGCTTATCGGTGTTAATACACCTTAATGGGCAGAAAATCTTCTACATTCCATTCATCCATCGCTCTGCCTCTTTTGGACCTCTAATTCCATTACATTTAAGGGATTTATGTTATCATATTATGTTGCGATCCCACATTCAATAGATACTCACATTTACATTTGTTAACGTTATATTATGCACATTATTTACGTGATAATCACCTTGCACTATACCCGCCTCGATGGGAGACAATTACTTTTTTGGGGGTCAATTATGCTATAGCTAAGGATTGTCTAAGCCAAACCCCCATGCTCGCAATATAACGTCGGTTAACATTCAGAGCATTAACGACAGAAAAAAACACACGCCGTCAGTTTTAGAGGCAATTGGCTAGAGGAACTTGTTATCTATTATTTGATACTTTGTGTTTACGGTACTCATCGAACTTGTTATCTATTATTAAAGCCTTTGGACAAAAGATCGTTTGAATTTATTCGGAGCAAGTTGAATATCCTATCTCTATAATCTCAAAATGTCAGTACGTCATAACGAACATAGTCTCAAAACATCAGATCATTCATAGTCTCAGAATGTCAAATTGTGTATAGTTTCAGAACGTATAAAGTCTCAGACTGTGTACTTTCACAGACTTAGTATATTCTGAGACTCCCCTTGTCAATCTTAGACTATCATTCATCTCAGACAATCCTTCTTCACAAACTCAAAACATTGTTAGACTCAGAATGTTATCAGTCTCAGAACGTTATTCGATTCAGAATGTTATCAGTCTCAGAATCATATTCAACACATTGTCAGAATGAAGTCAAACTTAACTTTATGTGTGCTCAGACTCAAATGGTCTATGATATTTTTCCTATCATTCAAGTATTTATTTATTTATGATTGAAAATGTATGCTTTCTAAAACACTGGCTGACTCTATATATTTTGCAATATTATTTACTATGTGTGTGTGTGTCCAATTATTTTATGTATATTTGATTGATTGATTGATTATTTAAATATTATTTCCGTTTATAGTTTCTTTTTGAAAGAACGATCTTTTTAAAACGGTATTTTTGCTTGAACACTAAGGAAATGTTTCCTAGATTGTCAAGATGTCTACTCCGAGGAATTCTTCGAGACTTGTAAACAAGAGATTTGGTCAAGCCAGTGGAGGGCCAACACATTTTGATCTCACAAAAGTGGTGTCATGATCAGGTTGCTTATTCTCCACATGAAGGCTTAGACACATGGGGAGTATGTGCTGATGAAGAACTTTCTCCACCTTGTAGTTTAGAGACAGGGGGAGTTCATGATAGAGGAGGACCTTCAAATTGAATCAACATCTTGGACAGATTACTAGGATTGATGATGTTGAACAGATCAGGGAATCTTTCAAGAAATTGGAGCAGACTGTACAATCTTTGGATTAATTCTAACTTGTTCAAGTTTCCTATTTTCCATAACTTTTTGTTAATGAAAAAAAGGGGAGATAAAGTAGATTTTGAACATATTTTGAAACACTTTTATTCTTAGCTTTAGATTGCTTGGTTTAATCTTGATTAATTGTTAAGATTAACTTTTTGTCTTATGAATGCATATTTAATTAACAGGCTTTATATACTGCTATACTGCTAAGTTTTAAAGTGTAGGATATATTATCTCAAATTTGCAAGGTAGTTTTGTTATCATCAAAAAAGGGGAGATTGTTGAAGGATATACAAATCCGTGTAAATTTTGAATATGACAAAACTTGTTTCAGACTGTGAATAGGAATCATACCTGAAGATAGTTTGAAAGTTATCAGACCATGGATAATCTAGGTTGATTACATAGTATGATGTGTTTCGATTTTCTTACAGCTTAACCCGCGATATCTCATGGATTTGATGTATGTGGATGTATGACAGCTTGTTGGTTGGATAAATATGTTTGATTATCTTTGTAACAGCCCGCTTCCAACCCCTTCTTTGAGGTCCAATTGGGCAAATTTTCTAGTTTAGTTAGTGGCTCGTTGGCCCTAGGAGTACGTCGAATCAAACAACGAAATTCTATTTCAGGTGATTACGGACTTCTGAAAATCGAATTTTTACCCCCCCCCCCCCCCCCCGACTTTTATATATTTGTATTTTGGGCCCAAAAGAAGTGAATTTTGGGCCTATGGACAATTTTGGAAGATTTTTCGGGAAGTTGACTTTTGGTCAACGTTGACCGTTGACTGGGTCAGCGCACCAGTTAGCACTGGCATGGATCAGCCCAACCGCAAGTCAGACCGGTCCGACCACAAGCCAACCGGTTGCACGACCTACCCCCACCTGCCCCCATCTCATATCCCTTTCTCTTTTGGCATGCACAGGAGGCCATCTTCTTCCTCCCTTCACTTTCTCTTTTGGCGTGCACAGGAGGCCATCTTCTTTCTCCCTTCTCTTGTTGCTCAGACCACCAAATGAGGCGCCATTGCTTCCCTTAACTCCCTTGATACACCAGCTTCCATATATGATCAACAGTTACTACCATTGCCGTCAAAAGTTGCTCGAAGATGCCTCCGCGAGACTGGTCGCCCCTATTCACGCGAGCACTGGGGCTAGCTTCCTGAGGCCACTGCTCCTTCTTTGGCAACACCCAAGCTAAGCCACTGCCTCCAGCGTGTTGTCAGACGTCTCCTCAACCCTTCCAAGGTTGTCGTTATTGTCGATGTGCCCCCACACTGACGATTTCCGCCCTGAATTGCCATAGTCCTATTTTCTTGTCGAACCACTGTTTACGGCCATCGCCAGCATTTTGGCGAGACCCGACCACCGCTGCCACCCTCAATAGAAAGCTGGATGTCCCCTGAGCACAATGGCATCGGTTTCAGCCATCGGCACTACGCCGTTTAGGAGAAATTGGCCCTGAAGCATAACCTCCTCTCCTTGGAAACCCTAGTCACGATCGTCGCCTTCATGCCACCATCTCTCGCCACTTCGACTACCCCCAGCCTACGCTGTCAGTACTGATCAACACGCAATGGAGTAAGCTTCCAGATCCAGTCGGTCTCCGCAGCCTATTTGGCCCGAGGAGAGAGAACCGAGCCTCGACCCAACTAGACCTTTGTGACCTGGCGAACCTAACCAGGTTTGTTCACCGGTTTTCAGCCTGAACGGAGCCATTCCATCGCTAACCACCACCAACCAAGAGCTCAGCCAACCTCCCACGGTCGAGGGCTGCCCGCTAGTGCCACCATTAGAGCTCACCGAAGCTGGATCTTCCCATCCGTGGTGTCAAATCGAAGATTGGAAAGCTGCACCACACCCGAGTGTGATCAGAAGTGAGAAAAAGCGTGTTGCCGCAAGCCGCCACTTAAGATACACATACCAACAGGTGAGTGGACATCTTATCCTTGGCCTAGGTTGGTTTATCGCTTTAGTAGGATGGTTAGGTTAGACTGGCTAGGATGGTTAGGTGAATAGGAGGATTGGGCCAATTAGGGCTGTGTACATGTTATGAATTTAGGTTGTGATTGATTGGATCAATTAGGTGGCCTATAGGTCCTGATCAGTCGAGACAATCGACAAAGCCCATGGGGGCGACAACAATAAATGTATGAATCACTTGGTGATTGCTGGGATGACCGGTATAGTCATTGGTATAAGACCACCCGAGAAAATGACGGCGTAGCAAGAAATGATGGCCGATAGGCCTTGATTTAGTCGTGGAGGTCGACTGAGCCATGTGGGATGTTGACTGGATGGAATGGATCGCTTAGGTGATCAGTGCGATCATCGGGTTTTGGCCACGATGCATTTGGAAACTAGTTAGAATCATAGGCCAATTCGTAGACAGCTTTTATTAATTGATGCATGTGCTATGATTAATTTATTTAACTAATTGTTCACTATTTTTACTTAATGTTGTATGTCGTCATGCGTGTTGGGCTTAGTACCAAGTCCCGGTCATGAACCGGTTAAATCATATTTAGATGTAGGCTAATTATGGTCATAATGTGACAAGTTAAACGGCTTAGAGCCAAGTCCCGATCAAGGACCAATTGACCCATATTTATATGTATGTTAACTGTGGTCATAATGTGACAAGTTGAACGGCTTGGGGCCAAGTCCCGGTCACGAACCGGTTGATTAATAGGTCTAATTCATGAATGTGGTTGATTTGAGAAAGTGGCTTAGAATTCGAGGCTAAGCATGGGATTAGTCAAGAAGTTAAATGAGATCATCAAGGTAAGTGGTCACACTAGGAATATTTGTGATAATTAGGTCCCACGTAAGGGTCGAGCAGTTTGAGAAGTTGGCCAAAGGAGACAAGTAGAACCAAATGATAAATGAGGCATTGGTCTAGGCTTAGTCATAGACCGATCGTCCATGGGTAAATTGGGGCTAGTAATTGTGCAAGAGTAACACGAGGCATGATAGTTGTGTCACCAATAAGACAAGAGTGCACAATACCCAAGGTGGTAGCCACTATGTGTACTGTAGTCGCTGACCTGGTGAGTTACTGACAATTGACCCGAATGAGTTAAGTGTTGCCTATGAGAGATTGACCGACGAACTAGGGACCTTAAGGCGATAGCTTTCCTAGTCTGGGTTTAGGGTTAGACTCACTGAATATCTCCATATCCCATCCCACCACATATCCCTTTTTCAAGTATAGAGCATGGCCTTAGAGGAGGAGCCAAGCGAGGAGGAACCATGACCTACCAGAATTGTTTGGGTGAAGATTCGTGCTTCTAGTTGCACTGAAGGCCAGCAACCTACCTGGGGACGTCGCCACTCAATGGTCTAATCAAAGGAATAAAGATCAGGGACTGCTACATGCTCGGGAAGCGGGGCATGATAGGGTTCTGACAACTCTTTTGATTCATAGTAAACTTCAATTAATAGGCTATCACCACGGGAGAGTGGACATTGGCTTAAGCAAAGCCGAACCACTATAAACATTGTGTTTATTTCTCTTTTCTTATCTCTCTTATTGTTTTTACTGCACTAGCGATTTCAACCATCTCCTCCTCCTTAGCGCAAGCCCGCCTTAGATGGGCCAAAGCCTCATGGACACTACTAGGCACAGACATAAAAGTAAGAGATAACACAAAGGCAAACACTTAAGGGCTTAAGTTATTGTAAGACATAAAATTAGAAAAAAGATACCGAGATCGAGTACAGTGAGCAATAGGAGAACTAGCAAGAGACAATGGAAGAGGATCAGAAGTCTGAACTGAAGTTGGTGGTGGTGGTGAAATGCTTACTGGTGAAGATGTATTACCCCAAACAAAACGAGAACCAAGTACATAAACTTGAAGAGGGTCGGTGCCGGTGTGCCTCGATCCGATGGAGCAGCATCAAAAGTAACAAACGGTGGCTCCAGTAGATATGTAGGTTTATAGGGTGGCAGAAGGTCTAGGGTTAATGGTGCTTGAGAACGGTCACCGCCAAATAATGCTTTATCCTCAAAGAAAATCACATCAGCAGAAACATACTCCTAACGACTAGTAGGATTATAACAAACATATCCATTTTGAGTACATGAGTAACCAACAAAGATACATTTTTAGCATGAGGTGATAATTTGTTTAATCCAGGAGATAAAAGAATGAACAAAACAGATACACGCAAAGATATGGGGGCGGACAAACCATAAATGACGATCACGATGAAGAATAGCATAAGAAACAGCTCCTTTTAGCACAGAGGATGGAAGATGATTAATAAGAGGGTTAATACCATGAAAAACCCCAAACTTTACCTACTGTGACACATTTAGCCCAAACTTTTTTTAGGGTGGCAGAAGTAACAAATGGTGGCTCCAGTAGATATGTAGGTTTATAGGGTGGCAGAAGATCTAGGGTTAATGGTGCTTGAGAACGGTCACCGCCAAATAATGCTTTATTTTCAAAGAAAATCACATCAGCATAAACATATTCCTAACGACTAGTAGGATTATAACAAACATATCAATTTTGAGTACAGGAGTAACCAACAAAGATACATTTTTCAGCATGAGGTGATAATTTGTTTAATCCAAGAGATAAAAGAATGAACAAAACAGATACACGCAAAGATATGGGGGCGGACAGACCATAAATGACGATCGCAATGAAGAATAGCATAAGGAACAACTCCTTTTAGCATGGAGGATGGAAGATGATTAATAAGAGGGTTAATACCACGAAAAATCCCAAACTTTACCTACTGTGACACATTTATCCCAAACTTTTTTGTGACATGAAAAACCCCCAACTTTGCCATCTGTGACACATTTACCTCAAACTTTTTTTGTGACACCAAAAACCCCCAACTTTGCCATTGTGACACATTTACCCCAAATCTTTTTTTTCTCTTTTTTTTTTTGTTAAAAATGTTTAAAAAAACTACACTAACGAGCCGCGCCGCTGCCGGAGCTCACCGGAGGGCGGCGAAGCCCTCGCTGGCCGTAGGGGAGGGCCGCCCAGCCCCCGTGGCCCTCGCCTACGGCCGGGGAGGGCCGGACGTGGCCTGCCTCGCCCAGACTCCTCCCAAAATCGAGCCACCTTCGACGTTTTTCCCACGCGCGCCACATGTTCAACGAAATGCGCCACCGCCGGAGCTCACCGAAGGGTGGCCTCCCCAACGCCCGCCGCCCTCCGACGAGCTCCGGCGGTGGCACGACTCGCCGATGTAATTTTTTAAAATTTTTTAACAAAAAAAGAGAAAAAAAGATTTGGGGTAAATGTGTCACAATGGCAAAGTTGGGGGTTTTTTGTGTCACAAAAAAAGTTAGGGGTAAATGTGTCATAGGTGGCAAAGTTGGGGGTTTTTCGTGTTACAAAAAAAAGTTTGGGGTAAATGTGTCACAGTGAGTAAAGTTTGTGATTTTTCGTGGTATTAACCCTTAATAAGAAGACACGTGGTAAGTATAGCATAGCTCCAAAATGATTTAAGTATATGAGTGTGAAGAAAAAGACAACGAGCAACTTCTAACAAGTGATGGTCTTACCTTCAACAACTTCATTTTATTGCCAAATGTGAGCGTAAGAACTCTTATGTAAAATACCATGAGATTTGAGAAACAAAATAAAGGTAGATAAAGAAAAGTACTCACGAGCATTGTTAGTACGCAAACACTTAATAAAACAATCATATTGCATACATATTCCATGATAATACTAGCAGAAATAATGAAAAACTTAAGTACAATCTTTTTATTAAATATAACCAAGTTGTATAAGTACAATATCAATAAAAGTGACAAATACCGAAAACCAAATGACGACTCTTGACTAGGATCCCACACATCGGAGTGAATTAGCTCACATGGATGTGACGCACAACTCAAAACACAAGAAGAGAAAGACTCACGATGGTGTTTACTTAATTGACACGTTTCACAATTAAACTGAAGACTTGAACTGAACACGAAAGGAAAATCATCATAGTACATCTTCTGAATGTAATCGATAAGGATCATCCACAATTTTATTCTGAACTGTTGTAACAGCAACAATAATCTCAGGTTCAGGATGTACAATCCACCATCTTCACGCCCACCACCTATTTGGCGTCCAGTCTTTCGATCCTAAAAAAAAACACGAAGACGAAGAAAAAATAATATTGCAATCAATATTACGAATAATATAACTGATTGATAATACATTGTAAGGAATGTGTGGAATATGGTAAAGAAAAAGTAATGAGATAGAGGAACTCACACAACCTGTACTAGTAACTTTGGATTAAGAACTGTTTGCTTAGGTGACTGACATAGAAGGAACAGATAAAGTAGATGTGAGAAGACGTGGGTCACTAATCATATGATGAGTGGCACCCGAATCAATAACCCAAGAATGAGAAGGAGTTGTATAAGATAATAGACATATAGGATCATTACACTGTGTTAAAGTAGCAGTGGAAACAGAGACATCACACTCTCACTCTGTCGTGCTCTAACCAACTCATCATATTCTGCAAGAGTCAACTGTATTGTACCTTGTCCAAAAGAAGATCCAATGGAAGAAGCCCAAAGCTCAGTATCAATAAAAGCATGTAGACTCAACAATTTAGGATAGAGGTCATAACTATAATCAACAATGTGCCTAGAAAGCTAACAATGAGTATAAAAACAATTTGCTCGACTACCACCACCATAAACGATATCTTGGCCTTGAAAACCACAACCGTGGTATGAACTATTAGAATTCTATTGTCCACAGCTATTAATACGACCACGAGTCCCTTGACCTCCATGAGCTACCATAGCATTACTATCTAAAATTGCTGAAGTCTTGGGACTAAAAGTGTAACGAGCAGCTCGAGAATACACTTCTTCAATGGAAGAAGGTGTGCTCTGACAGGTAATCTATTGAAGAAGAGCACTATAATCTAGAACAACGCTACGAAGAAATAACACGGTTATCATATTCGCTTCTTATTGCTGCATCTGAGTAACTGTGGTAGCAGGTGAAAAATAAGACTTGAGATGTTGATATAAAGATGCATAATAAGCATAATATTCTGTCAAACTAGTATCATCAATTTTGGCTTCAAATAAAGCCTCTCACATGTCACAAGCTCGACTCATGTTATTATGTCCAGAATAAAGTAAAACACACTTTGTCTATATCTCACGAGCTATAGTGCAATCCATGAAAGGATTATGAATAGATTCAGCCATATTTCCCCATAAAAGTGTACACAAAGTAGTATATACTTACTTCCATTCTTCTACTAGTTGAATTTGCAGGTGGTTCTTCTTCAAGCTAGCTAGACTGGCAATTAGAATAAATAAAAGTCGAAAGAGCCATCAATCGAGAAGGATAATTGGTACCGTCCAACTTGACCAAGGTATTGTGTAGATTAATCATACTATAATATGAACAAAAAGATACTGAATTTGAAGAAGTACTAAAGGAGCCAAACCCTGAAGTGATAGACAGTGAATTAAATGAACCAATAGATATCCTCACAAACCACTAATCATTGGAAACTTGATCCGCGTATGTAATAAATAACCCACCACTTTTATAATATAACTTCGGCAAGTATCCGCAAATCTTAGTAACCCCACATGTCACTCCAACTAATTCAATCAATTCAATTCAACGACACTAGTTCAGTCATTCCAAATTCAGCTACTCTAATTTAGCCAGCCAAACTCAGAACTCTATTCACACAATTCAAAACACTATTTAACCATTTGTAACATTATATAATAATGTATAACAATTTAGTCTCATAAATTAACTACCCACATCCAAATGTCACTTTTAGAAACCAAATATCACTTCACACAACCCTTGCCTCAAAAATTCCCCCAATAACATTGAATTCTAGATGAGTTCCAGTAGTGTTATTCTTGGGTTTACTGGAGCTAGGCAACCTTGGATTGAGGTTGCTGGACCTAGATCTCACTGAATCTGAGATCATCGGCCCTGGGCGACATCAAACGGAGGCATCTATAATGGGTCGCCGACGAGATTTACAGTGGTGGTGACTAGGATTTGCTGTGAGTAAGTGTTAATTTTAGGGTTTAGGCTTTTTTTAATTTATGCTATGATATCATATTAATGATAAAAGAGTAACTACTCTTTATTCAGAGATAACAATGGGTATTTATAGGTTTAGAATTAAGCCTAATACATTTGCTAATACTTTAAAATAATAAACCCAAAAGTTGAGTCACAATTAACAGAAACAATGGTGCTAAGTTGGCATGGTTGGTGGTCCAAGTGGTGGCATCCAAGTGGCAACTGAACGTGGAGGCAATGTTGGACAGGTAGAGTGACTACAACTCGGTCCAAACAATTGAAGTGGTGGTCCAAGTGGTGGGATGCTTTTAGGTGGTTACGCGACATGGTGACTTATTTAGACATGTGGAGGCTATAGACGTGCGTCTTGATGTGTATGTGAGTGACTTCTGGCCGTGGATGTGCCGAAATGTTGATAGGAGGTGTTGTATGTGCAAAGAAAAAGGAAAGGTGTGGTTGGCTATATTAGGGTGTTCTCGTCCTTTTCTTTTCAATTTCTTATGTAAAGAATGTATTACAAGCCATTGGTTGGGTCTTCAAATCATCCGGTATGTCTTTTGGGTGATTTGGATAAATTTAGGCCAATATTGCTCATTATCAAATTTTTGCTCATTATCAAATTTATCTTCAATCACCCGTGTTTGGCCATCATGAAGTTCAATTTTTCCCTTTACAGGGTCATTTTCACCTCACTGACCTCTACTTCTAATTCTAGAACTCAGGTCGTTACACCTTGCTATGGGCGAGTCTTGTACTAGTCGATTGCGAAACCAGCCTTGATCATAAGTCGCATCCCATACCTAGTCAGGTTATTGTCCCCGGTGTTTTAAAACATTTATTGCATATCATGCCTACGGATCATGTGCATGCCAGCTAAATCAAGAAATACTAAAACCGATGCATGCGAATAATGTTATGATATCATATGTGTGAATTAAGATTTAACATCACTTAATAATGGCGTGCAATGCCTTAATTGAGTCAACATGCCTCGTGAAAAGAAGCATTCGGTAGAGTTCCAGAATACCGCCAAAAGTAGGCACTACCCCATTGAGCGAAGAGGTCCCTGAGTTGGATCTTTTCAAGTTACCGTGTAAGGCAATACCCTGAGTTAATGACTTCGTGAGGGCGGCTGAAACCAAGATGGCTGGTGGAAACTTTGAGCGTGGTTGATATCGAAATCATCAATTAAATGGTCGAGTATAGATGTATGTTCATGTGCTTGCATAATTGTATAAGCCTTTATGATATATGACATGATAGGACCGTAAGATTTGATTTGGAGTAGGCCAAAACATGCATTCATTTAATTGCATAAACATCCAAATTAACTTTGTTATTGATCTGCCATTTAGAAAGGTAGTTGATTCCTCCCATGGTATATGTCAAGTTAAAGGATGTGACATGTTCACTAGAAATCCTAAAACTTGTAATAAAATTGCAAGTGAGTCCTAAAACTTGAAAGAAGTGTAATCAAGTCACAAAACTTGTCAAATTTGTTCAAACGAGTCCCCCCATTAACTCTGTCAATTAAATAAATGGAAAAAGCTTATGTGGCGCTAACGTGGCATTTTTAATATATCATCTAAGAAACGGACGTGACACGTCAGCAAAAAAAATTAAATTTTAAATAAAGAAAACAAATTAAATTTTAAATTAAAAAATAATTTCTTTCAAATTAAAATATTATTTTAAATTAAAAATATTTAAAAATATTTAAATTAAAAAATTTTAATAAGAAATTGCTCAACCTTTTAATTACTCAAACTTTTAATCTAATCAAAAACATTTAAAAATTTTTAAATTTAAATTTTAAAAATTAATTTTTAAATATAAAATTAATTAAATTTTAAATTTTAAATTTACATTTTTTTATAATTTTAGAAAATCCAATTTTTTAATATATCCTTTAAGGCGTAATTAATTTTTAAATTTTCAAATTTAAAATTCTTTTAAAATTTTTTTATATTTAAGACATTTTAATTTTAAACTTTAAATTTTGATATTTTTAAAATTTAAAATTTAATTTAATTAATTTTAGAATTTAAAATCTAATTTAATTAAGATTTAAAGATAATCTCCTTTTTTAGAAAAATAAAACTTTTTTTCTTTACTAAAATGTAATTTAGTTTTTTTATTAATTCTACTAACGTGGCGCGTCCGTTTCTGAGAGGATATATTAAAAAATGCCATGTAAGTGTTTTCCGTTGATTTAATTAACAGAATTAATGTAAGGACTCATTTGAACAAATTTGATAAGTTTTAAGACTTGATTACATTTTTTGCAAGTTTTATGACTCACTTGCACTTTTGCTACAAATTTTAAGATTTTTAGTGAACATATCCCTTAACTAACAAAGCATTAATCTATTTTTACACTAGCAGTTTTACTTACTTAGCATTGTCTCGTTCCTTATTATTACAGACTTGTAGGTATGGCTACCCATGTTTAGTTCAAAGTTTCATCGACCATTGAGTAGTCTTTCCAAGATGTGGTAGATTTAGAAGCCTAAAATAACTTACCATGGGTGTGACTTGACCATATGGATTTAGAAAGGAATTACCGAAAAAGTTCCTCTCCATTTTTCAGCATTGTACATCCTACTCGACGAGGATGCGGTTGGGCCACTTCGTGGTTTTAGTAGCCCCTCGGAGTATAACGGAAAGGCCCCGCTTTTCCGTAGGCAACCACAACAAAGAAGGGATAGGGAGACCAATTTTGATGATGACACATGGGACCCCTAGCTTATTGCAGGTACCAATGTGTGTGGTATGTTCAAAAGTAGAAGGCCGTCATAGTAGCCCGACCATGTAAGATATAAAGAAGTATAATAATAGTTGTTTTGATGTATCTTGGTGTTGTAATGTTGTGTTAGGTGATTTTCTCATGAATCCACATGCTTGTAAAAGAAATATATAGAGAAATATGATATGACAACAAATAATTTGTTTGGGACGTCGCAATCATCACTCATTATAATAGGGGCGATACAATTTTTCATAATCACCATTAAATATTATCATACATTATAATGAATATGAACATGCTTGCATCAAGATTTTATGCACCTCATTGTTTCACTTAGCCATCACCTAATTGCAACATCCTCTCACTCAATAAACACTTAACCTCATCACTGAACTTAGCATTCCATAGAATACATATGCATAAATTGATTGCACACGTAAGCATAAGCCACTTACACTAAAAAAAACAAGAATTTAGCCACAGATTGCGACGGAAAATTTGGCAAAACTTGCCTTTTTTTTGTGGTTATAACAGCATCGCAAAATTTAACAATGAAAAATCTGATTTTCTTCGCTAATTTGCAACAAATATATTCTGTTGAAAAAATTTTGTTGTAAAATTTCATCACTAAAGTCGTCGCAAACTTTCGTCACTAAATTTTTATCGCAAATTAGCAATGGAATTTATACGTCGCAAAATTCGCCACCAATTTATCCATCACTAAATTTGTCGCTAAATTTTCGTCGCTAACAATTATTCATGGCAAGATTCGACGCTAATTTTAATTTGTGAAAAAATTTGTTGCTAACAATTATTCGTGACAATTCATCAATAACAATTATTTGTGACAAAATTCGTTACTAATTTGTCTCAATTTCGTCTATTTGGACTGTAACTTGCATCGAAATTTGCCACTAATTTATCACTAAAAATTTTGATTTCTATTACGAACATTATTCCTGCACGACTTTATCAACAAATTTTGATTAATTTTTTAGCGACGAAATCTACAACAAATATTATTTAGGGACGATATTAATAGGACAATTTATTTCTAGAATCAATTCTTAAGCATTAAAAACACCAAAATATTATAATGATATGAAAATGAAATACATTCATCAACATTATCCACAAGAATGACATAAATATTTTTCTTACAACATTTAAGCAAAATAGCAACCACTGAAGCACCAAGTTCCTGTCTCTTTTATCAGTATGACAATTACAAAAACAGGACTACTAAACTAATGCCAATCATCCTCATCATCTACGCTACAACCATACTTCAATTTACTACCATCAGAGCCACACATTTGTCTCTCCAACTGATCAGAGACAATAGATTATAAGCATCTAATATATCTACATTCATAATCATAGAAAGGAGAAACAATTAAAACATAAATTGATAAGTTCACAAAAGATATACCACTTGTGGTACTTGGGGGTATCGATAACCAAAGACTGTTGGGAGCGGCCCTCATAATCTATATACTCTCGGCATCTTTGAAGTCTCTAAAATGCAAATCAAATAATTAAAGAAGAATGTCAAGGCATACTTTAACTTTTGCTCATCTAGAATGGACAAAACACTCAGTATTACTCTACAAGTTTTATTACTCAATAGCACAAGCTGTATAACACTCTATAGACTAAGACTTAAGCAAACTGCCAATACAAGCACATAATCAATGCAGAAAACAGCCACGCATATGCTGTAGCTGGTGTCACAGCAGATACAGAGAAATTCCACATACTGAAGAAGGGCTCCATGGCATCTATCAAATTGCCCACTGACCATCTTAATGTATGGTGCTCCCGCATTTATGACAACCCTACAGAAAAAGGCATGAAATCTTACTTGACAGTAGTAACAGAGCAAAAGAATTGGTCTTGCAATCACACAATCAGTATTTCGCGAAGGACAACAGATATAACCATCGCTTTTTGGTATTTGTAGATGATCAACAACTTGGACAAAGTGAAAGAAAAAATGAGGAAAAGAAGGGGCATTCATTATGCCTAGCCTAAGTACAATAACAATATAAGTCTTTAAACATAAAAAGCGGTGCAGTAACTTAGCATTCAATTAGAATCTCTCATGCATGAAAGCATTTTCTCCTCAACAAGTTGAGAAATAAATGCAGCATGAGCAAGAGGCTAACGGGCAAGACCGGCCGGATTGGGCCGATTCAGGGTCGGTCCAGGGTGAACCCCCTACCTCAAGGGTCGGCGTTCGTTGCTTGGACAAGTAGACCTCGGCCGCTGGAGAGTCGCTTGTCGCTGCTTTTTTTTTTGTCAGAATCGCTGCTTCATTCTTTTGCATAAAGGAAATAAAAAAAACGCAGCAGGTCGTCGGAAAATTAAGGCCGTGACAACGATGGCGGTTTACTTCTGAGCTTAGCTTGCTCGGGCATGACCGTGTCTGAAGTCCTCAATATCTCGTTCTCCTGGTTACATGGATTCGAGATAATTTAGCGCTGAAAAATTGAGGCTTGATGCGGAGGAGGACATCTCTCGGACTAACTTGGCATCTTGTCGGATGGAAGAACTTGATGAAGCAATTCTCGACGTTCCATCGGACAATGGCGAGCCCTCCGGACATCGTTGCTGCCAACATCTTGATCACGGAGCACGCGAGGAGTGGCCAGCTGGACGTCGCACGGCGCCTGTTCGACGAAATGTCTGAAAGAACCGTTGTCTCTTGGAACACCATTATCGCTGGTTATTCCCAGTGGGGAAGGTACGGGGAAGCTCTTAGCCTTGTCTCCAGCATGCATCGCGGCAGTGTAAAGCTCAACGAGACCACTCTTTCTACGGTACTGAGCGTCTGTGCGAATGCCCACTCGTCATATGATGGGAGGCAAATCCACGGCCTACTTTCGAAATCGGGTTTTGAGGATTTCGAGTATGTAGGGAGTGCTTTGATGTATTTCTATGCTAATTGCTTTGAGATCGAAGAGGCGAAACGGGTTTTCAAGGAGTTTCGTGGTAGTAATGACTTGTTATGGAGTGTAATGCTTGCGTGCTATGTGTATTGTGATCATATGGACGATGCTTTGGCTCTGTTCATGGAGATGCCTGACCGAGGCATTGTTGCATGGACAACGTTAATTTCTGGATTTGCAAAGCGGGTCGATGGCTGTGAGAAGGCTATTGAGTTGTTTCGGTGGATGAGGAAGACTAATGAGGCGGCGCCTAATGAGTTTACTTTAGATTGTGTCTTGAGGACTTGTGGTAGACTAAGAGCACAGAGTGTAGGGAGAGTTGTGCATGGTCTTGTGGTAAAATCGGGGTACGAGTGTGATCAATCTATTGGCAGTGCAATTATTGAATTTTACTGTGAAAGTGAAGCGATCGATGAAGCAAGGAAGGTTTATGAAAAGATGTTGCAACCAAGTTTAAATGCTTCAAACTCTCTAATTGGGGGACTGATATTGGCAGGTAGAATTGAAGATGCTGAGCTGATATTCAATGGGTTAACCATTAACCCAGTTTCTTGTAACTTGATGATTAAAGGGTATGCTATGAATGATCGAGTTGCGGATTCAAAATGCTTATTTGAGAAGATGCCTATGAAGACAGTAATATCTGTAAATACCATGATTTCAGTGTATTGCGGCACAGGTGAAATTGAGATGGCATTGGAGCTTTTCGAAGAAGTAAAGGGGGAAAAGAACTCTGTCACATGGAACTCAATGATATCTGGTTATATTCAGAACAGTATGCATGAAGAAGCATTCAAATTATACGAGACCATGCGGAGATTAGCCATACATAGAACCAGGTCCACTTTCTCTGCTATGCTGCATGCTTGTTCATCACTTGGATCTCTCCAACTAGGTCGACAACTTCAAGCACACTTGCTTAAAGAGTCATTTGAATCAAACGTTTATGTAGGAACATCCCTTATTGACATGTATTCCAGATGCGGATGCATTGATGATGCTCAAGCATCATTCACCAGCATATCCTCACCCAATGTTGCTGCTTGGACTGCTCTTATCAATGGATATGCACGTCATAGGCTTGGCTCTGAGGCAATCGGTCTCTTTGAGCAGATGTTGCGGCAAGGGGTGAACCCTAATGCAGCTACTTTTGTTGGAATTTTGGCTGCTTGTGGCCATTCTGGTCTGCTTGACAAGGGAATGTATTTTTTCCATATGATGAAAGATTATGGACTAAAACCCAACCTGGAGCATTATGCATGTGTCGTGGATCTTCTCGGTCGATCAGGTTATCTGAAGGAAGCTGAAGAGTTTATAAAAAAGATGCCAATTGAAGCTGATGGGGTCATTTGGGGAGCTTTGCTTAGTTCATGTTGGCTCCGTGGAGATGTGGAAATGGGTGAGAGGGCAGCTGAGATGATGTTTAGTGTAGATTCTAAAACAGTATCTGCTTATGTTATTCTGTCCAACATTTATGCATTGTCGGGAAGATGGAAGGAGAAGAGGAAGGTGAGGAAGCACTTAAGAGGTTTGGAAGTGAAAAAGGATCCTGGGCGAAGCTGGATCGAACTCAATAATAAAGTTCATGTATTCTCTGTGGAAGATAGAATACACCCACAATGTAATGTGATTTATTCTACATTGGAGCAGATAACAACAAATGTCAACTCTTTTGTGAATCTTGGTTTTGCTTAATGACCAACTCAAAAGAGTCACCAGTGGATACTCTGTAACCTTGCGTGTTAGCTTTCTGAAATGTTTATCCAGTGATGAAGAATGTGACCAGGTGATTACTGAATCCAACACAGACTGGCTATGCTTCAATTTTGATTGTCAGCTTCTCTCTTCTTAGACTAAATGTCTTATTGCAGCATTTAATCTAGAACACTCACCGCAGCAGGATAAGCTGGACAGAGTTCTCTTGAATATATCGGCTACTCTGTTAAGCTAGTATAATCCATTCAGGAAAACTTATTAGGTGCATTTCGTTGGATATTCATCTATTGCTTTTAGTTGGAAATTCTTTAGAAGTGCCATTATAGAGTGAATTAATCACACATACAAAAAGTATTTGATTAAAAAAATGTGCTGCCTGAAGTATGTGCCCTGTTTGCTATTGCCAATTCCCCCAAAAAAAAATCATCCCTTTTACCAGCCCCATACTCTTCTTTTTGGCTGCTTGTTAGTTGTACTTGCTCCTTTCCATTTTATTTCTTCATTTTTTTAAGCAATTAGTCTTTTATAATATCGATTATTGCTCTTTAATGGCTTATGGAGTTAATGGCAGTTGCTCACATGATGGCAGGAGGCTCACCAGTAGCTTGTAGGGGAAAAGATGACCATTTTTGCACCCCATTCTAAAAATATTTTGACCATTCTTAGTTCTGTTCCACAAAGGAAATTAGCTGAATGCTCCAATAAAAGAGGTATATTTTCCTCACTTGTTCTCTGCATGCCTTTTTGGTGTTAATTGCTGTGAAATCACTTCAACCTGGTGATATTTACTCCCTCATCAATTATTTGGGAAAATTTCTACTTTTGTTCTTTTTCTTATATGGCTTTTTAACTGTCTGTTCATCTTATGATTAGGAAATTGCCCTAGAAAGAGGGTTTTATGTCCAGTGGCCAAAGCAACTTTATACTGTCTGGAGATGCTTTCATCAACTAGCTTTTTTTTCATCATAAAAAACCTGCTCGAAGGTGTGCACAAGCATTACCCTTGCCCCTGCACCTGATATGCCTCCAGATCTGTGCGAGACTGTTTGATCTACGGTGAGAACCATCAGGTTTTCTGTTAAGGATAGCTGGGTTTTTGGCAGTTTAATATTAAATTATATTGCTTTTTCTCTGTTTTTATTTTTATTTTTTTGGTAAAGTTAAGGATTATAAAAAAACTTTGCCAAACTTACAAAGGAGAGACCCAACACCACAAATAACAAGGGTGTCGTGGTTACTAGGAAAAATAATACACATTAAGAAAAAACACAAAGTAGGCCTAAACCAGGCCTTCTAGTTAAAGATAGAAGGATTAATGTTCCAACTGCGTTGCATACGCCTATTTCTTGGAGTGTCTGGGACATGCATGAATGCCATAGCCTTATTATTGATGAACTTCTTGAGATGTTTCTTCATGGCTGGTAGGCAGAATTGATGGTTCCGAAAAATGGTATTGTTCCGTTCCATCCATATTATGTGGCATAAAGCTCCAAAACCTGACCGGGCTAAGCTACTATGGAGTCCTTCCCGGAAATAGTTTTACACCAAGCCAAATTGCATTTGGCAGCCCATAACATAGCCATATGTGCCAATGGTTGGCACTCAAAAAACAAATGATCAATAGAGTCTAGACACATATTGCAAAATATACAGTTGGTATCCACTATTCTGCGACAAGATAATAAGAATACTTGGGTTGGTAAACTCTTCCGGGTCATCAACCGAAGGAGAAATTCGTGTCAAGGGATGATCGCCTTATCCCAGATGAAACGGTGCTAGGGTACCGGCCGGCCTTTAGACCGGATAAAATTCCAAGTGGAAGCAACGGAGAAAATCCTGGACGAATGACTTGTCCACCAGCAAGTGTCTGGAATATCTTGAAGAGGAGGAATGGATACTCGCCGAGATTCAAAAAGGTTTTTAAGCGTGGAAGACTGGTCCAACTTGGCAATAAAATCAGCAACCGACGCTTGTCTAGAGAAACCCGAACGGTAAATATAACAATCAGTGAAACGGAGATGAATAGGTCCCAAAGGACACCACAGATCAAACCATAATGAGACTGAGCGCCCATTTCCAATTTTCCACTTGAATGAATACTGGAACTTCTGTCTAAGGTCCAGAATCTTCCTCCATGCCCATTTCCAATTTTTCTCTGTTTTTATCATGGCTTCGTTTTTTGCATTATTGGTTGCTTATTCGTTGGGTAAGTTATTGATTTATGCTCTTCTGTACTGTGCCAGGAATAAACTTTCAATTTCATGAGCCTTAATCTTCTGTCTTCTTATCCCCGTTGTTGTCTTGTGGTTTTTTAAGGTAAATAGTTAGCAAGAGTTCACCCCTTTTCTAGGTTTTATGTCTGTTTTTTGGTCAAGTTTTTCCAGAAGTAAAAATATGCTAATGATGAAAAAAACACTTTCCAGTCTCCTGTATATACTGTAGTGTGTCGCAACCATGCTTTGTAATTATCATGGTTCGGTAGCTCTAAAAGGAAGTTTTCCGCATCGCTACAATTGTGGACATTGATCTTTATGTTGCCTTTTCATTTTCATATTTGGTCTTTTGCATAGAATCCTTTTCACATTCTTGTCACCATGATCGTGAATGCTTGAAATCTGTGAATTGGTCTCCGCGACGTGTCCACATATTGTCTGCATTTGTGAGAAAAATAATTGTTAACTTCTAACATGTTTAGAGAAACAAAAATAAATAAATATAAACAGCATCATGTTTGGAGAATCTTGGCTTTACGACTGTGAGTAATATGATCTAAAGATGAACTTTTGTTCCAGCTATTGTTTCCAGTCGTGTAGTGGGAATCTCACTGGAGTGGCTTACATGAAATTTGACAAGCCTTCATCTAATGGAGCTAGGCAGCACTGGCAGCAGAAGGTCAGTATACTGAGAAATCACCTACATTCTCCCCTATACGCACAAAGTAAACATACAACTTGGGTGAGTTGCTATCTTCCTCCCATCCTTTGCATTGCCATTTTCTTTTCTTTTTTTAGTTATATGTTGCCGAGAGGCAAAGCCCAATTGCTGTGTGGAAGATCCTGAAGATCACAAGCTTGCCAAATGTAGATGCTGTGGGCCTCACGAGTCAAAGATCCCATCATAGGCAGCATCAAATTTATTGGGGTTGCTGGTCCGATTTGCTGATGCCAGTGCAAAAGGTATCAATGTAAAGCTCATTTTGGCAGTTTTCTTATGCAGGTATTTTGATTAAAGCTCTTTCTAGCTGATTTGTTGATATCGTGTATAATGTATCCTTGCAATTGACAAACACCAGTTGTTTGTCTTAATTTTGTAGAGAAATAATTTAGCTAAGGAAGCTTTCTTCTGATGTTGATTCTTGAGTGTGGAGGGAAGATTGAGCTGCTGGTACGTAAATTGAGGATCTTTGCTCTGAGGTTGGCAAAATGTAGATTATATGCAAATTTTGGCAACCATGACTGCTGGGAAATTCTTTTGGACAATTTAACAAACTTTTGTTCTTTGGCCTCAACAGAAGTGAATTGTACATGCGTTGGTCCATCAATTTGTAAAAACCCTAGCGGTATGCGTTATTAACTTAAACAAACTTTCAAATTTCTTCTTTCCCTTATCTCAGGTTGCTTTTATGAAGCTAAAAGGACGGTGGATTATATTGTTTTTAGTGGGATTAAGGGCCCTTGTGCTTAGATAGCAAGACTCTTTCCCTAACAACGGGAACTGGTTTCATATGTTTGAATCAATTCGGTCACACAGCGTCAATTTGTCATTGAATGCTCTGAGCATCACGTGGCCTCCGATATCAAGGACAACATTTCGCATGGCAGGCTCGCTTTTTCCTTCTCTCACCGTAATGCTAAATTGCTGTTGTAGTTAAGTTTACGAGAGTTATGCTTATGCTTACTGTTATCTTAGTTGCAGAGGTCTAAAGCTCATTGACTTGTTTCCATCGGTCTACGTTTTAGTCAACTCAAATCCTTTGATCTATGCACCCTTCTCGAAAAGCCATTGGAATGCAATAAACTAACTAGGCTAGCTCCTTGTAAGTTAAGGATCTTGTGCGGAAATGTAATGATTAGCAGGCTTTCAGGGGTCGAGATGATAGTGCTATAACTACACTGATGGCCCGGCCAAATGTTGGCATGAGAAAGATCACTAGTCCTGGCCAACTATACTTTCTCTGTCTTTCTTTTATGGCATTTTGTTTTCACGGACAGTCAATTTTTTTTGCAAGGAAAAAGTTAATCAGTTGCGACTATAATTTGGTCCTTCGTCAAAAATTTTCCCCTTAAGCCAATGATAAAGCGTGCATCAATCCTGTCTTGGGCCAAACGGCAGACATTAACAAAAATTGCCCTTTCCTCACCATGGCCCAAGAACCTTGTATGGGAATTCGGATCCTCTAATCTCAGGTTAGGGGATTCCCCTTGACATAAGGGAGCCATCTAATTAACATCGGACGGCTCTCATTTTCTTAGAAAAAATCAGAAATTTTTTTTTTCAAAAAAATAAGCGTGGTCACCCTTGCCCTGGTATTGAAAAACACATGAGCAGTTGTGCATTTTTGGCGTTGCGTCTGGTTTTGTCCCCTTTACCAAACCATGGGCTAAGTCGATACGATATTATTATGTTATGGCCCATTCTGAACAAAAAAAGTATTCCAAAAACGATGGGCGGACCTTCATGATCCCTTATTTCTTTTAGGGAATTGACAAAGACGAATCACCTATACGGATTAGCAAGAAGCAGTTGCAGATCTACTCTCAAAACTGCTTAATTTTATTACCCTATTTGTTTTCAACATATGACAGTATGCACATGCGGGGAGGTCAAAAACTCAACAAGCCAACTGATCCCTAAGTGGAGAAATCTCTTCAAAAATGGGAAGTCTCTTCGATCTCAGTGGCACCCACTGGTTCATCAAGTGATCAAGTCCTTCGATGAAAGTATCTTCTACCCTCTGTGCTGACCCCGTCGACTGTAATGAGGAAGCCTCCGACGGCTCTAATCCTTGCAATAGCTCCTCAGCCCGAGTTCTTGCCTTGGGGTCATCAGATCCTGGAAATTCACATTGCAATACATCTAAAAGAATGCAGCGTGCCTCCGTCGTCCTTGCTAGCTTGATCAGGCATAAGGACAAGTTGCATGCCTTGTTTGCATCAGGATCGATCATCTGAGCTTTACGATAAACCACTTCAGCTGCCATAAAGTTGCCTAGTTGCATGTATGCCCATCCTAGGTTGCCCTGCATCACCAAATAGTAAGACAGGTAAGGTCACTTTGGCACTAGGGAACACGAAGATGATATAATTTTTGTTCATGGCATCATTGAAACCCATAAGTAAATTCATCTCATGTCAAAACCTACACAACAATCTACGAGTTTCCTAGTACTACATGGAATCAGCTCAACAGAGAGAACGTCACACTCACGAGCAGCAAAGGACATTAGATGGAAACATATGAATGACTGCCTGACTGTGAAGTTTTCAACAGAGAACCAGCTTGGATGGTATGAAGGCAACCTCAACAGAAGTCAATCGACACGACGAATTAAATAGCAGAGAAGACTCTGATTAATTGTGGTCTTGTGAACAAATTACCAGTATTCTGGAAGTCTCTTGCTTGACAGTGACCTGAAACTTCTTTCCCTGTGAACGTGCTGTCTTTGTGGGCTTTCTGTTGAAAACCTCTCCATGGCATATCATCCACAATTTCTGCTTCAATAGTTCAATCTGCTCGTCCAGTCTACCACATTTCTGCCAAGTTAATAAAAACATAAGCCAAATTTAACAATTGGAATTGGCAGGTAAATGACATTCCTGGAAAACTAGTTGTTTTGCTATCTTTGTATGAAAAATCAGAAGTAGAAGGACAATTTATTTGGTTCTTTCTCCTAGAGAGAAATGAAGTTTCTTCAGCTTCAAGTTTTTTTTGGTGTCTATCAAATGGAAAGTACTCAAGTCAAGAGGTTCAGCGCCTACATTTTCATAATTTTGTTGTTAAGTTGGACAAGAGATTGGCCATTTGGACATCACAAACAACTGAGACTATCAGCTAAAAAGAATTAACTAATAGAATTCCATTTTGAAGGAAGTGCTCTCTGCTTACAATGCTATCGAAATCTATGTTTTATACTCCTGCAAACTCAAACTGGAATGAATATAACAGTTCTCTTCTGTTAAATCTTGCATGCCTCGTAGATAACAGATTTAAGAACCAACCTTTCCCTGAGATGCAAGCAGATGACTGCTATAACACAGAACTTCAATAATGTAAGAATCAAGTACCTTGTACAAGTCAATGAGTACATTGTCCAGAGATTCTTGAGCATGTCTGGAGCAAAGATGCCTAAAAGACCGAACTGCTTCGATCGCTTCTTCTGCTCTGTCTTGTTGTTTCATGATAATAGCCATGTCTTTGAGCGCACTATCTACTCTATCCCCTGCATTTATCGCCTTCCAAAACAGGCCTATTGCCGCATCCGGGTTCTTCTCAACCAGCTGCAGTTCACACTGAAAACAATAAGTAACCCGACAAACATATTCGAGTAAATTAATTGACAGAAACAACATTATGGACTAGACTAATAAATTAATCGACAGAAACAACATCATGGACTAGACTAAGGCTACAAGAAACATATCATCGCCGCAAAACGTATGTAAATAAAGGCGACACTCATGAGGACGATCAGGAAAGTTAACATCAGATCATTTAGCACACTTCCTGACAGACTTTAAGTTCTGCAATTTGAGGTACAATTCTATCTAGACATGCATGACTTCTTTTTAAATTCAGCCACTGCACGTATCTGGGGGCCCTACGGAAGATGGAAAGATCGGCCCGAAGTCGCAAAATTCAAGCGACCTCCTCGTACCCATCATACACTTTCGCAATTTCGGCCCCCACCCAGGTGACCATCTGCTTTGCCCAAACAAACACAGCCGCACCCCGGTAAAGGGTAACAGAGCGAAGTCGCGAGCGCATACAAACATGTCATGATGCGCGCGCTTCCGTCCACGCATCAACTTCAAGTGCCCGAATCCCGTTCCTTGAAGGCTCTCACAGTCACAGATACACGTCCTAGCCCAGATCACCCAAAGCGAAACGCTACAACTACGACAAGGAGGAGGAAAAGGACGACGACGAACCTGGACGTGCTTGGCTCGAACATAAGGGCTGTCACCGGGGGGCAGCTTGTGAAGAACGTGATACGGAGGAGTTTCTTGCTTCCCACTCTTCCTGTGGCTCATCTCTCTCTCTCTCTCTCTCTGCTTATTCGGGAATGGAAGCACTGTGCATGGAGCGACCAATGATCATCAGCGATTACAGATAGAAGAGAGAGAGAGAGAGAGAGAGAGAGAGAGAGAGAGAGGAAGCGAGCTCGAGATGTGATGGCGATGGAGGATGAATGAATCCGGACAGCGTTGCGGCCACGTTCATCGACGCCGCGTTGGCCAGTCAGCTCCCTCCCGCATCTTGACACGTGGCGCCTCCTCATCCCGCATTTGTACGTTTTGGAACCTTTCTGCTTTCCGTCGGTGGGGGCGTCGACCTTGCTGGCGTCGCTTAGGGGGCCAACCCACCTGCCTGGCACTTTCCCTATTATTCTTTTTTTTTTTTTAAAGTTTAATCATTCTTAATGAAAAAATAAAAAAAGGAAAGAAAAAAAAAATTGAAGGATGGAAATGTCATCAATCAAGATTAGGCTCTTCATTTGGAACTGACCGTCTTATTTGAAGTAAAATCAATTTCACATCATTATTCGAGAAATAATGATAATATTTTAAGTCTTGACTTTAAATAATGTTCACTTTAGATGTTTAATTGAGAAAATTAGGGCGGTTCAATCTCTTTCTTGAAATTCTTCCAAAATACAAGACTAGAAGTACAACCGTATTTCAATTATGGGTGGCAAATTGGTAATTTAATTTTCATGAATGGGGTAAAGTGTTAATTTCGCACGTAGTAAGAGAAGAAAACATGGAGTTTTCATTTAAGGATATACGATATGAAAGTAATTCTACTTTAGTTCCTAGAGAAACTAAGCTTAATATTTGAAAATGAAAATTAGAAAATGATTTCAAAAAAAGGTCAAAATTTGATTTTTGAATATGTCTAGGGAATTGTTTCGTTTTCTCTCCTTTAATCATCAGCTTGTAGCGAAATAAAATCTATATCTTGCTCGATGGCTATATGGTTTTGGAAAACTTTTTTTTTTGTATAGGCATATTTAATCCCGCTAATTGAGGGTACTAATATTTTTCTTTAGCCACCTCTCAAGTTAAGGAATTGTATCTTGCAACTAACCAATTTTTTTCTCACAGCTTTTTCTTACTCACCATCATAAAATATAAATGAAAAGGCATATCTATGACACATTCACCCTTCAAATAATGTTGCACAATAGAATCGGGCACTCTATCACAGGGGTGAGTTAACACAGAAAGTACATAGAGAAATATACATAACAAAATGCATAAAGATCTATGTTAATCGATTTGAGTATCGGTAAGTACTCTACAAAGAGAGCGACAGCAATGAATCCACTATATAAATAAGGAGATTACAAATTTCAATCTATGTCCATCTGAATCTGGAACCCTGACTACATCTTATCAATCCCCATTCAATGCTTCCACACCATCTCTCAGGATGTTTTCTAATCATAACTCGGATGTGCAATCTGTTTCGGCCAAGCACATACTTAAAATCTTGTGCTTCCAAGGGTTTATGGCATCATCAAGGGTGCTAGACCAAGAATCCAGGGCATCTGACCAATCGCATTTCTATGCTCCGATTGTGGCTCTTGGCTGTATGTGGCCGACCGGCCGCCCTATCGCCTCGCTAAAAAATGCAGCTATTCACGAACCCTCCTAGACAATTTGGGAGTGATGCTTCGGATCCCTGATCTCATACATCTATTCTCATTCTTTCTACTCGGCTCCAATTGCTAGAATCTTGGCAAAAACTTGACACCTACTCAACAATCTCGACCGTATAGCTCGAGTTTGCAGTCAAGACATGGTCTTGATTCACCCTTTTTGTATTGCCGCTCGATCATAGCCCTCCCTGAGATGCTCAAAGCACACACAGATGTAAAATTGCCATACAGTAATTTTAGTAGTTCCAGTGTAATTTGGATATTATAATTATTCATGAATCCATAGATAACTGCTATTTTGCTCGTATCAAGATAATAATCCTTCTAGAATGTTTATTTTTGTTATATTCTCTAGGCGTTTTCACCAATTTGAATGAAGATCCACTTCAATTTGCACTGCATCTAATATTATTACTTAAACTTAAGCAAAAGCTAAAGCGCAATTTGTACTTTCCCCGTCAAAATTCAACTGTTGAGAGAAATAGGAGAAGGCTCAAAATTCAACGAGCATCTCCGAGTTCAAGGGCCTCTCGTGCAAAGGGTATGCGATGAAACATTTTGTTTTGAAGATCACGAAATAAAAGAAAAGAGATGCAAAAAAATAAGAAAGACGTATATGAGGACGTCAGACTAGACTCTGCATATGATAAGTAATTACACCTTGGTACTTCAGCTTCGTAAGGATCGGTGGAGAGCCTTTATGACGGAATGATCTTGTCTAAATAATAATTTTCCTGTACATTAGTTATAGAGTGAAATTATTGATCTAAGTGTGCTTCATGAGATCCAATCTTTTGCACTGTGTGTACAAAAATAAAATAAGAATTCAGGTATTTCTGTATATTGTGATGTATTATAATGAAGAGTGCCTCAAGCCCTATTTATATAGGCTTATTTTATAACTCTTCTAATATAATATCTCAATCAAGCTATGCACAGGGAAAAAATGATTTACATGTAATATACGTGCAATTTTGAGAGATACGGATGATTAACATACATATCATAATCATCTCTGACATAAGAAAACATCCTATAAAAAGCGATAAATATCATCTATCTTCTTTTTCAAATATATCTCTCCCCTGCCTCAAATTCTCAATTTGGGATTGACCCAACACCTTACGGCACGAGCTGACGACAGCCATGCACCACCTGTGGTGTTTTGATGATCCCTACCTTATTGATCGCAACTTCTCCCGAAGTTACGGGGCTATTTTGCCGGATCTCTCTCTTGTTTATTATTAAGTAGGGGCGTCAAATGAGTGGATCGGGTCGGGTTGGATCGACCCATATTTGACCTATTTAACCCATTTTGATCTATATTCATGTAGTGTAAATATTATTAAGGTCCGACACTGCTTGTTTTTTTTTTCCGGGACCCACCGCACTCTTTCTTCCCTTGTGTTCTCCATTTAAAGCGTCTCTCTCCATCATCTTCTTCATTTGAGCAATGGAGGAAGAGAGGCCCAAAAGAGTGGAAGCAGCAGCACAATTTTTCAAACACCAGCATTTGTGGAAAAGCATACTCCATGCGGGAAGGAGCCCCCGCGGGATACAAGTAATATGTTGTTGGGAAGGAGCCCCCACGTGACAATTATAGACTAAATAAGTATAAACGCAGTGAAAAAATTAACATATAAAAGTATCTCCAAAGGCGTTGTTTGTGCATTTTAATCAAAAATCATATCAACAAAAGGGTTTTAACGAATTATTTTTCGTAGCGTGTCCAAAATAGCTTAGTTCAAGATATTCACGATTCGAGCTTTACAATCGTTGGATATTTAGTTCAGACACACATCTGATCGCATGTTGAATGGAAGAAGCAGATAATCGACGGTTCAATTGTGAGAGGAGAACCGTTCCTCTCTCATAGAAAAATTATCTATTTTCTCTCGTTGAAATTGCACACACCACTTCTGTTTTGTTTTTCTGAAAAACTGCACGCAAGCCGGCGGTTTCTAGGTTTGCTGACCACATGGTCACGGAACCAGCGTCCAAGGTGCACGCATACGGTCAACATCAATTGTTGACCGTGTGTGCCATATATAATATTATAATAATTAATAATTATGATAAAACATATATCTATGTATATATTTAATTAACCTGGCACACTTTTGGGCACATTCATTATATGTCCAATTTATGCACGTGTGTACATCACGTGTAAGCGCATGTATGATCAAAATTAAATTTTATTTTATTTAATGTAAATTTTGTTCAACTCAATCGATTTCCGAGGTCACCATTTTCAGAGTAATATTACATATGTGCAGAAATTAAATTGTTAGCCGTTGTTGTTCAAAATAACTGTTTCATTTTTGTTTTTAAATGAAATAGATCCTTCAACTAAATTTATATTTGAATCTCATACTCCTTGAAATAGGAAAGGGCAATCTTTATTGGGTAAAGATTACTAGTGGAGATTAGTGTCCCATTAGTCTATAGCCCACCTCACCTGACAATTATTGGTGTTCTACAAATTTAGTGAATGAACTAACTTGTTCAATATGACCAAAAAAAAAAAAACTAACTTGTTCAACGTAACATATGCGAGTCCCATTCATAACTTCGACCTCTAGACCATGAAAGTCTCACTTAACAGTTATTAACTTCATGATCATGGTTAAGTCTAACCCATCGTCTCATATGCAAGTATTGAAAAGACAAACGGTTCCCTAGCCAAACATATATTGAAAATCGTTTTGTTTCAACCCTACATCATCATATGCATAATGCAATGGTCTAATATTATAAATGGCAATTAACCTCGTACATAACCATAGTTGGTCAATCAACCACTATAATATTAATTCAAAACCACAACGATGGAAAGTCATGAGTCCTAAACCCGTTTCGACTTAATATTCATTAGTAAGGAGATTTAGGTTTTTGTTAATGGTCTCGCTTTGCACATTAATCGGTTTAACATTCATAATATAAGTAGAACAAATAAATAGATGTCACGTACGCAAATATTTTTCATACATGGTGATCATAGAATTATGGCTAAATGGATTCAAGCCAATGAGCCCGCATTTAGCCATATTATTATTTTAATAAAGGAGATCTGCTTGTCATTGAATCCTTGAATTCTTCATGGACGAGGCCTATATAGCTCTTCCGTTTAATGGCTTCTCCACGCAACAATTACAGCAACAATTTACTAACTAAAATATATTAAAATACATTATTAGGCGGAAAAATAAAAGAAGGACGCGGCCTCCATTTTAATAACTACAACCCCAAAGAAAAATCTGCAAGCATCATACATTCATTTATATATTAACAATACCGATTAGGGGTTTTTCCATGATCACAATCGCAAAAGATTCGAAAGACGCATATAAAAATTATACATTGAATCAAATTCATAGACACACAATGCAAACCGTGTCAAGAAACCAAAATCGGTGAAATAAATTTCATGAATATGATTCCAAAGGGTATATTGTTGTCGAACTTGCAGAAACTAAACTAAAAATAAAAACATGCTTCAGATTTTTTATTCAATAAAACGCACAAGAACACCTAAAGTTTGGCTCTGATACCATTGTTGTGATTTCATGTGACAAGTATAAGCTAAATAAATATAAACGCAACCTATACAAGTATCTCCAAAGGTGTTGTTCGTGCATTTTAATCAAAAATCATATCAACAAAATAATTTAAACAAATTACATCTCGTAACGTGTCCAAAATAGCTTGGTTCAAATATTCCCGATTTGAACCCCACAATCATCAGACCTCTAGTTCAAACACACCTCCTATCACACGATGGAACGGAAGAAGAATTCTCGCGAATAATCAACATTTCAATTGTTCTAGATTATCTAGACCTTTTGATTTTGCTTCATGAGAATCATCAGTGAGAGGAGAACCGTTTTTCTTTCACGTAAAATTTTTCTCTTTTCTCTCGTTGAAATTGCGCATGCCACTCATGTTCTTTGTCGAAAAACTACACGTTAGCCAGCGGTTTTTGAAAAACTGCACGCACGGTCAATGAACCATTGCAGTCGCGCCCAAAGTGCACACATACGGTCAACAACAATTGTTGACCGTGTGTGTCATATATAATAATATTATAAGTAATTATATAATAAAAAATATATTTAATTAAGGGATAAGTTCATTAAAAATCCTAAAACTTATAACAAAAGTACAAGCGAATTCTAAAATTTGCAAAAAGTACAATGAAGTCCTAAAATTTATCAAATTTGTTCAAATGAGTTCATTTGTTAACTCCATTAATTAAACAAATGGAAAACGTTAACGTGGCGCCGACGTGTCATTGTTTAATATATCCTTTAAGACACGTAACCGCCACGTCAACAGAAAATTTAAAATTATAAATTAAATTACATTTTAATAAATAAAAAAATTCAATTAAAAAAAGAGATGGTTGTTTCAAAAATGTAATTTAATTTATATTTTAAATTGTTTTAAACTTTTTTCAAATTGTAAACTTTTTTAAAATTTTAATTTTAAAAATTTTAAACTTTTTAAAATTTTAAATTTTAAATTTAAACATAATCTCCTTTTTAAAAAATTAAACTTTTTTTCTTTATTAAAATGTAATTTAGTTTATTTTTTAGTTTTTTGCTAACGTGGCGCTTAAGTTTCTTAAAGGATATATTTAAAAATGTCACGTCAGCGTTTTTTGTTGATTTAATTGACGAAGCTAACGGAGGGACTCATTTGAACAAACTTGACAAGTTTTAGGACTCACTTACATTTTCGCTATAAGTTTTAGGACTTCTAGTGAACTTATCCATTTAGTTAACATGTGCACACTTTTGGGCACATCATGATATGTCCAATTTATGCACGTGTGTACATCATGTGTATGCGCAAACTCGTGCAAAACCATTTGCAATATTTTCATTCTCATTCAACGTTATCCTAATTAGTTATAGTGTGTGATATCTCTAGGTTCATCACTGATCTAGTTGTAAGACTTGCACTAACACGCTAATACTTTCAAGAGAATTGATTGTCCCGATCAATCTCTTGGTCTCACAAACCATGATTGACATCTAATAATATGTCATGACTACCCATACAATGTGAATATTTTTTAAGAACATAATGAACATGTCTGCACTAACTACAATTTAATCCAATCTCTCTATCATACTATGTCCCAATGAAACAAAGACCATGGAAATATTTGTTAAGTCACCAATTTGGTCATTTGTGCAAACTTAATTGACATGCAATTTTACGAAACATAAATAGTTAATTCTCATTACAACTCCAGCCGAGAATTTCAATACAATGTTATGATTAGATCGTATAGGACATCATTGTTATACCTTACATGTAATAAGGAGATAGATTCTATTTTGCACATACGTGTCACTTCGTATATGAACAATCTATTACTAGCAAGTACATGTGTACTCGTGAATCACAATCATCCAACACACAAGTCAACATTGTGCCTCAAATCTAATGATTATTTACACAAGGTCAAAGTATGAACGATTAACCATTGGCTAAAAGCTTCGATGTTGCTAATCCATTCTATGCGTGTCATGTTCAGTAAACTTGTTTGATACAAGTACCTATGTTATAATTTGGGCATCTCAATAACCAATTACTTGTGACTGGTCATCCCTTTAAGTATCCAATACTTAATTATGAAATTAAAATACACTGATCTCAATATAATTATTAATTTCCACTCAATAATCCATTAATCGGGAACATTTTAAAGATTCAGTTTAACTATGTACCCGCCACACATACTCTTGACGTCTCAAGAATATATCCAGTCGCAATTGATCTTATGGAACTAAATGAATAAATACGTCTTTGCCATTTATTATATAATACAATTGAAAATACAACTGAAAATCCTAACATGTAACTATTACACGATCGCTTTAGGGCATACTTCTAACATTTGCTCCATTAACCTTGAGGTAAAGTTCTCTTCTTGATATCTCACGCCTTTTTTCTTTTTCTTTTTGGTGGGTTCTTGACGGAGGCGACGTTGCATTTTGTAGTGAGGAGTGTCGGGCTAGGCAAGTCCTCATGGATGAGAGGAAAGAGAACTGTTCAGCGGGAAAATGAACCGGAAGCAAACCACGGTGCGCGAAAGGTTAGGGAGCGAGGTGGAGGCCGAGGGGTGGGTGACCGGGCTCATCGTTCTTTTCTTGGCCAGCAGAGAGGAGTTCGAATTTTAACGTGGAAAGAACTGCTTAAGCTCATCGTATGTTCTTGGTAGAACAAGTTGGCCGCATTCTACAATTGTCAATAAGTACCTCAACGTGACTGGGAATACGCCGTTGAGTTGAACGGAGGTCCTGGAATTCTACCCTAAACTCGCCTCATTCAAATCATTGGGTTGCAGAAATCTCCGACTTCTTGACAGAAGGATTTGCTTTCTAGCAAAGGGGCATTGAAGAGAACAACTTGTCATGAGAATCAACAAATGATATCGTTGTCGTGTTTCTTCTGGCAAGCAAATGTCGCAATCTCTCCAAAAGTGCACCACCTAGGGTTCGGCTAAACATTAATGTAAACACTCAAAGTAACAATAAACAAAGATGAACTAACAAAGCAAGTCAAAAGATTTTCTTGGGATTTTCACTATAATATGCAATGCATGTGATGAAAATCCCCTAAATGTGACTAACTTAATGCAATTCTAAACTACATGAAATGCAAATTTTTTTGTATTTTTTATGAATTTTGAAATTATTTAATTAATGAAACTATTATCTATAGTTAATTAACATTTAATTTAAACTAGGAACTAACTTAAATTAATCCCTAATTTAAATTAAAATCTTATCTCTACTAAGGATAATATCTGAGAATGCAAAGTCTACCTAAAGCTATTCTAATTTAAAGCTAACAATTAAAAATCATTTTAAAGGTTTTTTTGTTGGCTAAAAAGCCAAAATAGTTCATTACCAAAAAAAAAATCCATAATAGTTAATATATGACTTCAAGACTAAAACAGGCCAAAAGACTGATTCGGGACCCCAAAAACGTTAAGAAAGCATCGAATTGACGGAGCTCGGGTTGTGACCAAAACCCTATATAGTCACCAAATTCTCTTCCCAATAGACAAAAATAACAAGCATTGCAGTTCTTGAACATGATAAAAAAAGATCACCTTCCTTGTGGGTATGAATCATGCAATTGTCTCTTGGGTACGAGATGCAGGTCAGCACATAGCCCTTCTCCATCTGCTTCTCATCAAGAAAGGGAATTTGCTGGAACTCACATTAAACTGTTGTCTTCGCTGGTCAATCCGCGAGTAAATCACCTGAGAATTTAAAGAAATTATCCTGGGCTTGATGAAAGTCAAAGGAAGCCATGCAAAGAAAAGAAAACGATGTACGAGGTATGCTGGGAGGCTGAATAAAGAAAAGAAACATCTTTCTTTTTCATCCCCTCAGGCCGAATGCTCCCTATACCTCCCTGTGTGTGTGTGTTTTTTCTTTTTCCTGAAGCTTTTCGGTCCAGCCCTCCCTTGCTCGTGACACGACAAAAGCCAAACGTGGGTGGACGCCGCGGTGGACTAATGAGCAAGTGCGTCGTTTGCTGGACGTTGACCCAAGCGCGCAGTTGCAAAGCAATACTGGACAGCAGGGGTATCCGAAGTTCGCTGATTGCAGGAAGGATGCCCGACGCAGCGTGGCTGAGTCGCCTTGGTGACGTGCCGGACGAGAGAGCAACGACGGTGCAGCAGCGGCGATGATGCGGAGAGAGGCGTGGGCAGAACGGCGAAGCTTGAGGGCGAGAGGCCGGTCAGAGGTCATGGTCGAGCGGGCGTCCAGTAGGCGTCAACGAATGGCTTATTACTTTCGTCTCCTCCTCCGAAGACCTGCTGCTTTCCTCGTTTTCCTACCCGAAGACCTGCACCCACAGAGAAAAGGAGGGAAGTCAGTACCTTTTTCTATTTCTTGCGTCACTCCCACTTCCCTTCGTTCCCGAAGACCAGCGCCCAAGCCCCCTCTGTCCTTCTTCTTTTCTCTTGTCACGACTCTGCTCTCTTTCTTTTGCCTCATTTTAAAAACAAATAAATCCGATGTTTCTTTCCCAGATAAAGTCAAAAATCCACTCGCTGTATGCTCCTACTAACTACATGCAATAATATAAATTTTTCCTAAAGTATTATATTTTTTAGGGATTAAAGTGAACTCCTAATTTTTCTATGCAATTAAACATGATGGTGCCAGCAGAGAACTTATATAAACAGACTGACATGTAGAAGGCGATCGCTGTTGCATGCTAGGATGGTCGATTGCGCAGCGTGAACCTGCACAAAATCCAGTCAAGCCTCCTGGACTTAGAAGATTGTTGCTGTAACACGTACTCTATTATCGATGTCGTGTCCAAATATTAGCATTCAAAGCTTCTACTTACGAAAATCCAGTAACGAAGGTCAAGTCCAGTCGCTGCTAGCTGTGAACGTCTCGCATTCTTCTAGTCAGTAAATGAGAGCGTGTAAACCCGGTTTTTGACAAATGATCGAGTCAGTAAATGAAGCCCCCGATGCACCTCGAGTACTCGGATAGACTATAGAGAGAGGTCTTTGAGAAATACTGCATTCTGTGTTTGCTCCAGAGAAAAGCAGCAGTACAGAAAACCTTTACTCTGCTCTCTCTTCACATTATTAGGTTTCCATTCAGTCAGGTGAAATGAGCTATGAAAGAGCAATAGTCTTGTATGCATTCGTCTACTATTCATAGGTAGAAAGCCGGATGCGCCTCGCTGTTTCTTCAACGTGACAATATATAGTCGACGACGTCGCGGAAAAACATAGTTGACATTCAAGCGCCGTGAATATTTCACCAGTCTCGGATTTTAAGGGTGAAAAAAGAGTTTAAAATATATGAGTTTATAGTTGAAAACTTTTCAAACTTAAAACTACATTCTAAGCTGGAAATTCTAGTTAACACGAGTCAATGTATCAGATTGTCAATTGCGTAATAGTTACCACACAAAATTCACTTTCAAGGTTTTCCACATCAAAAAAAGAAGAAACCAAAGGAAAAAGAAAGGAATCCGACCTGCCGGATTCGAACCAGCGACCTAAGGATTAGCTGTGGTACCCACTACAGTCCTCCGCTCTACCAACTGAGCTAAGGTCGGCTTGATGCGATTTGGCCTCCCAATATATTTATATCAAATATTTTACGAGGAGGATCTTCTTCCCTTCTATCTCTCGGAAGCGACTGAATTTTAAAAATGCCTCCGATCTCCGGTTCAACTCTCACTACTGAGACTTGATGTTCCGGCTCAGGGCGCGCATAACTGCAATTCTATTCAGGAATTTCATTATGGATAGGATTGAATTTTTCTGATTCTATTCTAGAATGATTTTCAGAAGAAAGAAACATGTTTGATACAGACAAAGAATTTCTATTCCAGAAATAGAAATCTGTTTGATAAGGTAAAAAAAATTATATTTCTTATTCTAATTTTATTTCTATTTTATTGAAGAAATTTTTAATTTTTTAGATTGCAAGATGCTCATTCCAATAAAAATCAAATATCTATTGTTTAGCGTAAAAAATTGACATATTGGATCACATTTTCTATTATAATCGAACTCCGAATTCACTTTACTTGTATAAAACATAATATATAATAATTTCTAAAGAACTATGGTAGATGAGGATATCCAATATTGAGGTAAGGCATTTTTCCTATGGGTTTTGCTCGGCCAATCCGCGATCATATTGGCCTCTACAAGATAGTAAGAAAATTGAACATAAAAACATATGGACTTAGTCATATGGCCGTTAACGTTGAGGTCCCAAAAATGTCTAAAATCTCATAGAATGTTCCAAAAGACGGGAAAAATTACAAAAAGGATGTGAGATATGGAATCAAAGTTCAAATTACAACATGAGTTCAAAGTTCACATTACGCTATGACATTGCAAAATTTAATATAATAAATTCTCAAATATAACATAATACAAGTACATTATAAAGGTCAAAAATATAATATTATGGAATATGTGGCAAATTATAATCTAGGGACATGTTCTCTAGAAGTCCTAAAACTTATAGCTAAAATGCAAGTGAGTCCTAAAACTTGCAAAAAGTGCTATTCAGCCATAAAACTTATCAAATTCATTCAAATAAGTCCCCATGTTAATTCCGTTAATTAAATCAACGGAAAAAGCTGATCTAGTGCTATTGTAGCCATTTTAAATATATCATTTATGAAACGGATGCGCTACGTCAATAGAATAAAAATAAAAATATAAACTAAATTACTTTTTAATATATAAAATTTGTTTAAAAAAGGAGATTATGTATAAACTTAAAATTTAAAAAGGGATAACATTAATTAAAATTTTCATTTAATTTAATTTTAAATATTAAAATAATTTAAATTAATTAAATTAAATTGATTAAATTTTAAATTTAAATAAATATAATTTATTAAACTTTAAATATTTTTAAATTCAATAAAATTAAATTGATTAAATTAATTTAATTTAATTAAAACTAAGAGTTTAAAGTTTAAAATTTAAAATGAAGAAAGGGAGGGAGAGAACAATCTATGAGGATATAAAAAATGAAGAGAATAAATTCTCAAATAGTACCTGAGAATGAGAAATGAAAAAATTTTCAATTCTCATCCTTGTCCAAAAACCAATTATGGAATGGAAATCCATTCCAGAACTGATCTTCTGAATTTTTTTTTATCAAACGGTATTCTATTCAAGAATGAACTTTTTTAGTCAAGAACCTATTCTGAAACAGAATTAAGCGCGAATCATGTGCGCCCTTAACTTGGGGGTAGGGCTGTTGCCACAATGGAGGAGGGCGACATCCTCACGGACCATAGCAACTCTACAGACAAGGCGGGGTGGTCGTTGGCGGCGACAGGGTGGCTGAGTCGAATAAAGATAGTGTCGTTCAGAGGTTATGTTTGATTAAGCAATGCTAAATATTTATGGGCTTGGTCTAGAAAAGGGAAAATTACCAAAAAAGTTCTAAACATTTACCACTTATGACAATTCAGTTCTCAACCCTTTTTTAAGCCAATGTAATCCTAAATATTTTTTAAATTTGTCATTTAAGTCATTCCAACGGATTTTAACTAGAAAATACCTATATGAACCTCGCGCCACGACAATGTGGCAATGAAAGGGCAACATGTGGCGATAAATTTCTTTCTTCTTTTTTTTTTCTTTTCTGGCCGCTCTAAAGGACGGCGAAGCCCTCGCCCATTGCCGGCGAGGGTGGGCGGGTGGGGCAACCCCGCATAGGCCATATCTGGGCGGGGCCAGCCTCACCCGACCCCGGCCGGTTACTGGTGAGACCGGCCGTCGACCGATTGGGGCTAGGCAAGGCCGCCCCCGCCCAGATTTGGGCTGCATTGTTCTCCCCTGCCTATGTTTGAATACATTTAATTGGACAAGTAGGAACTGAAAATACATTTAATTGGGTTAAATATTATTTTATTCGGATTATAATATCTAATTATGTTTGCTCCTCCATATAAAGACCAAAATAACATGGTATATTTGTCAATTTTCCCATGTTGTCATTGGATCAATTGATGACTTGAATAATTATGGAGGTCAACCGTTGTATTCATCAGGTCCGAAGAGAATATGAATGTCTAAATCAGACATCAAATATGGCTAGTCCTTTATTTTTAAGATATGTCAATTAACATAATCCTGTCAAAAGATCAAAATGCAATTTCTTAATTGCAAATATTTTACAAGCCACTCTGTTTAATGAAAATCAATTTGAAATAAATTAATTTTTCCCAATAGTTTTAAAGGTTTTTAATAGAATATTGGGAGATCAATCCTCGAAAATTTATAAAAGTGTCGAATCACTTGTGCACACACTAAACTACTTTTAATAATGTAAATTAAAAGGAGGTAAAAAAGGCCACCAGGTTCAGTTAAGTTGATGAGGATCGAGCATTTCATGTTGATCATGTCTAGGTTCAATTCTCATGCTAGCAATCCATTGATCGGAAGTCATATCGGAAAATTATCAAATCAATCAACATCATATTGCATGGATGTCTTTTCTAGTCCTAAACTTTCTAAATTTGTCAATGTAGACTAAATATTTTGTTCAAAAGACCCAAAGTAGTCATTTTGCCAAGTACTCCCACACGTGTTGCCCGGTCATTGCCACCTATCTTACATGGCATGCCCATCAATCTAATATATGCAACCCTACTCAAAACGATATCATTTTGCATTTTTCTAATTCCTTTTTCTTTTCTCAGCAAGGCTGAATTACCTTGAGTTCTACCTCGCATCAATCTTGAGCCCTCATATCTAGAGGGCTTGAGTTCTGCTGCGACATCAAGCTCGAGCTTCATCTCGGCATGTCCCCACTCGCGACGTTGGCCCAAGACGCTTGCATTAACTGAAGAGGTGAAAGTCTGGTACCTTGCTTTCTAGAATTGCAAAACGCACTCTTTAGGGAGCTTTAGTTTTCTTCTTTCCCTTTAGCTTGTTCTGAATTTCGTATTGGTTAGCAATTGCATTCGCATTCTTCTCATCCCCACAAGTTGAGACTCAGAAGTGATGAGAATGTCCTCGACTTTAAGGAGCTCCAAACTCAGAGCTGGCGAATCCCAAATAACCTCGGTCAAGAGCCTTTTGCTGCAGCTGGGGCTAATCTGCGCGGAGACACACGTTCGCTCCTCCTCCTTGGCTGTTGAGCCTAAACCCATCGAGATTTTAGCGGATTCGATGGCCACAGGCCAAGCCTTCATAATTGGAGGTTCGGCGGCTCGTCTTGTAAAATCCTAGAATTAGAATTCCTTGTACGAGCTATATAGGGACCCGATTGCCAAGCGACAAGGATCGATGATATTTAATGGACACATGGTAAGGGTGGATGTTAAAAATGAGTTAAACAAGTTTAAAAATTGATTTTGAATGCAACCAACTTAAGTGATCCTCGAAAGTCGATCATTCGTCACGGACAACCTCAGAACAGCTATATTACGACACGCCAAATGCTCGAGTCCACCTTCGCCTAGCTTATTCCGTTTGTCTAATTGCGCAAGCCTCCGCCACCTGCCCTCACTCGCTTGCCAAGTGGTGGCCATGTGGCCACTGTCCATGCCGCCCTATGGCGTGGCACCACTTGGCCAATGGTTGTGCGAAGTGGCGTAGCTGTGAGGGGGGGAGGCGCGGCTATAAAAGCTGGCCCTCCCTCACTTTCACTTTTTGTAGAACTTCCTTCGATCTCTCTCTTACATACTCTCTAAACTAATCTTCATTTGACTATTAGGTTGGTGCTGTGCTGTCACCAGAAAAGGGCTGCCATGCCTCAATCAGAAAGTTACAGTTGAGGCAAGTGGAGGTCTAGCTCCGCAGTTCAGGAATTCTCCATTCATTCTAGGAATTTGCCTCCATTTTTGACATGTTTAGGCATGTCAATTCATATTTTTTCTGTGAGGTTTTACATTGAAATCTTGGTTGAAATCAGGCATCTTAGGACTTATTAGAATTTTGAAAAAATTAGGATTTGCATAGTTGCAGATTCTTGGTTGGATTGTGCATGATATAAGACGAGTATTGTGCGATATCCTTAAATCCGAATACCTTATACAAGTCATATAGAGGTACGAAAGCTAAGCAATAAGGATCAAGAACACGTGAAGGATGCACGGTAAGGGTAAATGCGCAAATTGAGTTTATGGATTAATATCGAATGCAATTAATTTAAATGGGCCTCGGAAGCCATTCATTAGTCCCTAACAAGTTTGGAAGGGATATTTCATGCCAAGACATGCTCAGTCCACCTCCGCCAAATAGGAAAAGGATCAGTGACTTAGTCAGCTGACTTCCTCCCCATCAATGCCGTCCATTCTTTCTCCCCCTAATGAAAGGACAGCCCCATCCCCACTAAATGTTGGATCCCCTAAACGTCACACCATATTGTGCCAAAAATACCATTGCCTCTCACCGCCTCTGTCTCATTTTCTGCACCTATTCAGCCATCGTTGAGCTCGTCCAACTGCCTAGCTTTTGCCGAAAGCCACCTTTGCCAAGTGTCTCCACCGTCTTGCCATTTGTCGCCACTCTTCAACCACCACCTCCACTTGCCTCCTTTGCCACTTATCTTCATGCTTCGTCAAGTGCCCTTGCTCATTCGCCACATGGTGGCCATGCAGCCACTGATTGTGTTGCCTAACGGCGCAGCACCACTTGGCCAAGGGGTGACTCTGCTATAAAAGGGCCGGCCTCCCCCACCTTCATTTTCTTTAGAACTTCCATTTAACTCTCTCTACAAACTCTCTACGGTAGTCTTCACTTTGCCATGAGCTTGCCACCATTGTCGCCAAGGAAGGGATTGCTTATGCCTTAATCCGAAAAGTTACGATTAAGACAGGTGGTGTTCTTGTATCATAGTTCAGGATTTCCGAGTTCTATTTAGGGTTTTCATTTTAGTTTATTAACATGTTTAAATGAGATGATTCATAGGTTGCATGCATGATTTTATATAGAAATCTTGATTGAATTCATGCATCCTAAGATCGATTGGAGTTTTGTCATATTTTTGGCCAGATCATGCATGGTATGGAACATGCATTGTTTAAGTGAGAATTTGTACTAGATTTGAAAAAAGGTAGGATTTGATGGTCTTGCTTTTAGCTGAATTATGCATGGTATGAGATGTGTATAATGAGACCGGATGCTTGACCCTTGTAAATGTCTGTATGAGATGCTTGTAGAATGTGGTTTCCCTCAGAATATGGATGCCATGGTGGATTGGGATCAAAAGCAATCAGTGATGCTTCCAATTGAGATGCATAGATTAGGATACATGAATGCCTTTGGAATAAAGATGCATGGACAAGAGATCTGAAAACTCCCTCATAATAGGTTAGGTCACATCCCCTAATGATAGGTTAGGTCACACCTCAATATCAAATGTTAGAGGATGTGGTGCTCCTTGGAATAGGGCTGCCTCGAAGAATGGGGCTTGGGACTCTATGATAAAGTCAACGCGATGTCTCGAGACAAGATGCTTGGGATGAGTCCATGTACCTTTGGAGTGAAGATGCTTGGACAAGAGGTCCAAAAGCCTTTTTGTGGGAGAGGCCGATGCCGAACAGTCGAGAATAATTGCTATGATATCATGTGCATGATTGGATTGATTTAACAATTGTGGATGATTCATGGAGACTATGATGATCATGCATATGTATACAGTGGACATGTTATCATGATATTACTTGAACTACGTGATTGACTGAATTGTATTGCTAGATGCACTGCTTGCTAAGCTATTTACTTAATGCGTGGCTAACGTTTTTAATATAGATAGCTATGGCATCCCCACTGTACCCTTTGCCTAGATATGGAGTCCTCATAGAGTTATAGTTTGATTATGTAGAGTTCTCATCTTCTCTATTTCTTGGTAAGATCTTCATCCACATGGAGATGTGTTTCACAATCAACACCGAACTCTTCTTGGTCACATTTGCTATAGATTTTACACCATATTCGTTAGACATGGCTAATTGGTTTGGACCCGTATCACCTCTAATAGACATTGAGCCCAATAGCAGCAACAATACTAACTCTGATAAGGACGCAAGACTAGGTTCCCAGGATAGGCCACGACAGATACGACACATTTTGATGGTCACTTTTTTTACGTTTTGATGTAGCTTTAGTCACTTTTTGGATTAAGCTACAAATGTAGAGGCAACCTTTCACGAAGAGTGGTGTATATGTATAAGGACACCCCCTAACTCTTCCCGTCACACTTGTACCACTTCATTTAAATGATATATCAAAGAAGAGATACATTTGTTTATATTTATAAGTTCTAGTGTTCAACTTACTTGTATTTGGCCTCAAGGAGTTGGGAGTAAAACCTCTTCGACCACGCTTGATATAATGAAAATAAATCTAACTCAAAAATGGGCTAAAACTTAAAATTAATATAAAAGTATATTGGAGTCCATTACGGTATGTCCTTACCTATCTATTGACTTGGTCTCAGAGCTAAGAAGTTTATGGATGGTGTTAGTTACACATGGTTAAATGAGAATCCATACTAAAGTTGAAATCTATAGAATTGCATGGTCTTGCATTTAACTGTTATGCATAGTATGAGATATGCATAGTGAGTCTAAATGCTTGACTCCACTAAATGATCTATATGAAGTGTTTGTAGAATGCTGGTCCCCTTAGAGTGGGGATTCCTTGAATGATAGTGGGTTGGAATATGAGGTAGTCATCAATACTATTCAAGACAAGATGCTTGGATGAAATCTCAAATGCCTTTGGAGTAAAGATGCCTGGACAAGAGGTCCCGAAGCTCCTTAATCATAAGTTAGGTTGTACCTCAATGTTAGACATTAGACGATATGGAACTTCTTGGAGTAGGGTTGCCTTGAATGATGGGGTTGTGACTTTATGATAGAGTGAGCATGATGCCTCGAGATGAGATGCCAAATACGACTCTAGCATGTATTCGGAGTGAAAATGCCAAGACAAAAAGTCCATAAATCTTTCTCTGATGGGTTAGAGAGTTTCATGCCAAACGATCATGAAGGCTTATTGTGTTGACATATGCATGATTGTATTGACTTGTTGATTATGGATGATTCATGGTAATTGTGATAATCATGCACATTTTTGCAGTAGGCGTGTTATTATGATATTGCATGAACTTACGTGATTGGATGAGTTGTGTGGCTGAATGCATTGCTTGCTAAGATATTTGCTTACTATTTATGTGGCTAACATTTTTTTAGATATATAGTTATGGCATCCCCAATCTCTATTGAGTTTTAGTTGATTATGTTGAGTTTACTACCCCACTATCTCCTAGTAAGGTTTTCATTCGTGTGGAGACATGCTTCATGATCAACACCGAACTCTTCTTAGGACATAGCCACTATAGCTTCTCCACCATTTGTGTTAGACATGGCACAAGTTGATTTGGACTAGTACCTCCCTTAATGGACATTAAGCCAAGTAATAGCAGTGATAGTGATTTTGATAGGAATGCATGACCAGCTTCCTAAGATAGGCCATGATAGACACGGCACTTTTTGATATTTCTGAGTACCATAATCACTTTTTGGGATCAAGCTATAAGGATAGTGACGACTAGGGGGTGAGCAAGTTGTACCGCTCGAACCGGGAACCGCCCGGACCGGCCCGGACTGGCCGGATTGGTCCTGTCCCCGGACGTGTCGGTCCGGTCCTCGGTTCCCAAAAGTGGAACCGGTGTTCGGGCGGTCCGGTTCCCTGTTCCTAGGAGGACCGGACCGGACCGGTTAGAGATAAAATAAAAATTAAAAAACCCATGCAGGAACAACCAGTTAGTGAAATTATTGCCCCACAGACAATTAGATCTTTTTAGAAACTTTGAGAGAAGACAAACTCCCCTTGGAGGACCATCTACAGTAGGTTATTATTGTTACGCTCACTTTTCCACAATATTCAAGTGAAGACTGTTGAAAGACGTTTATATGTGAGCCCGTTGTCATGGCGTCAAGTTAGACCCATCTCAGTCGGCCCTCGGCATCGGCCCTTGGTCTGAACTACATCTGGAAAACAAGACCAATGGGAAACCCTGCTCGAGCACCTCTATGACCGAGCCCCACTAGCAATATATCAAGAAGCCGTCGACCGACGGGTGGACCAGGATGTCGATTTGAGGAGCCCAACCGATCCAGACGAAGCCCCTCTCTCTCTCTCTCTCTCTCTCTCTCTCTCTCTCTCTCACAATTTTAGGTTTCTTTCCCGGTCCCATTGGACCGCCTAAGAACCGGACCGAACCGGACTGACGGGTCTGGTCCAAGATTTTGGCGGTCCGGTCCACGATCCTAGAGAACGGGAACCAGTATCACCGGTCCGGTTCCGGGTTCCGGGAGGGAACCGGACCACCAGAGGAACCGCTCACCCCTAGTGACAACCCCTCATAACTATATATGTATATGGATACCCCTTAACTCTTCTCATTGCTCATGTACCTCTTCTTTTTATGTTAGATGAATAAGAGGTACGGATTTGTTATATATACAAATTCTGATTTTTGTTTACTTATGTTTCACTCCGAGTAGTTGGGAGTTTGACTCTGAGTAGTTGGGAGCAAAACCTCTGTCGCCATGCTAAATAAATGAAAATCAATTAGACTTGAACTCAAACTAAAGTTTAAATTGGTATCAGAGCATTATAGTAGGCATTCCGTCGCGGCCTTTGATATCAAAGCATTTGAGCCCCTACACACCTTTGAGCCTAGATATAAATTAGTTGGCGCTGTCATAAGCTTGTACAATCTCGACAAGATTGCCATGATTGTCGATAACCTCTAAACAAGATCGCGCCGCCATGGACAATGAATATGAGACACTAGGCAAATAGTATAGTAGCGCAAGTAAGAAAATAAAAGAAAAAAGAAGGAAAAAAATATAAAAAATGAGAAAAGTGGAAAATCGCATCGTCTCATTACACATCAAATTATCAATTGCGTCATGCAGGATTGTTGATAATAATCGGACCATCATATTGTTGAATTAGGTGGAACTTATTCACAATTATGTCATTGAAATTTTGCATGAAGATTTTAGTTACACTGGCCAAATTGAAAACTATAATATTATTGAAAATGAAGCGCAGTAGGCCTAAATATGTAATTTAACTCGGACGGCAACTTTCTTCTCATTTACCCAACCAGCGTAAACGGAAAACGGAAAACGGATCCCCTTATTAAAATCACGTTGACGAATACATAACCAAAAAAAAAAAAAACAAAGGGGCAGCGCCTTTCCTTTCGCTCCAGGTGACGCCACGTCTTGAAGTAGGGCTAGATACGTAATTTTAAACGGACGGTCGACATAAACGGAAAAAATAAACAAATCCCCATGTAAAGTCACGTCGGCATATACATAGCAAAAGTAAAAAAAAAAAGAAAGGAAGAGAAAAAGGAGGACATTGCCTTTCGTTTCGCTCCAATGACGCCACGTGTTCCCCCACCCGCCAGTTCTTCGTCCCCACTACAAACAAACCACGCTCTGCAAAGCCCCCAACTTCACTCCTTATGCTCTCTCCACCACCACCACAAGCGCTCGGACAGCCCCTCTCTCTCTCTCTCTCTCTCTTCCCGCAATGGAGGCGGTGTCGCAGCTCGTGTGCTGCGGCGGTGTCGAGGCCCTCCGTTGCAACTTCCCGGCCCACGCCTCGCCGCCGGGCCGATTCGAGGCCCGGAGAGCGCGGGCCAGGCCGGTCCTCGCCGTGGCCGTGGATCCTAAGCCGGCCCGAACCGGACCGCCTAAGTCCCCGTCGCCGCCGAGCACCTTGAACGGGTCGGCGGCGCCGCCGCGGCCTCTGCAGTCCAAGCCCGTCAACGGCGCTTCCACGGTGAGCTTTGCGATTCGGAGTGATGAAATGCCGGATGCTTTATCTTCTTTGGATTTTATTATATGTCTGCTAACCAGGCTTTTGAGGAGTTCGATGAATTTATTGTCGTTAAGATCGCTTATTTGCAGATGGGGAGTCGAATGAACTGGTCATGAACGCAAAATTATCCTGCTCATTTCCTCCGCCTTCTCTAATTTTCGTCGCATGTGTACAAGTTTCGGTTTTGAGGATTACCCCCAGAAATTGGAGAGAAGTTATATCTTATGTATGCGCTTTTTCACGAGTTTGAGAGAGGCTGAGTTATTTCGTCGATTTCATCGAGTTGATTTTTCGTGTATCGGTCAATTTGACTTTTCTTCTTTACATGTGATGGCAGAGACTAGGAGATGTCTCGCAGGAGATTAAAAGGGTGAGGGCCCAGATGGAGGAAAATGAGCAACTAGCAATTCTCATGCAAGGCTTGAGGGGTCAGAACCTGAGGGACGCACAATTCGCAGATAACAATATTCAACTTCGTCTGGTTGAGGTATGACTTCTCCTCTCCAATTCTGCTGATAAGAGACGATCTTAGTAAACCACCTGCAGTTTCTGAGAATTCTGTATCTTGATGTGCATCCGTAGTCACCCGCTTGTGTTGCCTGGAACATTGATGCTTCTGTTGTTTGTTTATTTATATGATAGAATATCTATTATTCTGAATAATTAACTTATGCATATCACGCATCGATGCATGATGGTTGAAAAAGCTTAATGGGCCAAAACTCTCCGTCTCATATCAATGCCAATACTTTACAGGTGGATGAGAGCAGTGAGTTTTTGCCTTTGGTGTATGATCCTGCTAGCATCTCTGCTTACTGGGGAAAACGTCCAAGAGCTGTTGCTACACGCGCTGTCCAGTTACTATCTGTTGCAGGGGGTTTTCTCTCCCGTCTTGCATGGGATGTGATAAATAAGAAAGTTAAAGAGGTATAGTTGTTCTTTTCATTGTGTATAACCTTTGGTATGTATGTTCCGTAGCCAACTTAACTAGTTATTTGTAATAAATCGTTGTGTTTTTTAATGTTTTGATCCCCTCTGTTTGTTGGTGAGTACCGTTTGGAAGATTCAATGATGAGTTCTGCCTTCTTCTGGTCATAGTGAGTGATGAAGTCTCCAAAAGCTATATATAAGTCGCTAAGGAGACTGAAATAAACTAATGTCTTGTGATTGTCTATCTTTTAATTTTTCACTAGCTTCTTGTTTCCATTTTGAAAATTATTCTGCATCTCTTTGCCATAGTAACCTAACAGTTCAATCTTTGTTAGTCATTTGTGCTTTTGTGTAAAGTTGAGAAATTGTTTCTGCATTCAACTTCCCAAATCAACTTGCAAACCCTTAATACTTGCTGTGTCTAATTGCTCTGATTTTTATGCTTTATCATCAGAATGAAGTTGCCAGGGCAATAGAATTGAGAGATATTGTGACTTCCTTGGGTCCAGCCTACATAAAGCTTGGTCAGGCATTGAGCATTCGGCCTGATATTCTTTCACCTGTTGCGATGACTGAGCTGCAGAAACTCTGTGATAAGGTCAACATCTCCTCCTTCTTTGCTTTATTTTGCATGTGAAATGTTTTTTATTTGCGTGTGAAATGTTTTTTATTTGCTTTTGTTTGCTTGCACCTGTCAAACTGATACCTGCACAACCTTTTTTACGATTCTATTGCGGTATCCCTGGAGTGTCTTCAATGGTACAGAAGAGAACAGAAAATATGAGGCTTTCAAATTTTGCAGAAGTCTCATTTGAGGAAGTGGAGATTTATTTCTTGCTCATGATTTGGGAGTATGCTTTTTGCGAGGCCTTGATTGAAGATTTGTCATGGAATCTTAAGCTATTTTATGTCATTCCATGAACCAACTTTGTTGTTTACTTGCATAGGTCCCCATGCCATGACATTCTGAGTAGTGTGGTTCGGGTTCTTCTGCATTCACATTGTTCTATTAGCATTATCATTTTTGTCCATTATCGTCAATGTTGTGTTCTCTACGTCCTTGTTGGTGTCACTACTGCAAATATTGTCTGTGGTCTTGTTGATTGCCATAAGCTGCCATCCCCAATAATTTAATCCACAGTGACCTGTCTTGTGGTGTGGCATCTTCAGGGAGTTGATTGGGTGACTGACACTTCCATGGTTGATGACAGCTGTTGGCTTGATGTTGCCCACACACCAGTATCATGTTATTACTGTTGACATTGTGCTCCCTGTTTGACCCAATTGTAGATGCTCAGTTTCCAGTTTCAAGTGCACTTTTTGCTGAGTAATATGTGGTGGAGCTAGAATCTTGTTTTTTTAGTTCAATTTTTTTTTTTAAAATTTCCACTCTTGTTAAGATACGTCAGGATAGTTCCTCTTCTCTACTGCCACCCTCACCACAGCCAACACTTTCAAATTCCACATGGCCTTTTTTTCTCTAAGAGGTCTGCTGCATGAAATCAAGCCTTTTCCTCTTCTGGACTGGTTACATAGATCTTCTAAAGTCATTGAGCCCTGAATGTGTGGAATCATCCCCTGATCCAACTATTGGTGCTGGATTCTAATTTTTAGCAGGTATTGTTTGCTTTTTTGTTGAACATGTCATGGACAGCCCAGTCGGCCGATTCAGGCTGCCTGTAGAATGGCATTCTTAACTCTTCTGATTCTCACCACATCAAACTTCCTTTACCTGGTCTTCCTTTCATAATTTCTTTTGTTTTAAGTTTCACTTCATCTATAGTGTGTATCTTACTTATTTTTATTTTTTTTAGGGGGCACCCCCACCCCCCCCCCCCCCCGGGTCATATTGGGTCAATTCTGCACAGCTACATTACTCTCAATCTAACTAATGATCATCTGCACGTGTATGACTATGCATATGCAACTCTGCATCTGAGTTGTAACTTGAATAGTAGTGGTGAAGTGTACTTATTGCAAATATAAAGTTTCTCTTTTTCTATATGCATTTGTCCGGTCATCACATTTATTGACATTTCTGTCTGCTGAAATGTGAAGGTTCCTTCATTTCCTGATGATGTAGCTATGGCACTTATTGAGGAGGAGCTAGGTCGGCCATGGCATGAGATCTACTCTGAACTTACTTCTTCTCCAATTGCTGCAGGTAGTCTTCATGATTTACTTTCTACATTGTTTTATCAATGTTAACTGTTATTGCCAGCATCTCTCTTTATTTTACAAGTGACTGGTACTTATAAGAATATATTTATGCTTGTTGAGATGTGTGGCAGCATCTCTTGGACAGGTATACAAGGGCAAGCTAAAAGAAAATGGGGATACAGTGGCAGTTAAGGTTCAAAGGCCTTTCGTTCTTGAGACTGTGACAGTTGATTTGTTTATCATACGGAATTTGGGTTTGGTTCTTCGGAAGTTTCCTCAGGTAGTAATATATATATCATTGTTGGGGTAGATGTGATAGCTACAACAACTAATTAATGGCCTTGAATCTTTTCATGATTTTTTGTTCATTTCCTAGATATCTGTGGATGTGGTTGGTTTAGTTGATGAATGGGCTGCCCGCTTTTTTGAAGAGTTGGATTATGTCAACGAGGGTGAAAATGGGACACGTTTTGCTGAAATGATGAGGAAAGACCTTCCGCAGGTGAGGTTAATTCTTGATTGACGTAATTGACTGCAAGAACTAGGAGATATAGAAAATTCTTTCACACATCACTGCTTAAGCCATAAGGTTAACAAATTTGTGAATTTTAATAATCCAGTATTTTCAGTTTCTTTCAGTTAGTTATTCTCATCTAGTGTGTTTCTGAACTGCAAATTTTTAATGTTCTGCTTTAGGGTGTTCAGATACATCCTATTAAATATTAGTGAGCTAGGATCTACTTCTAGAGGAATAGACCACTATTATCTGTTCTAAAAGTTTAAATGATCAGATAAACTGTCTCTTTCTTTTATGGGTATGTTGGACTTTGGTCTCACCCCTAAAACTTGGAAATATATAATTGGGGAGGCAAAGAAGGGGCCTGCAAAGATTTGAACTTAGTTATTTCTGGTCTAACTTCGTGTAAAATTGTTTGGGACTACTGCCAATTGTTCTAAAAGTATATAATCTATTAGGTGAAAGCGTGGTTTAACGTTTAAAAATTTTAATAGATACTATTATATTAAGAAGCAATATTAATAGGGCCAGAGTATAACTAACACAATATGATGGAACTACTATCCATCTCATCTATCTTTCTCCCTGTTTCATTGCTCATCCCATCTTGGGTTTTTTATTTTTTGGGTGATAATTTTCTCAGGGAGGAGATCTCCTGACATTGTCTGATCTAGGTGCATAAAACTTATTTACAAAGCCTATGGTGTATTTAAACTAGCTTGACTGTTGTTTTTTCTTTCATGGGCAACGTGATCAATTTGGTTTAGTCTCTAGTTCATGTAAGGAATGGGTTGATTCTTTATTCTGCAAGATCTTTCCAAGGCTTGGTTTAAGAGGCCAATGTGGGCTAATGGGCCTATCCATAGAATGTTGTACTATTTTGAAAATGATCATCTTGAATTTCGTATCATCCTTTGGCTGATGATTAGCAGTTGGCATTTGGTTTGGGGGAAAAACACCATACTTTACAGAATGATAGTAGCTGCTTTAGTTATTCACAAAGCAACTAGACAGCGCAGTCGATATAAATTATGGGTTATTGATGTGACAAACCTCCTTGTTTGGGAATATAAATCCAAGATGCATGCCTTCCCTTTTCTAAGTTCAATGAATTATCTATAGGAACATGGAATTATGTAATTGGATGAATTTATGTGAAGTGCTTGCCTGCAAATCAAGTAAGTACTTTCCTCAGCTATCGAAATCATGTGCACATCTTTCTGAAGTTATGGAGATTATAGCTAGTGACTTGCTCAATCTGTTGATAACACAAAATGAAAGGCTTTTCTCAGGTTGTTGTACCTAAAACATATGCTAAGTACACATCAAGGAAGGTTCTTACCACAGGATGGATAGAGGGGGGAAAGCTGTCGCAGAGTACAGAAAGTGATGTTGGAGAACTGGTTAATGTTGGAGTCATCTGTTATTTAAAGCAGGTAATCCACCTGATCTGATTGGTAATCATGCCCTGACATATTCATTTGCTGTGAAAGCTGGGTGCTTTCTAGGTTTCCTCTATATTCTGTCTTCGTGCTTGATTAAATGTTCTATCAAGGTCAATGGGCTTTTCAGCTTGTTCATTTCATACAGCGTATCAGATGCCTCACATGTGTCTATCCTTCAGTGTGGTGAAGTGAAAATGCCTGTATCCTTTTCCATGAATTCAAAGGGAAATTTACGTAAAGTTACCTTGGGGCACCACCACTATAATCATTCATTGGAAAGAACCTACCTGATCAAAAAGGATTAAAGTCAGATTAAAGGGTACCAGTACCCTCACAGCTATGATGGGAGAAATCACAGAACCTGGTTGCCAAGCTTGAAGCTACTTTAAATTTGGTTATGGTTATACATTTCAAATAGATTTTCTCGTTTGATAAAAGAACGGTAATTGAAAGCCAATATGGCGCTTAAGAAAAGCTACAGGGCATGTTATATCCATGCCATGTGGCATTTATGTCAATGTTCCATTAAGTCTGAGTATAGAATGAAGAAGCAACCCAATTGGACCTTCCTTTCTTCTTTAATTTTTTCACTGTGAACTGTCATTCAATTGAAGATACTCCCAAATTGTAAAGGTTAGCCTTCATATGTATAATTATCTGAAGGGGACATTTATTCACACCGTCTTGCAGCAGTTGTTAGAGCTGACATCTTTCTCTTGTAGTTGATTCATCGAAATAGGTCAGTGCTTGCAGATTATTTCTATTCAGCTGCTGCTTTTCATGGAAAATATGCAAGAGAGTTCATTGGATTTGGAATTGGCATTCCATTTTCTAAGAAACTCGTGATTGTTATCATGCTTTGGCGAAGTTTAGCTCGACCTTTTAGTCTAGTTTTATAGATTAATTTGCAATGACATGTTTTTTCACAAAGAGTTTATGCTGGAGAGCCCAAGACAAAATCCAATATATGAAGCCTGGTTTGATGTACTCAAAATTGATAGTTGTGTGGTGGCGTTTTCTCCAGTTGATGAAATTTGGATATGTATTCAGCCGAAGTGAATGTGGAAATAGAGTGGCCCTACAAGAAATTAACAAGCAGAACTAGATTAGCAGAGAGGATGGAATTAACAGCTGGTGTGAACTCTTTGGTTTTGCAAGTGTTGGTAGTTATGATCATGTTTTGCATAAAATTAAACTTGTAGAACCATCTAGTGCTGGCAATGAGAAAGCAGAGGGAAATATCATGTTGAACAGTTTCACATTATCTATCCTCTATATGAATATAGAGAGAGGTAAATTGTCTACGCTGCCATCTGATACATTTGTGAAATGAGAACAGATTTGGATGCATCTTGTTGCTTATGCATAATGTTGATAGATCAATGCTACTGTTTGTCAATAATCTCCAAATTAGTCTTTTTGTGCTAGTCCTCACAATACTAAAGGACCAATCTCTTTTTGTAGAAATTGCATGATTTCCATTTACTTATGTACGTAAAAGCAAACTTGTTTCGCACATTTGTAACTAAAATGCAGTGGCTTAATGGTACCTTTGTTACAATAATTACAAAGGAATTACTAATTTATATTTTTCTTTAATTGCAGTTGCTTGACACTGGATTTTTTCATGCGGACCCACATCCCGGAAACTTGATTCGTACTCCAGATGGGAAGTTAGCCATTCTGGACTTTGGTGAGCTTCTTTGGGCCATAAACTGATATATTAGTGTCATGAATTACTCGGCTTTGTTTTTTTTTTCCCCCTTTTGGCTCTGGTTTTCTGACAAGTTCAATCGACTTGTGTATTTAACTGATATTTTCAGTAAATTCATCCGTACCTGACATATTAACTGCTCCAGGAAGTATGCTTTTGTTTAGTTAGCTTCCTTCACGTTAATATGTATATACTACTTGTACCTCTCTATTAGATGCAGATATATAAATGCTTACTAAAATGGAAAATAATTGTACTACCTGTACCTTTCTCTGTTAGACCCCAGGAGGACTTGCTTTCCAAGGAAAAGAAGAAGGAAAGAATAGAGAGATGAAATTTATGCTTGTGTGGAAGTTCCTGTTCTTATTTTGTTTCTTTACAATGTCTCAGATATATAATTCTATCTTATCTTGGTGTTCAAGTATTACTTGATACTCATAACATGGAGATAGATTCAAATATTACTGTCCCTTACGAATATTGTCTGTTTCTTCATGAAAATTTTGTAAATTTCTGGAGAGAATATTGAGGATATGCACTTGTGCTTCCCAAGGTGATATGTTTTTGTTTTTTTTCTCCTATAGGTCTTGTTACAAGATTAACTGACGATCAGAAATACGGAATGATTGAAGCAATTGCTCATCTCATCCATAGAGACTATGATGCAATAGTCAAGGACTTTGTAAAGCTTGGTTTTATACCTGATGGGGTCAACTTAGCACCTATTTTGCCAGTTCTTGCAAAAGTTTTTGATCAGGCCCTTGAAGGTGGAGGGGCAAAAAATATCAACTTTCAGGAGCTTGCATCAGATCTGGCTCAAATAACCTTTGATTATCCCTTCAGAATACCCCCATATTTTGCTCTCATCATCAGGGCAATAGGGGTGCTGGAGGGCATAGCTTTGGTTGGAAACCCTGATTTTGCCATAGTGGATGAAGCTTATCCTTATATTGCTCAGGCGAGTGAAATAATTTTCTGTACTGTGGTAGCTTTCTTACCTTTGTTGGAGCATGTTCTGAACTCGTACAGTTGCCTATCTCTTATCTAGCATAACTACTTGGAAGTTTCCTACATGCCTAGACTATATACATTACTATTGTTTGAATGTGAAGTCATTTTGTGCAAGGGTGAAGTTTCGGTTTCTAACATGGAATTGGTTAGTTTGGTTTTATTTACTAGAATATTCCTGATTGCAGTGATTGTGTTGGTTTGCTTTTTTTTTTTTTATATAAATCCTTTGCTCACTGTTTCAACAATGCCTTTTTTCCTTGACAGAGGCTCCTTACAGATGAGTCACCGCGTCTCAGGAATGCCTTAAGATACACGATTTATGGCAAATCTGGGGTATTTGATGCTGAAAGGTTCGTTGATGTGATGCAAGCTTTTGAAAATTTTATTACTGCGGCCAAGAGTGGCGGTGGCGAGGATATGAATGGAGACATGGCTGGACTTGGCATTTTAAGAAGTCAAATGAGTAGTATCGTTCCTCGATTCCCATCAAATGCACCTCAGTCAGAGGAGCCAGTCCAAACAAGGGCTGCCTTGGCATTTCTGTTATCTGATAAGGGAAATTTCTTCCGGGAGTTCCTTCTGGATGAGGTATGAAAATCGATTAAAGCATGGACTGTTATTTTATCGCCCCTTCCACAAATAAGAGTATACATGTGTGTGACCTGTGACAGTACATGCTCACTGTTCCTCCAAAGCAGCCTAATGATCTTGAGAGTAAAAGAAGAAATTGATGCAACTAACGCTCATTATTCCTAGATTAATGTCACATACTACAACTGTTCTTGATGTTTAATCTCAGGAGAGATGTCCTTCTGGTAGTGCTGGAGTTGGATAATGATTTTTGCACTTTATGATTACACTTAAGCTCCTCAGTGTCCTTGATGGATTATAAGAATTATCATATGAATTGCAACTAGGCAGATCTATGTTATTTCCTATAGACAAAACTGTTGCATTGCTGTCGAGGGTAGAAGCCCCTTATTTCCCTGATAAATATAATATAGCAGCAAGATTTTCTGTATGGATGAAGACAAATAGGCTGTAAAATTTCTCAAATTGCAAAAGATTTGATTTGCAGCTATGCAGTTGCGGTTGGTAATGAACTCTCTGTATCCCATGATGACAAACCGGTTTATAAGAGTTTAGTGGTGGAAATATGCAGCTTATGGTTCTCATGCTCATAAATCCTTCTTTGTTTTTGTGGCTTAAAGCATAAGTTCAGTTTGACTGAAGTGCAATAGCTTTTGAATCAGACTGTTAAGTTGAGCGCCTCTTGACCTGGATTGAATTCTGTGGCTAAATAAAATGGTGGCAGTGGCCTCTGGACCCCTATCACATAACCCCACCTACAACTAGGACCAATGCCTGGTTGCCCTTCTCGCGGAGGACTAGTTAATATGAGATATTACTTATCATTTATGCTCACATTTTATTTAAGAACATCTTTGACATACTGGATTATTGTCCTTTTTGTGCTTCCAGATTGTGAAGGGAATTGATGCTGTCACCAGAGAACAGTTGGTACAATTAATGGCAGCCCTTGGGTTGCGTAATGTGTCTCCTGTGTTTGGTATGGTTCCTTCATTTGGACCCATTAAACCTGCTGCACTTCTCCCAACAGTAACAGAGGAGGACCAAGTCATATTGAACAATGTACAAACAGTTCTCGAGTTTCTGACTGCTGGAAGCTCAATTTCGAGGACATCAAATCAGGTATTAGGTGTTTAGCTCTTCAACTTTTTCAATTATGTAAATTTAGTATGTGCTGAGTACATATTTTTAGTGCCTTCAGCTTTCCCTTTTTCATTGAACTAGTGTTCAACACTTTGATTTCCTTTTGTAAAAGAGTAACTCAGACAAAGCTTTCCCCATCTATCAGTTAGGCAATAAGGCAAGATTAAGGATGAACCATATCAATTACCTTCCTGCAATGTCTTGTTTCTTGTAATGTATGTTCCCTGATCATAGAAATCCTCTTTATTGGCATATATTCTGGTGCGTGTACTCAAGAAATGAGTTTATTGTCCATGATCCTCCCCTCTCTTTTCCACCTTTCATCCTTTAAGTTGTTCGAGTCGGTCTTAGTTTATTTCTGTCTTCTCTCTTCTACCCTCAAATCTCTCTCCTCCTATGATAATTATCCTGAAATTGTCCTCTGCAATTTCAGGAATAATCAAATTTTCTTGCTTGTGCTCTTCTAGTATCTACCGTAGGGCATCATTGTTATTACTAGAGGTTAATCCTGCATGATGAGGTAATTGTCATTTTGTAGAAGTCTACACTTCTTGATGGAGGGATCTCAGATGTGTTATTCCTGTTAAGCAGTTAAAACATACCCTGAGGAAGTACTTTTAGCTGAGAAAGCTCAACTCCTCCTTTATCTTTCAATTTAAGCAGTTAACACAGGTGATGTGCCGTAATCACTCAAAATGAAAAACCAGAAAAAGGTGATCTACAGCAGAGCCTATAATTTTAGATCAGCTTCAAGAAATTTTGAAGCTTTTTGCCATTTTGACAACCACATTATCAGAGCTCTAGATATGGGGCATCGTTTCAATAATTTGAAATGCTAATGAAGGGTTGTGCTTTCTTACTTTATTATCATCGATAGTGATAAATCTTGGATGCGGTGAGTCCTCAAATAAAGCTGTACATTACTGATTGTCTTTTACCATTCTATGTGCAATGGATAGGGTGTGGATGTCGCTCGGATTGTCCAAGAGCTGCTTCCGGTGTTGCCAGGAATCTCAGCCACAGTCCTTCCGGAGGTGCTCAGTCGGTTATCTTCTCGAGTACTGGCGCGCATAATTAGGGATTCATTTTTGTAAAATCGCCGACGCTCACTGATTTCATGTCGCAACTGTGCATAAATATCGACAATACAATAGCAGAATACGTCAACGGCACATCGATCACGGGATCAGCTAATCTCCTTGTACATAATGGCAAGAAGAGCAATTACAAATGTCAATGAGAAAATTGGAAGGAAATCTTCTTCCTTCATCTGTCGACGTCTAAAAGCTCGCACTTGACTCGGACAGTATTCTGGCTTCCGATTTAAATAATCCCTCCCTAAAGATCTTCCTGTCGCCTTCAAATCGAATGGATTCAAAAGGCATATGTCAGAATCCGCCTAGGTCGATGATCCGGACACGTCGATTGTTAATGAAGTACGAGATTTTAGACGAGAGATGAAGGCATTTATGCAGACAATATTGTGCATTACGTGATGGTCAGTCATATGATCCGTGAAAATGCCAGAGCATGTGTTCTTTTTGAGACCTGACATTGAGTTCTCATCATCTCTTGGCGTCCGCTGGTTAAGGCGGAAGAAGCCACGTTCGTGTTTGCAAATCCTCTTATACTTGCCAAATTGCAGCTTATTGCAATGCTTGGCTTCTTGGCCTCATCTGCAATACATAATGGACCCTTTGTCGAGATTCGCATCGTTTTCACCAGAGCATTGTCTCATGCCGAGCGATACCCAAAAAAAGAAAAAAAGAAAAGAGAAAAAGGGAAGAATGCCTAGATCTCCAATGATGAAGAGGTCAAAAATCACACAAAGCTCGAGAGAGATGAAGAAACAAAACAAAACAAAAAAGATGGGAGATGAGACTAGATATATTTCACGTTATCATGATACAAAATCCAACACCAGACAACTCTCTCTCTTAATGATTGTTCACACTGTGCATTTTGTCACGGCTTTGCCGTCTAGAGATTGGCAAAAGAAGAAGATTTCAAAAAGACACCACTTTCCTCGTTCCCTCACTCCTGTATCTTTGCTTGCTTCCATCATGATATTATGATAGTGATACTACAGATAACCATTGATGTATCACCCAATTCGTCTCCGAAGAAAGTTAAAGATAATCTCTCTGTGTGTGTGTGTCTCTCGCTCTCTCTACCCCACATGTTTTCACCTTCCTAATGAGTGCAATGACCAAAAGGAAAAGAGTATCAAACTTTAGTGGAGTGGAGGCACGGGGCAAAATCATTAGGCCTCAATCGACTAGCGACACGGCGAACATACGTCAATCACTGGGCAGAAAACATTCCGGGTCTAATGTTCTCTTTTCAGTGAGCTCTGTTGGGTCCGGCTAGCTGTTGAACTGTGATCGGTTGTTGGCCTTATTCTAAACCGGAAAAACCTATCATGCTGATGCCCCCAAGAAAAGGTATCATCTTACATCAACCTTCTTGGAAATGTTGTGTCACTCACTTCGCTCACTGTAGTTCGGTCCATAACTCTAAGTTCACCTTCACTTGTCAGGTTTGCTGTGCCCATGATAAACAGAAAGGTTGCTGAGAGAGGCTAAATCTGCACTCCTGGCGGCCTCGGCACAAAACAGGTGCACTTCTCTGGTCTGCTCTTGCTATGCGCCGTCGCGGAGTTTCGGTGGTAATGGCGAGGCGAGAAATAGAGGTAATAGTGCAAAGAAGTTGTCTCCAGTAGAGCAGAGAGATGGGGTCGCAGAAGAGCTATGCGGCAACGAAAGCGGAGGTCGAATGAAGCGCCATGGTGGGCCTTGTCGTGCTCACGGTGGAGTCCCTATTCATAAGAGCAGCCTCAAGAAGGCCAGTGAGCCGGATGAACATCAGCGAAGGACGGAGTGCAGGAAAGTCAGTTGGCCCGATGCTCACGGAAAGGACATTGCGCATGTGCATGAATTTGAGCCGAGGTAAGACTGTCAACCTGCTTATATGACTTCATTTTCAAAGTCGTGTTAAGGGTATCTTTGTGTATTCGTGCAAGGCCATGAACAATCGCCAAATATTGGGGTTTCAATTCACATCAAGGAACTTTCTTTTGCGAATAAGAATTTGGTACATCCAAAAGCTGCTAATGTAATTGCAAATCAAAAGAGATGTTGCTCGATCGCAATTTTTTTTATGAGGTGATATATGACAAAAAAATAGGAGCGAATTTCATAGTTCTGAATAATAAACTTCATTTACCAAATTCATTAGGACCTCACATTGTTTTTATTGATGTAGTGTTTCAGAAGATGGAGAAATTGGAGGGGTTAGGAATTCCTGTGTCTGTTCAATTCAATGAAACAGCACATGCCGTGGTACCAATGTCCAGTTGTGGGTACCTGATCTTCTCAAGTACTTTCTGTCCCCAAATGCTGGCTTCTCCTCAAATTCCCATCGGTCAATGGGAAACATCATCACTACATGGTAGCATTTGAGACGAATTGTCACTCTCAAAACATATCTCCTGATTCAACTCACCAAGAAAATTGGAAATTCAAATGAAGAATTAACGCGGGGTTATGTCTATCGATGCATGAGATGATCAGGGTTTATGAAGACAATATAAGCTATCAAACATTCTTGGCGATTCCGCCCTTGTCTTTGTTAGCCAATTCTTCGAGTATTTGTGTTTAAGCAGATTCCGCCCTTGTCTTTGTTAGCCAAAAACGAAACGTAATGGGTGAAATCACAAGATCTTGCAACTAAAAATGTTTTAGACAATGGCTGTCACTGGGAAAGCATCTGTCGTTTTACTGGTAAATTCAAACAACAAATTTGCCCCGTAGACTTGACACTAGGGCTGGCAACTATAGAAGATAGGATAAAAGGTTTTTATAGGATACAAACGGAGGAAAGTTTACTGAATCAAATCTGACCACAATACAAACATGATTGAACTCAACTGAATCTGGTCAACTCGATGCATTCTTCAATTTTCTTTTCATTATGATATCATATTCAGTAGTAGTAGGAATCAGTTAGCTGGTGCGCCATGAATAAGGTAATTAGGGCATCAATGTCGTGGGGGTTCTCTATGTATGTGATATTCCATTATTTAGCCTATTGAGTAGAGACGTCAGTTTCTGTAATTCTTTCTTCCTCTCTCCTGTGGATCCTAAGAATTAATGGAAGAAAGACCAAAGTCCCATCGGATGGTCGGAATTCAGCAATTTCGACAATCACCAAAAAATGATGGGAAATATCAAGATGAACGTCGACGACACTCCAAATTTACCCATCTCAACTTGGTACACTAATCAATGTATTATAGATTTACATCATCTGCTTATGATAGTTATAACGACTTCCTTAGTATAGCAGTTTAGGTTAGTTGTCTCATGGATAAACTATATCCTTTCTTTTGCTCTTCTGCAGTGTCTCGTCAGCGTATCCTCCATGCAAAAATTGATCGACAGTCAGATTAAATGTTTTCCCTGTCCTCCAAAGCAGTGTGGACAATAAATTCTCCGACACAATATTGGCCAGCATTGTTGTTTGGCAGTGTTTAGCGGCGGAATCGGGGGTGCAGGTACTTTGATGGATCTTACAAGAAGTTCTTGAGATCTAACTTTGCGAAAATAATCCCAAAAAGTGTGCTTCTTCAAGATGCCTCGATTCAAAAAAAGGAATGGCAGTCATTGAAGTCCCCATGTAAATCAATATATATGAGCAGGACAAGATTTCATGTGCGGTCACTTTATACTAGGTATCAGCAGTAATGGATTTGGCAACTTTTACTAAGAGAATTTGTGCATAGAGGAGTCGTATATGGATCAGCTAGAGTACTAGAGGTCCAGGTGTTTCATCTCCATTGGCAGAAACAATCACCAAAATGAGCACTGTGCTCATCCCATCTATGGTCTGTTTTAGTGAAGAGCCAATTCTGAGTTTACAAACATCAATTCTCCAACCCGGGATAGTGTGCTGGAACCAATCACAGCATGATGACTTCGCAGGTCATTACCACAAAAAGAATGCCCTTCACAAAAGAATTATGGCCTTTGCGATAGGCCCAAGTGCTGCAGGTTGGGGCGGGGTTAAGATTGCTTCGAAGGTCATAAATGAAAGAACACCCAAACCATGTCCTTGTCCTTGCATTCATGTGGAATTGCATAGTTACTGATCTACATAGTCCGTTAAAGTAATGCTATTCTAATGAGAATTCTTTCCTGGAAAGTACACTGGGAAAGTCTAACACAAAGAACAGATAGATTCAATTGATCGAGTTTGGGATGTGCTGTCTGATAGGTGTGCTTCTTTTCACTTCTTTCTTTTACATGATGCCAGCCATGCCTTGACTCGTCGTTGTCCCTCTCTCTCCCTCTCCCTCTCTCTCATGTGGATCTGGTGCATTGTGTTGCAAAGTATCATCGCTTCCTCCTTCGTTGTCAAATCACAGTAAGCATGTGGGTTTTCCTCTAGGTGATTTTTCTCAAGCAACCTAGAAATTGAGCAGATCATTGGGGGACACCGACACCTTTATGGCGCAGTCCCTGCTGAAAGTTCTCGCTCTAAAATATTGTCAAATTGGATTGGCTCTCATTTTCACAAGTTACGGCTGCTTTCCTGTTTCTAATGTTATGGTATTGATGAATCGAAACTCTACTTGGTCTTAAAAAGTCAACAATTTATAGTTGCCAGTATCGATCATCATATAAGAGATTCTTGCCATTGCTCATAGTGGCTGAAAACATTCATAACCTAGTGATCCATGGCCACCTGCATATCTGTATGCCTCTTAATTTCCTACTTGTGAAAAGGTGGAACTTCCAAAGGCATAGCTAGGCATCTCCTGCTACTGAGGAGCTAAGAAATTTGGACTCCTCTGTGTATTTCAGTCTTACAGCCAACAAACCAAAGATCACAAAATCTTCAACAATCGGAAGTGGAATCTACAATAAATCTTTTGCTCTTTCATGCACAGAACCAAATCCTAGAAGTTTTGCGAGTGCTCATCAGGCAGGGTGCCCAAGCCACCCAATAAGTGACTTCATGAATCTTATTGTAAAGGTTAATTGCTTCTGATACCAAGTCGATATGAGCTGTTTCTCCTCATGATAATTGGTAAGATATTTCTTTTCCCCCACTGCGCACCAATTCTAGAGGTGTAAATGAACTTCCAGAAAATAAAAAATTGTTGCAAGAATACCTCCATTACAGTACTCAGCAAGTCAGATGGATAGACATGCATTGGAAATAATCACTGCACCATGTCTTAACAGATAAAACGCCAGTGAACCAGTGCAGACATACATACACCATGCCTGAGGTGAACTAATCTAATTCTTCGCTTATCTTAATAAATATTAGGTTTATGAGTGTAAGGGTAGACATTTCATTCCATCCCAACAATTGTCAACATTATACCCTGAACAAAAGTTGGAAAACCGCCTGTCTAGGAAAATTAGTCCTAAGATAAAGTATCCTTATTCAAGAAGAATTACATCGGTATCAAGGAACAGCAGAGCCTTTTCAGCCAAATGACAATAAAAACCACACCAAAGGCTTTTCCAACTGAGATTGTTTGGGTTACATTGATAGGTCAGACAATCTATTTGGTTCATTCAACAATCGCACTTGCAATATAACAACGTTAACGAACACGAACTAAGTCTCATACCACTGAGTGAATTGGGATTGGCCAATTGAACCCTTTTAACCTGTTGCACTCGAGCAAGCAGCTAAATAACACCCGAAGACAAAGGCCTTTTCTTCTCAGTCGGGTAATTTTGCATGAACTGCATGAGGGAACAACTTATTAGCTCATGAGCCAAATTGTAAAAAAGACATATCTAATCAAAGGTGCTCTGATTTTGTCTGTGGGACCTCACCAAAAGGAAGATGTTTTGTTTAAGCACGCCCAAGCCAAAGTGAGAGGCATTGGATGCCAAATGCTGATTGAAGTACCAACAGACTCATGATAATTCTAATGCTGGTGCTGGAAGAATGATTACACAGATTGCATGTGTGACCATCATTCCTGCACTATAACCTTTTACTGTTACAAGGCGTGATAAAGCCATCATGAGCACCCTGCATTGATCCGATTTTATTGTAGGGTTTCAAGAAATCATGACAGGGTGTGAATCTTTTTGGAGGATACTACCTGCTGGTTAGGGAGACCATCTGAGACAAAAATGTAGAGCGACCAGACCAATTCATGATAAGGGCCAAATAAAGTTGAACCACAGAGAATAGATGAATAATTGTCTAATCAGTTAAATGAAAACGAGTTGAAGGGAGGTAGCAAAGAGAAAAAGAACAGGTTAGCGGAAGGAAGATTCATCCTGAAATATATAAGCCAAAGCCAAAGGAGGCAAGTATTAGGTACATGTAGATCTCTGGCTCGACCCCACCCACCATATTGACAAAAGAAAATTCTATCTGTAAGTTGTTTAGTTAAATTGTTCTACTATCCTGAATTTCTAATTAAGTCCCTCTATGCAATACCTGAATATCTGGCTAACAAGGCCATTGGACGACATCATGGTATGAAGTGAATATATATTTTTCAATGTAGACACCCACATGAGTGTTCACGGTAACTAAATTTTATTTACATCAATCTTCAACCTTACCTACAATGTCTAATTTCTCCACAGACATCCGCTTGGGCGTCCACAAGCTATACATCATATTTTGGCATCGCTACACAGTCGTGTCGGTTGAATTTGGTTTGAAAGGATTTGATTAGAAAATTTGTAAAGATAGAAGAATTTCACTACATAAATGAAATGTGCGGCTTCCTAATTAGATAAAAGGGGAATGCACGAAAACTGTTACTTTCCTTTGACAGATTATATATATCGCCATTTATATGCACCCACACTCTCTCCGACGGGGGCCCATATGCTTGGGTAGTCTTATGATTGTGCACCTGTTTGTTGCTGATTAAGATTTTTTTTTCTGTCCAATTCAATGAGTAGTTCTACAAGCAATATTGCTTATTACTTTAAATAGCACTTAAAATGCATTTATTTTATGAAAAATAAATAATTTAAAAAATACATGATGATTTTTTGAATACAAAATAGAGACAGCACTTTGTATAAAAATGTGTTTGTACCTCATTATGCACGCGGAGAAAAGTAAGTCGTTTTTGCCGCAAATAATATCGAAAAAACTTCAGATTGAGGGACACTAGTAGAAGAAAGAGATCAATGGGCCTACCAGAAGTAAAGATTCACCCAAATAAGGGAAGCTGTAGCAAGAATTACAGATTCTTTTTGTTTCTTTTGCACCAATCCCACATGTTATGCCACAATTGTATGGATCACCCACCTTCTTGAATTTCATGAACCAATAAAAACACTTCTATTTTGTACCTAACTTAGCTCCTGCTCCACAAGCCTAAAACCGCACTTCGTCAGCGGTTCTGATTTTTCCCTTTCCTGGCCCTCTGCTTCTCCTGCATCTTCTTTTTCTTCGCTTCGGCAGTGATCCACGTATATTCGGGCGGAATCAGAAAAGGGTCTTGGACATTCTCTATCCTACTGCTAGAACCGCCAAAGGAAGAGCTCGGGCGGTGATATGGGGCCTTTATCCACTGGAACCAAGATGAAGTCGAGGTGCTCGTCGCAGCCGGGCTTTCTCGACCTGTAGGGCTTGATGGTGGCGTTGCAAACTCATCCAGCGGCTGTAGTTCTTCAAACTTGGTGAAAGTAACCAGCACTCTGATGGTGGGGACCACAGGGATTGCAACCTGGATGAGATCACAAACGTTGAATTAAAGCTGAATCCCTATATGGACCAAGAGAAGACCCTATAGAGCTCAACACACTTTATGTGAAGTGAAGAATTAGCAGCAATTTGCGTCAAAACTATAAAAACCACAGAGCCATCTTTCCCTCAAAAACTGAATGTAATCACGAAGTCAGCTCATACATTTCAAACTAAGGATACTTGGTTTGCAAAAGTAAGTGATAGTCCAGGCATCATCTCAAAGCTCTCCCATAAAGGATCAAAACACATTCAAACTAAATATCATTTACTAAGGCCCTTTGGAAGGTAATGGAGCAGCGGACATAAGACGCTATGAATCTAGTTTTTGCATTCCTGTTGGAATGTTTGTGCCAATGAACTTATTTTAATAGCCAGAGAGACTCAAAAGAGGGGCCTAGAGCAGAAAACTCTAGGAACCTCTCACTCACTTCACAGCAGGCTTCAACTGAACAAGATATATATATCTGCCCCCAAGAACCAAACACTCAAGGAAAAGAAACTTCTTCAAGAAGAATTTCAGTTCTGCTATTAAACATCATTACTAGAATATCAAATCACTGCATTCTAGTCTTTAATCTAAGAGAAGAAATCCACATAAAAAATCATTAAAGAAAGCATCTCTCCACTTAGAATGTCAAACTAGTGGAATAAGGTTGATTGATCATCTAGCAGGCACGTAAGCTATGATACTAAGTATACTAACTTTAAGGAGCTAGTTGTGCAGTAAAGATGCGTAGGAAATATCTGTCAAGACACACCTATATCAAAGTTGATAACAATACCAATCTATAGAAGGAACTTTCACAATGAAATTCAACAATCATCAGAAGCTGTCTAACTAGATTATAGTAAAACTGACTTTGTCGATTATCTTTATAATTTGTAATAATCTAGGCTTGTCCACCAAACTTACTGGCTTTACCATTTTTATGGTTCGGTTCCTCTTTATTTTGTTTCCTTTCATTAAGGATTCTTTCAACTTCCACTTAAATGTTCGGAGAGGATGAAGAAGCAGAATAACCATTTCTCAATAACTTCATCAATGCCCACCATTAAATTATCAGAACCTCTATACAAAAATAACAAAATGACAAAATATAAAAACTGGTTCTCACACACATCCAACTGATTAGTATCTCATTTTCACTTTGTCCCTAGAGTAAAGGAAGAGATTATCACTATGCTAGATGACAATGTTCAGTGATCTATTTACTTGAAGTACAAGAAATACACCGTCTTCCACAGCAAGAATTTACCATTAAACTTTTGTTTATCTTCTCAGTTTCAATTGTTTGGACTGACAATGTGAGCATTTAATTGGTCTTAAACTCAAATAGGCATTGGATAACTATTCACAAACTTGTGTCGCAATATACAATCAACCAAACTGTTTGGCTATAAAAAGGTTAATCAGAGCAACAGAAAACAGAGAATCTAAGATTGTCCCTCCTTCAACATCCTGAACAAAACTACTACATATTTCTACACTATTTCATTCAAGAGCCCCATAAAAGACTTAAAGTATAGTATATTCACCATACGCAAGTCTTATGTGCCAACCCACATGAAATTGTAGCCTGTTTGGGATCAGATCAATACACCACGCAAAGCTCAATCATCCTCAATTACATCACTTCCATTAATGTTCTCCAAGCGTCCTTCAGCATAATGGCAGAGTCGGTACTAAATTTGTACATACGAGCACATTAAAATGGGCAAACACCATGTACAAGAGTATTCCCTCATAATTAGTGGAAGCAAGCAAGGGGAATAATTTGAGCATGCATAATGCAATTTGATATTAACAAAGACCCGAGGAATGTAAGGTTCCTCTATTTGCTCCCTGCACTTGAAACATAGCCAAAATAAAATACAAAAAAACCAAAAAAAGAATAGAGAGAGAGAGAGAATGAAATGGGTAGCTCAAGATAGCCAACTAGCAAAGAGACAGGAATTTTGACTCATCAGAGAACAAATTGACAAATTTCTACATTTCCCTAATCACATTCCTCTCAATCTGTAAGTCACAGCCCTTCTTCACTTATCTTGTTGAGCTATGTAATTAACAAAAGAAATTCCTTTCTTAATCATCAAGTCCACAACATTGATCCTCAACAGTAAGGGTATGTGGAGCTTCTGAATGTGCAATTATAAGAACTCACAGAAAACAGTAGTTCTATGCAATAAACAACCTATCAAGCACATGTTCTCATACAGCAAGATCTGTGTGTTGAGTACATACGGTTATCTGAGAAAATCACACATCCTGCATGACACCAACAGAAAAGCTTTGCCAAAGTATGATAAAATGCACAAGGTCTTCTCCAAAATAAGAGATGGAAAGTTTCTACTTTTTCATGTCATACAACCAAAAATGAGAAAGAGTCTGCGCCAAGTGCCAAGACAGGTTCAACAATAACGCATGTCCAATCTAAGACAATGACTTCATTTCTTAAAACTCATGCATGTTCTCATTTCATTAACATGCAGATCCAACCTGCGTCTGCATCCAGAAGACGGACTACTGTTCGCATAAAACTTGCAATTTCACTTATTGGTTACTTTAGTAGTCTCCACAAAGAAGAGTTACTCCTCAATTTGACACTTGCGAATTCTCCCACTGTACTTAAGTCCTAATAGCTGTATCAAGGATGTCATATAACTATACCTATTGAGGAATACTCAGATGTCATTGTACCTTCTACAGGGTATTAAATGTTATAGTTAAATAATACTGTCATTATGTAACTTGTCGGTGTTAGAAAGCACATGATCATTTGTGAAAAGCAGTTGAAATATTTAACCAAAGCCGAGTAACCAAGAAAAAATGATAACCAAAGAAAAGCAAAAATGTGTCAGTACTGTGTAAGCAGAGTACCTTGACTGGAAAAGTGCCCATTGGAAGTTTTGTCGTAAGCAATTCCCTTAAACGACGGATGGCCTTGACTTTGTTGGCAAGAATATCAAGCAAAGGGAGGAGTTCTTCTGTCTGCAGAGGGAAACTAGGAGAAAGCCAAAGAATAGGCCTTAACCCCTTCTTATACTCATTCTCACGCCCTCCATCCTTGCGGCGGTTATTGCTATCGGAGCTTGTAGATGAAGATGGTCTGCTATCTCTTCCTCTACGATGATCGTCACAACTCACAACAATCTCCATAGAATGCCTACCAGGTGTAGTTTGATTCCTCGATGGTGAATCTTCAAGTAAATCACTCACTTTCTCATCTACACAAAGAGAACTCCTAGGAGGAGCAAGTTTCTTGTTCACTTCATTCTTGGGATCCCGTTTCCTCCATCCAGAAAACCATCCTTTCTTCTCCTGCTTATTGTCACCACTTGCACAACCATTCATATCTTCAATAGGAATCTCCCTCCTCTCATAGCAACTATGGCGATGTCCAATAACTCCATCACCATTCTCGCACGTTAATTCTGATGAATCCAACTTAAGTGCAGCTTCAAGTTGCTTTTTTTCATCTTCTGTCAAAAGGTCGTTAAGCTCCTCACTTTCTGTTTCATTTTCATTGCAAGATGAGAAGAACTCATCATCTGTCATAGCACCCGGCACCTTCCTAGACTTGATGCTCACCATTACATTATGCATGTCATATACTTTTGCCTTCCATAGGCCCACCATCTCTGTCTTTTCCTGTCGCCTCCAAGTCAACTGGGGCAAGAGAACTGCTTGTGTGACATCAATCCCTGGCCTGAATATATTTGTCTGAGACATTGCAGCCACTTCTTGACGAACCTCTTCTTCAGTTGCTTGAGATCCAGCACCGTCCAAAGCATTCATCACCTCCTTGTCCTTGTGTGATACCATACAAAGCGAACCAGGAGGAACTTTCCCATCCTCTGACCCATCACCAAGAAAGAGAATACTCTGATCCGCACGCTGAATCCGAAAACCGTCAAATCCAGCCAAAGTCATGTCCGCACGCAAATTCGCACCTCTCTTCCAAATTTTGTAAGTATCGGAAGGAGCAATCCTCGAAATAAATGGAATCACAGAGCTCTCGAAATTGAAGGTGATTTCCATGTAGAAGTCCCTCATTCTGTGCATTGTCCCTATCAACCGAGGCAACCTTCTACACCATTTTGCCCACGCCAGTGGCTGGTAATGCCTAACTATCGTCATTGCAATAGCCTCTTCCCTATTGCAAATCGCTTCCTGAAGTGCACTCCAACCCTGCTCATTTTGCAAGCTCCAGTCCGCACCAGCGACCATAAGCATCTCCGTGGCCGTCTGGTCTCCCAACTTGACAGCCAGATGGAGCGGAGTATCGCGATTCGGGACATCACGCCGATCTATCACAGCAGAGATGGCATCAGCCTTCTCTTCCTCGGCCAGCGAAGCCGCTTCAGTGCGAATCTCGCTTGGATTACACAGGCGCGGGAGCCTAGCGAGGATATTCCTAAGACTGGCATAATCTCTCGCGGCAACAGCTTTATGCACAGGGCTATGAGCATACTTAGAAGCATCCACTCCGGCCATTGGTCGAGTACCACAAGCAATTAATCCCCAGTTCTCCACACTAAAATTATGTGCGAGGAGAACAAAATGAAAGCCTCAAACCAAGAGAGGAACCCTCTAAAACTATTGAAGCCACCATAGGAGACCCAATTCGATTATCATCCACCCCAAATGGTGAAAGTGAAGAGGAGTTTTTTTCAATAAACAAATCTGACCCTGCTCAAATCACAAAACGAGGGTGGCACAAAAATCGAAAGCTTCAATTTTTCACTTGGTTGAGATCAAGAATGCAAAGCAAAGAATCTAGTGGGCCCCAAGTTGGAAAGATCCAACAGGCCAAGCCAAGAAATCTCACCTTCCTTTCGTTTGCACTTCTTCTTCTTCGATGACCCCCTAAAAGACCCAGGTCCTGAAAGCCCACCTCTCTCTCTCTCCCTCTCTCTCTCTCTCTCTCTCTCTCTCTCTCTCTCTCTCTCTCTAGGAAGAAGAAAGAAAAAGGAAACAAAGAACAAAGAGATCCTTGCGATCCAATCCCAGATCAGACAAACCCAACAACATGCATGTGGGGGGGTGAATTCACAGAAAGGGCACCCCAAAAAAACAGCATATTAAAAGAAACCGAAACAGAGAGAATCGGTTAAAAAGAATTCAAGGGGAGGGAAAGGGCAAGCGGGCCGAATCAAGAAAAGAACCACAAAGCCCCACCCATCATCCTCATCCCCAATCAAAAATGAGAGAGAAGAATGAAGGTTAGAATTGAAAAACGGAAACTGCTCCACAATTTGAAAGGGAATGATAACCCCCCCAAAAGAGAAGGAACCGAAAGCTGGGGACTTTGTTCAAGCACTCGCTGGAGAGAGAGCCAAACTTCAACGTGGACTCAGCTCTCCTTCTCTCATTTTTCTCCTTTTCCTCTGTTATTTTCTTTATACTTACTGTTCCTTTTTCATTTCCTTTTTTCCTTTGTGCGGGAGGGAAAGATAAGGAGAAAAGAAAAAGAACGCCAAGATTGAAAACTATGCAGGCGAGTCAGAAAGCCACAGGTCCCAAAATGGGAAGGCAGCGTGTGAGCCAGAAAACAGGGGAACTTGCTTTGCCCTTTCCGCTTACAAGAAAGCATCATTATTATTACTTGAGTATCCTCAGGGAAGTTGGTAAGGTATATGCTTAAACGGGGAGTGATGCTCTTTCTTGGAGATTGACCATCATTGAATAACAGATGATAAGTTCCAACTGCCCCATTTTTTTTTCCTTTTGAAAGATTTCAAAGTATTTATGACGGATGCATTTTAAAATAGAAAATTGTAATAAAGCATGCTCCGACAATGGCGGCGACAGCGACATTGGACCGATCTGTGGAGAGATCATAAAGGCCCCAACTGAGATGATTGGGATTTGAATTTGTTCGAAAGTAAAGTGCCGTTCGGTTCGATTTACAGAACTTGTTGTCATTTAAAAATAGACAAACGAGAAAAGATCATTTTCTACATTAAGACAGCATTTCCATAGCTATAGTAAAATTGATCAGCTCGAAAATAAAAAGGGACATGATTTATTATTACGAAAACAAAATTAAAAAAAAATTGTTTTTCCGATCTATTTGTCTTTAAATCAATTTTAGAGGAAAGCCTGAAGTCAAAACGAACGCACGTCCGTTTATGACTATTATTTGCCTCAGTTTATCTTAGTATCAATGCACAAAACCAGCATGGTTTCAGAATTTGAAAGGTAAAATCATTTTCTCTATTACAATGAAGTAAAAATGATATGTGTTTCTTTAAAATTATGTTTCCTTTCATTGCCAAAAAGAAGTAGGTGCTGCTTTTCTTTATTCTTTAGCAAAAGAAGTAGGTGCTGCTTTTCTTTATTCTTTAGCTGATATCTACGTGATTTACATTATGTTCATTGGCATAATTTAAAAAAAAAAACTATTTTAAATCCTTAAACAGATCGAAAGCGGGTTCTGTTGGTTATAAACAAATATAAAGTAAATGAATCCAAAAGGCATCTAATCTGATAAAAAGCATATTTAAGGTAAGACATATGCTCATGTGTCATTTAGTCACGTAAGTGAGAGATTCGGATGGGCAACATGGCCCCTTCCTTTTCGCCATGTGACACCGATCTCTTCTACACTAATTTAAAGAAATTTCAAGAGAAGTTTCTTACCCTTGCTCTATATAGAGGAGAAGACAGTTTCAACCTCGGATTCTAACCAAAAACTTTTATTTTCAGTCCGTGACTTATCATATATGACCTGTTATATAGTTCAACGTTATTTAAGAAGAGACATAATGGTAATGCATAAGTGATTTAGATATTCATAATATGAATCTAGAAATAGACAAAACTTTTCAATTTGGTGTTTAAATCTTAATATAGAAAATCGTAAGGGATTCGTCTGAAAATTTTTAGCAGAGTACGATCAAATAGGAAGCTGCAAAGGCGCTTTGTTTTAGAAGTCCGAATAAGTCCTCTAACTATTGGGGACTCATTCTCGTTTCCTTTCTTCAAATTTTGATCGGTGTTTTCCATAGAGGAATGTCTTTCTTCAAATTTTGATTCATAGTTTTCATATAGGAATCTCTTATCAACGATAAAACAATATCCGTTTATATCATAATCGAGAAGATTCCTTGATTTGTGGGGAGAAAAACTCCCAATTACACCTTCTATTCCAACAGCTACTAATACTTATATGAGAAGGACGAAACTACTATGAGAGTACACATAAATGATGTACTTATGCCTTAAACTAGACAACTCCTAGTGCGAAGTTAGCTTACTAGGATTGGTTTGCAAATTTGTGAATGGTTTTGGGTATATTGATCCAAAGCTTGAGTTCAAACATGACAAATTAATTGATCTAATGTAAGCCTCAACTCTTCCTTTGTCCTTACGTCTCTATTCGAAATGTCAATAGAGAGATCCAATCATCAACCTCAATTAAAAGGCCACCATGGGCCAAGATCTAAATGAATCGATCTTGTTGGGAGGTACCGTCAAAAAATGAAAAGACAACTTCCTTCTCGGGGATAATAAATAAAATTGGAATAAAATAAAATCACATAGGTGAAAAGACTACAACACCGCTCGAAACCACATTCATAGGCCGATGATTTTTCCAGACAGGTCGAATCATTGGAAGATATTGAGATGCACATATGAATTGTGTTAAAAGAATGTAACATCGTGGGATATTGTGGTACGAAATAGTTATTATATCATAATTACCTCAAAAATTATTAGGTTAAACTTTTGAATTATCATGAGTTTGAACAAATAAATTTTAAAAAAATGAACAACAAGGGCAAAAGTAACGGAACCTAGGCAACATGGTTTAGTACAAAACGCATATGGGGAATTCAAGGACAAAATCAACGGAACACATGAACCTCAAATTCGACCATGCACTCAATCATCAATGGCGGAATAGCTTAAGATTTGGAATAGCCTTATCGCTTGACTGGATGATGCTGATACGGCCCGTCTAGACCCTTTTGAAGATGCCCTTGGGCACGTATGGCTCGGAGTGAGCTGGACGGGCTCGTGAATCAACAAATTCATGATCAGTTATCCTTTGAGCTAAGGAATGCAAGCAAGGCAAATCAAGATAATAATAATAAACCAAAAAACCAAAATGAATGAAGAGAAGGGGCGGTGCTAAGAAAGCTAAGGCAACACTTTGGAAAACACTCCTTTTTCAAGAACTTATGGATCTTAACATTGATGATGTGAGGGACATTACAAAGATGTAGTAAAGCTACTCTAGTGATGCAATTTCTTCCCACCTTAAAGACTCGATAATAACTACATCGTTTAATTAACTAAATATTATGCGAATTCCAACTTGACACATCTTTTTTCTTTAGGGAAAAGGGTCATAAAATATCTCAAATTTTATCCAATATCATACATTTATCTTAAATTACTTTTTGTGACGCAAAAAATTCCAAATATGTGTGACACATTTATCCCAAAACGTTTTGCTATAATAATGCAAACTTCAAACTTATATCTATATAACACATTTACACTTAAATTTTCTATTATGCGGACACAAAATTTAAAATTTTTGACACGACAAAGATAATTCTAAAATGAATAAGCACAATGAACATAATCGATAATTTTTGGTGGCTTTTGCCCCCTTTTCTTTTCCCTTTTGTCTTATTCTTTATGATCAGGGCATGGGCCAACATGTCGTATCGTTTGGACGGGGAAAGTGGGATCGATGGCCGAAGTCCTTCTGCAAAATCTGCATGGGCATTGATGATGCATACTTTGCTGGTATTTGGGTGACAGTGTCCGTCTTGGGCACATCTAGAGAGAGAGAGAGAGAGAGAGAGAGAGAGAGAGAGATCTAGCCAGCTGAACCTCACAGATCTCAAGAAGAGAGAGCCAGCCAACCCAGTTGAAAAACCTCGCAGATCTCGAAGTGCTTGGTGATGGCGTCCGATGCTGCTCAAAGGCTTGCGATGTCCAATGGGATTTTGGTCTTGCATTCACTGCGTTCCATGCTTTTGTGGGGACGGGGTCACTGCTAGGACTTAGGGAAGTAGGCTCTAGGCGTGTGTTGCCTTCACGTTATATTGAATATTCTTCCCCTTTTCGAAATTTTCGCACCTATCTAAATTTTTAAGTGTCGAGTGGTCTCTTTTTGAGAATTCCTAGTTGCTATTATTATTTAGGGACTATTTGTATCGATTTTTATTTTTTTTCTTGGTTTTTTTGGCTTAATTTAAATACGGTAGTTCGTGAATTTATATCTTTATTTTCTTAAAGCTCGTAACTTTTAAAATTTTCAAACATTCGAATTGACATGAAGAGTCGCATGCAAGTTTTTCATAATTTTTTTTAAAGTTTGAGTAGTGTTTTCAATTTTGGCAGGAAGATAAGGAGTTAATTTATTTTGTTTAGATGCAAACATATAGAGCCCTTTAATTTCAATATCAATCAAATTTTGTCCTCCATTGTTTTTGCATAAAAGAACAGTGCCTCTATGCAATTAGAAAATGGAAAATGGTTAATTATGCATGTTGATATAAGTAACAAAATAAGAGAACTTATTATGGTCTGAAAAAGGAGTTAAATGTTGGTCTATGACTGGCTATCGACAAATCAAAAGGGTTCATGGCGTTGAAGATCGTCATTTCTAACACAATATAAAAGTGACATGCGTACTTATGTAATATTATCACATAGAAGTAGAACATACATTGTTAGAAAAAGGAAAGAACATTAACATTATACCATTGATGTTGGTCTGTTCAGTAGGCTTGCACTCGAAACTCTTTTGTCTTGCAGAAGGGTTTGGATCAAGTAGAAGTAACATCGGAAATAGGATAAAGCTCTCTATTATTATTGACCCGATTTGGAAAAAAAATGATCCTAGCACCCGTGGACACTCGAGATGACATGTTAATGAGTTAAATACGTAGAAGGAGAATGAAATAACTAATCCCCAAATTTTGACCTAGACGTGGAATGTCGTCCCTCAATTTTAGTTTTATTTGGTGTCATTTATTAACTATTAGTAAATATTCATTGTAATCCTTCCATTTGCTTAAAAGATAATTAGACATTATTTAACTACATAGATTACTATATGTTGAGTTGGAGTACTAAAAATGATGAGTTGACACTTCCATCTTCTTATTTATCCACTTTAGAAAAGGAAAAATGAGAATAGGGTGTTGACATGTTCATCATTATTTGATGAGGTGAAATATCGTGATTGACCGTGTGTAGCTTATATTTGTTATCCTCTATTTAAACCTAACAGATTGGAAGCAATATTAGTAGATTTCGTTAACTTTAATTCACCGGAATGATGACACGGAACATTTTTCATGGAGCTTAAGGAAAAATTGAATATTTACCGACAACTTAAGAACTAATTGGAAAAATTAAAATCTAGTGACGATATTGCAAATGCAACCAAACTTCAAGGACAACTTGAGGAGATCAAACTTGTTAAGCTTTAAGCTTCCAAGGGGAGACTCCAACTGTGGAGAACCACTGTATAAATAGTGAGCCCAGGCCCAAAAGAAACAAACACACCCCATTCGAGCCTCTCCCCGGTGGTCCTGAGCCCATCTTCAGCGGACTTTCCTCATCTCGCCCGAGATAAACAACAGGGGTGGACTTGACATGTTCCAATGCTCCCTCATCAAGTGCCGCGCAACTTCTTGGGCTCGAGGCCTAGTGTCGCCTCCACCCGATCCAAGATCACGGGCCCACTGGGCCGGGCTACCCAGAAGAGCGAGCTCCAGTTCGAGATGCCTGGAGGAGGTTGGAAAGCCTCCGTGAGTCCCGTCTTGATGTTCTCCGAGATGAGCCCAAAATGTTCCTCGAGCGGGTGGAATATGAGCCCGGCTTTTTGGAGATGACCGTTAATAGCCCCGGTGCCGTCTAAGAGTGCATCGGCTCCTCCGTTCCGGGCACCGGATCTGATCCTGGCAGCCGCCCCATCCCCGAACAAGGCCCCGCCCGCAAGACTAATCCAGGTGGGCCTCACTTGGCCCATGGAAGGTGATCGTTGTGAACCTCTCAAACTCAGATGCGCGTAGCGCTTCAAGACAAAATTGCTTGATCCCATGTAATCCGGACATGAAGGAACAGGCACATTTAAAGAAATAATTTTCCGGCTAAGGAGTTCTCCACGGTCACATCTACGCGGTTTTCCCCATTGGAGAAGTCGGTTACATAGTCCGAGGTTCATGTCCCGTTACCTAAGTGACTCGATGGTAATAAGCATAGGTTGCGAATGAAAAGATTACACCACACCCGCGTATGTAAAAGTAATCCTCATGCTAAGGCAGTTCGGTGGGTTCGCTCTCTAGATAGCCACGGTCGCGACGGGGCCCTTGGTCCACTAGGTGCAGCTGGAGCTCCTCAATTAGGCATGACCATAACGTACCACCAAACCCGGGAATTGCCCGAACTGGATCAAATTGGATTGGTTGGGTTGATCCGGTTCTTCGGGGTTTCGGTTTGGTCCACAATTCCTGAAAATGGAACCGTATCGCGGGTGGTTCCGTTCCTAATTTTTGGTAGGGCGAGAATGGATCGGACCACTAGGACCGCCCTTTACCGATTCAAAATATATCTTGGCCCAAGATGGAGGAGGGGGAGGAGAATCACACCAAGGGGAGGTGAAAAGAGGGGGTGACCTCAATAGCTATTCTTCTGTGTGGCTCCATCTCAAACCACTTCATCCACCTCCCTCATTCAATCTGCCTGTTCTTGTTTCTTTTTCGTTAGCACGTTTCATGGGCAAAGTTGGTATGCGAAAGGGAATGCAGCATGGGGGAGGATTACCGCCTGATCAAACTCACCATCACATACTACAAAGTAGGAGAAAATCATTCTAGGTTTCATGTTAGACATTTGAGTGGTTTCAACCCCTTCTTCCGAATAGTAGTCTTGCCTCAGTACTAATTTTTATGTTGACAGACCAAACAAGAAGGGACTATGGTGGTGTAGTGCAACGGCCATGATACTGCTCGGTTTCATAGCATAGCTTGTGCTTACAAGTGAGCATCCCTAAAAAAATTATCTAGACTTGGATAATTTAGAGAGGCACTTTTGTTCCATCTCAAAACGTAGAGCACGATGAAATAGACTTGGGGAATCTGACTGGGCAGCCCTACATATTGCAGACCAATGTGTTCGCGGGAGGAAAAGGAGATAGGGAATAGAGGATTTATCTATGGTTAGATCCCACCACCTCCTTCCATTCCTACTCTGTCCTCTGGAACATGTCTCAGATTGAGTGAGAAAACATGTATTAAAATGAAAAATTCTAAAAAACATGTAACCGATTTTCATTTTAGTTTATGCTTCTTATTGAATTTTTTCCGATCCCATTATATAGCCCATGAACCGGACCGGACCGATCGGTCCGGCCCTAGAATTAATTGGTCTGGTCTCCGATTCTGGGATCGAAATCGAACTACCCTGAACCATACACATCCCTATCCTCAATGATGATGGCAAATAGAACGAGTTAAAAGAGTCGACAAGGTACTGAAAAAGTTCGTTGGGAGGAAGAGCGGATACACCGAGATGGAAGGAGAGTTGGAGAGCCCCCCGGGGTAGCTGGGAGTCACGTGATGGAGGAAGCCGCACGGCACGTGGCTTTGAAGTTTGACTATTTGGAGCTCGAGACTGTTTGAAGCGTTGTGAAGAGAAGAGGGAGGAAAGGTGGGGCGGGGGAAGAAGGGAAGAGGGGTTTGTTTTTGCCCATAAGGAGTCAAGCCATGGCTTAACGAGCTCATAAATTCAATGAAACATCCTAGGTCCCTCCTGTCACGTTGGCGGTGGGGATTATCAAGTCATTTATGGGGGAAAATCATTGCACGATCTATTAAATGCGTAGACCAATACTATTTCAATCATTAATTATGTGAGTTCATTAGTGATTTCCACGATCAAAAGTGAAGCTGGATTTGGATTTATCCAATTCATAGGTCATATGATAATCTTTGCTCCCGTCAAATCAAGATGGAGAGAACTTATGGAGCTAAAAAAAAGCGTGATTAATCTCTACGAAATTGATATCTAATTGTAAATTGCAACTCTAAACAATCGAGTGATTAATCCATATCTAATTGTAAATTTCAATTTTGTGTTTCCCGTCTGCACCATAAACATAAGACATACATTGATAATCTTTCCTTGAAAATCATGTCCATGCGTACCACGCACTCGCCTTTCTGAAGGGGGCTCTCTAGATATCGAGCACGAGCTTGAGTGCCACATGTTCCATCTTCTATCGTCATGTGTTAGCAAGATCGATGTGACATGGGATCCGTGTAATCCCAGCCATCAATGAGAGGGGAGGGTTTTTCATGCATGAGGGGCGGGTGGATTTGAGTGGTGGAGATAGAAGATCACCCTTGCACTCCGGCGACAGCAATGGTCGAGGTGCTCAGACAAGAGTCAAAAGTAACTAAACATAGATCCGAAAACATTGAGTATATATTGCATACGAAATATTACTGGGGAAATCTTGGGTACACGTGCTCCCCCACACCATTTTATTTTCAACCGTAAAGCCCAGGCAACCCCTCTTCCTTTCGGACACTCAGAATGCGCACGTTAATGACTTTGGGGGGTAAATTGAAGGAGAAAAGAAGGAAAGGAAAGGGGGAAATTGATGACAAACCAAATATTAAATGGAAACGAGGGAGGGGAGAGAGGGTTGCTAAGCCTGCGCGGCGAGGCTGTGGAGGACGACGGTCTCCACGGTGAGCCCCGGCCCGAACCCGAACAACACGCCCCACTCGAGCCCCTCTCCGGTGGTCCTCAGCCCGTCCTCGGCCGACTTCTTCCTCATCTCGTCCAGGATGAACAAGACGCAGGCGCTCGACATGTTCCCGTACTCGCTCAGGACGTGCCTCGTCGCGCGCAGCTTCTCCGGCTTGAGCCCCAGCTTCTCCTCCACCTGGTCCAGGATGGCCGGGCCGCCCGGGTGCGCGATCCAGAAGAGGGAGTTCCAGTCCGAGATGCCGAGCGGCTGGAAGGCCTCGACGAGGCTCTTCTCGATGTTCTTCGAGATGAGCCCGGGCACGTCCTTGAGGAGGTGGAAGGTGAGCCCGACCTCGCGGAGGTGGCCGTCGATGGCGCCATCGCTGTCCGGGAGAATGGTCTGGGCCGTCGAGACCAGCTCGTACATCGGCTTCTCGACTCCGGGCACCGGGTCCGACCCCACTATGATCGCGGCCGCGCCGTCGCCGAACAGGGCCTGGCCGACGAGGCTGTCGAGGTGGGTGTCGCTGGGGCCGCGGAAAGTGACGGCGGTGATCTCGGAGCACACGACGAGGACACGGGCCCCCTTGTTGTTCTCGGCCAGGTCCTTGGCGAGGCGGAGGACCGTGCCGCCAGCGAAGCAGCCCTGCTGGTACATCATGTACCGCTTGACGGAGGGGCGGAGGCCCAACAGCTTGGTGAGCTGGTAGTCGGCGCCGGGCATGTCGACGCCGCTGGTGGTGCAGAAGACCAAGTGGGTGACCTTGGACTTGGGCTGGCCCCACTCCTTGATGGCCTTCGCGGCCGCTTCTTTGCCGAGCTTCGGGACTTCGACCACCACCATGTCTTGCCTCGCGTCCAAGGAGGGCGCCATGTAGGCACAGATGTTAGGGTTCTCTTTCAAGATCTCCTCCGTCAAGTGCATGTAGCGTTTCTTGATCATAGACTTTTCACCTGAAAATTCACACGATTTAAGGCAAAATTCCTCAATCATATACTAAGATCCACTCAGCATAATAAGAAGCGTCCAAGTAAAAGTCTTCTATATAATTTGAGACACATGTCTCGGTTCGTCGCATCGATAGAAATGTCCATGCGAAAATTATCTGGCCTAATGCCCACCAAGAATTTATATTTCATTAAAAATTTAATGTTTCTAAAATAAATAAAAAAATTACAATTCCTATAATATTTAAGATCCGATGACCGATTCAATAGACAATGACCGGGTTGGCATGATTGTTCCAGATAAATGCGAACCTACTTTCATTTCTCTCTCAATCTTTTTCTTCCCGTCGTTTTGTGATGTGATAAATACCCATCATTCTTCTGGATTGCATGATCTTTGCAAGACTTACCGTTATTTTCCTCACTAATAACAGATTATTATTTTTTGCTTATCTTTTTCCATTTACCCCGTTATCTCTCATTAATTAGCAAGACCTCGCTCGATCCAACTTAAAAAAGAAATTATGAAAAGTTGCACCTTATACTCAGAGCAATTACGTCTGCCCAGAATGGCAGCGACGGACTGAGTCTACGCAATTCTTTTTGGTGAACTGAGAGTGCTGTGTATGCTTCTGCAAATACCAGATGATGTGAAGATTTCCAGCCCACTGTTCCTCTTCTTTACACAATATGATTTCCTCAGACCCCGTGACATACTGACCAACGACAAGGAGAGAGAGAGAGAGAGAGAGAGAGAGAGAGAGAGAGAGAGAGAGAGAGAGAGAGAGAGAGAGAGAGAGCACAAGTAGGTGAGATGCTTACACATGCGCTTGAACTTCTCCTTCAGCTCGGTCTTGTGCTCGCTGTTCGTGATCCGGAAGTAGTAGTCCGGGTACGTGCTCTGGTCGACGCAGTTGGCCGGGGTGGCCGTCCCGATTGCCATGACAGTGGCGGGGCCCTCGGCCCGCTGGGCACGGCGGACTTCCTCCACGGTGACCATGCTTTCCTCTCTCTGTTCTGTCTCGCCCGAGGCGGGGGGGAAGTCGTCCTCAACCTGCTGCGGCGGAGGAGGGGGTTGCGAGCGGAGGCAGCTGAGGAGAGCGTGTGTCGATGGGGTGGGAATGTTGGAGCGTGGAGGCGGGGCTTTTATACACGACCAGCAAGGGGCGGAGGGAGAGGGGTAGATGGCGCGTCACGTGGTCGGGGACGCCACCCAACGCGACCGGGAGGCGGGGCGGCACGTGAACTGGTGTTTGGTGCGTCGCCCCGCGACTTGTCCATCAAACCATCCACATGATTGTGCACTGCGCCTCGCTTCCTCTACTTCCCATACCAAACCCTCCCCCGAAGGAGGAGAGTTGTGTTGGTCCAATATGGACCTTATCTTAAATATATCTTTTATTTTTCTCTCCCAAATTTAGATTGCCCCAATAATTTGTTTTCCAAATTCGAGCATATACTAATGCCACGTGCATGGGTCCCTACCTCATTAAAATTGAACATTCAAAACAAAGAACCCCCGTTTCAACAACTGTACGTAAGCCATCTTACTTAATTTTCATTATTTATACATATATCCATCGAATTTGAATTGTCCTAAGCAGGCCATATTTTCGGAATTTCCTGAATTGATTTCGTCACTCGTAGTTGAAATTGTAGAGTCTTGCAAATGTTGAGAGTCCATAGTAGAACTTATTTAAAAAATTTCTCGTAACAAAGGCTCCGTTTGTTTTGCTGGAAACGACTGATTTCGGATTTTATTTTCTTTTAGTAAGCACTTAAATTAATTAGTCGATGAAAAATGTTTTCGTTATTGACGATAATTTATGTCTAAATATTTTCGTACATTTTTGTTTTGTTCATTCATGTTTACAAGTTATTTTTTCAAATCATTCATTTTTCACAAAACAAAATGCTTAGTAATCTTCACATTTTTAACGTTTACTAGCTGCGTGCATGGCCTCTACGCATCACAACGAAGAGTAAGGAAAAGGGCACGAAAATTGATGAAGAAATTACAATTCAAGGAAATTAATTTTACAAATTTCAATTTGGTAAACAAAAAAAAAAGAAAAAAGAAGAAGGTAAGTTTGACTTACATTGGGTCATAAGCACGTGACATTGTGATATATACAGTTTTAGTGTTTGGTGGAATCAATTGAGAGGCTGGTCTGAATAATAGTTTGGCAAACGAGTGGGGATGCACAAAGTAGATCCCCGAAAAGATCCTTATCAAAATGTGATCACTGAGTTAGGCAGATCGCGTGGGGAAAGATGATGGAGTTGCAATTTCCTTTTTTTAAAAATATTGTCATAAAGATTGTGACCATGAAATTGCCATCTAAGACGGCACAGTGTAAAAGGGATTTTCCATTTAGACATGGCTTTATTAGCAGTAGGGTCAAATAAATTTCTTCCGCTATTTCGTGCAAACCCTTCTTATCTATATATATTGGATAAGGTTTCGCTCATAAAAGCACGGGCTCCCTAGATCATTTTGAACACGAGACGTTATGATTTGAATACGAGATTGCCATAATCAAGTCAATCATCTTAACCATTGAATCCACCCCGTGGCTGGCACCATTTTCTCTATTATTTCATGGATCTACTCGAGAACATTTAATTGAAAAAAAGAGGAAGATAAGCAAAAAGCTGTATGATCCGTGAAGAAAAGAGGAATTTATATGGGTTCTGGAATTTGGTTTGCGAGATTACAACTACCCATCAGCCCTCCTTTTTAAATAAGTAATCCACAAATCCGTACACACGAGGAATTTTATTAAAAAAAGCCTCCGGCCAATGATGAATTCCAAACTGGTGGATGACAAGCTTTTGTCTATCTTTGAATGGATTTACACGAAAGAATTTAATTGGAAAATGAGGAAGCAAATATTTAAGCCAAAGCTGTATAACCCTTGAGAAACGCCTTATGCTGGAGAAACTTATATGAGTCTTGATTTTGGTTGAAAACATTAGGAAAAATGAGCTAAATAGTTTTCTAAATTGGCTCAATTTGCAACATTGATTTTGAATTTTGAATTTGTTCACCATGGTTATTGAACTATCTATAAAGTTAAACTTGATCCATAAACTTCCAATTTGTTCAGTATAGTCTCTTAACTTTCTGTAAAAATGTCAAAGGTAATCGTAATTACACCACTCCTTGGATTTTATAATAGCTTTTTGTTTCAATCAATTTGCTAAATTAGAATTGAATAAATTAAAAATCTAGGGACTAGATTGAACAAAATGAAAGTCTAGGAATTAAATTGAATATTTATAAATATTTCAATGGCTACATTTTACGATTTAAAAATTTAAGGATGACATTGTACATTGGGCCAAAATTTAAAGTTATTCGTGTCATTTTCCCAAAACTTTTTAATGAACCATTCATGTTGTTTTCTTAATAGTTGATTGATGAGTGTGAAGTTTTGTAGGACCATTGTCAATTGCCTTAAAAGCTTAAACTGTTAAGTGAATGCATTGATTAATATTTAAGTATTTTCACATTCCCACTCATGCTTAGTTTGATCTTTTTTGTGTAGTACTAAGCGTGAAAATATTTGTAGAGACAAAATAGGGGTATGGTAAGATTTGAACTCATGACCTCCTGCTAGGTGAATACGTGAATTAAAATTTAAGTACTTTTCACAATGAGTATGGTATACAAAACGAAATTTGTAGAAGAAACCTCCATTAATTTATTTTGATAGCCCAATGGCATGAGTGCAGAGGTCCGGCTATCTAGGATCTATTAAACACCCTAGCCTCATGAATCGATTAACCCATCTTCATTGAGTTAATTAACGGTAGTTGAAATTGGGAGTGGGATTTTTGAAATGTATAGGAATATCATATTGATGTTGAACATTGTTGTATGCGCAACTAGCCCTTCATATCACTGTAGAATGGCAAGTAAACAAATATGGATTTTGGTAAAATTCCCTAAAACGAGTGAATAAATCGTATTTAGTCATTTGATTCTCATTCTGTCAAATGGAAATCCCCCCTCGCTATCATCAAATTTTAAGAAATTAACGGGATGATGAATTCTTCCTTCTTGTAAATTTTTAGTCTTCATTGATCATAGACCAGACTCAATAAGAATCCGTGTCAACTAGACTAAACGATTATGTGACCAAGTACTTCATTCAAAGCAGTTGAAAGAAAGATGCCATGATGTGAAATCTATACTACCTATCACAATGATTGCTAGTAGCATTTTCGCTCTCAAAATTTATTAAAAGTTCCGTAAAATTCACACCTTCAGGTGATTTGAATGTCTGAGTAGGATTGATGAAATAAAGTCATCTCGACTAAGTCACCCTCGTCACTTTTTGCTGATCTCCCTTCTTCATTTCTTGGTAAGTAAGATAGAGTCGAAAGGGGGTGGAGTGTCAGCATTAACGAAATCTTAGGATGTTATTTAGAGGTCTCATGCCCACTATGAAATGTTTAGTTTGAATTATGATTGGTTCGCATCATTTGCGATTCAAAAATTCAAGGTTGGTGAGCCAATCACCGTAGCCCCACCATAATGTTAATAATTGGCATGTCTTTGGAAGCGAGATTCACACTCAAGATTCGGCTATATTCATGGATCAAGCTAGGGAAAAAGCTTTACACAAGACAAGTCAACAATGAGGCTGCATATACATGAAGAGCATATATATCTGGTATACAAGTGATGCGGGATACTTTCAAACCCTCTCTCACATGTAAGCTAGATAAGAAATGGCACATGGGATTTGATGAATTATGGGTCTCACGCCATTCTCATATCTATTAATATTTATGTTCATAGTTAGGGAAAATTATCCAATCAGTCTTAAGCCTATTGCGTGAATACTAATTTACTAAACTTTTGAATTTCGTCAATATAGTCCGAAACTTTTGCGGGAAACTTCAATGCAATTTTCTCATCTAATTTTCTCAAGAAATCGTTGGTTATCACCTGTCATCCTATGTGGATACTGTCATGTCACCGATTTCCAATGAAAATTGATCAGAAGGAGCACATCGAAATTTCATGCAAAAAAGAATTGACATCTGCGCAATTAGTTTAGGACCAATTGGTCAGGGAAAGAAAAGAACTCGATGATCGGGCTTTTTTTTTAACTGTAATAGTTACTCGATACATTGACTCCTTATTTAATGTAACAAAATGTTCGAGCCCCTCATAGAGTCGTCGTAAGCAGATAAGATAGGCGTATACATTTTTTTTTTTGAACTGTTTGGTGGAATTTTGCTTGAGAGGCTGGTTTGAATAATAGCTTAGCAAGAGCGAGTAGAGACGCACGAGGTCCCCAGGAGAGATCCCCATCAAGATCCGGTTGACTGAGTTAGGCAGATCGAACGGCGGAGACGATGGGGCTGCAGTTTTCCTCCTGGTACTCCCTTCCGTAGGGGGTGATTTTTCAGCCCCATATACGTGACGAAATGGGAATTGGCATTACCGCCCTAAAGATTGTGACCCTGGACTTGGCTCTCGAGACGGCACGGTTCAATGAAAAGGGACTTCCGATGTGGACATGAACAATTAGCTTTCACGCAAACCGCCTTGTCTATATGCATCAGTTAATGTCTCACTCATACCTGGTATGGCCTTCTATGGCGATTTATTGGGAAAATGGTTCAAACGGTTTTAAACTTATTATGCGTTTGTCAATTCAGTCATAAACCTTTAAATTTGGCCAATCCGGTCCTTAATCTTTTAAAATTTTGTTAATTCGGTCCTTTTTCGGCAAATTTGTCTCAGAAAATGTTTATGTAGATGTCCGGAAAATTCTTACATGTCCAAGATAGATTTGTCGGAAGGACTGAATTTGTAAAGTTTTACAAGATTTAGGACTGAATTAGCCGAATTTAAATGTTTAGGACCGAGTTTTCAAAAGTAAAATAAATTTAGGGCTTTTTGGACAATTTTCTCGTGATTTCAGAACCATAGATGCTGCAATTCGAATACGAAATTACCATGGTCAGACGGATCATTTTATCCCCAAAGTCCACCTAGTGGATGACGCGTTCTTCTCTATTATTCTATGGACTCATATTAATAAAAAATCTGAAAGGAAGTTAGAGGAAGAAATATATCAGCGAAAGGCTTATAATCAGTGAAGAAAAAATTGATTTATTTGGGTCTTAATTTTAGTTCAAAGCCTCACAACCGACCATTTGCGCTCTCACCATAAAATTAATAATTAATTAACCTCTGGTTTGTTTATTTTGATAACCACTAGGTTCCATATTAGTCGCTGACAAGCTTTTCTCTATTCTTTTAAGGTCCTTATTCTGAAAATATTTGATCAGAAATGGAGGAAAAAATATCTAAGTGAAAGCTAAATAATCCTATTTATATGGAAACTAATTTTAGGGAAAAACCTTAAAACTACCCACCGTGCTCTTTTTTATAATATTTAATCGATAGTTATGGTATGCCCGACGGAATTTGTAAAAGAGACCTTCATTTATTCATTTTGATAGTCTAAAACCTATTTGGTAAAAAGTGTTTATGTTCTCCGGAACAAAGACTTCTGTTCCTTAGAGGGGAAAAAAAATGCCAAGGCTAAAAAAAAAACATTTATCTAAGTGAGTCTAGTGAACCAGACAAATAAAGTCAATTCAGTTCCTAGGTTGTAGCAACCTAAGGGGCTCAGTAAAGATTCCTTAGTAAGTTAGGGGGATTTGAGCTGCGAAGGTAGATGCCATGCTCAGTAGGCATGTGTATAGTACTCTCCTATACCTGAGGTGACACGTTGGAGCGTCGGCTCCTGCGCAATTGCCCGGACTTGGATCAACTGACTTGGAATTAACTAACTTGACTGATCCAAGCCCTTAAAGGGGAGGGGGGCACGCCTTTTCATGAGGAGGGAGGAAATGGATGGTGTGGATGTGCTAAGTTATAATTATTCAAGTCACTAAATTCAAACCCAGGTTGACTTGTGCTTTGCAAGGTGTCTTTTCAACCGACGTGTCGGCTATATGCCCTTGTTGAAAAAGACACTGTGACCGTACCAAATATTCCAGCACTGGATGTAACTCTAACATGTACATGCACATCGAAGCAATTCTAACAAAAAGAAGCTTGGTCAATCACGACGCAAAGTCTGTGAGTCTCCTAGACCATTCTGTACATACAGTAACGAATTGAAGGAAAAACTGAGCACGTTTAATCTAGACGATATTAGCCCAATATTGAATTGAAAGGAAGACTTGGCTAAGGGTGCCTAGGCGAGAGACATACAACGAAAGTCTGACGAAAGGCACATTGCCTATAGTCGATGAACATCGCAACAACAAATGGGTAGTACGCAATTTTCATTTTGTTCGTGAACCTAGTCAAAGAGAAAGACAAGCTATATATTCTTTTCTTTTCTCACACAAAATCCCTTTTTTTATCCATTATTTTTTAATTGCCGCCGAACTAACAAAGCCCTTGTCTTTTTGTCGCAGTGTCTTTTCCTCTATTATCTTTTGTGCCGAACGAATGAACCCTTGGGAATTGGTTGATTTTCCTCTAGGAAATAAACTTATTGGATGTAAATGAATATTTAAAAAAAAAGCTAAAAGCTGATGGTTCCATATATAAGTACAAAGCATAGCTTGTTGCCAAAGGGTTTAGACAAATAGAAAGTCTAGACTACTTTGATACATATTCACATATAACAAGGATAACATATGTTAGGATGTTGATTACTATAGCTTCGCTATACAATCTGTAGGTACATTGAATGGATGTAAAAACTGCATTCTTGAATGGTAATCTCAATGAGGAGATTTATATGGAACAACTTGAAGGATTCAAGGTCAAAGAACAAGAACACAATGTGTGTAAGCTTGTCAAATTATTGTATAGATTTAACCAAGCTCCTAAATAATGGCATGAGAAGTTTGACTGAGTAATGATCCAAAGTGGATTTAGAATCAATGAGTGTGATAAATGTGTGTCCTCTAAATCCACTTCAGTTGCATGTGTACTTATTTATCTCTATGTCGATGATTTGTTGATTTTTGGAGATAATGCTTAAGTTATCAAAATCGCCAAGGATATTCTCAAGAAAAATTTTGAGAAAAAGATTTAGGTGTTGCGGATGTTATACTCGACATCAAAATTCTAAGGAATTCTGATGGCTTAGGTTTAATACAATCTCATTACATTGAAAAGGTTGTTGAGAGATGTAAAGGATTCAGCATTAAATATGTGAATAATCATTTTCTGCCACACCTAATTCTAAGAAAGAATACTAGAGACGGTATTTGACAATTGGAGTACTCTCAAATAATCAGTAGCATCATGTACATTATGAATTGCACGGGACCGGATATTGCGCACTCAGTAGGAAAATTGAGTCGGTATACAAGTAATCTTGGTCACGAGCATTGGAATGCTCTTTTGAGAGTATTGGATTATCTGTAAAAGACTAAAAATCTTGTTTTACAATATGACAATTATCCAGCTGTTTTGGAAGGCTATAATGACGCCAATTGGATTTTAGATTCCAATGAATTGAAGTCGACTAACGAATACGTGTTCACGCTAGGAGATAGTGCAATATCATGGAAATCCTCAAAACAAACTCTAATAACATGCTTCACAATAGAATCGGAGTTTATTGCTTTAGACAAATCTGTTGAAGAAGTAGAGTGGCTTTGAAATTTTCTAGAGGATGTTTTGATGTGGGCAAAACTTGTGCCTGCAGTGTATGTATTCACTGTGACAATCAAGCATTAATTGCAAGAGTACATAACATGATCTATAATGGTAAGTATAGACCAATTGGTCGTCGACATAATACGTGAGATAATTGCTCTCATATGGAATAATTTCTTTGTACTTTGTAAAGTCAAAGGAAACTTTTGCGAATCCACTGACAAAAGGTTTGTCGAGAGAGCAATTAAACTGCTCATTGAGGGGAATGGGTTTAAGAACCTTAAACCAATAAAGAGATTCCATGTTGGAAACCTAACCTATGCGATTGGAATTCTCATGGTTTAGGTTCAATAGGAGAATATAAATTTTGGAAACTCTAACCGTAGGGTGAGCACTATCTCCCAATCCTAGGATGCAACAATAGAGATTCCACGGTGGAAACCTAACCTATGCGATTGGAGATCCCATGGTTTAGGTTCAATAGGACAACATAAATTTTGGAAACTCTAACCCTAGGGTGAGCACTGTCACCCAATCCTAGGATGCAACAATGCTTCCTATAGCGTTTTAGGGTACGCTATGTGTTCAATGATTCATGTATCTTGGATTTCAATATCCAAGTGAGGTATGATATGATATCTTTAATATGAATGCTATATGCGTGGAGTTGGCCGACTTTGTGAAAAAATTTTCAATGTGAGACTTTCTAAAAGCACTCATGAATCCTAAGAGGTTCAGGGCCAAAATAAAGAATATAACCGAGAACCAATATTGATTCGGAGGTACTCTGTGTGAGGTCTATTATCTAGGCTTACACTAAGAACTAACAGTTCAAGGTTATGTCCACCGACTGGTTAAGTATGTTCGATAGACTTTCACTAAAGAAAGTTCAAAGTGAAAGCTACCTATCTTAATGCAGTGTATTTCCACATGCACATTTGGATTTCTTTGAATCAAAATTTTATTGATCCATTAATGTGGGGGATTGTTGCAATAATAGTTAATGGATCAATGTATCGTGCCCTTTCATATCGTGCAAATGAGACATGTTGCTTTCGTTCATGTATCTCACTAATTGATGATGGTCATGAATGAGATACGTCGTTATCGTTCATGTGTCTCATTAATTAATGTATTTTGAAGGTCATGTATCTCTTAGATTCGTTTATCTGATTTATGATAGAATCTCTTGAGTTCATGTATTTGATTAATTGTTGTATTCACTTACAACTCACATCACTCATTAATTAAAGTGTTTATGTTCCCTGGAACAAATATTTCTGTTCCTTTGTTTCGGGGAACAAAAAAATGCCAAGGCTTAAAAAAACATTTTATTTGAGTGAGTCTAGTGAACCAGACAAATAAAGTCAATTCAGTTCCTAGGTTGCAGCAACCTAAGGGGCTCAGTAAAGATTCCTTAGTAAGTTAGGGGGATTTGAGCTGCGAAGGTGGATGCCATGCTCAGTAGGCATGTGTATAGTAGTCTCCTATACCTGAGGTGACACGTTGGAGCGTTGGCTCCTGCGCAGTTGCCCGAACTTGGATCAACTGACTTGGAATTAGCTAACATGACTGATCCAAGCCCTTAAAAGGGAGGGGGCACGCCTTTTCATGAGGAGGGAGGAAATGGATGGTGTGGATGTGCTAAGTTATAATTATTCAAGTCACTAAATCCAAACCCAGGTTGACCTGTGCTTTGCAAGGTTTCTTTTCAACCGACATGTCGGCTATATGTCCTTGTTGAAAAAGACACTGTGACCGTACCAAATATTCCAGCACTGGATGTAACTCTAACATGTACATGCACATCGAAGCAATTCTAACAAAAAGAAGCTTGGTCAATCACGACACAAAGTCTGTGAGTCTCCTAGACCATCCTGTACATACAGTAACGAATGGAAGGAAAAACTGAGCACGTTTAATCTAGACGATGTTAGCCCAATATTGAATTGAAAGGAAGACTTGGCTAAGGGTGCCAAGGCGAGAGACGTACCACGAAAGTCTGACGAAAGGCACATTGCCTATAGTCGATGAACATCAACGCAACACCAAATGGGCAGTACGCAATTTTCATTTTGTTCGTGAACCCAGTCAAAGAGAAGACAAGCTATATATTCTTTTCTTTTCTCACACAAAATCCCTTTTTTTATCCATTATTTTTTAACTGCCGCCGAACGAACGAACCCTTTGTCTTTTTGTCGCAGTGTCTTTTCCTCTATTATCTTTTGTGCCGAACGAATGAACGCTTGGGAATTGGTTGATTTTCCTCCAGGAAATAAACTAATTGGATGTAAATGAATATTTAAAAGAAAGCTAAAAGCTGATGGTTCCATATATAAGTACAAAGCATAGCTTGTTGCCAAAGGGTTTAGACAAATAGAAAGTCTAGACTACTTTGATACATATTCACATATAACAAGGATAACATATGTTAGGATGTTGATTGCTATAGTTTTGCTATACAATCTGTAGGTACATCGAATGGATGTAAAAAATGCATTCTTGAATGGTAATCTCAACGAGGAGATTTATATGGAACAACTTGAAGGATTCAAGGTCAAAGAACAAGAACACAATGTGTGTAAGCTTGTCAAATTATTGTATCGATTTAACTAAGCTCCTAAACAATGGCATGAGAAGTTTGACCGAGTAATGATCCAAAGTGGATTTAGAATCAATGAGTGTGATAAATGTGTGTATTCTAAATCCATTTCAGTTGGATGTGTACTTATTTATCTCTATGTCGATGATTTGTTGATTTTTTGGAGATAATGCTGAAGCTATCAAAATCACCAAGGATATTCTCAAGAAAAATTTTGAAAAAAAAGATTTAGGTATTGCGGATGTTATACTCGGCATCAAAATTCTAAGGAATTCTGATGGCTTAGGTTTAATACAATCTCATTACATTGAAAAGGTTGTTGAGAGATTTACAGGATTCGACATTAAATATGTGAATAATCATTTTCTGCCACACCTAATTTTAAGAAAGAATACTGGAGACGGTATTCAACAACTGGAGTACTCTCAAATAATCATTAGAATCATGTACATTATGAATTGCACAAGACCAGATATTGCACACTCAATAGGAAAATTGAGCCAGTATACAAGTAATCTTAATCACGAGCACTGGAATGCTCTTTTGAGAGTATTGGATTATTTGTAAAAGACCAAAAATCTTGTTTTACAATACGACAATTATCTAGCTATTTTGAAAGGCTATAATGATGCCAATTGGATTTTAGATTCCAATGAATTGAAGTCGACTAGCAAATATGTGTTCATGCTAGGAGGTAGTGCAATATCATGGAAATCCTCAAAACAAACTCTAATAACATGCTCCACAATGGAATCAGAGTTTATTGCTTTAGACAAATCTGTTGAAGAAGTAGAGTGGCTTTGAAATTTTCTAGAGGATGTTTCAATGTGGGCAAAACTTGTGCTTGCAGTGTATGTATTCACTGTGATAATCAAGCATCAATTGCAAGGGCACATAACATGATCTATAATAGTAAGTATGACACATTAGTCGTCGACATAATACGTGAGATAGTTGCTCTCAAATGGAATAATTTCTTTGGACTTTGTAAAGTCAAAGGAAAATTTTGCGAATCCGTTGACAAAAGGTTTGTCGAGAGAGCAATTAAACTACTCATTGAGGGGAATGGGTTTAAGAACCTTAAACCAATAAAGAGATTCCAGGGTGGAAACCTAACCTATGCGATTGGAGATCCCATGGTTTAGGTTCAATAGGACAACATAAATATTGGAAACTCTAACCCTAGGGTGGGCACTATTTCTTAATCCTAGGATGCAACAATGCTTCCTATAGCGTTTTAGGGTACGCTATGGGTTCAATGATTCATGTATCTTGGATTTCAATATCCAAGTGAGGTATGATAGGATATCTTCAATATGAATACTATATGCATGGAATTGGCCGACAGAAAAAATTTTCAAGGTGAGACTTTCTAAAAGCACGCATGAATCCTAAGAGGTTCAGGGCCGAATTAAAGAATGTAACCGGGAACCAATCTTGATTCGGAGGTACTCTGTGTGAGGTCTATTATCTAGGCTTACACTAACAACTAACAGTTCAAGGTTATGTCCACCGATTGGTTGAGTATGTTCGATAGACTTTCACTAAAACAAGTTCAAAGCGAAAGCTACCTATCTTAATGCAGTGTATTTCCACAGGCACATTTGGATTTCTTTGAATCAAAATTTTATTGATCCATTAATGTGGGGGATTGTTGTAATAATGGTTAATGGATCAATGTACCGTGCCCTTTCATATTGTGCAAATGAGACATGTCGCTTCCATTCATGTATCTCACTAATTGATGGTCATGAATGAGATACGTCGTTACCGTTCATGTATCTCATTAATTAATGTATTTTGAAGGTCACGTATCTCTTAGATTCGCTTATCTGATTTATGATAGAATCTCTCGAGTTCATGTATTTGATTAATTGTTGTATTCACTTACAACTCACATCACTCATCTCCTCGAGTTCTCTCCAATTGTGCTGATTTCAAGAAATGTTCAACTGAGTCATGTTTGCAAAGTGCTATTTCAAACGGGTTCGAGTTGTCATATCTTGGGAGGCATAGTTCGTGAAATTGCTTAGCAATGTGGGCAGGAACTAATCGCCTTAAGGAGATTCGGTTCGCCATACCTCATGTATTTGTGTATTCGTATTTCTCTCATCTCTTACTTTCTTATAGTGTAACGTACTTTCTCCCGATACGTGTTTCTTCTATTATTATTCCTCAACAGTAAGTCATGTGTCCCTACGACGTTAGGGAGTTAAACAAATAGTTCAAAGACCAAGGGATATCTCGTGTGGATAAAGTTAAAGGATAAAGGCAAAGATAGCTCTATTAAGAAATCGGGTGTGATCACTTACCTGAGCTCCTAAGATGCCTGCTTCACTAATCTTGATGTGAATTTTCTGTCCTTTGTTCTATTGATAGAAGCACGGTTTGCAACACTTTCTTCCATTTACTCTTCATTTCTAAGTTCGTAGCCTTTTCACAGACCTCAAAAAAGAGAAGGAGGGTTTCAAAGGATAAAATTCGATTTCAAGAGAGGTGGGCAAGGTTTGGAAGGATCTTGCTGGATGCTTATTGCTTACCCGTACTCCAGTTTGGGGACTTCCCTGGCAAGGGTTCCATCTTCATCGGTCTTCACACAAAGTCATTTGTTGAGAAATCATAAATGTGGCCATAAATGTAATAGTCACGAAAATTGTCAAGCTCACCATTGCATTCATGTGAACGTGCAGATGTCTAAACTCTGTTTGGCCATTCTTTTGCAGCAATTGGGATGATTGCTTGTTGAAGAATGGATCCAACCGAGAATGCAGGCACTCAAAAGATCCTGAAGAGGAAGGTTTCTACTTTCTCTCAATGCAATTTATTTTCCGGTCTTCCCAACAAATCATTTCTAGCCATTCTCATCATTCATTCGCTTTTGTCAATGAAACACTCGCTTTTGTTGCTCGGAACCAATTGCATTGTCGTCAATAAGTTCATTACATCAGCAATTATTGCCAACCCAATCGGTCAAGTTCTTGTTCATTTCGCTATGCACACTTGTTTGTCAATTCAAGCATGAGGACTATGATGTCTAGTCAAAATTGTCCTTTGATGAAAGTGCAATAGTTCCCGTTTCCAGTCGAAGATCGGAGGGGAGCGACTTTTGAGCGGAACATCTATTGGCACGCCTTGCGGGCAAAGCAGTTTAAATCGGGTAAAAAATGGAGAAAATATAATTTTCCAAAAAAGTCTAATTCGCTTAAAAGAATTGTTAATGCAAATTCTCTTTTATCGAAACCCATGTGAAATCGGGGTTTTGCATATCCAAAAATCTGAAAAAGACCCTTCACCCCCTTTATTACTAGTGGAATTTAATGTTTCTTGGACTAAAAGATGCTGAGATAATTATAAAAGAACACAAAATTATTATACGGATACCTATTTGGTCATAAATTCTTTAATTTAAAAAAATTTAATTATAAGTTTTTCACGATTTATTAGTGTAGTATTTCTGGCCAATTTTGATCGGCAATCGCCAAGATGAACATTAACCGTACTAAATGGCATGATTGGCGACAACGTGAACTTGCTCAATTTTTAAATTTTTTCTAAACTTTTTTCTTTCTTTTTTTCTACAAAGTTACAGAAATTATTGATGTTAGCATTGACTTTGCTAAAAGTCAAATTTCTCGAAGGGATGGAGAGCATGACATGGAGGCCGCAGAAGATTGTGTTAACCCATTAACAGATTCGTAGAACTTAATGACGAATTTCACGACGAAATTGAAGACAAAAAACAACTAATGATGAGACTCTAAGTTGAATCACAATTCGAAGATTGTGATCCTTTATTGTTTTGTTAATTCTGTCCAGTGGATGGAATTGGTGCATAGGATTGGGTTTTGGAAAGACAATGAAACTTTTGTATGTTGATGTTGTGGTTGAGCGGAAAGTGTAAACCTAGACGTCAAAGTTTTTTCGAAAGACCAGTGCATTAGGCTGACCAGAAGGTGTTCTTGCATGAGTTTAATTTGGAGAAGGTGCAATTTTCTTCTGGACAGTGGCCACTCTTTTGTTGACTCTTCCGTTGCTTGTCTCCGAAACACGCTTTGACTAGAAGACCGTGGTCTATTTATAAACAGTGTTTAACCCACTCTTGTTACACTTCGATTATTTAGTCTCGGTCAGTTAGTAGACTTAAGAACGAAAGAGCATCTTGGGGAATGATGCTAATTGAGAACTTACTCTTTCTTGGCTTAGAAGATGCTAACCGAAAAGGCGAATTGCCTCGTGCAACTATTAGCAGAGTTTGCCCCAACGGCAGCAAGGCATGTTCAAAAAGAAATGTGGCATTGATGAATTTTCTTTTTGCTTTTATATCATCTTATTTCTCGGGATCCATGCTTTTTGTTCATCAGTGACGGAATACATAATTCCTTTTATAACTTCGGACAAATCCGAAGAACGCAGCGGAAACAATAACAACGAACGTGCCCAAAACTTGCATAACTGATCTAGATACGATCACGACTCACGAATTATACATGTAGTTCACGGAAGATCTGTCGCTCAAGACGAGGGTATCGCAATTGCACGACGAAGCGCCTCTCGGAGGAAGTCAAGAATGTTGTTCATTTTTCTTCTTTGAGAGAGAGAGAGAGAGAGAAATTTGAGGAGGGAATAACTTGGTGGTTACCAAATCTTCTACAAAAGAGGATTTGAACTACCTTGGGTTATGGGCCGGGTTTGGCCCATCTTGGACGGCCCACTCCATAATAAAATCCAACAATCTCCCACTCGCCCACGATAGGCTGAACGCTTCATTAACATCTCGTCGACTTTCATATTGACAGATAATCCGTGCGACCAGCATACTCTGAGAGCTCTAATTTGCTATACATCCGTTGGGAGTGTACAACCGCTCAGAAATTCGGGCTTAGAGTAGATGTAGTATGCAGTACCCTAGGTCAAAGACAGCCACATTTGCATTGCTCTCTCACGATCTCTTATCAATGCTGTATTGTATTCACAATTATGATTAACTCATCAATCATAACTGACGGTCTGTGAACACAATCTCTTTAATGCGACACTAAGTCGATCTTTCTCTTTCCCCAAACCTCTTAATTCCAATCCAACTCGCTTTTCTAGAGATGTCCCATTAGATCGTATCACACATGATCATTGGTAACATTCTAAGATAGCGACCATCGAACAGGAATCTTGAGAATGGGTTAGAGTCTTAAGGGGACTAGTTGAGGAACGTTTTCCATCAGAGTCTCACACGGCACAAGAAGTTGAGATCAAAACTTCTGCCATCTCTTTTTGGTCGACTATGCATACGTCATATGAAAAACGTATTACGGTATTCTCTCATTTCCCATGGAGCGTATGTCTTCCCTTATAATATCGTACAGATGATATTTTAGATATACACAATATCTAAAATTGAGTTCACTTTCTACTCTTTCAAAAACTTTCATCTGAACTCACATCTGGCATAAAGACAGATAAAGTGAACCACGTGGTCAATGTCACTTTCGGTCACAAATGAAATGTGACCTCATCTTAACCCTTTTGTTAAGGCGACAATCTGGTTTAAGCTTGAGCTCTTATTTATCACTTAGATAACAAGCTTAAACTGTCTCATCTCTATTCAACGTATTTAAATAGAGGCGATCACCCATGTGAGTATGTCGATCTCATTTGTTCGACATACTTTCTTTAACACACAAAGTGTTAACTTGCATAAACATTGTACCAATCACATTGAGATTAGTAATGAAGACAACATTCTCATTCATTGTGAATATTCTGGGAAATACATAACTCAGTACATCAGCCTCTACGCAGACCTAGAGATTTTACATGATCACTAAAAACATCTCTAGTCGTCGGCTTTGTCAATGGATCCAAAACCATTCTATGCGTAGATATGTAATGTACATTTACAATCCCTTGTGCTACCATGTCTTTAACAAAATTGTATTTGATATCTATGTGTTTGGTTTTTTCATGATACTTGGGATCCTTTAAGTAGGAGATTGCTGCTTGGTTATCACAATAAACCAACAATGGCTCTGCAACTCTCTTACTAACTCCCAGATGATCCAAGAATCTCCTCAACCAAACACCCTATTGTACTATTGCTGATAAAGCCACGAACTCTACCTCCATTGTGGATTGGGCTATGCATGTCTGTTTCTTACTGCTCCATGATATGGCGCCATTGTTCAGTAAGAATGCGTATCCAGAGGTAGACATTCTTGCATCCAAGTCTCCTCCCCAATCAGCATCACTATAGCCTTCAAGGTGCAGATCTCTTCCTTGATAGCACAGTGAGTAGTCCACAGTACCCTTTAGATATCGGAGAATCTTCTTGACGGTGATCCAATGTGCTTGACTTGGATTGGATTGGTATCTACTAACCATTCCAACCGCATGACAAATGTCGGGCCTTGTACACGTCATAGCGTACATCAAACTTCTGACAGCAGGTTTGTATGGAACCTTCATCATTTGTTCCATCTCTTCAGAAGTCTCAAGACAAAGCCACTTGCTCAATTCAACGCCTTTTGCAATAGGAGTGTCTATGGGTTTGCAATCTTGCATGCGGAATCGTTCAAGAACTTTCTTTATGTAAGTCTCTTGCGAAAGAGACAACAATCTCTTCGAACGATCTCTTGAAATCTTAACTCCAAGGATGTACGCAGCTTCACCCATATCTTTCATCTCAAAGTTGGTGCTCAACCAATCTTTGATCGTTTTAACAAACTCCAAATTGCTTCCGACAAGTAGTATATCATCAACATATAATAATATGATCACAAATTGATCATTGGATCTCTTGATATGTACGCAATGGTCCTCATCTATAGTTGAAAAATCATATGTCGTAATAGCATTATGAAACCGTATATACCACGGTCTCGATGACTGCTTAAGGCCATATATCGATATCAAAAGTCGACATACTTTTTGTTCTTGGCCTTCTGATATGAAACCAGTAGGTTGTTTCATATAGATTTCTTCTTTCAATTCTCCATTAAGAAAAGCAGTCTTTACATCCATCTAATGTAATTCGAGATCCATACTTGCCACTATCGCTAATATAAGGCAAATAGAGGTAAATCTCACTATAGGGGAAAATGTCTCACCGTAATCTATTCCTTCCTGTTGAGTAAACCCTTTTGCCACAAGGCGGGCCTTATACCTTTCAATTGAGCCATCAGCTGTTCGTTTTATCTTGAGAACCCATTTGTTCTCAACAGCCTTTCGTCATTTAGGGAGATCAACCAATTCCCACACTTGGTTTGATCTCATAGACTTCATCTCCTCTTCCATTGCTTTCATCCATTCATCCTTGTCAGGGCCATTTAGAGCCTCATTTACATTCCTTGGCTCTATTTCATCTTGTGGAGCAACCATGAAAGCTTCTCCCTCAATGTCAAAACGTCGATGGGGAACTCTCCGACGACTCGTTCGTCTTATTGGGGGTGAATCCCTCAATGTCGTGTTGCTCCCATTCCGATCAGATGACAGTGGCACTGTCATATCAAGTGGTTCCATCTGAGACTGTTCGTGAACTAATTCCCTTATGCTCATTTCACTCCCACTTGGAATAGTACATATGTTTCTGTCATCAATATCCAAGGTCTCAAATAGGGAAACATTTTTACCTATTTCACCCTTTTTAGGTAAATCATTCTCTAAGAATGTGACGTCCCTTGATTTGATCTCAGTTACACTCCTACTTTCTTGCTCGCCTATAAACACATATCCTTTTGAGTGTTCTGAGTATCTTATAAAGATACCCTTATTTCCTCTAGGACCCAACTTGCCATATTTATGAGATGGCTCGTGAATATAAGCGGCACAACCCCATGGTTTCATAAAACCTAAGTTGGGTTTCCGTCCTGTCCATAACTCATATGGAGTGGAAGCAACTGATTTTGAAGGCACTCGGTTAAGTATAAAGGCAGCAGTCAACAAAGCATCACCCCAAAAGGTGATTGGAAGCTTAGCTTGTGCCATCATAGACCTAACCATTTCTAAAAAGGGTTCTGTTTCTCCTTTCTGCAACACCGTTCTGTTGCGGAGTATAGGGAATAGACAACTGTCTATCTATCCATTTTTCATCACAGAACTTTCTGAACTCATCAGATAAGTATTCTCGTCCTCGATCGGATCTTAAGGCCTTCACCTTCTTGTCTAATTGATTTTCTACCAAATTCAAGAATTTTACGAAGCAACCAAAAGCTTCGGACTTATGGGCAATCAAATAGACATATCCAAATCGGGTATAGTCATATATAAATGTGATGAAATAAACAGCCCCATGCCTTGCCCTAACATTCATATGACCACATACGTCTGAATGAATTAATTGCAATGGAAGTTCAGCTCTAGTTCCTTTTCCAAATGGCTTACGTGTTGTTTTTCCAGACAGGCAATGCTCACAAACAGGCAAATCGACATTTTCAATATTGCCTAATAAGCCTTCTTTGGCTAATCTGTTCATTCTTTGCTGGCCAATGTGACCAAGCTAGCATGCCACACATTCACGTCGTCAACACTAGAGTTAGGGGACGTGAATAAGGAATAACACACATTCACACTATGGTGTTCAACATCCAAAACGATAAAGCCATTGAGAAAATATCCAGAGCCATACATGTTTGTTCCTAAGAACAAATCCACACCACGATCATGAAAATTCACACTGAAATCAAGTTTAACCAAAACCAACACAAAAACCAAATTCCGACGTATCTCAGGAGCGTACAATACATCATGTAGAAACAAAATGCGACCACTAGGCATTTGTAGCTGACAAGTGCCAATCCCTTTCACCTCAGCTCTGGAGTTGTTTCCTACATATATGTACTTCGCTCCATGTGGGAGTCGTCGGAACTCCACGAAGGCCTCTCTTTCCTTCGCTACATGGTCCGTGGCTCCCGAATCTACAGTCCACAAAGGATGAAATTCAGACAGAAAGATAGAACTAGATACATAAGTGACACTTTCACATGTATCAAGGGTTACCTTCTTGGGCTCTGCGCAGTCGCGAGCAAAGTGACCCTTCTTGCCATAGTTGAAACACTTCACCCTTGAAATGTTCAGCTTCTTCTTAGGACGCTTCCCATCTTTCTGTTGGTCCTCTCTCGGTTTCTTCTCTGACGGGTTCGTCTTCTTCCTTGGCCACCCTCTGAACCCACCTTGACGCTTGCACTTGAAACCCGAAGCTCCCACTGAGCTTAATCTAGCATAGTAAACATCGGATTCGGGTTTGGCTGCCAAGAGGCGGTCCTCTTCTAGCTCTAGATGACGCATAACATCCTCAAAAGTCTTGATGCTCTTATTGTGGGTCAGGTGCACCTTCATGTGCTCCAGGCTACGAGGAAGCAAACGAATTACTGCTTGCACTTGCTGCTCGTCAGTCACGACGTGGCCTGCATCTTTCAGCTCACATATCATATTGGCCATTTGCCTCAGATGCTGCCTTATGGACAGACCATGTGACATCTTGTACGAGTCGAATCGTACAATGAGCTGCCTAAGTCTGGTGACTGATGTCTGACCAAACCTATGTGCCAATGCACTCCACACATCCTTAGCGTTATCAAAACGCCCAAATTCTTGCATCAGATCATTCTCCATGCTATTTAACAACGTGATGCGAGCCGTGGAATTCTTCTTTTTCCAAGTAGCAAATGCATCCTTATCCCTTTTATGTTGGGCAGTATTTCCGTCCTCAGGTTTTTGCATGATCAGGTTTAAAGCCTCTAAGACTTCCTGCTCTTTCAACACATATTGGATTTTTATCTTCCAAATCTCAAAATTATCGCTGTTCAATTTCTCTCCCTTGTTCAGTTCAGCAACTATGTTCTTTGATGCTGAAGCCATTATCTGAACACGAAGTTCAGTAGACACATAAGCACAAGTATTTTATTTGTCTTCGTTTATGCAATTATTTCCACTAGTTAACTATATTAGTAACAATTTCACTTTAGGTTTAGAACTCGAAAGGACACTTTTGTATCCAATCATCATTACAAAATCCTAACTTGAAACCATCACTAATATAATCATCTAGGCAAGATTTCCAGTTCTATCTAGCTACTTATAACTAGGAGAACATACCACATAATTGTGTCATAACACAATTTAAAACATCCATAAAGCATGATAAATAATAACTGATATTGACAATGCCAAGAATGACAGCAATTTTGTCCATGAATAACAAAAAAAAACTTCCAACTAACAAGGGAAAGGAAATAACTAACAACCAGTATCAACTGTGCAAACTATGTCATCAAATGCGAGTCAACTTGAAGAGAACAGGAAAGGAATTCCTAAGTCGAGTATAACTATATAACGGACACGAAGGAACCCTCTTTGGGTATGGTCCACGCCATGTGGACTTTGTGCAAATAGTCTTATCCTCTTGCTTCTCATACTCAATCAGAAAATAAATGACCAGCGTTTCATATTTGTCTTCAGTCGTGTCCCATACTTCCTCCTTGACTTTATCAATGACCTTCCTCTACACAGGTGGAAGTTTAGAACGAAGCACCGTTGCCTTCTTATCGTCCTCAGCCATTGACCGATCACCTTTCCAGATGATCCCTTAAATCAACCCATTGATCTTAATTATATAGTCCACCATTGTACCTTTTCTCCAGCGAGCTTTCTTAAGCTTGTCTTTATGCTCTTGCAAGATCTTTTCTTGCATTGGAGTGCGTACAACATGGGGTGAATTCATTATCAGAGGCATCGTTCTTGCAACACATGCAGAAAATATTAGGGATTCACAAATCCACATATCTATAGCTCTCATGATCACTAGTTGACCAAAGGATTACACAAATCCATAAAACAATCAAATATGACATACAATCAATTAATGGATTACACAAATCCAAGGTTTCAAAAAAAAAAAAATTTTTTGGTTAACCGCCGGTCAACGGTCAATGGTCAACGGTCAACGGAGTCATCCGGGTCGTCGGACCGGGTCGGGCGGGCCGCGCGCGCGCGACGGCCCACTCGGCCAACCCTTCTTTCTTTTTTTTTTATTTCTTTGTTATTTCTTTGGCCCACGAATTGGGCCTACTACACGTCTAGCCTGTCCGCACGTCCAGCCCGTTCACACGTCCAGCCCACGTTGCCCACGTCCGCAAAAATCGGCCTATTTTCGCGCAAATAAACTGCCCATTGGCAGTTCGCCGGCGACGGCGGCGAGGCCATTCCGGCGGCCTTCCCGGCCTCCGTTCGGGGCGTGCGACCACTCGAAACGCTTGTCTCTTCGAGTACTATGCAATCATGCAATAAAAATCCAATTTTTCCGAACCCAAAATTCCAGAAAAGGCCTAGAATCTACTGACCTCTCCTAAACATGCCTTAATCAGAAAAATTCCTTCTAAAACAACATGCATATACAATGAAACGAGTATAATAATCAGGAATACAAGTAATTTAGGCTCTGATACCAATGACGGAATACATAATTCATTTTATAACTTCGGACAAATCCGAAGAACGCAGCGGAAACAATAACAACGAATGTGCCCAAAACTTGCATCACTGATCTAGATACGATCACGATTCACGAATCGTACCTGTAGTCCACGGAAGATCTATCGCTCAAGACGAGGGTATCGCAATTGCCCGACAAAGCGCCTCTCGGAGGAAGTCAAGAACGTCGTTCGTTTTTCTTCTTTGAGAGAGAGAGAGAGAGAGAGAGAGAGAGAGAGAGAGAGAGAGAGAGAGAGAGAGAGAGAGAGAGAGAGAGAGAAATTCGAGGAGGGAATAACTTGGTAGTTACCAAATCTTCTACAAAAGAGGATTTGAACTACCTTGGGTTATGGGCCGGGTTCCGCCCATCATGGGCGGCCCACTCCATAATAAAACCCAACAATCAGCTTGCATGCTCTACACGGTATATTACATCTAGGGGCTAGCAAAACATGGATTGATGCTTGCTAGCAGACAATGTAGTTATCAACTAAAATCTATTGTGCTCTTAGAAGCTCGTTGTTGGCTTCTACTCATCTCTCTCCCTGGCCCTTATGAAACGGTGGGGGCCTTTGTTGATGGTTGCATAAACAACAAAATTTACTGTCTATTCAGAGCCCTGAACATGATAGTATAAAGGAAGCTATCATATGATTTAGTCAAGCCAATTGAGGATGTACTTAACATTCAGAGCATATAATGCTGGTTTGGGAAAGTAGAATTGCGTGTTCATTATGTCTTTCTTGTCTTTATTGTTGGGTCTGAGAGAGGGATGAAGGATCTGGTCTGTCTTTTAACTTATTCGGGTTCTTCCGATGATTCCTGCCAATTCACATTAAAGCTAACCTGAAAATGCCTGGTTGCTTTCTCATGTTTTGAATTTCTTATCAGAATTTATTTTGGAATATTTGGTTTAATGAGAATGAAAGATATAGGAAGACAAGGGATGCTACTGTGGGCACGTATATAGAAGAAAGAGGAATAGATGATCTGAAAAAAGGAGAGTGCTTTGTTTTCTGAGGTCAGTACCCTGCATAATGTGCAGTTCATCATAGACAAACCAAATTCGGACCGACACTGTCAGTTTAACCGTGGGCCATTGGAAGAGTAGAGCTTTAAATTCCATCATTGAATAATAAGTGACCGATTGATAAGGACAAGCGCCGGGTTGCTGGTCTTGGCAGAGCGGGCAAGGGCGAGAAAGCGATCAAGAGTTATTGGGGCGTGGAGCCTTCGAAGTAAAGAAAATCAGAGATGCGAAAGATGAAGATCAAAGAAGATGATGATTGAAGAAACCTCAAGCTCGAAAAAATACTTGAGAGATTTGTATTGAGTTTCCTTTCTCAGAATGATTCATCAGAAAAGCTCAAGCTGTACATTATTCAACTCTCTGTTATATACACGCTTTTACAAGGGAAATTCAGTTATAACTTTTCTAACTAACGCACAACTACTGAATTGATCTTCCAGCTAAGCCGCCAACTCATCATCACCTCTTAGCGTACTTAACTAGCTTCACTGTTTTAACACTTCAGATAGCTTTCTCCAAAGTCTTGAGCTTAGTAGTCGACTCTTGTTGCTTGACGTTCTCTGTTTGAGCAGAGTCACTGCTTTTAACCTGAACTTTAACCTCAACATCCCCCCTCAAACTGGGTAGGGAGTGAAAACCGAGACCTAGTTTGGTTCAAAACAAGCAATGATGAGAGCGAGATAATGGCTTAGTAAAAATGTCAGCCAAATGACAAGAGCTAGGAACATAGCGAATAGAGAGAACACCCATAGACACCTTCTCTCGGACAAAATGGAAATCGATTTCCACATGTTTAGTTCTCGCATGTAAAATAGGATGGGATGTGAGAGAAATAGCCGGCATGTTGTCACAGAAGAGTAAAGGAGGAGAGGGCAATCGAATACCAATGTCCCGAAGAACAAATGCAACCCAGGATAGTTCAGCAGCAGTGGAGGCCAAAGCCTGATATTCAGCCTTAGTGGAAGACTGAGACATAGTAGTTTGTCTCTTGGCAGACCATGAAATGATATTAGACCTAAGATAGGTACAATAACCAGTGGTAGATCGGCGAGAAGTAACACAACCTGCCCAATCATCATCTGAGAATCCAAAGAGATGCATAGTGTTATGAGAATGAATAAACATACCAAAATGAATGGTGCCTTTGATATATCGAAGAACTCTTTTCAACTTGTGACAGTCCCCTACAAAAGGATGCTGCATTCTCTGACATAGGACATTAGCAGCATAAGCTATATCAGGCCTGGTAATTGTCAAATATTGTAAGCCCACCACAAGACTGCGATACTCAAATGCATTGACACAAGGCAGAAGATCATTAACAGTAAAGGAGTCTTTCAAAGGCAGAGGGGTGGAGATAGGCTTACACTCCTTCATAGCAACTCGTTCTAGTAGATCAAGCGCATATTTAGTCTGGCAAAGGAACAAATCAGACCCTGTAAACTTAGCTTCAATGCCTAAGAAATAATGAAGAGCGCCTAAGTCCTTCATATGGAATTGAGAGCTCAGGGAATGAATCTAATCAGTCACCAATTGAGGAGAGCTCCCAGTCAAGATGATATCATCAACATAGAGTAACAGTAAAACTGTATGAGAGGCCGTATGCAAGATAAACAAAGAATGATCAGTAGTACTGCAGAAGAAGCCAAGCTCGAGCAAGAAGTTGCTAAACTTCTCACCAGGCACGTGGAGCTTGTTTAAGGCCATATAGTGACTTCTGAAGTAGACAAACGACATTAGAATCTTCAATGAACCCAGGAGGCTGTTCCATGTAAATTCCCAGGTAAGAAATCATTCTTAACATCTAATTGGTGAATAGAACAGTGATTAGTCATATCTATAGAAAGGACTATGCGAATGGTAGGCTGCTTAACCACTGGACTAAAGGTTTCTAGGAAATCAAGACCTTCCTGCTGGTGAAACCCTTTAGCAACCAATCGTGCCTTCAATTTATCAAGACTTCCATCAGCTGCCAATTTGGTCTTAAAGACCTACTTGCACCCAATGACATGCATATGAGCAGTTCGATGAACTAAAATCCAAGTGTGATTATCCAGGAGTGCTTGCATTTCCTCTTTCATGGCCTTATGCCAACCCTCATGAGCAAGAGCACTTTTCACTGTTTTTGGTTCTGAAGGGACAGAATACTCAACAAGACAAGCATATTTAGGATTAGGTTTGGTGATACCAGACTTCAGACGAGTTTGCATAGAATGAGAGGGGAGAAGAGAAAGTTGAGAAATTATAGGAGATGTAGAGATGGAAGAAGATTGTGGAGATGGAAGGGGAAGAGAGTGATCAGAAGATTGTGGAGTGGTAGAAGAAAGAAAAGGGTGAGCTGGAAATGAAAGTTTGAGCAGAAGGAAAAGTTGACTGTGTGGAAGACTGGAGTGAAGACTGAGTAGTATCAAGTGACTGAGAAGATATTTCTGAAAGTGTGGCAGAATGAGAGGATATATCAAGTGATTGAGAGGATATTGTTAGAGTTGCGGCAGGAGTGGAGGAAATATCTGAATGTGGTAAGAAGCTAGAATGATCAAATGTGGACTTTGACAAGGGAGATGTGGGTAATGGCAAAGCTGGGGATGGTGGACTGGCAAAAAATTTGACTTTGGCAAGCCATTTCTGAGATAGAACATAGAGAGAAGGAAAAGAAACACTCAACTTAGTAGCAAAAGGGAAGAAGGCCTCATCAAATTCAACATGTCTACTTATAAAAATTCGACCATCAGTGGGAACTAAACATTTGTACCCTTTATGCTTGTCACTATAACCCATAAAAACACAAGTTAAAGATCGTGGATCAAACTTATGTTGCATGTAAGGCCGAAGGCAAGGGTAACAAGCATAGCCAAAGACTCGAAGGGAATCATATCTTGGTTTGGTCTCAAACAACTTGCTAGAGGGACTATCAAACTGTAAGACTGAAGTAGGAAGCAAATTGATGATAAACCTGGCAGTAAGAAAAGCATCAACCCAGTAGATGAGTGGAACTTTGGCATGGTATAACATAGACAATCCCAGCTCAACTATATGCCTATGTTTCCTTTCAGCTAAACCATTCTGCTCAGGAGTATGTGGACACAACATAAAATGCTGAATTCCACACTGCTGAAAATAAGATTGAACCTGAGAGCTAGTAAACTCTCCACCCCCCATCACTCTGAAAGATCTTTATCTTTCGATCAGACTGATTCTCTATGAGCTTTTGAAAAATAGTGAACACTACAAAGAATTCTGATTTAAGCTTCATAGGATAAATCCATGTATATCTGGAAAAATCATCAACAAACTCGACATAGTACTTGAATCATTGAAGTGATTTTATAGGAGAAGGGCCCCATAGATCATAGTGAACCCTTTCTAAAGGAAAATGAGTTTGAGACAATGAAGGCGAGAAAGATAGTTTGGAACTTTTCACAATTCGACAACTTGTACAAGTAGATGATCCCTACTTAGTCTTGGGAATAAGATTTTGGTTTTGTAGGATTTTGAGAGTATGAGAATTGGTATGGGCAAGCCGCTGGTGCCATAAATCTCCATCATCTTTCTTATGAGTGTGAGACAGAAAGGCTTTAGTTGTTGAAGGACTGACTCTGTAAAGCCCTCGAACTTTTCTTCCAATCAGGTGAACTGCCTTGGTTTGATTGTCCTTAATAGAAACACCATGTTTGTCATACATAAGGGTGCAAGGGTAATCATCAGTAAGTCTAGACACATATAGTAGATTCTTCTTAATAGCTGGAACAACCAAAATATCATTGAGAAGTAAAGTCCCTTGCTCAATATGAAGAACATAGTTGCCAATACTACAAATAGGTAAACATGTACCATCTCCAATCATCACGCTATCTCTACCAGTATAGGTCAAGGGATGAGGAATTGTACCAGGATCAGTAGTAATATGAGCAGTTGCCCCTGTGTCAGGATACCAATCAGCCCCTTGTGAATCTTCGAGATGTATAGTAGCAAGAGCAGCAGGTATCTCCTTAGTCTGGTAAGAATTATCAAACCTAAACCAACACCTCAATGCAACATGACCAGGGCGTTTACAAATCTGACAAGTTACCCTTTCATTATCAGAAGATTTGTTCTCCTGAGTTGTCTTTCCATCAGGAGGAAAAGACTTAATGCTTTGGTATTTTGGTGAAGCACTTGCATAAGTACAAAACCCCTGACTAGGACTAAAAGTGTTCTATTGATGTGCCATTTGTCCTCGTCCTGAGTAACCAAAACCACCTCTGCCTCTATTAAAGGCACAACCTCCTCTATTGGAGTTTTGTCCTGCATGTATATTGCTAAAACCTCTCTAAGTAACGAAGGCATAGTTTGGTGAGTAATGTTCATTCTTTAAACTAGATTTATACTCACCTTCAGTTATCCTTCGACCATAAAATGCTAGATTAGAGTCATATTGAGTCGACGAATAATTCTGCAACCTTGACTCAAATCTTTCTAATTGAGAAATCACCTCATCATAAGTCGGTTGAGGTTTTAAGCAATATATAGTCATATGAAAATTTTCATACTCAGCACCAAGTCCTTCTAAGATGCCAAAGAATTTCGTGATTTCATCTACTGGCTTTTCTATTGCATTCAACTAATCACAAAGTAGTTTAAACTCTTGCAGATATTCAGTCAAAACCCGATCTCTCTTCCTACAAGCTTGAAGCTTCCCTCTCAATTCAAACTCTCTTGCTACAGATCTCTGACTGAAACGATTAAATAGAGTATTCCATACCTCAAAAGAAGTTTCCATTCCGATGATTAACCCAGAATGCTTTCGGAAACGGTACCACTAATCCAAGACGAGATTAGTTGGTCTGTCTTCACCCAATCAACATAATCCATATTTGGAACTTCTGCCTCTCTTCCTTCGATCTCTATTCTCACCATTGTTGTTGGTGGTGGAGTTTCGCCATTAATGAAACCGACTAAATCCTGGCTTCTCAGAAACTGATAAACTTGAGCTTGTCAGAGAAGATAGTTTTCCTCCGTGAGTTTGATCGTCACGAAGTTTCCAATGCTTACGTGGATAGGAAACGGAAACTTTGAAGCTCTTGATGCCATTAGAGCGAAGTCTAGGAGCTTTTCTGAGAGTGCTCTGATACCATAAAGAAAATCAGAGATGCGGAAGATGAAGATCAAAGAAGATGATGATTGAAGAAACCTCAAGCTCGAAGAAATACTTGAGAGATTTGTATTGAGTTTCCTTTCTCAGAATGATTCATCAGAAAAGCTCAAGCTGTACATTATTCAACTCTCTGTTATATACACATTTTACAAGGGAAATTCAGTTATAACTTTTCTAACTAACTCATAACTACTGAATTGATCTTCCAACTAAGCCGCCAACTCATCATCACCTCTTAGCGTACTTAACCAGCTTCACAGTTTTAACACTTTAGATAGCTTTCTCCAAAGTCTTGAGCTTAGTAGTCGACTCTTGTTGCTTGACGTTATCTGTTTGAGCAGAGTCACTACTTTTAACTTGAACTTTAACCTCAACACAAAGGTCACCAAGGGCGACAACACTAAGTAGAGGTGGACTTGTTTCTGGCCTTCAGAGACGTACAAGGCGGATGTATCAATAGATCTGAAGAAGCATCATGCTTCATTGACGTTCTTCGACAAATTGGTTTTTTGGACAGTCAAGGCCTTGAGATACCCCACTGACATATCTTCCAAAGAAGATATGGCTGACAAGCAATGATGCTGGAGACCGTGGCAGTAGTACCCGGCATGGTCAGAGAAGTTCTTCTGCACTGCAAATTGTCGAGGCAATTCAATTGCAAGTGTGGAATTGTGTTCTCCTTTCTTAACAATCTCAACGATACAGATCCATAGCACCTGCACTTGGTCTGCAGAGCCATGTATTCTTTTTTCTGAAGCCTTGATGGATTTTAGTGATCTAGCTACTGCATTATTCAGGGAGTTGGGTGGTATGGATGATACCATCAAACGCTTGGAGATAGAAGTCTCTTATATAGAAAATGGTTCCAAGTAGCAAGGTGAAAAGGCTGAGTGCAGTGCCAATGCAGATGTAATGCTTGGTGCTTCAAGTAACCATGTTTTTCCAGTCAATTGGATACTCCTTTTTGACAACTTTGCTTAACGAATTTGACCTAGTGATCTTCATGAAAGTTGTAGGTCACGTCTAGGGCTCCAACATACGAAAATTTCAGCTCAATATGATGTCAATTAGGTTGTCTTTTGGTAGCCCTAATGTGTGTTACAATTCTGAAAATTGACCTTTTTCTCTAGTTATTAATGGTTTTGTGGCTGGATTGCTCAATGAATTTGATATCGACTTCTTCTTAAGAATTGCTCGACTAGACCTTAACTAAGATGTGGTGAAGTGTCTTGACCACTGGAGAAACGGATTTTTTGATATGAGGATCAAATGAATGATTGCTCTTGAATGCTTCCCTAATTGTGTTCACACGTCTTAAGAGGTGATTAGTTGGTAAGTTGCGGTTCATGCTGTTTAACTAGAAATTGATTGATTGAGGGTCTTGACTTTCCTTCCTTCAAACACTAATGTGATAAATGCATGCACGTTGAATAAGTGAATTGTTGCATTCTGGTTGTGCATGGCATGCACATGTTCGAGGGAGGAATTACTATGCATAGTAAGTCGTGAGGCATGTTTGCCACACATTATAAGTCACAAAGCCCCTAAGTAGTAGGGATAGCGAAGGTGGAGGCCAGGGATGCCTCTAGGACAAGTTGTCGTGCTCATAAGTATTGACGGGAGATTTGGATGTGAGAGGTAAGCTGTTTTGACGGCGAAATTTATCTTGAATAGAGTATCCCATAAAAAGATACAACAAATTCCCTATGAGAAATGGAAGGGCAGATTGCCCAACTTGAAATATCTCAAAGTGTGGAGGTGTTTATCTAAGGTCGTGATTCCTAAGCCTAAAAGGGTAAAGATATGACTTAAAACTATTTATTGTGTCTTTATTGGATATGCTTTTAATAGTAGTGAATATCGATTTCTTGATTCCGAGGTATCAGATATACATGTTAATACGATCATTGAATCAATGGATGCTATGTTCTTTGGAAAAATATATTTCCGTATAATATAGTATATGAGTCAATTGGATAACCAGCATAAGAGACACTAAGATAACAAGTGGGTTTGTGTTTACACTTTGTGGAGGAGCAGTGTCTTGGAAATTATTTAAACAAACTTGCATTGCAAGGTCTACTATGGAAGTACAATTTATAGCTTTGGATAAGGCTGGTGAAGAAGCAGAATGGCTTCAGAATTTCTTAGACGGCATTCCAAATTGGCCTAAACTAATGCTAGTTGTATGTATTTATTGTGATAGTCAAGTAGCAATTGGAAAGGCAAGGAACGTAATGTATGATGGTAAGTTTCGACATATTTATAGAAGACATGATACCATAAGACAACTAATCTCTAGTGGAATTATCAAAATTGACTATGTGAAATTAATAGATAATGATGTGGATCCACTAACAAATGACCTAACTAAATAATTGGTTGTGAAAACATCAATGTGGATATGTTTAAGGCTTATAAAATAATCTTCATAACTGTAACCCTACCTAACTGACTAGAGATCCTAAAATCTAGATTTAAAAGGACAACTAAGTTGTGAAGACGGTATATCGTACTGTCAATTATTACTCATTCCCATGAAATGATAGTATTAACAAGAGGAGGTTAAGCGTAAGCTTTTAATGGTACTAATTGGGTATAAGATATACAACAGATTCAAGAATCACCTATGTGAGTGCGAAGTGAGATCAGGCAGTGTTCATGGTCAAAATGAATACAACAGTGAGAACCAACTGTATTCAAGAAAAAATTGCGTGCTTTCTATTGTCTAGGCTTACACCAAAAGTTAGCAGTTCAAAGACATCGCGTCTACTAACCGACCGAGTAAGTCTGATAGATCTCACTAGGGAAAGTTCAAAGTCTCAGACTACTTATCCTGATACAACAATCTCTAATCGAGTAGCCGTACACTATATTTCATGCATCTACGAAGAGTCATGATAACGAAACTTCTCATTCATGTGGGAGATTGTCTAAGTCCCCTAAATGTTTGTGAATGAGTAGTGTGGCTCTTCAATCATTCATGTCCATTCGTAATAATTCAGTCGGTCGTGTCAAGTTGTCCAAGAGACACCATTCATTCATCCACGTTCGTTTAGGAAAAACTGGACTTCATACGCAGAATATGTGTTGAGTCAAAGTGAGTATTGCGCGGGATCATTCAATTAGATACGGTTGAATTCGTCAGTCTTCCCTTGTAGTATCGTGAGAGAGAGACAATGTTTGTTCTATTATGGGAGACGTTTTGCCTATTGCTTTGGTACTGGATTGAAGGGACAAAAATCGTCTTAAGGATATGACGTGAATTCATTGGGCTTAAATCAATGCAGAAACATTCGGATCAATTTACAACCTCCAGGTTTTGTTTATTTGTTGTTTGAACGTTTCGTTGTTCAATTGTCGTTCTTTGAACACTGCAATTGTGCCTTTTTTTCCTTGCTCCCGAACACTGCTCGTTGTTGATTTCATTATTGTTTTGCTTTGTTGCTTGTTCGAACACTGCCCTCTCAATTATTTCTAACAATTATTTTGTGGGAAATTGTGGGCTAAAAACTATATGAGTTACTAGGTTTAATTATGGTTTGGGACACTTTAAAAGTGTTTAAGTGACTCAAGTGTGGATGTAATCTCCATTTTATCGCTTAATTTTTAGTGTGATTCCTTGCTACTCTTTCCAATGAGCACAATGAATCACGCAGATCAGATATTCGATTTATTTATTTTATTATTTGACCGTTTGCTTTTGCAATAGTTGATATCAAAGCTTCGCTTGGCTGAATTGGAGTGAGTCGAACGAGATAGAAGATAGAAAGTGAATATTGACAGATTTGATGGGAGATATTTTCTCTTTGGAAGATATAAATTGAGGATTATTTGCAACAAAGAAAACTACAATTGCCCTAGGAAGAAGCTAGAGTCGACAAAGCAAGCTAAATGGAAATTGCTCAATAAACAAGCAATGAGAGTTATTTGGTTGACATTGTCTTGTAACGTCGATGTTTAACAAGATGAAAAACCACTATAGGTTTGATGAAGCCTTGTCAAATATGTACGAGAAGTCCTTTGTGATCAATATGGTCTACTTGATGTGATAATTATTTAACTTAAAGATGGGCAGATGTGTGTCAGTTGTTATAAATAAATTCAATGTGGTTGTTAGTCAATCAAGTTTAAATGATATTGACTTTGAAAATGAGGTACATAATTTTAATTTGTACTCAAGTGAGTATCGTACATAACTTTTAATATTCTTTAGTGTCATTCTACCCAATGTAAATCCATCTTGCAACTCGAAAGTATTAGCTCGAGTGCCTCATTTGTGTTTGACAAAGTGCCACGGTATTATATTATATTATTTATTCGATTTTGCATATTTATGATAAATATGCACATATATTTCTTATGATTATACGTACCTCTGTGATTGATTACTTTTGGTATTATGTTTATCTTATTACCTCATATAATTATCCGATAAAACCTATGAATAGATCCACGTTTTATTTATCAATATGTCAAATATACAAAAATTCCTCAAATCTTTTTTCTTCTTTTGGATATATTTTAATTTAACTACTCGAAGCACACCAGACAACTTCACTTGAGGGACACACATGTTGCTCCTATCATCTGCATTTCATTGCTTCACTACTCCGAAACTCCTCATGATTTCCTTTTCAATTTTCGCAGCCTACATCTTGATGGTCCAGCGAAAGATTCTATCCCTGGCATCATATGATGTCGTTTTATGCAGAGGGAGCAGCTGGGGAATGAGGCTGTGGGGTTTGGTGGATCGACCTTCAAGGGGGGAATGAAGGTCTATCTAAGTTAGGGCAATGGAAAGGGGACCGAATATGTAAGAATATGACGTAGAACAGGGGAGGAACGCAAGAATTTGAGATAGAAAGTCAATTGTATTGATGTTCTCTATATGCCTGTACAAATTAATCTCTATTCTTATAATACAAGATCTATGTAATAAAGGAAAGAAGAATAAATGAAAGAATCGCAATGTTCCTTTACAGACAAATTCCTTTTCTTATCTTGCTTAGTATAGGAAATCATATCTTCTGTTAACACTCCCCCTCAAGCTAATGGCTTGTAGATGTCCAAGACATTTAGCTTGTTCAGAAGATATGTATGCTGTCTTGAACATAAGGCTTTAGTGAAGACGTCCGCTGGCTGCTCCGAAGTATTTACTCCATGCGTTTTGATTATGCCTTCCTCAATCTTCTCCCGAGTGAAATGACAGTCCACTTCAATATGTTTTGTTCTTTCATGTGAAACAGGATTCGCTGCAAGTTTAACGGCAGCCTCATTGTCACAAAACAAAGTAGTGGGTCCTTTGACTCGTATTCCAAGATCTGACAGGAGTCCACGCAACCAAATAATTTCACACGTAGTCTTAGCCATCGCCCTATATTCTGCTTCAGCTGAGGATAAGGAGACAGTCGCTTGTTTCTTGGACTTCCAAGATAGAAGTGATTCTCCCAATTTGATGCAAAACCCAGTGATAGATCTTCGTTTCATAGGACATGTAGCCCAATCCGAATCACAATAAGCAGTCATCTCCATATTACAATCCCTTGACAGAAGAATCCCAAGACCTGGGCATTGCTTTAAATATTTGACTACTTTCAAGGCGGCGATCATATGAGAGTGCTTAGGCCGATGCATAAATTGACTGAGATTCTGCACAGCAAAACAAATATCCGGCCTAGTCATTGTAAGATAGATCAACTTTCCTACTAGCCGCTGATAACTGGAAGGATCCTCAAGTAATGGATCCTCCAAAGATGGTCCTCCATCACGCTCCACTGTTGTAAGACTGAGGTTCTGCTCCATTGGTATGATAGCAGGCTTGCAGCCTGATAACCCTGCTTCAGAAATAATCTCTAGAACAAACTTCCGTTGACTGAGGGAAATACCCAAGGCGGAGCGAGCTATCTCTACTCCGAGAAAATATTTAGGTGCTCCTAGATCCTTAATGTGAAACGTGGAATGAAGATAAGACTTCAGCTCATCAATGGCATCTTTATCATTTCCCATAATAAGTATGTCGTCCACATAAATCATCAGATAAATATGTGACATACCTCTTGCCCATGTGAATAATGCATAATCATGTTTGGATTGCTTGAAACCAGTAGCTTTAAGGGCTTTGGTAAATTTAGCATTCCACTGTCTAGATGCTTGTTTGAGACCATATAAGGATTTACGGAGACGACAAACGCCATTCTCCCCCTGTCGCCGTAATCCAGGTGGAAGAAGCATATAAATTTCCTCATCGAGATCACCATGAAGGAAAGCATTATGGACATCCATCTGATGAAGATTCCAATTGCGACAGGCAGCAACCGCAAGAAAGGAGCGAACAGTAACATTCTTGGCTACTGGAGAGAAAGTTTCGTGATAATCAAAACCTTCCCGTTGAGTAAACCCTTTAGCCACCAGACGTGCCTTAAAACGTTCCACGGAACCATCAGCCTTATGCTTAATTTTGTACACCCACTTGCAGCCAATAGCTTTACGATGGCGAGGTAATGGGACAACATCCCAAGTGTGATTTGCAGCAAGAGCATGAAGTTCATCCGCCATTGCCTGTTGCCATCGAGGATCTTTGACAGCCTCATTATAATGAGTAGGTTCTTGGTCCTCAGAAATCCGACTAATGCAACACCGGTGTGCCGGAGAAAGTCGATCAAAAGAAACATAAGATGCTATCGGATGAGGAATACCTGGAGCACCAAGGGAAGAGCAGATATAATCCTGGGTCCAAGTCGGGGGCCTAGTAGCACGACCAGAACGACGCAATACAGGTGAGGACGAAATGTCAGAAGCACGAGCTGGAGAAGGCAAATCCAATAACGCATCGTCGGAAGAAGTCGGAGCCACAAGATTATCATCAGAAGAGACCATGGAATTATCCCCTTCTGGTGCGGAATGAACAAGATCGCCAAGGCTGTCATGTGCAGTGGGAGCAGGAGTAGAAGAAGCCGGTGAAGATGACGACGAAGGAGGTTCATGTTGCATAATGGGAGTTGGCATAATGGAGGCCGGGAGCATAATATCTTCATCCAGAGGAGGTTGTGAAGAAGAGGAAGATGGATCAGCCGCTTCGGAAGTAGAATTCATTTCCTTGAAAGGAAATTGATCTTCGTGGAAAATGACATCTCGGCTTATAAGAAATTCGCCAGTAATGGGATCATAAACTCTGTAACCCTTCTGAAGAGAGGGATATCCCATAAAGATGCATTGGCGAGCACGAGGATCCATTTTATCCTTTGGCCCTACAGTGGTGATATAACAGAGACAGCCAAAAACACGCAGATGGTCCAATGTAGGCTTCTTATTGTAAAGCAGTTCTAGAGGACTCTTACCGTCAAGAACTCTACTTGGCATGCGATTAATAAGATACGTGGCTGTGATCACACAATCACCCCAAAAGAAATCAGGAATAGATGCCTGAAATTTAATAGCACGAGCAACTTCAAGAATATGTCGATGCTTTCGCTCGACGACCCCATTTTGTTGAGGTGTGTAAGTACAAGTAGTCTCATGTATAATGCCAAGCGAAGAAAATAAATTCTGGCAATTGTGACTGAAAAATTCCCTCCCATTGTCTGTTCGAATTTTTTGAACAGTACCAGAAAATTGATTTTTGACCAAGGAAAGAAATTTTTGTAGATGTATGAAAACTTGATGTTTAGATTGCATGAGGAAAAGCCAGGTGGACCGAGAATGATCATCTACTATCGTGAGGAAAAAACGAGATCCATCACGATGAGGAGTATGATAAGGGCCCCAAATATCCATATGAAGAAGGCTAAAACAAGCATTGGCACGGCTCGTACTAGACGAAAAAGGAAGCCTAGATTGCTTTGCCAAAGGACAAATTGGACAATTTAAGCATGGAACTGAACCACTGTGACCAAGTCGTTGATGAAAAAGAGAATTTTTATTGCTAGTATTGGCATTACAAGACGATAGAGAAGGAAAATCTAAATTATCGGACGATGCATTCCAAACATAAAGTCCTTGTGAAGAATTACCCATTCCCATCAATCTCCCAGTCGAAAGGTCCTGAAAGAGACATGTATTATCATGAAATATGACGCGGCAGGAATTTTCGATACATGCTTTAGAAACGGAAATGAGATTGAACTGGAATTGAGGAACAAATAAGACATTTTTAAGGATAATGTCTTGACTGAGGTGCACAGTCCCTACTTTGGTCACAAGGGTCACATTGCCATTGGGAAGTTGCACAGATTTGGGGGAATTAGAATTTTCGAGGACGCTAGAAAACAAGCTATCATTGCAAATTATGTGATCACTAGCCCCTGAATCTATAATCCATGCTGTATTTGAAACTGAGTTCAATAGACAGTAAGAAGTACCTGAAAAACTTGCTTCTTTTCCATTTGTGTCCATTTGCTCCAGAGCCTTTAGAAATTGTTGATACTGACTATAAGAAATGGGTTGAGTCGTACTGGTCACTTGGTGTGCTTGGGCCTTCTTGCCTTTTCCAGTTGGTTTTCCATTCAATTTCCAACAATTTTCTATAGTATGATGAGGACGCCTGCAATGTTCGCAATATAACTTATGTTTAAATTTTTGCCCTGCATTACCTGTCCAGGAGGCATTTTCTCGGTCATGGAGTCCTCCCACAGCTGAGATGTACCGTGGGCCGTGTGCAGCCCATCCACCAGTCGCGGATGTTGGGCCTCCCGTCTGGCCTCCAGCGCTGAGACGCGGCCCATGCGATGGACCATGTGCCTGCCCACCCATTTGAAGGCCCATGTCATCCAATTCGCGGCCATTGTAAGGCCCATCTTCTGGAGATAGCCCAGAAGGAATACCGAGCCCATCACGAAGAAAACCTGGCCCCCTGTTCTCGTGCGATCGCCTCCCTCCTCCTCCATCCGAAACCCTAGAATCCTCTCTCGCTGGTCTTCGTCGTCCGCTGCCTTCTGCTGCGAGGATGATGCCGTCTCCTCCTCGGCCCTGAGCAGCGAGCCGCTGGCTCTCTTCCTGAACAGCAAGTTGATAAATCCTTCCAAGTGGCGGCGGCGGGTCCATCGCGAGGATTTGGGTCCGAAATGTGAGGTAATCATCGTTCAATATGAGTAAAAAGCGAGTCGCCTTTTGTCTCTCGCGGATCCCTTGGTATTGTTTGAGAACATAATCGGGCGCCTCAAGCTTTTCTTCAACCATTTCTAGCTCGTTCCAGAGAGCCGATAGCCGATTGAAACAAACCCTAATCGGTTGATTTCCTTGTTTAAGTTCGGATAATTGCTGCTCGATCGCAAAAATCTTTGCACGATCTAATTTCCCATACATTTCCCGTATGTTGTCCCACATTTGTTTCGGATCTTCGGTGGGTGGCAGGCCCGCAGCAATTTCTCCGCTTATAGTGTTTCCAATCCATGTGCGTACTAACCGTTTGCATTTTTGCCACAGTCGGTGAAGTCGTTCATCGGTTGGCATGGGTATAATCCCATCCAAGAATCCTTCCTTGTCCTTCGTTCCAAGCGCACGTCGAAATTCTGTTGCCCATACGGTATAGTTGTCGGGTCCGTTGAGGGTGCGGTTGATCAACCGTAGCTCCGGCCCGTCACTGCTTGATGTATATAACGGATCTCCTGGTTCGGGACGGCCAATGATGAATGGAAGGGGATTCGGCGGCGGTACGGGTTGAGTCACCGGGAAGGGTTCCGTACCAGCTTGAGAATTCGGTTGGATGTGCGGTGCCACTCCTGGGCTCCCCGATCCGATTGAGTGCCCAGAGACACCCATTCCTGAGGCCATCATGCTTGGTTCATTCCCATGAACCGAACCATTCCAGTAATTGGATGCGTTTCCCATGTTCATCCCCTGTATTTGATTAAAAAATCCAGGATGATGTGTGGGTGGAAAAGCATACATCCAATAAGGATTGTATGCTGGAAGTGGAACATGTGTTGCTTGATTCAAATTTCCTGCTATCTCATTGCTTCGTTCTTCTTGTCCTGAAGGCAGATTCTCCACTGATGAGACTGGAATTGTCTCTGAGGAGATATCTCCCCCTGACTCAGATGGGTTCTTCGCCATGAATAATGGGTATGATTTCCTTTCTGTGCTAGTTTGTAATCTGTTTTGCAGGTTTGTAATTCCCGCAACAACAACACACAAAAAAGGACAATCACAAAGGAGGTGCGGAAGCGGTTTGGATCAAAAGTTGCTCTGATACCATGTAAGAATATGACGTAGAACAGGGGAGGAACGCAAGAATTTGAGATAGAAAGTCAATTGTATTGATGTTCTCTATATGCCTGTACAAATTAATCTCTATTCTTATAATACAAGATCTATGTAATAAAGGAAAGAAGAATAAATGAAAGAATCGCAATGTTCCTTTACAGACAAATTCCTTTTCTTATCTTGCTTAGTATAGGAAATCATATCTTCTGTTAACAGAATAAGTGACAACTTCATGTTCATTGACTTTTGTGGATGTGTTTGTATACTTTCTCAAGGTAAAGTTGTTTAGGAAATTTGCATAGTATGCATTAGGTTATTTATATTGGACAAGATGTCTTTCATTTTAAAGATCATGGTACATCGAGAATCGTTACAAAATCATATTCTAAAAAAAAAAAGAGCAATTCGTTTGAGTGAAAATGATGTATGCACTAGCTAGAATGCTTATGCAACAACCTCATTTTTATTTGTAAGTTAAATTCCAAAGTTAAGCAATCACATTTTGCAATCTGATAGTAACATATCTTTTTATTTTCAAATCTGTTTAGTTTATGTTTTTTCCAATGAGCTGCGCTCCTCTACCCCCAAAATAAGTGCTACTTGATGGGCGATCTAGGTCTAGGTCTAGTTAACCCAAGAACGGGTTCAACAAGGTTGGTTGCTAGGTTGAATATGTTTTAAATTGATACCGAAGCCTTTTTTTTTTAGAAGAAAGAAATATCTTTAAATGAAAAAATAACAATATAATCCAATGATACGACTTTAATGATTTCATACAAAAGAAAAAAAAAAAGTAACCCGATTCTCAATTCCAATCTTTTAGAATTGGAAATATCAAATTCGAGAATCAATTTAGTCGAGAATCCATCGCTTCATTAAAAAAGAAAAAAAGAATGAGGATTTTACACAAATGACATAGATTTGACACAAATGACATGTAACCCATCTTGAATTTTTATAATCTTAACCAAACACCAACGAGACGAGAGCAAGATCGAGTTTTGTCCGCTAGGGAAGCGTCGTCGCGTGCTCCCATTTTCATGAAATTCAAGATTCGTTTTTGATTTTTTTCCTTTAATTTATAATTTTCTTTCGAGGCCCATCCAAACACAAAACACGTGTATAAAACATTCACATTTTCACTTTAAACGGTCCAAAATCCCGACTTTACCAACCCAAACCCAAAAAACCCTCCCAAACCCCACCCCTACCCACGCGCCGCCATGCAAGCCTCCCTCGCCTCCCCACGCGCCACCCAACTCCGTCCCCTCTCCCTCCCTTCCCACCAGCCCCAACACCTCCCCAGACCCTTCACCCTCAGAGCCTCCGCCTCCGCCTCCGCCTCCTCCTCTCCCTCCCCTTCTTCTTCGACCGTAGCATCGCCCCCACCGCCAACCCAGCCTCCATTGCCCGCCCAGACCAAGCTCAACAAGTACAGCGCTCGCATCACCGAACCCAAGTCCCAGGGCGGCTCCCAGGCGATACTCCATGGCGTGGGCCTCTCCGACGACGACCTCTCGAAGCCCCAGGTCGGGATTTCCTCCGTCTGGTATGAGGGCAACACCTGCAACATGCACCTGCTCCGCCTCTCCGAGGCCGTGAAGGAGGGCGTGAGGGATGCTGGCATGGTGGGTTTCCGGTTCAACACGGTCGGCGTCAGCGACGCGATCTCGATGGGGACGAGGGGTATGTGCTTCAGCCTCCAGTCGAGGGACTTGATTGCGGATAGCATCGAGACCGTCATGTCTGCTCAGTGGTACGATGGGAACATCTCCATTCCCGGTTGCGATAAGAATGTGGGTCCTAATATCCCTCTAAAATTTATTGTGTTTTTATGTTGAGTGATGGTGCTTGTTTTGTGGTTTTAGCCTGAAGTTGTGTGTTTTCATGTTTGAAGCTGAAATGAGGATTTTCTTCTCCCTTGGGCACTTAATGGATCGTTTATTGGGGTTTTGTCTTTGAGTTTCTGTTCTTCAGTGTGCGCATTTGCTAGTTCCAGGTGAAATGTGGTTTTTTTACTTGCCGAATTAGACACGTGGAATTCCGGGTAACTTGCCTAACTGGCAAAAGGTGTGCTTTCCTTCGATTTTAGGCTCTGAACATTTTTTGTAGCCTGTTCTTGTTTGAGAGAGTACAGTGGTTTTTTAATTTGGACCGATGAATGTTTGTGATAACCGGTGAATGTTTTAGGTTTTGTTTCTCTTCTTTAAGTACGGAAATATATAGGTTTTTGTCTGGATGTCTTGTTCCTCACAGCAGCCTGAATAATTAAAGTTTCTTTCTAGTCATATTCCAGGGTTCAATCTTGCAGTTCGACTTTTTGTACCTTCTCTCTTTGTGATATTCATTGATCTATGTGGCTACTTGGAGACATAGTATTAGTACATCCTTTGAATTTCTTTTCATTTGGTTTTCCTTTTCTTTTAGTATAAGGAAAAGGTCGGGGGGACCTGAATTTACCTTCCTATATGAAGAAGAGGTAACTTGGGCTTTTGGTTCTCTCTTAGTGTCTGTTTTACATTATACTTGTGCTTCCACATCTTGTTTAGTCTGTGTAATTACCAAAAACATGATAAATCAAGTCGTCAAGGAAAATTAGGGGCAGATAGATTTTAAAAGGCTGAAAGCTGCTTATGTTTGGCAGGTAACATATAATCGCGAACCTTCTGTCAAATTGATGAAATTCATGCTCTCAATAGGAATTTAAATATCTTTCTTCTCTTTTACAATCTTAATGAGTTCAATTTTCAGGAGAATGTTGTTTGGTATATACTTTGAGGAAGGTGAATTGATATACGCTTGTCATGATCTAACTAACCTTTTCTGGAATTATTTTTCTGTCTAGTGAAGAGTTTGCAGTCCCAGCACTTGTTTTCTAATCATTTTCCTGCATGCAGCTGCAACTGGCTTTGTTCTCATCTGTACTTCACTTTCCTGCCTGTTCTGATTTAGCTCTGCTACAATTTGTCCTACTTTTTATGATTGTTGCAGATGCCTGGTACAATCATGGCAATGGGACGCCTCAACCGACCGAGCATCATGGTTTATGGTGGAACCATCAAGGTTGGAGATTTAGTTCTACTATTTTATCTTGCTATTTACTCTAGCATTTGCATGCATTAAAGTTCTAGACATTGCACCAATTTCATCCAGTGCATGACGCGTTGCTTTTCATCTTTCGGGTCTTGCATATGAAAAAGATTCCTATATCTTGCTTTTAATGATTCTAATGCTCTGTTTGACTGGTGGCTGTATTGAGGGCTTCTTAATGGGATTTAAGGTCTTGACCAATCTAAGCTAGAGTCTAGTATTAATAATTGTCATCTGCAGTATTAAGTAGTGAGCTCTATCCATATAGGATAGAAGGAAAATCCTTGTTGGAAGTGGCCGCCATTTTGAAATAGAAGCTCATGTTTCAATTTGAGATTTCATGGGTGGTTGAGTTTATAATTAGTTGCTTTCTGCATAACGTTTTCTTATGGTATAGCATATCATATTGATTCTGAATAAAGAAAGAGTTGTCTTGGTGAAGTTATTTTGATTATATGCCTAAGCTTGCCCATGCATACAATTAATGTTTTACAAAACTTATTGAGAGAGATCAGATGGGTTTAGTTTAGTCAGTGAAAGTGCAAGGGAATCAACCAAAAGGAGTACACAGAGAACCGAGCATGGAAATTTGAAATGCCTTTGTTACCATTTTGTATTGCTTGATATCTCTGTAAAAGATCTGATATTCACATGTTCTTTGTGGCAAATTTCTACCTCCCTTCAGGTCTTTCGATGTCGCTAGTTCTTTGTGCCTTGAAATTAATTGGAGAGTTTACTTTGTTTTATTTTGCTTTTTGGAGTGGAATAATTTTAATATACTGATATATGTGCTAACTTTTTGCAGCCAGGTCATTTTCAAGGCCATACATATGATATTATATCTGCCTTTCAGGTGGGACCTAAATCTGTCTGTTCTAGTAACAAATGTTTGGGATGGATTGTTCATTGTATATACCATATGGATACACTTTTTGCTCTTATAATTGCTGTTCTAACGTGATTTTTTTTTTCAACGGGTGTCATCACATGCGATACAGCTACTCAGCAATTTTTTTATATTGAAGGGCAGAAAGTCATGTTATGAAGTATGAAGGTTCAATATGTTGTTAGTTTAAGAAGATATATGCTTTGAAAATGAAGGCGCAGTTCTCTAGTGAATTTGCTTATAGTGTCAGCGACAAACATAACTTATGTTAGACACAGTAAAATATAATAAGCAAGTACGCACTTAGAATGTACTTTCTATATTATCTTCGATGCTTGACACAGATTCCACCAGTTCATTCTGGTTTTGACTTTTGAAGTGGAGATTAACCATGGTAATAAAATTTGTAGTAACCTCCCTCAAATTGGATTAACCTTGGCTTGTATCATAACCATCACCACATGTCTATTGTTGTTTCTTGGGGAAGTTTCTGCTCCTCCTACCCTATGTCAACAGGGAATGATATTAGTCTGCTCGGCTTTGAAAATCATTTGCTTCCATGGACTTCGTTCATGTTCTTCCTGAACTTCATTTCATGTTGATTGGGGACCGACTCTTTTTTCCTTTTTGCAATCTTTTCTAGTGTTATGGAGAATATGTAGGTGGATCAATCAGCGATGAGCAAAGGAAAAACATAGTCCATAATTCATGCCCCGGTGCAGGGGCATGTGGTGGTATGTACACTGCTAATACTATGGCCTCTGCCATTGAAGCCATGGGAATGTCTCTTCCTGGAAGGTATAGTTAGGTTCTTTCCCTTTCATTGCTTGCTATTGCATAGAACTTGTCCCTGATGTCATGTAACTCTTGTTTTTGGCTATGCAAAGTTCTTCCACACCTGCTGAAGACCCAATGAAGTTAGTTGAGTGTCATTTAGCTGGGAAGCATCTGCTGGAACTATTAAAGATGGATTTGAAGCCACGAGACATTATAACCCAGAAATCACTCCGCAATGCAATGGTCGTCGTGATGGCACTTGGTGGGTCCACCAATGCTGTGTTACACTTAATTGCTATTGCAAGGTGAATATGCTTTGGCGCCGTCTTCTCTGGCTGAAGACAATTGCACCACAAGAAAAAAACTCATGGACCCATTCTTGGCAGGTCTGTGGGGTTAAAGTTGACTCTTGATGATTTTCAGAAGGTCAGCGATGAGGTTCCATTTCTTGCTGATCTTAAGCCCAGTGGCAAGTATGTCATGGAAGATGTGCATAAGGTGTGTGTTTGATGTAATGGTTCTTCTTCCATCTTATTGCCTGCAGATGTTACCTGTCAAAGTAGCAGATGAGCATTTCCCATCTGTTGAATATGTTAAATTATCATGATAATTCATCATTGGCCAGACAAATTTTTGTGTTTTCACAGATTGGAGGAACACCTGCAGTTATCCGCTACCTCTTGGAGCTTGGATTTTTAGATGGTGATTGTATAACTGGTCTGTTCTTCAGAAGTTTGCATAACAAGTTAGTGTTCTTGTGTGTCTTTATTTGGGACTAATTTAAATGAACTCCTCTCTAGTTACTGGGAAGACACTTGCCGAAAATGCAGAGGTTGCTCCTTCATTGGCTGAAGGACAGGTGCAGTCTCTGATTACTTTTACGTCTTTTAGATATGTAAGATATGCATGTTAGACCAAACAATTTCTAGTTGCTCATATTTCATTCATGTATCAGGATATAATAAGGTCTGTCCACAACCCTATAAAGAAAACTGGACATATTCAAATATTATATGGAAATCTTGCTCCTGAGGGTTCTGTGGCCAAAATAACTGGGAAAGAGGGGCTGTACTTTTCCGGTGTGGTTTACATGCTTCTCTCTCTCTCTCTCTCTCTCTCTCTCTCTCCCCGTGTGCTTGTTGTCTTTAGCTATGGAAGAAGTAATGCTTTAACATAAACGGCCTGCAGGACCTGCACTTGTTTTTGAAGGTGAAGAGTCTATGATTGCAGCTATCTCAGAGAATCCTACAAGTTTCAAGGTAAATGACGTGTTTTACAAGTGATTTTGCGGTATTTCCTTTTACATGTTTGCAATAATTAACCAATCTAAAGATAAGGGAGGAAACTTGAGTTTCTGATTTTATTTTTTTTGGTAATGGAGTTTCTCATTTTTCTTTATACGTGGTTGCTTTACAAAATCTTCTACCACTGAATGCGAGACCTGGGCTGCTTTTGTTATCTCTTAGCATGAATTCCTTTCATGAGCTAATTTGTCATATCTGCAAACTTCTCCAATTTGACTAATTTTGTCTTTTTTCTCCTGGACAAATGAATTCACAAAGTACAATAGTAATAATTTTTTTTAGAAATGGTGATTGATGATTGACAATATTTACTGTTTTGTAATAGATGTACTCTGCAAAAATTTGTCTTTTGTGAGGGAAATTCATTTTTTTGTCGCTGTAGACTTATTTGCCTGTCTGGTCACTTTCTATAGAACCTTGACGGGACTCAGAAATTTGATGATCTGATTTAGCTACCTCATTCTCATGTATATATGCTGATATTTGGAGCTAAACTCTTTTGCCATCCGTGCATTCTCACCATATCTGCCACATATTGGCTGAATTACTCCAGAGCAGATTCATCACAATTTGCAAAACACATGTCCTGGTTGATTGGCACTCCTTAGAGATACCTTAGCTTCTATAGTGACGTTGTATGTAGCAGCAATGACTGTTGTTGCCTGCTACCAGTTAAAATCAGTCTAATTTATTTCTTCGAGCATGGCTGCGTGAGTGTTTTTGGCTCCTGTTGCTCAGTGAAATTTGATTTTTACTGCATTCTAAGGGGGACAACAAACTCACAGAAATTCCAGCACTTGTTTACTGATGGGGACACAAAGATCTTATGGCATGTGTGTAGAAGTGGGGGAAAGAAACCCATTTTCTCAACTGCACATTAAAAAATAACTAATGAATTACTTTTGGACAATTTCAAGAAGATTGATGCTCCATTTCTTTAGTGCCTCTACTGTTGTTTGTAGTTTGTTTGAGGGCTGCTGTTAAGAAAGTAGAGTCGTCTTGTTTCTTTAAGACTTTGGACTTCATGGTTAACTCCCAAATAGGATTGATAATCCAGGCTGCCTCAAATGTGAATGGCTCTTGCTGTTTTCCCCCTACTAATTCAGTATCCAAATGCGATGGATAGTGGTCAGAGTTTGCCACTTGAATATGTAGAGCTCCTGCTCTAATAAATTTTATTAAGCATTCTATGTTGAACATAGGCCTATCCAGTCTTTTAAGACAGTGGCCTGATCTTCCCTCTTATTTGTCCACATGTTTTTGGCCCTTGACTATAAGTGCAATTGTATTTTCAATTGTCTAAGCACCTTATTGGAGATCTGCCTTACCTACTGAAGCTGCAAATTTCATTTTAGTTAGAAGTCCTCAAGACAGGTCCGTTGTTCATTTATTTTAGCAGTGATGACCTCTTGATTCGTCAAAAAAGAAGACAGTAAGCTCTCATAAGGCTGACCATATAGGATAGCACCTGCTACTTTTCTTCATAAAAAGTCATTGATTCCTAGTTTTCAGAGACGGCTCAGACTCCAACTTATCAGCTGGTATTGCATAAGCAATAATAACAATAATAACAACTTTCTCACAGCTTCATTTTGCATCTCGGTGTTGTAAGTCTTGGAATAATGCTATAGCTGGGTTTAGAACTCAACACATAGATTTATACTCCCTTTATCACTGTAGACGCCTCACTGGTATTGGAGAGCTCTGTGCAAGAATTCTCAGTGCAGGCTGGTGAATGAGTAATGAAAGGGTTCTATAAGAGTGATCTCCAATCTACCTTTAATTATTTTTCCCCAAACAGTACTACTTCTAATAATGCTATTTACTTAAACTCGCAAGCAGAATTGGTCATAAGGATAAAGCGGCACCGCAACTATTTGAGTCAATGCCTGCTATGCTGAAAATGCATCTGAAAAGCTTTCCCTAGCAGCAGTTCTACTTTCCATATCCATATCTGACTTCCACTGCCCTTCTTTTGTAAACCTTGTGGATTGTATAATTTTTCTGTGCTATTATCAACAGTGATGGCTGTTCTTGTATTCTCTCTACATGGGCACAAACCTTTAAATCTTTAAATCTCGAAAATCTTGCATTTTGCTTAAAGTCATCTTGTACTGCTGCTTAGCTTATTAATGTGAACTCGAGATCACAGTTTGGACCCTTTTGTCCCATCATTACTAAAAGACTATTGCCTGAGATATGATTCTCTGCCATAAGTGCCTCACGATTCCTCTAAGCTTCTGAATTCACTTTGCTTTTCCTGTTGGTACATCATATGTTTGACTGGGATCACCAAATTTAATTTTTCTAGGGAAAAGTGGTAGTTATCAGAGGAGAGGGGCCTAAAGGTGGACCAGGCATGCCTGAAATGTTGACACCAACAAGTGCAATAATGGGAGCAGGTCTTGGAAAGGTAACTAATTGATTTATATCTTTACTTGTGAGTTATGTCACAAAAAGGCTTGTTTTTCTTTTGAGGATTATGTTTAAACAAATTGCTTTTCACTAATGGCATTGTTTTCATCTAAATGAAGGTATCCAAGCACTCCTTTTTTCTCTTAGTCACTCCATGTTTATTTTAAGTTGATCTGTTCTTTTTATTTTGTGAAAACCTACTTGCTCGTTTAGTGTAGAAAGCATTGGTGTTTTTCATAACTTATATCTGCTTCCAAACTTGCAGGAAGTTGCATTATTGACTGATGGTAGATTCTCAGGTGGCTCACATGGTTTTGTTGTCGGCCATGTATGTCCTGAGGCACAGGTGTGTCTACTATTCATATCCTTTCATCTACTCCTGTTAGTCAAATATCTGACTAAGTGAGTTAAAAAATGATTTTTAATTAGCTTGCATATAGCAGAGCAAAAGTGATACTTTTTTCAGTTGTCATGGATGAGAAGTTGAAAAGGCTGTCGTGTAGTATGCTGAATTTTCTTCAATGATGAAACAGAAAAGGTGTAGTTTGCTGAATTTTCTTCAGTGATGGAACAGAAAAGGTTACTTGACTTTTTGTAGAAAATAGGAGCGAGTAGACCTGGTTTGGATGTCAAGCGTTCACATTTTGCCTCGGTCTATGTTACATGGACATGGGGATGCAAGTGTGGCGTGAGTTGTCTTTGCATCTAAATTCAGGACATATGAACTCGGTTTAAAATTGTATGAATTGGTGTAAAATTGTATGAATCTTGAACACTATAACTTTAAAATTAAAAACTATAAAATGAAAATTTTCATCGCTCTGTGTGTGGGAATCATTTATTTTCGATCGACAATTAAACTGCCATACATCAATCTCTTAATTATTTTTTTGTTCAAGATTTGTATTATGATATCTACCATTGTAGCGATGTTGTGATAAGATACAGATATGATATATTTTCATTGAGATATAGTGTTCTCTAGCCACACCCTCATGCATGTTGTAGGCCATGGGCTAGGGACGCTGTCATGCGACCTCAAGAGAAAATGGATGGTTATATAGTCCATGATCACATGATTGATTGACCGACTTTTCTATTTCAAATGAACCATGAGTTTGATGACCACACTACATGTGAATCTTCCTTAAAATGCTGGACTAATTTGAAGAGTTTATACTATATCTCTGCCAATAGTGCTTATGTGTCATGACTGGAGTTATGTTCACCCATTTAAGAAAGTTGGGTTCTGTCTTGTTTATCAGTTTATCAGTGTGTTTACCTGTAGCAACTACATGTATTATTTGTCATGGACTTTGCAGGCAATCCTGCAGACAGAAATGCCCTACGCTTATTGCTTTGCCTATTTTATTTAAAATATCTGCTCGACATCTGAATGCTTGTATATTTGGATTGTGAGTCCACTATATTTTCTTCTATTTGCAAACAATTTCAATATGTTCTACTCACTTGACTCGGCTCCATTCATGTTATTAATATGATGATCCTGGTTGAAATGAGATATGAAATTTAGTGATTTCATCTGTACAAAGTGAGTTTAGTCAGTGAAGTGATAATAAGTGATACAATTTGCATTTGCGAACTCAATTCTAGGAGGGTGGTCCTATGGGCCTCGTTGAAAATGGAGATGTTATAACTATCGATGTTGAGAAGAGGAGAATTGATGTCCAGCTATCAAATCAGGAGATGGAGGAGAGAAGGAAGAAGTGGAACTCCCCTCCACTTAAGGTGACACAAGGAGTGCTCTACAAGGTAGTGAAAACAAATCAAACCACAATATTTTGGTTGACTTTCATTGACATCTGATGTTGAACTATTTCTTGCTAATTTTGCAGTACATAAAGTGCGTGCAGTCAGCTTCCAATGGATGCGTCACAGATGAATAAATGGAGCCAGAGTGACTACTATATTAGTGTATAGAGTGCGAAGAAGTGGCTCGTGTGTTGATGTACACTAGCGCTGATGGATACTGTTGCGGCTCGTTTATGGTACCAATCCAGGTTCCTATTCTTTTCAGCCTTTGTAGCACAAGTTCCTATTTATATTCGTGTTTCTTCTGGTGGATTGTTGTCTGAAATATTTATGATTTTCTTTGTGCTTGTGCTTGTAACCGGAACAATTTTTTTCTCCATTGAGACATTTGGATGGCCTTAAACTTTAATCAAGTCATTCAGGCCCCTCGAACAATGACTGTAGGGCTCTAATTACTATTGGCGTTGTTGCTATTATCATTGCCGCTGCCGTTGTCGTCTTCAATGTCGTCATCGTTGACTTGTCAAAAACAGAGAAAACTCAATCCAGTCTAATGATAATATGATGATCCTAGATTTTCGATTGTGGATAAGGATGTTACCTACGTTTTCATTTTTTCTTTCTTCATATGTTTATTTTGCAATCATCGTGCTTCTGCGCTTACTTCAGAAATGGGATGTCCATATGATATGCTTGACAAAGTGTAGACCATCTATCTTGAGATAATGACACAATTGGTCATTTAACTTTAGTCAAATATGTAATGTGGTTCATAAATTTTCTATTTGCTTAATGCAATTTTTAAACTTTTAGTACATGTTCAAACTAGTCCTTTATTCATATGAAAATGTTCAATATAATTATTCAAAAAATATAGAGATCACATTGAATATTTTCATATAATTCAATGATTAATTTGAACATATACCAAAAATTCAAGAATTATATTGAATAAATTGAAAGTTCATCGATTACATGGCACATTTAATCATAGTTTATGAATTATATTGAATAAATTGAAAGTTTATGGATCAAATTTCACATTTGATTAAAGTTTAAAAGTCATTTTTATCATTTTTTCTCTTTCTCTTTTTTTTTGTTTTTGGATCAAATAACCTTCTATGTTAAAATTAGAGGGTTTGTCTTTACTTACTCATGAGTATAATTGGGAAAGATTGCACCAAGTGTGGCATACCTCGGTGAGAGCTGAAGACAGGTAAGACGATCAAGTATGTTAATAATTAAAACTTTGACGAATCATTCAGGTTTCATAGCATAAAAATTATGGAAAAAAAATTAAAGTTTCTCTTAGGAATATATGATATAACATCAATAATTACAGTCATATTAAATTGACAGTAGTACAAATGTGAATCAACCTCAAGAGCTTGGCCTGCACCTCAAGGAGCATTCGGCCAAGGCTTAAGGGAAGGGAGGCTGAAACTTTGAGACCTAAGTTGACTTGATTTGAGCTTCAATTGAATTGAGTTCCACCCATAATTCTTAAAAGTCTCAAGATTAAACATAATAGGCCCTTAAGGGACCAAACTTGTCATTAATTAATCTCACAAGAAAATAATTCGGCCGGCCAACAGTTTATGCATGCTCTGGTCGAAATTTACAAAGAGAATGGGCTAAAATTAAGCTCAATTCAATTCAATTTTAGCCCATTAAGTCAAATGGCCAAAACCCATTCCAATTTAGTTGGTAGGCCTTGACCATGTGAGCCACGTGCCACCATCGTCGGCCACCGTTTCGTGATCTGCCTTCACCCAATGAATTCAAGTTTAGAATGTCATTTGCAAGAAATTTGGAATTAAGTAGTAATATGATATCAATTTGATTTGCAATGTTAGTGCTTGATTTCAATATTCGTTGCCTAATTTGAATACTGTGATCTTTAAGCAAATCTTTAAAATATTTGCATGATTGTGCTATCCGCAAAGGACTTCCGATGTAGCTTTCAAAATTAGGTTTTTTTTTTTAAATTTGATAAGTTCAACAACAATCTGATCAATTTACCAAAAAAAAAAAAAACAATATGATCTCATCCATTATCTTTGATTGTACGGAAATATTGACTGCCTAAAGCACAATCATTTGGATATCGTCTTTGATCTATGTTATATCCAAATTTGAATGGATGGTATATTTAGTTACAATCTTTTGCAGATTGCATTGATTTTAATTGATTATGGATGCTTATTTATCTTTGATTTGATTTGTTTCCTTTAATAAAAGGTCAAATCCAAAATTATCTCAAAAGATTAAGCTAGTGATCTTAACCATTTTATGTTACGATAATTTAAATTTTTTAAGTATATCATCTTAGGGTAAATCTAGGTTGCTTGTTCTACGTAGGGTAAATTTTAATTTTGAATTTCATAAAAAAATTAGAATAGATCAAATTATGTACCTAACGGTGGGTAGTTGTGTTGGTTAATATCTTATCTTTCTTAATCAAGATTAAGGGTTCAAAACTTGCAATAGCTAGCGTCTTAAGTGGGGTCATCATGTTGTTGGGGTCATGTGCTAGTCTTCCCAAGGTATAGGGCCCCACTAGCACAGGACCTGGCCCTTCGATGTTGTCCGGGCATGCGGTTCTATCTTGGAGTCATTAGTTACAAAAAAAAAAAGAAAAGAAGGATCATATCCTATTATTGAATTTGATTGCATGTTTAAATTTATGCATCTGTTGATTGCGAATGTCATGAAAAATACAAAAAAATCATCATGCGCATGTTATGTAGTTTAATTGTATCATCCATGCCGAGTCATTAATTGCATGTCATTTCTTACTTGTGTTAAGGTTTTCAGTATATCATTAATCCGTGGATCTATCTAAGGAGTGAGATGATTCTCCCTAGTTGTGTTAGACCTCGTACCATCCCATGTCCTTATTTCTGCTTGTTATTCTTTCTACATGGGTTGATCACTTTATCAATGATTAGAAAAATTACTAGAAAGCTCGAGTAGAATTCCCTGAGGCAATAAAATTGTTCACATAAAATGAGTCATGATTAATATAAGATCTGAGGTGTTCTGTTTGTGTATGTCTAAGTCTCGTATCTTTCCTATTTCCTACCTAAATTTCCATATAACAATAGGCTCTAATACCAAAGGCAAATATGACAGTTATGTAATGAGCACCCTTACCCATGAATTTCTTCTCGCTCTGACACCAAAATCGGTGGGGTCGAACACCTATGTAATGGCCACAAACGCTTTGATATTGTCGGGAAATAAACTTTTTATTATAATCATAATTACATAAAAAGGGATTACATGTATATATATATATATATATATGCGCAAATCCTTAAACCTCTTAATATGAAATGACTACTTTACCCTTTTAATATATTTCATAATACTCTCCCTTAAGTTGAGATGTAGATATTGGAAATCCCAACTTGATATACAAAGGGAACTCACTCTACTTCCCCTTAAAGATTTAGTAGAGATATTCGCAAGTTGATCATTTGTCCTTGTATGTTGAAGGACAATATCCCCTTATTGAACTTTTTCTCGTATAAAATGACAATGAACCTCAATGTGCTTAGTTTGCCCATGGAAGACACGATTATTTGTAATATGAATAGTTGATTGATTATCGCATTTTAATATCGATGGATCTAATGTTGATATCCCAACTTTTGATAATAATATCCTCAACTAAAGTAATTCACCTGTCACATGTGCCATAGCTCTATATTCTGCTTCAACACTTGATCGAGAAACTACATTTTGTTTCTTGCTCTTCTCCAAGAAACACGCAATAGCTTGATGTAGATCTCCTACTAGTAGGACATCTAGCCCAATATGCATCACAAAAGTATATAGTGCTTAGATGTCCATAATTCTTGTAAAAGTAGTCATTTACCCAATGTTCTCTTTAAGTACTTGATAATCCGAATACAACATCCTAATGAGTAGTACGTGGAGAGCTCATAAACTGACTTACTACACTGACAACAAAAAATATATCAGGTCTTGTGATGGTAAGATAGTTCAACATACCTACTAATCTCCTATACTTCACTAGGTCATGTAATAATTCTCCATCTTCTGCATTAAGTTTCACATTATGTTCCATAGGAGTATCAATCGGCTTTGCTTCAAGATATCCAATTTGAAGCAAGAATGTCAAGTACATATTTTCGTTATGATAAGTTGATACCGACACGTGAATAGGCAACCTCAATGTCAAGAAAATATCACAAATGTCCTAGATTCTTGGTACCAAATTCTGTATGTAGAAACTGTTTAAGTCATTGAATACCATCGAAATCACTACTAGTAATAATACACTACCAAAATGATAGAACAACTGATGATACATAACTGAAGATTGAATGATCTACTTGATATCGCTTTAATCCAAACTTGATGATAGCATCATCGAACCTACTAAAGCACGCACGAGGAGATTGCTTAAATTTATACAAAGCCTTGACATACCAAATTCTCTCCATGAGCAACAAAAGTAGGTGGTTATTCCATGTATACTTCCTCAGCCAAATCACCATGTAAGAAAAGTATTTTGGACATCTAACTAATGAAGAAACCAGCGAAAGTGTGTTGCAACGGAAATAAAGACATGAACATTTGAGATTTTGCCACAGGTGAGAAAGTGTCATCATAATTAGCACCATACGTCTGAGTATATTCATTTGTAATCAATCGAGCCTTTAATCAATCAAGAGTACCATCATGATGAATCTTAATAGTAAACACCCAATGACAACCAATAGGTTGCTTCTCGGCAGGTAAAGAAGTGAGTTGCCAAGTATGGTTCTTGATGAGTGCATTTTGCCGCCATCCAAGGTGACCAAGAGCTTTAGCAACATTACGAGGCATAAATATAAAGGACAATAATGAGACAAATGTAGAGAACATAGGAGATAAATGATCATATGATAAAAAGGCAAAAATACGATGACAAGTACAAAAACAGTCAGAGAGACCAGAATAAGGAGCATAACAATCCACATAATAACCAACACAAGAGCGGCTACCTTTTCGAGTAGTAATAGTTGGATTAGGATCAGAGGATGGTACGATAATTTGTGAGGGAATGGATGAATCATGTGTTGGTTATGTAGTGGGAGTTGCACCATTCTAATGATAGGTGCGATTAGTATACTGAAATTCTGTTGGCGGTGTTAAAATAAGTGAAAGTTGAGGAATCATCTGTAAAACACACTTGCCACCATCAGGAGTGTAGAGATCATCTTAGCATCATAAAGTGGTTGGTCCTAAAAAAATGTCACATTCGCCGACACAAACACACGACAACGATTAGGATTATAACATTTATAGCCTTTCTAAGTTTGAGAATATCCAACAAAGACACATTTCTCGGTATAAGGATCAACTTATTAAGACATGAAGTAAGATAATATATAAAACAAACACAATGAAAGACATGTAGGTAATGAAAAGGGGGAACAATTTGGGTGTAAAGTAGAGAACAGTATCTCCCCTTCAAGAATAGAAGTGGGAAATCGATTAATCAAGCAGCATGTAATAAACATAGCATGGCCCCAAAAAGTTTTAGGTAGATGTGTGTGAAACATCAGGCAACGAGCAATATTAAGAAGGTGGCGATTTTCTTGCTCAACGACACCATTTTGTTGTTGAGTGTATAAAAATGAAGTCTGATGAATAATACCAAGAGAATTATAAAAAAGTTGAAAGCCAAAAGTGGTAGCAAGGTACTTTTTGGCATTATTTAATCATAGAATTTTGAGAGAAACATGATACCATTCAACACTTTAAAATAAAATAATCGAAAGCAATGAGAAATCTTAGTACAATATTTTGTTAAGAACAATCAAGTTATTTGAGAAAAATTATCAACAAATGTAACAAAATATCTTAAACTAGATATATCAAAAAAATGACACGAACCCTATACATATGAGTGAACTAACTCAAATGGATTAGTTACATGGCTCTGAATGCGAGAAGGAAAAGAGACCCGATGGTGTTTACTAAACTGACAAGCTTCACACTCAAAGGAACTCACGAACTTAGACTTGGGAAATAAACGTTGAAGAATGTTTGGTGGCGGATGACCAGCACGACAATGCATCCGATACACATCAGAGGATGAGCACTTCATAGATGCGGCGACTAGCACTTTTTATTAATGTAGTACAACCCATCTTATTCATGTCGTCCACTAATCATCTATCCAATCCTCAAATCTTGAAAGACACAACGAGAGAAGGAAAATGTCAATGAACAATTTAGCTCTTTAGTGAATAACTAACATAAATTAAATTATATGGAGATTTTGAGTTGAAGAACATATGATAAAAAAATAGAGGGACTCAAATGAGCAACTCAAAGTACCAGTAACTTGAGATTGTGATCTATCAGCTAATGTAATGGAATTTGATATCCCAAGAGGTGTGGAGTGAAAGGAATATAATAACTCAAGAGTCGGATATAATGAGTAGCTCTAGAGTCTATAACCCATGAGTCGGATATTACAAAAAGCAAATATGATGAACTACCATTTGAGATTTGTGTCGGAGTTAGTAGGAGTTAAAGAGCCGGTCACTTGTTGGGAGCAAACCAATGCATCATACTCGGCCCTTGTCATTGTTATGGAGTCTCTTAGATTTCTTAAACTAGTAGAAACAGGTGGAGTCTATGAGGAAGTCTCGTTTGGAAGGAATATCAAAAGATAATATTTATTTCTCAATAATGAAGTGCCAATTACAATATCCATAAGCGCCTATTTATAAGGTGAATAACAAAATTAAATGAAAAAATTGATAAAAAGTAAAAATTATCAAATAGAACTAGAAATATGTAAAACACATGAAATCTGTGATATCCCAAATATTAAGGAAATGCCTGAAGCAAATATTGTAATCCTGAAAATCACGTAATCCATTTTGATTTGTGGGTCCGCCCACTCATATGACGCTCCAATGTTTCCATAAAAACACGTGCTTGTTGTTCTATATCAATCTCCTCCACTTTAAAAGAACTCGATCTCGAGTTATGGTTAGGATAAAGATGATTATTTGGAGGATGAGACTTAAATAGGTTTGCTACATTAAATGTCGAAGAGATATGAAGATCACTAGGAAGATCAATACCATAGGTATTGTCGTTGATCTTTTTGATAATTCGGCAAGGACCAATCTTCTTGCTCTTCAGCTTATTATATGCACCAATGGGAAATCTCTCCTTGCATATAAAGACCATGACTTCATCGCCTACTTCAAAATTTTTGGAACGATGTCGCTTGTCTAGTTTTTTAGTAGTTTGCGGAACACGAGCAATTTCGTCCAAGGGATGAAAGATAATTTTCGTCCTATCCCACACAAATGAATAAACATTCTCATGCGCTCGGTGAGTAATGTCAACATCATATTGCCACGGCCGTCCCAACAAGACATGGCATGCATCCATCTCAACAACATCACAGATTATCATATCTTCATATATTTTTCAAATAGAAATTGGCAAACGACAAATCTGAGTTACCTTTGATTCCGGTCCCTAACGAATCCAACCAATTGTATAAGGTGAGGGATGAGCTGCAGTCTTTAGTTGGAGATGATTGACAAGTGCCTGTGATACGATATTCTCACTATCGATGATGACATTGCAAACATTTCCACTAATAGTACAACGTGTGAAAAATGTTAATTCGTTGCGAATCTTCCTTCTGTGGGGCTAATAGTAGTCGTCCAACTACATAATTAACATGTTCTTCTTTTTCTTTAGAATTCTCAACATAGTCTTGACGTCTTTGTCAGAGATTCACCCTTTGCTCCATAGCTACTTTAGAAACTTGAGCGACATGATTACGCTCAGCTGGAAGATCACTAGGGTTAGGGTTAAGGTTTGCAGACAATGGTTGGATGGCGGCAAGTAAGTCTTGCATTGTTTTGTTGGTGGTTTTGCAGAGCTTGTCGAGTTTCCTCGACAAACTGGGTAAATATCTCATGTGTAACAAGCTCATGGCCCTCAACTACGGAGGTGTTTTGATTCACTTTTTGAAACATCGTCATAGGGAGAAACCTTGTTTTGATACTAAATGACGCAGAGGAAGTAACGCTTGGAAGGAATTCCAAAATATAATGTTTATTTGTCAATAAGGAAGTGCTGATTACAATATACATAGGCGCCTATTTATAAGGCGAATAACAAAATTAAAGGAAAGATAATGATAAAAAAGGGAAAATTATCAAATACAACTAGAAAAATCTACAAAACGTGTATGAAATCTACAACATCTTGAAAATTAAAGAAACACGTGAATTAAATATTGTAATCCCTAAGATCACGCATTCCTCTTTGATTTGTGGGTCCGTCCGCTTATATGACGTTCCGATGTTTTCATAAAAGCATGTGCTTATTGTTCTACATTAAAGGATAAGTCAAAGCCTCCTAAAGATTCTTTTGGGTAGATGATGGTCTCAAACCCTTTAGAATCCTTTTTTAGAAAGTTAACAGTTCAACACTTTACTTCGAAATAAGATGCTTCACTATTGATGACATACCTTGTGTTAAATGGTCAGACCGGCTTCAAGAATTTCATGCGTGGCTTATTACACGGAAACTTACCAGAGATAGTAATTATGACATTCTTTTGGAGTTTGTTTCCAAATTCACAAGCACCTTGAAAAATTGGTGGCATGCTGTCGCTGAAGTCGATCAAGTTAAATTCATGGTATTTACCAATTTCAGAGACAACATTCATGCCATGCATTTATTTTTTTTTGTTGCAATCCTACATATCTTTTTGAACTCTAATGACGAGAGTTCTTTAAAAGAAAATATTGTTCTCTTTGGCAAAAAGACCTCAATCATCATTTTCTAGAAATGAACAAACTCTTTTATGCTTTGGGAGGTGACTTAAATCTCAAATATGTGTTTTTAAACTCCATACCCAAAGAGTTTAGTCAGACAATTGAAAAATCTCTCATCTATAAAAAGGTGAAGATCACATATGCTATTATTAGTCAGCTCCAGCAAGAAATTCATATTGGCCTTGAAGAGTATAGGAAATAGGCTTTCTAAGGATTTTTAAAAGAAAACCGTGACTTGGACAAAATATGTTCCAAAGGTTACTTAATGAGTAAGTGTGGATGGGGCAAGCATTATGATTGTGAAGATTGCACATTCAAGAAGAAGAAAAGGTGTTTCAAAAAGTATTACCTCTGTGAAGAAAAGTTCAAGTTCTAACAAACCAAAAAGAAGACAAGATTTTCTGCAAAAATGACGGAAATTTCCAGGCCCTCCTGGCAAAGGAAGGAAAACGTCCAAACGTTGTTTCATTTGTAACTATAAAGGGCGTTTTGAAAAAATTTCCCACATGCGAAGAAGAACAATATCAATATTATCCAGCAAGTGGAACAACAAACTAGAATTTCCCTCCAAGATGATGACATTGAATCATTATTCTCTATTGAAGATGATCCATCCGATGACACACTTTGTTTCATCCCCATACATTCTCTCAAACAGTGAAGGCGACAAAGTTTTTTTTTTTACTTTAGCTCCCAGATCTTGTCTCAAGATGAGTGTTACCTTCTTATTATTTCCCTGTACATATCTTTTTGTCAAAATACTCCAAACCTTTCTCATTCATAGCCATGATTGACACTGGAGCTCATGCTTCACTTCTAGATCGAAAAATTCTCCTTGAAGAAGATTGGACACCTTATGTTCGATATTTCACTTCCGCATCTGGAGACACCTTTTCAGCCTCAATTCGCTCAAAACCCATATGCATTCAATTCTTTTACTGTGTTCCATTACTACAAATATCCTTGAATGTCCCTACCCAAATAAATGTGATATCTTATCTCAATTTCCAAAACTTAGAATTATCAGTGAAAAATGCCTCAAGTTCAAAGACATTTTTCAAGAATTTACTAGTATTTAAAGGTTTATTTTTTCTATCGAAATGACTGTCCTTGATCATATTATACAAACTCTTTTGAGCTTTTGTGTAAATAGTCATTATGAGTTTCTTCAGAAATGTCCACATTCTCTTTGGCAAAAAGCTCCTATTCAAACAAAATGAAGACATTAATCAAACCTAAGCTTGTCATTCAGGAATGAATCATAAACATCTTATTCTAGCTCATAGGGAGTGTCATGATATCTTAACATAGGGACTTATTGAACCAATTGATTCTTAGTAGGCTTGCGAAGCCTTTTATATTAACAAACGAGCAGAGTTGCGCCTAATAATTAATTACCAATCTCTTAACATCTTTCTCAGAGATGACAAATGCCCATTGCCATCTAGAAAAGCTCTTGTTCTAGCCTATCTAAAGCAAAGATCTATTCCAAATTTAATCTTAAGACATGATTCTGGCAACTTGGAATTCATCCAAATGACAGATCCAAAACCGGATTTTGCATTCCTAACCAGCATTTCCAATGGCAAGTTCTTCCTTTTGGACTTAAGACAGCTCCATCTTTTTTCTAAAAGGCTATGTGTTAGATTTTTAGTCCAATCATGGACAATGCTACGATCTATATTGATGATATTTTGCTCCACAGTCTTGATGAGCAATCACATGCTAAGCTCCTTCAGCAGTTTGCGAAGATTGTCCAAGACAATGAGATTATGTCATCTCATAAGAAAATGATTATTGCTCAGTCAAAAATTGAATTTCTTGGTATGCAGCTTAACCAAGGAACATATCACATTGGTCAACATATTGCCAAGGTATTACTCGAGTTTCTTGAAAAGGAGATGATAGAAAAGCAAGTTCAACAATTTCTTGGGATAATTAATTATTTCCGAAATTTTATTCCGAATATTGCTAAGTTCCTAACTCCATTGTCACGAATGCTCAAGAAAGATTCACCTATATGGGTAAAGAATAGACTGATTCAGTCGCCAAACTCAAGGAGCTTACACAAGATATTTCTCCTTTTCAGATTCTTTTTATGAGGAAAATGATTCTTCAGACAGATAGTAATGATGAATATTGGACAGCCATTCTCTTTGAAGAAATTAATGGTAAGCGAGACATTTGTGCTTACAAGAGTGGTAAGTTCTCTCCAGTTGAAATCCATTACCACTTAACCTTAAAAGAAATATTGGTTGTCAAAAGTGGAAAAAAAATGAGTTTTATTTAATTGACCATCATTTTCTCGTGGAACTAGATATGGCACTTTCCCTCAGATGATGAAATTTAAGTAGAAGTAGATTCTACAGCCATAATTTTTGTGACAGTCTGAATGGTTCTCAAAATATTCTTTTGAGACCAAACATGTTGTCGGGAAGAAAAATGTTCATGCAAATTTCTTGTCATGACGCAAAGTTATTAATGAAATCAATATGTATGTCAAGAGATCTCCTTGAGCATATGCATACAAGACTCAAGATATGTATGGAGGAAGTTAGCCAAGTTTGGAATATCCCCTAGAAGTCCAAGAAGCAATTCAGAAAAATGGGTTATTCGAAATGCTTCCAACTCTACTTCAGTTTTGTGAATATTTCTTCTTTGTTAATCATGGCGGATTTGAAGCCTCATGAACTCCATCATGAATATCCTTTTATTCATCCTCTCACATGGAATCAAGACGAAGATATCCATGAAAACCTCAAATAGTTATTTTGGTACCTATTCAATTCATATACCATAACCATTCAGTTCCCTACAGAAAAAATTTGCAAGGTTCTTAGGAAAACCCTTCGAAATCAGAATCATAGGTCTTACAAACTCCAGCACCTGTTTCTAATGCTCATTTGGTTCCAACCTCTCGTTGATTGGTGAGCTCTATTTCAGGTTGAAAATTGCAAGGAACGACCAGAACTAGAATGACACAATATCATTATTTTCCATTATCTTTGGATATTTAACTACCATTTTGGGGATTCCTCTTTCTCTCCAGCAAATGTTGGTACGAGTTCCTACAAGCCTTAGTTCCATTTACAATGGGCAAGGATATATCAGAGTTTTCCAGAAAACATTTCTACAGAACGTCTGTCTTATAAAGAACTTCAAAAGATCATGTGTCAAGAAAATCACATCATACCACCAGAAGCATGACATTTGCACTCAGATCTTCCATGGGATTCTATTATACCTAGAGAATCCATTTAAGAGGCAATAGATGTTTATCAAGCAAACCATCTAGAAGATCCATTCTCTTCACAAGCACAATGCCCCTCTTCGTATTTTCAAGACTCACAGGACCCATGGTCAGCATATAAATGAAGAATAAGAGAACCTTCACTCCTCACAAAAGAAGTTGAGGCCCTCATTCGAGACTTCAACAAACAAAAGGATGGCCCAACATTCTATTTTGGAGAATCTTTAGCCTAAGCAGAAGCATATCCCAAAGATGCTCAATCAAGCATAAATCTACAAGTGTATAGAAAGTCCGAATAATTGGCCTTAACCAACAATGCCATTAGATTTTGCAGGTGAGCCTCCCCCACAAGATTCTCCAACATACATGCTCCACTAGGAACACATTTTGAGAAACTCCACTGAAGTTGCCTCGAGGAATAATGACAATGCAGAAGACAACAACACTGATTCATCTATGGTTCTGATGACAACAATGATGAACCCATCAATAATGAATATTGAGACTAGACTTTACTTTAATTTGTGCTTTGTCAGTGTACTAGTGTGAGCTTTGAGTGCTTTGTACTAGTAAGCACTTTGTAGTACTATTTGATTAGAAAGTTGCTTAAGATGCTCTTGCATCTAGTATATATCCTAGCTTATATAAGGCCTATAAGGTATAGTTTTTGAATAAGAGTTTCCAAAGAGAAGTTTCTCTTGGACGAAAACCTATGACTTTCTGAATTCCCTCTATTTTTCTTCTTAGCTTGGTAAAAGCGTCAAGGAAATGCAACTTCCTTTTATACTATCATGAGTTCCGAAGGTCTTGATGGCATATTTTAAGTGATTTGATTTCTTGAAAGGCAGTCCTTATAGGCTTGAGTGTAGTACTTGTCATGTGAGATAGCATACCTAGAAACAAATCGCTTTTATATATGGTATAAGTAGTTGGTGTATGATGGAGCTCAGGATGAAGAGTGTAGCCATAAGTCTATATATGTCCAATCCTTTGACAATGATGACAATAGCGAGAGCCACGACCACCAGTACCTCTATCATGGCCTCCACAACCCCCACATTGAACAGAATTGCATCCATGACCTCGGTAACTACAACCGTGAGCTCCATGTGCACTAGATCCATAAGAAATCATAGCACTTGTCTCCAAACGAGTAGTGGTGATCTTTTTAATAGGGGTTGAATGAAGGGCTCGCAAGAAAACCTCATCCATGGTAGGAAGGGAGCTTTAAGATGTGACCTGTTGGCGAATGAATGTATATTCAGGCCCCAATGCCTTGGCAAATAGTATTACGTGAAGATCCTCTTGGCACTTGACTAGAACAGTTGGATCATCTGAAGCTGGAAGCTAAGTATCAAGTTGTTGACAAAATGTCGTGAAACTTGCATAGAACTCAGTTAAAGACTGTTCTTCACGTTGTAGATCAAATAGTGCTTCCATGTATCACACACCTGTATTATATTATTTTGTCCAGAATAAAGTAATGCACACTTTTCCCAAAGAGCCCGTTGCAGAGGGAGCGACCGAGAGGGCAAAGGTCTTTGAGAATTTAGAAATATGGGTCTTCAATGGGTGTCAGCTTCGGATGCCATGTAGGGTGGGTAAGCCGTGAGAAGAGAAGAGAAAAGTGCATGAGGTCATCCGGCGACATCGAAACATCGATCAAGGAGTTGTAGAAATTACAGGGATCGTCTATGTCATTAGTGTCGCCTAGGAATCCCCCGATTTGGCGACGCAACAGTATCCTCTGACAACTAGGGTAAAAGCGGCTTTGATACCATGTCAGGAGATAAACTTTTTATGATAATCATAATTACCCAAAAAGGGATTACATGAATATATATATGAGCAAATCCTTAAACCTCTAAATATGAAATGACTATTTTATCCTTATAATATATTTCCTAACAAGTATTAATTCAAATTACTCCACAGTTAAAGTTAATCCATTCTCATTTGATTTACGTAGTGGAATAGTTCTGATCAAATTGACTTGAGGCCAAACACATAAAAGATCAGAACACCTGAATACATATACGTGGCCATACTTCTTATTCATATAAAACGGAAGAGGTACATATGGACAATAGGAAGAGCTAGGGATGAGGATACTCTATTGTCACGTCTTGAACCTCAAGAGCGCGCACATTCCTCAGTGGTCGACTAAATTGCAACGTTCCCAGTATGCGTTGTTGACCCAATCGATTTTGCACATGGGAAGCAAATTAAACAATCCCATAACAATCAAACATGTGATAGAAAAGCAAGACAACCAATTTACACAAATTATATTTTATAAATAACACCGGGTTTAAATACACAAAAGACTAAACCAAAAATAATTTACAAAACTATATAAACTTTGAGATCTACAGCCATGGGCTCTAGGTTCATCCAAAGGTGTGCTTCAAAAATCATCACCTATGGTACCTCTTATCGCATGGGACATACCTCCAACTAGGGACTGGCAAAATAATCTTCAGTTGAGACAACGTCTCAATGAGTCTACCCCTCAAGCCTTGATTAAGAATGAATTCACCTAGAGGTAGCCTAACACACATCAAACAATCCTTACCTCGTCTTAGCACCTCCCCGCACATCAGTACATCTCATAAACATATAAAGATAGCAAACATCTCTAACAATTGGAACACTGCACCTCAATCATCAAACACTAACAAAGGTCCCGATTATAAGGCCAAATTGTTATGACACGTCTCATTCTATGTCACACAATTTCGTCACATAATAAGGCGCGACAAATCAATGGTTTAATTCACAATCAAGCTGAGTTCCGATGTTTCTTGACCTGCGTAAACACGTCTCAAGTCCTCACCACAATTTGCATAGTAGTTCATGCTTCAGGTGTGCGACTCGCCACAACTCGCGTAGAAGTTCACGCCTCAAGTGTGCAACAATTGGCCTTATCAAGCTCAACTAAACCCCGTGTAAACACGCCTTAAGGTAGCCCGCATAGAAATTCATGCCTCAAGCTTATCTCTTTACCACAACAATAGTCATCACTTAATCACATATCATCACTTATAACACTATCCAACAAGCACGACATCAAGAATAATCACAAAATCAATATCAATCCCAATCAACAGAAACATGGCCACTTGTGCGTCTCCAAGTTTAAATACAGAAACTCAATCAAACTTGTTCAAAAAACTCTCAAATTTTAATACATTTAAACAAAGACACCTTGACCCAAATCCTTCTAGATTGAGAGTAGTAAATCGATCAAATTGTTACAAAATATGTGTCCATTTTCAGGAGTCATATCTTTCAAAAACAGCTTGGTTCGAGATCCAAAACTTGTCTGTTTGCTCTGAAATTTGACTATGTTAAATTAGAAGATTTAATAAACAACTTTTGTGAAGGAACTCTTTTGAAATTATAACCCTAAGAGTTGATAAAAAAATTCATTGAACACTAAAAGATCACAAGTTCCAGCAAAAATAGGGGTTTTGTTTTATTCCAAACGAACCTAAAATATTATCCTTTTAAATCCATAAAATCTTGGATAAAATATATGTTATAGCTAAAGATGTCTAAAATATTTCTCAAGAAGGAATCGATCTCAAAATCCTAGTGAATCTCATTCCACAAAATTGGCAAACGACAAGGGTCTAGAAAATAGATTCAAGAGAAAACCATTGAACTATAGTAAATCAGCTTCACTAGTGTGAAGCCAACCAAACACTAAGATTAGGAAATAAACTCACCAATTTAGTGAATAAATCGGTTCCCAACGATGGTTGCGCAAAGGCAAATGTTGGGGCACGGCTGGCTAAGCTTGGGCTGACTAGTCCAGCGGTAGAGTTTGAGTAGCAAGGGAGTGGGTGTGAGCAACAGATGGAGGGAAGAAAATGAGGAAGAAGAAGGAGTTGTCTTGTCTTGAGGGGGGAGCTACGCCTGGGAGGATGGGAAAGGGGAAAGACAATTTGCCCAGCAAGGTTTTCTTGTGGCCAATGGTGGTCTTCAACAAATATCTCATGCACTCAATTGCAATGCCATAAAGTTTTCTACCTCTAAAGTCAATGGGTCATCCAGTGGCTAATTTCTTCTCATTTCTTCACAAAATAAAGTCTTTTTGGAGGTCAAATAAATCCCTTGACCAGCCCTGAATTTCCACTATTTTCCACCTATTAATTTAATTTAGTAGCCCAAAAATCCAACTAAAGATGCCCCTCCGAATTTCCTGATTCAAATTTGGCGAATTTGAACATTTCCGCAAAATTCTTAGCTCAATGTAATTTTCCCAAAAGACGAGACAATGTCCTAAAAATAAATCGTGACATGCTCAAACGTTCGATTCCCAAATTCGAGTTCAATTTCACGATTAAAATCAACCGAACACAATTTTAGTACAATCCAACTTATCTGGCAACTTTTGGGGATTTTATTGCGATCATATCCCTTAACGGCTTCACTTGATAGGTTAGTTAACTCGAGAGTAATTAGCTCTGAGAAAAAGGACGATAAGTGCGTCGGTGAAAAACCCATTTCATTTTATCGAGACGGGTTTGAAAATCAGGATGTCACATCTATTCTCTCTACCTATACATGTACATCTACTCTTTGCTTGGGGTTGTCGCTGGTTTGTAGCCCTACTTTAATAAGTCAAGAGACTGAACAAAAAGTGTCTATCAAAAAGTATGTATCATGTTCGAGGGATTAGGTCAGGCGTCCCCGTCTAAGTCGCCACCACCGATCTCGATGTCCATGGGAGGAGGGAGAAGACCTATTCATCTCGTACCATATCTAGCATAGAGGGCAAATGAACGATAGCTAATGTGACCCATGAATAGCCTTGTGTTGACCGTTAGGATGTTCTTAACACAAAGGAACACCTCTCCCGAAAACAAAGGCAACATGAACTCCACGAAGTTGTACCGAAACTCTAAGGGGCGAGTTTAGGATTGAAGGAATACCTATCTATCTAAAAAAGATTTACTTCATAGAGAGTAAGCTAAAATTTTAGCAAATAATGTATTCTAATGCACATAGTTCATGAATGAATTATAGTTTCACATTCACCACACACATTTGTATGATGACACAATCACCTCATATCAATCAAACCTGTCAAGCAGATTCAATCATGCACATGCCAACACAAATATCTTTATCTAGTCTATTTGGTATCGAAAGCTTCAATTCATCACGAGAAGGCTTTCGGGCCCAGTCCAGACATATTCACTTTGAGGGCATTAGGAAATTGCACTCTCAGGCATCTCATCCAAGGTTGTCATGCTCGATCTCTTATAGTCCCAACCCCATTCATTCGAGGCATCCATATTACAAGGAGCCTATAATGTCTATGTTTGACATCTAGAGCGTGTCCCAACATGTCAGAAGAGGCTTTTGAGCCCTATCTAGGCATCTTCACTTCAAATGGATATGAGAAATCCAGCTCAGGCATCTCATTCAGGAAGTATTGGCAACCAACTCTAGTCCCAACCCATCATCATTCGAGACATCTCTATTTCATAGGGGAATCAAGTATATCACATACCACAAACATCTCATTCCAATAGATAGCAAGAACAACCATTCAGTCTCATTATGCATGTCTAATACCATGCATAATTTAGCTAAACAAAGGACCATGTAATCCTAAGATTTTCAAATCTAGTATTGATTCAATCTTTTTATTATTATTTACCTCTTCTCCTCACCTCATCTTGTGAGATAAATGAACTATTTGTTATAAATATCAAGATAATGATACATCAACACGCGAGTTCTTTTTATGAGGTACAAACGGGAGAATTTATCCTGGAAGCAAAATAACTACTAGAACTATGCGAAACCATCACAAGAGTTTATACAAAGAGCAGCCAAACCCTTATGTGTTGTATCCATAATCTCGAGGTCGTTTATAGCTCGATACAATCGAATTCAATCTTATTGTTCACATTAAGTATAAATTCTTAACAAGCACCCATCGCGCGTCCATGACCATTGTCATTTACAATGGATGATTCATCCGGAATGTTCAGATCCGAGGATGTCACAAAGCCTTTCTTCCTTTCTTCTCCACACTATTCAATCTTCTAGTGACGGTGATATTACTCCGAAAGTGGTGGTCTTTCTGACGATTGAGTATGTCACCCATCGATGACAATAATTGCGAGAGAGACTGATTTCTAGCTCCTAGAGAGAGTAAGATGAAAGCTCCCGCATGACAAAATTCTTGAGTTAGAAAACTCCTTTCTATTCCCCAAATCGAATTGGATGGATGACGGGACAATGTATCCCCTTCAAAAGGAAATGAGGATTCGAGGTCGAAATTGAAAAACACGACATCGGTCCACGGCACAAGTCTGACATAAACCTATAAAACTAATACAAAGGTCGGAGGAAATTCATTTTCTTTTTGGGTCAGAGTATAACTCTCGCAATTTGACCTCGATTCATCTTTATCTAATTCTCACTTTTCACCTCTCATCTCAAAGGTTATTCACGACTTCCATATATTGATGACCATAAAAAGGATCGGGTTTTATATTGATATGACCAACGATACATGTATCTTACTGATAGAGATAAGTAACTAGCAAGCCGGTGACAAGACAACGTAGACATCTGTGGCTTTGGAATGAAAACCGGCACATCGTGCATGGTGTTGAACGCATTGCCAAAGTTCAAGACGGGAATGAACAACGACCACACGTGCCGAACAATGACCAATGCGCCATCTCATGTCCGTTGCATTGCCTGTTCACGTACGCAAAGTTCTTCAAATCAGTCAACATTAATGCCTCTTGGTATGTTATCCCGGCAACAGTCATTGACAAATAAATTTCATGCTCATCGACGTTTGCTAATTGATCCTGCCTCAATCACATTTTCACAAGATGATCCAGCGATTCCAAGCAATGGCGTTCGAGGTACGTACACACGTCTCCCAATTTATGTGTTCATGTGATGATATTGCCGTTAATTACTTGTTAATTCTATGTAAACGAGATTATATTTATTGGCAATTCCTAGGGAGTTTCATAATCTTCAACGATTCCTTTTAATACAAAAGAAAATGCCATTGTATTAAGCACACGAAATTCATCCATTCACTATGGCTACGTTCCACCATTATTTTAGAAAGAAAAAAAAAATCTCCCCACCGAGTTTACGAAAAACATAAAACATACGAATTTACAATGAGAAATATTATGCCATTGTATTCGAATGCCATGCACGTAAATTTATAAATTGAAACACAAAAAAGCTGGTTTTTTAAATTCAAAATCGTGTTCAAACCTCATAAGTTACCCAAACCTAGGATTGTGAAGGATCATAAGGATCGAGGCGCTACTAGCTGGTGACCCTAATATCTAAAATTTGAAATGTTGTAGCCATAAAACACCTCGCTAATCTTTTGAACCAATTAAATTTATGACTCCTGTGTAGGTGGCCCGAATTTTTTTAGCAATTTATGTCTTGGCCCTTGTCAAGCAAAGTCATTGGCACACGATGAGTGGAAAACAAATTGGTATGTGTTATCTAGTGCAGATAATAACTCTTAGGGTTCGCATAATTCAATTTCTAACTAGAAATTGATTTTTGGAATCAAAATAGATTTTTCTATTTTTATTCCAAAATGAGTTTTTAAGGAAAAAAATATGTTTGATAAGGACAAACAAAAACAGAAATTCGTTTGATTACGAAAAAAAATTTATATTTCTTAAAATAGTATTTTCCTTTTGGACAGTGATGGTGACCAGCCGTTCGGCGACGGCGGTAGTGGTGATCGGCTAGATGGTGGTGGTGGTGACCAACAATCAGTGGGTCGCGATGGTGTTGGTGGTGATCGATCAGCTGTCAACTGATTATGATAATAGTGATCGGCCAGTTGTTATGGTGACCAATGAAGGTGCTCGGACAGCAACTAGATTTTGACAAAGTGCTGTTGGAAAGTAGATGCAAGACTCAAGTAACAACTTTTGATATATTATGAGATTAGAATGAAATTGAAGCTAGATCAAAAGTTGGATTTTTTTTCTAGGCAAAAACAAAAATTGAGGATATAATTGATTCTTGATTTAATGTTGAGTGTTTTTATAAGACAAAAAAAATGATGAAATTTGGATCATATCTTAGAGTTTTGTACGAGACAGAGAAAATTTCAGGATAAAATTGAAAAGTGACATAAAATTGGAGGTATTTCATAACATAAAAAGATAAAAATTACGACAAAAATTAAAATTAAAGGCATTTGTAAAGATTATAGGGCCATCTTCTACTTCATTCACAAGATACAAATTAGGAGACGTGGCTTGCGTACGTTCCTGTAGATATGCATGGGCTTGTGATGGGGATAGATTGACTGGCCACGGCTGAAAAATCGTTAGCTGATTCCCGAGAAATGTCTCCCCGCCAGTTTCCTCGACCTCTCTCTCCAGAAATATCTTCCCCCATCTTGGAGCGTCCCAAGGTCACCCACCAATAGAAGCTCGACAGCGCATTCGCCCCACGGCCAAAGACTCTCCAACGCAGGACAGGTGGCGGCACCACCGTGCATCTCGCGGTTGTGCATCTTCAGGATTATGGACCATCCGTGCCGTCAGGCTACGGACCGAAACCCTCGTTAATTTATTTAACATGATTTTTAAAATTTAAATTTATTATTGTTAAGAAATTACTCGTATCATTATCTAGATTGAGCACAATCAATCGCTCAACTTAAAAATCGCCCAGACCGAACCCGTTCTTTAGGGTTTTAAATCAAACCAAACCACTTGAATTGAAATTAACACAAATTCAATTTTCCTTTTTTCTGAGTTCTCTTTATCTCACTATCCCTCTTGATTCTTTCATTGTGCATTACTTCTTCGCTTATCAAGAGTCGAGATTTTGCTGCTTTACATAAGTTTACGCCGATACTCTCTCTCTCTCTCTCTCTCTCTCTCTCTCTCTCTCTCTGTTCCTCCCTGGTCCCATTGGACCGAATGGAAAGGCCAGTCTAGTCCAGTCCTAAAATAAGCTTGTCCGGTCCCCGATTTTCCAATCATTCCTAATCAATTATTTTAAAATTTAAAAAATAAAATGGAAAAAAATGCTGCATTTTTGCTGCACGATTCTTATAGAGTGGCCTCAGAGTTAGTATGAGGAAAAATTTCCCTCACGTTTATACTAAATTAATCTTCATATGACTATTAGAAATTGGATCCATTTTATCATATTTATGTGAGATTAATTTTATGTGGCAATAAAATCTCAAATTGCGCTGGTGATCTCTAGCAGCAAAAACGTAAAAGCGGCGTCGGTCCCAGCAGAGCATTAATGCCGTTTCGACCAACGCGGGCACGGTTTCTGATCCCGCGTGTGGCCTCCAGATGGCTCCGCTCGGACACGTGGCGCGCCCTTTTCGTCTCCTTCGGCACGTGGTGGGCACCGGGGTCACATGCTCCTCCGCTCTAAGGAAAAGACACGAGCAGAATTAAAATCTCTTTCCCCGTCAGATTAAACCGAAAAAAAGAAAAAGATTTCAAAAGGAAATTTATTCAGAGGGAACAGTTGGCTCCTCGTTGGGAATGACAAGATCTCCCCGGCCGCCACGTGGGGCTCCATCGGACGGTGTTGGGATCGGGTCAATCACGGGAGGGACGTGGCTGGGGTGGGGCTCAAATCAGGTGCCAGCGCCGACGAGGGACCGTCGGATCGCGTAGGCCAAGAGCTGCACCACGTGCCAACTGCGTCCGTGGCAACCGGCGCGAAAACCCTCGTCTGGCGTTACGGCGTGTCGTCACGTGATGCGGGTTGGTCGGGTCCGTGGGGGTGTGAAATCGGATCCAGGCGGGGCTCCCACGTGGACGGATCCGAAAACCAGATCCATCCGAATTTCTACGTGCAATCCTTAAGGGGAGGCACGAATACTAGGGATGGTTCTTCTTCTACACTCTAGGAGGCGGCAGTTAAGATTTTTTTAGGTTGCTTGTGTGCCGTGCTTAATAAAATTGGGTCGAATTGGGCATATTAATCGCTCAAATTTTGATCTTCCAGGCAATCTCCTACGATGCAGTATCAGATAATCTGCATGACGTCGTCGACTGCAAAGACATCTAAATGATCCGATTCAACAATTCTCAACTCGGCTTCACAAAAAGAAAATTGGAGCAACGAATTTGAACAAAACTAATATTTTTCGGAATGTGTCTTTAGGTAAGTTAGAGAAGAGGATAGTACAATTGTCGGTCGATGCCACCTAATCTACTATATGTCCTAAAGTCAAAATAACTTTGGAACACCATGTTATAGGCTTATCGTGTGTGATCCACATGATTTTATCGTTTTGAGACTTTCAAGGACGTGTGGTGCGAAATATTTGTATACACAAGTGTACTGTTAATTATAGTCCTCGGTTGTTTATCGTTTGTCAATATGCTCGGACCTTTGGTGCCAATGAGCCTTCACTGTCATGTCACAAGATTTTTAGTAGAATTTTCCGCGTTATGATCATATAATTCACGAAGCTTCGTTAATAAGTCATGGTTGTCATCATTAATAGTCTAGTCAAAGGACAAAGTGTCCCCAAGGGGGCGTCTTTCCCCGCATTCATATTTACCTAACGAAGTCATCACCACATTTTTCAGATACTTTATCGTATAGGATTGACTATAGAAATGCCCGAATTCCGAGGAACCATAATTAATCGACATGGAGGAAAGTGGAATCCACGAGATTAACTATTGCGAAAAAACTTATTGTTGAAACCATCATGACTAGAACATAATCCGTCTCTGAATTGGGTTGTCGAGGAAAGACATGAAAATGTTAAGAACGGAGGATCGACTTCAATATCTCAACATACTCGATCAGAAGTGTGCAAGCCGAGAGCTGAAGAAGATGTCGCATTAATCAAGCGTGAAAGCAATCAAGCTGGAGTTCAGAAGAAGTCAATCTAGAAGTCGTGGGGAAAGTGCCAAAAAAGTCTTAAATCTTTGTCACTTGTGCCAAATAAGTTATCAACCTTTTTTTATACCAAATGAGTTCTAAACCTTTGCAAGTTGTGTCTTATAAGTCATTCTCACCGAAAGAAGCACACGTGGCGTCGACGTGACTCGCCAAAGCACTGACGTGGCTCGCTAGCGACGATATGGCGCCAACTTTTTTTTTTCTTCTTATTCTTCTGGACGAGGCAACTTTTGGGGGCGGCGGAGTCCTTGCCGGCGATGGGCGAGGACGGTGGGGGTTGGGGAGGCCACCGCCGGCCTCGCTCGTCGCCGGCCTCGCTCGGATCTGGACGGGGCAGCCCCGCCTTTGCCAGATCTTGGTGGGGGCGGCCTCGCTTGGCCCTAGCCGGCTGCTGGCCGACCTCGCCAAGGGCCGGCGGGGGCCGGACGAGGCCACCCCCGCCCAGATCTAGACAGGACAGCCCCGCCCCTGCCCAGACAGGAGCAGATAGGGCCGCCCAGATCTGGGCAGGGGCGGACAAGGCCGCTCAGATTAGGGGTGTGCAACCGGACCGGGTAAACCCTATTCCTGGACCGGCCCACCTTGAAAACAGGGTCAGAAACAGGGTCCAATTTCAAATAGGGTCGGGTATAGGGTCCAAAAAGGAGGAACCGATTAAAATAGGGTCGGGTACAGGGTTCAGGTGTTGAACCTACCATGAACCTTGGTCCCTCTTTCTAAATAAACTTTATTTAATAAAAACTCTAATTTTAATCATAACTTTTGGATATATGTCTTTGGAACATGATTTTTTATTGATGTTTTTTTATACATTGATTTTAGTTTTTATTAGAGATTTTGTATCACATGGATTGACACGCCTGATTTCACTCTTAGATAATGGGTTATGTTGATTTGATTTTTGGAAAACTTATGCTTTGCACTATAAATTTATTAACCATTTTAAACATATAAAAAGTTTCATGTAATATTGTGGTAATGAGAAGAATATTAGGTGCATATTTGTTACCAATATATATGTAATGTTATGATTTTTGCTTTACCTTATGATTTTGTTTATAGTAATTTGCACTGTGGATCATTTTGTTTAATCAAAAAGTTTATTTATTTATTAATTACAAGTGATTGATGTTATAATATAAATTAGATGAATTATGTTGTTTTCTCGCATATTATTATAAAATTCGAAGTCGTATATGATAAGCAAAACATGTTCCAAAATAAATAGGGTTAACCCTGTTCCCGGATCGGAAAAACAGGGTGGGTGGTACAGGGTCCGATGTAAACAGGGTAGGGTACAGGGTCAAAAAAATGGGAACTGGTTATAACATGGTCAGGTACAGGGTCCAGGTCTGAAACCTACCCACCCTATTTTTGTTCACCCCTAGCTCAGATCTAAGCAAGGGCGGGGCAGCTCTACCCTCGCTTAGATTCGAGCGGCCTTGTCCGCCCCTGCCAGATCAAGGCGGCCCTGTCCGCCCCTATCTGGGCAGGGGCGGGGCTGTCCCGCCTAGATCTGGGTAGGGGTGGCCTCGCCTAGCCCACGCCGGCTGCTGGCTGGCCTCTCTAGGGGCCGGCGGGGGCCAGGGGAGGCCGCCCCCTCCCAGATCTAGGCGGGGCAGCCTCGCTCCTGCCCATATCTAGGTTGGGTGGGGCTGCCCCGCCCAGATCCGGGTGATGTCGGCCTCGTCCCGCCCTCGCCCATCGCTGGCGAGAGCTCCGCCACCCCAAAGGTTGCCCTGTCCAGAAGAATAAGAAGAAGAGAAAAAAACAGAAAAGTTGGCGTCACGTCATCGCTGGCGAGTTCCAGCGAGCCACGTCGGCACCACGTGTGCTTCCTCCAGTGGGAAGGACTTATATGACACAACTTGCAAAGGTTTAGGACTCATTTGACACCAAAAAAAAAGGTTGAGGACTTATTTGACACAAGTGACAAAGGTTTAAAGACTTTTTTAGTGCTAAGTGTTTAGAAGTCATTCTAGTGCTAAGTGTTCAGTCGAAGAAGTTTTAACTAAATAACAATAAATAAGAGAAGGTAGTTTGTTATGTTGAAATCAAGTGTTGTATATAATAAGAACGAATTGCATTAGTTGAGATAGAGAAGAAGAGATCAACTCAATATACTCTTGATACACATTGAGTCACATTTTCTTTCGATTGTATACAGAGAGTTGAGTAGTGCACAGAAGATCTTCAGTCTCTCTCTGCCTCTCTGATTTCTTCATCTTCATCTTCATCTGTCTCGCTTGTGTTCGTCTCCATCTCCGTCACTAGTTCAACTTCGCTTACTTTCACAGAAAAGACTACACGCATAAATCCTTATAGCTGCTCGAAATTGTCATGTCCAACGTGATTGTTACCATGTGGTCATGGTAATTATAGGAAAGAAATTGTAGAAATATGCACGCCACCCTTACGTAATTTAACTAAAAGTAAATGCGGATGTCTTCATGTATGTAACTATCACATCGAAAACCTGGTCGAAAGAGATGGGAACCGTGAAACACTCTGACAGACCCAAGGAGCTGGTGGTGGCCATTGCTCCTCCATACGTTCAAAAGTTCCTTTAAATTTAAGGAGAAAAATTTATGTACATATACACTTTATTAATGAAAAAATTGTGTGTCTCACTTCCCACGGTCGAACTCCCAAGCTCCCATTGGAGAAACATATGAACTATAGGTGCGTTTGGTCGGGCTTTGGGAAAACCCTTTGAGGTCCCAAAGCCCTTTAGGCAAATATTGAGGTGTTTGACAAGCAATTTCAAAAGGATTTGAGATGAAAGTTGGTTTTGGGAATACTGAAAATCCAAAACTACTTGAATAAGCTTTGGGCTTTCAGTATTTTTGGAATGCTGAAGCCCACTTTAATAAATTTTTGTTAATTACCCATTTTGCCCTCAAATTTTTTATCAAAAGTCCGCATTTGCCCCTGGACTGTTCATCTTCTTCATTTGTAGCCTTGTCCTCTGCCTTGTCCTCGCGGCTGAGGTTGCGTAACCTCAACCGAGCTACCTGGGTTGCTAGACGGAGCTGCTAGGACGGTTGGGCGACTGGGCGGCTTGATTGGGCTTCTGGACAAGGCTGCTGGAAAACAGAGTAGGATGGTGCCGATGAGCTGGACGTTCGGTTCGGAACAATCTGGGCCACACCAGAGACAAACGAGGATCTCCGTGGACAGTGCTTGGAACTAGAGAGGAGGCCGGTGGCAAGATTTTGGCCTTGGTTGACCTCGATTGCTCGAGCCAAGGTTGCGTGAGCAGGGGATTAGGGTTTAGGGTCTGGGAGAGTCGGACGGCATAGCGGCGTCCAAGGCGGCGATGGCAAGCTCTGGTGAGGCAGGCGAAGCTTCTGGGACAATTTCCCGGCCAAACGGCGTCAATGAACGCCACGGACGAATGGCTAGGGTTTCCTGGGAGCAACACACGCACAAGGGAGAGAGAGAAGCTAACGTGGCTTCCTTCATTTTGCCTTACTTTTTCTAGAAAAAATAAAAAAAAATTTGATTGAAAGCTCATTTAAAATTAAAGTTTTGCCAAATACTAATTCAACTCAAAGTCTAGTCTAAATGTATTTTTACCAAACACATTTTGCATTCTCTCAATGAGCTTTGGGCTTTCAGTATTCCCATTTCCCCAAAGCTCACTGCAAATGCTCAACCAAACGCACCCTATAACGAAATTAGGGAAAAAAAGCATATGATTTCAGTCCCGACTTAAAGGCACATAAGAGAAATCTTAGATATTAAAACACAAAAGAATATATCTTATGCATTGGTAGGTCGCGATTCATACGAGCAAGTACTTCATTTCAATAACATGATCGCGCATTATTGTTCACGTGTCCTAAATTTTGAACAAAAATCATCATCCCCTCTTGACCTAACTACTGAACCGAAAGCGCAGGGCAAATGAGTTGTCAAGACAAATCTTTTTCCCTTGAGCGATCTCCCCACGCGTCCATATCTTCTGATCCCGATGGGTGGCGACAAGAACGCTGCTCTCGCCCACTTATGCAAACCTCAGGCCTTCTTAAGCCTATATATAAGCCTCAAAGCATGCGCGCTCTTACACCCGACTTTCTCCTTTCTTTTTTCAGCCATGCAAGCTTCTACTTTTCTGCACTTGATCACCCCACCAACCCCGCACGGTTCTTCTCAAGTCTGGCCGCCCACCTGTAAATTGCTCGTCAACCCTTCCAAGGAGGCCCTCCCCAAGATCTTTAACCCACCGTCGGTGCCGCCGCACCCTCCGCTGATGCCGCCACTGCCAGCGACCACCCCTCAGCGGCGGCCACCGCTGACCCCGTCGAAACCGGACTACCCACAGAGCTTGAACCCGTTACAGAGGGTCGTGGCGTTGGCGCTAGACACGCTAGAGGCCTCCCTGTTGGTGCCCTTCGAGAGGCAGCATGAATTGGCGAAAACGGCGGACCCGGCGGTTCAGTTGTCCGGGAACTTTGCTCCGGTCCAAGAGTGTCCGGTTCAGCACAGCTTGGAAGTGGGGGGCCGGATACCCTCTTGCCTACGTGGCGCCTACGTGCGTAACGGCGCGAATCCCCTGTTCCCGCCATGCGGCGGCCACCATTTGTTTGACGGTGACGGCATGATCCATGCCGTCACGCTCAGCTCGGGGAACGGGGCCAGCTATAGCTGCAGGTATACCCGAACGAGCCGGCTCGAGCAGGAGGCTGCGCTCGGCCGGCCTGTGTTCCCGAAGCCAATTGGGGAGCTGCACGGCCACTCGGGCCTGGCACGGCTGGCGCTGTACGCTGCCCGCGCCGGGCTTGGCATCATCGACGGCTCAGCCGGTTCGGGGGTTGCCAACGCGGGGCTCGTGTACTTCAATGGCCGCCTGCTGGCCATGTCGGAGGATGACCACCCGTACCATGTGCGGATCGACGGCAGTGACGACCTCGAGACGGTCGGCCGGTTTGACTTCGGCGGCCAGCTCCGCTGCCCCATGGTAGCCCACCCCAAGGTGGACCCCGCCACGGGGGAGCTCCACGCGCTCAGCTATGACGTCGTCAAGCGTCCCTACTTGAAGTACTTCAAATTCGATAAGACAGGACAGAAAACATCGGACGTGGACATAACCCTCCAGCAGCCCACCATGATCCACGACTTTGCGATCACCGAGAACGACGTCATTATCCCGGACCACCAGGTGGTGTTCAGGCTGTCCGAGATGCTCCGGGGTGGGTCGCCGGTCCTCTACGACAAGAGAAAGATGTCGCGCTTCGGGATCATGCCGAGGGATGCCGTTGATGAGTCGGGCATCCGGTGGTACGATGTGCCCGGTTGCTTTTGCTTCCACCTGTGGAACGCGTGGGAAGAGAGGGACGGCGACGGAGACAAGGTCGTGACCATTATTGGGTCGTGTATGGACCCGCCCGACTCCATCTTCAATGAGCACATTGGCGAAGAAGAGCGGCCTCTGCGGAGCCAGCTCTCAGAGATCCGGATCAACACCAGGACAGGGCACTGCGTGAGGCGGGTCGTGGTGGCGGGGACGAACCTGGAGGTGGGTCAGGTGGCCAGGCATCTCCTGGGGAGGAGAACGAGGTACGTGTACTTGGCCATAGCAGAGCCGTGGCCCAGGTGCTGTGGGATGGCCAAGGTCGACCTGTCGACTGGTGAAGTGAGCAGATTCTTGTACGGACGGGGGAGATTCGGCGGCGAGCCGTGCTACGTGCCCGAGGAGGAGGGTCGTTGCGAGGCAGATGATGGAGGCGGGTACTTGATGAGCTTCGTGAGGGACGAGGAGAAGGGAACGTCGGAGCTGGTGATCGTGAGGGCTTCGGACATGGAGCAGGTGGCGACGGTGAGGCTGCCGGCGCGAGTGCCGTACGGGTTTCACGGCACGTTCATAAGGTCCGAGGATTTGATGGAGCAGGTGTGAGGTTCTTGATGTTCTCTTTGACTCTTCTCTTTCTTTATTTTATCTTCTTGTAAATATCGGTGCTCGCGAGGCAGGCAAAGTTTCTTCGCGAAGGTGACGCCGTGAGAATCCGTGCAGCCTAGCTTTCACGAGCCAAAGAAAAAGTCCCCCAAAGATTCTCCAATTCCTCCTTGTATATGGCCCTTGCAAATTGGCTTATCGTAAGTTTGTATTTACAAAAGTTTAGTCTGTGTAATCAAGATTGGTGTATTTACGAGGTGCTCCCTTAATGGCTTCTATCAATGAAGATTTAATGAAGTACAATGGCGCTTTTGCTGAAGCGGTGGTGACTCCAAACCCAATCGGCTACAGTGAAGTCACGGGACAGGATAATAAATGGATATAATGCCCAGAACGAAATATAGTATTCTTTCTTCTGCACAAGACAAAACTAATTGGAACTTATTTTGTACTAAAAGAATAAAGCAGCATGGAGAATAAAAGGCCAATGAAAGAGAATTAACCCTAATCTCTTCAAATAACCATGCTCATATACAAATAGATAAGAGAAATGCCCTTGAAGGGTTATAACTATTCACCAAAATAAATGAATAAGCAAATAAGCAATGAGCTTTTCTATACTCATAAAACATTATGATATGGTGTGCTCACCTCCATAGAAAGAGCAATGGGATATTTCACAATAAATCAGGCGGTATGATAGTAAGTATACATTACGCTCGTCCCATTTGAACATTTTCGCAATATGGAGCCCTCAGTTACGTGTGATAGACTCACAAACAAGTCCTCCATAAGATTTTGAAGAAACGTTTTGCTAAAATATCATGAAGAACTCTTTCGAACCCTTGAAGATGTCCTAGTTTTGATGTAGTTTCTATCTAACAAATGTTCCAAATCCCAAACACTGTTATATATAGGACATATGAAAACTCTCTTTGTAACACATTTTTAATTATATTTAAACTCGAGACATAGTTTAGTATTCTCCACATTGACTTAATATTTGTGGGTACTTCACAACCACTTCGCAACATCGCTTTGCAATGCTTTCTCAAATTAAGAATGTTCATTGCTTCAAGCTCCACCTCAAATTAATTAGAACAGTGTACCTTATTGAAACACTAACTCAACATCAACCTTTAGCTACTTTACGAGAACTTTGTGACTAAAGCTCTATTATGTATAATAGATTACGCAAAAACATTATTTCTACCGTATTTTTCACAAATCTCAGCTCCACATTTTTAAAGCCAACTAATATGGTAATAATTGGCTTTAAGGGCAAGAAAATTACCAAATTAATCATGAACTTATTATTTATGATGATAATTTTGTCTTAAATTTTTTCAATTTTATCAATGTAGTTTTTTCAGGTTAATTGTTGTCAGAAATTGCTTATGTGGTGTCCAATCTTCGTCTATCGTCCAATACTCCATGTTGACATGGACAACTTAAGGATTGTGAAAATACTTAAATACTAATCATTTTTTTCACCTAACAGCTTAATATTTTAGGACAGTTGAAAGTGAAAATATAAAATTTCACATGGTATCAAAGTAGGTCTTTGAGTTCAAATTTTGCCAAACCTCTATTTTGTCTTCCCAAATATTTTCACACTTAGTTAAGCCAAAAAAGAAAAAAAAATACTAAGCGTGAGGAGGAATGTGAAAGTACTTAAATATTAATATGCTTCTTCATCTAATAGCTTAAGCTTTTAGAACAGTTGTTAGTGGATCTACAAAACTACACAAGGATCACTAGAACAAGACTCTTCCACTTTGTTTTGTAATTTTGGGATGCATACCCAAGGTTTATTTGATTATTCATAGCTTTAGAATCATGCCAACTTGAGCTTATTTACTTATTTATTTCTATGAAGATTGGATTCACTCGTTTGTTTGAGTTTCTTAACTAATTGCATGTTTTGAAAAGCCATTGTTCGTACATGGCATGATGTAGTCAAGTTGTAATCCGCCCCACGATGTGGTGATTTTACCCGGAAGGTGGTGGGCGACAATGTTTTCAGCTTTCAAAATTGTTTCAAAAACTATGTGTGTATTAGGATTAGGAAAGCCATTTATATGACATGATAGAATTTAATAAGAGAACATGATACCAAAAGGGCGACATGGAGATGCCAATTCTTCCATACGTGTAATTAGACTTTTGGACCTTGATCTTTAATTGTCAAGTCGCTCCTTTAACATCGAAGATTTTAGGTTCATAATGGATCTCATAAATGATTGTTGGCTACTCCTAGAATGATTTAAGATTGTGGTAGTGCACCCTGCCTTAAGGAAGGGAAGATATTAAGCCTTAGACGATAGTAGGAGCATCAAATGGGCGAGAGTCAGGTCATGTTAGGGTTGGGTCGGGTAAAAAATGGTTTGATCTTGATTCATTTAACCCATTTAGACCCATTTTCATACTATACAATTTTAGCGACCCATACCCAATCCTATTCGTATTGTTGAAACACTTATATATTTAACGAAGTCCAATAAAATTTGCTTCATGATTTTTTTTGAATATGTATTGTTAAAATATTTCTATGTAATATGATTTACTTGATAACTTTTCTAATGTTTTTTATTTTTTTCAAAATTTTAATTATTTTTCTTTTTGCTTTTTTTCTCTTCCAGCTGCTGGAGTTCGCTCGAGTCTAGTGAGCTCGTCCCTCATCTTTTGGCTGGCAACCAATTTAGAAAGAGGGAAAAATGAGAAAAAAAAAGAAGGAAAGAAAAAAAGGGAAAATAAAATAATTAATTTTATTTTTTAAAATTGAAAAATCAAAATTTTTATATTTTAAGAATGACTTGCAATAACATTTATAATTATTTATTAATAATACTTAAGTTTAATTATGTAACCCATTTATGATTTATTTACAACCCATTAGGTTATTAACTGATCCATTTAAGACATAACTAATATCTTAAGCTAACTCATTTATGACCTACATTGACAAATATGAGTTAAAATATGGGTCATTTGACCCATTTTGCCACCTCTAGATGATAGACCGAATTTTCATTATTTTTACGTCCTTCCATTTTAATTTTTGATTGTCAAAAGCAAAGGTTAATTTCTTTTGAAAAAAAAAAATACTGAATCATGGATCATGAGATGGCGATTCTCTAGAATCACCTCCATCCTTCCTTAATCTCCAAAAGACTACTCAGCACTATCGTGATTAGATTTGGAACCATACATCTCATAGTGAAGTTTGCCATTGAAACGAGGATCGCTACACTCGTCACATCCGGATTTGGGCTGAGCCTTGCTCACATCTTCTCTCTCTCTAATGCGATGTAGCTGCTGCGGTGGGATCTGTGCCACATCTGGCTCATCCCAATGTCTTTGGGAAAAGAATCGGAAAAATTAAATACCTAATGTATTGATGTCAATTTAATTTTAAATATTTTAATCACAATAATTTCATCTTAAACCTTTTAATGTAGAGATTTAGTCAATTCGACTAATCTGATCAATTATTACTAATGTGGAATTTTGTTTAATAAGTTTCAAAAACAAATTATTTTTTTTCTCTCTCTCTATTTTTTCCTACTCTTTTTTGTGGTTGGTAAGGATGACTCTCGTGCCATAGATGAGCATCGACATGCCGGGCCTAAATCTAGCCTTAATGACGCTAGGTGAGGCGGCCCTCCCATGGGCAAGGGTCCCTTCCTGGCATTTGCTCTCGCTCCAATGAGGTTGATGCTCTTGTGGCGGCGAGGGCCACACCCCATTCAAGCAAGGCCATTTATCACCGGTCATGATTGTGCTGGCCACCGAAAAGAGGAGGAAAATAGAAAAAAGAGAAAAGAAGATAAAAAAGGAAAGATAAGAAGGGAAGACAACATGCAGATTATTAAAATATTAGTGAGAATGTATAAGTCAAAATTAGCTATGCCACGTTCAGTTGGCATTGACATTAACAATATTCGGACAAATTAGTTGGAAGAACTGAATTGACTTTAGGTCAAAATGTTAAGGATTATACCTAGCCATGCATGGCTGTGCTGGTAAAGACGTTCATTTTCCACAATTGGGTTCAAAGTTCGAATTTCAGGTATGGTTATGTGATTTAAGTGGGGGACTCTGGCGAGTTGTTAGACCAGTCTCCCTCGAGATTTGACTTATGAATATATAGGTTCGAAAGACTGGCAAAAAGTAAGGATTCACGATCATCAAAAACGAAAATAAAAAGTTTAGTATCAAATTGGTATTGATATGATATTTTTAGAACATTTTTGATACTTGTATTTGGTATCCTTTGTCGAAAACATTTTCACGCGTGGACGTTGCCAAAGCTGTAGCACTGCCATGGCTTTTCCCCTTCCTTTCATTTTACATGAACACAACTAGTTCATTTTTTTAAAATCTCCTTTCAACTTCCCTGTTTTTAATTTTTTCTAGACACAAACTTTTTTTTTTGTTATACTTTCAGCTTTGAATAGCCACATAGGTTGCATGTCTGACGCCCGCTGGGCACTTAACACTAATTCAAATGCCAAACTACAATTTCATTTATGTAATGGGAGGACCAATGAAATAGAACGCACAAAAGGTTGGAGGACCAGATTAGATGTTTTCTGATGGTTAAAGGATATCCGATGTCCTTAACCTTATATTTAGTTAAATATACATAGCCCACGTGCAAATCGTTAAAGTACCAATCGATGATATGATGGGAGGACCTTTTCTCCAATTAGGATCAGAGATAAACACAGCCCATCAGAGATTGAGTGCCTTCAAGTATTACAAAGTGCTTCACTTGGTCCTCTCTTGGTGCTTTCCTGGTTGGCAGCATTCAAGAAACGATCATTAGGGAGAGAGTGCGATTGCATCCTGCTATCTTCTCTTAACGTTTCTTACTTGCACTCTTTTTTCGTGATTCTTTTTAAATGAAAAAAAAAAATTGTTTCTGGAGTCAACTTTAAATAATGCAACTTGTGTCCTCCTGAAATGCAGCTAAAGCCATGAAATGGGAAGCTGTAAAAGGACCTGGCGTTCTCTGTTTGGACTTTGGAGTTGACTCAGGGCTCAATTTTCGGCCGTAGGATTTCTTTCCACCAAGTTGTGCCCCCAATTTGGGGGACATTTGAAATAATTTATTTGTTTTCCTCCTTATCGTAGGAGAGAACGGCGAGTTTATAATAAAAAAAACGGCATTCGAAAATTGCACATCCGACGTGGAAACAATTTCTTAAAGTCCATCATCGTTTATTCTCTCTTTAATTGATTAATAAACAAGAAGCGGTACATATATACACGTCATACCATGAAGAAAAAGGGAAATAAGAGGAAATTTGAAAAGTGTGATTTAGACTTGTAAATGCGTTTACTTTGGTTTTTGCCGATCGCCTTCTATCAATATGAATTCGATAATGGACTAGATTGAGTGTGATGTCACTGAAAAGTTAAATGATTCCAAGATATGAATGATCTAACTTCTCTTTTTGTGGAAAAATCTTATCGACACCCTTGAGCCAATGTGATTTGCATCATGTCAAGACTGACATGATTCAACATGAAATAATTTGGGAGGGATGCGGAAATCTCGGTAGGTAAAAGAATGGTAGGGCTAGTTCCACCCTCAACATAGATGGAAAATGACCTCTTTCGTTATGCAATAATCGAAACACCCTCCAATCAATCCTCTCCTCTTCGCCCAACATCCTTCGGCTCTCGTATCGACATGTTGTTAATGGCGCAAAGCTCGGCATGTGGTGTCAAGCTCTATCGAGGGTGACGTTGAGCTCAACGGTCAAGGGCCGAGGTGATGGAGGGGCAAGGCACAGGAAGTCAAGAGTGGACGAGAACATAAAGAGGCAAGCGAGGACAAGGACTTAATCGAGTGGAGACGAGCTCTGCTGTAGTGGCGGGATAATGGAGGTCGCCAAGTTCAACAGCAGCGAAGTGATGCGGCGGGGACAGCTATGGCCGGGGCTGGGCAGTGGGAGGCGAGTAGGAGAAACATCAGATCGCAAACGACAGTTGACGTTATTTTTGGATTGATCATGCTAAATCCCATCGAGTTCAAAGTCGGATTACAGTCGGATAACGGTGCATTTGGATAGTCATTGACCTTTGTTCCTCTTTTTATTTTCTTCTCTCTGGTGCATGTTTTCCTTCATCACGAGGAAAATATAGCACAATGTGAGCAAGAGCTGTCTCCTCGAAGGTGTCGTCTAGGACAAGGGATTGAAGTGATAAGCTGTTTCGGCTTTGCATGTTGACAAGGAGCAAAAAAGTTTGCCTTACGGGAATTCTTGCAAAGATGACATTCTCACTGCAATTTGAGTCAATCAAGTTAACATTTGATTAGTTGGTTAATGAAATTTCATTGGGGAAACCAAGATAAAATAGTGGTAAGCATACGTATAGATAGTCGACGATTGACAAGTATTTGCTTACGTGTCAATTAAAATGTTTCCTACCTTCACATGGCTACTTAGAAAAGAAAATTACTACTCATGACTGACCATAACGGATCAAAATAGTTAATAATTTGCTTTGCCTATTCCGTTGTAATCATCCATCAATGGACTTTGCTAGCTTAACAGTCTTTAAGCCACTACGAATATAACAGCATGTTACGAGCCACAAGTTTTTTAAAAGAGTGGACCCCACGATAATGTCTACTTATTTGATTTTTTTTTTGGCCCAGAACATGTTAATCTCACAGTAGATTAAAAAAGTCATCTAAGTATTTCTCTCCATTAAATCATCGTAAAAGAATCTCATCCTAAATAGTGTATTTCAACGGGGTTTTACGAGCATAACAGTTTTTGGGCTACTTTGAGAGGAATAAAATATTGTGAGTTATAAATTCTTGAAGCAGTGGACCCCAAAATGATTTTTAATTATTTGAGATTTCTTTTTTAATAACCCAAAATGGACTGCTTTTCTCGCATGAAGTAACAATAATCAAATAAGCATTTCTCATTTGAATATACAAGGAAGCACAAGAGGAGCAAGATGATTTTGCAATAATCCATATAAATCCACCAAAAAAAGATGGCCTTGGTGGATGTTATGTACTTTTAAATACGTAGTTATGTTGTCCAAACAGGTAGAGTACATTTGTTTTTATTGGGACTTGGCCTTATTTTGGCAAATCGCTATTTAAAAGATTGAAAATGCCAATTAATTTTCCATAATCATGTGAATTTGATAGTGAAGAATACTGCGTTTCTACCATGTTCTTCTTCTTTGGTTGAGTAGTGTTTGTCATAATTCTCCTCAGCCATTATAGGACTTGGGCGTTTAACTAATTGGAATTCTCTTAAAAACACAACAAAGAAAAAAGAAACGAAAAAGTACAGATTTCTAAACAAGTTGGCCTGAAAAGGGCATGATTTGATTTATCAAACATCATGATACATAAGAAGATTGGTGTTTCCAACATTGTGGTAGTAATTTTGTTTTGTCCTATTGGCTGACTATATTCAGATCTTTTGATTTGACTGGTCTTTAGTTTAAAATAAAAGTGTAGGTTTGATTGCTGTATGCTGCGCCCTAATGATAGTGCTTAAGATGTCACTACGTTTTCCATGATTATGTGGATGTATTTTCAGCATTCCTGGTTTAAAGCTAGAAATATTGGAACATGACACGGATTGACCTATCTTTTATGGCCAGGTGTCACTCCCCTATCGGGGTCTCCCAAAACATGGATCACCATTTGAAAGCAATTGATTGCTAGAAATATTATAATATTATAATGCTCTTTTGGGTTGAGTACAATTTTAAGCTTCTCCATTTTAACGTTGATGTCATTTTGTCCTCTAATATTTCCAGTTAGTGCAATTTAACGTCTTTCAATTTTATCTTATGCAATATGATCTTCATACTTTCTTGACTTATATAATCAAGCCTTTCAATCTAGTACCGTCTTGCTAGACCATCAAATCGATCAATGACATGACATTACATAATGTGGTACAAAATGGCATACGATATTGATGCTGTCAAATGAGATTCAAATTGATTGGCCAAAAAACAAACTTGGAGAAAAAGAAATAACGATTCGTTCGATAGATGTTAAAATAAATTCGTACCCAAGTCTTTGGCCGTCGACTTGCGCTGACAAAGACTGAGCAAAATATAAAAGAGGCAGCATTTTCCAAGTGTTGAGGGTTCTTATCAGGCAAGCATAGTTAGTCGACAAAACCCATGATTAACACGACCAGCGATGAGCTGGAAACGAAGTAGTCATCTGAGTAATGGAGCCGACAGATCTGAACTCGATCTGCAAGGGCTCCTCGGTGCAGCTATGAAGAAGTAAAGTGAAGACAATCATCGAGTAGTGGATGCCATAGATCTCGAAAGCCACTAATGACAGAGGCCGAGAAATATTAGGTTATCGCAACGGTTGAGCAGTGGAACGAGGGACATCAAAAGCAACCCGTGATGCTGGGCGGGAAGAGTGCAACGGCGACCTTCAATTAGTGGAGTTGGGTATATCTGTTGATTGACCATTTGTAAACACAAACAAATTGAATTCTAAGAGTGAGTGATGTATCCCCTTGTCACCGTTGTGAGCTGTTAGGAGTTGTAAATACTCAAATTGTAGTTCGTGCAAACAATCGTCAATCAATCAATGAACACAAGTCGTTCGATTTTACTTTCTGTTTAAATTCGCATTTCAATATCCTTTTATACGGATGGACATGGTTGTCTCTAGTTTTCGTACATTAAATCCTCCCGTCAAATTGCATTTATTGTCCAAGAATTAGTAAATGACCCTTTACATTTTTGTCGATTTCCACTCTGATTCACCATTTCGAATGGTTTTCTTGTCGACTCTTCTTCGTGAAACAACAGCATTAGTTATAACATGCAAAGGAAGTAGGTGGACACACAAATGAGGAAAGTTGGGGACTTTGGTCATGTTGGATATATTGTTAGTATAGTTCAAATAATATGTTCAGATACAATTATAATAGGTGAAAACTATATAAGATGGAGTCCAATAGCTTGCATATTAACTCTAGGCTTCTTCTAAATTGAAAGTAATATTGTTGAGCGTTTCAAACTTGACATCTCTTAGTCTCTTTACTTTCTCAAACTTATATCTTCCAACAATGTTGAAATATTATGTTCATGTGTTAGATTTGAGCAAGTAAGATGTCTAATTGAAGATGTCATTGAGACGAACTCGTAGGTATTGTTGACTTTCAATTTCAACCTTGGAATTGGGCGAGATATGAGTTTGAAGATTTGGTGGACAAAATCTTTGATTCAAAGCCTAAAAGTCATGGCCAATTTTAGAGGGTGAAACCAATTGGGCTTTATTCTACTCATTGATACGAATGTTTTTAGTGGTCACTTCTATCGAATGGAGGTCGGACGGTGGAGATACAGTTGTCGGAAGTTTCGCTATCGTATATATTTTCTACGCAATTTTTGAGCGAATTTTCTACTATTTTTATGGCGACTTTCCAGTGAAAATGGCAACCCATCTTAAGGTCTTTGGGTGCTCTAGATTCAACTTTGGGGTTTGCTTTTTTGGCAAATTCCACTTCTATAGAGCGATTTGACTAAGGTTAGGGGCATTATTCGACTTTATGAGTTTGAGGATTACAATATGTACTCTTTTTAGATATTTACTCTGATTAAAATGGAAAAACATATTTTCTATGATATTATGAAGCTGCAATCATTTGAATGTGGATGTCTTAAGGAACCAAAAAATGTGCTAGTGCTTAAATTAAGCCACCATGGACGTTAATCGTCAACAAAGGAAAAAGACGGCTGATCTTTGACTCCATGAAATTGTGGTAGGCTCGGTCTAGCATGCTTTACGCACTTTGAGCTCGTTTTTTGAAGTACAAATAAGTCGAATGTTGGACATTTCCATTGTATATAAGCTAAGACTCACAATCAACCTAACATTATAAATTGATTAAAACATATGGTAAAGTTAGTAAACTGCATAGGATGGGATTAGAAAACTTACTTCACTAGGGAATGATGACAATCATATAGATAGGCTCATGGATGTGGTTTAACTCATACTTTAGATGTCTTAACAAGGGGGACCTACAAGGATGGTTATACTAATTGTAGTCACATGTCCTAAGTTGATTTCGTCATGGCTCTGGCATGTTTAAAAAGCCCACTTGTCAGCTGCCAAATGTGTAGGCAAGGATGGGAACTTTTGACACCCAGACCCTTTAGGATTCGAATGGACAACTAGTACTATGCGGGCATGCATTCGGAACAGTATGCATCTCAGTACCATCCCAGGTGATCATCAGCTATATTACTTTAATGCATTTTCGGTACCGTTTCGCATTTATAAAAAAAGAAATTTGTAGGTAGCTTAAATTGATTTTAATCTATTCATTAACATATGAGAGGATCGTACAAGTGCCAATTGATGTAAAACCCAATAATCAAACTAAAAACTAAATGACTAGAATAAGGGAGGAGTCTACTTACCTCAAATCAAATGCAATCCATGGCAATGTCTATTAAAAATACGTATCCAACCTAAGTAATGTTTCTAATTATCATACAATTTCAATCCATCTTTCCTTCATTGGATTTCCTTATATTTAAATGAAAACTAAACCATATGCAATGCATAATAAGTGAACTTGTTTTAAATGCAATGACATAGAAAATGTGATCCACCACAAGATCTAATTCTAATAAGGAGCAAAAGTTATCTGCACAACCCTAGCATGATATGTAACCCTGATTAAATGAATCTAGTCATGCAATCGCTAATTGACATAGGATTGATTACATGGCATATAACAATGACATGGCAATATGATTTTTCTTAATGTAATAAAGTCACACGGTGACATGGCAAGCATGATGACGAGGCATACATGTGCCAATGTGATGCGACACGATGTAGCAAGATGACATGAAATTTATGTACCTAATTCTATATGACATGGACATGATATTTTGAGTATGTTTTTAATTAAAATTCGTAATAATATAATAACAATAATAAATTACCTAACTAAGATAGTATCGATTTTATTTTAGGATTGAAACTAGGCCAAATTCTAAATTTAACTGGAATATCATCTTAATTAGATATGGCCTATCCTAGCATGCAATCCATCTAGAAAATGATTCTAAATCTTTTCCTACTTTGCTTAGAAAGATTATCTGAAATCTATTTAATGTGCAACAAGCTCGAGTTGGCATCTCACGCCTCATGACTTGGCTTATATAGCTTGTTCGAGACAAGAATAGAGCCTTGTTGACCAAGGGTGAGCTTGAGCTCACTTACCTCAACAAGACCCAAGCTCACTAATTTGGCAATGTCTCAGCCTCTTTGGAGTTTGGTGAGCTTGATCCTTTCCTCTTGGCTAGCGATTGGCTAAGAAAGAGGGAAAAAGGAGGGAAAAAAAGGAAATAAGAAAAATAAAAACAATCAAAATTTTTATTTAAAAAAATATAAAAAATGAATATTAGAATTTTATCTAAAAATCACTTGTTCATGATATTTAAAAATTAAGTAGGTAACCTATTTATAACCAATTTAGAACTCACTTAAGATTCATTAGGTTATTAAGTTGCTCATTGTTAGACCCCGTCTCGCCTCGCCCTTAGGCACGAGACAGTCCCTGATTACTTTTTCTTCTGGCCATATCATTGTGACATGCCAGGTAGGTCGTGGTCTTCAGCGCAACTGGAAGCGCGTCTCTTCAACTTCCTCGTTTGGTTCCTCCTTTGGTCCTATGCTTCATACCTACAAAAGAGTCTATGATGGTATGAGATATTTAGACATCTTCGTGAGTCTAATAGGAAAGCTATCACCCTAGGGTCCTTAGCCCTTAGGTTAAACTCTCATTGGCAACCCTCGACTCCCTTGGGTCTACTATCAATACCTCACTAGGTCATCACCCACAACAGAGACAATGTCAACCACTCTAGGTACCACGAGTTCTTAAACACAACCTCTCAAGCCCGACTAGCTTATAGTCTAATTTACGGGGCTTTCTAGGACGACTGGTGTACCTTTAGTTATCGAGGCTCTCCAGCCCAACAATTGTGCCTCGCACTACTTTTGCACAGCTATTAGCTCTTTTTACCCAAGAACAATTGGTTTGTGATCTCATTTGCTCCTACTCATTTTCACTGGTCAACCTCTCGGTTCACTTGCTTCCTACGTAGGGCCTCACTATTCTCAATACTTATAATTCCTCCAAACATCTACTTCTCTCGTCATACAACCCATGCTAACCAAGCCTATTTATAAGTCAATCGGTCCATAATCGAAACTTGGCACTAAGCCAAGGTTGTCTACCAAATCAAGGTTAGCCATAAAATAAACCCCCTTCAAGAATTTTAGAAAAAAAACTAGCCATTTAATAATAATTTAATCAATGCATAATTAAAAAAATAAATTATTATAATTTGAGATTAAATAATTAAATATTCAATAAATAAATAAATTGTGATGAAAAATAAATAATTAAATGCTAATTGCACAATTACTAAACAAACACCATGCAATCCTACATAAATAAATAATTAAATAATAACCACCATCTACACATTATACAACTAATTAAATAAAAGCCATCATTCACGCGTTAATAAGTAAATCCACGTTAAAAGAAATAAGAATGTCGGAGATCGATTTAAGACTTAATGAGATCTCTCGATACTCGATTTACTTCATTCGACGATTAGGGCCTATCGGCCACCTAATTGGTCCGTCCCAATATGTATCCAATGCCATTAGTCAAAATCCCAATTGGCACCACGACATGTAACAACCCCTTTCCATATACCACTTAAAGCACATACTTAGTTATTTTAATTAAGTACAATGGTTTGTTACGTCGGAGTTATCACGTCCTGATCCGTTGGGCACGTGATAAATTCCAACATTCACGTTTCCTTGCAACAATATTAACCCAAGATCCAATTGTCGACTTTTTCATCTTTACTCTATAATCAAGCGAAAGCATCCTTGACAAACAGTGGTAGTTAAATAGGCAAGTCACATAACATGTAGCACAACATTATACATCATTACTACATCAACATAATGATGACCATCATGAACACAAGAATCATCCTTTCATTACAACTTCAACAAGACGCGCCAGAAGCACTTTAACCACGAGATCACTAAGATCGGGAGTTGGTTATGCCTAGCTCCTTTATCCTAACCTCTCAATAAAAGGGGTTCGATCATCGTCTTGACTTTCACCATCATGCCGAGTGGAGCGCCAAATCGTCCTTTTCATGTCACCACATGCAATGCAAGGACAGAGGCTTTACGTATCGCCGTCCCTCTCCCAAGCTGCAAAGGAAGAGGCGTTACGTATTGCCGTCCCTCTCCCCAGCCAATATGTAATATATAGAGCAAGGGTAGAGGCGTTACGTATCGCCATCCCTCTCCTAGCCAATATGTACTATGGCGTTACGTATTGCCTTCCCTCTCCTAGCCAATATGTACTATGCAAAGCAAGGGTAGAGGCGTTACGTATCATTGTCCCTCTCCCATGCCAATCAACTATATTACCAACATATGCACTATCTAGCAAGCCATTTACTAAGGACAACCACAAAATCACTACCAATCACAATCAACCGTACTTAAGAAGTCAATCACCAACCAAAAGCATCATATCATAAGCATAACATGCACTTGACAGAAGACCCAACTCACTTTTGAACTTGGTATACAAGCCATAACATAATCATACCACACAAATACATACAAATAACCACACACAATTTACCTTTGTGAATCCAAGCAAGGCCCTTACAACAAGGCAAGTATAGAATGCACGTTCGGCTTACGTAACACAACGCCTGTGTAGCATCAGAGGGCATCCGGTGTGGAGCACAGTGGCTGGATGTCTATCTTCTGGCGGCTCTACAACAGTGATTTCTAAACGTCTAGGGATGTGGATAGATGCGTTGGAAAGCTCTGGATGTTACGGAGAGAATGCAGGTGGTTTCACTCAATTCGAAGGTCGTTTGGCAGGTCAACGAAGGCCAAACAAAAAGGTCGACGATGCAGTTTCTTGGGAATTGGAACGTCCCAAATTAATTCGGGACCAACCAGAGCTCCTTTGGGGTTGAATTCTGGTGGGATGAACAATTTAAAGGTGTATAAGGGGATGGTGGAGGGCTTTGGTGAGGAAACTAGCTGTAGGTAAGTGTTTGGGAGGCAAACAATGAACTGATTTGCAAGGTGACGAATTTGGGCAGCAGGAGTTCAAGAAGAAATGAAGGGTTTTTGAGTTGAGGAAAGGATGCAAGTGAATGTGGCTCTCTTCCTATTTATAGACAAGAAGATTGGAGCCAAAGCCAAGCATTTAATGACCTATGGCTAAACCCATAGGCGGGCCAAACTTGGAGCCCAAGTTTGGGAGAAACTTAGAGAGTAAGCAAACTTGGAGAGTAAATTTAGGGAGAAACTTGGGGAGTAAGCTTAGAGGAAACTTAGAGGGCAAGCTAGAGGGGAAACTTGGAGGGGAAGCTTATAGAGAAACTTGGAGTCCAAGCTAACATTAATGACCTATGATCTATAGACTTGTAGACTAACCAAAGTTGGTGGCTCAAGTTAGAGAATATTCTCCTAATATTCTCATAGTCAAACTTGGGACCCAAGCTTAAAGAAGAAACTTGGAGGCCAACCTTAGGGAATATTATCATAATATTCTTTCTACATTAATGAACAACAAAGCTTGGAGAACAAGTTTTTACCTAAGGTATACTATCATAGGGATTTAATGTTCTAGTCCTCCTCTCTTCTTCCCTTGGCCGAATTCCCCTCTCCCTCTCTTGCTACTTTCTCTAACCTATAAGACTATATACTTAGGTCATTAAATCATCTATAGCCCCCACATATCTAATTTCAATCTCATGATGAGCTAAGCTTAGCTTCTTAATTGTCTTATTCTCTAATAACTTCCTTGATGACTTCATCCTACATCTAGATAGCTTACCTCATCAAGATTACATCTTTCAAATCCATTCTTGTCAGTCAAGTTCTCTCTCTCTCTCTCTCTCGGCTATTCAATCTAGTCTCTTTGGGTGTCCTAGGCTTATGTCAACCTTATCTCCCCATCTTCGTGACATCATCTAGGTTGGTACATTTATTCAACCATACTAGTTCTAGGCCAACTAATCCTTGTCCTCAACTCTTCATGGAAATGCAACCAGAACACACCATTCTAGTTCTCTTATCCTTGTCTCCTCTTTCGTTAATCAGGGCCTCAAAATTCAGAATGTTACACGACAAACTAAAACCCTCATGCCACCACTTAAGTGTGGTCCGTACTGATGACCACACCGATCATTTCAACGATCACTCTGTGATCCTTGCATTTCTTGTCATCACCCCCAATGGATCAACCAAAGAATCACCATAATATACACATCAACCAATTAGACTGTCCACAACCAATCTGAGATCCTAACTATCATTCACGGGTGATCTGGTACTAACCACCGCATCATCATTTAAACGATTACCCAGTGATCCACCCCATAGGGCTCAGTCAGCCACCACAACTAAATCAAGGCCTATCAGCCACTTAGTCGGTCTAATTCATTGTCGCCTAAATTAGGACATGTACTTGGCCCTATCCACCTATTCACTCAATCAGCCTAGCCAGTCTACCCTAATCGTTCTACTAAAGTGGTAAACCGACTTAAACCGAGGATATGATGTCCACTCTGTTGACACCTAATTTTTACCAATCCATTAAATCATTTTCTAGTCTATTTTCTGAAAATTAGTGTTAATAAAAAAAAATAGAAGTTTTCTCTAAAGAAATAAAAAATTCTCCAAAAAAAAAAGGCTTAATGACCGAGCTGGATCAAATGGACTTCATTTCACATGATACATGGGTTGTTTACAAACGGGCCACTTCCGAAATCCATTGTTCCCTTTTCTTTTAAGTCCAATCCATCTCACACATAAAGATTGCTAGAGCCCCATTGATTGAAACGTATTTTCGTAAGCCCAAAAGAAAGGAAAGCCTGGTCCTTCTTCCTTTTTGAGCCCGTGTAAATGAAGTTGAATAGGGGGCAGAACAGAAAAAGCGAAAAGAGAGGGGGGGCTCGCAAAAAAGAAAAAGAAAAAGAAAAAAAAAACAGAATTCAGTTGGGGGAATCTTTTTCTCGCTCCCGCTCCCTTCCTCGCTGGCGCTCGAAAAAAAAAGAGGGGGGATCATTCTGTTATAGAGAAAAAGAAGAGGAGCGTGGGGGAAGAGGGGGAGAAATCCAGAGAGAGAGAGAGAGAGAGGTCCAGAGAGAGAAATTTGGTTTTTGAATGATTGCTCTTGGTTTTTTCTCTCGATGGCGTCGAAGATCAGAGAATTGACTTCTCGTTTTGGTTCTTGGGGGGCCTCGCTCTTCGTTTTTCTCTCGGTGACAAGCTTGAAGATCGGAAGAAGACTTTAACTCTACTTTCTGCTTGTTTTCTTTCGTTCGGTGCATTGTGGATTGAGGACGGAGACAACGCGAGGGACGATATAGACAGAGAGGGAGCTGCATGCGAGGTCGCTGTTCGTCCGGTCAACGACGCCCGTTCGTTTGAGAGCACCGGCCACGTCGTTCACGTTTTCCTTATGCGCGTCCTCCGTATCTCACAGGTAAGTCATCACGGATCTTCATATTGATTTGAACGATAAGATGTTTAATTTTTGAGCTCGTTCGTGGCGTTTTTATGCTTGATGAACTGTAGATCGAGTTTTCCCGTTCGTTCAAGCTTGAGAGTTCTCGCACCTCAAGCGTTCGAGAAAATGCTAGAACTAAATCTGAATGTCCAAATGTTGATTTTGATTTAGTTCTGGATTTTTAAATCACATATGGGAATTTGAGACCATTACGTGAGAAGTAGAGTTGCACTCCGATGTGAGGATCTCCCATTGAAGCTCCCGGCCATGGCGGTGAAAGAACATGGCGTCGGGAAGAAGATGAAGTGCAGGAAAAAGAAATAAAAATAATAAAAATCGAAGTTAGAAACCTAAGTTGGGCTGGGTAGAATTAGATTTCGTGGGCTAGAATAGTTAATAAGTTGTGGGCTTTAGTTTTGTATAAAAATTCGTTTTTCTTTGGGCCTTTTCTTGTTTTGGGCCAAATTTTATAACTAGGCTTAGACCATCTTTTAGTTTGGGTTGGGCCATAAGCTTGGCCCAATCCGAATTCAATACCCAACCCGTATCATTAAGGTCCGAGTCTACCGACCCGGTCCAAGTCCGCTTTTAATAAAAAAAATCAATAAAAATTAATAAAAAAATCAGAAAAGAATAGAAAATTAATAAAAATCGGAAAATATCAGAAAATTAATAAAAAGTCAGAAAATAATAAAAAAATCAATAAAAAAATAGAAAAATCAGAAAAAAAATAAAAATTAGGAAAATAGAAAATTAATAAAAAATATAAAAAAATCAAAAAATCAAAAACTCAAAAATCAATTGAATAAGCCCTTAGGGCTTTACCTTAGGGAGTGCTTTGATTGATTTTTTTTCTTTTAGAGACAATTAGGATTGTTGATTGCACACTTTATTTTAATTACACATAGATTGCGCATTTTATTACATTGATTGTTGATTTTCTTTTAGTATGATTAGGATTTGAATCTAATAACACATGTTCAATTAGTGAACTGGTCTTTAGTTGAGTATAAGACTGCGTAAGAACATTTTAGCTAACAAGATAATCAACCTTAGGTACCGAAAGGGCGTTAATAGAAATATTAGCGTAAACAAGTCCCCGAACCCTAAGATTTTCTGGTTGCGTAGAAAGTGAAGCATATCTCCCATGCTTTCACTCGGTTTCTAGCCGACCCTAATAGGCTAGTGGCGACTCCTAGAAATATTTTGGGTCATTAAAGAATTTTTAAAATGAATATCACCTAAATGTCATGCGAGGTATGGATTTAGGAGAATCCAAGCTCAAGATTGAGGAATCGAGAGCGAATACCTCTAAACTTATCCCTAGATCCCCCCTCCCGGGTTCGGGTGGGTCGCGACAGCTACTCACTTGTTGGTCCATGCATCCCAAGCGGCAGCTTGTGGTGACGTGCTTTTTCTCACTTTCGATCGCGCTCGGGTTTGGTGCGACTTTTCAATCTTCAATTCGAGACCTCGGATGGGAAATGCCACCTCCAGGGCAGCCTCAGGACAACTCCAACGGCCCTTCGGCGAAGCTCCAACGAGGCTCCGGCGGGCAGCCCTCGACTGTGGGAGGCTAGTTGGGCCCGTGGGAGGTGGTGGCCGATGACAAAGTTGCTCTGTTTAGACCCGGTTTGAAATCGGGTCGAGTGAGGGGCAGTCGGGTCGAGACTCGATTCTCCCTCCTCTGGGTAAATTAGTGGTTGAGATTGGCTGAATTTGGAAGCTGGCTCCTTAGCGAGTCAATGGGTACCAACGGTGTAAGTTGGGGTGGTCGGAGCAGTGAGAGGCGGCGACAAGAAGGCGGTAGTCGAGGCTAGGGTTTCCCGGGAGAGAGGGCTTCGCTTCAGGGCCAATTTCTCCCAAACGGCGCGGTGCCGGTGGCCTAGACCGATGGCATTGTGCTTATGAGGCTCCCAGCTATCGATTGAGGCCGACGGCGGCGGCTGGATCTTGTCGGAATGCCGACGATAGTTGCAAACAGTGGTTCAACGATGAAACATGGGTTGTCATGGGTCGAGGAGGAAATCATCGGCATCGGGGCATGTCGATGGCAACGACAACCGTGGGGAGGCCGAGGGGAGGCCTGGTGACGGATTGAAGGTGGTAGCTTGGCCTGGGTGTCATCGGAGAAGGAGCGGCGGCCTCAGGAAGCCAGCCCTAGGGGTTGCATGAACAAGGGTGACCAGCTGCATGGAAGCAACTTCAAGCGGCTCCTAGTGGCAACGACAGCAATGGTGAAGGCGACAGTTGGTCGGATCTAGAAGTTGGTGTTTCGAGGATTGCAACGCCACCAGCAACGTGCCTAATGGTGACACGAGCAGAAAGAAAGGAGGAGAGGAAGTAGGCTACTCGGCCATGGGGGAGAGAGAGGGAGATGGGATGGGAGCAGGTGGGGGTAGCTTGCGGGCCGGTCGGCTTATAGTTGAACTGGTTCGACTTGCGATTGGGCCAGTTCACACGAGGGCTAACTGGTCCGTTGACCTGTCAACAGTCAACGGTTCACAGTTGACCAAAAGTCAACCCAGACAAAAACTTTCCAAAATTGCCCCTAGCCCCAAAGTTAACTTCTTTTGGGGTCAAAATACAATTATACAAAAGTTGGGGGACAAGCGATTTTCAAAAGTCCGGAATTACCTGAGACGAAAACTCTTGGTTTAGTTCAGAGTACTCTTCGGGCCAACGGGCCACTAATTAAACTCGAAATTCGCCCAATTAGGCCTCAAAGAAGGGGTCAGAAGTGGGACGTTTACTCATTTAAAACTTATTGAATCTTTTAAGCTAAAACATTTATGATATACATTATCAATACAATTAAAATATGAATTAACCCATTTCCACCTCTAGATAAAGGTAAGCAATCCATCGTAGCTGTTGGGACAAGGAAAACAGAGCCGCAACGTCATCGTTAGCCAGGATCAGACTAAGATGTGGCTCGATGGAAGAAATTGGATCAGGGAGCATCGTGAATGCAGGGAGCCCTCTCTCTCTCTCTCTCTCTCGCGTGTCTATCATATGTTTCTATATTATGAAGTGCCTGCCTACATTTCGTGAAAATCTAATATTTTTATATAGTGTAAATCTAGGTCTTTCGTAGACTTTTTAATATCAGCCTTGTTGAATGGTGGACTTTAATCAACAAGGCTTACGTCTAATTGAACTTGAACGGGTGGAAATTAATTACACTGAGCTCGATTGGGCCCCCTCTCTCTATGCACTTTGCCCAGCCTTTATGTGTGTATGGGCTAGGTCAAATTTCATGTTCACGTTTTGTGGGACTCAATTGATGATAGGCTTGATTCATTTAGAGTCTATTCTGATTAAATCAAAGCCTTTAAGTTTAATAGGCTAATCGAATTCAATTAACATTCAGAACCTCATATTCTCGGGTTGAAATTTTCGGCCACTATCCCCTTTGTATTGCTGAATTTCACTAAGTGATGACTCTAGTTCACATTACCAATTCAGTCCAGTCACTAACGTCGGTCCAATGCAAATGCAATTAATGAAATAAACTATATGTAGATACTCCTAAAAATCATATATTATGCAATCTAATTATAATACTTTTGTTTAGGGGTTAAAAGTAGTCCATACTTTTCTAGATTAGTAAAAATTTGGATTTCAACCGTCTCTCTCTCGTCACACTGACAAAACTTCCAGCCAACGTTCGGCTTTTTTGTACATAGCTCGATCGTGCAAGCCAGCTCTGCCTGGTCATCATTGATAATCCAATCGTCAAACATGACAGCATGTAGAAGATCAGCATTTGGATGTGGAGGCGCTTCTACCTTCCTGGTCTCTTTAGCAAGTTCGAGATCGAGATCGAGAGAGAGAGCTAACTTTTATACTTGAACTAATTTGGAGAAGGAAGTCAAAATTAGTCTCTTAGTGAAGAGCGGACTTGCCTCCCCACCTTTGGATTAAGATGTTTATACACAAAAAGTATATATATTAATCAAGATATGAATCAATTCATTTTTATGAAAAAGGACATATCTTGTGTCATTCTTAACTAGTTAACAGAGCTATGATATCTCACCTGGAATTTCATCATATCATTATTAACGGTGCTTATTTCAATTTCTTAAATGAATACCATGTTTTACATGTAAAAGCTCTTAATGCTTCGGCATCTTTAAAACATTGATTCAAATAGCATGTGTATCTCATGTCGACATCGATTAATGTCGTCTTCGAGCTTCCTTCAAGAAGTTGCGTTACTTGCGAAGACATAAGCACACAACAGGCCTAGGCATCACTGTGCACGGACGAAAAGGAACCATCAGACACACTTCTGGTGTGGAAGCTCAAGAAACTCTTAAACCACAAGGCAGAGTCCTTGAGATATCTCTTCAATCCATCGTTGTAATCTACGAACGTAAGACCAAACCGAAATGTGTAACCCTCTGCCCACTCGAAGTCGTCGAGGAACGTCCATGCAAAATATGCCTTCACATTCGCTCCTTCCCTGTCGTCATTTACATCACAACAAGCTTTTATCGATTATTAAACATAATCTAATCATATAAACGATGACTTATAATCTATCACATCAAATAATGCATAACAAATACCAATTGGATTGACCATGGTAAACTCACTTGATAGCTTTTAAGAGAGAGGACAGATGGATCTGAAAGTAATAGATCCTCAAACCATCTCTGAGTGCATCTTCAAGTGGCAGTGACTTATTATTTGCATCAGCCATTCCTACAAAAGACAAACTAATTGGTCAATGATGTCTAGCGTTATGCCCTTGATATGTATCGGGCGTATTTCTGTCTATTACATTACCATTTTCAGTCACATAAATTGGCGGGTCTTCGTAATTTGTCTTCACATAGAGCGCAAACTCTCGAAGTCCTTCTGGATAGATATATAGCCAATCTTGAGCGGTCTACAAAATTCATAATAGATCATGTATATATCAGTAACTTGTATGTATTAAAAGAAAATAAGAACAAACACAGTGCTTGTGGATTCATAGAGAGTACCGGTTGGCCAATGGGAACACCATCTTTCTCAGCTGCAAAACACAAGGAAGACAGAAGAACAATGTAACAGGTAAATTTTAGGAGGAAACTTAGGTATCTTATTTAGAGGAACTACATGGGAAACAGCTCACTAGAAGTTAATGTTTCAACCTATGTGCAGTGTAGTACTAAACCTTTTCGTTAATGCAGATTGAGGATTAAATTTTTTTTATCAAATATGCAACCGAACCCTTCAAATTAACTACTTCAGTTATATTCAAGAATGATCACACGTGGCAATGCCTGAAGACAATGGCAAGGGAATCCGTCAAATTTTCAAGAGGACTTGTTGAGCCTTACCGACATGTCTTAAGGACGTCACTGCAAAAGATAGGTTGTAGGACTTAAATATTGTTCTTTTGGCGGACTGTTTAAGCGTATGGCATGGATTCGTATGATCTGGTCTGATTCGTCCAATTTTTGGAAAAAAAAAAGGCGAGTTTGATTGAGTTAGGTCGCACTATAATCACGAGAGAGAGAGAGAGAGAGAGAGAGAGAGAGAGAGAGAGAGAGAGAGAGAGAGATCATGGACGAAGCTTACTGGTGATATTACAGTGACAATCTGTGGAGTAGCTGATATTCAGACTGGTTGACGATGAAGATGATTCATCCACATATCTGGCAGTGTAGTAATTGATGGCCATGAAATCAAGAGAGCCTTTGAGCATATTCGATTGCGCCGCCGTAAATTCCGGCAGTCTGCTTCCAACATACCTCCTCATCGTCTCCGGATACTCACCATAGGTCACTGGATGCGCGGCCCTACATCCACGTTTGACGCAGCAAATAATAATAACTAGCCAATGATTACAAAATAAAGTAGATGTATTGCAATCAAATACTTATCGCAAAATATCATATAGAAACTGTTCATACGCGTGAACATGCTCTCTGTCATTGACGTTATCATCAATGATTAATAGTCGAACTATCCTCATCATACTTTGCGTATAAACACTAAATCTGTTCCTGCAAGTCAACTTTGATGAATGTGTATAGGGATAGCGAAAAAGTACCCTGGCAACATTGGCCTAGATGTTATAGGTATAAATATCAATTTCATAACCCAATGAGACCAAGAAACGTAAGAAGCAAGTCCCTAAGTATTTAAAGATGGATAAAACCTAATTCCCTGACCAAAATTTTCAACGACTACACATGCATCTTATAATACCTCTCGAAAACCTACCATCCGAAATAAAAGTCAAGGGCTCTAGAGGCTGCCTTTCTGCTAATTTCCGTCTCGAACTTGGGTGTCATCCAGAAGGTTTGAATTGCGATCCCTATTTCTCCATTTTGTTCGGTCTAGCCCCCAGATTAAATGCAAAACCAAATTAACTGCACACACTTTAGAACTTACTTTTGCGATGATAATGGGAATGAAGATCAATGGTAAGAACCTGATAGTTCTCTCTGTACAATTTTACGGCTGCTGCGTGAGAGAGAATCATATTGTGAAGCACGATATAGGGTTCCGTCGCTGAGTCCCCAACCGTGCAGTTCCCCATGTAGCTGGAACAATGGCCAGGCGCAGCGTCTCCGAGGTCATACCCATAATACGCAAAATAATTGGGCTCGTTGATAGTCACCCAGTGCTTAACTCTATCACCAAATTCTTGAAAGCAGAAGTTTGCATATCCAACAAAATCGTCCCTGATATAACAACGGTCGCCAAATTAGTAAATGACTCTGTTATCTAACTCGATGGCCAAAAAAATGTGTCTCTAACTATTATCTTTGTGCCAAATTGTCACCAGTAATTTGACTTTATGTTGTTTGGAGGTGAAGATGTATCCTACGTGATCATGTGGCTTAAGAATCCGCCGTACTCTTCTTCTAAAGCTTGTGGAACGTCCCAATGCAACAAAGTCACGAAAGGCTTTATGCCTGCGCAAATCAACATGGGAAAGGAAATCATAAAAATAAAGATTTCGCGATTTGTTAGAAGAGAGACCAGCCTTGTGATTTAAAACAAGCGACCTGCTTGCTCGTTCCCTGTGAACGTCCTCCACTTTGAAAGAGCAAAAGCCATTTCCGAAAGTCAATTCTACATTCATTATGCTCTTATTGTTGTTGCTGTTGTTGTTATTATGAGTGTTATTATTATTCTTTATCATTCTATGCCTTACCATTCTCTAGGAGTCCATCAATCAGATTGTTGTAGAAGTCCACCCCTTGCTGATTGACCCCCCTGCTTATCTTCCCATCTACAAAATATCCAAAGAATTTCTCACCTAATTATATTGGCCATATGTATAATTAGCGAACCCTTTTAGACAAAAAGTCATAAATGAATAATAAGTATTTGGGAGTTTGGACAGTTAAATGCCTCTCCTTAAAACTTTTGAATCTTAAAACTTGATGGGATTCGTTCGGTTTAACAAATGGATGCATTGAATACATTTCGGTGACCGCTTTGGCTTTTGTATAACTTCACGGAAAAAGCTAAATAAAATCGTAATGATTATTATAATACCAAACTTCACATGGCTTGCAAATAAGAATACTTACAAGGTGCAATTCTTGACCAGGAGATGGAAAATCTAAAGAAGTCGAATCCAATCGCTTTCACTAAAGCTGTATCATTCTGTTCCACGAATTACTTGTAGTTAGTACTAGAGCTAATATTGGAAAAGGAAAATCCCTTGAGGGCTGATTTAGTACTGTAGAAATCGACAAGCATGTGAGAATTAGACACACAACATTATATATATTTGATCATACCATAATTCACTGCTGAATTATATTTGACAACTCTACCAACCAAGCGTTGACTTTCATCTTAGGGCTCATAGAGCTGGAGAAGTATTTCATATGACCATGGTTTACCTACTTCACATTGAATTATAAAAAGGTTGTTCCCCAATACTAAAACTACTTAATTTGTTGGGAGTTTCATTACCTTATAATCGTAGTAAAACTCATCCGCCACATCTCCGGAACTTCCGTCACTTATCTTCTCTGGCAAGAAAAAATCATTAGGCCTCTCCTTGGATGGAGAGAGAGAGAGAGAGAGATGAGACAATAAGACAATTAGTCGGCCCTTTAATCTTTTACAATTGCCTTAACTAGTAGTCCCTATCATCTGTTTTAGATGGGACGTGTGTGCTCATGGTCAATTGGATAATGAGTGGTGAGCTCCCACGTTTCTGAGCAGATAATAGGTGGTCCGGCGGAGCGAGCGAGCGAGGCTCGCCCGTGAGGTGGCTCCTCAGCCGCATCTTACGAACAGTAGAATTTAGATAATTGGAAAACCCATCTCGGTGACTAAAAAACACCACAAAATGAAAAATAAAGGGAAAAAAGTTTAGTCTTCACAAAAAACTCTGCCCACCCGAGATGATGGCTGATCTTGTATGAACCTCGACGATTTGCTCAATGATTCGCATAAAACTGTCGGAGCTCCATAATTCTAGTCCTCCCCCACAAGCGTAAAGTGTTCAAATGTTGGTTGGATTTGCTGGTTTGAGAGAGAGAGAGAGAGAGAGAGAGAGAGAGAGAGAGAGAGAGAGAGAGAGAGAGAGAGACCTGGATACATTCTGGTGAAGACGTCCCAATTGCTTAACCCTTTGCCATCTTCTTCAGCTGCACCTTCGTACTAAACAGGCGAAAACCGGTATAAAGCTTAATTTGCGCCCGCAACAAAGTAAAAAGAGACGTGGAGCAATGAGTAATCACCGTTTAATTTCTAATTAACCAGTCGAGTTGTCATACAAGAACATTCACTCAGTGCAGTGAATCGAGTTAATCTCATTTCAAGAAACAACAACGAATTCCACTTGTTCATCTCCAGAAAACCAATACAAGCACGCTATCATAAGTCCTCCATTCGCTTTACGATTATCAATGCTACTTCTCCTGATTACTAGTAAATCGAGTTCATCATATCAATCTTTCGCTGCAGTTGACAGGGCAACAGGGTCACATGCATACCGAGTGATCTAGCTCTTATGAATTCATTTACCTGGTAGGCGCTTGATCCGACTCCGAATACGAAACCTGCCGGAAAGCTACTTCTGTTGATTTCCACATCAACCAAAGGACCGTGGCGGGTCTCGCTTTCTCTGTCGGCAATTCCAAAACTGCAGGCAAGGGAGCAACATGTGACCAACACCAAGATGTTCCTCATTCCGGCGTGGTATTCCATGTCTTCTCTCGGTCTGTACTTCTCCCAGAATGACGCGATTATGAAGCCGCACTCTTATAAAGCTGTCACGGAAGAGGACAAAATGATTATTCGAGTTACCTGTTTGTTTCGGCGAAATCCGGTGCAAATTACAGGGACGTTACTGCATTTACTTCTCCAAGTATCCTTTTCCCAAAAGCACTCCACATGGCGCTGCATTATTGCAAAGCTGTCGCTGAAGAGAATAGAATTATGATTGAACTCGTACTTAATGGTCGTTTAATAAGTGTCCGATTCCGCGAGACGAGAAAGTCGTAAGTTTGGTGAAAGATGCAGACTGCCTCGGATCTGAAAACTACCATTCTTTACGTTATATTTGCGAGAAAGAGACCTTGACCGTTGGATGGAAGAAGGAAGACTAACAAATTTACGAGATATACCTCATTCACCATCCCCGTTCGCCTTGGCCGCTGTCCCCCTGCATCGCCACCAACATGGCCTCGTCTCACCAAGCCGTCATACCTTGCCGCCGCGTCCTCCAGCCATCTAACTTGCCAAAGCAGCATCGCTCTTGTCTACCCTCAAAGCCGTACGGATCGCAGCTACCGCGGATGGTATTGTGGGTCTGGTGTCACCCAAGGTTGGGGCTTGAGGTCGGGGTGATGGCAATGGGGATGGTGATGGGGGGAAGAGGTGCAGCTATAGCATACGCTTTTGGCTCAGACTAATTTTTTTACTGTCCTTCCGCCAATTTATCAGAACATACGTATGGACTCGTATATATTTGTTTGGGACTTAGTATCCAAGTCCCCTAAATGTTTGTGAATGAGTAGAAGCAAAGAATGGTGACTCTTCGTCATTCATTTTCATTTTCAACTGTTGTGTCCATTCAATGAAGAGGTGCCTTTCTTGATGCATGTTTGGGTACAAACCGAACTTCATTATTGTGAATAAGTGTCATTTCATTCCGGGTTGGTAGTGCAGTATCATTCACAATGTACAATTGAGTTCTACGAGTCTTTCATTATTTTATCATGAGAGAGAGACAAAGATTCGTTCTATCTTGGAAGGCAGTTGTCTAGCGGCCTTGGTATGTGTTTGAGGTGGGCAATATTGTCTTAAGCATACGATGTGAATTCTATCGGGCTCGAATCAAAACGGAAGCATTCGGATCAATCAACAATCCCAACGATTTGTCCAGGTTTTGTTCTGTGTTTGATTGTTGTTTTCATTATGCTATGTTGTTCCCGAACGTCATCTCGTCACTTCTTCAAACACTGTCCTTAACGCCATTTTCCTCGTGTGTAGGAACACTGTCTGTATCCATTTTCTTAACAATTTTCCTAACAATATTTATGTACGTACGTAGGCGTGTAGAGGTACATTGGTTGCCAAGCGTAGCAATCACTCTTGGTTTATCGTGCAAAACGAGATCTTTCCCCGAACAATAAACAGCATCACGCGGATCACGCACGTTGACGGAGACACTCTTTGTATGAAGTGGTTAATTGTGGGGACCAAATGCCAAAAACCAATGATTTGACACAGATCAAAATTTATACAACATACTTCTTTTTATACATAAAAGATGATGAGGAGGGCCCATTGCGTCGGCACGCTAGGCGGTGGAGAAAAATCTCGCGCGAGATTGCTCGGGCCCTGCAAAAGGCCAGAGCGGCCTTGCAAATGTCTTTTTCTGAAAGTATGTTTTGATTTTTCAAACGGTATCGGGATTTGAGACTTCGAGAAATCAGGTTGAATAGTTGGCCAAACTGAAAAAGTCATGATATTTTTGTTTTGTCAAAAGGCCAATTGATGTGACTCTTGTAGTGTCTGACAGGTTACAACCTTATTTTTAAGGTGAAGTTAATTGATTGTATCGAATCAAGGAAAGATGGGACACCTCACCGTTCGACAACTGTTATTAAAAATTATGATATCTATATTTAATGTGGGAAAATTTGGCATTATCAAAAAGCTCTTTACCAGCGAGGCCCGATGTCGAACCTACAATAAAGTAGTAGCCTCGATCAACTTCTGTTGATAAATAAATAAAAAAGTTAGGTGTTTACAATCGTTCTAACTTGTTGTTCACCCTCGCTGGAATCCGGGTTCAGAATCGTCGTAGGTTCTTTTCATGTTAAGCTTCGACACAGCTTGAATTTTCCTTCCTCGCCTTCCAAGACAGAGTTGATGTCGCGCCTCCTAAACAAAATGTTTGTTATCTTAAAAACTTAACGGTCTCTAACAAAAGCACTTAGCTCCAGGGAAATCAAGTCGGGAAGGCAAGGATTTAATCTGTTTGCCTGGGATTTATCGACCATCTTAAGAGCAAAGTGGCACAATCTGAAAGGTTAAAGTCAATCGACTTCGGCCGCACGAAAGACATCGAGGCAATTTCTCATTGGGTTACCTTGCTTGGTAGTGGTTAAATTTCCTGGAACTATAAAGTTACCTGACCAATGTCATAAACACATGCTTTCGTGCAGATATGAGTGTAATTTATATAATAACGTTAAATTCACAAGGCAAACGAGAGTCGATTCATGTCCCGGGCGTTGAAAATCTCCCACGTTTGCCATGACAGACGAGTCTTTGTCATTACAGAGCGATATTTTTGAAGAGAATAGAGGAAAGAGGAAGTGTCCTTTTTACGTGCATTATATCTCGTTAGGCGATGGTTCCCTATCAATTGAAACCAACGCCGTTTAATTTCAATTGAAAAAATAGTTAGTTTGGCCACCCAAAATTTTCTAATTTCTTTGATTTAATCATGTAATCATCAAGTGAACCTCCCTAGGTTCTCTCAAATTCTGCGAGTAACTTTGCTGGATGAGCAGTTGCTAACTGAAGATTGACGTTGATTGATATCTACTTTATTCCAATTATTTAATTGATGAGGATGAGGCAATTTAAACTTTGTATATACAAAACATAAAACCAAATAAAATAATATCACGTGGACGCAAACCGCACCTTGCTCTCGGTCCTTCTTCTCACAAGTCGCTCCTCCTTGTTTGAGCTTTTCCCTCAGTGAATTTTGTCGATGACGGTCCCTCCTGATCTTCTCTTTGGGACCCAAATCCGTTTTTCTAGGTTGAATTTAGGAAAAGACAAATACAAATTCCTAGTTTTTTTTTTGGGTCAAAAAATAGAAATTTTCTTGTTGATACTCTATTGAATTCGATTTTATGACATTAAATTTGGGTAGTTCTTCTGCTGATATGCAAAATGGACAATGGAGTTAGTATAGTTTTACTCTGTCGAAAATAGAATAAATATGGACATAGCGATTTTGAGACACTTTTGTTATGATGGTCGAGCCTCAAGGGTTAAGGTGGTGAGACATTGAAGTCTTTAGTGGAAAAATGAAAAGCCATAGTATCAAAGGAACCCCATTCCTGAGGCTATAGAAGTTAGGGTATATGTGTAAGCTAAAGTAAAGAAGTCCTATACTGAAAATTTGGAGTAATGCCGAGTGTTCGTATCTTTTAGGTGGCCTAAACTCATTAAGCTTTTTATTATTATTGAAAATGGGTCAAACTAATTATATTGACGGGCTCAGACTTGAACTTTTTCTTGACATTCTTTCTAGTAAAGTACCGGACTTCTACTACGTATACCCAACAAGCAATATCACAGCACGTGATTGATCGATGTGTGCTCATTTGTGAGTCACCATTGATATCAACCTATTTGAGATCTCCAAATGTTCGAGAGTTCCTTTATTCAATCCTTTTCCTTGATGTTTCCTTAAAAATCTTTAAAAAATCACATGATTAATGCTAGTTTTGGATGAATTTGCCATCACGGTTAGTCTAACGAGGAAAGCTCAATTGTGGAGAATTGGCATAATGATGAGAGCGAGAGTCCATGGGGTACCGTGGGTGTCGGGCAACAACGTGGTCCTAAGTTCTCACTGCAAGGTGGTTGCTGGACGTACATAGTTGCAGATGGGTTGGGAAACAAAGTGGAGATTCAAGTTAAAAAATGGCATGCATAATGATGTTTAGATTAAGAGGAAGCATGGACAACGTTGGAGATAACATACGACGGTGAGATGGTCGAGGTACAAGTGCAAATTATATTGGAAAAGTCATGCATAAATAATTTGGTATAATATAAAGCAGATGATATATCTATTTGAATTAGGCAATAACTCATTAAATTGAGTTTTCGAATGAAGATAAGTAGAATGAGTTATGTTAACAAGCTTTGGACCTAGACTCTCCTAGTGCAGTATTGACCTTCCATTTTAGGTGTCCAACAAGCATTGATTGGTGGACACCTTTCTATTTTTAATCTTGTGAAATATCTCAAGAAAGAAATCACATTATCAAGAAAAAGTTGTTCAAAAGTTTCTAATTCAACGTCCAATTTAATCCTTAACCTTTCAATTTTGTTGGTTCAGTTCTAAATCTTTTAATAATTTTCAAATTTTATCATTCCAGCCAATTTAGCCTAGAAAATACAGGTGGACATCTAGCTAGTGCCAGCCATCCTATGTGGCTAGACCGGCTCTAACGTGAATGCTGGAGATTCACTAAAAAGACCATTTGCTCGCCCGAATCAAAGAACAAACCCTAATTTCAAATTGCTCTAGAATTTTGCCCCAAGTCTGATTTCCACGCCCACTAAATACTCGCCCAAATCACTGGATCGCATTATCACCCTCAATCTCGCCCAAATCACTCGAGCGCGTTCACCCAGCACTTGACTAAACCTGATTGCTTCACCTAGACTGACCTGCCCAAACGTTAAATTATGGCGGAAGCTGCTCTATAGCTTGGACTTGGAACTGCTGTACCAACTTTCAGCTCCTTGCTCGACTGCACTTTCAGGGCTGGTGATCACATTCTCAAGGCAGCCTCTTTTGAGCTATGGTTTATTGATTATAATAGAAATATTGCACAACATGATTTGTATGAAAAAGCATTCGCAGTGTAAATGTGTCTTGAAGTCCTGATCATTAGTTGGGCCAAAATCATCGTTTCATTCTCACATCCATAACTCTTGGTTAAAATATCTGCTACCTATTTGTGAAAATGCCCAAGAGAACTTTCCCATATCCAGATCATAATGAGCACTTTTGATTCATTATTTTACTCTCGTTTTATGACATTTAGGATGCGAAAGTAAGTATAATGTATTGTTTCTCAGTTTTATGTGCTGTACTTTGTGGCCTTTGGGGGGGGGGGGGGGGGGGGGGGGGTTGACAACTGATTTTAAGTGGGCGCATCATACAAATATATACAAATTTGAGTTTAGGGTTTCTGATCGGGACGGAGCCCCTTTTTCATAAAAAAAAGGAGTAATTTCATAATTTTTCGAGTTCATTTCAGCTCTTCAATATTATTTTAAAAAGGGAAATATGATGAAAAACCTTAAAGTATTCCCTCTCTAGTACATTCACCCCAAATTTTTTTTTCGTATAGAAAAACCCTGAACTTATGCTCGTATGACACATTTATCCTAAAACTTTTTTTATGTCATCAAAAATCATGAACTTGTACTTGTGTGACATATTTACCCTAAAATTTTTTGTGACATCAAATATCCTTAACTTATATATTTGTGACATGTTTACCCTAAAAAATTTCTTTTTGTTTTTTTTTTGCCCACTTTGGCGGTGTGAACGACAACTAGCGCCGGCGAGGGTCGCTAGAGCTCACCAAAAACGGATCACCTGCACACATGGCAAGTGACCCTTTCACCTTTCACCGTCCGATTAAAAGCCCCCATATTGAAAGGGGAAACTTCCCTCCCTTGGATCCCCCTGACCTCCCTACACACAGTTCATGGGATCCAAATCCGCCGACTGCTGGGCAAGGGCTACAAAGCCCTCACCTAGCCCTTCGCAGCTGTGGGCGAAGCCCCCTCTCTTAGATTTGGGAAAGGGCAGCCCCACCGGCTATGGCTAAGGCTCACTAGCCACTGGGCAAACTGTTCTTGAGAAGAGGATGGTTTGGGCGAACTCACGGACAAAGTCAAGGTATGGACGATATGCGAAATGTTCTTTGGAGATGGAGATGGCCCAAAAATGAGGTGGCTCTTGAGCTCCAACGGCATGAGGGGAAGAAAGATTGAGATCTCGTCGTACTCGGGGAACAGGGGAAGTGTGGAAACAGGGGAAGGAGGCCAAGAAACAGATCTCACCCCAAAATTATACCGAAAACAAAGCATCAAATCAAAAGGAGAATCTGGGTCGCTCGGTATTATTGCTGCGATGCGAGCGGTTCGACATCGAGAGCGAAATTGGATTTGTGTGCTTCGACAAGAAGAATGCGTGCTAAACGAAACCAAAGCACCCCCAAGCACATATACGAGAGGGGATGGTGATGATGATGGTCAAGCGTCGAGTGATTGCAATCAAGATGGGTTGACGAGAGAGAGAACACATGAGGGAGAAGGAGAGGGTTCCCCCTAGCCCAATAGCCGGCGAGGGCTTCATAACCCTCACTTAGCCCATTGTGACTGCGACGAGGCTAGACGAAGGCCGCAAAGCCCTCACAGGTGCCAACCGCCGCTCACCGGTCGAAGTTGGCGGGAAAAAAAAGGAACTGTTTTTAGAATAAATATGTCACAATTATATAAGTTCAAGGTTTTTTGTGTTACCAAAAAAAAAAAGTTTAAGGTAAATGTATCACATGAGTACAAATTCATGACTTTTTATTACCAAAAAAAAGTTAACGATAAATGTGTTACAAAAGGTAAATTTTAGGGTTTTCCACGGTATTCGCCCTTTTAAAAATAAGCCTTTGTTTCCACCAAAAATAGATCTATAGAGTTGACTTTTTTTTTTATCAATCCTAGAGTCCCCAAGTGGTAAAAAAATTTCAAAACAACTGAAAATATTAAAAAAAATCTCTGAATCAACTCATTTTTTACTCCAATTTGACTTTTTCATTATCAATATCACAAAAATCAATTAGATTTCCAAATTTCCCCAAGTTAGATTTTGATAGCTCATTGGCCAAAAACAGAAGTAGTTCATTTCTAGACACCTTTTGAAATAGTTTCTTTTATTGGTCTAAGGGACAAACTATGTTTAATTGTCAAGTCAATTTTGAGGTTGCAACACGTCACTAAATTTCCCTAATTTTGGCTCCATGTAGGGATTCCAATCGATTCTTTACAGATTATAGGATTTCTTGGTAATTTTGTCCAATTGTTTAGAGGGAACTCAATTTCTGTAATGTCCTACTTCCAACCCCTTCTTCGAGGCCCAATCGGGCAAATTTTTGAGTTTAGTTAGTGGCACATTGGCCCTGAGAGTTCCATGGACTAAAACATGAAAATCCATTTCGGGCGACTTCGAGCTTCTACAAATCACATTTTAGTCTCCCAACTTTTGTACAATTGCATTTTGACCCCCAAAATAAGTGAATTTTGGGCCTATGGATAATTTTGGAAAATTTTAGTCATGGTTGACTTTTGGTCAACAGTCAACCGTTGACTGTTGATCGTTGACTGGTCAATGGACCAGTCAACCCTTGCGTGGATTAGCCCAACCGCAAGCCGACTAGTCCGACCACGAGCCAACCGGCTCGGCAACCTAGCCCCACTTGCTTCAGTCCCTTCTCCCTCTCTCTCTCCCATGGCCGAGTAGCCTTCTTCCTCTCCCTCTTTCTTTCTGCTCGCGCAACCATTGGGCATGTCGTTGGTGGCTTAATCGATACACCAACTTCTAGATCCACCCAGTTGCCATCTCAACTGCCGCCGCCGCCATCGTCACCATTGGGAGCCGCTTGAAGATACCCCCGTGAACAGATCGCCCCTTGTTCGCATATGGTGAGGCTAGACTTTCGAGGCTGCTGCTCCCTCTTCGGAGACACCTAGGCCCAGCCGCCACCTCCAACCCATCCCTAGGCCTCCCTTCAGCCACTCCATGGCTACCGTTGCCGCCGATTTGCCCCCTGAGTCGCTATTTTTCCCCCCAGCTCCGCAACATGCCATGTTTCCTTGTCGTTGTACTATTCGTGGCCATCGACGGCATTCTGGCAAGACCCAATCGCCGCCGCCGCCCTCTGTCACAATCTGGACATCCCCTAAGCACAACGGCACCGGCCTTGTCCACTAGCATTGCGCCGTTTGGGAGAAATCACCCCCGAAGTTCAACCCCTCCCTAGAAACCCTCTCCTTCGATCTGCCTCCTTCATGTTGCCATATCTCGGCCCTTCGGCCACCCAGGCCGCACTACCGGTATCCATCGACTCAAGGAGTCAGTTTCCAAATCCAGCCGGTCTTTGCCACTAGTTTGGCTCGAGGAGAGAGAATTGAGCCACAACCCGAGTGCACCTCCGTGACCTATTTCCCAACCCACGAGACCCAACTGGGTTTGCTCATCGGCTTTCCCCCTAAACAGAGCTGCTCTCTGTCGCTGGCTACCACCTCCCATGGGCCCAGCTGGCCTCCCACGGCCGAGGGCCGCTTGCCAGAGCCTCGTTGGAGTTGTCCCAAGGCTTCCCTGGAGGTGGCCCGTCCCATCCGAGGTGTCGGATTGAAGATTGGAAAGTCGCGCTAAGCGCAAGCGAGATCGGAAGTGTGAAAAAGCGCATCGCCGCAAGCCATTACTTGGGATGCACGAATCAACAAGTGAGTGGACATCCTATGCCCAGCAAAGAAAAAGGAAACGAAAAGGACAAAGAGAACGTCACGAGCAACCTCGGCACTTCGACGGTTGATAGCAAGTCATGGGCAATCGGGCAGGAGAGAGGCGTAAGCAAATTCCTTTGCTCAAATTAACCTAAGCCAAACCGAAAAGGACGGGGCCCCCGGAAAAGTACGCATAAATGGACTAAACACAGTATATTTTAGGAGCTACCATATTGGAAGACTCATATGATTCATCATAATCTTGACGTAATGCACATAGAGAAGAATGTGTTCGACAATGTTATACATACGGTTATAGATGTCAAAGGAAAAATAAAAGACAACTTGAATTCCAGAAAAGATACGCGAGATAATTGTGATAGGCTAACACTAGCTGTTGATTCAAGTAGCAGGAGACCAAAACCAAAAGCAATTTACACATTGAACAAGGAGCAGAAACGTATTGTTTGTCAGTGATTGAAATCTGTGCGATTTCCTAATGAATATGCTTCGAACATCGAGAGATGTGTTGATTTGGATGAATGTAAATTGACGGGTTTGAAGAGTCACAATTGTCACATATTTATGTAGCGTATACTTCCCATAACGACGAAGGAAGTGCTACCAAACTTTGTAGGGGGTGCCATTATAGAGTTAAGTCATTTTCTTCATGATATTTGCTTGACAATGTTGAAAGCATCACATATGGAGAAACTAGAAAGAGATATTCCAATTATTCTTTGCAACTTAGAGAGGATATTTCCTCCTACATTTTTTGATTCAATGGAGTATCTCTTAGTTCACTTGCCTTATGAGATCAAAGTTGCGGGTCCAGTCCAATTTCGATGGATGTATCCATTTGAGAGGTGAAGTAATTTTTTTGTAGTAATATTTCTATTTTTATTATGTCACATTATGTTCTAACAAACTTGTTCATTTTCATACTGTAGGTTCTTATTTCATTTGAAAAAAAAAAGTGAAGAATAAGTCACGTGTTGAAGTTTCAATTTGTAAAGTATATATTATGGAAGAAGTAAGCACATTTATATCATACTATTTTGAGCCACACGTGCAGTGCAAGAGGCGTAGAGCTAGCCAAAACGATGAGGGCCCCATCGATCCCAATTGCAATGCGTTCTCCATTTTCAATTATCTTAGTCGACCAAGCGGCATATGTAAATTGCGGTATTTAGCCGACGAAGAATGGCATGCAGCGCACACATATGTTTTACTGAATTGTCCAATTGTGGATCCGTACTTTGAGTAAGTATACAGTTGTATATATATTTTATTATATATATATACATTTATATATGAAAGATGTTACACCAATGTTTATATGCGTAAATGGATATTTTTTTCAGTATTTTTCAAACTTCAATGGCTGGACTACCACCAAATGAGTTTGATCATTTGTGCAATGAACAATTTGCATCATGGTTCAAAACATATGTAAGTGACATCTCAATTATAATTAATAATCTTTTTTATGTACCCACATTCATTTGTAAGTCCAGTTTTTTCTTATTCGGTCATTTTTGTGCCCTTAGGTTCACATTAATCATAATCAAAATGAGGATTAAAAATTGCTATATCATCTGTCATTAGGTCCAAAATCAAGCGCATGTACTTGGCCAGCATATTTTATCAACGGGTACAATTTTCACACTCAATAACATGGATTGAGAAAAGCCACAATGAATAGTGGTGTGTGTGTGTGCAGTCATGCTCTAAAAGTATGAATGATTATTTTTATGGCTTGTTAGATGAAATCATAGAGGTAGAGTATCTTCAGCCATTATTGCGTATTGTGTTATTTAAGTGCACTTGGTTTGACTCTATCAAAGGAATGAAGGTTCATCCGAAGATTAATTTGATTGAAATTAATCACAAGAAAAAGTATAAGAAATATGAATAATTTGTTTTAGTATAATAAGCAATTCAAGTATATTACACATCATATCCTAGTTTGAAACGTGATAAAACTGATTGGTGGACCGTATGTAAAATCAAAGCACGAAGAAAAATCGAGGAACGTTGTAAGGATACAACATATCAACAAGATGAAGTTTGTAACACCGTTAACCCTGAGGAATATAACATTTCAACTTACGAGATCTAAGTGGAGCAATGATAGATGTTGATGCAATTGAAATTGGAGAATCAAATGTAGCAAGTGATGAAGAGGAAGAATTTCTAACAGAGGATGAAGACAAGGACGAATATGATGTTGAAGCTGAATATGAGGATGAAGAAGTAACTGACGACGAAAATGAAGACGAGAACGGAGATGAAGACGAGGACGAAGACTAAGATTTATGACACTTGGTTGGCTTTAATTTGTGTAATTGTCATTATAAACTATATATAGCATATTTGATATGGTTGTTTGAGCAATTATTCATGTTGGAGTTGGCTTATTATTGTTGTTATTATTATAATGTGTCATTTTTAGCAGGATTTAATGTTGTGTTTGGAATGATAGAGACAATATCATTCCAAAATTAGAGACGGAAATTAGCTATCGTCGGTAAGTAGTGCCGAATGGTGACGGACAAGTGATGCCGTGGCCAATTAGCCACGGCTTAGCCACAGCCATAGCAATCTAAATGCAACGCATGTGATTAGAGAAATGAATAGAATAATTAATGATCGTTGGAGATGGCCGTATATTACATATAACAGCACTCCAGAAGACGTTAAGAATTTATGGTGGAATGAGTTCAAGGTAAGTTTTGTTATTTATATGTTTCAGAAACTTAGTAAATCGTTTATCGAGCCGTTATGTGTTTTTATATATTAATTGCAGCGTCATTTTTGGTGGGATGATTTGAACGAGACTGAAGTTAGAAGAATTTTTAATAAAAGAGCTGATGATCATATGAATGTCATGAATAAAGCAAAAGTGAGACAAGCCAAGCCGCAGTACATTCCAAATGAAGTTTGAATGGAGATGGTGACAACTTGGGGCACTGAGAAGCACAAGCAATCAAGTGCACGGAATAAACAAAACCGAGCTTCAAGATCTAGTGATGAGACAACCACATATGCTAGGGGCTCTATCAACATCGATAAGCACAAAAAAAGATTAGTAAGTTGAGTTGGCTACATTGTAAGTTAATTTAATTATCTACTCATTTATGGTAATTTTTCGTAGGCCAAGGAATTGGATAGGGAACCAACACCTGTTCAATCCATTGAACGGACATTCATTAAAAAAGATAAATCATGGACAAGCGGTCGAGCTAGAGTGGTTAAGGTTTGTGAATGGTTGCATATTTAGACTGATTTAATGTTGCATATTATGTATATTAATGTTCATTAACTGCGTTAATGTAGGAAAATTTGAAGAACTTTGCCTTACGCATGCTAGTCTAGGTGATGGTAGCAGCGCCATTGATCTAGCAATTGACCAGTCGGTATTATATGTGGAGGCATTGGGTGGGGCGAAAAGAGGAAAAGTCTTTGGTTTGGGATCATTGTCGAGGGAACCCGCAAAAAAGTGGGCTGCAACGTCATCCTCAAGTGCATCTGGTTCGAGGACAGGTCAGCGGGATCCGTAAATGGCCAAAGAAATGAGACAGATGAAAGATTTACTGGTTAGAAAAGATGAAAAGATAGATGCTTTGAAAAGAAAAATTGAACGTATATTGCGACACTTGGACATGTCGGACGATGAGGATGATGATGTACCTCACTCTAATCCCATCATTGATGAGGCCAATGATGATGAGACAACAGACGATGATGGTGCTCATGATGGGAGTGCGCTAGCTCATGATCGATTACGATGAGGTTCACACTAATTCTTGACAACTTTACGATGTATGCAAATGAAATTTACACATTTCTATGTCCAAGTTGATACACTCAGTGCTCGGCATTGGAAGTTGAATTATTTCTAATTCGATGGATGTTTTTATTGGCAGTTGTGATGTTCGACAATTGAAGTATGGCTGCAGCAAGGATGGTGAGGATGAATGGTAGTGTTAACGTAGTCGTAATGGTTTTGTGTAGTTGGCATTCGGAACCTTGGTGATTTGACAGCTGTTGTGTTTATATGTAGCTTGTAAATATTAATATGTAGCTTGTTCGTGTGGTTAATGTTTTATGCTAAACCATGTCTTTCGTTTTCATATATATATGGGAGAATGTTTGATCATGGTATTATTTAGTGCTTCATATGTAATGATAGAAGTACATTGTGGTCGCTTTTAGCGCTTGAAGCTGTTGCCAGAATATATTGTCAAAGTCCTCACTCAGTCCTGTTATTATTGACAAGGTAAGTGTATGTGGTCATGTCAAGGTTTACTCGCTGCTTGCAAATGTTTTGAGCGTATGTGCAACCAGCCGCGTATGAACCAAGTGTCTTAAATATAAGCCGACAAGTCTTTAAAGGTTAGAGCATGGATGCACGATTACATAATATCTTTATAGAGGATTTATGTAACAAGTTTGTCTAATGTTTAGTTCACTTTCCCATTATGCAGATTGGTACAAGGGAAGCTTCTACATATATCTTGATGGTATGCCAGACGGAGAAGATATTTCATGTGAGCAAATATAATGCATAACGTTCAAAGTTTGTTTATTCTACACAAAGAATGTTTTGTGGGATGACATGACTGGGTGAAGAAAAAGTTTATGATTAACTGTATGTTCAAAGCAGCATTGATAATTTCATTTATACACATCAATGACACTGCCGCACAACACATGTTTTATGATCTTTATAGCAGCATAGTAGACTTTATACTCACACCACATGTAGTATGTTCATGACATAACATCTTACATACTCTCACCAGCAAGATAATAAAACTCGATATTTTTTTGTGTAAAAGAAAGATTAGAAATATATGGAAAATCATCGATGACTATTGCTTTTTGTCATTCACTCCATACATGGCACACATCAGAACATGCTCTTTGGCTGAGCATTTAACCTTGGGCAAATCAAGAGACTCCATCAGCTAGCTCTCCAGTATACTGCCACAGTTCTCAAAACAAAGGTGCCTCAAGCTGATATGCTATCTCCAATGATCAAGGGAAGAAATAGCACGAATCAATTATTCAGGAGATGATGATTCTAGATTGTGGAGAAATTTGCAGCTGTCCAATGGATCAATGTGCTCAAAGATCATGGGAGAAGTGCCAAACAGTTGCTGTGCGACGTGTGTGGAAAGATGATATGTACCGCATTGCCAAATCTAGGGGTGCAACCATGGCAATTTGGATGAAGTAAATTTCCTTCAAAATAGTTGGCTGTACAATATATCTTGAAAGTGTATTAGTAAGAGCAGTTGTAGTAATAGCATTTGTAAGATGAGAAGTCACATGGATACTAATTTTGTGTGTTGATAATTTGATGTACGTATTTTTCGAATGATTTGTGTGCTTAGACAATTGATATATCAAGTAGGATTGCATCTAATGTGGGTTCATACTACCTATTTATACTCAGTATCGTCTTAAACCAAGAGAGTTACATACGGAATATAATCTTAAATTGGCCACGAAGTGTAAAAAGACGTCACTAATTAGCGACAAACACAACAAAGGCAATCGACACAAACAATATCGCTAATTGGTCATGGCTATGTAAAGCCGTCGCCATTAGTGACAACAGAAAGTGTCATCACCAAATAATGACGACAAATGGCGTCGTCACCAAATAGTGACAACAAACGGAGCCGTCACTTATTAGCCACAGCTAAAAAGGACCGTTGCTACTTAGCGATGGCTTAGCTCTGGCGTCGCTAATTATATCTGCCACGAGTTTTGTGACACTCTTTGGCGACGAAAGTAGCCACGGGTGTTCTCGTGGCAAATTTGTGACTAAATTAGCTACTACATTTTAGTGACAACTTTTGCCACGACAGATTTTGTTGTCATAAATTCTCGACATCTTTTGTGACGTCGTTTTACCGATGGAATTAGTGACTACATTGGGCATCCCAAATTAGCGACGAACTTATATATTTTCCGTAGCAAACTGTTGCGATGATGTATTAGCGATGACGTTGGTGTTGACGCTATTGCAAACACAATTTAGCGATGACCTTTTTCATAATTTTCATGGCAAAAGCTGTAGCTAAAGACTTAGGGCCTGCATGACTAGCACCTATTTCTCGTCTAGAACTAGTTCTGGACCAAAAAAACCAGTTCTGGACGAGAAACCCGTTTGCTTCAACATTTTGTGAAAACCCATTATGAACCAATTTTCTTGGCCAGAACCGGTTTTTATCCTAGAATGAGAAACTAAAAAAAAAAAGCAATTTCTGGTTTTCCCCTCCCTTCAAAGAATCGGTTCTTTCCCCTCCCCCTTTTTTCCCTTTCCCTGCAGCTCGTGCCCTTCCCCTGCGTGACCTCCTCCTCCCCTGTGTGCGACCTCCTCCCCTTGATCTCGCCGACCGACCGCCGCCGCCTCCAACTCGCCTCCGCCACCTCTCGGTCTCGCATTGCCCCCAGCCACCAGCTCGCCCCACCCCAGCCACCAGCTCGCCCCGCCTCCTGCCTCCCGCCATCGCCACCAGCTCGCCTCGCCCTAGCCACCAGCTCGCCCCAGCCACCCCCAACTCGCCCTAGCTGCCCTAGCCTCCCCCAGCTGCCCAGCCGCCCACAGTCGCGCCCAGATCTGCCCCCAGACACCCACAGCCGTGCAGATCTGCCCCCAGTTGCCACCAGCCGCGCCCAGCCGCCCCCAGCTCGCCCCAGCTGGCCGCCCGCCCCTAGCCGCCCACCGTCGCCCCAGGTCGCCCCCAGGCCCGCCCCCAGGTCGCCCCCAGGCCGCCGCCCCCAACCGAGCCAGCTCGCCCCCAGCTCTCTTGTTCCTGGTAAAATCTCTTGTTCACGAATCTGGGATTGTTGGTTGGCTGATTTTGGGATTGTTGAAGATCTCATTAATTGTTGGTCGGTTCATTGCTGAAGTTGTTCTAGCTTGGTAGTTATCTTAATTTTTGTGTAAACTAGTTTTCTAGAGTGCTCATACTAGTTTTTTAGGTAAAATTGCCTCCAAAAAAGAGACGTATATGGCAAAGTAGACTAAGCCTTTGGTGAACGAGCTCATAAGCTTGTTGGTTATAGAGGTAAAAAAGGGAAATCGCACAACCTCTACGTACAACAAAAAAGGATGGAATAACATACATGCTGAATTCAATAAACGAACAGGACTCCACTTTACTTTGGTTCAGATAAAGAACAGGGTCAACAAATTGAGGAGACAATATGTTAATTTCAAGAAACTTTTGTCTCAATCTGGATTTGGATGGGATCATATAAACAACACGGTTGCTGTGGCCGGAGAAAGTGTATGGGAGGCTCACATTAAGGTATCATATTACTTTCGTTATTTTTTTTTGGGTTGTAAGCTTTGATTATATTGCTTATGTAAGTCATTTTGGTGAAAATTACAGGATAATAAAGAATGGGCTAAATTTAGGACGGAAGGATTTCCTTAGTATCCTGATTTGTGTGTTGTGTTTGGGGATACGTTTGCTACTGGGGAGCATGTAGTAGGGAATGCAGAACCAGTGTTGTCCTCAGATAGAGATGAAACTGATTTTGATGCTTTTGTCTCTCTTGGTAGTGATGGGGATGGTGAAGGTGATAGTATTGCTGATATGATAGGTGATCCGACAGATTTTGACAGCCAACCTGTTGGTGAGGGAGTGTTTATGCCCGATGTGACTACATCAGCAACAAAACATGGGAAGCACAATGTAGACAGGACTCCAAATGCCAAAAGGAGAAGGAAGAGCAAGGCAACTGAATATGAAGCCACTTGCAAAGCCATTCGAAATTTGATTAATATCAGGACTGTCCAGTCTACATCTGCATCGGTCTCCTCGGATCCACCATCACAATCATCAGCACCTGTTGACACATATTCTGTAGGAGCTGTGATGGCCATCTTAAATGGCATGACTGAGTTAGAGCAGGATTTGTACAACAAAGCTGTGAAGGAATCATTGAGTAATCCATCTTGGAGGGAGGCTTTCATCTTAGCTCTACCTGAGAGGAGACGTGGACTAGTTGACATTTTATAAGTAGATGTTGAGAAATATTATCTGAACTTATGTTTGGTTTGTATTTGTGAGCGAGTTATGTATTTGAGATACTAGGTTTGGGTTGTATCTTTTATGACTTATGTTTTTTATGATATGGCAGGCTATGGATTTTATTATTGAATGGATTATTTGCTTATATATATAATGGTGTGATGTTGTGGTTATTGGATTATTGACTTATTTCATATGTGATATAGGTAATATGGAGGGGTTTGAAAGTATCGACCAAGTCTCAGCAGTTGAATCAGTTGAAGTATATCTTGATGAAGAAGATATAGATATATTGATAGCATGGTTGTGCATCACTGCTATGGATATGTCGATGTACACAAGAGAACCAATTAGGGATAGCCAACTGTCAGGACCTGAATGGATGAGGGAGCTTCTTCATGGACATGTAGATAGAATATATGAAGCTTTTAGAATGGAAAAACATGTGTTTGGCAACCTTCTGCATAGAATATATGAAACTTTTAGAATGGAAAAACATGTGTTTGGCAACCTTTGCAGGTTGATGAGGTCAAGAGGTTGGCTGAAAGATGGTCGAGAAATTAAAGTTGATGAACAACTTGGGATATTCTTATTTATGATTTGTCACAAGAGCTCAAATAGGAATCTATGTGAGAGATTTCAACGTTCAGGCCAAACTATCAGCAAATATTTTGCAATAGTGTTGAATACAGTTCGCAAGCTAGCCATTGAGAACATTGTTCCACCTTCTTTTGATTCTATCCCAAATGAGATTCTTATGCATCCTACGCATAAACATTACTTCAAGGTTGTATTTATTGTGCAAATTATTTTCTTTATGGTTTGTTTGTTTATTATTATCAATTTTGTATGATAATGGTTGCTGATTTAATCACAGGGTTGCATAGGCGCAATTGATGGCACTCATGTTCATGCTTCTGTACCTATCGCCGAACAAATTCCATATAGAGGCAGAAAAGGAATAACAACACAAAATGTGTTGTGCGCATGCTCATTTGATATGAAATTCACTTTTGTATATGCTGGTTGGGAAGGATCTGCCAACGATTGTCGAGTGCTTGCGGCAGCTATGGAGTCTCCTAATGCAAAGTTTCCTCGACCACCAGAAGGTATTTATGTATTCCATACAAACTATTTTGATATTGTTGTGCTACTTAAGTTATTCATTTATACGTTGCTATAGGTAAATACTATGTGGTTGATTCGGGGTATGCATTGGCTTCAGGATTCTTAACTCATTTTAAAGGTGAGCACTATCATTTAAACGACTATAGGGGTGTCGAGAGACAACCAAGAACAGCAAGAGAGTTGTTCAATCGAAGACATTCTTCACTTAGAAAATGTCATTGAAAGAGCATTTGGGGTATTGAAGAATCGTTTTTTCATTTTGAAACATATGCCCTCATTTACACTTCGAAAGCAAGCATATATTGTAATTGCATGTTGTGCTATCCATAATTACATTCGAGATGAAGGTAGGAGGGATAGGAATTTTTCCATGTATGGAGATCCGAAACACCTTTGTGAACCTTCAGAAGACGTTCTTCAGGGTGATACATCAATTGAGGAGGGAAATGAGATGAACTTGTTTAGGAAACGTATTGCCAATCAAATGGCAATGGATGAGGGAATGCCACTGATTCCATGATAGTCTGTTTGCACCATTTATGATGTATTTGTATCAATTTGTATTTCTTATCTCATTTTCTGTAATGTCATATAGTGTAATGTAAACTTTTGTAATTTCGTAACGTCTATTGGAACATCTTATGAGATTCTTCATGCATTTTCGAGATCTCAATGGTAGAATATCGTTTATGGTTGCCTACGTGGATTTTATCTTTTTTAAATTTAGAATATTACAAATGTTTAATGCAATTAAAGTGATTTTTTAATTTTAGAGTTGATTACAATAAATTGTGCAAAAAAATATCAAATTTCTTTATTTTTAGTAATATGAACATCTTCCAATATCCCAAATCATATATTTTAGAAAATGAAACAGAATCAGAAATAGAAATTTTTTTGTCATATCAAACAGCTTTCTCTTTCTGAAACAGAAATTGTATGTCCATATCAAACGCGTTTTTTTGTCAGAAACTCATTCTGAACCAGAAATAGAAAAAACTCATTCTGGACAGAAATAGGTTTCTGAACCAGAATGAGTATCATGCGCGCACTTATTTTCTTGTAGTGTTTATAGGTACCTAATTTCTCGATATCCATGCTTTTTAAAAATTTGCATCATACAAGTAAGAAAAAGAAATTGTCGACTACATGCCACGACAATTTCGTCTGAATTTGGTCGTTTTATCAATGAGGCTGATGACTTCAAGCAAAGTCTTTCACGATTACGGACGAATGCTTGTTTTGTGCCAGAGTCAGTGGCCGTGCTTTTGGCGTGGGGAGGGGATTGGGGTCTGATCTGTAGCCAACTTTTCTTAGACATAGATTTTAGAATTTTTCTACATTTGATAAGAAGGTCTCATTAATGGAAAAGTACAAATTTATTCCCGTTGCTATCTCCGGAAGTATGCTTGTGACTAGGGAAAGGCTATTCAACCGATCGATTTATTCTCAACAATCCATTCACAATCACAGCCAGGATTCTGGAGAATGATGAAGACCCCCTGGAAATAACTTTGGTCCATTCAACATGCTAGCTCTCTCGGTTTGTGCAGCAAAAACACAAACGAAACATGTGTGCTAACTTTATTGACTACCTCTAGTCGCAATCCTCGAACTACATTGCTTCATGACATTGAAACAAAGCATGATGAATGTAGCACCACACTTACATTTCCGACAATTGGCTGATGGAGACTCCTTTATTCATACAGTTGTCGAGCATCCTCGTGGCTTAGGTCGACTTCCCGGAGATGTAAAGCCATTGACCAATGAAGAGAGCTCTGCACTTTACGTTCAGATTGATGAAAGGGGAGGCTTCGATAGACAAGCCGAAATTCTGTGCTATTGCAAAGCGTCTCCGCTTTTCACTCCCACCACTTTGTTGCACACTAGGCCAGGTCCCACCACTGGAACCCCTGCAAAGCATCATGCATAAAAACCAAGGCTTGACATATGATGCTAATGAAGACGAGCAATCTCTAGGAAAGAACAAAATTTCAGCTACTGATGTTGCGGCAGCAAAACAGACTTGGTTCAAAAACCGGTCAGAAGGTCTTGTACGAGAGACGTGACGTATGTTTGGCCGATGTACTGAAATAAAAAGCAGATCACTACGTACGATTAGAAGTTGCAGAAGAAGATCTTGAAGAATGTCACAAAAGAATACATTTTTATGAATGGAGATCAGTAATGCATCACTTACTTCCAAGAGCTCTGATCTCGACCTCGCAGACTACGAGGACGAAGAAGACTGTCAAGACCATGTTGAAGAAGATGGAGGACTTGTGACCGGTGATCTGAGCCATGCTTTTCAACTCTCTAGCTTCTTTGAATACAGAGTTTGTGAGAGATTAGAGCATTAGACAAATCACATTTGTTGGAAGTAACATAATTAGCCGGCTTAGTGTTATTTTACTCTTCAATGCTTTGGATACAAGCTAAGAATTAGCATGACATGCGGCGGAGGATAATACCTATGTGCGTCTTTTTTTATTGTTATTTGCAACTGTCAAACTAACACTGTTCTTTTACCATGAAGAATCGTCACTACGCTTGGATCTTCATGTTCGATAAATTAATAAGATGAAGCCTTCATTTTTGAATTTAAAAGAAAAATCAATGTCTTATCAGTAATAGTATTAGAGTTACAACTCAAATGAGAGCTGATAATGCCAAAAAAAAAAGTCTATGACTTAATTGAAGAAAATTTTGGTAATCAACCTAATTAAGGTTGATAGCTTTTTTAGAGAGTTTTTAAATCCAATAGGCTAGTAAGTAATAGGGTTAAGCATTACAAACTGCCCGCCCAAGAACCGCCCGGAAGTACCTAGACCGGTCGGTTCCAAGCGTTTCTAAAAAGCAACGGTTCGGTTCCCGATTTCATTTATATGGAACCGGGAATTTTGGGTTTGGTTCCTAGTTCCGAGGGTGGAACTGCCTACGCAGACCGAAACTATTTATTATATATTAAAAAATAAAATTTGAAAAAATTATGGGTTTTGAAGGGGAGACCAATCTCAGTTGGACCGAGTTGGACCCCGCCTCTGACCTCCTCTCTTTGTCCCATGCCCTCCTCTTCTTTAACTTCAAAGCCCATCATGATCTCCACGTTCTCTCTTGCCCTCCTCCCCCCATTCCCCCTGATCTGAAGCACACACGCACATCATAGTGAGCACACCCTTACTCCCTCCCTAAAAAAACAAGAAAACAGAGCAGCGATGATCGATCTTTTGTTCGCGGCGATATTGGCAAAAGCAATGGTGCATGCCCAGTGATGTCTCCGCGAGCCAGGGTCAAATCGGGTGAAGAGTTAGAATTAATTCGGATGGAGCATGTGGCTCATATCTGGGCATGTGAAGGAATACGGTGGAGCGCAAGCGAAAGTCATCGCTGGTAATTAATAATTATCCACTCGAGAACCAGACCGAACCGGGCGGGAACCGGACTAGATTGCTAATCCGGTCTGGTCCCATTTCCGATTACCGGTTCCATCAGTCCGGTTCCCGATTTTTAAGGGAACTTAGAATCGCTTGGGAACCAATCACCCCTAGTAAGTAATGCAAATAATTATTGGTAACTCAATAGAAAAAGTCTTTAGATTTATAAAAATAAAATTTGAACAAACGAGGTAAATAACTCAATCAAGAGGTTGTAAATCTTAACTAATTGTTGACTTAATGGATCAAAAGCTAGTGAGTCGCATAAATGAAGGTTCGTAAATTCACTAATGAGTTGATAAATTCAAGACTTTAGTAAGAAGAACAAATAAAAGTTGGCAAAGGATAAAAAGTTTATAAGTTAAAAACCAAAGAAATGTAGATAACTAACTTAGACGTTGGTAATGCAAAATTTGTCAGTAATTTAATAAACCTCAGCATGTCCCTTTTTTCTTCCCCCAGGCCAAAAAGTTACCTCACTTTCCTTCTATTCTAAGGGCCTATTGTTCTTCACATTGCACTGATTTTAACAACAATCTCTTAGCTTATTTGTCATTCCTAAACATTTACCTTTTATTGAATCCAGACTTAAAAAAGCATATAAAAAGAAATAAATATATAATTATAGCTTATTTTGAAAATAACATGTTATAAAAAAATTAAGAAATTATATTATCTTGTTGGCTAATTGACGTTTAAGTAGAATATAAAATATCTAATTTACTGTTAACATGCAGTTTCATCATGAAGATCTCAACTTGTTAAAGAACTCAATTTTTTGGCTGGGAGGAAACTCTTCAACTCAACCAAGAAGTGAAACCCCCGAACCACCCTCCTGGAAGGAAACTTCTCCTTGCAGAAAAGGGAAAAATAATTAAGGAAAAGAAATCCATTCAGCATCAGAACCAAATGGCTTATCTATTGGTAAGAGTATTTATTAATTCCACGTTAACTCTATCTGAATTTGGAGTATCTAACTAGATAGACAAATTAACAAAGTAAAATCACATATACTAGTGTAGTTTTACCAATGAATAAATTAAATGACTTCAAGTAACTTCTTTTCCGATCGGGTGCATGGGACATTGCGCATGATTTTGAGCGGGAAAGCGTTTATTTCGATCCTCAATCACTTTTCCTTAAGAACTATTTTGTACTCACATTAGCAGGCAAAATACAAAATTATTCCTATTGCCATATTTGGAAGCAAGTTTGCGATTAGGGAAATCATATTTCCCCAACCACAAATTTTCTGATTGTATTTTTTTTTACTTGGACTAATTTGCCCTTAGCAATCCATTCATAATCTATACGAGGATTCTCGAGAATTAAAAAGAAAAGGCCCTAAAACATTAAGCAAATAATTGATAGAACTAAGCTTAACTATTTTTTTTCCTCCTTGTAAAAAAAACACAATGACTGTCTCGAGGTAGTTAAAGCATGATTCATCACTCATAGGTTGATTATGTTTGCTAAAGCCAGTTGATTTGCATAATCGACATCTTAAATTTGATTGAGAATTACATCTTTCTTTATTCGTATGATGCACTCGCTCTGAAAATTACAAGAAGACACAAGAAGTGTAATCTTGACGAAAAAAATGTGCCAGTAGCTCTGCCCTCCTTTTAGGAAAAGTAAAAAAAAAAAGGCTCTAAACTTATGACATAAATACCGATTCAATTTTTAACTTTTTAATTATACCATATAAGTTTTTAAATTTTTTTATATATATTGTCAATTTAGTTCACCCAATTAATTTTGACAGGAAATCTCTGACATTATACAAGCCATCTTATCTAGCCTATGTGACATGATGAAGGACGGTTGCATTCAATTTTGACATAAACCATTTTTAAATTTTTTTATTCTTTTCTTTTCTTTGATTTCCAATTCTTTCTACATCCATCATCGGATCGACACAAGTTTTACAGCTCTCGGTGTTATTATCGCTGATAAAAAAATTTAACTAGTCATCAATATAGGACACCCTTTTATATGTAAGTGAACTTGGGCATGTGCATAGCATATGCGTTGAGTCTAAAATTATTTGATAAGTCCCACGAACATATTTCTACCTGCAAATTAGAATATTTAGAAGAACAAACAAAAACAAATTTATGAAAATAATATGAATGATCGTGCAATCTAAGTGGAATAAAGAAAACCCTAAGTCCATTAATCTATTCTGCGTCTTCATCTTTCTTCTCTCTTTCATCAAACGAAGGCCTGCTTCCTCACTCGCAGCTCGGTCTGTCGCCCCTTCGATCGTTGCTCGCCGCTTTCGAACTTTGCTCACCGCTCGAGCCTCTCTTTCTCCGGGCACCCTGTGTCACGCAGGCGGCTTACACCAACGCTCGCCGCCGTCGTCTGACCTCAGGTACCTGGCAATCCAATCGTCTCTTTCCGTTGCTCTTTCTCGGCCTCTGAAGTCTGAATTGCCTTGCTTTTGCAAATAAAAGAAAAGAAAAAAATTTTGTTTACCCAACAGTTGGTTGTTGCGTTGAATAAAAGTTTTTTCGTCGTTGTCAAGGTCGAGAGTTTGAAACTTACGAGAGATAAGAAATTAGCCTTTTGATACTGTTTGGATAGAGGATGCATGATGAATTTTTCGATTATTAAAAAAAAACTTAAAACTCTTGTTGGAGATGAATTTTCACCTTCAACATGACGGGGCGCCACAAGGGATGTGGGGCAGGGCAAATTCCCCCACCACGGTGCAGTGACAGGCATTAGCCCGTACCCGACCCTGTTCCGCCCCGACCCCGTACCCATTCCTAGACTCAGTTTCCTCTGGCCCCCGCTGCAATATGTCTATCCAGACTCAAAGGCTGAGTTAAAGTGGTAATTTGACAGATTTTCTTCGAGTTGCCGAACAGATTTGGCCAGACCTTCGTCTGTCAGATTGAATGTAAAGTTTTTCCTTTTTTTGGTCCATAAAAAAAAATCATATGGAATTCGGGTTGGGCCCGGACCGACCCGAATCGGGCCCGATTTTCGGGCCCGTAACATACGGGCCACTGTTGTGGTAGAGCCCGTACCGCCGGGCAGACCTTCTGCACAATGAGAGTTCCCTCGCTTCACTGGTCGTAGCCAGCAGAACAGCGAGGAAGAACCTTTGCATGTATTAAAAACGGCACTTTCCCTTCCCTTTCCCTTCCCTTTCATTGCACCGGTTTAATCAGTTTCGTCTATCACCACGTCACCTTCCTCAAACCAATTACTGAATAACTCGGACAAATTGACCGGCCTGTTGCTTGCCTTCTGAGCTTCTGGTATTAACAGTTTCATCCATTTGAATACCTCTTTTGGAGTTTTTGGTTTTAGACATGAAAATGGTTGCTTGACCCTGTTTGGATAGTTGCTTTTGTTTTGGGGCCTGGGCTGAGTTGCCTTTTTTGAACAGGTCTCAGGGAATGGCGTGTGCTGGAGAAATCACAGCTGCTGAGTTCTTGAAGGTCTGTTTAAATCACCAGCATGCCGTTTCGGCCCAGAAAAGATTCTGTTGTTGTTATGATTTTGGCGAGCTTAAGTTGGATTGACAAACAAATATCTTGCTCTTTTTGCTGAGTTTGCTCATAAATTGGAATGTTTTAGCTTGAGTATTGCAAGATGATTCATTTTCTCATTTGGTTAATGCTGAAGTATTGGTTTGATAAAACTTTGATGCAGGGTTCCAGTAGGCAGACTTTGTTTTTGCAGAGAAATGTACAAAGACGACGGACCCACTTGCTTTGGGTTACGCTTCAAAAACAGAATTTGATGGGGAGCGTGAATGGCGAGAGACGGATTTCTTTGAGATCCCATGCTCAAGCGAAGCCTAAAGCTGTGGTTTCCGAGGGTGTGAGCAGTGCCGTTAAAGAAGAATCAGCTTTAAGCAAAAAACCTGCCAAAGAAGTCATACATTTTTTCCGCACTCCATTGATTCAAGAGAATGCGACTTTAGAACTCCTGAAAATAGTTCAGGCCAAAGTGTCCAATCGGATTGTTGATTTGAAGACAGAGCAGTGTTTTAACATTGGGCTTGATTCAAGGCTTCCTAGTGAAAAACTTACGGTTCTGAAGTGGCTCCTTCAAGAAACGTACGCTCCGGAGAATTTGGGGACTGAGAGCTTTCTGGAGAAGAAGAGGCAGGAAGGCTTAAATGCAGTTGTAGTTGAGGTTGGGCCAAGACTATCGTTTACAACAGCTTGGTCTGCTAATGCGATTTCCATTTGTCGAGCTTGTGGGCTGAGTGAAGTGATGAGATTGGAGAGATCAAGAAGATACTTGTTGTACAGTGAGGGTCCTTTGCAGGACCATCAAATTTACGAGTTTGCCCAGATGGTTCATGACAGGATGACCGAGTGTGTTTATGCTGAGAGGCTGACATCTTTCGAGACCAGTGTGGTGCCCGAGGAAGTGCACTATATACCTGTCATGAAGAGGGGTCGAAAGGCTTTAGAGGAGATCAATGAGCAAATGGGCTTGGCTTTCGACGAGCAAGACTTACAATATTACACTAGGTTGTTTCGAGAGGACATTAAGCGTGATCCAACGACTGTGGAGTTGTTTGATATTGCACAGTCAAACAGCGAACACAGCAGGCACTGGTTCTTCACTGGGAAGATGGTCATTGATGGACAGCCCATAAATAGAACTCTGATGCAGATTGTGAAGAGCACTTTGCAGGCTAATCCAAATAATTCCGTCATTGGGTTCAAGGACAACTCAAGCGCAATCAAGGGCTTCCTTGTAAACCAGTTGCGTCCTGTTCAGCCAGGTTCAACATGTCCATTGAATGAAACAAGTCGGGAACTGGATATCTTGTTTACAGCTGAGACCCATAATTTCCCATGTGCAGTTGCACCTTACCCTGGTGCAGAGACAGGAGCTGGTGGTCGAATCCGGGACACCCATGCCACTGGTAGGGGATCTTTCATTGTTGCAGCTACAGCTGGTTACTGTGTTGGAAACTTAAATCTGGAGGGATCTTATGCTCCTTGGGAGGATCTTTCCTTCTCATATCCATCGAATTTGGCTTCACCTCTGCAGATCCTTATTGACGCTAGCAATGGTGCCTCGGATTATGGGAATAAATTTGGGGAGCCACTGATTCAGGGGTACACGAGGACTTTTGGCATGAGACTTCCCAATGGGGAGAGACGCGAGTGGTTGAAGCCTATAATGTTCAGTGCAGGTATTGGACAGATTGATCACATTCATATATCGAAAGGGGAGCCTGACATAGGAATGTTGGTAGTTATGATTGGAGGGCCGGCTTATCGAATTGGAATGGGAGGTGGGGCGGCATCGAGCATGGTCAGTGGGCAAAATGATGCTGAGCTTGATTTCAATGCTGTTCAGCGTGGAGATGCTGAGATGGCTCAGAAGTTATATCGTGTTGTTCGTGCTTGTATTGAAATGGGGGAGAAGAACCCAATCATTAGCATTCATGATCAGGGAGCCGGTGGAAACTGTAATGTTGTCAAGGAGATTATACATCCAAAAGGTGCTGAGATCGATATTAGAGCTATTGTAGTCGGCGACCACACCATGTCTGTTCTGGAGATATGGGGTGCAGAATATCAGGAGCAAGATGCAATCTTGGTGGAGCCTGAAAGCCGTGCACTGTTGCAGTCAATATGTGAAAGAGAGAGGGTTTCCATGGCCGTTATAGGAAGTATCAATGGTCAAGGACGAGTCACTTTGGTTGATAGCCACCTTACTAAAAAATCCAAAGCAAGTGGACTCCCAGCTCCTCCTCCTGCCGTGGACCTTGAGCTTGAGAAAGTGCTTGGTGACATGCCCCAGAAATGCTTTGAGTTCCAACGAGTGGTCCATCCGCTAGAGCCACTTGATGTTGCTCCTGGAATCACGGTGATGGATTCTCTGAAGAGGGTGCTGAGACTTCCTTCTGTTTGTTCGAAACGGTTCTTGACGACGAAGGTGGATCGTTGTGTCACAGGTCTGGTTGCACAGCAACAGACTGTGGGCCCCTTGCAGATCACACTAGCAGATGTTGCAGTTATTGCTCAGACTTATGACAACCTGACTGGAGGTGCATGTGCCATAGGAGAGCAGCCGATCAAAGGTCTTTTGAACCCAAAAGCGATGGCTCGGTTGGCCGTTGGAGAAGCACTCACAAACCTAGTTTGGGCCAAAGTTACTTCTCTTTCTGATGTCAAGGCCAGTGGCAACTGGATGTATGCTGCCAAGCTTGATGGGGAAGGAGCAGCCATGTATGATGCTGCAACAGCTCTTTCTGAAGTGATGATAGAGCTTGGGATTGCTATTGATGGCGGAAAGGACAGTTTGTCCATGGCAGCCCACTCCGCAGGCGAGGTGGTCAAGGCCCCTGGAAATCTTGTAATCAGTGTCTATGTCACATGCCCTGACATCACTAAAACAGTGACGCCAGATCTCAAACTGGGCGATGATGGTTTCCTGCTTCACATTGATTTGGCAAAGGGAAAGCGAAGGTTAGGTGGATCTGCTCTGGCACAGGTTTTTGACCAAATTGGGGATAAGTGTCCTGATCTCGAGGATGTTTCTTACCTGAAGAGGGTATTTGACAGTGTTCAGAATCTCGTTGACGAGGAAATGATATCGGCCGGTCATGATATTAGTGATGGAGGGATCTTGATTTCAGTTCTCGAGATGGCATTCGCAGGTAACTGGGGCTTTATTTTAAATCTGGATTCTGATGGAAATAGCCTATTCCAAACGCTATTTGCAGAAGAGCTTGGACTTGTCCTTGAGGTCAGCAAGAAGAACTTGGACGTTGTGTTGGAAAAGCTCTCTGAGGTGGGTGTTTCTTCTCAGATCATTGGCCAAGCTACTTCCGCGCCCGTGATAGATTTGAAGGTTGATGGGGTAACACACCTGAATGAGGAAACTGCTCTGCTTCGAGACTTGTGGGAAGAAACCAGCTTTAATCTGGAGAAACTCCAAAGATTGGCTTCATGCGTAGATCAAGAGAAGGAAGGATTGAAGTCCAGGCGTGCACCTTCTTGGAATTTGTCCTTCATCCCTTCATTCACTGATCAAACATACATAACTGCCTCTTCGAAGCCCAAAGTAGCTGTTATTCGAGAAGAAGGCAGCAATGGAGACCGAGAAATGTCTGCTGCATTTTATGCCGCTGGGTTTGAACCATGGGATGTTGCAATGGCGGACCTTCTTGATGGATCCGTCTCTCTAAATATATTTCGTGGAATTGTCTTCGTTGGAGGGTTCAGCTATGCTGATGTGCTCGATTCAGCCAAAGGTTGGTCAGCTTGTATACGATTCAATGAACCTCTTCTCTCTCAATTTCAGGAGTTCTACAGGCGGCCTGATACATTCAGTCTTGGTGTCTGCAATGGATGTCAGCTCATGGCTCTGCTGGGATGGGTTCCAGGTCCACAGGTTGGGGGAGTTCTTGGAGCCGGTGGGGACCCATTGCAGCCACGGTTTATCCATAATGAATCTGGCCGTTTTGAGTGTCGCTTTGCTAGTGTAACAATAAAGGATTCACCTGCAATAATGTTCAAAGGAATGGAGGGTAGTACACTGGGAGTATGGGCTGCTCATGGTGAGGGAAGGGCGTATTTCCCAGATGATGGCGTCCTTGATCGCATGCTACATTCACATCTGGTGCCACTGAGATACTGTGATGATGATGGAAATCCAACTGAAGTCTATCCTTTCAATGTGAATGGCTCTCCTTTGGGAGTGGCTGCCATATGTTCTCCTGATGGAAGACATCTAGCGATGATGCCTCATCCTGAGCGTTGCTTTTTGATGTGGCAATTCCCCTGGTACCCAAAGCATTGGGATGTGGAGAAGAAAGGACCCAGCCCATGGCTGCGTATGTTCCAAAATGCAAGAGCATGGTGCCTCGAGACAACCGGTATATCCAATTGTTGCCTTCTTGCTGTCTTAACTTTTAAGTGCTTTTTTCTCCCCTGTTTACGATTTTCTGTTCTAAGCTTGACTGTTTATTGCGACTCCCTTCTAGTTGTTCATTCATCGATCTGCTGTTTTTTGTTTTTTGGCAGACAAAGCTTAAATTTGCTGTCCACTTGCAAGATTTGTTAGATACAACCGGAGCACCAGTACCTCGTTCTAGGTATCAATCGTTATGATTCTTACTTAGCATTGGCAGTCATTTTGAAGACCCGGTTCAATAGGGTTCAATTTGCCTTTCCACCTATCTGATCTTAGTCCAATTTGTGTTGTGGACAATGCTATCTCAGATAATTTTTCTCATAATTGATTCCATATCTAGATCTATCTCGTATTTGGCATGATTTTCTTAGAAGCATCAATTTGATTGCATTTCTAAACTGACTGGTGTATCCATGTTTTCAGACCTGGCCATAGGAGTGATAACGAGGCAAAAGAATGGAGCATGCTGAAAATCGTTAGAGTTAAAGCAGTGTTGGAGGTGTCTCAGTTATGTTATTGTGTGGGAGCCGTGATCCTTATACTTTTTTTCAGCTAACAATACTCAGAGGGTGAATTCACCTTTAGGTTTACATGCTTAGGAGTTTTTGTAGTTGCAACTTATGGTTAATGATACATCTTATTGAGCATTTCTCTCCCTAATCATCAACTATGACACCCTCCAGATCTTTTGTATTTTTTTCCCTGCACTGTTCTCTTCTCTCTTGTCAAATTCCATTGCATCTACCAAATAGGTTCACGCTGTCCGCTTTTGTGATTAACTATTCTCTCACGAATTAGTTTGTTTGAAAGGGTTTAGAATTGATGTAATAACATTAACTTGGCCAGTGACATTGAGGTTGTCGACGGTGTTTCTAAACCTTGATAATGCGGCGCTCATTAATATGAAATTCAGTATTAAATTGTAAAAACAAAGAACTTTACACACTTTTAGTTGAGACAACATCAATACATATATTTTAGACTCCTACAAGGTCCATGATAAATGCAACCTTAATAAAATCGGACGTATAAGATTTTTTATTAGTTTAAAGTGAAATTATGTAAATGAAAAACAAACATATAACCTTAGATCATCCGAAGACGTCACATAGATTTTGCTAAGGCATGAAAAAGAGAAATCTTTATCATGATAAGAATTTGAAGAATGTTGAATGTGGAATGATATAGACATCTTTCTCCGTTGTTCATGTTCACGAGAAAAAGAGCCTGGTGTGGTCAAAACAATGCCAAAACCTTTTCTGTTTCATGCCTCATATCAAAGGGTTAATTCTGCAAAAACTTGAGTTATATTGTTTCATCAGCATTTTGGCGAGTGAAGAAAGCCAGAAATAAAAATTCTCTCTATGTTGAGAAGTGTCACTAATCATGACAACGTGAAACTTTACAATTCAATCGCGTAAACTAGGAGTTTGCACACGGACTCGATTTGTGAACTCACAGGCCACTATCTATTTCAGGTTTGATACCTAATAGCAAAAAGATGTTACATCCGCTAGGCATAGTTGGTCTTGGAGGAAAAAGTATTTTATGTGTCGGAAAGACGATTGTATCAATGACAATTTGATGAATCCAACTGACCGCCATTATCTATGTATTTATGAATCTCATCCTATTTGTCATTAGCAACTCACTTTTTTATTATTCAATGACAACAGATGTCGATATCACGTGGCATTGTCACACTAATAACTTACTTGTCTTGGAGAGATACATGAATGTAGTTCTTGAAATAGACTCAAGGTACATACAGAAACCTCTAGACTCTACTGGTGCAAGATAAAGAATTTGCTAAACAGAGAAAGGGTGTCAATTTGTCCCACTGATTTTTCGTGAAGGCGACTGCACTAAGAGGCGAGCGGGCTCACTACACTCAGGAGTTACGCGTGTTTGCAACTTCATTCAGTCTTCATATGTAAATATCAGGAGACAAATAGGCCACTGACATATCCAGGCAATGTAAAAGTTTCTTCCGCTTTTAAGCATTTCCCTTCCTCTTGTAAATCCTTTGCCCCCCATGAAAGAGAAAACCAACAGAAGGATTTCAATAGGATGTCTTGCATCAAAATGTTTTACCCTCATGAACTTCCGCATCTCACTATTTTCCCATGAAAAATTTGTGTAACAGTTTTTATCTGCCATGGGAAGATTAGCGACACAATCAAAATAGTTGAATTTGAATTGGAATTAGAAATATTGCCAAAACTGATCTTGACATGGTTATGATGCACAAGCTTTTAAATAAGGGAAAATTTAACATATTTCTCTTGATATGGCATAGCTTCAATTAAGACATGATCAATGTATATATAGAGATCTGCAATCGTGCACTTGGAATGTCACAATCTCTCATAGTTGAGTTTTTCCAACTGCAAGAAAAATATGAACCTGAGTTAGGGGACTTGAATGATTGATTAAAAATAGACAAATAAGAACTTCAAGCTTTTGGTGCCAATCTATTAGTCGAGGATCCAATCTCAAAGTTTTCTAAAAATGGGTCAGTGTTCAGTCTTGAGCAACAATGGACTTTATTGAGGTAGGCTGGAGAAGGATTCGGCCACAGTCAGCTGAACTGTTACCACAAGTGCCTTTTGTACTTGCCACAAGATCAAAATCTACAGGATGCCCAAACAGGCTAGTTAGAGTAATACATTCATTCAAGTTTCTGAAGCAAGATTCCACTAGCTTTACCAGCATGAGTCAAGTCTTAACTTGTCTTTGTTTTTGTTTTCCTCTTCTCATTGGCCGGAGTATATGAAGCCAAACATGAATGGGGTAATGCAGTCCAGATTGGGCTTTGATAAAATGGCGAAATCTTTAAGACGACTGAAGTGCAAAATACAGGGTAGTAGTAATTGAATTCTACTTCTAATGAATAGCTGTTGGGATAGGGTACCTTAATTAACATGTCAGTAGGAAGCCACGCTGGTGCAGTAGGAATACCTACCCATGCAATCTGTGAAAAATGAAAATGCATCATACTGAAAATCAGGGTTAATTGTAGGTAGCCAGTGTAACAGCTAAATTACAGGCCACTGCCCTAGTTTTGCTTCAAAAGAGATACAAACAGTATAAACAAGCGGAGGAAAATTTAGTGTTTATAGCTTAACCAGAAATAGTTGATGTCAATATATAAGATTTCCCAGTTTCTGATGGCTCAAAATGAATACCAGTGAGTAAGAGTACTAATCTCAAAGCTGCAGTATCATTTAAAGAATCTTTTGCCAAATTTTATAGTACTTGTTTTTTGTAAGATAATATATAACTTTTGCTAAAATTATACTGGTAGTGACCTGACACCACAAATACTCACACTCATGAAGACAATTGTGTCAATATGAGTGCAAGGGTGAAAGAACTCACATGGTAAAAGACAATTACCAAATTACACTGGTAAATGTAAGATAATATATAACTTTTTTTTATATTACTTGTTGCTTATACTAGTTATTAAAAAAAACAAAAAAGAACTCTCTGTCACTCTTCCCAAGCTCAAAATGCTTTTGAACTAACCAGGGAAGAGTAAACTTAAGCTGGAACAACGGACCCCCCGGGGGGGGGGGGGGTGTTTATTCAATTAACAAAACCCACATGGTCAGATACAAACTTACAAGTGCATATTCTCCAGTCTCGAAGATCCGTATATCCAAGACCTATGATTATTCAAGCAATCAGAAATGCAAATAGTTAGGCAAACGCCCTAGATTATGGGGACATTTTCCAATTTGATGGTTTGAGTTCCGCAATAAAGGAACAATCTGCCTCGCCACGATCCTCATAGATGTAGTCCAAACCTTTATAATAAGGTGGATGCCCTACTGATAGATACTGAAAAGGAATATCCTTATGTCAGCATAGTCAATTACCCCAAACAATCACATTATTAAACATTTCAAGGAAATCGAGAGGGCAAAGAAAATATGCAGAAGAATAAACTATCTGGTATGTTAGAGCCTATTTCTAAAAGCAAGAGATCTTTGAACCCATGGATACACATTCTTTGATGAACATCAACCAAACCCAAGAACCCTTTTACCCATTAAAAAGAAAGGGAAAGAGATAATTGCTCTCACGTTGATATTGTTGAGGTGCTTCTCTTTATCCACCCTCACGATCTGGCGCTTCTTCACTGGGAAAAATCAACAAACACCACACAATCAGTCGGCCAACTCTGTTCCATCATCCTCAATTCATAGCAACCCAAGAGCGAGATTAGCCCGGAGGAAAAACTCACTGGAGTAAACTGGCTTTTTTGGGCTGTTTGGAAGCCGCGGTCGAAGGCTGAGGATTCGCACAAGAGGAGTCCTCGGTCTTCGCCTGTGCGGGCTTCTCTTTCTCCGGTTCGGACGCGGCAGCAGAAGCTTTCACTTTCACAGTCGACGCTCTGATTGATGGCGGATGAAGAAGGGGGTGGATTCCGGGAATGGATTGGAGGTGCGGCGGAGAGATGCAGGGGAGAGCGTTGTGCGAGAAGACAGCAAAGGAAGCCATTGGAAGAAGATTCAGAGTGCGAGGGAACTCTGTAATCCGTTCTTGAAGCTGCTTGGCTTTTGGTCCAGTGAAGCAGGGAGTGTGTGTAAGTGGAGATAAGAAAACTGTCGTCCATCTTCCCTTTCTCCACCTTAACGGCCGCTTAGCCTTTGTCCTTAAAGTTAAAGTAAAGAAATGTACAAAATAGGATTAATACCATAAAAATATATAATTATGTTTATTGTGACATTAATAATCTCAATTTTTTTTTCATATTACTAAAATTCCTGAACTTATTATTTTTAATACAGATGCTTCAAAGTTTTTCATGGCATGAAAAATTATAAACTTATACGAATGTGACAAATATACTCTAAATGATACTAATATATATTATATGTATAAATTTATATTTTTCTTAATTACATGAAGGAAAGTCGGGGGTGTTTGTATCATGGTGAACAATTTTAGGATTTTTGGTGAAGCATAAATTTTTTTGGCATCTTTACCAAAAAAAAAATAAATTTTTTTGGCATTTGTATCATAGTGGATGCAATTTGGAATTTTTTTGTAGTATTTACCCTAAAAATATAAATAGTTTAATTTGAAAGAAAATGAAGTGTTCTATTGGTCAAAATACGTATCATAGTCGCAACCAACTAAAAATTAAAGAGATAGCATTAATGAAAGATAAAGATGTAAAAAGGGGAAAAAAAAGCCCTCCAAACGATGATTTTAGTAGAAAACATGTTATATAATAAAATGGTAAGTACAAAAAATGAACAAGGCGAAACGATAAAATATCAAGTAGGCATGTCTTATCAGGTAGGCCTATCTCGTCATGAGGGTGATGAGTCAATCTATCACCACTTGCCACGTGGCGTGCTGTCAAAAGGAAAGATGAAGTCACTTTTCTTTTTTTAGTCTCTTCTCCATCCTTTCTTCGTATGTGCACTATTATGAGATTTCTCGTTCCTTTCTCCATTGTTACAAAAGTGATCTCTCTTAGGGATGAGCATGATTTAGACTGGGCCGATCCCATGCTTAACCTGAGAATCAACCCGCATAATGTCGGTCCTCAATTTTTGGGACCATGGACCGACTCGTTAAGCTTGGAACCAAAAATCGGACCGACCCTATCGGTCCGATCCGGTCCGATCCTAGAATCAACCCAGGATCACTCAATTTTTAGTACACAAATTTCTATGAAACTACCTGTGTCCAATGAAAATATGGTAAATTTGTATTTCGTAAATAAAGAAACCTTGAGATTGCAGGACTCGTGAATCTTGATTATGAAAAAGTTAAGTTTACAATTGAACATCGACAAAATCATTAAATCACATAACATTCATGTAAAATCTATTCCTCCTCATATGAATTGCAACTAATGCCTCCATGCCATCCACTCTCTAACTAATGGGTCAGATTGAACCTCTAACTAATGGTGTTGAAGATGTAAGTGTTTCATTTTGAATTCTAATGGCATACAAGCTGTAGGTATTTCCTTCCACTTTCGAATGCGGAGAATGATGTCTTGTTTGACTTGATTAGTTGGCACAAATCACCCAGGATGGGAAGTAGATATCATATTACCGTAGGATTTAGCTGATCTGCACTTCAGACCACATATTGTGGCACATTTGCATTCAGGAACACAATTTTCCAAGCATCTCAACTTGGAGAGGATGAATGTATTTGCTAGTTAGTGCGTAATGTCATCTATGCTGGAAATGATCTTTAGGAAAAACAATCCATTCTTTTATTTTCTAATGGAGCACTTCTGCTATTAAATAAACATTATACAGTGTATGTTTTCATAAATCAAATTCTTGTTCCAACTACAGATCCATGGAAGCCCACCCTAAGTGGACCTCATTCTAGATGGCCTCCGGCGATCCTTTTTTTGTTCCACATAACTTAGTGATCCATATTAAACGTAATCTTGAAAAAAATGACGTAATCTGAATAATCAAGAATTATGTGATTGCACAAAAATCAATGACATTCCTGCCAGTATGATGCATCTTTCACTTTTGTTTCTTCATGTTGCATGGTAAATGCCAGATGGTGGTGATGTTTAACCGTCTCTCATCCATTTAACCGTCTCTCATGATGATGCAAGTGATGATTTAAACGATACCTGCGATCTTTAACGAATATATATGATACCTTTCTCTATCTTTTCTTAACATTGTTCAATGTATTAGCTAGCCGATTTTCTCCAGCATGTCAGAAAAGTAGTTTTTGGCTTAAAAAATTCTAGATAGGTTATTGGGGAATACTGCAATTTTCTGAAGAGAGCACCGTGTTTTATCGGGAAGAGCTTGGTTCATTCTTTTATATATGCAATGAATCGAAATGGTAAACATCGACTATTGTCTTTTGGGACTAAATTTAGATCTCAAGTTCATGCTAGGCTATACAGAACCTGGAAAAAATTTTCAACACGATTTTAGAAAACTACAGTTGCAATGATTGATGTAGCTAGCATCCCTTTATCTGGGACACTTTTATCGCAGAACTGCAGTCGAACTGCAGTTTTGATAATTGCTGCAGCTTCTCTCCTGTCTAGGGTGGCTGTGAAGCAAGGGATCTCTGCTGTCTTCTCAAGTATATTTAATTTTACTAACTGAATTGCCATATTCATGCACCTATTTGGTACTATTGCTTCCAACTTGATATATATCTATATACCAGACGGTATATATTTATATATTTGAAGCGGAAGTGATCGTTCTACGAAGATCCATAGGTTTCGAATTGCGGACCTCAACCTCCAATCGAACCTATGATTGGCAATCTTGGTATGAACGCGACCTGTTGACGAACATGTGTCAACCAATCAACGCTATAACGCCACGAACAAGAGAATTCGCAATCTTGCCCGATAAGTTAATTTCGATCGCCACAAGGAAACCTTGATAAGATTTAGTTCTTAAAAAAACTCAAAGAAGAAAACCTCTCTGTATAAAATTATGTGTAAAAAAATTGTCTGTCTCCTAAAAACCTATAAGTAACCTTATATAAGTTGTCAACCATAATCCTAATTCTACTAGGAATCAAAATAATTAAAAAAAAAAGTCATATTTCTAATCCTGCTAGGATTGGAATCACAAAAACAATAAAAATTCGTAATCCTAATCCTACTAGGATTAGAATTACAAAAATAACTCTAATTGAAAGAAATTCGTTCAAAAATAGAAAAAGGCCTAAAAGTCTATCTAAACGATTTCAAATCGCTAAAAAACATCATTATTCACTACTAAAGTAGTGAGTATTGATCAGTGGCCCGTTTCCGAGTGTCTATCCAAATTTGAGCCAATTCTGAAATTGTCAATTTAAAATTCCAGAAATAATCATGTTACGCCAATGAGTTTCAGAATCTTCAAGTTTCGAATCCGGATTGTCTCTATGCCAAATATCTTGAACCATGATACCGACAGCTTGTTTGAATTCTTTCGCTCTCGCTCGAGTGATTGGTCCTAGCAAATAGAGCAACGGATCCCTAGCACCTCTTCCTCGATAAGGCTTGATGTCCACATCATTCCCTCCCCCATGCAAAGGATTTGTCCTCAAATCATCATCTGCATCAAAAAGAGTAAAATCAGAAACATTAAAAGTTGCACTAATATTATATTCACCTGGAAGGTCAAGTGTATAAGCATTGTCATTGACTCTTTCCAACACCATGAATGGTCCATCCCCTCGTTGTAGCAATTTAGAACGTCGATGTTTAAGAAAACGCTATGTGCGCATACAAACCCAAACCCAATCTCCGGGCTCAAATACTACTCCAGTGATCTCATCAGGAAAATCATCTTCAAATTCCTGCAACAAAGATACAACTGAACTTGGCAAATTTGGGTCAAGTTCATTAGTAGTAAATAGCGCCTCCTTGTACAAAAGTACAAGTATTGGTCGGTTCAGAACCAAAGCTTTCCTCACTTCACTCAATTTTGCATAGAAATTTTTTCCTCTCTTTTCTCTTTTCTCTCTTTTTCCCTCGATTTTGACCACTCCACTATTCTTTTCCTCTCCTTTTGCTTGCATTGTAGAATTTTTATGCAACCCCTCAATGTTATCATTTTTTTCCTCTCCTTTTGCTTGCGTTTCGGAATTTTTACGCAACCCCTCAATTTTATCATTCTTTTTCTCTCTCTCAGCCTCACGTTGTAATTTCAATTGATCTTCACGCACCTCAGTAGGTGTCATAGGTACAAATGTGTAAGTCTTCTGATTCATCACCAATGAATATCGGTTAGTGTAACCATCATGATGTACCTTCCGATCATACTGCCATGGCCTACCAAGTAAGATATGCCCTGTTTGCATAGGTACAACATCACACACCACCTCATCCTTATATCTTCCTATCTCAAATGGAACTCGGACTTGTTTCAATACTTTTACTTCTCCACTATCATTCAACCACTGCAATCTATATGGTTTTGGATGTTTTGCAGTTTTCAATCCCAATTTCTCCACCATGGTACAACTTGCTACATTCGTACAGCTACCTCCATCAATAATCAAACTACAAATCTTACCATTCACCAAGCATCTTGTATGGAACAAGTTATCACGTTGTTGGTGATGCTCATCCTCCTTAGTTTGAACACTAAGAGAACGCCTGACAACCATCAATTCACCTACGACTGGCATCTCAACTTCGCTGCAGTCTTCCAACGATGGCATGTCATCATCCTCTTCATCCCTATCACTTTCAGATTGAACATCTCCCAATCCAGTCATTATCATCACCCTCCTATTAGGGCATTGATTTGCCATATGACCCCTGCCTAAACACTTAAAACATTTAATTTCACGTGTTCTAGTGTTAGGATTTTCAGTTTTACCTGAAATAGGATTTGTACCAACTCTGACATCTTTCTCCTTTTCCTTTGAAGATTCTGTCTTGGTGATGTTTCCCTTCCAATTCGGCTTCTCGTCTCTCTTCCAATTGGACTTCCAATTCGAACTTGAAACTTCACCGCTTTTGTAATTTCGGTCCAACTTCACTTGTCGCTCAACTTTGATGGCTTTGTCCACTAACTCCTCCAATTCAACATAGTGTTGCAGTTCTACCACCCTTGCTATATCTCGATTCAAACCACACAAAAATCGTGACATTGTGGCCTCACGGTCTTCTACCACATTGGCGCGGATCATAGCAATCTCCATCTCTTTATGGTATTCTTCCACACTCTTATTTCCTTGTGTGAGATTTTGCAGTTTATGGAATAAGTCTCTATGGTAATGACTTGGTATGAATCGCCTCCTCATCACCGCTTTCATCTCATCCCACGTTTCTATTGGTCTTTCACCATTGCGTCTCCTGCCAGTCACAAGTTGATCCCACCAAATTATAGCATAATCAGTGAATTCAACAGCTGCAATTTTTACCTTTTTGAGCTCAGAGTATCTCTGACAATCAAATACCATCTCCATCCGTTTCTCCCATTCAAGATATACATCAGGATCGTTCTTTCCTTGAAAAGTTGGAATTTTCATCTTGATATTGCCAAGATCATCATCTGCTCGATGTCTAAATCCTCGGCGTTCGTTTCTCCTCTCAAACCTTCCATCTCGATCATCTTCTGTATCGGACACGTATGCATCATTAAATAGCCGCTACCATCTAGGTTGTGCCCTAGGCTCCTCTTGATGATTTTGTCGTCTCCCTTTGGGTGGCTCTCGGTCATCATCAATTCTCGTCTCACATCTTGCAACTCGGTCGCCAAGTGCTTCAATTTGCAAACTCAATTCCTGGATGCCTGCTGGAATCGCATCATCTCTTGGGCGAGTGCCATCATCCCTTTGATTTACACTTTCTTGACCTGAGCGTGACATTTTTTTTTTAAAAAAAAACCTGCAAGAAAATGTTAGAAAAAAAATCCTCACCAAACACTCTCTCACGTGTTTTGCTCAAAGTGTTTGTCACTCCTCTCGTGTTTAACTCAATTTCGGCTTTTTCTTTCCTCAATTAAGCTCACACACTCTTGCCTTTTACTTCTCGATTTCTTCTTTTAAGCTCTTTATCGGACTTGTCCCAGCCTCACAAGCTCCTCACAACAATCGATTAACCACCAAGCAAGATCAAATTCCGCAATATAATGCTAAAATCAGCAAGTCAACAAATTTTTGCTAGATTCGGATTCCGAATCAATTTTTCGCTACTATTTGGTCCGACTATCAAATAGAAACGAGTTGTCTTCTTTTTTTTTTTGGCCTTCTTTTTTTCTGGCCAAAACTTTTTTTTTGGCTTTTTTTTGGCCAATTTTTTTTTCTTTTTTTTTTGACGAACTCAATTACATAAAAAAAATAACTAGGACCAAAAACCCTAATTCAAAATTGAAATAACAGGAAGAACAAATTCAGAACCCTAACTCTATAAATAAGTAAACTCTAATTTGATGAACGAAAAAAAAACAATAAATGCAGGATAACTAGACCTTGTAGAACCAGCTCTGATACCAGATGATATATATCTATATACCAGACGGTATATATTTATATATTTGAAGCGGAAGTGATCGTTCTACGAAGATCCATAGGTTTCGAATTGCGGACCTCAACCTCCAATCGAACCTATGATTGGCAATCTTGGTATGAACGCGACCTGTTGACGAACATGTGTCAACCAATCAACGCTATAACGCCACGAACAAGAGAATTCGCAATCTTGCCCGATAAGTTAATTTCGATCGCCACAAGGAAACCTTGATAAGATTTAGTTCTTAAAAGAACTCAAAGAAGAAAACCTCTCTGTATAAAATTATGTGTAAAAAAATTGTCTGTCTCCTAAAAACCTATAAGTAACCTTAAATAGGTTGTCAACCATAATCCTAATCCTACTAGGAATCAAAATAATTAAAAAAAAGTCATATTCCTAATCCTGCTAGGATTGGAATCACAAAAACAATAAAAATTCGTAATCCTAATCCTACTAGGATTAGAATTACAAAAATAACTCTAATTGAAAGAAATTCGTTCAAAAATAGAAAAATGCCTAAAAGTCTATCTAAACGATTTCAAAACGCTAAAAAACATCATTATTCACTACTAAAGTAGTGAGTATTGATCAGTGGCCCGTTTCCGAGTGTTTATCTAAATTTGAGTCAATTCTGAAATTGTCAATTTAAAATTCCAAAAATAATCATGTTACGCCAATGAGTTTCAGAATCTTCAAGTTTCGAATCCGGATTGTCTCCATGCCAAATATCTTGAACCATGATACCGACAGCTTGTTTGAATTCTTTTGCTCTCGCTCGAGTGATTGGTCCTAGCGGATAGAGCAACGGATCCCTAGCACCTCCTCCTCGATAAGGCTTGATGTCCACATCACAACTAGTACAAAAGGCTATCAGGGGAAAATATCCAAGACAAACATAATGAACATAAATCTAGACTAACGTAGAGATAACATTAATAAAATCTGAAAATGAATCTGAATTATTGAACTTATGGGAAATTAATGAGAAGAGATTTCTATAAAAATTATACTACATTTGCATTGTGAAATGCTCATATTATTGACATTCCAATACATTAAGTTTTGAATGTCTCCTCGTCACTTTTTTTAATGTCATAAACATTGGCCATTACTTGTTGGCAGTAATGAAGAGCATAATTAGGGAACAAGTTCAACATGCATCTTTGCATGCAAAAGAGAAACAAACTAAGGTCCTACACTAATAATTGGAGAGAAGAAACTAATGTTGAATGTCGTACTTCATCCATCATGTTGTCGGACCAATTCCAACCATAGTGATCAATTTAACCTTGCCTGATTGCTGCTTCTGACCAACCATGTCGTGGCCATTTTTTCATTTTTCTCATGGAGCATGTTGTTTTCGTCTCTCTAAGCATTTTTCTAAGGTAGGGAAGTTGCTTCACCTAGAATATGCAAGTTCAGATACTAAAATCCTGAAAATAAGTGCATCTGACTAAAATTTGTGCCTTGTGACATTGGGGATGCAACTACTCAGAGGAAGAAGTGGAATATGTAATCATTTTGAGGCTAGATTTAAAGAAGGATTATGCGTGTCTAAACTTTGGCATTTTCTGAATCAGATTGAAATTCTTGACAAGGGTTGTCAACAAAGGTGACTCAAAGGAAAGAGAAAGAAAAGGATGGAGGAAAAAATTGGAAGGGAGAGTGGACTGCATTTTAGGAATCAATTGACAAGCTTCTCTAAGTCTAAGTCTCTTGGTAATAATGGTAGCTGCTGGACCATAACTGATTTCTAAAGCTTATGACTTCTAAGCAATGCATTGAGGGATGCACTTAGGAAAAAATTAACCTTTCAAATGGTTAAACATAAGCAACTCTTTTTATTCTGTTTGTTTTGTAGATTGAAAGCATAACTGATTTATTGCTTGAAAGCATAGTTAGGATCCAAAAGGGGAAACCATTTTCCCCTTGTTCACCAGTCCATATCTGTGACCAAATGGAGTTCCCCATATCAAGTATATGTAAGATGCCTGTCATTCATGTATCTTGTAAATCGGCTTCTCTGTCTTATTTCTATTCATGAGTCTCAGCCTTCCTAGCCAGAGGTGTTAGTTCACCACCACAATATCATTAAATCTGGTTTTCACCATTGAGCTGCAACCTTTGTATTTGTCCTGATATGGAAAGTAAAAACAAAGTCTGGTAGGTGTCAAAGTTGGAAAAATCCAAGAATAGTTACTTGCAAGAAAACCAAATACTAAAAGACAATATTTTGGAACTTCAAAGTCAGATTCATTTCCTGGAGATTGCTTCCTCAGTTTATCACTCAGATGAACAAATAAAGGTTTGCTTCCTCTGCTTGTTGATCATGCCTTTCGCTTGTCCAAGTGATGTTCCTCAAATTGTTGCAATTTAGTACTGCAATTTTGATTGTGTAAAGCATTGTCATCTTGGATAAAAAGTTGCTCAGTTGGTGCTTTGATTTTCCTTTTTCTTTTAAAGGATCAACCTGGCCGTTTTCTCTAGCTATGCTATACTGAATAAGAACATTTTTGCCAGATTGTTGATCTAGGGAACGCTTTGTGGAATTCTTACTATTTTCTATGTTGTAGCAGTCTTCAGAATTTGAGGAGTTGAACTCCCAGATGGAAGCAGCATGTGCCCAGTCCAGAGAAATTGATTACAGAGAATGCAGACCTTTTTGAGAAGGTAAGCTGGTTCCATTCCTTTCAACTATTTTTATGCTCTTATAAATCATTAAGGCTTGCTCCAGAAGGCCAAAGACGATACGCATATTTGAAAGTGGGAATTGCCTGGGTTCCAAGGGAGGCCTCTCTTTGTATTCCGTTACCACCGCGAAGAAGAATTGACCTCTTGAAGAAAGGTGGTTGTAAGAGCGGCCAGCCCTACACACACCTTTGGGCCAATTAAATAGGAAGAGTCAATTAAAAGAGACTTTTTCAATTTTCTTCATCATCAACCTTTGATTAGGATTATGGTAAGTCAATTACATGTTTTATCAGGTGAATGAGTTGTATCTTCAACTCAATCAACAAAAGGCAGCAGCTGGGCTTTCATCGCCCTTTCAAAGTGGTTCTACCGTAGAAATCGTGGATCACAGTTCCACACCAAATACGTATATGCTTGTACCAGATGAGAGACCAGAGTCTTCAAAAGATACCAAGATGCCTGATGGTAAACAGTTCCAAACGGTCTCTCTGCTTGCTGGTTTGCATTTGCATACGCAGCATGCCAGCTGATGTTGGAGTTGATTATTTGTGTGTTATACCAAAAGCAAAACCATGTAGTTCATTTGTCAAAATCCTTGTGTTGCAGACTTTCTTTGATATTTATCTTCTACCTTTCCCCAGGATCTCCATGGTCGAAGGATAAGGGTGAATTATGTAGCCGATTGGCAGCCACCAAGGTATAGCTGTGCCTATGGAGGAGGTCCTGGCTATGGAGGTGGCAACTACGGCTATGGTGGGAGAGGAAATGAGGCCAGTTCCTATGGTGGTTGCAGCTGTGGCAGCAGCCGTGGTTTCGGAGGAGGCAATTATGGTGGTGGTAGCCATGTGAGTGGAGGAAATTATCCTGATGGATGTGGCGGTGGCGGCAGTAGTGACAACTATTTTGGCACAAGTGGTGAAAGCAGCTTTTCTAGTGTTCGATATGGGCCTGGTACAGGAGGATTTGGTAATGTGGGTGAATGCTATTGAGAGTAACCAAGGTGATGGAATGGCGAGTCCAATCGGAGGTTTTGGCGATATCAAACCTTTGGAAGGTAATTCTCGAGATGAAGACGAGAAACCCGATTGCGACTATGCCAAAAGATTCACATAATGCCGATGTTGGAGTTGCGTGATTGTGCTTTCTTTTATAATTTAGCCCTTTGTTGCTGTCTAGTTTCCAGAACTTCCATCCTATCTCTTTATCTGTGGACTTTTACATCTATTGAGTAAAAACATATTGACTATTCTAAGAGTTCAGTATATTTCAAGTTCAAGCCTATGTGCTCGTGAGATATCTCTATTGAACAAAATGGGAGCCCGCTGGGGAACACAATGGTTTATTCCATCTCTATTTCTCAATATATAGTTATGATCTACCAAGTTTACCCTAGGTCTATCAATTACATTAGCCAGTGGTTTGACCCAAAAGAATGTGTTGAAATAATACGTATACTTCCCTTTCAATGGTATCTCTCCATAATCATATGAGCAATATTAACAAATGCCATTCTCCAACAATTATACATCACCTGTATGACACTTAACTTTGACAAAATAACTCATTCGCACAAACTAAACTCGTTATCAAATAGAATATTAAAAGTTATCCATAATGTGTAACTTACGTGTGAAACTTGATTATCCTATTACTTGTTCCACCAAACTTCGTTTTTCAGTGAATTTACCTACAAAAGCCCTCTCTTTATCGATGCAAAATATCGTCCAAACCTAATGAATTTTAACAAAAAAAAACCACTAACTGCGCACTATTCATTCTGTGCGGAAAATTTCAAAATTTTGTTTCAAAAAATCCATAAGCTCAAATCAAAATCCGTAAAATGCTAGTGCTTCACAACATCCCAAACTATCAAACCTACAAAAATTTTCAACTTACAAACTCAAATATTGGACTTTACTACTCAAATTTCACAATTAAGTGAGATCGACGTATAAATTGGCCAACAACCTCGAAATCCTAACAACTAAACGAGAATCAACATCAACAATTTAATAAAATACCACAACACGTACTATCACCTATCCGACACTTAACTTTAGCAAAATAACTCATACGGGAAATGTTTTGAGATTTAGATGATGGAAAATTGATGGTGGTAAAAAAAACTTCCATTCTAATAGAAGTGACGTCATTTTTCATAATCATTTTTTGGTTATAACAATTTTCCTCGAAAAATCTATTGTTATAGTTTTTAGCGTAACATAAGCAACCTAAATATCTGTTTATGATAAAAGAGTAACTATTCTTTATTTCAGATATAACAAGGAGTATATAAGGTTTAGGATTAAGTTTAATATAATTACACAAATACTCCGACTTGCTAATACTGTAAAGTAATAAACCCAACACTCACCTTCAAGTTTGAGTGTATATATAAAAAAGTCAAAACTTATGAGTCCACGTCGAAGAGGCTTTTGTAAAATATATGCTAGTTGCTCTTCAGAACGTGTGTGTATCAACCGTATGTCTTCACAATTCACATTTTCTCGAACAAAATGACAATCCACTTCTATATGTTTCGTTCGCTCATGAAACACTAGATGGCTATCACATCACATAATAGATAATCCAATCATATGTAGTCCAATCTCAACTAACAACATACAAACCCATTGAAGTTCACCGGTAACATTAGTCGTAGCACAACACTCGGCCTTTGCACTAGCTTTTCCACAACACAAGATTACCACCAAAAAATACACACTATCTCAAAGTAGACCAGCAATCCATAAGGTCACTAGCCAAATCTGCATATATACTTTCACCTCCAAAGATTCAGGGTTGGAATAACTAGCAATACAAATATGACATTGATTGTGGAACACAAATCCTTGATCTGGAGCTCTCTTCAATTATCGAACAATTTTTAGAGCATTTTGTCAATGATTAGTATAAGGAGAGCTCATAAACTAACTTACCACACCAACAACAAATGAAATATCCTGACAGGTAATACTAAGATAATTCAACTTGCCTACTAACCAACAATACCTTTTTGGATCATGAAGTAGTTCTCCTTATTCATTATCAAGCCTCACTCTAGGATCCATATGTGTGTCACTAAGCTTAAAATCATGTAAGACAACCTCTTTAAGATTGTCAAGAGCATGATTTAAGGAGAGAGCAATGCTACCATTGGCATAGGCAACTTCAACGCCAAGAAAATATCGCAGATGACCTAGCTTTTTAGCGTTAAACTCCTTTTGAAGAAACTGCTTGAGTCGTTATATGCCTTCAACATCGCTGCCTATGACAATGATATCATCAACATAACAACAAGAATATCACATCAGACATACTACATACCAAGTGATCCACACTACATCGAGCATGCCAAAAGTAATAATTGCATCACTAAACCGATTAAACCAAGTACAAGGAGATTGTTTAAGCCCATAAAAAACTTTTTGCAATCGGCACACCTTCTCCCCATGAGCAACAAAATCATGTGGTTGCTCTATATATACTTCCTCGTGAAGATCACCATGAAGCAAGGCATTTTTGACATCAAGTTGATAAAGAGTCAACTGAGACCAAGCGGTTAAGGGAATAATGATACGATCATAAGGAATTTTTGCTACCGGAGAAAAAGTTTATCATAGTCAATAGTACCATTTGTCATAAGGCACGCCTTTAAGCGTTCAACTGAACTATCTAGATGGTGTTTGACAATAAAGACCCAGCGATAACCTACCAATTGTTTATGAGCCGACAATGGAAAAAGCTCGCAAGTCTTATTATGATGTAAAACGGCCATCTCCTCAACACTACTAGGCACGGATATAGATGCAAGAGATGACACAAAAGCAAATATGTGAGGGCTTAAGTTATGATAAGACACAAAATTAGAAAGATGATACTGACATCAAGTACGGTGAGCAATAGGAGGGCTGGCTAGAAATGGTGGAAGAGGATCGAAAGCTTGGACCGAAGTTGGTGGTGGTGGTAGAATGATTGCTAGTGAAAATATATTACCCTAAACAGATCGAAAATCGCGTGTATAGACTTGAAGAGGGGTTGGTACTGGTGAGCCTGGATCTAGTGGAGTAGCATAAGAAGTAACAAATAGTGGGCTTCAATTGAGATGTAGGTGCAGAGGGTGGTAGAATGTCCAGGGTTAATGGTGCTTGAGGACGATCATCACCAAATAATGTTTTATTCTCAAAGAAAGTCACATAAGCAAAAACATACTCTTGATAACGAGTATGGTTATAATAAATATATCCCTTTTGAGTACAGGAGTAACCAACGAACTTAAATTTTTTAGCACGAGATGATAATTCGTCTAATCCAGGAAACAAAGATTGAACAAAACAGACACACCTAAAGATATGATGACGAACTGACCATCAAGGACGATCAAGATGGAGAAGAGCATAAGGAATAGCTCATTTGCATGAAGGACGAAGGACGATTAATAAAATGACACGATGTCATTAAAGTATAGCTCCAGAATGATTTAGGTATAGTGTGAAGAAGAAGACAACACGCAACATCCAACAAATGATGGTCCTTACGTTAAACAACTCCATTTTGTTGCGGAGTTTGAGCGCAAGAATTCTGATGTAAAATACCATTTAAAAAATGGAATAAAGTTAGATGAAGAAAAGTACTCATGAGCATTGTTAGTACAAAAACACTTAATAGAACAATCACACTGTGTACGTACTTCATGATAAAACTAACAGAAAGAATGAAAAACATCAGTACGATCGTTTATTAAATATAACCAAGTTGACAAGTACAATCATCAATAAAAGTGACCATGGTAATCTTTATTAGAATAGCATTGTGCATGGTCGTTAATATGACCATGAGTTCCTTGACCTTCACGAGCCACCATAACACTATTATGTGAAATTGCTAAAGTCTTGGGACTGGAAGTATAACAAGCAGCTCAAAAATACATTTCTTCAATATAAAGAAGAGTGCTCTAAGATGTAATCTGTTGACAAAAAACACTATGATCTGGACCAAAGTTACGAAGAAGGAGCACGGTCATCATGTTCGCTTCTCGTTGCTGCGTCTAAGTAACTGTGGCAGCATGTGGAAAATAAGATTTGAAACGCCAATACAAAGATGAAAAATGAGCATAATGTTCTACCAAACCATCATCGCCAATTTTAGCTTCAAATAAAACCTCTCACATGTCACAAACTCGACTCATATAAAGCACACTCTGTCTATATCTCATGAGATGTGGTGCAATCCATGAAAAGATGACGAATAGATTCAACCATACTTTCCCATAAAAAGTGTATGCAAAGTAGCATCTATGTATTTCCATTCTTCAAAACTAGTTGAATCTGCAGGTGGTTATTCTTCAAGTCATCTAGGCTGACAATTAGAATAAATAAAAGTCGAAAGAGCCATCGACCAAAAATTGGAATTGGTATTGTCCAACTTGAACAAGGTATTGTATAGGCTAGTTATACTATAATATGAACCAAAAGCTACTGAACTTGAATAAGTACTAGAGGAGCCCAACCCCAAAGTAGTAGACAGTGAATTAGGTGAATCAGTAGAAATCCTCATAAGCCACTAATCAATGGAAACTTGACCCATGTATGTAATAAATAACATACTCCATTTATTATATAACTTATGCAAGTAGCCGCAAATCTCACTTATTCCACATGTTACTCCAACTAATTCATCAATTCAGTTTAACCACTAATTTAGTCATTCCAATTCAACTACTCTAATTCAGCCAACCAAACTCATAACTCTATCCATACAATGTAGAACACCATTTAACCATTCGTAACATCATATAATAATATACAACAATTGAGCTAGATAAATCAACTACCCCCCCCCCCCATCAAAATGTCACTTTTAACAACCAAATATCACTTCCAAACAACCCTTGGCCTCAAAAACTCCCCTAATAACATTGATTTCTAGACGACCCTGGATTAAGGTTGTTGAGGCTTGGTGAAGCTGGATCGACGGTTTTCCTAAGCAACACTGAGCTGAGGTCGCCGAACCTCGATCTCGTCAGATCTGTGATCGTTGGCCCTGGGTGATGCTAGATGGAGGTTGCCGAAGGGATATACGGTGGACAGTGGTGGCATCTAGGGTTTGCTGTGAGAAGTGTTAATTTTAGGATTTAGTTTTTATTTAAATTTAGGCTCTAATAACATGTTAATGATAAAGGAGTAACTATTCTTTCTTTCAGAGATAACAAAGAGTATTTATAATTAAGCTTGATACATTTATACAAATACCCTTAACTTGATAATACTCTAAAGTAGGGAAAATTGCCAAAAAAAAAGTCCTAAACATTTACCCATTTTGTCATTTAAGTGCTAAACCTTTTTTTAAGCCGATTCAGTCGTAAACATTTTGCCACTTTGCCATTTAAGTCCTTCCGATGGATTTTGGACAGAGAATGCATATGTGGCAATGCTGGAACTCGCTGGTTTTCACGAGAGTGGCCAGCGAGCTCCGGCCAAAGAAAAAGAAGAAAAAAAGAAGAAGAAAGAATCTAGTTTTGAACACGTCATCGCACCATTCGCGTCGGCGAGCTCCGACGTTGCCATGTCGTCGCCATGTATGCATTCTCCGACCAAGTTCCGTCAGAATGACTTAAATAGAAAAGTGGCAAAATGTTTAGGACAAAACTGGCTTAAAAAATGTTTATGACTTAAATGGCAAAGTGGGTAAAGGTTTAGGACTTTTTTTTTGTCAATTTTCCACTCGAAAGTAATAAACCCAACAATATCAATAGAAGTTTGGTCATGATAGACAAAAATAGTCTTGGGTCCAATAGTATTTATGTTGGACCTGCAGCCTCTGAACTCATGTATTATTCCATATTTAGAGGGTTGCAGCCCTTCACCATCATATTTTCCTTTTTAAGGCCACTGATCCTTTCACAATGCAAGTGTCGGAATCTGTGAATTGAATGATAAATTTGTCTAAAGTTTTGACATCAACTAGGCGCCATGCTACCGGCCGAATTGATTGTTGCTGCAAATCTAGGCTTTCAAATACTATCGCAAAGTAGCATTTTGCTTTAGTTTTCGAATCATGGCAGATTGCATTTCCACCGGAGAACGGTGCCAGTTGAGACACGAGTTGGCCAAGCATTTTTAGGATGTACTGAATTTAAAGAACTAATGCATCAAAATGTGCTACCCCTACGTATGATCGATTGCCATGCACTACAAAATTCAAACTCACTTCATTAGTCATCATTGTCGACCGAAAGCAAAAGTATTTGCTCCTTCAATACAACAGGGAAGCCTTTCTTTGTCCTCTCTATAATGGGCCTAATTAATAGCTTCTCTTTCTTGTTGTTGACGTCGCTACTTTCATCTTGTAGAGGCCCATCGGTGAATCCTCTTCAGATGAGCCGAGCTTCATTAATTCTTCATAAGCACTAACAGCATCCCTTACTAAGTTCATGATAAAGAGGCTGGGGATGTGCCATGGCATCGCCATCGACATTGGTTATTATCTCACCTTGGGCAAAATCCACCCCCAAGTCCTCAAGCTGCATTAGTTACAAACATCCAATATAAATGAATATTTTTGACCAAAAGTTTCAACGAGATCAATTCCATGCCAATCTATCGCCACCCACAAGGTATATGCAGACAGGACTTAAAAAATGCCTTGGCAGTGACAATGTGAATGTTAAAATGCTGAAATTTTTCAATAGTACAATGGACACTCTGAAATTGCGAACGATCAAAAGACTCAAAAGACTGCTGCATCGTCCCAATTATCAACCTATATAACACAAACAAAGACATTGCCGCATAACTGTGTCAAAAGGGGTCTCCAAATTAAGCCGTTCCAAGCCACAACCAAGTAGCTTCAGAAACCCTCATCAGCTACGCAAAACACGTTAGCAGTGTGATGAAGGAATCTATGTCCACCAGACCTCAACATGTTGTCAAGATTGTTATATATTGGAAATTATGAGAATGTAATAGGACTTTATAAATGTTGTGATCATATGAATTACATCCTAAAGATCGCACATGCAGATTTATTGACAATAGTGAAGCTTAAGTCCTATGAATCTGTTGCCTGAGTCAGCGGAAGTTATGCGAATGAACATGAACTTTTGATATCCTACTTACTTTTTTCTCTACAAGGTTGAATTTTACATCAAATGAGAATCAATGAGGATCTTCATCCTAAATAAACTTTCAAACAATTTTTTCACAAATAGGTTTTCCATACAAAATCAGCAGAGCAAACTAGTGGGATCCACTCAGAGTTTAGCAAACCATCACAAACAACTCCTCAAAGAGACGGTAGAATAAGAGCTTACTAACTTGCTAACAGATGAGGCACTCTCATTGGAGCTAGGAATAGTGACTAGTGCCAATTCCCAACTAGTAGTTCCTAATGGATGAACGAAACCAGTAGAACTTGGTTGATCTGCTGCACTAGAAACAAAGATAAGAAAGCATAATTGTTACTCTCGTCAAATATATGTTATCTTCTATATGTTAGCTAAAGCCAACGCATTCTTCTCATCTAATTTTGATGCGAGTGGATTGGGCTCATTCAAACCTTATAAATAGTAAAGTGATATATTTATATAAGCAAGAACAAAGCTAAAAATGGTCCACCGAGAAAACAATCTAAATGCAATGGTTTGAGATATCACATCTCACCAGTAGATCTATATCAGCAACGGGGGCTTCCATTTTTACAGGTTCTAGATCTGGTTTTGGGTCAGTCTTTGAGGGGGACAGTGGTTGTACCTCCTCTACTTCTGTCGGCTTCTTCTATTCTATAGCTACAATTTCCTAAGAATACACAATTTTACCTATCAATTGCCTGTAATGGTCACCAAATTTATGTCAAAACTCAATACTCTTCATTCTAAGGGAGAGTGAACGTCACCAAATTATGCATTCAGAATTGGACTAGGTGGAAAACCATTTAAAGTAACTGTAAATGATAATAGAGTAAAAAAAGTGTATTATTTCAGTAAAATAATAGGTATTTATAGGCTTAGGGTTAAGCCTAATACATTTACTTAAATAACCCCAACTTGCTAAAGTACATTTACATATCAAAAAGTCAAAACTTATGACAAATATATGAAACTCGTACGCCTCGAAGAGGCTTTGTGAAAATATCTGCTAATTGTTCTTCATAACTTGTGTGCACCAATCGTATGTCTTCACGATTCACCTTTTCTCGAACAAAATGACAATCCATCTCTATATGCTTGGTTCGCTCATGAAACACTGGATTATTAGCAATATGAATAGCAGATTGATTATCACAGCACAGAAGAGATGGTCCTGTCATAGGTAGTTCAATCTCAGCTAACAACATACGAACCCACTGAAGTTCACTGGTAACATTAGCCATAGCACGATACTGAGTCTCTGCACTAGACCGGGAAACAACAGATTGTTTCTTACTTTTCCACGACACAAGATTACCACCAAGAAATACACAGTATCCCGAAGTAGACCGGCGATCCATAGGACAACCAGCCCAATCTGTATCAGAATATCCCGTCACCTCCAAATATTTAGGATCACCATAACCAGCTATACGAAGATGACCATGATTATGGAACACAAGTCCTTGACCTAGTGCCCTCTTCAAATATCGAACAATTTGTAGAGCAGCTTACCAATGAGTAGTACGAGAAGAACTCATAAACTGACTTACCACACCAACAGCAAATGAAATATCCGGATGGGTAATTGTAATATAATTTAATTTGCCTACTAATCGACAATACTTTTCTGAATCATGAAGAAGTTCGCCCTGTTCATCATCAAGTCTCACTCTAGGTCCATAGGCGTGTCAATAGGCTTAGCATCATGTAAACCAACTTCCTTCAAAATGTCAAGAGCATACTTTCGCTGGGAAAGAGTAATGCTGTCATTAACATAGGCAACTTCAATGCCAAGAAAATAACGCAAACGACCTAAATCTTTAATGTTAAACTCCGTCTAAAGAAACTGCTTGAGTCGTCGTATGCCTAAAACATCACTTCCTGTGACAATGATATCATCAACATAAACAACAAGAATAACACAGCCTTTTGAAGATGACATACTAAACACCAAGTGATCCACATTACATCGATGCATGCTAAATGTAATGATCGCATCACTAAACCGACCAAATCAAGCACGAGGAGATTGCTTAAGTCCATAAAGAGCTTTTCGCAACCTACACACCTTCTCCCCCTGAGCAACAAACCTAGGTGGTTGCTCCATATATACTTCCTCGTGAAGATCACCATGAAGAAAGGCATTTTTGACATCAAGCTGATGTAGAGTTCACTGAGACCTAGTAGCCAAGGAAATAATTACACGAACAGACGGAATTTTGGCAACTGGAGAAAACGTTTTGTCATAGTCAACACCATAAGTTTGAGTGTAGCCTTTGGCCACAAGACGCGCCTTCAAGCGCTCAACCGAACCATCGGGATGGTGTTTAACAACAAAAACCCAACAACAACCTACTAATTGTTTATCAACCGGCAATGGAACAAGCTCCCAAGTCTTATTATGATGTAATGCAGCCATTTCCTCCTCCATAGCACGAGCCCATCCTAGATGGGCCAAAGCCTCATGAACACTATTAGGCATAGGCACAGACACAGAGCCAAGAGTAGACAGGAAAGCAGACATCTGAGGACTAAAATTATGATAGGACACAAAATGAGATAGAGGATACCGAGATCGAGTATGATGAGCAATAGGAGAACTGTTAGGAGATGGTAAAGAGGATCGGAAGCCTGGACCGAAGTTGGTGGTGGTAGTGGTGAAACGCTGACTGGTGAAGCTGTATGACCCCATATAGAATGAGAACCACGTGTATAGACTTGAAGAGGAGTCGGTGCTGCTAAGCCCGGATCTGGTGGAGCAACATTAAAAGTAACAAGTAGTGGCGCCGATTGAGGTTTAGGAGCAGAGGATGGCTAAAGATCCAAGGTAAATGATCCTTGAGTTTGATCATCACCAAAAAATGCTTTATCCTAAAAAAAAGTCACATCAGCAGAAACATACTGCCGACGACGAGTAGGACTATAACAAACATATCCCTTTTGAGTACGAGAGTAACCAACGAATATGCACTTTTCAGCACGAGGTGATAACTTGTGTAATCCAGGAGACAAAATATAAACAAAGCAGACACACCCAAAGATACGAGGACGAACAGACCATAAAGGACGATCAGAATGAAGAAGAGCATAAGGAATAGCTCCTTTCAGCACTGAGGAAGGAAGACGATTAATAAGATGACATGTTGTAAGAAGCGCATAACTCCAGAATGATTTAGGCACATGAGTATGAAGAAGAAGACAACGAGCAACATCTAACAAATGGCGGTTCTTACGTTCAACAACACCATTTTGTTGTGGAGTGTGAGCGCAAGAACTCTGATATAAAATGCCATGAGATTGGAGAAAAGGAACAAAGGTAGATGAAGAGAAGTACTCACAAGCATTGTCAGTAGGCAAACATTTAATAGAACAATCATACTGAGTACGAACTTCATGATAAAACGGATAGAAAGAGGAAAAAACTTCAGTACGATCTTTTATTAAATATAACCAAGTTGTACGAGTACAATCATCAATAAAGGTAACAAAGTATTGAAAACCAAATGAAGACTCTCGATTAGGACCCCAAACATCAGAGTGAATGCACGTCAAATGGACGTGAAGCACGACTCAAAACACGAGGTGAAAAAGACTCACGATGGTGTTTACCTAATTGACACGTTTCACAACTAAATTGAAGATTTGAACTAGACACAAAAGAAAATCGCCGGAGAGTATCTGCTGACGGATGACCAAGGCGACGATGCAATCTGTAAGAATTATCCACGGATGTATGTTGAACTTTTGTGGAAGCAGCAATTATCTCAGGGTCCAGCACACATAAGCCACCAGACTCACACCCACCACCTATTCGGCGTCCAGTCTTCCGATCCTGAAGAATACACGAAGATGAAGAAAAGATAATATCGCAATCAAGGTTACGAGTAATAGAACTGACTGATAAGAGATTGGAAGGAAAGTTTGGAACATGGTAAACAAGAGGTAAAGAAATAGAGGAGCTCAATGACACACGACCTGTACCAGTGACTTTAGATCGAGAACCATCTGCTAAGGTAACTGATGTAGAAGGAACATATGAAGTGGACGTGAGAAGGTTAGGATCACCAGTCATATGATGAGTGGCACCCGAATTAATAACCCAAGAACGAGGAGGAGTTGTACTGGACATGAAGCATGCATGATCATTATGATGTATTAAAGTAGTATTATGACCAGATATAGTACCACTCTCACTATGTCGTGCCCGAACCAACTCATCATATTTTGCACGAGTCAACTGTATTTTTTCTTGTCCAGGAGAAGGAGCCCAAGGCTCAGTATCAACAGAAGCATGTAGACCCCGAAGTTCAAGATGAAGGTCATAACAATAATCAATAGTGTGTCCAGAAAGCTGGTAATGAGTGCAAAAACGGTTCGCTCAACCACCACCACGTCCTCCTCTAAAATTATTACTACCACCACCACGAACGGTACCTCGACCTTGAAAACCACGACCACGACCACCGTAAGAATTATCAGGATTCCATTGCCCACGACCGTTAGTATGACTGCAAGTCCCTTGACCTCCACGAGCCACCATAGCACTACTATCTGAAATTGCTAATGTCTTGGGACTAGAAGTATAACAAGCAGCTTAAGAATACACTTCTTCAATGAACGGAAGAGTACCTTGTGAGGTAATTTGTTGACGAAGGGCACTATGATCTGGACCAAGACCGCGAAGAAAGAGCACAGTTAGCATGTCCACTTCTCGTTGTTGCATCTGAGTAACTGTGGTAGCTGGTGGAAGATAAGACTTGAGACGTTGACATAAATATATAAAACGAGCATAATAATCGGCCAAACCAGCATCACTAATCTTGGCTTCAAATAAAATCTCCCATATATCACAGACTCGGCTCATGTTATTCTGCCTAGAATACAATAAAGCACACTTTGTCCAAATCTCACGGGCTGTCGTACAATCCATGAAAAGGTGACGAATGGATTCAATCATACTTCCTCACAAAAGTGTATGTAAAGTAGCATCTACATACTTCCATTCTTCTAAACTAGCTAAATCTGCTAGTGGTTCTTCTTCAAGCCATCTAGATTGACGATTAGAGTAAACAAAGGTCGAGAGAGCCATCGACCAAGAAGGATAATTGGTACCATCCAACTTAACCAAAGTATTATGTAGGTTAGCCATACTATAATATGGACCCAAAGAGACTGAACTTGAAGATGTACTAGATGATACCAATCCCGAATTAACAGATGAATCAGTAGACATCCTCACACTCCACTAATCACTTCACAAACCACTAACCACCATCAAACCACTAAACACAGCAGCCACTTAATTACGTATCAAACCAATAATCAACCTCAAACCACTGATCACAGCAACCACAAACCACTAATAAACATCAAACTTAGACTAAAGAAGCAAGTTTGGGAACCAACAGCCATTCACCAAACACCATTCAGCAACCCACAGCAAAAAACCAAAAAACATCATAGGCTAACGTGCTTTCAGAAGCAAACCATGGTCACCACACCAACAAATAGCAATAGAAGCAACTCACGAAGGACTTTTAATCCTACTGTTAACACCAGAAACAACCCACGAAGGGCTGGACAGCGCTGGAAGCAACCCACGAAGGGCTAGACGACGCTCGAAGCAACCCACGAAGGGCTTTTAGCCCTAGACGACGCTGACTAGAGTATCTCCGGCCTTAGGCGACGCCAACCAGAGGGTCGCCGGCCCTGGGCGACACTAGTCGGAGACTCGCCGGTGAGATCTCACCAGATCTGAGCCAGATCTGGGTTCGTTGGTCTTGGGGGACACCGGTGAGAGACTCGCTGGCCTTGGGAGACGCCGGTCGGAGGCTCGCCAGCCCTGGGGAACGCCGGTCGGAGAAGCTACAGTAGCCTCCGCCTAGGGTTTCGCCTAGAAACTATTTTAGGTTTTAGAATTTTTTTTAATTTATTGCTCTGATACCATGTAAACGATAAAAGAGTCAAAAAAATGTATTATTTCAGTAAAATAATAGGTATTTATAGGCTTAGGGTTAAACCTAATACATTTACTTAAATAACCCCAATAAACCAACAGTAACCATGCTGCAATTCAATAGAGAGTAAAATTGAAATGGTTCTTCACTCTATGGAAGTACCCGATTTGACCAGTTCAATGGGCACAACTCCATTTTAATCCACTATTAAATCATTAACAGTTCAATACTAACTCAGTTACAATCAACTGATCTGGCCAATATGCTCTTGTTTCTACAAATGGAAAAATACAGCAAGCAAGTTAGTACTTTAGATCATTTAAATGGGACATTGTCCAGTCTAGACTGTAATGTTTTCCATGAATACTACAAAAAAAAAAGTAGCCGAAATTGCATGTGAGATTCAGAAATACCGTTCTAATAACTAGGAAGACTGAAACTCATGTATGGAAATAAGACAGAGAAGCCGAGTTACAAGATACATAAATGACAGGCATCTTCAAGTACTTGATATGGGGAACTCAATTTGGTCACAGATATGTACTGGTAAACAAGGGGGAAATGGTTTTCCCTTTTGGATCCTAACTATGCTTTCAAGCAATAAATCAGTTATGCTTTCAATATGAAAAACCAACATAATAAAAACAGTTGCTTAAGTTTAACCATTTGAAAGGTTAATTTTTTCCTAAGTGCATCCCTCACTGCATTGCTTAGAAGTCATAAGCTTTAGAAATCAGTTATTGTCCAGCAGCTACCATTATTACCAAGAGACTTAGACTTAGAGAAGCTTGTCGATTGATTCCTAAAATGCAGTCCACTCTCCCTTTCAATTTTTTCCTCCATCCTTTTTCTCTTTCCTTTTAGTCACCTTTATTGACAACCCTTGTCAAGAATTTTCAATCTGATTCAGAAAATGCCAAAGTTTAGACACGCATAATCCTTCTTTAAATCTAGCCTCAAAATGATTACATATTCCACTTCTTCCTCTGAGTAGTTGCATCCCCAATGTCACAAGGCACAAATTTTAGTACGATGCACTTATTTATAGGATTCCAGTATCCGAACTTACATATTCTAGGTGAAGCAACTTCCCTACTTTAGAAAAATGCTTAGAATAGATGAAAACATGCTCCACGAGAAAAATGAACAAAATGGCCACGACATGGTTGGTCAGAAGCAGCAATCAGCCAATGTTAAATTGATCACTATGGTTGCAATTGGTCCGACGACATGATGGATGAAGTACGACATTCAACATTAGTTTCTTCTCTCCAATTATTAGTGCAGGACCTTCTTTTGTTTATCTCTTTTGCATGCAAAGATGCATGTTGAACTTGTTCCTTAATTGTGCTCTTCATTAATGCCAACAAGTAATGACCAATGTTTATGACATTAAAAAAAGTGACGTTGAGACATTCAAAACTTAATGCATTGAAATGTCAATAAAATGAGCTTTTCACAATGCAAATGTAGTATAATTTTATGTAAATCTCTTCTCATTAATTTCCCATAAGTTCAAGAATTCAGATTCATTTTCTGATTTTATTAATGTTATCTCTACGTTAGTCTAGATTTATGTTCATTATGTCTGTCTTGGATCTTTTGCCCTGACATTCTTTTGTACAAGTTGGAAGCAATAGTACCAAATAGAAGCATAAATATGGCAATTCAGTTAGTAAAATTAAATGTACTCGAGAAGACAGCAGAGATCCCTTGCTTCACAGCCACCCTAGATAGGAGAAGCTGCAGCAATTATCACATCTGCAGTTCGACTGCAGTTCTGCGATAAAAGTGTCCCAGATAAATTGATGCCACAGCAATCATTGCAACTGTAGTTTTCTTAAAATCGTGTTGAAAATTTTTTCCAGGTTCTGTATGGCCTAGCATGAACTTGACATCTAAATTTAGTCCCAAAAGACAACAGTTGATGTTTACCATTTCGATTGAAAAATTCTGCAGTAGTATATACCTGTACTTGTAGTCCTGAAATGTTTTTTTTTTCTTTTTGGTAAGGAATAGTCCTGAAATGTTAGTCTCCATTTTAGCAAAGATTTCTTTACTTGAGCTCTGTGATTTAGAAGTATGCATCAGAATTGAATTTCACAACTTGATTTAAAATAATTTAAAAATATAAAATATAAAATCATGAAGACTTGTGGATATCAAGAATGCTACTGGTAACAAACCCTCCAGCGAGTAGACGCAACAGAAAAATTCCCTTATACGCATTTAAAAAATAACAATACAAATCACATCTCACATATCTCATATCTAATATTGAGAGCCAACCACCAAATTCAAGCTTTTCATGGGGAACCAAAAAGCAAAAGGTTTTAATCATACAAACTTGCAAAGTTTCTTTTGTGATGGGCATATGTAGTAGCAGTTTCATCAAATGACAGAACTTTTTCCCCATTGAAATTTGACTAACAAGAACAAGGATATTACAGGATGTTTCTCAACTCCTTCGAAAGTCAGTACTCATGATCTTTTTCAAGTTGTCTTATGTTTTCCTCCAAACTTACCTGTGAATCATTTTCAAAGTCTGTCACCTCCATATGTCATTGGTTAAAAATGCTTCTGACCATAAGTTCAATGAATGAAGGAACTTCTTCCCAGTGAAATTTAAACAAGAACAAGCTATTGAGCTACATAAGACACCTCCTTTACAACCCAGAAATCATGGTCCCTTTCCAGCTCTCGTATTTTTTCCATTAAACATTCCTGTCAATCAATTTCAAAAGCCTGTCAGCTCCACTAGCCATGGCTTAAAAAAGCTTGCCTGAAAGAATTAACCAAAATGATAGAACTTTTCCCAGTGAAGTTTGACTAACAAGAACAGGCATGGTACAGGAAGTTGCTTACCTCCAGATCCAGGAATCATGATCTTTCTAGTTGTCTTATTTTTTCCTCCAACTTTGCTGTCAACCATGTTCAGAATTAGCCACAGTCAACTTCATAAATATGATTTATAACTTAAAAAGATCTAGAAAAATGGATCACACAGATTTACAGTGGAACCTTAAAACCAATAAAGAGAGTATTTGACTTTTGATAATGTGACTGTGTATAAGGAACTTGAAAGATAGCTGTTTCAATTCCAGATTGGCTTTCTCGTTTAAGATTTGGCTAATCTTCTCGTTAAAGCTAGCCCACATGTAGGATGGGATTCAATCAACTAAACAGGAAGCGAAATTTACAAAGGACTTAAGAATAGAGGATATACATGCTTCAGTTCCAAAATAGCTTTCTCATCTGATAACTGGCTAATCTTCTCTTTAAAGCTAACCTAGATGCAGAGTGGTAAATCAACAGCAGATGGCACAAGTTTCATATGGAGAAATTTAAAAGAGCAGCATGTCACTATTCATTCTTATGCGAAGGAGAAAATCCACAGCCCTCAAATTAGCAAACTTAAACAAAAGACTGAACTGCAAGTTGCAAGATATCTTAGAACCTCATAAGCATCCTTATAGACAAATTACATCTTTCAGAAGCCAGGCTTCCTTCTCAAGCTCCAACTGTGAAAGGTTTGTGGCTAAAACATTCTGTAACAATTCCAATCACATTATGTCTCACAGTGAACAAGAGTGGCATTAACTCTATGGAGACTGCCAAACATATACCAAAGTGAAATTATATGACAAATTGATCTCTATAACCATTTATCATGTTGGATTACCTCTTTTTCCTTGTGCAAGTCATTCTCATTCCGTAAGTGCTCAATGTTTTCTTCCAAGCTAGCCTGCAAAATTGCATTCTGTGTTCATGACCATAGGCCAGAAATAGCTATGAAATATCAAAGATGGAGCAATTAATTGACAGAAGCTTGGCACAAGTTTCTAAGGCCATTATCCATACCTTGATTTCCAACCAGTTTTCTTCCGCAGCTCCAGCTAAACTGGACTTCATGACACCATGCTGTACATTATATTAGTAAATACTGACCCATTTTTAGAAAACTTTGAGATTTGATCTTCGACTAGTAGATTGGCACCAAAAGCTTGATGTTCTTATTTTGTCTATTTTTTATCAACCATTCCAGTCCCCTAACTCAGGTTCATATTTTTCTTGCAGTCGGAAAAACTCGACTATGGGAGATTGAGACATTTCAGGTGCACAATTGCCGATCTCTATACTTGTATACATTGATCATGTCTTAATTGAAGCTATGCCATATCGATAGAAATATGTTAAATTTTCCCTTACCTAATAGCTTGTGCACCGTAACCATGTCAAGATCAGTTTTGGCAATATTTCTAATTCCAATTCAAATTCAACTATTTTGATTGTGTCGCTGATCTCCCCATGGCAGATGAAAACTGTTACACAAATTTTTCATGGGAAAATAGTGAGATGTGCAAAGTTCATGAGGGTAAAACATTTTGATGCAAGACATCCTATTGAAATCCTTCTATTGGTTTTCTCTTTCTTTGGGGGCAAAGGATTTACAAGAGGAAGAAAAATGCTTAAAAGCGGAAGAAACTTTTACATTGCCTGGATATTTCAGTGGCCTATTTGTCTCCTGATATTTTCAAATGAAGACTGAATAAAGTTGCAAACACGCGTAACTCCTGAGTGTAGTGAGCCCGCTCGCCCCTTAGTGTAGTCGCCTTCACAAAAAATCAGTGGGACAAATTGACACCCTTTCTCTGTTTAGCAAATTCTTAATCTTGCACAAATAGAGTCTAGAGTTTTCTGTATGTACCTGGAGTCTATTTTGAGAACTACATTCATGTATCTCTCCGAGACAAGTAAGTTATTAGTGTGATAATACCACATGATATCGACAGCTGTTGTCATTGAATGATAAAAAGTGAGTTGCTGTTGACAAATAAGATGAGATTCATAATACATAGATAATGGCTGTCGGTTGGATACATCAAGTCGTCATTGATGCAATCGTCTTTCCAACACAAAAAAAAATACTTTTTCCTCCAAGACCAATCATGCCTAGTGGATGTAACATCCTTTTGCTATTAGGTATCAAACCTGAAATAGACAGCGGCCCGTGAGTTCACAAATCAAGTTTGTGTGCAAACTCCTAGTTTACGCGATTGAATTGTAAAGCTTCACGTTGTCATGATTAGTGACACTTCTCAACATAGAGAGAATATTTAAATTATTTCTGGCTTTCTTCACTCAAAGTCATGCCGATCTTGGCCGAAATGCTGATGAAACAACATAACGCAAGTCTTGGCAGAATTAACCCTTTTATATGAGGCATGAAACAGAAAAGGTTTTGGCATTGTTTTGACCACTCCAAGTTCTTTTTGTCGTGAACATGAACAATGGAGAAAGATGTCTATATCATTCCACATTCAACAGTCTACAAATTCTTATCATGATAAAGACTTCTATTTTGCATGCCTTAGGAAAATCTATGTGACGTCTTCGGATGATCTAATGTCATAGGTTTGTTTTTCATTTACATAAATTCACTTTACACTAATAAAAAATCTTATACGTCCAGTTTTACTAAGGTTGCATTTATCATGGACCTTGCAGGAGTCTAAAATATATGTATTGACATTGTCTCAACTAAAAGTGTGTAAAGTTCTTTGCTTTTACAACCTTGCTTTTTCTAAAGGTGAACTCACCGTCTGAAAAAAAAGTATGAGGATCACAGCTCCCACACAACAACATAAACTGAGACACCTTCAACACTGCTTTAGCTCTGTAACAATTTTCAGCACGCTCCATTCTTTTGCCTAGTTATCACTTCCATGGCCAAGTCTGAATAACATGGATACACCAGTTAGTTTAAAAATGCAATCGAATTCCATATCAGAAAATCCTGACAAATGCGAGATAGATCCAGATATGAAATCAATTATGAGAAAAATTATCTAAAGATAGCATTGTGCACAATCACAAATTGGACTAAGATCGGATAAGTGGAAAGGCAAACCAAACCCTATTGAAGTGGGTCTTTAAAATGACTGTCAATGCTAAGTAAGAATCACAATGATACCTAGAACGGGTACTAGTGCTCCGTTTGTATCTAACAAATCTTGCAATTGGACAGTAACTTTAAACGTTGTCTTTAAAAAAAAAAACAGATCGATGAATGAGCAACTAGAAGGGAGTCACAATAAACAGTCCAGCTTAGAACAAAAAACCGTATATAGGGGAGAAAGTAAATTCAAGCACTTAAAGTTAAGACAGCAAGAAGGCAACAATTGGATATACCAGTTGTCTCGAGGCACCATGCTCTGGAACATACGCAGCCACGAGCTGGGTCCTTTCTTCTCCACATCCAAATGTTTTGGGTACCAGGGGATTTGCCACATTAAAAAGCAACACTCAGGATGAGGCATCATCACTAGATGCCTTCCATCAGGAGAACATATGGTAGCCACTCCCAAAGGAGAGCCATTTACATTGAAAGGATAGGCTTCAGTTGGATTTACATCATCATCACAGTATCTCAGCGGCGCTAGATGTGAATGTAGCACGCAATGAAGTACACCATCATCTAGGAAATACGCCCTTCCCTTACCACGCTGTCCATACTCCCAGTGTACTACCCTCCATTCCTTTGAACATTATTGCAGGTGAATCGTTTATTGTTAGAGTAGTAAAGCGACACTCAAAATGGCCAGATTCATTATGGATGAACCGTGGCTGCGATGGGTCCCCACCGGCTCCAAAACTCCCCCAACCTGAGGACCTGGAACCCATCCCAGCAGAGTCATGAGCTAACATCCATTGCAGACACCAAGACTGAACGTATTAGGCCACTTGTAGATTCCTGAAACTGAGAGAGAAGAGGTTTGTTGAACCATATAGAAGCTGACCAACCTTTGGCTGAATCTAGCACATCAACATAGCTAAACCCTCCAAGGAAGACAATTCCACAAAATTCATTTAGAGAGATGGATCCATCAAGAAGGCCTGACATTGCAACATCTCATGGTTCAAACCCAGCGGCATAAAATGCAGAAGACATTTCTTGGTCTCCATTGCTGCCATCTTCTGGAATAACAGCTACTTTGGGCTTCAAAGAGGCAATTATGTACGTTTGATCAGTGAATGAAGAGATGAAGGACAAATTCCAAGAAGGTTTGCGCTTGGACTTTAATCCTTCCTTCTCTTGATCTACGCACGAAGCCAATCTTTGGAGTTTCTCCAGATTAAAGCTGGTTTCTTCCCGCAAGTCTTAAAGGAGAGCAGTTTCCTCATTCAAGTGTGTTACCTCATCAACCTTCGAATCTATCACGAGCGAGGAAGTAACTCAGTCAATGATCTGGGAAGAAACACCTACCTCAGAGAGCTTTTCCAACACAATATCCAAGTTCTTCTTGCTGACCTCAAGGACAAGTCCAAGCTCTTCAGCAGTTTCCTCATTGAGGTGGGTGTTTCTTCTCAAATCATTGGCCGATTACTTCCATGCCTGTGATAGATTCTAAGGTTAATGGGGTAACCCACCTGAATGAGAAAACTACTCTCCTTCGAGACTTGTGGGAAGAAACCAGCTTTGATCTGGAGGAACTCCAAAGATTGGCTTCGTGCGTAGATCAAGAGAAGGAAGGATTGAAGTCCAGGCACGAACCTTCTTGGAATTTGTCCTTCATCCCTTCATTCACTGATCAAACGTACATAACTGCCTCTTTGAAGCTCAAAGTAGCTGTTATTCGAGAAGAAGGCAGCAACGGAGACCGAAAAAGGTCTGCTGCATTTTATGATGCTGGGTTTGAACCATGGGATGTTACAATGTCGGACATTCTTGATGGATCCATCTCTCTAAATGAATTTCATTCAATAGTCTTCGTTGGAGGGTTCAGCTATATGTTGATGTGCTTGATTCAGGCAAAGGTTGGTCATCTTCTATACTATTCAACAAACCTCTTCTCTCTCAGTTTCAGGAGTTCTACAGGCAACTTGATATGTTCAATCTCGGTGTTTGCAATGGATGCCAGCTGATGGCTCTGCTGCATTGGATTCTAGGTCCCCAAGTTGGGAAGGTTCTTGGAGCCGGTGGGGACCCATCGCGGCCACGGTTTGTCCACAATGAATCTGGCCGTTTTGAGTGTGGCTTTGCTAGTGTAACAATAAATAATTCACCTACTATAATGTTCAAAGGAATGGAGATTAGTACACTGGGAATATGGGCTGCTCATGGTGAGGGAAGGCGTATTTCCCAGATGATGGTGTCCTTAATCGTGTACTACATTCACATCTGGTGCCACTGAGATATTGTGCTAATGTTGGAAATCCAACCGAAGCCTATCCTTTCAATGTGAATGGCTCTCCTTTAGGAGTCGCTGCCATATGTTCTCCTGATGGAAGACGTCTAGCAATGATGCCTCACCCAAGCGTTGCTTTTTGATGTGGCAATTCCCCTGGTACCCAAAGCATTGGGATGTGGAGAAGAAAGGACCTAGCCCATGGCTGCGCATTTTCCAGAATGCAAGAGCATGGTGCCTTGAGACAACAGGTATATCCAATTGTTGCCTTCTTGCCGTCTTAACTTTTAAGTGCTTGAATTTATTTTCTTCCCTCTGTATGTGATATCTTGTTTTAAACTGGACTGTTAATTGTAACTCCTTTCTAATTGCTCATTCATCAATATGCTGTTTTTCTTTTGGCAGTGAAAGCTTAAAATTGCTGTCCAATTGCAAGATTTGTTAGATACAATGAGAGCATCAGTACCTTGTTTTAGGTACAAGTCATTGTGATTCTTACTTCATTGTGCTTGAAGTAGGTCATTTTAAAGATCTACTTTAATAGGGTCCAATTTGTCTTTCCACCTATATGATCTTAGTCCAAATTGTGATTATGCACAATAATATCTTAGATAATGTTTCTCATAATTGATTCCACATCTAGATATGTCTGATATTTGCCATAATTTTCTTATATGGAATTCGATCGCATTTCTACACTAATCGGTGCATTCCATGTTCTTCAGACCTAGCCATGGGAGTGACGGTGAGGCAAAAAAAAAGAGCATGCTGAAAATCATTACAACGTTAAATCATTGTCGGAGGAGTGTCTCAGTTTTTGTTGTTGTAACTTATGGTTGATGATACAGAGCATTTCTTTCCTATCGCGACCTACCTGAACCGCCCCGATAAGGAGATAGTGAAGGTAGATTTAGAAGTATCGCTCGTAAAAATATCCAAATTGGCATCCTAAAAAATGGCTTGAAAGAAACATCTAATTATAACCCAATTCAATTTCTCAATTTTGAGCTTGGACTTTCCCAAGTCTTTACCTCGTGTGACGTTAAGGAGTGATCATTTTTAAAGATTATTTAACAACCTAAAATATTTCTAGAAGTCGCCACTAGCCTATTGGAGCCGGTTAAGGGAGTGCTCTCTCGATCCCTACAAAACCAAATATTATAAGATCCGAGAACTTGTTTACACTAACATTTCTATTAGGGCCTTTCGGTACCTAACTAGTTAGTTGTTCAATCTAAGGTGATCACACATTCGTGCTCCTCTTTTTAAACCCTAAAATGTCATCCAAAACCACTAAGTGTCCCTGCAATTGTTTTTATGTGGTCATTTTCATACAAATCTAAACCAAGACTAACATAATTTAAAAAAAAAAAAAAAGAGATGAACACACAATCTATTGAAAGACTAATAGGAAGAAATAAATACTCGATATTGAAACGCGATGCGGTAATAAACATTCACATAATTCGATGTGACTATCTAATAGCTAGGAAGTAAAACCGTGACTCGTCGAGCAATAAATATTACGTGATTTTGTTATAAGTTTCGAGACATAATCCCTTGAAAACTAGTTATTTAAATATAAAAGTGAACTTAAATCTAATAAGTTGACTCAAGTGAAATCTAAACTTGGCTAAATTAGTCATTCATCAATCAAGGTGATGCTAATTAACTAGAATCTTGATGAACTTAGGCTAAATCCTTAAGATTGGAAGAGACATCAGTCTAAGCACCAACAACTCCACATGCGCAACTTCGCTACACGATGACTAAATCATACATCAAATTTGATGACCTAACATTCAATTAAATCATCCAGGGAAAACATCAAATCGCACCAATCCTAATCATGCATCTTATGTTCTTATATCAAATGAAGTAATGCACAAAATCAAGCTTCAAAGCATTGAGGGAGCGAAACGCTTAAAGATCCCTTAAAGATTAGATCCACAATTCTTTCTCAAAATGATACTATTTAATCAAATTATACTCATTCTAAGGCTATGATTTGATTTTTTAGGACAAATCTGGTTTTCTTAAACCAAACTTTGGTTTTTGATTTTTTAAATAAAATATTGTTTTATTATTTATTTTAATTTTAATATTATATATTATAATACTCAGAAAAGGACTGGGTCAGGTTCCGAATTGAATCCGGACTCTCGGCTAGGTTTTCTATGAAGGAAAAATAATTTTTTATTTTCGGAATTTTTATTTTAAAAAATAATATAAATATTATAATATTTAATAAAAACGGGTCGGTTCCGAACCGGGTTCGGGCCCGACCCGATTAAGGAGCCTAGGCATATGAAGGCCCGGGGACAAAGAACCGGGCCTGGTCGGAACCAGGCCCGAAATTGGAAAAGACATGGGGCGTCCAGACATTAAAAAAAGACCAAGACAACGCAAGCAAGAGGTTCCGTCCAGACATTTCATCGGGCGCGTGATGTGCAAGAGGAAAACGGATTATTTCGGGGCTGAATGAGTCTAGATCTCTACCCATGTCGTACAAGGAGTAAACAGGGCATGCACACAACACATGACACAACATGAACGGGTTCGGGGGTAGCTCGGACAGGCGGGCGACGACCTCGGTCCGAAGAACAAACATACGGAAAAAAAACAGGGGATTAAGACAGGAAGTTTGATCAAGAAAAGTGAGAGAACGCAAAGACGCCCCTCTCGGCTCTGGGGTAGCGATCGACGGACGCGCTCAAAGGAGGGTGAGCCAAGTCACTGTCGTCACGCGAAACGCCCCTAGCCGCGATCATCCGGGTCTGTCAGAGCAAGTTTAAGCGGAGGTTTACCGGGAAAGAAGGAGGCGATTCGGCGGCAAGGCTTCAGGCGGGGCGCTGAGTGGCAGTCGCGGTTTGGCGGGCGTCCAGCGGACGTGGAGTCATCGACCGCTCTCCTTTAGCTCTCTCCTCTTTTCTCTTCCTCCCCGCGTGCTCTTCGTCCTCTCTTCTTTCCCTCTGCCCTCTCCTCCTCCGTGTTCTCTCCCTCCGTGCCTTCTCTGTCGCGGCTCTGCCGTTCTTCCTCTTCCCTCTGGTTTTTTTCTGTTTTTCCTCTTTGTGTTCTCTCTACCGATCTCTTACCCTCTATCCGTTCGCTCTCCCTGTCCCTATCTCTCCCAGACTTCTCTTTACTTTTTTTTTTTACTCCCTTTTCCCTTTATCTCACTCATGCCTCTCATGTCTCCTGTCCTCTCTGCTATTCTGACCTCGCGCGTCAGTCGCCCAGCTTGTGGAAGACGCGCGCGAGGGAAGACTGTTCCCTCTGCAATGCTGGGCTGGAAGGGAGGATGGACCAGGATGGAGTGGGCCGAACGGAAGAGAAGAGAGGGCTTGGGCCCATGGGAAAAACGCGCTGGATGGGCCCGCGAGTGTGGGTGCGGGTTGGGCCGATCAGGCCCAACTTTGTCTTTTCTTGGGGCCGATTAGGCCCGACTCTCTTTTTTTTATATTTTTCTTCTTCTCTTTTTCCGAATTAAGTAATTAGTTAATTAATTCTTTTGATATGCATTTTGATTTTTTTCCTTTTCTTTTTTTCTTTTTCTTTTTATTTTTTTTCAAAAAGTAAAAGGAACTTCTAAATTCTAATTAATGACAACCTTACGAAAATCAAGCAAAAACGTGAATTATTGGATTGGCAAAAATTAGGTGTCAACATTTCCCTAATCATCATCTATGACCATTACCCTCCAATTCTTGTGTATTTTTTTTCTTGCATGTTCTCTTCTCTTTTGTCAAATTCCATTCCATCTACTAAATGGGTTGATGCTGTGCGCTTTTGTGATTAACAATTCTCTCACTAATAAGTTTGTTTAATAGGGTTTAGAATTGATGTAATATCATGAATTTGGTCAGTGACATTGAAATTGTCAACAGCATTTCTTAACCTTTGATCATAGGGCGCTCATTAAAATGAAATTCAATATTAAATTGTAAAAGCGAAGAACGTCAAAAACTTTTAGTTGAGACAACGTCAATACATATATTTGAGACTCCTGCGAGGTCCATGATAAATGCAACCTTAGTAAGACCAGGCGTATAAGATTTTTTTTTATCAATGTAAAGTGAATTTATGTAAAAGAAAAACAACCTTACACGGGTGATCGCCTTTATTTATAGTATGTTGAATGAAGATGAGACAGTTTGATTTTGTTATCTAAGTGATAAATGAGAGCTCATGCTTAAACAAGATTGTCGCCTTAACAAAAGAGTTAAGATGAGGACATATTTTCTTGTTATAACTGAAAGTGAAATTGGGCCACATGTTTCACTTTATCTATCTTTTTTACCAAATGAGAGAGTAGATATTGAGCTCAATTTTAGATATTATGTATGTGTAAAATATCAGATATACGCTTCATGGAAAATGAGAGAATACCGTAATATTAATCGACCAATAAGAGATGACATAAGTTTTTATCTCAACTTATTATGCCGTGTGAGACTTTGAAGGAAAATGTTTCTTATCAAGTCACTTAAGACTCTAACTCATTCTCGATATTCCTATTTGATATTTGCTATCTTAGAATGTTGCCAATGATCATGAGTGATTCGACCTAACGGGACATCTCTAGAAAAGTGAGTTAGATTGAGATCGAGAGGTTTGAGAAAAGAGAAAGATCAACTTAGTTTTGCATCATAGCATTGTATGATTGATGAGTTTAATCATAACTGTGAATACATACATTAAAAGGGATCAAGAGAAATGTAAATGTGATTGTTTGATCTAGAGTACTGCATACTTTATCTACTCTATGCCAAAAAATTTCTGAGTTGTTGTACACTCCCAACGGATGTATGGCAAATGAGCTCTCAGAGTATGCTAGTTGCACAAATTATTTGTCAATATGAAACTTGACGAGAGGAGAATGAAGCATTTAGCCCATCATGGGCAAGTAGGAGATTGTTGGGTTTTAACTAATTAGGTTGCCTAAGATGGGCCGAACATGCCCCACAGCCCACAGACATTTGAATGTTTCCTAGCCGTTTAGAATCTCATAAGAGATGAGAATTTTGGTAATCGCCAAATTATCCCACCCAAAAGATGTACATTTCACTTTCTATCGTTTTCTCTAGAAGAACACTACTGACATTCTTGGACATTCGAAATTCTCGTGAGTATGACATTTAATCTGTCGATATCAAGGTATGCCTATTTATGCGATGTGCTTTTCGATTGGTGGTACAAGTGTTTTACGGTTTTGGACTGTTAGAGGTTGTCTTCTGCTGCGTTAAGCAACCATTAGTTCGAAGCCTTATGATTTGAGTAATCCATCACAAATGATATGATCGGGAGAGTGCCTTACACGCAAATCAACTGTCAAGCAGAAATTTCAGTTCTATGCCAGCTCAAGGTAATAGCAGTAACTTTCTCGTATAAAACAACCTAATTTTATCGTCAAAAGTTCAAGGACTCTCGGATATATAACTTTTATAATTTGAGTTTTCTTATATGATTAATGTAGAATGGTCGAATTTGTTGGTCAAGTTGACCAATGTAAGTGGGCAAAATGAGAAAATGATATGGACTTTTTTTTGTCGAAAAAAGGATAGGGACTTTAGGGGTGGCTTTTCAAGGCAACCGAGGAAGTTGAAAGGACATTGACTCTTTGAGAATGATGGCTGCAACTCCTCAAGGATGTGGACTTTGGAAAGTTCCGACTCTTTTTGGACGGAGTGAAAACTCTTCTAAGTTTTTAAGGAAAATGCGCTAGGCTTTTAATCAAATTCAGTTATCTCTTTACATGAACTTGATGGCCTTATAAAGCAAATGAGAGACTAAAGTCAAGTCTTGAAATTATTAAAATACATAGAAACTAAAAGCACTTAGAAACTAGAAGTTAATAAAAGCTAAATATTTCCAATTCTTATCGCCATCCCAAGGTCTTTGTTGTGGGCTTCTAATGTATTAGATATTTCAGTCTTCTCGGATGAGCCAGTTGGTTGTGGGCTGCATCAAGGTTGGACTTCAGACGTTCTAACTCAATACCAAAAGTAGACAATCCTAAGGAAATCTTGAGTACACCAGGTGTGATGTTGGTTTCAGGTGCGCAACACGTAAGGAGTACACTTCTTATCTCATTTTTTCCCAAACATTACTAGTATCATTTTCTCAACCCAATCCTTAGAAAATGCTTAAGCAATCTGCATATAATTTTTTTTATATACTTTCTCTAAATTTTAGTGGACTTCTTATAGGTTATCTTGAGTGTGTAAAAGGGATGCTGGAGATTCTTTTGCGATATTTACATTTTTTCTCCACATCTCTCAAAATTATACATATATTTTTTTGTTGTTATGTATATCTCTTATTAATTATAATTTATATTATGCTAATGTTATTATCCTAAATAGTCATGTAATGATGTACAGAAATGGTATAATTATTCTCTCTTTCCTCATATTATTTTTTTATCCATATACCTCAATTTTCACTTGCCACTAATTGTCTAGTTTGCATGTGAGAAATTGTGTTGAAAATCGCTTGACTATAGATTTATATGCAATTTACATATATGTCCTTCCACTCATTAGTGTAATTTTTTTTAATGGATTTACTAACGATTAATATTCCAATTATAAGAAGTCTAGCGATGGGGTAGTTCTCAAGAGTGACGGTACAGTGTATAGTGGAAATACAAGCGAAGGTGATATATGAGGATATGCTAGGACTAAGGAGGTTGCCTTTGGTGCTTGGATTATGAGATGTGAAACATTCTTATCTCCTCCATTCTTAGTGAATCATTCAACTACTTTCCTTACGGACATAGGTTTAAATGAAGGGATGTATAAATATGTTGTGTTGATTGCTAGGATTTGTTACTTCTATATCACTTCGTTTATGCTACTAGTTGAATTTCATAGCACATCCAATCCTAACTGGGGTTAGTTCTAGAACTACTTTTTCTTTTGAATTTTGAAGGGTAAATAGCAATACTTTAGTGTCTAGAAGAAGTTCATGAAATTATTTTATTGAGCATTAAAGAATATGAAAATTACCTAAAAAGTCATGAATATATTATAATTATATCAATTCTTGTTGAAAAATCGCTAACATTGATATTGACTATCCTAAATGGTGCAGCCAATGTGATATGGACAATATTTTAATAATATTTTTAATATTCATTTCAAATATTTTATTTATTTTTTCCTTTTTTTTCCCCTCTCTTTCTCCCTCTAGCCCTCTAGAGGTAAAGGCCAGTGAGGTTCTCCTTGTGAGCCTTTTATGAGCCTTGCCCTTGCCAACGATGACAAGGCTTGAGTACTTGCCATTGGCTGCTAATGTGGGTTGGGTTAGCAAGGCTCATCCTTGCCAGATCTAATGAGGGTTGAGCCTCGCCGGCCATGAGCAAAACCTAACCTTACAAATCTGATGATGTTTTGCCTCGCCTAGCCACTAGCAAGGCTTGCTAAATTTGGTAAGCACGAGCCTCGACATTCACATTGAAAAAATACAAAAAAAAAAAGAAAAAATTAAATTATGAAAAAGTCCATGTTAGCAATGGTGCCAATCAAGTAGGATACCAAACATCTTGTCAGCAATTTTCAATCAAAATTAATTTAATTAGATAAATTGAATTAGAAAATTGTTAAAAGGTATACAACTCAATTAGCCAAAAAAATATTTAAAATTTATTGATTAATTGCAATATATTTAGAATTTTTTTATAATCTTCACATAAAAAAATTGACTTAGGCCTCCTTAGTGGCACTAACTATGACTGATAAAACCACTGAATTTGAAATAAACCATGTGATGGCAAGTTGAGCTCGTGTCACTTGACGTTCATGAGACACATCTTCAAAGTCTCTCACCTTCCTTGACACATCTTGCGTCCATACATTTCCCCTAAAAAAAAACCTCAAATCTATTAGTCACGACCATATGATATACAATTTATGCATGGTGCACAAATAGCCATGTAATTTTTATATGACATTACGAGCTTGTGTTTTGAGTTTTCATGGTACAACGCAAGCATGAACTATCAATAATGGGACTGTTAGGAGTAGGTGCACATACTTTGCACTCAAACCCAGGGTCATATTCGGAGAATAGGAGCTAGTCTTGAACTTGATTCGGCTTGATTTTTCTATACGAAACTTGCTAAACGGTGAAATTTGATGCATGTAAAAGAGGAAGGGAAAAATGATATAAATGATTATTAAATATTGGTTAAATGTGCAATATTGTTCTTGAACTTTTAGGCTCCGTTCATTTCACGGAAAATATATCAATTTTGGAAAATACTTTCCAGGAATCATTTTCCTGAAAAATGATAATATTTTTGGGTGTTCGTTTAAAACTTAAGGAAAATTATGAAATATATATTTTCAATCTTTTTCTTTTTTTTTTTGTTATATATTGACATGTCGCCGGCCACAAATCTCGCCGGCTCTCACGAGCTCCGGACTTGTCACTAGAGGCTATGAACTTACCAATCCAAAGTAAGTCTCCAGCTTCCTCTAAAGGCTACAAGTTTGCTGTCAAAGGCATCTGGCTCGCCAGCCTTGGGTGAGGTCGAGGCATGCTGCTAGAGAATGAGATAGAGGTTACTCTATTTAAAGGTAAACAAAGAAGACGGAAAATCTTTTCCCCTTTAAAAAGAGCAGAAAACATCTTTCCCACTTTTGAATGTGTTTTTCCATTGGTGGAAAATACTTTCCTTGACTTTTTTTTTCCTGAAATGAACATCGAAAAATTCGAAAAGTATTTTCCTAAAAGTTATTTCCTATAAAACAAACGGAGCCTTAGTTTTATTTAATGTAATCCATGAATTTAACCTAATGAATAATATAGTCCTTATCAAAAAAAAAAACACAATGAGTAATATAGTTCTTAAAATTTTTAGTTTGTTTTAACATGGTCCCTAAATATTTCATACATATCTAAATTAGTCCTTCAATTTTATAAAAGTGTTTAATGTAGTGTTGAACGAAAATTAATAGAATGACAACGTTGAACACTTCATATGATTTATGAATTAGTTTGAATATTTACCATCAGGGATCATATTAAACAAATTAAAAATTCAAGAACTACGTTGGATATTGAACCGAAGTTCAAGGATCATATTGAATAAATTGATAATATTTAAGTCATATTGCACATTTCATCAAAATTTAGGAAGCATATGTCTAAAGAATAAAACCCCATATTGATAAAATGAAAAAAGACTATGAAAAGAGGAAACCAAAGGACTAATGAATACATTTTAAGAGAGAGAATAGAAAGTCTACTGGAGATGACATGCAGATATTAGGATCGATATCCAGCATCTTATAGAAGAGAGAGAGAGAGAGAGAGAGAGAGAGAGAGAGAGAGAGAGAGAGAGGACTAAAAAGGACAGATGAAGGAGAGGGATAATTAGCGTGGCTGCGGGTGTTTCGTCTAAGTTGTGGATGATCAATACTAGCTACCAGTTGGACCAGACCACTAAAAAAGGAAGGTTAGTTATCTGAACCAAGTCAATCCAAGTTTGTCAAATCAGGTCTTACCTGGTCGCATTTGGTTTTGGATATAGAGCAAATCTAGAACCTAGACAGTTTGAGTTGGGTTAGGTTTTCAAGAAATTTGATCAACCCGCCTCATTGACACTCTGATGTAGAATGTGATAATGCCTTTATGGAAACAATAGACCGTGATAAGAGCCGCTGGCTCCACAAATCAAAGAGGATTGCGTGATCCTTAATTTCTGAGATGTCGTAAATTTTAGTCGCGTTTTGCAGATTTCCAGTTGTGGTTTGATTGCTTTTCCTTTTATCAATGTTTTTCCTTTTATTTTGTTATTTTCCTTATAATAGGTGCCCAAGTTATTGTAAGAGGCACTTCTTGATTTGACATAAATATTTTTTTTTGGAATTCCTTCCAAAGTGTTACTTCCTTGGTGTCATTTGGTATCAGAGCAAGTTTCTCCTGTGATGATGGCTAATAACCTTAACGACAATCTCCCTATAGCTAAAGGCCGTACAAATGAGCCTATTACCCGAAATGAGTTCAACCAATTTGCAAAGCAAATCGAACGGAGATTTCACGAATTACTTGTCGCCATCTAGCGTTTATCTACCAACCATGCTCTAGTAGCTTGGGATCTAGAAGCAGCTACAAAGCGTGGGGTAAATCCCCGACAGAGGCGACAAGCCTATGTCGAGGACTATAAAGGAGAAGAAGAGTTGTTGGATTGGCCTATTCATGGAGGCCAACAGAATAGGGGATATCGTCGAGACCCCGAGCAATATCAACTTAAGGTTGACCTTCCGACCTTTAACGGCAATTTGAATATTGAAGAATTTTTGGATTGGCTTTGAGAAAGTTGAGAAATTCTTCGATGCCATGGAGATTGAAGAGGATTTCCAAGTAAAGTTGGTGGCATACAATTTGAAGGGTGGCGTCTCAGCATGGTGGAAGCAAACACAATTGACCTGACGTTGACAAGGAAAAACTCTCATCCGGACATGGGATCGAATGAAGGAAATGTTGAAAGTTTGGTTCCTCCCAACCGATTATGAACAATTATTATTTCAACAATTTTAGAATTATAAGCAGCTAAGCCGACCAGTTCAAGATTACGAGTTTCTCGGACTTTCTACCCGTAAAAATATATAGCTGAGTCAGAGGCACAACTGACCGTTAGGTATATTAATGATCGACTTAATATTCAAGACCGTGTTTCACTACATCGTTTGTTCTCTGTTGAGGATGCTCAAGAGATGGCCTGAAAGATCGAGATGCAATTAGAGAGAACTAGCCCCATTAATTGGGCTAACAATTATTCCGCTCGAGGGTCATTTGGTAAAGGGAGATAGCTAGATGTTCTAGAATCCTCCAACCATCAAACGAACACTATGAACTGAACTCTAGGAAATATTACTGGAGTGCGCAAGGAACCAATCATTGCAAACAATCGTAACGCCAATCAAAATGTCTAGAATCCATATGCTAAGCCACCGCTAATCAAATGCTACACGTGTAGCGAACTGGGACATCGTTCGAGTGATCGTCCACAGCGAAAGATGGCCAACATTGTCAAGCATGACGATGACATATACGAAGATGACTAACCATATTTTACAAGATCAAGTTGGAGAACTTGTTCGAAAAGGTTTCTTGCGCGAAAGCATGAGTCCTTGTGGAGTACATGCACTCCTTACTCTGAAGAAAGATGGAAGCATGCGTATGTGCATTGATAGCCGGGCAATTAATTGAATTACTATAAAATACTGATTCCCAATCCCTCGCCTAGATGACATGCTCGACTGACTTTGTGGGATCACATGTCTTTACAAAGATTGGTCTACGTAATAGATATCACCAAGTACACATCCGCCTTGGTGATGAATGGGAAACAACCTTCAAAACAAGTGAAGGCTTGTATGAATGGCTTGCCATGCCATTTGGCCTCACGAATGCGCCTAGCACCTTCATGCGTTTGCTGACTCAGGCTGTCAAACATTTTCTTGGCAAGTGTGTGGTGGTCTACTTTGATGACATTCTCATATATAGTCTAGATGAACAACATCATATGGAGCATTTAAGAGACGTCTTATCGGCCTTGCAGATGAACCAATTGTATATTAACTTGAAGAAATGTAGCTTCATGGCTGATTGACTCTGCTTATTGGTGTATATTGTTGGAGCAAAAGGCCTTCAAGTTGATGCAAAAAAGGTAGTTGCCATCCGTAACTGGCTGACTCCCAAATCGTTGGGGAGGCGCAAAGCTTCCATGAGCTTGCGACATTTTACCAATGCTTTATCCAAAATTTTAGTTATATTGTGGCTCCAATAACTGAGTACTTGAAGAAAGGAAAATTTCATTAGGGTGATGAAGCAGAAGCCAGCTTTGGTCTCATCAAAGAAAAACTTTCCACGACACCAATACTAATGTTGCCAAGATTTGAAAAGGTGTTCGAACTGGATTGTGACATTTCTAATGTAGGAATCGGTGTTGTTCTCTCCCAAGCCTATTGCTTATTTTAGCGAGAAACAAAATGATGTTTGCAAACGATGGTCTACTTATGGGCATGAGTATTTTGCTGTAGTTCGAGCTATCAAGCATTGGTAGCCCTATCTTTATCAATATGAGTTTGTCCTTAACACTGACCATCAAACACTTTTAGTACATCAAGGGCCAAAGATATCTAAATTGAATGCATGGACGTTGGGTCTCCTTTTTGGAGCAATTTTATTTTGTTCTTTGACACAAGGCGAGCCACTTGAACAAAGTTGCTAATGCACTTAGCCGTCGTGTTGCAATACTCGTCACCATGGGCACTGATGTTGTGGGCTTTGACCACCTCTGTGCTCTTTATATTGATGATGAAGATTTTCAGGAAATTTGGAAGAAATGTTATGCGGCAGGTTCTCACGGTGACATGATTGTTCATGATAAATTTTTATTCTTTGGAAACAAGTTGTGCATTTTTCGTAGCTCTTTGCGAGAACAACTTATTTGAGAGCTCCATGGTGGTCCCCTTGGAGGACATTGTGGGTTAGATAAAACTGTTGTCTTAATTGAAGAGTGCTATTATTGGCCTCAATTGAAACGGGACGTTGGACAATTTGTGAAAAAGTGCTACATTTGTCAAACTGCAAAAGGTCATTCTCAAAAAACTAGACTTTACACCCCTCTATCTATTCCTTCTGGACCTTAAGTAGACATTTCAATGGATTTCGTGTTGGGCCTTCCACGAACACAACGAGGTATGAATTTTGTTCTTGTGATAGTGGATAGATTTACAAAAATGGTGCACTTTATCCCTTTCAAGATAGCCATTTAATGTTTGTCTTTCGTTTTTGGCAAGAGTTCATGGATGGGTAAGCAAAATATGCAACATTTACGCTTTGTTTATTTTACAGAAAATAACATCTAGAAAAATATTTTTTGGATTTTCCTGCATTTGTTTCATGGAAAACAAGAGTCAGGGATAATATTTTCCATCGATGGAAAAAGTACCATGAAGTGATGAAAATATTTTCTGTCTTTTAGAAAGTGAAAAGCATTTTCCATCTTCTTTCTTCACTTTTAAATATCACAACTCAACCTTTTAGCAACGAGCTTCGACCTTGCCCGAGGCTAGTGAGCCGATGGCCTCTGGCAGTGAGTTCGCATCCTCTAGATGCGACCTCAAGGCTTCCCTTGGACTGGTGAGTTCATAACCTCTGGTGACAAGATTGGAGGTCGTTGGGGCCTAGTGAGGCTTGTGACTAGCGACCGATTAATGTAGAACAAAAAAAAACGAGAAAAGACAAAATCTATCTTTTAATATAATTTTTCCTAAGTTTCAAATGAACACCTCAAAATATCATCTTTTTCCAAGAAAATGACTTCCTGGAAAATGTTTTCAAGAAATATTGCATTTTCTGTGAAATGAACAAAGCCTACTCTATACTTTTAAACAAATTCACAATATTCCTTTCACCAAAAATTAGGGGTGAGCATAACGTACCACCCAACCAGCGAATTGCGTGAACCAGCCGGGTTGGTTCGGTTCTTCAAGATTTTGGTCCAATCCACGATTCCTAAAAATGGAACTAGTTCCCAAGTGGTCTGATTCTCGATTCTTGGTAGGGCGGGACTGGACCGAACCACCCGGATCGGACAATTTGAATCGCTTCCTTTTGGACTCGTCTTGTTACTCTATTTTTTTCACCTTTCTTTTTATCATGGGATTATTGCATCGCATGACAAGTGAATCTTTGTTGCAGCCTCATCTCAAAACATAATGCTCGATGAAATTTTGGAAGGCGAAATTTCATGGCCCATCGGATAGATAATTACTAATGGCATGCACTCTTAACTCATTCATGGGCAATTCATGTACATCGTTAGATCAAGCGGGTCAAGTCATACAAGTCCAGCTCATTTACCTGTAATGTATGTGCATCGCTAGATCAAAGGGTTGACTCATACAAGTCCAATGCTTGTGTGGTTCTGCATCTTGCGAACTGCACGTATGGGGGCATCAAACTGCCCAAGAACTAGACCGATTGGTCCGGTCCTAGGATTAGTGGATCCGGTACCTGGTACTAAAAATTGAGGACCAGTCCAACCGGTCCAGTTCCTGGTTCCGAGGTAGAATCAGACCGCCTTAGACCATGCACACCACTACCAAAAATGCATTTCTAAAATATATTTGATTTTATTTTAAGAATAAAAATATTCACATAATTCTTACTTTTGTTGGAAATTTAGCTGACAAAGTTTTTTTTTTATGTATTTTGCATTTATTGATGCTTCAAATTAATTATCTCTTAACTTTGTGACTAATTTGATTGTATCAAAATTTTGGCTCATACTTTTACTTACATTTCTATATTTAATAAGTTGCATAGACATTCACGTTGCGATATTGCAATATTGGAAGCCCAATACTTTAACTTCTACATGAGAATTAATTGATATGAAATTCAAAATAGCATGAGAAATTGTTCAACATGCCAATGAAATCTGAGTAAGGTGTACCTAAAATATAATGCATACTATATTTTGAACTAGTCGCTGTTGTAAAATAGACTGAAAGTTTTGCAATAGGTTGGGAACATTTGATTTAACAAATGGACTGAGTAGAACATTGAAGAATAGCTCAAGAACCGCAATGGATGAATTAGATATTTGAGAATGACACTGCACATCAATTTCTCTTATTACATGTGTGACAAGTTGTGTTTCTCATTGAGGTACAACGCAACATGCTCACATGTCGTTCTCAGAAAGTCAATTTTCAGTGTTTCCTTTCAAGTCTTTTCTAGCCCTTTGCCTCTCACCAATTTACATCGAACTTTTCACGCACAGTTGGTGGAATCTAAGAATATAATTTCCAGTTCCGCAGTAAGTAATCTCGTCATGCGTTATTTAACTACACCAATCTAAATAATTGGGCACCATAACTATCTTTGCATTTATAACAATAGAAAAAGCTATCAGAAGCCCCAGTAAGTAATCTCGTCATGCGTTATTTAACTACACCAATCTAAATAATTGGGCACCATAACTATCTTTGCATTTATAACAATAGAAAAAGCTATCAAAAGCCCTAAACTATGGCCATTGCCATATATTTATCTAAAACAAAATTGTGATACATAAAATTCTAAGCTTTTAAGCATGTGTTATATTTATTTCAAATTTACGTCAGTAATAAAATTATGTAAAATGTTTTATGAAATTAAAAATTCTAAATTTATATCCATATAATACATTTATCCCAAGCTTTAATTTGAAGTATATGTATTACACGGAATAAGATAAATTTATAATTATGAATATAATTTAGAGTTTTTATAACATTTTCCTCTGTTATAATTGTACAAGTTGTCTCCATCGGGAGGGATAGGATCTGCTAACGTGGAATAGAAGATCTTGTCCATTAAAATCCCCCCTAATACAAGGGGGAAGCTTCAATGGACATGATCCCTAGACATGGGCTCCGCCCACGTCAGGGGATCCTAGTCCCCATCGGGAAGGCAATTATAGTTTCTAGACGGTAGGTGGAACGTCAGCCAGTCACTCTTATCCGCGTGAAGGTCATTTGGGGTTATTAAGAGGCAGCGAGTACAAAGCATGGTACGATGAACCTGTGAATGACTTAAAAACGTGGTTCTCATCAAATTTATAGCAGGAGTCCCCACATCCTGTTTTTGTTAGATGAAGCCCATATTTTCTTTATTTTGGGGCCCATGGAAAATGCGTTGTAATTTGGTATAAAAGGTCGGTGTTTCTCCTGTTTTTTCTTATCTTCGCCGGTAAACAATCCCCTAAGAAGAGAAGGTTATAAAAAAAAACAATCCCCTAAGAAGAGAAGAACTGAATTCTACTAATAGTAGCTGGTCTAGCTTGGCAAGACATGTCTTACCATTATTCCTTAGGGTAGGATATTTATGCTAGAGTGTCATGTACTTCATTGGTATTCTCTATTTGGATAACTTATATAAGAAAAATTTCAACTTATTAAAAAAATACAATTAAATCCTAAAAATTATCAAATTGATACATTTTAGTCCCTCCATTAATTATTTCCAATCTGGCTAACTAAAAATTTGTGTGTGAATTTTTTAATGCTTTATGTAGCACCTACCAAGTGCCATATTAGAAATAAAAAAAATGAAATTTTTTTAACGATTAAAAAACTTAAAAAATCAAATAAAATATTATAATTGAGAGGGGATAATAACACAAATGATCCCTTAAGTTTGGCTCAACATGTAATGTAATTCCTAAATTTTTAATTTTTTCAATATGGTTCTCGAATTTTAACCCAATGTGTATTGTTCTTCAAGAATTTTTAATTTATTTAATGTAGTCCATAGATTTTTGCTATGTGTTCAAGTTAGTCTTTGGATTATATAAAAATATCAAATATTATCATTTCATTAATTTAAGTTGAGGAACAATATTGAATATTATATATAGTCTAAAGAATGGATTTAACATGTATAAAAAATTCAGGAATCACATTGAACAAATTAAAAATTTAAATGTAACATTGCACATTACACAAATTATGAGGGACCACATTGACCATACTAAGTGTTGAAAGACCTTATTACACATTGATGAAAATTCATGGACTATTTGTGTTATTTTTCCAATTAAGAAATAGGCAAAACAAATGTAGGTTTGGTTAAAAAAGGACCAAGCTTGTATTTTCTCATATAATTAGTCCCCATTCGTTTCGCGGAAAATAAGTATCTCTAGAAAATATTTTCTAGGAAGTCATTTTCCTGGAAAATGACAATATTTTCCGGTATTCGCTTGAAACATAAAAAGAGAGAAGAAGATCTTGCGTCCGCAAGAGGAAAAAGAGAGATTGGGGGGGCAGCTGGTGGGTCCCCTTCACATGGCCACAGAGAGAGAAAGAGATGGTGAAGAAAGAGAAGTGTCAGTACATTGATAAGGAAAAGGAGAGAGGGAGAGAGAGGAGTTCAACTAGAGAGGGGAAAGAGAGGAGAGATGAGAGAGAAAAGGGAGAGAGAAGAAAGAGGTTGTTCTTCTTCCTTTCAGGGAAGGAAAAAATTTTCTCTGTTTTTAAAAGGACATTCTTCATCGTTAGAAAACATTTTCCTTAACAAATTATTTTCTGCCCTCTGAACACCTTAATTTCTGGAAAGTATTTTCAGGAAGAATATTTTCGGCGAAACGAACGGAGCCTTACTTTCAGTTCTTTTGCACTATTTTCAGAAAATCTTGCCTTGAGGATTCTTGAAGCTCCAACAAAGCTACATCTTCTTTGAAGCTTTATGAAGCCCCAAAATCGAGCTAAAAAAAAAGAGAAACCTAGTGAACTTGAAAGGCCTCATTCGTTGAAGCAGATATGTAGTTTTAATGAAGTTTGAAGTTCCTCTACTTTGCCTGAAGCTTCACCATGAAACGAACTATTCAGTGTAAAGTGATGAGATAGTGAAGGGGAGAAAAGACGGGGGAGAAAGATCATGCTTTCATTCAATCTCGGAAAAGTGAAGATAGCTAACACATTTTCATCGAAAAAGTGAAGGCCATCGAGGAAACAGTTGTTCCATAGGGTTTGGAACGGATTTGGACAGTAGAAATCAGAGTGACGTAGTGGAAGCGTGGTAGACACTTGTTGTAGTGAATTTATCCCTTGAGACAAATTGGACTGTCCGAGGAATGTTGCCAAAGACTTGTAGCAATGATAGCAACGTGTCAATAAAGGAGCCGACTTGGAGGAGATTGTCAGGGGGTGAGAATCTTCGGAGTTAAGATTAGAAAGGTGGACTAAGTTTGTCCTTGGTAAGGAGTCTTGAGGAAATTGAGGTGGACGACTAAGTATTGTATGTTGTGGGAGACTGATCAAGAGAGATGATCGGAGGAGTTAGAACCTAAGAATTTAGAAAGGATGAATTTTGAGGACGAAATTCTTTTAAGGGGGGAAGAATTGCAATAGCTGGCTTTTGGCCCCTTTTTCATGGCTCAATTGTGCGAATTTTATGGTTGAGCTAGTGGCCTGTTGACCCAGGAGTCCCTTAGACTAAATCTTGAAAATTTATTTCAAGCGATTCTGGACTTTCAAAAATTATGTTTTGGTCTGTAGATTTTTAAATATTTGCACATTTATCCCCAAAAGAAGTGAATTTTGGGCCTAGAGGTCTTTTGGGAAAATTTCCCATGGTTGACTTTTTGTCAACAGTCCACAGTTGACCATGACAAGCGAAAAACGGGTCGAACCTGGCCCCGTATGTGCGAGACCCAACCCAAAATGTGTCCAGACCCGACCTAGCCCGCACAGAAGCCCGACCCTCTCTCTTTTCCCTTCGCCCCTCTCTGGCAAATGATCGAGCACACAGCAGGCACGTGCGAGGCCATCCCACTAGCAAGCCTATGGTTGGCTAGCCGCGACCAGAGGGATGGCCGCCAACCACTGACAATGCTGCCCCGTCCATCATGTCGAAGCTGGCCTCAACCGTGGGATGGCCGCCAGCTATCAATGGTGATGCCTCGTCCATCCTCAACTGTCTGATTGCTCCGCTTGCGGAGCTGCCTCACGAGCCACCCACAACACACAATATCTCCTTGCTCATTCCACCATTCATCTCGCTCTCGATGCCTACGGCTTCGTCCATACTTCATCTTCAAGCGATGACTGCCTGCCATCGCCGTCTCCACCTGGATAGTCACTGGTAGCCCCTGAAAGGGGGCCTCATGTCTCAGCTAACTCTAGTTCACAGTAACCCAGACTCTCTCGCTCGATTTCTCTCAAATCTTCGACTTAGGCCTTGAACCGTTGCTTGAAAGCAGTCCCTATGAGTTCTTAGACCTTAGTTATGGCTTTTGATCAGATAGACTTAGCTTAGAATCATTGATTTTTTGGATTTAATTGGGATTTGTCTCAAATCGAGCCGAAACCCTAGATCTAGAAATTACGCCGTTCCGACGACACCTAATTGGAACCACTGCTTCTAATAGGTTGCTGGACACTCCCTTAGCTTAGATCTAGGTTTGGTTTCAATTGATTCGATCTCGATCTCATGAAATGGAGCTCGAACTTCTGCCTCCTTTTCTGGATTTTCAGCTCGCGCACCGCCGGCTTTGAGGGACAATTCCTTGCAGCTCTGACCCCTATGGACGACACCACCATCCACAATCAAATTGCCTTGGAGTCTTCTTCAAAGCCTAGCTGGTCTCCAGTTCCAATTTTGCTCGAGGAGGAGAATCGGCCTTGATCCGGCAAAACCCCGCTTTGACCTGATTGTACTGACTCGGCTCCAACCCGACCAACAAACCGAGTCTGTGCTCGCAATCGCTCGTGAAATTGAAACTATTCCATCGCCTGCCACCACTTCCCACAGACTCAGCTCATCTTGGTTCTTCACCGCCCATCGCTTCTTGGACTGAATTTTAGGTGAGTGGATCCTAAACCTCTATTAAGTGTGTTATTACTTTAGTAGACTTATTATGAATGATTGGGTGAGTTGGATACGTAATTGGATGGCATTAGAATGTGATTGGGTGTGCAAGGCCGATTATGGCCGTGTACATGGAATGAATGATGTCGTAATTGGAAAGGACTGATTAGGTGGCCTATGTGCCATAATCGCTGATTGAAGGTTGATGGATTTCAACGTGAGGCTTGATTAGAATGAATCAATTAGATGGATGATTTAGGCCAATGGTGGCTTGGATTTGCATGCCATGGATTTGGCAGCTGAAGGATTGGTGGTATGCCCAATGAGCCAATTTGATGGTAAGATCATGATGGGGGACTATTAAACATGAAAAACAACAATGAGCTAGGAAGGCTTAGCTAAGGTCTCAGGGCGTTTGTGAATGGCCTTAAGTAATTAATTATTTATTTATTTAAAGGTTATTTATTCATTTATTCATTATTTACTTAATGATTTGTGTAATGATTGTGGCTGACTAGGCTAATTGGTGTGTTGGGCTTAGTACCAAGTCCCGATCACAAGCCGGTTGACTCATAAATGGATAGGAGTGAATGAGGATTATGAGGGGACTGATCTAGTTGAAAGGATTAGAAATGGTTAAACTCAAGGTGAGAGTTGGCAAATAGGAGGTCAACTAGAGATAATAGCTTAGTGAGACACAATTAGGGACCCTAGGCTAGTAGTGTTCCTAATTTAGGGTTAGTGTCAATTCACTGAGATATTCCTGTATCTCACTCCACCACCACTAATCTCAATCTCAGGATTCGATTATGGACTAGAAGGAGGAGCCGATCGAGCATGAGTTGATGTACTAGAAGAGGATGACTTCATGCAAGAGATAGATGAAGAAATGTTGTATTTGATCCAGTGACTAGGTGATGGAACTAGTATGACTAGGGCCCAATGTTTTGGGCTGCATAGTTATGTGAGCTGTAGTTTTATATATTCAAATTAGTATTTGTGAGAACTTGATGTGTAAAGTATTCAATATTGATGGTATGATTTGGAGGATTGTAGTTGTGATCAATTTTTACTTCGCTTCCGCTTAGTATTGTAACTTTGATGTTTAAGAAGGCTAGCAACCAATCTGGGACCTCGCAAATAAATTGGTCAAAAGAGAAAGTAATCAGGGACTACCAAGAACCGGGCGTGACGGGCCCTGACACATTTGGCTCGTTCAGGTGGACCTACTCTAAAGCAATTTCTAGTTACTAACTAGAAATTCATTAAAGCCCAAAGAAATTGTGCTAATCCACGTTATGGGCCAGTATCTATATATTCGCTTGTCAGTAGTGTAACCAGTTGTCTCCATCATGAAGACAATCATCGTGTCTAGCCAGTAGCTAGAACGTAGGAATCTTTCTAGATTTTCAATGAAGTTTTGTAAATGGGTGTGTTTTCGCATAGTATCATGCAACTTGTGCATGACTTGTTCTCGTTAGTAATTCTTGACTCGGCCTTTCTTGGTCTTTTGCCTCTCCATCAAGTTCCATGAACATTCGATCTTTTTCAATACATAGAATTGTATGCAAGTAGCTGGTAAAATCTGACCATAGAATTTCTAATTTCTATCTTGAAATCTCATGTCATACCAACTAATTATGCCAATATTGAGGACTGGACCTGTATCTTTATATTTACGTTCATTACGAGGGTACAAGTTGTCTCCATCAAGAATGGAATTATGATATCTAGCCAGCAGCTCCAAATGTTCCATGGAGTTTGTAAAACGGTCAGTTTTTTCTTGGTCCAATGCAACTTGTGGAAGCCGCCACACGTCATTCCCCTAAAGTCAATTTTCTTGTTTCCTTCTAAGTCTTTCCTAGCCCTTTGCCTCTTCATCAATCTCCGCAAACTTTCAGATTATTGTAATAATTGGAATAGTTTATACGCTATTGATGGAATTTTAGTATGTGACTTTTAATTCCTAACTTAGAAATCCCTTGACAAACCAATCAACTGCACCAATTAAGGTCAAAGCACAATGCAACTTGTGAATGGCTATCTCTATCATCATCATAAAGTCAATTTTTGACCCTTTCTTTCAAGCCTTTCTTAGTCCTTTGCCTCTCCATCAAGTTCCATGAACTTTCAGTTCGTCGCAATACTGTCCGTTTTCACAATTATTGACGAGAAAGATTGAAGGAGACGAATGAAAGCGTACTTATTTTTCTTGGTTGGCCAGATAAAAACGTGTTCTTATATGTTATAAAAGGTTGGAATTTGTGGGAGTCTTACTTTATGTTAACTCGTTTCTCTGAGAAACAATTCCACAAAAAGAGGAGCTAAATCCTTCATATAGCTGGTCTTGCTTGGCGAGAAGAATCAGCAACCACCGACTTATCAAGTAACTCCTTTGGGCCATTGATTAACATGATTGCAGGAAGTTCGTGAGCAGCATTACTCGTACCATCCCCATAATTAAATGATACATATTAAATGTTGTTCAATATCTTGAATTTAAATCACATCGTCAAGTACTTAATTAACTGATACACATTAAATGTTATTTAGTATATTGAATTTAAATTTACTGTAGAGGAGATATTTCCTTTCTCTAATAAACCAGGTGTACCTGAGCATTTATTGGATTGTTTGACAATCCTTGACACGGAAGTAGCTGAGCTCTAGTCTTAGTATCCCCAGTCGAAGAGCTTTTCTCTCGACACTCACTTAATCCTGAATGTCCCCAGGAATACTTAAGCCGTCGAGATATTTCCAATACATTGGACTGGGTATACCTAAATATTTATTAGGATAGTCTCGAAATTCCATTGCTCTCGAAACACTTGAGCCTCTGTCGAGCTAGACAAAGTCACTTGTGTATCAATTATGTGGTCTTGTGGATCGAAGAATATCTATCTATTGTTATCTCCATGGCTTTTTGCCTTCTCTTTGCACAGTAACCGATTATTTTCATCATTTTAGAGAGCAATAATGACACAAATAGTTTCTAAACTTATGTTAAATGCTTAATCAGTGGTACAACTAAGGGGCCATTGGGCTAGTGGTGCGGTAGAAGCTTGTCTCGCCTTTTCTAACCTCTAATCCTCAATTTCCATAGCATTTGATGAATCTATGTGTTTTTGAAATATGTCCACACTAAATACTAAGTGAAAATACATGTCACACTAATACCTAATTTATATGAAAGCGTTTAATATGATCGTTGAACTTAAATTAATAGAATGACAATATTAAATATTTGCATATAATCTAGGACTTAATTTGGACATTTACTAAAATTTGAGGGACCATATTCAACAAATTAAAAGTTAAAAAATTATAATGTGTACTAGGCTAAAGTCTAGGGATCACATTAAACAAATTGAAAGTTCATGAATCACATTGTGCATTTTTGGAGTTTAAAAAACATATGCATCATCAGCCAAGATTAAACGATCTACAGTGGAACCCCATATTGGTAGATAAAAACATGACTATGAAATGTGGAAAAGAAAAGAATTGACAACAAATTTAGATTAAGAGAGAGAACAAAAAATCTACTAAAGCATGAACAGATAAACAAGCCCAGAAAAATTGAAAAACAAGATGAGATGCAGATATTAGGATCAATAACCGACATAGACTAAATTAGAAAATTACAATTTTCAATCAAATTTAGCCAAATAGACTAAATTAGAAAATTGATAAAAGATATACAACTCAATTAGCCAAAAAATATTTAGGAATTAGTTAATATGATTAATATATATTTAGAACTTTTTTTTTATTGTTTTTGCATTAGAAAACTCACTTTTGCCTCCATCGTGGCGCCAATTATGACTTATAAAACACTGAATTGGAAGAAGCAAACCATATGATGGCAAGTTGAGCTCGTGTCATTTGATGTTCATGAGCCACAGGTTCGAAGTCTCTCGCCTTCAACACATCTTCCTTAACTCACCTTCCTTCGCCATGACCATATGATATATTGTTTGTGCACGGTGTACAAATATCCATGCAAATCGTATATGACATTAGAAGTTGTGTGATGAGTTTTCATGGTACAACGCATGCGTGAACTAACAAGTTCTAGGTAGAATCAAATGCACGATGATCAGACTATTAGAGAGTAGGTGCACATATTGTGTAGTCAAATCCAATGTCATATCTTGGGAATAGGGACTAGTCTTGAACTTGATTCGGCTTAAATTTTCCATACTAAACTTGCTAAACCGTGAAATCGGATGCATGGATACTCGAGCTTGCTCAGGTCAGTTTTGTTGGACCAACCCGGCTCTAGCTGGGGGTCAGCTCAACGGAGAAACTTTTTATCCTTACAACCTGTTAGATCGAAGTTTGCCAACAAAAATTTGGCAAAAAATAGGTGTCATGAATCATGATTAAACACGAAATAATGGCGCAAGAATGTCTACCTCTGGATACACATTCTTACTGAATAATATCACCATATCATGGAGCAGTAAGAAGCATACATGCATAGCCCTATCCACGAGGATGCATAATTCGTCGTGTGTTATCAGTAATGGTACAAAAGGGTGTTTGGTTAAGGAGATTTTTGGGTCATTTGGGAGTCATTAAAAGTGCTGCAAAACCATTATTGGTTAATTGTGATAGCCAAGCAGCGATCTCCTATATCAAGGATCCAAAGTATCATGGAAAATCAAATGCATAAATATCAAGTATAATTTTGTTAAAGACATGGTTGCACAAGAGATTGTGAATGTAATGTATATATCTATGCATAGGATGATAACATATCCTTTGACGAAGCCAACGACTAGAGATGTTTTTCATGGCCATGTAAAATCTTTAAGGTTACGTAGAGGCTGATGTATTGACTATGTATTTCCCAAGTTGCTCACAATGAATAAGAACTTTTTGTTTTCATTACTGATCATTATGAGATTAGTACGGTGTTTATGTAAATTAACACTTCTTGTGATACTATAACACTTCGTGTGATACTAAAACACTTTTTGTGTTATAGATAGTATGTTGGACATATAATATATCGACCCACTCACACAGGTGATCGCCTTTACTTATAGTACGTAGAATGGAAATGAGACAGTTTGAGCTTGTTATCTATGTGATAAATGAGAGCCCAAGTTTAAACAAGATTGTCGCCTTAACAAAAGAGTTGCGATGAGGTCATATTTTCTGGTTATGACTGAAAGTGAAATTAGGCCACATGTCTCACTTTATTTGTCTTTATGCAAGATGAGAGTTCTAATAGAAGTCTTGAGAAAGTAAACTCGATTTTAGATATTATGTATGTCTAAAATATTATGTACGATATTGCAAGCTAAGACATACACTACATGAGAAAGGAAAGAATACTATAATACATATTTCATATTACGTATGCATTGATCGAGATAAGAGATGGCCGAAGTTTTGATCTCAACTTATTATGTCGTGTGAGACTCTAAAGGAAAATATTCCTCATCAAGTCCCCTTATGACTCTGACTCGTTCTCGAAATTCCTTTTCGATATTTGCTATCTTAGAATGTTGTCATTGGTCATGAATGATTCGACTTAACAAGACATCTCTTGAATAGTGAGTTGGACTACAATTGAGAGGTTTGAGGAAAGAGGAAAGTTAACTTAATGTCGCATCACAGCATTATGTTCATTGCCTAGTCAGTTATGATTGATGAGTTTAATCATAATTTTGAATACAATATACATTAAAAGAGATCAAGAAAAATGAAAATGCGACTATTTAATCTAGGGTACTGCATACTCAATCTACTATATGCCCAAATATTTCTGAGTGGATGTACACTCCTAACGGATGTATGGCAAATGAGCTTTCAGAGTATGCTGGTTGCACATATTATTTGTCAATATGAAATTTAACGAGAGGAGAATGAAGTGTTTAGTCCATCGTGGGCGAGTGGGAGATTGTTGGGTTTTTTTAATTAATTGGGCCACCCAAGATGGACTAAACCTGAGCCACGGCCCACGGCCCACAGACCTTTGAACTTGTTGGGCGGTTAGAATCTCTTAAAAGAAGATATTTTTGGTAATGGCCATATTGATCTCCTCTAGAAACAAACGTATGCTCTGGCGCTGTCTATTGCTTCTCTGGAAGAAGGCTATTGACATTCTCGGACATTCGACGTTCTCACAAGTGTAACATCTAATATGTGGCTATCTAGGAATGTCCGTCTGTGTGATGTGCTTTCCGATCGGTGATACGCTTTCCGATCGGTGATACAAGTGTTTCACGTTTTTGGGCCGTTAGAGTTTGTTTTCCACTGCGCTAGATGACGATTAATTCGAAACCTTGGGATTTGAGTAATCCATCAATTAGTAGTATGATTGTATCAAAATTTTGCCTTATTCTTTTGCTTGCATTTATATAATTAATAAGTTGCATAGACATATTCATTTTGCGATAGTGCAATATTGGCAGCTCAATACTTTAGCTTCTCCATGAGAATTAATATATATTAAATTTAAATTAGCATGAGAAATTGTTTAGACATTGCAATAAGATCCCAACAAGACATACCTAAATTGTAATACATACTATATTTTGAACTAGTTCCCGTTGTAGAACTATTTTGTAATAGTTTGGAAACATTTTATTTAACAAATGGACTGAGTAGAACATTGAAGAATAGCTCAAGAACCACTATGGATGGATTAGATATTTGAGAATGACATTACACATCATTTTCTCTTATTACATGTGTGACGAGTTGTGTTTCTCGTTGAGGTAGTCAATTTTCTCACGGTACAAGGCAACGTGCTCACACGTCATTCTCATAAAGTCAATTTTTAGTGTTTCCTTTCAAATCTTTTCTAGCCTTTTGCCTCTTCAACAATTTACATCGAACTTTTCACGCACAATTGGTGGAATCTAAGAATATAATTTCCAGTTCCCCGGTAAGTATGCGTCATTTAACTACACCAATCCAAACAATTGGGCAACATAACTATTGACACCTAAATTTTTGGCCTCATTTTGCATAAGTTAAAATATGAATTTTATTTTATTTCATTGATTTTTTTTTATTTTTTTGCATATAGTTAATATAAAGCATTTTGCATATCATGGAAAATCTTGGGTGGTGATATACCTTCATTTTGGCCAGAAAAGAAATATTGGGGCATATTTTGAGCATATTACATTTGGTTCAAGATAAGAAATAATGTAAAGGAGGAAATATGTCTTTATCAAATTCAAGGAGAGAAATAAAAGAGATATCTAAAGAATTCAATCAAATCTTCAGAGGATTTAACCGAATATATCTTTCTTTGGCTTTAAAACGTCCAAGATAAGAACAAGAGAGGAAATAAATTTTTGAGGGTTTATCTAGGTGGATTGAATTTCATTTAAAAGGGGTGAGAAAGACCAAATATTCCTTTATCCCAGCAAGAAGTGCCCAGGAGATATACATGCAAGGGGGACGTCTGCTGATCAAAGGGAAAGGAGGATTTAAAAAATAATAATTTTCGGTCAAATCTTGGGGAAGATTTGACCGAATCTTTATTATTCCTTCCAAGATTTGACCGAATCTTTATTATTCCTTTATAAGGGCGTCCATGGGCACAGTGCAAAGGGCGGAAGCGGCCACAGAAGAAAAAAAGAGATACACATGCACAAAGACAGAGAAACACACAGAGGGAGAGATTAAGAGATTTTCGGCCACCGAAAACACAAGGTGGGGCTCTCCTTTTTTTTTCCTCGGTCGGGGAAACGATTAATCGGACAAGTGGCTTTGAGAGCTTTCTTCTCGGGGTACAAAAATTTTGCTCAGATTTGAGAGCAAACCCCATCGACAAGTCCAAGCAAATTCTTGTGCTACACACCCCGTCGCCGCGAGTCCATCAAGGAATTACACTGAATTCGAAGGTAGTCGTGCCAAGTCATTGCTGATCTGATCCGTGGCCTTGGTTAAGCGGCAAGTTTTCGTCCCAAAATAAAAGATGAGCACTTATAGATTACTTGTATTTTTTCCTTGATTTTGCCGTTCATCCTTTTCTTGTAGCTTCTCGCTCAAGCCGTGTGACTGGCCACTTCACCGCTGAGCATCATTGCTAGCTACCGCACTTGTCTGACGCAATCGGTTTATATTTGGAAAGATCATCCCAAAATTTTGGTAAAAAAATTATTTTTCCCAAGTTGACTTGAGTATTTTGTTGATAAGATTTCATGTTTAATTTGCTTTTGTGGGTGAATTCATATAATATTGCATGTTAGAATCGATGTTACATTTGATTTTATTTGATTTGATTTTATTTTATTTTCTTTGCATGTTTAGATTAATTACATATTTAGATAATTGCATGTTTTGATTAATTGCACATTTACGTTATACATTGCATGTTTAGATTTAAAGTTGCACATTTAGATAATTGCATATTTTGTTTAATTTCCATATTTAGATTAATTTGCATAATTAATTTAAATTGCATATTAGATATTGTGGTAAGATAATTTTAACTAGATTGCATTCTAGGATATTATTCTTGGTTGAGTAACATTTTAGTTTAATTGTGACTTAATATATGTTGTTTCCTAATTCAGATTTTATGGTTAGATTTTCATGTATGACATATTTGATTAGATCTTTGATTTGTTTTGATTTGATTTTTATGCATGGTATATTTTAGTAGATCTTTGATTTGTTTTGATTTAATGCATGGCATATTTTATTAAATCTTTGATTTGTTTTTGCTTATTATTTTATTAGGTGTTTATTTAATGGTTGCGTACTCGTGTGGTCATCATTGCATGTTAAGGGTATAATTAAAATTAATCCAAACTACTTGCTGATTTTTTGGAAATAAATGAAATGGTATCGAAAAGATGTTAGATTAGTCTAGTATAACCAAATCCCCAATCCCTTAGATCTTTGGTTCATAGAAGTAAAGCATAACTCACAATGCTTTACATGGGTTCCTAATCGACCCACAATAAATAGATTAGTGGCGACTCCAAATTAAAAATACTTTTTCATGTTAAAAAATGAAACCAAAGTCATGAATTGGTATGAGTTTGGGAGAACTCGAGTTAAGTTAATCTTAGCAATCCATTAGCCTAACCTTAGGTGGTGCGCCTTTGGGGAGGTCGTGACAATAATTATATTTGCATTTATTACAATAGCAAAAGCTATCAAAAGTCCTAAACTATGCTCATTGCCATGCAATCTAAAAAAATTGTGATACATAAAAGACTAAGTTTATAAGCGTGTGCTGTATTTATTTCAAACTTACACCAGTAACAAAATTATCATAAATTTTTTAAGACATTAAAAATCCTAAATTTATATCCATATAATATATTTATCCCAAGCTTTAATTTGAAGTGCATATATTACACTGTCGCCACCTCGCTGAAAATGCACCACCTAGGGTTCGGCTAATGATTTGCTAAGATTAACTTAACTCGAGTTCTCCCAAACTCATATCAATTCACGACTTTAGTTTCACTTTTTTAACATGAAAAATACTTTCAATTCGGAGTCGCCACTAATCTATTTATGGTGGGTCGATTAGAAACTCATGTAAAGCATCGGAAGCTATGCTTTACTCCTACAAACTAGAGATCTAAGGGATCGAAGACTTAGTTATGCTAGGCTAATTCTAGCACCCTTTCGGTACCTTTCTATTTATTTCCAAAAATCAACAACCAGTTTGGATTAAGTTTAAATCTATCCCTAACATGCAATGATGACTATACGGATACTCAAATATTAATGTAAAACATTCAAGAAATAACAAGAAAGAAATGAATAACAAAACAAATTAAAAGATCTAATTAAATATGCCATGCATGAAAATCAAATCAAATCAAATCAAAGATCTAATAAAATATGCCATGCATGAAATCTAGCCCTAAATGCAACTAATTTAATCCAACACATAAAATGCAATTTTTTTGTATTAATGAATTAATTAACTAATGAACCTAATTATCCATAGCTAAATAACATATAATCTAAATTAGGAAACAAAATATATTAATTCCTAATTTAAACTAAAATCTTACTTAATCAAGAATAATATCCTAGAACGCAATCTAGTTAAAATTATCCTAACAAAAATATATAATATGCAATCTAACTTAATTATGCAAATTAACCTACACGTGCAAATTAATCTAATCATGCAATTATCTAAAAGTATGACTTCAAATCTAAACATGTAACACTTTTTTCGTTTGCTCGCCAAAGGGAGAACCCGCCGATGCTATGATGATCCAGAGAAACGTGTGGTTTCTGAACAAACGAGAAAGAATATGTATACCATGTAATGAATGAACTAAAGTAAAACCTACCCTTGTCCTCTCCTCGTTAGGCTTAAGGAAGGACCTTCTTGCCCTTTTGCCTTGTCTTTTTTACTGGATTACCTTCTTTGCTTTGTTTTCTTTCTTTGCAGGGATTAGCATTGTTTTGAAATCCTCCATCAAAGTGATGTCTTGTATGAGGCTTGTACTGTAGAGCAAGCACTCATCATCGGGGCAGGGCGAAAATGAAGATAGGATCATCTTCAGTAGAATAGAAAGAAAACTCTCAATTACATCAACCAGACTGTTTTTTTTTAATGATTTGAAGCCTACTGTCATTTGAACTAGTAAACTGACGCCTAGGATCAAACAAACTGAAGAAATGAGTCCAGGCACAATGAACATACTTGCTAACACCTAGGCCCACTCAAACAGGATCCGCTCTTGTTGGTAGGTATCCTGGGATAGGAGGAAGCAAAGTAGTGATGATCATCCAAAGGTTCTTAATAGGTATGATCAAAGGCTGGATTTCTAGTATACAAGAAGCAAGAGGCCAAAGACTTAAACTGATTTACCTAAGTAAATAGCCAACTCGCGGAGTATAGCTCACATCTAAACATCTAATTAGGGAGGCTCTTCTTTCGAGGATGCATTGGAATTAGTGAGTATTGAACGATCCATTAACCCAACTAATAGAGGATTAGAAAGGTTATGCTCCTCGAAGCAGGTGATTTTTCTACTAGCTGCAATAAAAGAATATACTCTTTCGACAGAGAAGTGAACGACGGAGATCTGCATATGTTTAAGGATCAAGCAATGAGTGGAGTTCTCTCCGTAGCTAGACCAGAGTCAGAGGCAACTATCAGCCTAGCAAATAAGTTCTGAGTTCGCAAAGTGACCGATACCTGCAAGGTGCCACCAGAGAGAATGGCAGTTTGATAGAGTAGTAGACTTGATAGAACTGGACTCTTTAGGAAAAGGGCTAGCCTTTGAGGGGGGAATGTTCGAAAACCATGCAAAGAAAAAGAGTTTCCTTCCGGTTTTGAGCTGTTCTCTTAGCTAAAGTCATCGTGGGCTGCCCTATTCTTTCGGCTTTATTGACTCATTTCATATCATGGTTCAATGATAGGTGCTTTAAAGAATTGCTCGATACGAAAAGAGTCTAGTCAGCTCGTCTCTACTATACTTCAGCCGTGCAGAAACTTGATCTCGTGCTATGGCGTGCTTTTGAGCGCATTCATTGCTTTGAGTAATCTAAACATGCAAAGAAAATCAAATCAAATCAAAATCAAATCAAATGCAACAAAATCAATTCTAACAAAAGGTTCGCGCATAAAATCGATAAATTGATCTTAAGCCTTAAAGATCAAGATATCAATTCTTGTGCAATTAATTATTCCATCTAAAACCTTATAGATAGAATAAAAAATTGATGTGCAGTTGCGAATTAAAAGAAAAATTCAAATTGATCATGCATATCATCCAAAACAAACAAATTAAGCAAAACATACTACTAATCAAATATTCAAATCAACTTGAAAAAGATATTTACCAAATCTTTTAGATGATCTTTCCAAACTCAAACCGATATTCAAATCAACCTGGAAAAGATATTTACCAAATCTTTGGGACGATCTCTCCAAACTCGAACCAATGGCAGATGACGAATACGGTGGCTAGCGACAATACTTGGCGGTGAAGTGGCCAATGACGCGACTTGGTCTAGAATCTGCAAATAGCGACAAACAAATTTGTTAGCTCGGTGAACAAACATCAAAATCAAGGAAAAACACAAATGATTTATAAGTGAAGAATTTGTCTTTTTGGTGCAACAAGACGACAAATCATGGCCATGGAACGATGACGTTGGTGATATGGTGGACGTCTTGGTGGCGCTCAATGCTCCCAAGTTGATAATGGACACCTAAAAAAGGACCACCGGTGCTCCTCTTCATGGACAACAGGCCATACTAAGAATGCCCAAAAGTGGAGGGAGTTCCAACAGGTTTGATTGTTGAATTTTAAGACCGCTCGCCGTTTACTTAGTTCTCCGAAGGTCTCCCTGGAGTTGCTCTTGCTTCTTTTTTATCTTTGACCTTCGCTGTAGCAAACAAGAATAAAGAAGGGAAATTCAAAGAATGATGAAAGCAACTCCCTTTTCTTTCCTTTGTTTTTCCTCTTTTATCTCTTCAGATCGTGAGCTCCCCCACCCCTTTTGACTTTTCTTCTTCTTTTTCACGTTCTGTGCTCTTTTTTTTTTTTTTGTTGGGCGTATTCCCCCAAGCTCTTACGCACGCATCCCCTCTAATTTCTTTCCTCTGTTTTGCGCAGATTGTCTCCCCCTCTCAATGTAGCCGTATATTCAATATGTGGCCCCCTGAATGTCCCCACGTCCATATTTATTTATAGGGATAGAGTTTACCCTAAAATTTTCGAAGATTGAAGAGATTGAGCACATATGATATCTTTCAAAAGATTGGTGCATATCCGTTAAGCTTCAAATTTCCTTTCGGATCAAATATCGCTCCGATTCTGTTTTTATCCATTGAATATACTGAAACTAACAAAATTTCTATCAAAATTTGAATCCTGCATCTTCTAGAAACTCTTTCAATTACACATACGCCGGCATGTGGTAAAATTATGCTCAGACCATGCGATCTATACTTGATGTAAAAATTAAATCTATATACAAAGTGCTCCTGAAATTATATGCAATTATGTATTTTTTCAAGGATTAAAGTAAATCCCTATTTTTATGCGATAAGTAATGTGTCAAAATTTGTACGCGGATTAAGATAAATTTATGACTATTAATATAATTAAAAGTTTTTATGACATTTTCCTCTGTTGCAATTGTACAAGTTGTCTCCATCGTGAAGGCAATTATAGTGTCTAGACGGCAGGTAGAACGTTAGCCAGTCACATATATCCGCGTGTCAAGGTTGTCCGGGGTTATTACTTGTGAAAGACTTGTGGTTCTCCTCGAGTCAATTTTTGGCGTTTCCTTCTTAGTCTTTCTGAGACCTGTGCATCTTCATCGAATCTATAGCAGGAGTCCCCGCATCCTGTTTTGGTCAGATGAAAGCCAGTATTTCCTTTATTTTGGGGCCAAGGAAAACGCGTCGGAATTTGGTATAAAAGGTAGCCGTTTCTCCTTTTTTTCTCATCTTCACCGATAAACAATCCCCTAAGAAGAGAATAACTGAATTCTACTGACAGTGGCTGGTCTAGCTTGGCAAGAAGAATGAGCAACCACCAACCTAATCAAGTAAGTCCTCCGCATTTCCTTTCCCGCTTTTGATCTTTTTAATTCCAAATTCTGGTCCATTGATTAACATGGTTATGGAAAGTACTAAATTAAATCATACACGTTGAACTTTATTTAGCGTGTCGAGATTACATTAATTGAAGCGAAACAACCAGATTTTATCTTCCAGCATTAATTGAACTTTATTTCATTTGTGCAATGATTTTATCTTCTCTTGATTCAGTTACCGATTTCTTTCATACTACTAGAGAGGTTAATCCCATGAATCATTTCTACACTTGTGTCTACCGTTTGATCATCAGCAGAAGTTGGCGGATACCAGGCCAACGGTGGCCCTGCCTCTCTACGTCCGTAAATTCCTTATATTCTTAGGTAGAAAACGTTTAAAAAAACATACTTTTATATGTTATTTAGCTAGAAGCTTGTAATTGACCCTAAAAAAATGGCTTGAAGCTTGTCTCGCCTTCTCTAACCTCAAATCCTTAGTTCCCATCGTGTTTAGTGGCATCTCTGCATCTTATCTTGTTTTAATGTTGTTCCAACAATTCTTCTTATGTAGTTTAAAACTGTTCAACTTGGTTCTTATGCCTTCAACATCAATGATAAGTAGTTCACCATAAGAACACACTAAATATATTTTTTCAATTTACATTTTTAAGTGTCTACAAGATTGTCCTTGCTCGGAGGTCGGAGAGATGAAATTTGGCAACTCATGTTCTCAAAATTCTTCTTCTTTTGTTCTTTTTCCCCGGGGGGGGGGGGGTGGTTTGGTTGTTTTGGTTCTCTGAAGCTCGAGAGTCTAACATCCCAATTTCAGCTTCTATTTTATTTAGGGACCAAATATCTTAAATTAAAAAAAAATAGAAGAAGCAAAATTATGTAAGGGACAATAGTACGGCGTTTTAAATTTTTTTTATCAACTATTCATTTGTCTATATTGAACCACTTGTTCAACCACGATAACTAATTTGCATTTTCCTTTGCTATTCACACAAAAATAAAGAATTTTTCCTAAAATTTTATTAAGTTAGTTTACTTTCTATCAGTTTTTAGAAATTAGTTTGGGGATCATATATGTCATGAAAAATCGTATGAAGACTAAAAGTGAAAATTGTGATAGTTTTCATAAGTTGCCCTCACCTAGTGGCCAGTGGGAGTGCTGAGACTCGGTGATTGGCAACCTCTTGCCGACCTGTAACAAAGAAAAAAAAGTAAAAAAGGCAAAAGAAAAAGATAAAAAAAGAATTTAAAAATATTAAGTATATTATTAAGAATTGTTCACATTATTATTAACCGTGCTGCAAAGGATAGTTGTTATCCATATCAACAATTTTCGACCAAAATTGAGTGGATGGACATTATTGACAAATGTGAAAATTATGCTCAGACCATGCAATCTACACTTGATGCTTCTGAAACTATATGTAATTATGTATCTTTTCAAGGATTAAAGTAAACCCCTATTTTTATGCGATAAGTGAGGCACCAAAATTTAGGTGTCATTATACACATATTAAGATAAATTTATGACTATGAATATAATATAAAGTTTTTATGACATTTTCCTCTGTTGCAATTGTACAAATTGTCTCCATCGTGAAGGCAATTATAGTGTCTAGACGGCAGGTAGAACGTTAGCCAGTCACATATATCCGCGTGTCAAGGTTGTCCGGGGTTATTACTTGTGAAAGACTTGTGGTTCTCCTCGAGTCAATTTTTGGCGTTTCCTTCTTAGTCTTTCTGAGACCTGTGCATCTTTATCGAATCTATAGCAGGAGTCCCCGCATCCTGTTTTGGTCAGATGAAAGCCAGTATTTCCTTTATTTTGGGGCCAAGGAAAACGCGTCGGAATTTGGTATAAAAGGTAGCCGTTTCTCCTTTTTTTCTCATCTTCACCGATAAACAATCCCCTAAGAAGAGAATAACTGAATTCTACTGACAGTGGCTGGTCTAGCTTGGCAAGAAGAATGAGCAACCACCAACCTAATCAAGTAAGTCCTCCGCATTTCCTTTCCCGCTTTTGATCTTTTTAATTCCAAATTCTGGTCCATTGATTAACATGGTTATGGAAAGTACTAAATTAAATCATACACGTTGAACTTTATTTAGCGTGTCGAGATTACATTAATTGAAGCGAAACAACCAGATTTTATCTTCCAGCATTAATTGAACTTTATTTCATTTGTGCAATGATTTTATCTTCTCTTGATTCAGTTACCGATTTCTTTCATACTACTAGAGAGGTTAATCCCATGAATCATTTCTACACTTGTGTCTACCGTTTGATCATCAGCAGAAGTTGGCGGATACCAGGCCAACGGTGGCCCTGCCTCTCTACGTCCGTAAATTCCTTATATTCTTAGGTAGAAAACGTTTAAAAAAACATACTTTTATATGTTATTTAGCTAGAAGCTTGTAATTGACCCTAAAAAAATGGCTTGAAGCTTGTCTCGCCTTCTCTAACCTCAAATCCTTAGTTCCCATCGTGTTTAGTGGCATCTCTGCATCTTATCTTGTTTTAATGTTGTTCCAACAATTCTTCTTATGTAGTTTAAAACTGTTCAACTTGGTTCTTATGCCTTCAACATCAATGATAAGTAGTTCACCATAAGAACACACTAAATATATTTTTTCAATTTACATTTTTAAGTGTCTACAAGATTGTCCTTGCTCGGAGGTCGGAGAGATGAAATTTGGCAACTCATGTTCTCAAAATTCTTCTTCTTTTGTTCTTTTTCCCCGGGGGGGGGGGGGGGGGTGGTTTGGTTGTTTTGGTTCTCTGAAGCTCGAGAGTCTAACATCCCAATTTCAGCTTCTATTTTATTTAGGGACCAAATATCTTAAATTAAAAAAAAATAGAAGAAGCAAAATTATGTAAGGGACAATAGTACGGCGTTTTAAATTTTTTTTATCAACTATTCATTTGTCTATATTGAACCACTTGTTCAACCACGATAACTAATTTGCATTTTCCTTTGCTATTCACACAAAAATAAAGAATTTTTCCTAAAATTTTATTAAGTTAGTTTACTTTCTATCAGTTTTTAGAAATTAGTTTGGGGATCATATATGTCATGAAAAATCGTATGAAGACTAAAAGTGAAAATTGTGATAGTTTTCATAAGTTGCCCTCACCTAGTGGCCAGTGGGAGTGCTGAGACTCGGTGATTGGCAACCTCTTGCCGACCTGTAACAAAGAAAAAAAAGTAAAAAAGGCAAAAGAAAAAGATAAAAAAAGAATTTAAAAATATTAAGTATATTATTAAGAATTGTTCACATTATTATTAACCGTGCTACAAAGGATAGTTGTTATCCATATCAACAATTTTCGACCAAAATTGAGTGGATGGACATTATTGACAAATGTGAAAATTATGCTCAGACCATGCAATCTACACTTGATGCTTCTGAAACTATATGTAATTATGTATCTTTTCAAGGATTAAAGTAAACCCCTATTTTTATGCGATAAGTGAGGCACCAAAATTTAGGTGTCATTATACACATATTAAGATAAATTTATGACTATGAATATAATATAAAGTTTTTATGACATTTTCCTCTGTTGCAATTGTACAAATTGTCTCCATCGTGAAGGCAATTATAGTGTCTAGACGGCAGGTAGAACGTTAGCCAGTCACATATATCCGCGTGTCAAGGTTGTCCGGGGTTATTACTTGTGAAAGACTTGTGGTTCTCCTCGAGTCAATTTTTGGCGTTTCCTTCTTAGTCTTTCTGAGACCTGTGCATCTTTATCGAATCTATAGCAGGAGTCCCCGCATCCTGTTTTGGTCAGATGAAAGCCAGTATTTCCTTTATTTTGGGGCCAAGGAAAACGCGTCGGAATTTGGTATAAAAGGTAGCCGTTTCTCCTTTTTTTCTCATCTTCACCGATAAACAATCCCCTAAGAAGAGAATAACTGAATTCTACTGACAGTGGCTGGTCTAGCTTGGCAAGAAGAATGAGCAACCACCAACCTAATCAAGTAAGTCCTCCGCATTTCCTTTCCCGCTTTTAATCTTTTAATTCCGAATTCTGGTCCATTGATGAACATGGTTATGGAAAGTACTAAATTAAATCATACACGTTGAACATTATGTGGTGCATCAAGATTACATTAATTGACGCATCTTAACCACATAAATTTACTTGTGCAATTATTTTATCTTCTCTTGATTAAGTTACCAATTGCTTTCATACTATTAGAGATGGTTAATCACACGCATAATTTCTAGACTTATGTCTACCGTTTGATCAGTAGCAGAGCTTGGGGGATACGAGACCAACAGGAACCTTGCCTCCCTCAGTCCGTAAATTTCTTATATTCTTAGGTAGAAAACGTTATATGAAAAAAAAAAAAACACAGACTTTTATATGTTATTTAGCTAGAAGCTTGTCATTTGACCCCAAAAAAATGGCTTGAAGCTTGTCTCGCCTTTTCTAACCTCAAATCCTCAGTTCCCATCGCGTTTAGTGACATCTATGTATTTTATCTTGATTTAATTTCATTCCAACAATTCTTCTTATGTAGTTTAAAACTGTTGAACGTGGTTCTTATGCCTTCAACATCGATGGTAAGTAGCTCACCAGAAGAACACACTAAATATATTTAAAGTCTACATTTTTAGTGTCTAAAAGCTTGTCCTTGCTCAGAGGCCAAAGAGATGAAATTTGGGAACTCATCTTCACGAAACTCTTCTTTTATTGTTTTTTTTTTGTTTTTTTTGGGGGGGGGGGGGGGGGTGTTAGTTGTTTTAGTTCTCTGAAGCTCGAGAGTTTAAAATCCCAATTTCAGCTTTTAGTTTAATTAGGGACCAAATTTCTTAAATAAAAAAAAGTAGAATGAGCAAAATTATATAAGGGTAAATAGTACGGTATAAATTTTTCATCAACTATCCATTTTTCTACATTGAACCGCTTGTTCAACCATGATAATTAATTTGCATTTTCCTTTGATATTCACACAGAAATACAGAATTTGTCCTGAAATTTTATTAAATTGGTTTACTTTCTGTCAATTTGCAGAAATTAGTAATGGAACATATATGTCACAGAAAATTGTATGAAGACTAAAAGTGAAAATTGGGATAGTTTTCATAAGTTGCCTTCACCTAGTTGCCAGTGGGAGTGCCAAGCCTCGACCGGTGACTGGCAACGCCTTGCTGACCCCATAACAATAAAAAAAAGTAAAAAAGGCAAAATAAAAAGAAAATAAAGAAAATTAAAATTTTAAAAAACTATTAAGTATTTTATTAAGAATTGTTCACATTATTACCAACCGTGCTACATAGGATGGTTATATCCATGTCAGCGATTTTTGACCAAAATTGATTAGATATACACAATTGGAAAGACGTGAAAATGTTTAAGATTCAGTTGGCACAATTAAAAAATATATAAGAACTGAATCGGTAAAAGTAATAGGTTTACGACTTCTTCGACAATTTTCCTGGTTCAATTACCATTCTAGACTATAACGTATAACCACAAAACAGCTTAATGAAAAGGAAGCACATGTAAAACAATCACCATGCTTTACTACGTGCTTATTACTACATTAATCATGCATGATCTATCCAATACGGTATGCTAGAAACAATAATCGACCCTGGACACAGGATCATGTCATAAACGACATTGAGAATATGCTCCATGGCGTGTCTCCCATCCCACAAGAGCAAAGTATATTTAAGGTTCGTCGTCAACTGCGCGAAGTAAATGAGAGAGCCTATGAACCGGAGATTCTAAGCATCGGTCCTTATTACTATAAAGATGATAAATTCAAATTCATGAACGAGCAGAAAAAGAGGTACGTGAATCGGTTGCTTCACAGGAGACAGGAGGGTGTCAACAGCTATATGCCGGCTCTAAGAGAACTGGAACAGCAGGCCCGTAATTGCTATGCGGAAACCATCGACCTAACCCCGGAAGAGTTTCTAGCGATGATGTTCATTGATGGTTGTTTCATTGTCGAGTTGTTCCGTGGGTACGATCAGGAGGAACTGAGTGACGAAGATGACTGGCCTATGAAAGCAGATTGGATTCAACTCTGCCTCCGGCGCGATTTACTTCTGCTCGAGAACCAACTCCCGCTAGTCGTCTTGAACAAGCTGTTTAACCTAACTAGAGGTCCGGGCGAGCATTTTGGGCTTATCGATATTGCCATCATATATTTAGGCTTGATCCCAAATGAGACGCCTCGCCGCGTGCTTCGCAATAGTAAACATCTACTGCATCTTACGCACATGTGTTTGACTTCTGGCTTGCCTAATCCGAGACGGCAAATCCACAGAACCAAGCCGAACAAGTTTGTGTCCACAGCGAGGGAGCTCGTAGAGTCCGGAGTCAAGTTAAGGGTGGGGCAACGGGGCAACCTGATGGATATCAAATTCGAGAACGGGATCCTCGAGATACCAGTGTTGCGTGTAGAGGACGACACCGAGTCGCTATTTCGAAACTTAATTGCGTTCGAGCTGCATCGTCAAAGCAGAGACATCAACTATGTGACGGAGTATACGTCATTCATGGATTGCCTCATAAACTCTTCAAAGGACGTCAAGCTGCTCCGCCGCAAAGGGATTATCAAGAATTACTTGGGCGATGATGAGGTCGTCGCACGGATGTTCAACAAGATAGGTAACTACGTCACTCTATCTGATTTCTACTACAATGGCATCTCCTCCGAAGTGAATGAGTATTGTAACAACAAGACGAACGTCTGGATGGCGAAACTGAGGAGGGAATATTTGCATAGTCCTTGGGCTTGGTTGTCCGTTCTCGCAGCGATCATGTTGCTCCTTCTCACAGCAGCACAGACAGTATTTACCATTATGTCATACACCAAGTAATAACAAATGTGACCAATGTTGGTGTAATTTCCCCTGGACCATCCACTTGTATTTCATAGCCAAAACTAAATGTGATCTTGTAATGCCGTGGCATCCGAACTATACTCCAATTAAAGATATCATATGCAATGTTAGTTATTAAACTCATCATGGTACTCATGATCGGAAAGGCAATTTGATGATGGGATAAGGATTTTCTACATTTAGAGAGGTTAATTTATTTAGGATTAAGGCTTAAATTTACCAATCTGGTTACATGTCAAATAAACAACCAATCAACGAGGTCTAACTTTAACAACACCACTACATTTGACATTGTACAACAATATTAACACCACTTGCTGATGATTTGCATGCATCAATGTGTCTTTGAAACACCCACACATCAATTTAGGCCAAACGCGTAACAATCTGCTTCACAACTCTAATTTAGAAATCAATAATAGTAATCATATGTGATTTCACAATGCAAAACTGCATACAATGACAGCAGTATATTAGAAACAAAAAATATTGAAAGCATAAAATAAAGGATATTTCTAAAAATTGGGACATGTTCACTAAAACTCTTAACACTTGTAGCGAAAATGCAAGTAAGTCCTAAAACTTGCAGAAAATACAATCGAGTCCTAAAATTTGTCAAATTTATTTAAATGAGTCACTCCGTTAATTAAATCAAAGGAAAAAGGTGACGTGGTACTAACATGACATTTTTTAATTTATCCTTTAAGAAACGGTGGCGCCATGTCATTAAAAAAATAAAAATAAATAAACTAAAGTACATTTTAATAAAGAAATAAGTTTAATTTTTTAGAAGGAGACTATGTTTAAATTTAAAAATTTTAATTCACATTAATTTAAATTTTCGAAATTATAAATTTTAAATAAAATAAATTTAATTTAAAAATTTAAAAATTTAAAATTCTAAAAAAATTCTAAAAAATTCTTTGATTTAATTTGTTTAAAATTTAAATTTAAAAAATTTATTATGTATTACAGGATATATCAAAAAATTTGGATTGTGTAAAATTTTTAAAAATGTAAATTTAAATCTTAAAATTTTTTAAAGTAAAAAAATTAACTTAAGATGTAATTTAATTTATAGTCTATATTTTAATTTTTAAAAAAATTAATTTAAAATTTCAAAATTAATTAATTTTAATTGAAATTTTATTTTAGTTAAATTTTTAAGCGATTTCTTATTAATATTTTTAAAAATTTTAATTAAATTTTAATTTTATTTTTTTTATTAAAATGTAATGTAATTGAATTTTTTTGAAATTGTTTAAATTTTTCTACTGACATGGCGCCTCCGTTTCTTAATGGATATATTAAAAAATGCCATATTAGCACCACTTTAGCGATTTCCATTGATTCAATTAATGGAGTTAATGGAGGGACTCATCTTAACAAATTTAACAAGTTTTAGAATTTGATTGCACTTTTTGCAAGTTTTAGGACTCATTTACACTTTCATACAAGTTTTAGGATTTCTAGTGAGTATGTCCCTTGAAAATTTAATTTTTGCTAAAGAAAGAAGGATGAAAGACTAAAAATGTAATGATGTTGAATCAAATATAAGTCGAATCCAATGGAATTTCATTCTCCGCAAGTGATACCTTCCCCTCTAGACCTGGGTTTGAGTTAATTGTAGCATGTTGTCGTATAAATATCATTGTAAAAATAAGTGAAGAAGAAAAGAAAATGAAAAGAGTACTTGTAACAAAAAATAAATGTAGAATACAAAAATAGATTAGCATGTTAGAATCTAAATGATTCCAATAAGATAAGGATAAAATCTTTCTAGTGATAAAATGAGCTTTGCATTTCGTTGCGATTATATATATAATATAAGTACACATCTCCAAGAAGAAAAAAGATGGACATTGAAGATTAAATTAGGCCATCAAAACCAATAATGAGCTTGGAAATGAGATAATTTCCAAGCAATCCAGCTTGGAAACATATTAGGAGTATTTCATATGAGCAGCTGTAAAGCTCCGTGAAAATGTACAAAGGCATCAATACTTAAAAGTTTCCAAATAGTCAAGCCTCTCTCACAAAGTTGCCTCATAAACAATTAATCGAGGAGCCCATCAGTCTATGAATTTTTTATAGGTTACAGTTAATTTCACTCTTTATATGATGACATTTTATTAAATCAAAACATTGCATAAAATCAAAATAAAATAAAATGAAAGAGCTAGTAAAATATCATTATTTGGATTGACAAAAATTGACACCATCAATTATGTTTTTAGTGTCTTTCTAGATAACTTGACAATATGCTAAGGAAGAGAGCTAAATTTGTTGATATAGTAAATAAAGAGACTTGGTATATATTTTAGATTTATGTAATTAAATGATAAAATATTCACCAAGAAAGTGGGCTTTTGAGATAAAACAGACAAAAAAAAAAAGGTAAGTTGTTATAAGGTCAATGATGAATAAGAGAATTTTTAATTTTTTACTATATGAAAGAATGTCTTTTCTTCCTCATAATTGGCAATATAATATTACACCGGGAATGTAAAATTTTATAGGATATCCGAGAATGCACATTTCTTTAATATTGTCACACCCCAATTCAACAAGGAGAATGGCATGACATAGCCATCCTTTTTACTAAATGACGCTGTCTTAAACAACCAAATTCAATATGATATCATATTGAATTTGGTTGTCTAAGTGTGTGTGTGTGTATATATATATATATATATATATATATATTATATGATAAAAATGTAACTTGGCTTACATTATTAGAATTCAGTATAACTGTCAAATAATAAATATACAATTATTATAAAGTTTTCAACTCAAAACGACCTATACCAAAAATCCTACTACCCAAAAGCCTCAATCCAAATGCGCTCTCGTCCTATGTGCAAGTCAATTAGGAACTTGAGAAAACAGATGAGATGGAAGAAGTGAGCTACAATCACTTAATGAGTAATATACTCTTCCTAAGCGGATCAAACAAATAATAGGCACATATTTGAAACAAAATGACTTATTTTTACCAAAATAGAATTGTAAGTAATTTTCAAAATATAAAGTAAACTATAACGTATATACAAATCATTTTGACATAATATATTCATATTAGAAAAGCTTAGTTCAACAAGAGATGAGAATTTCCAATTACTTAAGGGTCACGCTTTGTTTTATCCCACTTGGTGGACAAAATCTTCTCTCATTTTTGAATTCTTTCTCCCACACAAGAACGGATAAAGCAAATATAGTAGGGTACTTGATAAGTACTTCTGAAGAGGCGAGGAGTGGAGTTCATCAATCCATTTTAAGAAGCCCTCAGTATAGGGGGAGATCAAACAAGAAGGGGTATGTTAGTCACAAAGGGTTCTCCCAAAGGCCTGGTCCATTAGGGGTGAGCAAGCGGAACCGTCTGCCCAGGAACCGCTCGGACTGGACGGTTCCAGGCAGTTGTAAAGCCAATCGGTCCAGTTCCTAGTTCTGGAGATGGAACTACCTACCCGAAACCGGACCGATACTGTTCACTTAAAAATATATATATAATTTTTTTATTTTTTCCCTCACAATTTCACTCTCTCTCTCACACTCACAAGCGGAGCTCGATTGTCTTTCCTTTGACTATTTTCTCCTTGTCTTTTAGCATCCCTTAGTACCGGGGCTTTGGTAGTCGATGGTTTGTCGTTGAGCTACATCTTGAGATGAATCGCTTGCTTTTCACCAATAAAGTGCCCTGTGAGGCGCCTCCATTCCTTCAAAGGCTAAATGCCCTCTGTGGGGCGACGGTGGATTCGATCGAAGTGCACTTTGGACTTAAAAACTATTGTTTGGAATTTATAAAGAATTCTCCGTTGGGCTGCATGCTTATAGCTGTTGAGTTAAAATATCCAATCGAGAAACGAGGAACTCATTAAAATACTTCTTGAGGAGCTTGAGATTAACTGGTTGTTATTGTTTTCATCTGATTTTGACTGCTTACTAAGTAACAGCACATGTTTCCTTTTTAGAAAAATTAATAAAAATTAATTAATTTCAGAAAAATCAAAAAATCAAAAAAGTTATAAAAAAAACTCAAAAATTCATTTTCTAAACAAAATAATATAAAAAATATTCAAAAATTTTAAAAAATTTTAAAAACATATAGGAGAGTGACCACCATTGATTTCATTGATTTTTAGTATTAATACTATAAGTCTTGAATTAGTTTTAGTTTTTTCATTTTGAGTAAACTCAAAAACCCTTAAAAAGTTTTTAAACTCAATTGAATAAGCTCTTAGAGTACATTAGGGGGTGATTTGTTTGATTTTCCTTTTTAGAGACAATATTAAGATTGTTGATTGCACATTTCTTTTCAATTATATTTATATGTGCACATTTCTTTTCAATTATATTTAGATGTGCACTTTCATTACATTAATTGTTTATTTATTTTAGCATGGTTATTATTTAAATAAAGATAATGCATGATTAACTAGTAGACTAGTCTCGTAGTGGATAAAAAGACTGCACGAGAACATCGTTGTTAACAATATGAACAAGTTTAGATACCGAAAGGGCACTAGTTTACTTACTAGTGTAATCAAAGTCATCGCCCTCAAATTTCTGATTGTATAGAAAGTAAAGTATTTTCCCATGCTTTTTTTTTGGTAAATAGTATTTTCTGATGGTTTCACTTGGTCTCCAACCAATCTTAATAGACTAGTGGAAACTCCTTATATAAGTTTCCATTATTAGAATGTTTATAAGATTTTCTGATCTCACGGGGGATATGGATTTATGATAGCCCAAGTTTATAATAGATGAGTCGGCTTGGATTACGATTAGGCAATATATTCAAATTGTCTTTTAGGGATGCCAAATCTAATCTTCTTATGGACAATATCTCTAAACCTATGAGGGCGGCCCCTCGACTGGTAGGTTGTGACATAAGCAATCAAGATTACCCTCTTGATTAAGTCTTCAACTACAATGCCGGTGGCTCGCCCACAAAGATATTGTAGTAGCGAACTCGAACTCGAACCCGATCCTTCCTTACATAAGGACTCAAAACCTAATTCATTGTGGGATACAACACTCCAGGCGCGTAGCCCATGAATACTTCCCAAAATTTCTTTTTCTTTTCTTTTGTTAGCATGTGTTAGCGAAAACACAAAACATCCATCAACAAACATAGCTAGGAAAAACACCAATCATTTTATAAAACATTGCTATCAATGACATCTAATTATTTACATCAATTCTTCAGTTCATCACGTGCTTAGCCTAGGCTACAGGTTGGGAATTCTACTTCACCACCCTTCACATCCACATCATAACACGTCCACCCTTTGGTTATCAGCTCATCATAATGAGTAGCCAAGGAAACCATACTTATGATACTGAAAATGGTGAAAATCACAAGAGTGAGTTCAAAAACTTAGTAAGTAAATTGCCTAATCCTCGTATAGGAGGATACCTTGTTACCAACCCATGTGATTCTTGATGCCAACAATGTCAATGGCCAATCAATATCAAAGCAATCTCAAATGTTATGTATCTAATGCAACAAATGCCCGCTTTGACTTATCCCATACCAAGCCTCACGGTCCTCTGATGCTCACACATAACATAAGCTTATGAAATCACATCGGCACGCATGTATCAACATCAATTCACATGAACTTTCTTTTATTACATCACATAACCAAAATGCATCGATCTTTCGGAATCAACTAGGCATCTTCCCGCTCCGTCGGGCACGGCATTCGAAATTCATTAGGCATCGTCCTAAATTTAATTCACGAATGGCATACAAAATTCATCGGGCATTGTGCCGAAATCCATCAGTAACAGTATCATCCTGAAATTTATTGGTGACAGTTCATATTCGTGTAACCACATATTTAAGCATAACAATTCAGTTCTTATATTCTCTTTAAGCTAATGCAAGAGGCCTTAAAGGCGTGCCATGCAATGTGTATGATATGACTTATCAATAACATGTCAATACGCCAAGCATGGAGGAAGGACCATGGTTTGACTTGATTCATTGAGCACTAGCCTAGGCCAACTCAATTCGGAATGATACGCTTCAATATTGCCAAGTTAAGAATACCCGACTCGGTGTGCCACAAATGCCAAAACCAACGTGAATCCCTTGTTGGAATTCGAGGCATGCTTTCAAGCGTAGATGAGTAAATCATGTCACCAACTAAATGCATAATTTCACAAGCATAACATGCACTTGATAGAAAACCCAACACACTTCTGAATTTCATGCACAAGTAATAACATGATCAAACTATACAAATAAAAACATACAAATTACCTTTATAAATCCAAGCAAAACTCCTACAACAAGTCAAGAATAGAATCCACATTCGGCTTGTGTAACACAATGCCTTATTCAACAATTAGGGAATCTACTTACCACTCGAACAAGACCCTATGTTTGAACAATGCACAAGATATGCTAACCATTGCCAAGAGTGAGCACATGAAGAGAGATGGCGTGAATAGAAAGAGGATGGCGGCACATGACCAAAGGAATAAGAGGAGAAGAGTAGGGTTGGTTTGTTCAAGAGGTGGCTACACCTTTTACAAACGTCATTTCGTGGCCACCAAATTTGCTTTCATTAGTTAAGGAATCTTCTTCATTAATTAAAGAATCTAGCTTAGCCAATGACATTATTCCAACTCCATCATCTAATAATTACAAGGCACCATAGGTTAGTTAATGTGCCCTCCTAGACTTCATGATTATTCTAAGTTACTGATATTATTGGTCCATTTGTCTTGCCTCATTTAATAGACTAAGATTAATTAAGATTCTCTTAGAGACAAATTTCCTTGGCCACTAAGTTAGAAAGAATATTTTAAACATTAATACCGTAGATATGGTCATCATAGCCTAAAATTTCTTATTATCCATAAGCATTTAATGTATAGATCTTCTAAAATCATTTTTATCCATTAAGTACTTAATGCCTAGATTTGGTCATCATGAGTTTTAGATTTCATTAATTAATACTAGTGCCAAATGGTCCACTAATGTGCCAAGAGAAGTTAGTACCCCCCATCATAAGCCATGTGTCATACTAGATCAAATCTTAGGGTCATGAGTTAACCTAGTGTAATAAATAATATAATAAATGCCATTAAATGCACTAAGGACACTTGGCCTCATATGGTTGGTTATTGGACTCATCCACGCCAAATGAAAACCGAGTGTCAATTAGAGCTAGAAAAACCATAATTAAGGTCATTGGTCAGAGTATGGTTGAACGGTGGTTGGTATGGCACCAAAGCAAGGCCGAGGCTTGACCAAGCTCAAATCATGTGCTAGGCCAAGGCCATCAATGCATGGTCAGTTCTCACCATTCCATGATCAATTTAATCTTTCCATGTACCAGTGGCGAACCGGCAACCTCACGTGGCCAGTCGACGATCAAACGCACGGTCGAAGGTGGCCAGCATAATCGGTCCTTAGACCATTTGGAGCCAATTCATTGCCTTACATGATTAGTGAATCCGTGCATAATCAATCCTTGGATCACGGCTGGATCGTTCTTAGATCATGCATGTATCATCCATCAACCCATGAGTGGACCGTGCCAGGATCAGTCCTTGAGTCATACCGAGATCGCGCGTGAATCATGCCTAGATCGTTCTCCGACCCTCAAATGGATTAGTCTAGCCCATGCATGACCGATCTATGGGATTGATCCTCTCGATCCCTAATTCACGTGATTCCTAGATTGATGCAAGGATCATACCATTGATCTCCAAACGATATCCGTTTTCAGGATGTTACAGATATCCTAAACTAGCTTGCGCATACTCACAAAACCCTTAGGCTGCGTTTAGTTGTCCAGATTTCTATACGGGATAGGACTGGATAGGATATGATAAGAAATCCATGAATTTCTTCATATCTCATTCCCCTTTTGGTGAACTACGAATTTAAAATTAGATATCTTCATATCCTATATAATAAACTGTTTGGTGAACTATGGATTTATATTCAGATATTAAAGCAAGTACAAATTTGTAGATTTAATATTCATAAAATCATCCAAAACAATATATCGTTTTCAATTTAACAGATTTTTATCGAATTTCATGATTACTCATTGTAATAATCTTTTCCATTCCTTTTTGAAATAATCATTTGGTTACTCTCTTCAATATCATACATTTTTATAATAATCTCAATTTCAATATATTCATCTTGAAATGTATTTTTTTTCTCTCTTATGAGTTTTTCATATGTTTCCAATTTGTTACAGGTCTAATACTAAATCAAATAAATATCTAATTAGAACAAAATATAAAGTCCAAAGTTTATTCGTTTTGCTTTTTCAAGCTGTCACGAGAATGCAATGACAATTAATTATGTTAACAAACTATCTTTGAACAATTCGCATTAATAAAGTACATTACAATTTGTTTCTTTCGTAAAATTTCAACATATATCGAAGAGCTATTAAGGATAAGGTTTCAACATTGATACTTTGGATAAGAGTTTATTTAATTGAATTTAAAACTTTTTTAAGGGTTTCCTTAAATTTTTATGCTAAACTGAAAATATTAATTAAAAACGAAATATCTAAAATTGGCTCAAGACTTATAAAATTAATACTAAAAATCCATGAAATAAAATGTGGTCACCCACGTAGATTTTTTGAATTTTTTAATCTTTATTGATTTTTTTAGATTTTAATTTTTTTATAATTTTTTTGATTTTTTATTTAGTATTTTTTAAATTAGAAAAAATGGACGTCGGACCGAGTGAGGGAAACTCGGTCTAACTCTCCGACCCATAGCCAAGTTGGAGTCGTCTGTGGGTGAACAACGGAGAAAGAAAAAACGTAGGGTTTTATGTTTCAGATAAAAAAAATCATATTCAACCTTATCTCACCATTCCTCTCGAATTTTTTTATCCGGTCTATATCTCTTTTATATCCAACCTTATCATATCCTAGATAGCTACCAAACACAATATATGACAGAACATATCATATCTTGATTTTTATTCGGTCGACTTAACGCAACCTTACAAATTCACATAGGCACTGAACACAATCCATTAATCAATGAAAATATCTTTCATAGTCCACAAGGCTAAAAATAAAAATCGTCTCATCTATCAAAGATATTATGCAAAAAAGTTCGTAAATTATTTAGCAATTTAGATGTATAAAATTTTGCAACACATTTGCTTAAATATTCTACAAGTCAAAACACAATCTTTTGCAATAAGACATTTTCTCAAAACATTTTTCAAATCCCAAGAGGTAGTTAATGTCAAATCCAGAGATTTATGCATTTTTAGCATCACTTACCTCAAAAAATCAAATGCCAATTCATACCAGCTATTAGGTCAGCATCTCTAAATTCCTAATGACAAATTGCAAAAAAAATTCAAAAAATTGAATAACATAATATTCTAATGAACAACTTGAATTGTCGATTAGACGACACTTATGAGTGGATCAAAAGGCTTGTCCATAAAAAGGCTTCTCCACCGAATTTCGTAAACGGACTTATAGTTAAAAGAAAGCCATTTTGACATACCCCAACTTGGCCACCTAAACTTGAGCTGGAAATTGACAAAAATGACCCATGATTTACTGTATGCATACTATTCACTGCGGGTGGAAAACTTCTAAAATCCATTTTGGACAAACCGTAAGCTCAAATTAAATTTCGTAAAATCCTACAACTTTGCGACACTCTAAAGTATCATAACTACATAATCTTTCACCCAAATAACTCCAAATATTAGACTTCATAATTCAAATTTTACATAACTCCAATTTCGAACCGGATCATTAGACAATCTCAAAAACTACTTCTATTAGGGAAATGAGAGCCGTGAGTACTAGGTGTCGCAACTTAGAGCTAAATCGGCCTGACAGGGTCCCCGGGAACAACAACTTTTTTCCTTTCCTACCTCTTCCTCTCATTTTCTCTCCTCCTCTCCCCTCCTCTTTTTCTTATTCTCTTTTCTTCCTCCTTTCTTGCGAGACTTCTAGGCCTTATATTCCTCGTGCAGTGTGGCAGATTCAAGTCGGTCAAATTTTTTTTTTTTTGGCTTTTGGCGGCCCATTATAAATATACTAAAAAAAACATGTGAAATGCTTAATCGTGGTAACTAAATCTTTAATAGAAAAGAAAAAAAGTATAAGAAGTGGGGCCATCAACTTAAATTGCAATAGAAAAATCGAGGATAGTTTTGTCTTTTTACTGTAAATGGGGTGAATTTAGTTATTCGGAGTGTGAAATAGTGCGAGCCTTTGTACGATACATATACACACACGTGCGAATGCGCTATCAGCAAGATAGATTTCATGGATCATTCTCAGTATCCATTATTTAAAAAAAAAAGCGTAGCATGTATGTAAAAGTCCAACTTTAATATAACACAAATGTCACATGTCATAAATATATAAAAATGGCTGACATGGCAACCATGTCAGCACCTCTCTCTTCGATAAACAATAAAAAAAAAATCTACTTTTTCCAATAACTAAATTGGACAGAAGTAGACACAAAAATTTGGTTGCATCAATCTAATATTTTAAGATTTAAATACACTTTTTAAAAATTTTTGGGACTCAATTGCACTCTTGCAATATATTTAAAAACTTTCAGTTGCCCTTATCCCTATATTGAATTGTTATAGATACAAAAGTTGATGAAGTATATTTACTCAAACAATTCTAGTTGACGAAACATCGTAATCCTTAAAAAATGTCAAAAAGGAATTTCACTAACCAACTTCAATGCGCCATGTTTCATTCTACCACCAAACAATTCGGAAGAAAATAGGATTCACATGCTAAATATACGACAAAGTATGTTTAGCTCGTAATCATGGTATGTTCGTAACAAATGGGAAGAACCATGCTCCTAAAAAATGGAGAATGTCGCCAGCATAATGACCGTACTAATTGGGGAAAGTGGTTTGTATGGACAAAGGCAAAATTAAAGATCTTTCATCTAAAATAAATTTCCAGAGAATGATAAGTTTAGATACATCAAGAAAAGAGTTTTTGCACCAAAGTCAAACCGAAGATTTATGACAATTCCATTAGTTCCCAAAGATTATTCACAAAAATTCTTTCATGAAAAAGAAAATTCTAATTTTTACGGAATAAATAGTGAAATGGGTTGCTAACTTACTACATATTTACGCGCATAGTTGAATTCGGTTTAGCCATTCTAGAGAACATCGATGTTAAATAAGTGGAAAGGTTAAACTTCTAATTAAAAAAACTGTAGAAGTAAGTGGTATCTAACTAACATACCTTTCTCATTATTTGTTCAACCTCTTTCATTGTTTTCATATCAACCTTTTTTCAATCAATTTGTTCTTTTTATTAGTCCGCATATATAATTAAGTAATTATTTATTTTCCACATCAATTACTAATAACCTCCTCTAATATGGCGTGAATCCAATTTAATTTTGCTAAAAAAATCCATGATGGATGAGTAAGCTTTCTTAACTAATTAATGTAAAGGAGAAGGTAATGTGAAGGGAAGTGGAATAGAAATGAGGTTTGTGACGGTACGGCCCAATCACAAATTTTTATTTACCCAACTTTCCTCTTATTTATAATTTTCGATTCCTAAGTACCCCACGGTGGGACCACGCAAAATTCACATGATTCAAGTCAAGAGACAACTACGCCAGAAAAAGAGAAGGAAAAGAAAATCAAAGGACTGACTATAGCATTACAGCCCAACAGGACCCTTCAGACTTCAGAATTCATACATGGTATTAAACTCGAATGTAATGTGTACAATCTGTATAGCCCTCGTGGCAGATTTACGTTTATGTGACCACATGAATGTCAACAAAACAAAAGAAAGAGAGGAATTTGTATTCAATCATATGTGCAAATGTGTATCCAGTATCTCCCTAGATAGAGCACTCAAGCAGATAACCCTCTGCTCCAGCATTCCCGCGAGAACTTTCTTCCTTTGTTTTTTGAGGTAATTGTAGAAGAAAAGTTAAGAGATCCATGCTTTCGATGATGATCGTATCGCAACAATTCCAAACAAAGCAATGAGCAAGCTCATCAGCCACATCATTTTGGATGACAGAATTACAGTAGATGATGAGGACGCAGGTTCCGACTCCGGAGCGCCTTGAGGAGCATCGCTAGTTTCCTATCACAGAAAAAGAAAACCCAGAACGAATTGAATTCATCGAGTGTACCCTTAACGCCAACTTTCAATTTGTACAGATTACAGAACTTGAAAGATCCGTTGCAATTAAAATGAAAACAAGTGGGGTACATATCTTCAAGAAATGGAACTCTGCAGAACCAAATATAATTGTCTGCATATGAGATGTAGCAAAAGAAATAAAGGAGTGCATGGTCCTCATGTTGAATAACAAATGGAATTAGAGATGCAATAAATTTCATGATACAGAAAGCTATATTTAAAATGATGAAACTGTGGTTTAGAGAATCACTTTTACGTTTGGAGAACATAATGCAGGCTGTCGCACGATAAATATCTGATCGCCCGGTTTGTCTTCCTTGTAGGCATCCTGATTCCTATGCCAAGTCCATAATGCATATGTTGAATTCACAACCTGCAGAGGAAAATAGCAAATTAATTTTGCTAAACTGAACTTTAATGTTAGCAAGGTACGGTCAATGAACAGTGATATGAACGTTTCTAGTTCATGCCGGTTATCTTCCAGAATCAAACACCTGTCAGCTGATTCAAAGTGAAACATATTTCTCTCCACTAAAAGAAGAAAAAGGGCGCTTAGACCGTCTAATCCAGCTTATTGTTGTTAGATATGGAGTTCATAGGAAGAGACGCCACAGATGATAAATGATTGTATTTGTTCAGCTTAGGAAGCATGTTCAACGTGGCAAGAGTCACTTGCTGCAGCAAACTGAAGCCTATCTCAGTAAAGTCGCTGTGGCCTCTACAACATGACATGCCAGCAACGTTTAATGTCGACTATTTATACAGGTTAAAATCAGGAAGTGTATAGATAGTGATAACGATCAACTAAACTCCTTATAAGGTGCACATTGGTTTGGACAAATAGAATAAGTGCGAAAAAGGCGCATGGCCTAACATTTGACAACCATACCTCGAGTATTCCATGTCCGAAACTGCTTTCTCTGTACGCACTCCACTCAGGTTGCTTGTTCCAGCAGAATTTGCCTTTGGCAGGGCCAGAGGAGAAATTCAAATGACACACCCCTCCAAACTCAGGCATGTTGTCACTAGGTTTAGGACACTTTCCCGGGTCATCTGCAAAATCGACGTCGACTTTCTCGATATTGCCACCATCCCCGACTGTTATGTACAAAGGACCACATGGATTCAATGTATAGTTGTAGACTCTGTTCATCCTCTCATATGCATGAACCTGCGAAATGGAACCTACGTATCATGCACCTAACTAACAATTATAAAAAGGAAGGTAGTGGTATGTCCGCATAGTGTCGGTTCTTCCCCTTGACTTTTGTATAAATGTAAATCCTAGACTCCAATTCTCCTCTCCTGCCACTTTGACCTATGTCTTTATTTTCTCATCTTTAGGCTGGCAGATTTTAATACATAATGAAAGGACATCATGGAGAGATGTTAATATCAGGGTCGTCTAAGAAGAAGCCGTATCTGGTAATATGAAGTGAACACTTTGCTAGTCAGATATGAGCATCATATTAATAGCTCTGGTTTCAGTTCAATATTGTTTAAACTTTCAAGAGTCTAAAGGTAAAATGGGCATTCCCATCCCAGACTTATAACAAGAACTAACGAAAGGTGAAAGCATCGCAATGCCATCATGAAATCATCATTAGGTTCTTTCCTCCTCACACAAGACAAAAAATGCACAGATTACAAGGGAAAGGAGCATTAAGTTTCAAAGTGCGAAAACTTTAATCTTCCTAAGGTTATGTACTTACATGGCCATTGAACACGATATCGACTTTGTATTGATAAAGAAGATCTTCCATTTCTTGCCTCATGCATTCAAATTCCTGATAATGGGAGTTATAGCTATTGTACCACGGTGGATGCCAAGCAGCAACCACCCAAGGGGTTAAACTGCGATCCACTCGATGCAAGTCACCCTTCAGCCACGAATACTGAGCACCTGGAAGGGAGAAACTATGTCAAGTAAGTTATAATTCATCTATCAGCCAGGTACATGGCTCTTCTTCGTACTGTAAGTAAAGTGGCTAAGCATAATGCAGGATTTAGTCATGTACCAGTTACGTTATAGTCAACATAGGCTCCGAGCATAATAAAGTGTACTCCACCAGCATTGAAGGAGTAGTAGAAACTGCTGTTGGAACGACTCTCCTCTGAGGGAACTGCAAATCTTGTTAGGTACGATTGGAAGGTGATCCCATCAACTTGGGGCTCAATCTCATGGTTGCCTTCTACGACCATCATAGGCACTCTTGATGTCAATGGCTGCATGAACCTGAAATTGAAATTAGTTCATTCCTAGCACATTCAAATGAGGAAGTCGCAAGAGCATTATTATGTGCAATTGCAGAGACTGTAAAAATGGACAGACATATCAAAATATCCTCGCCATTCTACCTCTGCTTTAATCCATATACAATGAGGATGATCATAACAAATCATCAAGTACAAAAAGAGACAATGAAGGCAATAATCATGCACATACAATATTATCAAGTGTGACCTACATCTTAGAAGAGGTATAAGTTATTCATGTTGGAGTAGCAATGTTTGGTCTTCCTGACTTCAACTTGTTTAGCTCTTGCACCATGATGGAGATGCTTCATGTTAAGCTTGCATCACAAACTTTTATCATTTTATGACTCAATGCATTCAAGATAGAGCATTTGACTGGTTTGATAAAAACAGACCCATGAAAGGATGTGAAGGCACAGACCTTCCCCAGCCATCCCAGCGAGGTTGATATGTCTCTCTAATGGGCGCATGTGGAAACGAACAAGAGAAGCATGAAGCGCCTTGTCCCCCAGTCGTGAGATACTGGTTTGCATAAGTCAAGTCTCCAACCATCAAAATCATGGCCGGATCATTCTTGATCACATGATCTATGGTTGTTGAAGAATTGCTGGTGAGTCCTAAATCTCCGACAACCGCTATATGACCAGGATACGCATTTGGACTGGGTGAGGGCATGGTCTTGAAGGAATATTCGTCACTCATAGCTGGAAGAGAACTGTCCCCGCACTTAAAGTAATAAGTCGTCCCAGGTTTAAGACCTGCGAAGGAAAAAAAATTTCATCACAACGGGCAATAAGTAACTTATAATGTCATTGAGAAAATTCTGTCAGTATAATAAAGTGGACGGACTGGTAGTAGCTCCCCATGGAAAACCGGCACATGCCAGAAGCAATTCATTTACATTTAACAATGCGGGGCACCCTGAAGCGAACCTATTAATTTGGTTGAAGCTTAATGTTTCGTGGAGGGTGAATTGCTAAGCGTAGAGATCGATCTCTCTTTTACGCGGTTGGCTATTATTGTAGAAGTGTGTTTCCAGAATCTTTAAACTAATAATTGCAGGGAGCACGGGGAGGCAGAGTACCAAAGATCACTCATGAACTTTCTCAGCACATTGCTTTTTAGTTTAGGCTGGTCTTCATTGTGAGATACTTAACAACCGAGCATTATCTTATAAAGTGCATAGTCACCGTCTTGATAACATGATAGCAATTCACATTTAGAAAGAACAGAAATAATGATAATAGGCAACGTATGACTCTAAGTAATTACAGAAAAAAAAAAAAAGCTGTCTATCAAGTGAAGCTTCTCACGCCGTTTAAAACATATACCTGCAGAATCCAATTGAATTCAGTTGAAAAGATGGTCCCTAGACGATTTTGGATGATGCTAAATCAGAATAAAATTTCTTGAGGCAAGGATAAACTCGAAAGTAAAGTGAAATCAAGTGCAGTATATATAAAGGGACCTGCCGCACTCAGTTGAGGAATACATTAAACATTAAAGGCAAAAATACCGACAATCTGGACAATGCCAGGGGTGAACTCTAAGTTATGTAAAGGAAATCAAGAACCTTATGCCGCATTTCACCAATTCAGGGTTACCTTGGAGTCTGACGTGATGAATAATGCCAGAGGTGTAATTCAAGAGCCCCTTGAACGGGTAGAGTTGACTGTAGACAGCTGATTCGCCTTCTCGCTTGCTCGCATACTTCCCACTCTTCGTGCCGTACCAAACTTCACTGGCAACCGATGAAGGATTGAGCGGCGTCACGTTCTTGCCAATCTGAGCATCCCCTTCATTAAACCGACCAACATCAACAACTATTCCGACTTCTTAATACATACAAACAAATAGATTTCACCAACCACTCCTGTACACGATGAACTCATAAGCAACCCATCAGATCATCACAACGGTCAACTACCCACATGAAGAAATGCATTATGATCACAATAGCCAACAACTTGCCGAGTCTCTCAAGAAAATTATTCCTAATATTAAGAATTGGAAGAACCATACTCGAAACTTGTAAATAAAACTCAAGCTTGATCACTCTGATTTTAGAAACCTAACAAACAACAAAGTCATGAAGGAGATTAATTACCTGTGATCCAAGAGACCCACATCGAGCTAGGGTCAGTAGACAGCGCGAGCGAGATCTGCTCCGGGAACATGGAAGTAACGTTCTTCTTGAGCCTCGGGTCATCCATCGGCAAGTCGTCGCTGCCCAAACGGAGGGACGGGTCGAAGCGGCGTGTGACCGGCTCGAACGGACCCTCAAGGGTCGTGGGTATTGCGCCACCGCTCTGCCCCATCACGGCCACCATGGCCGCCGCTAGCGCAAGCGCGAGCATGGCGATCAGATGCGTCGGCACTCCGCGTGCTCCCATAGTTTCAACGTTTCTTGTTCTGCCCCCACTTTTGTTTTTTGAAGGTCTTAGCGTCGGAAAAGCAAAAGGGTACTGACAGCCTTCGCAGTAGCTGATTCTGACAGGTCGAGGTAGCTTAAGCTTTCGGATCATAGAGAGAATATGCCTTGGTTTGATGCAATATCCCTGTCTTGGTTTGGTGCCATGTTGTCCGCAGTTTCAGCTGCCTCCATGATCGTGGATTAACCTGTCGTTTGTTAGACCTGACACTCATGTGCAAATCTCTGTATTCGCATCAACCAATCGATCGAGAAGGATAGTCAAACAACGCCCGATCCCTCTCCTGTCGGAACCCAAGAGACAACAGATTGCAGGCAAAAGCGAATATCCTCTGGCGAGATGGCGTCTACGACTCTACGCTCCGCAGTCCGCACGGCTCTGGCTTTATCTTGATCGCGGTGTAATTCATTATTTTTTATTAATTGATCAAAGATGGTCCAAGGGAGAACATCTTTAAGTTTTCAAGCTAATACGGTCAACAACCCCAAATAAATATGTATTATACTTGCTCCAAACTAATTTTTACGGTATAAAAACTTTTAAACTAGTACACTCTTATCATATCTATCCCCAAACTTTATACTATTAAAAATCTCAAATCGATACACATACACCATATAATCTGATATGAGCGTACCAATTTAGGATCTTGGTGACACAAAATTTGATTCGGAATAAGTATGGCATAGATTTAATATTTTGAAAATTTTTATGTTGTTAATCCTAAAATCTTTTCCTTGTGGGCCATCAACATGCAACCTTGTTTCAGTCGCTTTTTACACTCCAAACTCGTACCACTAACCCAAAATAACTTCTATTCAACTTCTGTCATATGGCCGTGAAACATCCAACGTGGAGATGTGCATAATCCACTTCATATCTCTGCGACTCTTGATATTTATCACCTTAATCAATTAGTATAATTGTTTAAGCAAAATTTTGGGCTTTGGTAACAAGTGAGGCAGGTCAGATTTGGATCCAATCTACATTCACCCAATTAACTTGTTTTGTCCTATTTCCATACGATGCAATTCTGACTATCCATACTCGGCCCAACACATTTTGTTAAAAAGACTTCAATATCAAATTCAATTGTTTCTTCTAAGTTTTTTAACAATATCTATTGTTAAAAAACTGTAGACAATTTTTATAATCTTTTTAAATTAATTTTTTTTTCTTTTTTCTTCTTTTTCCTTTTCTTTACTTCTTTCTTTATTTTCTCATCTTTTTCAACAAGTTGCCAACTATGGCGAGACTCAAGCTCACCAAATCTAGTGACTTCAAGCCTCCGAGAGGGTGGCGAGCTCGAGCTTGCTGCATGTTCGAGGGCATGGAGCTTACTGCTGCTTCAGTCGTTGTCGGAATGTTACGACGGTGGATCGGCTGCCATCTTCTTGTGGGGACAGTAGTATCCTTCCTTCAGACAAGGCAGATCCATTTCTAGGGTTTCAAGTGGAAGTGGGTCGCAAGGTTTTTCATGGAAGCATTGGGGAGCGAAAGTGGAAGAAGAGACTCTCATGTCGAAAATGGGTAAAAAAATGCGTACTCATTTAGACCCAAACTGATTAGTACGTAATATTTTGGAACCACCTTCAACCTAACCCTTCAGTTGTTAACAACCCAATGTCGACCCATTTCAAAAAATATGAGTCAAACATTGGGTCCGCAACCCATATTGACAGCTCTAGGTCCAATAACCTTTGCCTCTGAAGCACGTTGTTCCTAAACCAAGGTTTTATGCATCATTTCTAAATTTCAAATAAACCATGTAGCTTTTATTAAAGTAAAGGAAACATCAATGGCTTATGAATCCGCAGTGGCATGAACATGTCTGCAGCCATAGTTATCCAACGGTAAGCTTTAGACGATGCACTCACAGATCCACTTAATAGACGTCTTCAATTGTAGAAGCAAGAGTACATAATCATCTCTTCACGTGGTATTAATTGTTTTCTAGTTATGCCTTATGGAACTTCGTGAAAACCTTAGGGTGTGTTTGTTTCTATGCAAAAATGATTTTTAGAAAATAATTTTCCAAGCTTATACATATTTAGTTCACTGTATCAACCTATTATGTGGCTATCATATATGGAAGATTTACAATATTATCTTTAAAATATCAGCAAAATATTGGGTTATCATATTTAAAAAATATAGAATATTTTATATTTAGAAGATTGAAAGTTTCATAATTTACGTATTTCTTTTCTTGCTATTAAATCTTCTTGAATGTACTATTGGATATATAAATACTCTCCTAAACTTAATGGAAATATAACAACGGTTCCTATTTCAATCCGGTATTAGAGCCATCTAAGGGTAACGTCTCTTTTTGAGTCTAACTTTTTTATGTAGAACAACAAGCACATGCTTTTATGGAAACATTGGAGTGCCATAAAAGCAGGCGGATCCACAAATCAAAGAGGATTGCGTGATCTTCAAGATTACAATATTAGGTTACGTGTTTCCTTAATTTTCGATATATCACAGATTTTAGACGCGTTTTGCAGATTTTTAAGTTGTATTTCCATTTTATTAATATCTTTCATTTATTGTTATTTGTCTTATAAATAGGCATCTAAGTTATTGTAATATGTATGACTTGATTATTGAGAATAAACATTATCTTTTGGAATTGTCTTCCAAGCGTTACTTCCTCTGCATCATTTGGTATCAGACCAGGAATCTCCCTGCGACGATGTCTCATAACGTGAATCGAAACACCTCCGTAGCTGAGGGCGCTGAGCCTGTTACACGTGAGGTATTTACCCAATTTGTTGGGGAAACTCAACAAGCTCTACAAGACCACCAATGAACGATGCAAGACTTGCTTGCCACCATCAAACAGTTGCCTGCAAACCCTAACCCTAACCCTGGTGATCTTCTAGCCGAGCGTATTCTTGTCGCTCAAGAACCAAAGTAGCTATGGAGCGAAGGGTGAATCCCCGACAAAGGTGTCAAAACTACATCGAGGATTCTGAAGAAGAAGATGAATAGGATTTCTAGGACATGCCCATTCATGGAGGTCACTGTTATGGAGAATTCCAAGGAGAGCATGCTCATGGAGGTCGTCAACATGGAGGATATTGGCAAGAACGCGGTCAATATAAATTGAAAGTCAATCTTGTTGCCTTCAACGGCAACTTAGACATCACAGAATTTCTAGATTGGCTTTCGGAGGTTGAGAAGTTCTTCGATGCCATGGAGATTGAAGAGGATTGCCAAGTAAAGCTCGTGGCATATAAATTGAAGGGCGACACCTTAGCCAGGTGGGAGCAGACACAACTCTCTCGACATCAACAAGGAAAGCCTATTAGAACTTGGAATCGTATGAAGCAGTTGCTAAAGCTTCGATCTTCCTGTTCATTTTGAGCAAGTTTTTTTCCAACAATTTTAGGCTTACAAACAAGGAAGTTAGACGATTCAAGCTTACACAGCGGAATTCCTTCAACTTTCGACTCGCAATAATCTTGTTGAATCTAAAGTGCAACAAATCGCCAGGTATATCAATGATCTATGTTTGAGTATTTGAGATCGCATTTCATTGCATCGTTTATATTATGTCGAGGATGCATAAGAGGTGGCTAGGAAAGTGGAATTGCAGTTGGAGCAAAATAATTACTCAAGAAAAACTCCTCAAGGGCAATTCGGGAAAGGAAAATCACAGGAGGGTGCTGAGTCCTCTAATCGGTAATTCAATAATACAAACCAAAATTCAGGGAGTAATGTTGAGGCGCCCAAACCTTCAGAATCTCTTGTGTCAAAGACTCATAATGTTGCTCAAAATCCTTATGCCAAGCCTTATCCAAAAAAGTGCTTTAAATGTAATGAGCCTGGGCATCGTTCAAGTGACTGTACGGCTGAAGATGGTGAATCTAGTCGAACCTGAAAATGAGCTTTATGAGGAGGATTGGGGGGATGAAGAAGAAATAGTCGTTGAAGAAGGGGAATGTGTTAATTGTGTAGTTAGACGATTGATGTTAGCCCCTCGGAAAGAAGATTTGTAGCAGAATAAACTTTTCCGCACTCGTTGCAATGTTGGTGGAAAGGTTTGTGATGTCATCATCGACAGAAGAAGTTGCGAGAATATTGTATCGTAGGCGCTTGTTGATCATCTCCAACTAAAGACTTAAGCTAATCTATCACCCTACACGATTGGTTGGATTCGTAAGGGGTCGAAATTAAAGGTAACTCATATTTGTCATTTGCCTATTTCTATTGAAAAAACATACAAATATACGATAATCTGTGATATTGTTGAGATGGATGATGCCACGTCTTGCTGGGACGTCCATGGCAATATGATGATAACATTATACTCACCGAGCACGTGATAATGTTTATTCATTTGTATGGGATATGACGAAACTTACCCTTTGTCCTTTGGAAGAAGCTGCTCGCACTCCACGAACTTCCCAAAAATAGGAAAAAGAGAAGGCTAGTGTGTTTGCTTAATGTTCGCAAGAAGATTGATCCTAGCCGAATTATCAAAAAGTCAACGACAATGCCTATGTTATTGATCTTTCTGGTGATCTTAATATTGCTCCAACATTCAACGTAGCGGACCTATTTGAATATTATTCCCATATATCCCTCTTTATCCTGATCATAACTTGGGGTCTAGTTCTTCTAAAGTGGAGGAGAATGATATAGAACAACAAGCACATGCCTTTATTGAAACATTGGAGTGTCATAAAAGCAAGCGGATCCACAAATCAAAGAGGATTGCGTGATCTTCGATATTACAATATTTGATTACGTGTTTCCTTAATTTTCGAGATGTCACAGATTTCAAATGCATTTTGTAGATTTTTAAGTTGTCTTTCCATTTTATTAATATATTTCCTTTATTGTCATTTGTCTTATAAATAGGTATCAAGTTATTGTAATATGCACAACTTGATTATTGAGAATAAACACTATCTTTTGGAATTGTCTTCCAAATGTTACTTCCTCTACGTCACTTTTTTCTTCTCCTTTTTTGTTTTCTCCTTCTAATGGTGGTCAATATGGCTGAGGGAAATCTCGCCGCCGCCGCCGCCATGACTCCCATTACCAATCCTTCTTCTACACTTCATCAATTTGGATATGCTCATTACTTCCTTTCTTTTTATGTCTCACAACATCCAATTACTTGCTATGGAAAGCACATGTCATTCTGTTTCTCAATGGATAGAACCTCTATGGTCATGTCGATGGAATCACAACTTATCCCTATGATGTAGCTCAAGCAACTCTCTAGCAACAATGTGATGCTTCTATCATGAGTCTTCTAATTGCATCCCTCTCAAAATTAGTTTATCTCTGATTATTAGTAAACCAACTAACAAAGCCATATGGGATCCTCTTAATGCCTCTTTGGTTTTAGCTTCTGCTACTCGCATTCTCTCTCTTCATCTCAATTTTCAACGTTGCAACAAAAACAAGATGAATTTGTTATTGATTTTCTGCAACGTGCTAGATCTAGTGTCAATGAGAAAAATGTTATTGAGAAAAATGTTTCTACCATCCTAAAAATATTATCTTCACTCATCTTTAATACTATCTTAGAGTCATAAACCAATTTCATTGATATCATTTTAGTCATGAATATTTCAAAAGTGCCAATTTAGTTATAAAAATTTTGACTTAGTGTCAATTTAGTCACTTTGGCTAATTTTGGTTGAATATTGCTATTATGGACGCTGGTCAAACAAAATCACATCGGCGGTGCTAGAAAATTTTTATTAATCTCTTAATACATTTTCAACGTTTCATTTTTTTTTCATTTTTCTTCTTCTTCCTTTCACTAGTGACCAAGCACCACCCACAGGCTATACCGTGTCAGTAACTATGCTTGGGCAAGGGATCCACTTGCTAAATCTAGTGAGGCTACCTTGGCCTTGGATAGGAATGCCCTATATATCTAGCTCGGGAGAGAGTGAGCCACTGCAAAGGCTCCCTCCCTAGATCTAGTGGGATTAGCCCTCACTTAAGTCAAGGTAGCCTTGTTAGGCATCACCTAGGCCAAGATGATGCCTGTAGTGATATTTGACAAGGTCACCCTAGCAAGTGCAAGGGTCATCCCCATTAAATTTAGAGAGCGAGGCCCTTGTTGAGGCTCATCCTTGCCTGTCGAGGTTCACCCTTGCCCACCGAGGCTCACCCTTGCCCATGGTGGGCAATAACAATCCTCACCCAAGTGAGACCTTGGGCATGGTCAATGGCCAACCATCATCTATGGACGGTGGAAAGAAAGGAAAAAAGAAAATAAATCAGAAAATAACAAAAATTGAAAATAAAATTTAAATTATGATTGAACATTGTCCATGTATATAGGTTGGCAAACATCCAAATCAGTAATATTTCCATAAATTAGTTAGAATGACTAGATTTTCACTGAATCAAAAGGTTGAAGGTTAAATTGACATCTTTAAAATGCTTAGTATTAAATTGGCGCAAATATGATAAGTTTGTAACTTTTTGCAAACACTTTTCCCTTTTACCAAAGTAAACGAGACATCAGTGCCATGGAGAGGCAGTAAATAGAAGATTTCACAAGAGCTTGCCAAATATATGGCAGAACTAAACTAGTCAAAATATATATGACTAGGAGCCTGTAAAAAATAGTATCAATTGTTATAAAATACGTATGGTATGTACATCAGTGAATATTCATTAATATCGGATGTTACATTGTTAATGTCAGACGTTACAAGAAATTTATGACGATAGTTTATATTCCTATAAATATTGAGTTCGGTTATGGTTATTGTAATGATAACAACGATAATAACAATAAAAATCGAAATGATAGTTTCTCTACTACTTTTAGCATTCATCTATTTTCTCTACATCATCTTTCTATTCTTCATCTCTTTTACTTCTCTCAATTATATACTTGAGTTGCATATTTTACAACACGTTATCAACACGAAAGTCTCCCAACTAAGTTAGTAGCTTTTGTGAGGTAAGTGTTCCCTTTATTTTCAATCATCTCACTTTTCATCTTTTTAGTTTATCAATTTTTACATTTCATTGGCTGAAGCCAAAAATATTGACTCTAAAAGTATTCTTCTGCTCCTGAAGTAGCGGAGAATATATCAAGCATAGCATATATTGAAAAGCCCAAATTCCATATCCTCAAAGTGAATGGAAATAATTTTCTGTCATGGTATCTTGACATGGAAATGCATCTTTAAGGGTAAGGTCTTGCAAATGCAATTACAAATGACAAAATGTCATATGCAAAAGATAAAGCAAATACATTGATTTTTACTCGTCGTCATTTGCATGAGAGTCTAAAGTCTCAATATTTATCAATGCGAGACCCTCAGACCCTATGGAAGAGGTTGAAGGATATGTATGATCATACTAAAACGGTTATCCTCCCTCAAGTACAATATGACTGGTAGAATCTTATACTACAAGATTTTAAATCAGTGTCTAAGTATAATTTTGCTTTATTTGATATAGTTTATCAGCTGAAGTATGCGGTATCAAACTCACCGATGTTGAATTATTAGAGGAAACTTTCTCTACCTTTCATGCCTCAACTACTGTATTGCAACAGCAATACCGACATCGTCAATTTGCCACATACTCTGAGTTGATTTTTGTGCTTCTCACTGCTGAGCAAACTAATGAATTGCTCCTGAAAAATTATGATCTTAGACCTATTGGCTCAAAAGTATTGCCTGAAGCACATACTAACTTTGACAATAATAAGGACTATAAGCGCGGGCAAGAGCATAATACTTGAAGGGGTGGCGAAAAATTTAATTGTCCTAGAAAATTTAAATTAGGGCTAAATGGCAAAGGAAATAAGGCAATGAAGGTGGCTAATGAAAGTGCTTGCTATCGTTGTGGCATGACTAGGCACTAGTCATGTACTCGTCATATGCTAAAGCACTTTATTGACCTATATTATACATCTTTAAAGAGTATAGGCATGCATCGTGAATCTAACACTATTGCAATCAATCCTCCTGTCATGACCGCAACTGAGATCAACAATATCTTTGTTAGTGGGACTCATCTTGCTCCTGAAGTATCAAATGCATCTCTTGCTCCTGAAGCAGGAAATGCACCTTTCAATGTCTTTGATTTTCTTGAGAATTTTTTATTAGCTTGATAAGGCATCAGTCTAATGGATAATACTTTAGATTTCAAAATTTATGATTTTCTTTATAGTTGTTCTTTTATTACATTTTATATATTTATTCTTATGAATCTTATATAATATTTTAAATTTTTATAACTAACTGTAACTTTATTGATACTTGACATTTGAAGTTGTCAATATAAATGCAAATGAAAAATATCGAGAATACGGAAAATGTTTGTTTGCTTGACAGTGCATCAACTTATACCATATTTCATAATAGGCATTTTTCTTGAGTATAACATTGTTTAAGGCACGTGTCCATACAATATCTGATCTCATTCCAATTATTGATAATTTGGGGAATGATATGATTGTTTTCCCAAATGGCACCATCCTTTATGTTAAGAATGCGTTTTTAAGCATCAAATTAAAAAGGAATTTGCTTAATTTCAAAGATATATGCCGTAATGGGTACCATGAATATTCAAGGGGGAGTCTATAAAATACGTACAATACGTATGTTACTGAATATTAATTAATGTCGAACGTTACGTAATTAATGTCAAACGTTAGAATAAATTTATTACGACAGTTTCATTTCCATATTCCTATAAATAATGAGTTCGATTATGATTATTATAACGATAACAACGATAATAACAATAAGACTCAGAAAGAGAGAGTTTCTCTACTACCTTCAGCATTTATCTAGTTTCTCCACATCATCTTTCTCTTCTTCATCTCTTTTAATTCTCTCGATTATATACTTGAGCTACATATTTTACAACATGAATATCAAATTCCTATAATATTCAACTAATTGAGTGCAATCTTTCTATCAAGCTAATTAAATATGATTAGAGAGAGAATATTTCACATAGGTACTATAATGGTTTAGCTTAGTGTAAGTTTACGTCTACTCTTCTATGTTAACAATTTATTGGTTGGATTCCCCTATAAGTCTTCTTAAAGTTATAATAGTATATACCACTTACACTTAAGCATTTCTTGTCAAAGCCAGTATTACTTATAGCCAATGATAAGACTCAATATCTCACGCCTAAAATACTTATTGTAGCATTGCTAACACTTATAAAAAAATTACAATTTAAAACTCCTAAGAAGATGAGTATTGTGAAAATCTTTTGAACTTTGGAAATTGCATATTTTTATCTCTCTTTTTGAACTCCTTGATCTTCTTCAATACTCCTCGTTGTCCTAAACTTCCCATTTGACACTTTTCATGAGGATCAATGTCCAAACTAGCCGTTGGTTGACTAATGAAAATTAAGTTGCCATTGGGATTGAACAATTAGAGATTCCATTAATTTGCTTACACATACAAACAAATTTTTGTTTCCACAAGTAGAGTTCTTCATGTATGGAAATTCTTGTCTTTGAGATAATTGTCAATCAATAAAGATATCCCGCATGCTTTGGATACCTTGCTAAGATAATCTCCAAGATTGATGATCAATCAAAACCATCTAGAGCGGGAATTTATATTAGATTGCTAGATGTAACATCACAAGTAATAGAGTCTATGTCTAAATATATATAGACACAAGTAGATTTTGTACTATGAGGATATTCATTATGAGCATTGAGTCTAAAGAATCAAAAACTTTTTTATCGTATCCACATGATAACTTAGTTAATACAGGTAGTTCACTTGTTGATATTCAGGCAGCTTTTTGTGATTTACTTATTGATATTTACACGATTTACTTGTTGAATTGATACAATATGTTGTTGATATCCAAGAAGTGAGCTATTGACATATACATTATAATTGACTTCTAATGATATCCAACTCTAGTTGTTTAGCAATATCCAAGTATTTTGGTAGTCAAGGCTTTGCTTCTCTATTCACCTTTCTATAAACTCTCACATGTACCTGTAGCTTCTACACACCTTTTATGCCTAATGTTTTATATAAAACTCATAACATTTTAGATATTCTATTAAAAGATATAATCAAGAAAATCAATTATGGGCACCTTGTGCTCGAATGGTACCAAAGGGATGGGCTCCTATACCTCGAGAAAGACTAGCACATGACCCTAACACCATGGCTCCCTACTTAAGATGCTAGCAACTACGCACTTTAAACCCTCAACCTCAATAATGAAAGAATAGCTATCAACCAACACAGCTATCCACTGTTGGGTGATCATTTACATAATTGTTTATGCTTCTTTCACTTGGTTCTACTCAACTAATTAAAACATTAGTAGCTTTTGATTTTTTTTAATCTTCAAAACATTATAATGATTTTCCCAACAAGCTTAATTTAAATAAAAAAATAAAAGTTCATACTTCATACATTAATAACATCTTAGACAAAGATTTCAGTATTACCTTTGTATCTTATATAAGAACAAAAATAGTTAAACCGGAGAATATAATTTAGAAATTTAAACCTAACCAACAAATAAATTACTCCATCAGGCTTTCAGGTACTTCACCAAACAACTAAAAATCGGTGAATTCAACTAAAAATATTTTTCATAGAAAATATTTTTCTCTATTTGACAAGTTTCTTTGCAAAACAAATATTGAGGGGAAACTACCAGAAAAAGTCCAAAACCATAATATGGATGCTTTTTAGTCATGAACCTTTTAGTTTAATCAATTTAGTTATTCTAGCTAATTTTAACTGAATATTATTGATGTGGTTGATCGTGCCGCATGGGAGGGTTGACACTAACATGAACAATTTTTATAAATTTTTACTATTTTTTATGATTTTTTAAAACTTTGCCTGTGAGGCTCATGGGTTGTGGTCTTTTGCCTAGATTTGGCAAGGGCTAGTGAGGGATCTTCACCGCAAATTTGGCAAGGGGAAATAGGAGAAAAAGATATTATAAATAGGAAAACAAAGAAAAGGGAAAAAAAAGAAAAAAAATTAAAAAATTGTTCACATCAATGTAAGCCGAATTATGTCGAATGGCTCACATCCATGTCAATGGTTTTCAAACAAAGTTAGTCGAAATGACTACATTGGCACATTGTTAAAAAGTTTAAGGCTAAATTAGTCAATTTGAATAGTTTATGATTGAATTGACATTTGTACAATAGGTTTAAGACTTTTCTAGTAAATTTCCCTATATATAGATAAGGCACAAAAATTTTCTAAGTTAAATGGACACTGATTAATAACTTTCAACATCGAGAAAGCATTGTCTAAACAAATTCAGAGGCATCAATAGTGTGCAGTTCTAAAAATAGAAGATAGAGATACATATAAGTTGTATGGCAAAATATCTCCGACCATTGAGGCAGGGAGTCAACGCTCTCCAGATATATGTATGTACAATCTCAGAATTTCATATATCCTCGCGCTCTTAGTGGACTCGTCAGATTGCTTATACCCTATGCTATCCAAGAAAGCACCAAATCAGTAAAATCAAGAAGAGGTACTTCGTATGAAGTCGATAAATTGTAAGAGCTGCAAAACTAGTAAAAAGAGAAAATTACCATCCAACCCCTACTATGGAGTACCAAAATAATTGTAGTGGAATAGGAAAAGTAGGTGGGGAAACGACCTGAGGGAGCAAATCACATGTTACCCCCAAGTTTTTAGAGTTCTTGCAAATTGCACCTAGACATTTCAATATTTGCAATTTATACCCTTACTTTTTTAAAACTTTGCTACAATGTTCTCAAAGTGGACTCCAACCAAATTTTGCAAGATAATTCCCTAGTTCCAAAATCTATTGTACAACACTTGATACATTTCCAAATTTTTCAATTTGATTAATTAAGTCCTAAACATTTTTAAAATTTTTGGTATAGTCCTTCCCCTTAATTTTAGTTGAAAATCATTAATGCGACCAATGGTCATCTTATGTGGTATAGCATGTGCCAGAGTGATCAATTTTTGTATTTTTTAAAATTTTCAGAATTTTTTTATTTTATTCCTTTCTTCTTTTTATATTTCCCTCCGTCAGTATTTGGGGCCTTGGCAATGCCTGATAGAGGTCGCCACATAGGACAACCGGCACTGAGTAAACCACCATGTCAGCAATTGCCGATTAAAATTGTCCAAAAAGATTATACTTGAAAATTGTCAAGATATTGAGGATTAAATTGACCAAATTTGAAAATTTTCAAATTGAATCATCCACTGTGCAATAGACTTAAGACTCTTGGAACAATTTTCTGAAATTTGTGCCTAGAGCTTTCGTTACATGACAATCCCATGACTTACTTTGGAGGGGAAATTAATCATATGAATATCTACATATAAAAAATGGGACCGCTTAGAAATATATTGTGCATTAGAGCTTATAATCATATGCTTCTATCATTTCGATGCAATTTGACATGAGTAACTAAGAAATATAGTTTGGAAATTTTTTTCAGACTTACATTTATCTTTTCCATACATATATATATCCACATATGCGGTATATATAGGTAATATGAATCTTCCATAACCAATTTTGGTGGAGTCAAATGATGAGAGCTAGAAGCAAAGTTTAGCTTGACCCAACTTTTTTAAGGGGCTCGTTGCAACCAATTTCAACAAATAAGGAAGCAAATTGCAAAATTGAACTTTTGGGAGGCAAATTTGCTTCAATCTAAAAGATTTGGGAGGCCAAAGGTAGTTCGGCCGTAGGTAACACGTTCCACCATGCCGGAGATCTGAGCTGTTTTACGGAGAGCTCAGACTAAGAAAGCATATCAAGTAAAAGAAAATGACAGAAATGATAGAAGCACGTTTATCATTGTAATCGAACAAAATCGTCTCGTCAAAGAGAAACAAGGAACGCAAAACCCAAAACCAGTCGACCCGTGATGAGCTCAATTTCCATTAAACACGCGAGAGACATCGTGGACTTCGCATTTCAAATTCAACCCTTGAAGCTCCAACTTTTTTATTAATAAGAGTCATGAAAAGCAAGAGAAAAAGAGCGTCGTTGGCCACTTGTGACCCCCATTAATTAAAGGGAGGTGAAACTGTGAAACTTTGTGAGGTGGGCATTAATCTCCCCACAGGCTCCTCTCTCTCTCTCTCTCCCTCTCTCTCTCTCTCTCTCTCTGAGTCAAACAGGCAAACTTGGCCCCTTATAACACGTAACTCCACCACCTTATCTTCACCAAAAATCTTCTCAAACCTCATAGACACCAAAACCCCACTTTGCTCCTTGTCCCATTACCATTTCTCTCTCTCCATCAGGTTCTCTTCTGTTCACATCACGACTCTCTCTCCTTACGTTGGTTTCAGAAATTTGTCCTCTGAAGCTAAACATGATGAAGAACTGTACTGGATTAAGCCAATTTCAATTGCTTTTGGTGTATTTTGATGTGTTTGCTGCCATTTCAGGTGCAAGGTTCAAAGTGGGTGAAATCTCAATAGCCTTCTCGTCCTTACGTGAAGAACGAAGCTCTATTAGGGTTTTACTTTTATTGAAGTGTATATATATACATATGTACAAATGGAGAAAGAAGATAACTACTCGGTACTGCAAACACTGCGATCCGATCATTTGCACTTGTTTGTTAGTTTTCATTGACAGATCAAATCATTTCAATATTGGATTCTCTCTCTCTCTCTCTCTCTCTCTCTCTCTCTCTCTCTCTCTCTCTCTCTCTCATCTTGTATTATTGCTCTAAACATGAACAACTTCCCTTGCAGACCATCCAAGATAATCACGCTTTCAATGACCAGCATCACCATCACCATCAGTTCGTAAGGCCACAAGTCGGCGAAATCCCAATACACCACGACGGTGGCGGCGGTGACAAAAATGGAATGGTGGATTACATGCTGAGTCACCCTCCTCAACAAGGCCATCAACAATTGATATCCCCGTTGGGGTTCTCATGCTCTGGTTCTCTTGACAAGTTAAGCTTTGCAGATGTGATGCAATTCGCGGACTTTGGGCCCAAGTTGGCCCTCAACCAAGCAAGCCACAACTCTGAGGATGAAGCCGGGATCGACCCAGTTTGCTTTCTTAAGTTTCCAGTCCTGAATGACAATAACGATGAAAGAAGAATCGATGATGAGGATGGAGTTAGGGAGGATCGAGAAGCTGCTCAGTTTCCCGATAATGCTTCCGTGCAATTGCATTTTCTCGGGGAAGATTTGCAAAGCAACCAGAGTTCTGCGGCGGCCGAGGCCAGCAAGAGCAAGAGGAAGCGGCCACGGACTACCAAGACAAGCGAGGAAGTTGAGAGCCAGCGAATGACTCATATAGCTGTCGAGAGAAATAGGAGAAGGCAAATGAACGAGCATCTCCGAGTTCTGAGGTCTCTCATGCCGGGTTCTTACGTACAAAGGGTATGCTATAAAATAATTTATCTTGAAGATTATGATATAAAAGAAGGGACCTGTAGAAAATATTTTCACGAAACACTAGTTGTAGACAGAAGTTATTGATCAAAGTATGCTTCATGAGATCCAATTTTTTTGGATTGTGTGTACATTATCTTTTCTCAATTCGTTTTATTGAATCAAGCTGATCGTGGAGAGATGAAGATTTATTCACTAGGTTTCATAATAAAAATGACCATGCAGTTTCTATACCTCGTAATTGACTCCGTCATCCTATATTTTATATATGAGGCACAATTACTAGATTGTTAAATCTTTGGATCCTAGTCCATGCAAATGTCAGTTTTGCAAGCCAAAAAAACAAAACCAAAGAGATAATGTGAGGGGTCTCGCTTAATCTTTTCACAGGGAGATCAAGCTTCCATCATCGGAGGTGCCATTGAGTTTGTGAGGGAGCTGGAGCAACTCCTCCAGTGCCTTGAGTCGCAGAAGCGGCGGCGACTCTACGGGGATGGCGGCGGACCACCACCCTCTCTCCCTGTGCAACAGCCACCTCACCAGCCGCCACAGCCACAGTTTTTTCCCCCTCTGCCTGGCCTCCCAAATGACCCGATCAAGCTCTCAGACTTCGACACTGGGCTCCATGAGGAGACGGCAGAGAGCAAGTCATGCATCGCTGACGTGGAGGTCAAGCTCCTGGGGTTCGACGCCATGATCAAGATACTGTCCCGAAGGAGGCCTGGGCAGCTCATCAAGACCATTGCAGCTCTAGAGGACCTTCAACTCAATATCCTTCACACAAATATAACCACCATTGAACAGACGGTCCTTTATTCATTTAATGTTAAGGTAATTCGCTCACATACTTAAGAAATGTTAAATCTTTAGTGTGCTATGTCACAATTCATGGAACCAGAATTATGTCCTGTAGACTGGTCGACATTGATGGATGAACTTTCTTTTACTGTAGGAATTGTGATGATAGATAGATTTTTCTGGGTTTTAATTGAATATCGTCTAGCAAAAGTGCCCGTTAAATACATTAAATTGGCCGTACTGATCACTTCAACCAAAAGACTTTTGGGAAAATATGTATGATTTCACTGGTCAGTTTCGTTCATGTTGTTCTTGCGCAGGTTGCAGGTGAAGCAAGGTTCACAGCAGAAGACATTGCGAGTTCTGTTCAGCAGATATTCGGATTCATCCATGCAAATAGCGCGATGTGATTATGATAATAAATCAACTATGAAGAGAGAGAGAGCGAGAGAGAGAGAGTGTGTTGACATATCGAACATTGCATTATTTATCTATTTTTTTCCATTACGTACTGTTGTTTTTGTCTTTTGATGTTAGAAAAATACCAGCGTATTACATACTTGTACTGGCCACAAGCAAATTAATTACCTAGTTTTCTGTTTAGGATACTGCAGTTATCACTCGGAATAATTAATAATTACGGACTGATGCAGTGCTAGTAATATTTCTTATCCTCTCTCTCTCTCACAGACACATTCTTTGTAAGTAAAATTTTACTACACCGTACCATATGATATGTTGATGTGATCTTGCTAACCAATTCATGAGGTAACTTTTGAAAGATATGATAAGTATGTGATGTAGAATGTAAAGAAACAAGTGTCTGATTCGAACTTTTATATATGTTGCTAGATGTGATATTACTAACCAAACCGATCGCTATTCTGCAGCCTTTTCTGCAAGTGCAATCTTCAAAAGGAAAGATTAACATATTTACAGAACGAATGTAGTAATTAAAAAGAAAATCTTACGACGTTTCTCATGGGAGTAAATTCCCATCATCCGTAATTGCAATAAAGCTCGGTTAAACCCTTGCTCTTTTCTATTCGGAACAAAATTTGGGACTTAGGGTAGAAATGATAGACCCATAAATACTATGCTATTAATCTTTTCTCTTTTTTACAGTGCGCTGCGAAAGAGACCACATTTGTGATTAGAATCCACCATTGAATGCACAAGTTTTCCTGGTTGGTCTCAAATTTCAAATTAGAATTCCTTTCAGTGATAATTCGATGTTTAATATATTTATTATTGGAACAATAATTTCTTTCTTGCTCACTCAGGAAAGAAGTTTAGGTAGGAACTCTTAGTACATTCGGCGACAATAGTTGGTCCTTGGCAAGATACGTTCATAAGGGGTCACTTTTCTGTCAAACAATGTTTTACCTTCGAACTCTAATTAATATAAGTTTCAAAGATAAAACTCTCATAAATTCCTATATACTTAAAAATATAACTGTGAATAATTAATTAATTGATGACGTCATGTCAATCTAAGTGTTAGATGGGGAAAAAATCTGCTTGGCTGGGGTGAAGAGTGGTCGAGGCGACCGACAAGAGCTGTCGCTGTTGTATATGCTGCCAATGAGAACGATTAATTTTGGTTGTACACGGGCGAGTATAAGGTCAACGTGCTGCCCTACATAAGTACCTTCTTAGAATTCAGTTGACCTGTCAGAAATTGTTGAGTCTTATATGTTTTTTCGGCCTTGGAATTATCAGGCTACACTCAGATAAATCAGCCGTGCTTCTTAAGGTTTTTTTTTCAATTAACGTTCAATAAATTAATACTGATTTACCCTAAGTATTGCTATGGATTATGTATGAACCTTCAATGAAAGTAGGCTGTAATTAACACTAAGACTCCATTTATTTTGTGAAAAATGAACGACTTGGAAAATATTTTTTTAACGTTCTTTTTATGGAAATGGTCTCTTATATTCCTTACAAAAATGAATGATGAAAAAATATTTCATCATTTGGAAAAATATTTAGATATAAATTATTATCAATAATAGTAAAATATTAATTTTCTTAACTGATTATTTCAAGTTATGCAAGCAATTTTTTTAAATACTTTTAGCCTAATTTTATTTTTGTATGATTCAATATCTCAAATTTTTTGGGCTTATTCTAGTACGCCTCTTTGTCCTCCACTAGCTCAATACACGAAGCTTCATTTCTTTGTGGGTTGACACATTCACATGCTTGGGCTTTTGGCTTCTCTCCAAAGTCTAGTCACCACCAATGGCCCTCTTCTTTCCTAAGTCAAGCTCTAGTTCTCTCAATTGAGCTGTCCAAAAGGCAAATTGCGTTGTCCTTATTTGAGAACAATAATTGCTAGGAAATTCCTCATATACGTGTTGTCCAACTTCTGTAGATTAGGCACATGACGCTTACTTCACACTTCATCGTATTAAATGTGAACAATTCCGTCTTTGCACCAACTCGAGCTTTAATTTGACGTGGGTCGTGAAGGTTGAAGTTTTCCTATTTAGATGGGCTTTTTCTTAAAACAATTCTCCTCGCATGATTTTTAAACACAGGCTACTGAGTCCTCAGGAGATAATCTCGTAATAAATAGACGAAGACGTCTGCATGGACTCATTTAAAATCTCTGTTTCTTGAAAAAATGTCCTCACCTTTCATCCCCATTGAAGATGTGCATGAGAACTATTTTAAGTTGGAACCAAGTGGGAACTGGTTCGTTGGTCTAGCTTTGGAAAGAGTGGGTTCGATGCCTAGTTCTAAGATCAAATTTAACAATCTATCTAGACACCAGTCCAACCAGGTTGTTTCCTAATTCGAATAAGTCCTATATTAGCTTTTAAGCTTCTTTGAGAGAAGAAATTTTTGTTTTTCATTTACCAAGGTCGGAACCTCTTTGTTCTTTAACATGGAATAACGAAAACACATATTTCAACCGTGGCCTTCTATGTGGGAAAAAAAAAAAACGTAGCCAATCCCCAAGAATAGTTCTACAATATGGCTTTAGTGCGACAAAAATTAGAATTTAGATGAATTTGTGTTCATTGGGACGAACTCCCAAATCAAGGTCTTCTATTGCGGTGCAGACTAAGAGACAATGCAACAAAGCTCTTGGGTGCTGGCGGTTCCCTTTGCAACCGTCGCGATGATGCCTAAGTGGCTCGGAGGTTGCGATGCGAGGCATCATGGTGGTTGTGTTAGGACTTGGAGTTATGGTTTTCCCAATTGGGATTATGGGTTGGTATAGTTGCGAGGAAAGCTGATGATTATGTTTCAAAATATAAATATTCACAATGTTCTAAATCAATTCACTATTCTCGAGATGTATAGGTGCAAAATTGTAGTTCTCAATATAAAGGATACAAATCAGTAAAAGTTGTGAACAAATCAAGAGGGTTTCTGGTATATAAACTTTTCAATTCTTGCGGGTTCCATCCTTAATTGGGTGGGCAGAATAGTCCACGAAGTTGTGAAAAGAAAGTGAGTGAGTAAGAAAATATTTAGTAGTATCATAGCGCCACGTCATCAACTGATATGACACGCATTTTTCCATTTGAACCAATCACAAGTTACACATGGCACCGCAAAATAAAAGAAAATACGATTTTCTGAAATGACTTGTCATCCATAAATACAGGGCGGCTTTTGCAGTACCACGTGTAAATTTATGATTGGTTCAAGTAGAAAAATGCGCGCTATGTCAGCTAACATGGCGCTATGATAATGAATATTTTCTCCGAGTAGGTGTTTCTACTTTTCATGGAAGTTTCCCCTTCTTTTTCCGTAATTACCCTTGAAGGGGTCTTAAAAATAATGAATAGATGGGGATAAACATGTGACTTCCGAATTCTTTAATAATCACGTTTACCTTTCTCCTATTTTCATGGAGATGTTTTTCTCTTACCTCACCTCACCACATTCCTATCAAATATTAATTCCAAGAGTGCATGTTGATGAATAACGAATAAATGCGTAATTAGAAAATCTTTTACGAATCTAAATATAAGTGGTTAATTTAATGTCTCTTGCATACTTTTTAAGTTCACTCGTTCCAATTTTGTCAAAAGTTTGAGGTAAAGTCAAATATCGTTTTTGGGGGAAAAAATCAACATGAAAAGTGGACATGATATAGTTGATTTGAAATTTTATGTACTATTAAAAAAAGCAACGATGAAGTTTACCTAAAATTGATGGTGATATTCCAATGAATTTCCTTAGTAAATTCCCTCCCTCACTCAATGTACAGGTTAAAATAGCAATCTAACGCCTCTCTTATGCGCTGTCTGGTTGGAGTGATTAGACAAGTAAGGGGTTTTAATCAGTTACCTAAAGAAAATAAGAGAAAAGAGTTGAAGGGAGGATGATGAAGGGCTGAAGTCATGAATGAAGTTAATTCAAGCGAAAATTAGCTCCAAGATTTTGAATGTAAAGCATGGTCTTATTTATCTACGAATTATGCATTTGCTACTAATGCAAGTTACCTCTTTTTTTGGAAGAAGAACACCATGAGTGCCAAAAGTTGTGTACGGCACTCACTTTAGTGCCAAAAGTTTCAAAACTCTCACTTAAGTGCCAACGGCGAGAATTACGGCCAAAAATTGCCATGTCAACATTTTAATAATAAAAAATACTATTCAAAAACAGACTTTGACTCGCTGTGAAGCTCCGCTAGAATTTCAAGCAATTGAAGCCCTTCCACATCGACCCACCACCACCAATTGAAAACTAACTCATTTCCGCACCTTCCTAAGCCATCACGCCACCCCTCCTTGCTGTCGAGTCACTAGAATCTTGCCTGGAGTTCTCGAATCGGGAAGAGCACTTGTTTCGCAAGCAATGAGAGAAAAACATCAAATTGCAAAAATTTCGAGATATTCACGCGAAACCGAGGGCATCACTATGTTCCTTGGAGTCTCCAGAACACATCCAAGCCCTTGGACACAATCGATTTGGTCCTGAAGGCTATTGAAGTTTCCTGGGAAGTTCTCTCGCTTGGTTTGTGCACTCGGTTGAGGTTTATGGTCATATCTCTAGATTTTAGAGTTTCTAGCCATGGCCACCAGTTAAAAAAGATTCCTGAGCACATTGCCATCGGTCTTAGCCATCAAAATTTCGCCGTTTGGGAGAATTTTGCTCCGCCATCCAACCACTCCTCCTACACCCGAATTTTTAACCAGCCACCTTCATCAAGCCACCCGTGGCAACTCCAGCTATCTCAGCAGCTGTCGCTAGTCACAAAAATACTCATGAGTGAGTCCTGATCAAAGCCCAACCAGTCTTTGCCTTTGATATTTATTGGTTTGCTCAAATTTGGCCTCAACTCGGTCACTACGCGCCCAACCCGATTTGCTCATCGAACTTTCGATGAGTTGGCACTGAAATAATCATTTTTAAAAAAAAAAGTGGCACTGAATAAGCACTTTGAAACTTTTGACACTAAAGTGAGCATTGTACATAATTTTTGGCACTTATAATGTTCTTCTCCCTCTTTTTTCCAACCACATAAAAGAAGATGCAATATCTTATTTTGTTTTTTGGTCACGGTCTACAATGATTTTACTCGTAAAACTTCATTATTTTTTTTACTCCATTTGTCTCTAGAAAAACTTTTGTCTAAAAAACATTTTCCTCATTTGACACTAGTTGAGTCGCTTAGGAAAATGAGTTAAGAAAAGACATTTTCATAGTCAAGAAAGTCTTTGCTTAAATTCAAAAAAAATAATTTCCTTTTTTACAAATTAAAAATCATTTTCTATAATACGATTAGATATCAATAGATGTACCAAATACATCAATGCTTCTATTGAAAATGTTGATGCTTGGGCACAAGAATGTCAACACACATGTGTCGATTCTCTACGGTCGAGCCCAAGTCTCTTGAGGCCAAGCCTAGATCCTCAACAATAAGTCATTAGTGCCTTAGCTCAAGTCCATCGAGACCGAGTTGTCTTTGTCCTAAAACTAAATTAGTATTAGGCCGAAGATGAGATTGGGCAATTTGAACTAAAGAATGGTGGGTCAGGCCTGGTTTTTAGATTCTTAGGCTTTCTTTGTTTGGTTCGCTTAGGAAAATAAGTCAAGTGAAATTTTTTTCCTAATCAACAAAAAACATATATGCTTAAATTTATAAAAATGATTTCCTTTCTAAAAATCGAACATCATTTTCCAAAATCTGATAAAGTATTAGCTTTTGATTAGAAACTCAACGCTTGGGCACAAAAATCTCAAGGCAATTTCTCAGTGACGTCCAAGATTAGTTCTCTAGCAGCTAGGCTTAAGTCTATCAAAGCAGAGCCAAAGATCCCAGTGCGTGCAACTAGACCTTGAACACTGTACCAGGGTCCATTGCTGCCAGGCTCTAAGTAGCAGTGCTCACGTCTAATGCCTTAGCACCCAAGCTCGGGTCCACAAAGGTTGTGCCTAGGTCAACAAAAGCAATGGCCAAGTCATCAAGGCCACGTGCAGGACCCCAATGCCGGCACTCTAGTCCATTGAGGTCCAGCACACACTTGAGTGCTTGTGCTCCCGATCCCTTATGCCTTCACTAGGGTCATCAAGTCCAAACCCAAGACTCATGTGCAAATTACTACCACTCAAATAGTATATATCTATTTAGAAAAATCAAATTAGATTTTCCACACTAAATAATGGAAACTATTTTTCAATTTATCATCAAATTTCAACCAAACTTGGGTCTCTCCCTTTCTCTCTTTGTTGATCCTCTCATTCTAAGGTTCTTTATTTCGCGGTCAGCTCATGATCGAAGCTTAGAGTAACTATGTACTTTAGCTGAGTTCTTTCAACTTCTACTTTCCCCTTAAAATCGCAGCTCGCGCCTAATTTCTTTTTATGTGCACCAATAGTTCTGATTCGTGAAACAAAGGAGCAAGACTGTGGTACCCATAGCTAGAAGTTTAGTGCCACGCTAAAAGTTTGTCTTATTAAATAAAAAAGTTATTGCATATTCATCGCCTAGCAAGTTCAGGTGAAACTCTCACTATTTGCATGTGATGTTTCTAGATCTGCTAATAGTTTATCAAAACGTTGTGAAAAGCTTCTATCAGTCTTACAGTCTTGCGAGTAGAGCATTCCTATGTCCATTGAAGAAAGAGGATTCACTGTGGAAGGTGGAGGAATGTGGGGATCGCAACTATAATGGGCCCCCAAAGGTGGGTGGTCAAATCTTAACTAACGAAGTAGCTAAGTCAGCGTGTATATTGCAGTTGTAGTTAAGTCGATTTTGAGTAACACAATTATCAAACCAAGTAGAGCTCGAACTCGATAACTCTCAAGTGCCTGTGGTCCTAACCAAGATTCAAGTAGCTCTGTTAAGAGCAAGCCTTTCCTTGGGACATGAAATGAATCTGAAGGATCAAAGGTTCAGGACACGTTGAGCGAGGTGGGGAGATATTGAAGCGGCTGGAAAAGCAGTATGCCTTTATCTGGTCGGACCCACTAGCGTAGTTTAGTCAGTGGCTACGATAATGCTGCATTGTATGATGCAGGCCGCAAAGATTCTATGTAGAGTTGTGTTTGAACGGAGCTACTTCGATGAATAGAATAAAGCCCAAGTGGTTTCACCCTCTAAAATTGGTTAGAATTTATGGGCTTTTGAATCAAAGTTTTCGCCCACCAAATCTTTAAGTTCATATCTCGGCCAATTCCACTGACAAAATCAAAAATAAATAATAACTGCAAAATCGTCTCAACAAGACCTTCAAGTAGATATATTACTTGCTCAAATCCAATACAAGGATATAATACTTCAAGATTGTTAGAGGTTCTAGGTTTGAGAAAGTATAAAGTATTTTGTTGTTTGAACTATTATACTAAGAGATGTTAAGTTTGGAACGCTCAACAGTGTTATCTCTAGCGTAGTTTGGAAAGTATAAAGTATTTTGTTGTTTGAACTATTGCACTAAGAGACGTTAAGTTTGGAACGCTCAACAGTGTTATCTCTAGCGTATGAAAGTATAAAGCTGTTGGGCTCAATCTCATATGGGTATAAATAACCATCATTTTTTCTATTGGGTTTGTATGTGAATATATTATTTGAATTGTATATTATTTAACTTACCAAAATAATATATATATTTAAAATCACATAGGCTGCGTTTGGACGTCCGGATTTCTAGACGAGATAGGACTGGATAGGATAGGATAATAAATCCTTGGATTTATTCATATCCTATCCATTATTTGGTGAATTTCGGATTTAAAGTTGGATATCATCATATCCTATCCAATCTACTGTTTGGTAAACTACGGATTTAAAATCGGATATCTTTATATCATATTAAATTTGTTGTTTGGTGAACTAAATATTTAAATTTAATTATTTAAAAAAATAATATTAGGCAAGTACAAATTTGCATGTTTAATATTCAAAAAATCATTTAAACTAATAATTTTTTTTCAAATTAACAAATTATCATCGAGTTTCATGATTACGTATTTTTTTCTATTCCTTTAAAATAATTTTTTTGTTACCCCTTTCAATATCAAACGTTTTTAAAATAATCTCAATTTCAATATATTCACTTTAAAACATGAATTATTTTTGTCTCTTACAAATTTTTCATTAGTTTCTATTTTGTTATAGGTATAATACCAAATCAAACAAATGTCCAATTAGAACAAAGCATAAAATTCAAAGTTCATTCGTTTTTTTTTCAACTGTTACGAGGATACAATGACAATTCATCACGTTAATGAACGATCTTTGAATAATTTGCACATATAAAGTACACTACAATTCATCACTTTCGTAAAATTTTGATGTGAATTGGATAGCTATTAAGGAGAAGGTTTCGACGCCGATTCTTTTGATAAGAGTTTATTCAATTGAGTTTAAAACTTTATAAGGGTTTTTTTCATTTTTTATGTTAAACTAAAAATATTTATTTAAAATAAAAATCTATAATTGGTTCGAGACTTATGGAATTAATACTATATGAAATAAATTGTGGTCAAACAACTAGACATTTTTTTAACAAAAATGAAATTTTGAATTTTTTTGAATTTTTGAATTTATGGTGTTATTATTTTTATAATTTAGTATTTTTTTTAATTTGAAAAAAGAAAATTCGGACCGGGTCATGGAAACTAGGTCCGACTATATGACCCAAACCCAACAGAGGAGTTGGAATAGTCTGAACACCTAGACATTTTTTATAATAAGAATGAATTTTTGATTTTTTTTAAAATTTTAAATTTATAGTATTATTATTTTTATTATTTTGTTTTTTAATTCGAAAAAATAAAATTCTGACCAAGTCGAGAAAACTCGGTCCGACTATATGACTCGAACCCAATAGAGAAGTTGGAGTAGTTTGTGGGTGCACGACGGAGAAAGGAAAAAAAAAAGTGAGGTTTTGTGTTTCGGATAAAAGAAATCCTATCATACCTTATCTCACCCTCCCCCTAGGATTTTTTTTATTCGGTCTATATCCCCTTTATATCCGACCTTATCCTATCCTAGACAGTTACCAAACACAGGACATGATAAAATATATCCTATCCTGTTTTTTATTCGATCGACCAAACGCAGCCATAGGTTACAAAAGGTTTCTACATCTTCCAAGCACCAAAATACCTTATTCTTCTTCTTTGATGAATTTGCCATCTACTAGTAAAAGTGACATGAAAAAATGAGCATAAACCCATACAAACGGAGAATTCATTGACATCAATATTCCACAAAAATTGAGTTTCAAATGCTGAAAGATAAACGAAATTCACACAAAAAGAACCAAAATAATTTAAAACTTTTTAACAAAACTATGCTTGGGGCCACAAACAGCTTATGTAGGGGTGATCGGTTCCCGAGCCGGGAACCGGACCGAACAAGATTGGGCGGTTCCGGTCCGGTTCCCGAGCGGTTCCTGGTTCCAATTAACGAAAAAAATTCTAAAACAGAAAATTGCACGTTCACGGTTCACTCGTCACATTCGTCCACTCGTCCACGGTCCACTACTGGACGCCCAGTTTGGACGTCTAGTGGACGTCCAGTTTGGACGTCCAGACGTCCAGGACGTACACCACGTCTAGAAACTTGGACGTGTCCAAAAATGCACCTCAAGACTAAAATACAGAATAGAAAATGCAAAATTTCGTGTACAAACTTCGCAAATAGAAACTTCCCAAACTTCGGAAATTTTTTTATTGAATAGTATCGGTCCGGTTCCGAGGGTTCCGGACGGGCGGTTCCACCCCCGGAACTGGGAACCGGACCGAATTTCCCTGTTCCATTTTTTGTGGAACCGGGAACCGCCCGGAACCGCCGGTTCCGGGCGGTTCCCGGATGGGTGGTTCCACTTGCTCACCCCTAAGCTTATGGACGCCCATTCGCATTATTTACTTCAAGAAGATGTTGTTTCAGTATTTAAACATTAAACATCGAGAGTTGTCGGCAAAGTCAATGCAATATTGGCAACAATAAGTTTCTTCCATAAATAAAAGTAAAAATTAGTAAAGGGCACCGAAAGCTGCCAGCCAATTAGAAAAAGGATCACAAGAATAGAATTTATCTGCATGAAAGGAATCTACTAAAGTTGTTTATGTACATTAAAATGTTTCCCTAGCACCAAAAGCATGAACTTTCAAACAATCTCGCTCCTACTGCAATGATCAAAGATTTCTTTCAATCAAAAGCTTTTCCATTACTCCAGTCATCACTAACCAAAATTTGAAAGATGGTCAAACAAACTCTCTCTTACTCAAAAGAGGCTACCTTGCCCCCACGTCTCCCCCACCTTTGACCATACCATAACCCAATTTAGCCCACATTCAAAAAGTCGTCTTGATCATTATGCACAGAAAAGTGTAACTTACTAAAACTCTCTTTATTTTTCGAATTAGCTAATACATGAATCTAATGAAGCATATTGTACCAAAAATTCAGTTGGTACCACAGTGCCTATATTTTTTGCAGGAAGAAGAACACTGTGAGTGTTAAAATTGGTGTACCCACTTTAATACAAAAAATTTCATCCAGATTACTTAAATGCAAAATTTTCAAATAAAACGATTACTTCAGTGTCAATTTCGATTTCTTTGGCTGGAAATTCGACGTGGAACTTTTTTTTATTAATATTTTGAGCTCACGTGACTTTTCGAGAAGTCTAGTCAACTTTTAAAACAATAAAAATAAAAATTAAATTTCCAGAAAATTAGAAAAACATAAAATTATTCAGATTAATTTTTTTTTTAAAGAGGGGGTCAAAAGGTAGGGCAGCCAGCCCTCGCTGCCACCACCCCACCCTCGTGGTGAGGGTGAGGATGGTCGGCCGGGATCACCGGCCCCTGACCATGCTGGGCATGGGTCGGTGGCCCTTGCTGATGACTGGCGAGGGCCCCTATAAGCCCTTGCTCAGATCTAGGCGAAGGTCACAACCCTCTTCCAGATCGAGTGAGGGTCGCTAATCCATGGCCAAGGGCCTGCATTGCTCACCAATGGCGACCCTCCAGGTCTAGGGCACGATTGGTTCGCCTGGGTCTCGCTCATTACCCCGCAACAGATCCCCGCCATCGAAAGGTACTGGCAAAGCAAAAGCCATCGCCTTTCTCCTCCCTTTCTCTTTTGCTTTACCACCTCCTTCTTCTCTTTCTTCTTTGTCTTCCGTACAGTTCGACAAAGGAACAAAAAACCTTTCAAAAGTGGCAATTACTTCGGTGCGGATTGATGTGATTGATGCCTAAACACCAGAACGAAGACATGAAAGGAGAACCCAAGAGCGCTCATAAGGGAGGAGGTTCACGATCAATCCCATGAGATATGCCTTGGCCTTCCTCTGCATTGTTCTTCACGTACGCTAAGGAAGTTACCTTTTCTTTCCTCCATTTCCTCCTTCTATGAAAAAAGAGGAAGCCTCGTCTTGTGACAGGGCAAGTTCACCAACCCACGGCCGGTGTGGCTGGGGCAGGCAACCCCCGTCGGCCATCCCCACCCTTGCCGGCCCTTCTTGGCGATGGTGGGACAACAGCGGCAAGCCCTCTCCTTTGACTCCTCTTTTATTTTTTTTTAAATAATAACTAGTTTTTAATTTAATTTTAATAAATTAAAAAGTCATATCATATAAAAAATAGATTAAATAGCCACGTGTTACTGAAGTGATCGTTTTTTCTTCGATTTGACATTAAAATAATCTGTTGAAAACTTTTGACACTAAAATGAGTACCATACACAAATTTTGACACTTATAATGTCATTCTCTCATTTTTTGCAACTTAGGGATCAAACTTTTGAAAGGCTTGGTTCCACAATAATTGCCAAGCCAATTGTACTTACTTCTAAAACATGACAAGCAATTTATCCCGAAAATTCTTCCGTCTTCGTCAAATGCTTGTTCAAAGGGTGACCATCAATTCTGCTCAGAGCACTAACTAAACAATCTTATTAGCCATACCATTCTAAACAATGACAGAGAGTTACCCTTCGAATTGTCAATCTCGCAAGAAAATAAATATGCTGCAAATGCATGATTGACCATTCAAATACGTCCAAAAATTGCTTATCAAACAAATTTACAGCTCCAAAAAGTAATGAAGGACACTCTTCAGTGAGAAGCCTATTTGCACGAGGCAACTAATAAAGGAAGAAAAAAGAAAAAGGTAACTCTATGATTTTACCCAATTAAAAAAGAAAACCAATTGGGAAAAAAACGACAGATTCTTTATTGATTAGGACCAGATCAAGTTTGACAAATACTGAGTTAAGTCCATCTTTTGCCACTAGATAATTTGCATTTATGATGTTCTATATCTTTAAAACCATAAAGGGAGAACCTGCGTACGAGTTTCCCAAGTTGGACCAGCCAAGGCTGGACAAAACATGAACAAATTTTATTCATAGTAGAAGCAGTTCCAACATAGGCTCTTGAACTACCAACAGAAACGACAAGCACGACAAAAAAGAAGCGAGGGGTCGGGTGGACTATTTCTCAGTTCAAACATTATACAACCAATAACGACAAGCATTGTACATCATTCACTCGGGTTACTTCTTAGCTCAAACCCCACAATACACAGAAAGTCCCAAGAAAGAAACCATTATGGCAACTGAAAACCACACATGGAGTTTTCCTATAATTTCTAACCAAACATATGATTTTCCGATACAATGAGCCAAAGTCAAAGTTTTGATCACATAGCAAGAATTATTAATCTTTTCAACACATTTAGCAGCCTTCCCTCGTCCAGTCATACATATCAATCACGAGCAATCAACTAAGTGTAGTGCAAAAGTAAGTACCCGATGGGTCAACACCAACATTTTGCGAAAGACAATTGGTCTTAGTGCAAGAAGCAAAAGAAATTCTGGTTGGACATTTGATCTTAGTAATTTAAAGGTAGATTCAACTTCAATAGAGGACGACATGACAAAGATGGGAGCGAATTCAAGAGGACAACCAGTAAGCAATCGAGTTAGTAGACCCATCGTGGGGGATTGAACTTGCAGAAAAATGAGTAGTCAAGTAAGCGAAGGAATGGAGCGAACGAGCAGTTGAGCAAGGGAAGGAGAGAGCAACGAGCAGCCGTCAAGAGGGAGAGCGAGGAACAACTCTTTCGCAAGGGAGAGCAAGGCAAAGGAGATCTAGGCTTATTCTTTTTTTCTTTTTAAAAAGGTAAAACTTGATTTTTAATAACGTTTTGAGAGAAGAGTGGGAAACTAAATAATTTTCATTAATTGAGTCATTCAGCATTTTGAAAACGCTGAAAATTCAAAGCAAGTCCCCACTTGCTTTGAGCTTTCAGTTTTCCAAATGCTGACCTCGTTTGAAAGGATTATTGGTAAATGCCCCAAAAAAAATTTTGAGGGGCTTTCGGATCTCAAGAGACTTTCGAAATACTGAAGCAAATATAGCATATAGGATTTTGATGTGATAAAAGGCTTTGCCCTCCTTTTATCATGCACAAAAAAAAAACAAAAACAAAAATGTCAATGAAATTCATTAGCAATAGAAACCTCCAAGTTTTATTTGTCTATTATGGTTAATGTTTTATGAAAATGTGCCTTCTGTCTTCAGCCTATAGTTTAGTATGATGTAGGTTAATCATAATCTAAAGTTTATATAAGGATGCTAATTTTGATTGTCGAACATGCGTTACTGGGTTTGTGCCATTTACAAGTAGCATTTTATTGATTAATTTTCTTGCTTAATTCTCTATTTTTCTTGAGCATATTATTGATTGCAAATGAGTTATCCCAAATAGCGACATTTAGGCATGCAACAAAATTTGTTTGTGAATAAATTTTGAATTGATTTTAGACAAAGTAAGGGATTCCAATTTAGATGTCATTTATTTTGCAAAAAAAAAAATCATTTGAAAAGTATTTTTCTAAATGTGATACACACAAGAAGGAGTCAAAATTATTTTCTTTATCTACGAAATTATGTAAATATAAATTATCATCGATAATAAAAAAAATATTTATTATAAGTGGTTCAAACGTTTATTTTTAGTTATCATAAAAAATGAAAACTAGAACTCGAAATCCCAAAACCACGCCCATGGCCATCCCGAAATCACCAGCTAGAACCCACGCTCCCCGGAAGAAGAAGAAATCTTCTGCCATAGAATCGCCGGGCGCTCAGGGAGAGAGATGGTGTTGGGGTCAGGGATATGCGCGAAGAGAGTGGTGGTAGACGCGAGGCACCAGATGCTGGGGAGGCTGGCGTTGAGCTAGCGAAGGAGCTCCTGAACGGCCAGAGGTGGCGGTCGTCGGCTGCGAGGAGATATGCATCTCCGGCGGCCTCGTCCGCCAGAAGATGAAGTATATGCGCTTCCTCCGCAAGCTGATGAACACCAAGCCCTCTCATGGGCCCATCCACTTCCGTGCTCCCGCCAAGATCCACTGGCGCACCATTCGCGGGTAATTTGGAATTTTTGTGGGGGGAGAGTTGTGAATTTGGTGTGCTTGGAAAAGAGAGTACTTTTTGTTTGGTTCTTCGTGCCCATTTAGGGGAAACATGTGGAATCAGGCCGAGAGGATGGGGTTTGCTTCAGGTGTGAAAATGATGTAATTGTTTAGTGGATTGATGGAATCGTAATTTGAGTTTTTCTTTCGTTGAAGTGTGGTCTGGAAAGAGAGATTCTATTCGTTTGTGTTTATGCTCATTTAGGAGACACTGGAATTGACACTAGGAGGGTCATTTGGTCGGGGGTCCAAAATTTTAGTCGGATGAGAGTTTTTGGAATGGTTTTTGATGATTTTCTGGTGCAGTTGTTGGATTTCTTGTGGTGAGGTTTTTGTTGGTTTTTTGCGTAGAGTCAATAGGATCTGTTTGAAGCTCTGTCCTCTTCAATGTGTCTCTACTCTTTAATTTTGAGTTTTAATGTTTTTGACAGATTGAATTTCAGCATGTGTTTGAGCTGGAGGAAGACTCTGAAAGTGCTTCTGTAACTTCTATGCGATGCCTAGAGTAATTTCTCCCAAGGAGAATTTTAGGCAGTCGATAAATTTCTTATTTTATCAGTCCCTCCTATCATGTTAGATGATTCCCCACAAGACGAAATGAGGAGTGGCAGCACTCGCAAGAACGAAGGCCTATAAGGGAGTTCCTCCTCTATATGACAAGATTAAAATTAAGGATGGTCATCCCTGATTCACTCAAGTGAGATTTGTGTGGCAAGGCTAGGTTTATCATCTATTATGATTTTTCTATTTGCAGTATCTGGTTATTTTTTCCTTGAACAAGATTGGAAAATTGAGGGCTCTGGTTCATGGTTTTGAGGCTTCAAGCAGGACTGAAGTACTGCTACTTGGGTAGACTTTCATCAGAAGTGGGATGGAGTCACTATGATACCATTAAGGTGAGAGAACTGGCTACTTGTCTCTTTTGCATGCGGCTGTTACCGGATTGTTTTCAATCCTAAGGAGGGGTTTTGGCATGTTTCCTATGATTTGTATAGCATTACTATCACAATCTTGACTGTTTTCCTGTTGGAGATAAAGAACTTAAAAGAAAGTTAGGATGCTGGTTCGAGTTTGTTTTATATTCGCCATTTGTTAACCTGTAAATCTTGAGGTTTGAATGTAAATATTTATGATCCTCCTTCTGTTTTCTGGACTTGTTTATTAGCTTGAGAAGTAGTGTTTATACAGGAGAAGTTGCAGAAGAGGTCTAGTTCCGAATAATTTTTTTTTGGATTTGCAGCTATCTGGCATGTTTATACAGAAGATTTTATAAACATGGCAGTATATTCTACATGAAGAACATGGAATAATATGGACCAGAGCCCCTGTCGGGTTTGCAGAGGGCTTCTAGTTGCGGTCCATATATGGTTGTAGAGGACACTACATGATGGTTCAATTTAAGTTCCATGAGCTTTTGAAATTTGAACTAGCAGCTATAAATCAGTTCTTCCATTGGTTTTGATCAGGGGCTGATCTAGGACAAGACAAATTATCTGCTGCCTCTTAATATCTAGACATATTGCTTCTCCTTTTAGTTGTGAAGTTGGTTGGGTTTGGTCATTGAGAGTTCTGTTTAGGCAAAAGAATATTAAGTTTGTTATGGATGATTTGATCCTTGCATTTCCAGGCTGAGAATTCTTTTCTATAGGCTGAATGTGCATAGCAGTCTCCATGCAATTATATCAGCTCATGAACTTTGTATTGCTATTGCATATGACTAAACTGATTATCTTCTTGTTTGTTTTATTTGCATTGGTACTCTGAAGTATTTGTTGATATTCAAACTTTAATAATGTAGCACTTTGCTCCTGCAAATTTATGAGCGATTATGGAACCCATATGTGTGACTTTTGTAGGAACTTGAGAGAAAGAGGAAGGAGAGGGCACGATGAGTATATGAGAGGAAGAAGCAGTTGAACAAACTGAGGGTGAAGGCTGGGAAGGTTGCGGAAGAGAAGCTTGGTCCTCATGTGGAAATTATTGCCCCAATTACGTATTGATTTTGTCTTGTAGACATCTGTGACAATTTAGGGAAGGAACTTGAGGTTGACGCCTTTTTCTTGTGGTTATTTATACGTGCTTGGTTGGCCGGCAGACAGCCGTAGAATCATACTGGACAAATGACAATGGCTGGAGTTATTGAAGTTTTTAGCTGTGGTTTGTTTTGGGTCACTCGCTCGCAAGAGGTTATTCAGGATCATCGAGTTTTCGAATGATATCCTGAAACTGAGAGCGTAAGTCAATCCTTTGCTGTATGTATGAGTCAAACGTCGACATCTCTGATCGAAGCTCAAAAAAAAAAAAACAAAAACAAAAACAAAGGGAAGTAAACATTCAATTGAAACTTGGGGTGCGAATGGTGAGTTTCTGTTATGGAGAATAATTTCTTTTGCAAAACATTTCTTTTCTATTTGTACTTTCCGGAACAACTTGTGAGTTAAATAGCGTGTTTGGCAACTACACAAATTTTTTATTTTTGGAATGAAAAAAGAATAAGAATGCGTTTGGTACATAAAATAAAATTTTATTTTTTTCATTTTTTCTTATTGCTCACGGACGATTAAATGCGACTGCTGGTTGCCACTCGCCCACTGCCCAACCCCTATTGGTGCCGCCTACCCACAAGCCACCCCTGCCTCCTTACATGGTCAATTGTTTACTAGGCTGTGGGTGGGTGGCAATAGGCAATGGCCGATTAGCGAATCAGCGGCAGGGGTTGCTGATGATTAACAAGGGTCACCGGCTGTGGGGTCACCGGCAATCGGCAATTGTTGGTGGTCGATAGTCGGTGGCGGCTCCGGGTGGTCGAAGGTGGCTACGGCAAGAGAGAAGAATAAAAGAAAAATAAAAATATATATATAGTTTATTTCTAAAATTGTTCTCAAGAACAAGAAGTTATTTCTTTTTGTTTATTGTTTTTGTTCCAAAATTATTTATGGGTTAATTTTTTGTTCCGAGAAATAGAAAAATAAGTTGACATTACCAAATAAATTTATGTTCTTTTTTGTTTTGTTTTGTTTTCAGGGAACAAAAAAACATAAATTGAGAAAAACATAAATGTTACCATGCATACCCAATTGTTCGGAGCTATTCCAATCAGGAACCATGCATTTAACTTTCACCCCAAGATCTTGAGGATTGAGTGATTCAATGACCTTTTTTTCCCCTTTCAAATATCAAGGGCTTTTTTAAGCATAATTATGATTAGATTGAGGAAAATGATTCGAAGGGATTAGGAGAGAACATGAGAAATTAAGTGATCGGTCTGTTATTTATGTAGATTTTACACCCTATCGAACCACTTCAAAATTATTATTTTTTTCTCAAAGTTATTCTAAACATAATTATTCCCTTTCTCATTTACATCCTTATTTTACATCTTCATAAATATATTGAACGACACACATATCATAAAATTGAATAAATAATCTCTTTCAATTCTTTCTAATCCTTTCCCTCCATCCGAAGATGACTATGTTTTTGAAACTCTTTCTCTTCCCGCCTCGTCCCTCATAATAATATAAATATGATCAACAAATAAATAATCAGTTTAGGCTACCCTTAACATTCATGCCATCCATAGTACTACTAAAAATGAATTGCTAGGGCATATAATATAAAGATCAAGCCACCGAAATGAAGAATTTTTCCTTTGATTTTTTTTTGAAAGTAATCTACTTATGGAAATTTTTATCTTTGTCCATATAAATAGTTAGATATAAAATATCATTAAAAAATATTGTTATTGACTACTTGCTTCAAATGATGTGAACGACTATTTTTAAGTAAGTATCTTCATTGCGAAGAAAAAATGGAGGCGAAATATCATTGAAATTTGACTGTTCCCCTATACTCAAGTGGATGTTAAAAATGGTGTGGTCCTTTCCTTGCTTTAAGAAAAAGAATATTGATGCACGCGTTGGACATAACTTTGCTAGGCATTCTTCTGCTTAAATTCATGTGCCATCGGAGGATTAGCTTTATGAAACCCAGGATAGGAAAGATCAGGATATACCAACTTTGGTCGGAAGATGTTACACTTCCTGAATTGATAGATTAATTGGGATCCTGGGGCAAGAAAATTTGATATCCGGAACCACTAGCCTTGAGAATGAGTCGACAATTTTCGAAATGATGAGTAGCGAGCAGGTCATTTCTTTTATACCGAACACGTTTTATCCGTTGACAGAACCAAATTTGTGCTCCGCCTGAGGCAGGATTCCTTTGCTTGAAATCTTGGTCAAGATCATCACCCCACATTAGGGGCACAACAGTGAGAAGCTCTACAAATGTCACTTGGATTCGGGGACTTTCAGCACTAGGTAGAACTCCCTTAAAATGAAGAAAGATGGCTCCTCACATTCCCCAATTAAGCACTGTGACCCCTTGGGTAAAACCCAATTGAGCCTGTGAACGTCGCGAAACTAATGAGTTACCATCGTCCATGTTAGGGCAAGGCGTATCGAGAAAGCGAAGGGAACAAGAATCTTGGAAAGAGTAATGAAACCGAAAAAGCAAATGTCAAGCAAAAGCAAAAGGCTAGTGTTAGAGGGCATGATGAAATCCAAAAAATAATACTAATAATAATAATAAGAGGAGGGAGAGAGTCGAACAAAAGGGGGGAAGATAGGAATGGAAAAAGCGATGACAATGCATGTGCACTGATGCACTTGCTAAAAGGGCGCCTTCTTTTGAAAAGTCAGAAAGATTACTCGTTCGACAAAGAGGCCTCGTACAAGCAAAGAATGACGAGTAAAAAGCGAGTGTGCATGTGTTTTCGAGCCACGATCTTCTAGATTGGATGCCCTTCATTTCCAAGCCATGAAGCTCGCCTATTGCAATTAAGGGATTCTATATAGTTAAGGATATCAGTCGAAATCAAAACAAGGAAACAAGAGCGAATGAAGACGATAGGAATGGCCGTGATGACCTATGGCTTGAACCTCACAGGCGTGTGTTGTGACCCTCTTGATCCTCATGAAGAATCCCATTTCGTTTCCAAACAAGAAACGCTGCGCCTATGTAACGTCCCTTAAAGAAATCCATGCATATTAGGCGTTGTCAATTGACTTGAGACAGGACAGAAAGAGGTCTGGAATTGCAAAGGTGATCACCTTTTGAGCTTTTGTTTAAATCTTCCAAGGAAAATCCCCGTTCCAAAAAACCAAGCCTAGCCGTTTCACCCTTTGAAAATACCACTCTGATCTATGACAGAGCCTCTGAAAATACCACTCTGAGCCTCTGAACGTTCTCTTCGAAAAGTGCTGGAATGGACCAAAAGGGGATTAAATCTCATGAACAGTTCAAGAACACTGAAAAAATATGCAATAGTTAATGGATTTTGACGTTTTTTGGCAACAGAGTCAAGAGAAAAGAATGATTGCGAAGCGTGTAAAAGGATGGCGTGAGAATCAGCTAAGATGGAATAGTTCACGTTAGCTGATCCCTACCATTAAATGTACTCCTTCTTGTACTAGGGGGCATTTAATGGTGGGGATCAGCTAACATGGACTATTCCACGTTAGCTTATATGTGTCTAGAGATTGTATGGTGGCTGGATTCAGAATTAAAAAAAAAAAGCTTTTATCATAAAGAGGATTGGAGACGCACATAATTGAAATTAAAGCCTAACCAATAAGTAAGTCAGTACTACATGGCTTGCTCATGAGTACATGCTAAGATTAGGGATAGGCTTACTTACGCAATTGCAGAAATTCGAGCAGATATAAGAAAAAGGTTTGCTTTGACACTAGATGGGAAAAAATGTTACAGACCCATATCAAAAGCTCTTAGTCTTATAAGGGGCCCGATAAAGGAGAAATAATAAATATAGTTTCATGGCTAGCTCCACAAGCAGAGTATTGAAATTGTGCAAGACCCATATATGCTAATTGGAAAAAATTGCACAAAGGGATGTCCTTAAGCATATCTTCAGGAGGGCCGTGAAGTATACATTTCAAGCTTATTTTGACCTAGCAAAGACAGATTTAAAGATGGATTATCCTAAAGGTTCTGAGGACTTCATGAGGCACGGCTTTGAGCACTTTTATGGGAATTTCATCATGACAGGGACGAAAAGTTTGATGCAATTGATAAAAACTTAAGTAAAACCTTCGATGATTATATTTGCATACCAAGGGAAAAAACCATAGTTGAGATGCTTGAAGAAATAAGAACGATGTTGATGGAGAGGATGGCCGAAAGAAGTCAGTTCATGGTTGATCAAACATATCCCTTTTGCCCAATGATTAAAATGAAGTTGGTGAAGACTAAATGGGAGACTAGGCATTGCATTGCTAAAGCTGAAATGGGGACTACATTTTAGGTTCAAGTGTATAATGAGAATTTTGTGATTGACTTGGATAGGAAGATCTGTGCTTGCAGGGAATGAGATATCTCCGGAAAACCATGTAAACGTACCCTGTGTTGTATTACTTTTATGAAATTAGATATTAATGATTATGTTGATGATTGTGTCGAGAAAGATGCTTATGAAAGATGTTACTGATACTCTTTCCCAGCCATGAATGGAAAAAAATTAGCCCAAAGTCAACGGTGAGCCAATCAAAACCCCATCTTACAAAAGAAAAAGGGGAAGAGAGAAGAAAAACAGTATCAAGGACAAGGATGAGCAAACTAGCGATGGCTAGACATTGATGAAAGTTGAAGTCCAAATGCGGTGTACAAACTGCCTTCAGTATGGTCGTAGCAAGAAGACGTGCAAGAATCCTACAGCAGCAAGAGGCAACCCAAAGTAAGCGTGTCATTCAGAAGTTGTGTGATTTTTAATAATTTTTTTTGGGTTATCATGAGTGATGACATTAATACTTTCGTGGTTTTTCATACGTAAGCTAAAAGTGGAAGACCAAAGAAGGCTGTTGATGCACAAACCAGTGAGAGGCCAGCGTATAATCTAATAGAGACTCCTCTATCATTAGGAAGAAGATTGCACGGGCTAGCACTTTTTAACTCATATTCTTCTCGCAAGTTTATATTGTGATTAAAGTCTTTATGCTCATTTTATATCTTCAGGCATGACAAGGTCATGGACTTTTCATGTCTGAAGCCTCCGAGAATTCATATTTAAGGGTAATCTCTGTCTAATGTTTTATGTGTATGTTGAAAAGAAAATGTAAGTTTACGTGTTGATTTTTTTCACACTTCAGATGCCTGGTTGTAAGAGAATCATTCACATTAGAGATCCATCAATCTCCATTGAACTAATAATAGCAAAAAATGTACAAGTTTCACCGAGCCAACCTTCAATTGATATCTCAAAAACTCCGCACACTCAAGAATCTAGAATTGGTAGACCATGAAGTTGTGGACCGGAATGCTAGTGCTGCCGTTTGAGGGACAATTGTTGAAAAAGCCATAAACATTTTACAACTTTGCCATTCAGTTCTAAATCTTTTTTTTTTGTCAATACAGTCCTAAATATGATTAGTTGGTCGTTGGCGATGATGTGGCACAAAACAATATAAGTTTGACAATTTGCCCCAAATTTTCCTCCAAAATCAAACAAACCCTAGCTTGCTTTGCCTCAAAAGCTAGGGTTCTTAAGCTTCAAGAGATTCTTCAGCTATGGCTTTTCTTCTTCAACTTCTCGATTCGTCAATTCTTCTTCCGATGCGTTCTCTTCTCCTTCTTATTGTGTTCTTCAGCTAGCCTCTCGGTCTTCCTTCTTCTTGCATGGGTTCTCTTGATTTTCCTTCCTTCTTCTTGCATGGGTTCTCTCGGTTTTTCTACTTGCGTCATTCTTCAACTAGGGTTCGAATTGGGTTCTTTAATTTGTGGCGTCAAAGCACGAATTTAGGGCAAAGAGCAAAGCTAGGGTTTGTTTAGTTTTGGGGTAAAGCAAGCTAGGGTTCGTTCACTTTTGAGGCAAAATTTAAGACAAATTGTCAAAATTACGTCATTTTGTGCCACATCAACGCTAGTGACTAACTGATCAGGCCACATCATGTACACGGTGCTGACTGGATGTCCACGTAGGCTTTTTCCGGTGAAAAGTTGTCAAAAGGACTTAAAGGTAAAGTTTCAAAAGATTTAGGACTGAATTGTCCTTACTGTTAGACAAGAATGTCAAGTTGTAAAATGAGAAGGCAGTTTTTGCGGTGTTCATGTGGATTTGGCTATGTACTATGTATTAAAGGACGTAGTTTTGTACTTGGAATGCTTTGGTGTCGTACTATGTTGAGTCGTGCACATGACCGAACTCCGATTGCTGTTTGTTTTGAGTACCATCTGAATGAATTGACCATTGTAAGTGGTTTTCTGAATAGTGAACTTCCAGTTAGATAGCTTGGCTTGTCTTTGATTTCTGCAAAGCTCAGACATAGAGGTTGTAAGCCTATAGAATTGCAGTGCGGAGCATGTTCCCCAGGGTCCTGCGCGTTCAAGCAAGCCAGCGTAGGGTGGAGGAGGACGGGGTTTGCTTGACGTACGGCTTGTAGTGAACTCGCCAACCGGTGTATTTGTTCCTTCTCTTTACTTCATTTCTTCTTTGAGATATTCAAGTTATATCGTTAGTAATGGGGCAAAAATTTATTTTGAGAGGCACTTAATTCCTCCTCTTTCTAAATATTGGGTCATTTTGATGTATATCTATAATTGACTGCTACTTCGACAAGCCATCAATCAATGATCGCTCGTTGGTTTCTTATCAAGTCATACACATGCCAATATTGTCAATCAAACTAGACATTTATTTCATGATTTTGAAATCATCTTAATAATTTGAAGTGCTATCTCCATGATGTGATCGGATTCGATTTAGTCATTTCAAGCCAATTCAAGATGTTAGTCACATATGTTCTATTCAAATAGTATTGTGAACTTACTAGTTTGTTAGAAATATTATTGATGATTGATAAGTACATTCTTCTTAGCGAGACTACCTGTAATAAGTTTACTCAAATAGATAATCAGAGTTAAAAAAAAACCATATTTTCTTCTCCACGCCACCAACTCTACAATGGCTGACATAGATGGTTCAAGTGAATAATAGCTGCAAAAATAAAATAAAAATTACAAAATAAACCTCTACGGCACTCAATGTTGCACCATCCTATCAAGCTTACCCATCATTAACACAAATAAAGCTCCTATCAATATACCAGTATAACTCTAATATATGTCTTCTCCTTTGCTATCATTATCATAATATCATTTTGTAAGCCGCTGTTCAATTGATTCTCCCCATTTCGTAGCCTCTCCTTCAAGGTCTCATTATCGTTCATCGGTTGACAAATTAATTTTTTCTCGTGCATTGCCAAATAGGGATCAATCCATTTCGGAAACCCACAATCATCAACCTGTCAAAACAAGTCAACAGGTTCAGTTACAACATTGTTCAGAGTTACTAATGTTATAGCTAACGAGTGTGGCTTTACTTCTGATATGAATGATTGCATCCAGCAATCAGATTTACCCTCTGATTGATTTGCCAAATAGGGATCAATTCTGATTGCATTCAGAATTACTTACCCTCCTTGTTGAACTGCGAAATAATCTCTTAATAAGATTTTCTTGGGTCCGCGAGATACACAGGATCGCTCTTTGTTCTAACTTGCATGAAACGTTATAATCGTCGCTCATGAATTAACTCAACGCTTTGCCGCACTTTTGATCTCTTGGCAAGAGATATACTATGCAATATCTGGAAAATTAAACTGACACTTGGCACTTTTCGAACCTGAACGCTGATTCGTTTGGGCATTTTAACAATCACATGGAGGTTAGTTCGACTAAAAGGCATAAATAAAGCATCGAAGCGTCGGTCTGTGATAACATCAATGTCTGCTTATTACTAATAAATACAAAACTGGAGACTATTTCTCACAAACGTCAACCCAAGTTCTAGGCCTCGAGGGAATAAACCAGGAGGCATCTCAAAAAATCAATGCATAGATGAGGTCATCCAGATTGTACAAGAGCATCACCAACTTTGATTGAGAGCACAGACAAATGACACTAATGTCACAAAGGCAAATCATTGAACAGATTGAGACATATCAAGAACAATTTATGCAAGTACTGTCGCCTTATCCGATCTATGAACTCTCTGATCAACAAATTTAAAAAAATTATTGTTGACAGCCGAGACATGTTCGGGTGCAAGGGCTGGAGGTCTCCCAGCATAAGAGATGGAATAGTGAGTACTAGGGGTGTCAAATGGATGGGTCGGATTGAGTTTGGGTCGCTATAAAAATAATATTGACTCATTTAACCCGTTTTGACCCATTTTCATATAATACAATTCTAGCGACTCATACCCAACCCGATCATATCTAACTTGACCCATATTGTTAAAACACTTTTATATTTAACAAAATTTTAAAAAAATTGCTTCATGAATTTTTAAAATGTATTATTAAAACTATTTTATTCAATACAATTTAGCTAATAATTTTTTTTAATTTTTTTTCAAAATTTTAATTATAATTTAATTTTGTGCTTTTCCTCTTCTAGTCATTGACGAGTCTCCACTCGCCGGATTTACATGAGCTCGACCTCGCTAGATTTCGATGACCTCAACCTTGCCGACCTCAGACGATGCTCGAGACTCGTCAAGACAAGGTTGAGCTTATAGAAATTCGGCACCTCACGGCTTCAAGCAAGCTTGACCTTGCCACCAGATTCAACAAAGTCGATTTGGCACATTGCACCTTAAGACTTGGTCTCTTGAGCTTGCCTGAGGCGAGGATCGAGTCTTGCCGACTAAGGGCAAGCTTAAGATTGTTGGAATATAACGCTTCCGAAAGTCTGAGTTGGTCAGACTTTGCCAAAGTCTGAGGTAGCCAGACTTCTGCCTTCACTGGAAATACTTGTTAGAGGATATGCTCGAACACAATGAGCGTAAACAAAATTCAAATGGACTTCACTAGAAAGACGTGATTACAGATGAATATAAATACAAGAACTAGTAAAACCGAGGCCTGTGGTAATCACAGTTTTCCTTAAAACAGATTCGTCCCCTCCAGTACACAATGAGGAAATCTCCAGCACACGTGAGGCAGCGTGGACGTCTGTCTCCCATGATATAACGGTTGACAGCCAGGAAGAGTAGATCTTCGAAGCTTTCGGCGAACTTGAACAACGAACAATGCTGAACACCCTCAAAAACACGAAATCTATGCAGAGCTTTTTTCGAAGAGATGCTAAAACGTATGCACGTATACTTGCCCAGGCAAAAAGAATGATCGAAGATAATTAAAACAATGTGGGGAGACCGTTCGGTAATTAATTTATCATTTAGGAATTAATCATCGACATTAATCAACCATTACAAGCTTTAACGCTGATTAATACGAACGTTACAACCTTAATAACACGGCTTTTAACTCAGCCGTTACCAACTGTTACGAATTATTGGATTAAAACCATCATTTAATCCAAATCTGGCGGTTACAGACTTTACCGTTAAGTCTGGTGTTCTTCAGACTATACAAAGTCTGATCGCCTCCAGAATCTGATCACTCCTTCAGACTTTACAAAGTCTAACGTCTCTAGACCCAGACGAATCCCACCATTACCAAAACATAACAGAATAGAAAGTGACTTATTTTTAAGCCCACTTTTCGGAGTTGCATTCGTGTGCGCAGGTCGCACGCTCGCGCACAAGTTCGACGGGAACCGGATTTGCACCCCCCCTGCGCGTGCACGCGAGGCATAGTACTTGTGATTTTAAGTTAACACTCTATAGGAGTGTAATCACATATAAACCCCTCCAAAGCCTTCCTTTTAGTCTATGTGGGACAAGTGGTTCTACACTTTCCACTCACAATGTTGCTTTTCACATGTGGGACCCACATCCCACTAAGGGTTTCTTTCTTGAGAACAATTTCTCATTCACCCTTATTTTACTCTAAAATTCCAACAAAGATCACCAACCTCAAGGAGGCTCGAGCTTGCTAATTTGGCAAGGTCTCAGTTTTTATGGAGTCTGATGAGCTCGCCCCTCGCCTCTTGGTCAACGAGTGGCTAAGAAAGAGGGAAAAATGAGGAAAATAAAAACAATCAAATTTTTATTTTTTAAAATTAAAAATAATTAGAATATTGAAATTTTCATAATAAAAATGATTTGTTAATGACATTTAAAATTAATTAAGTAACTCATTTAAGACCCCTTAGGTTAGTAAGTGATTCATTTAATATTTTAAGGTAACACATTTATGATCTATATTATTCTATATGAGTTAAAATATGGGTTTTTGATCCATTTTGTCATCTCTAGTGTGTACCGTGGAAGATTCAAGCACGGGAAGAGAGATGAGACGATATGAAGAAGAGTGAATGTCTGACAGCAATTGAAAAGCCAAAACCTAATTGCACATCAAGAAAATGCCCCTTTGTAGACGATTTGTCTGTGTTAGCTTGGTCTGGTGGAATTTCATGAATGACGTGAAAATGCCACATAGGATTAGTAACGCCCATTATGGATGGAAAGTTAATGGTGATAAAGATAGGAAAAAGTAAAAGTTGTGAATTTTTTATGAAATAAAAAAAAGTTTTGGATAGAGTGGGATTCAACCTAAAATTGAGGATTCGATTTTTTTTTCTTTGGGTATTATGCTGAGAGTAGTATATGCCAAAAATTTTAACAATAAAGAAAAATATATATATACAATAATGTCATGGATCTTTTTTCTTATTTTTATAGCCTCACTAATCTTGGAGCCTTTTTGGCTAAACATATCAACATCTTTCATGTACAACATAACATCTTTGAAGGCCTAATACCATTAAAACAACCTACAACTTTGTCTTTTTTCCCAATTCTACCTTTTGTCTTATAAAAAGTTTCAAACTTTAGGTTTGATCTTAAATCTACCATATACTTTTTTGTCCCATAAAAAACTCTAAACTTTAAGTCATGTCCAAATTCTATTATAAACTCTCTTTTTTTTGTTCTATGAAAATCTCTTAACCTTAGGCCTTATCCCAATTTTATTTTAAAATTTTACAGTCTCATAAAAAACTACAAATTTTTACTTGACTGACAAACTTGCCTCCATTAAACCTTCATCCAAAATTTCTTTTTGGCAACTAGAGATGGGAAACTCCTAAACATGATCTGTTTGAGCTCGAGCTCTATGACCAGGAGAGATGAAACATTCCCAAGCATGAGGGATCACTGATCTAGTTCAAAATCACTAGGGGTGGATAGTGGATTTATGATTTAAGTACAAATTTGTGATCTTTTATAAGACAAAAAAATTAACGTGAAATTAAAAACTGAACCTGTAGCTGGATTTGAGACAAAAAAATCCTAAGTTAGAATTGACACTTAACTTAAACTTCAGGATTTTTTACGAGACCAAAAGAAAATTTATAATAGAATTGTGACTAAACATAAAATTGTAAAATTAGAACAAAAGTTAAAGTTAATTTTTTTTTTCAAAAGTATTAGGCCCATCTTCAAATAATGTGTTACCACATACACGTGCTTCCACACAACACAGTTAAAGCACAACTGCGGCTGTACCAAGTTAGTTTATCTAGCATAGTTTTTGACAAAATAACGGCTTTTCCTATAATGAAATATTCCATCTTTTGTAGGAAGAAGTTTCCTTGAGACCATTATTAATTCGTCATGATTCAAGTATGTTTTCACTGCAACTCTGTGGCCACTTGCGGTAATGTGAAATGAAGGACCATCCCTTGATTCGCAAGTCACCATCCCAATGACTCAATACTTCACTTCTACTTCAACAAGCAATCCATTCCCTCATCATAATTAACACAAGCCTATCATGATTAATTTTTCCCTCAGGCCTACCAAATCAGGTACTTGCACGTTCGACCCCCAGGTTGCCCCGCTTTGCAGACAATTCATGTCTCCCTCTCTCTGTGGAAAGTTTATTTTAGTGCTGGACGGTTCATTTTTAAATGATTTATGGGTCAGTGCATGAATTTACCATGCTTAAGCTTTCAAATGAATCTCATGAGAGCTTAGGCTTTCCTTAATAAGTAATCTAGCCTACAATTTGATTTAGTATTTTCACAAATGCCAACTCTCTCTGGTCAGCGATTTTCCCAAACAAAAAAGATCTCATATATTGTTGACGTTTACCAGATTGTGATTATATGGTCAAAAACACTCTACAATTTGGACGGATTGGATGGTTAGATAATCCAAGAGTCAACCTTTGATCAGCTAAACTCCCACTAACAATCTTCACCTTTATATATGAATCCATGAGCTTCGCTCAGCACATAAAGTTGACCTCCATTGCCGTTGATTCTTTGTTTGTCTCTATCTCCTCCAACTGCATTTCCATGGCTTCTTCAAGATTGATCAAATTGCTTCTTCTGTGTAACCCATGCACATGGATTATTCTCCTTCTTCTCCATACAGAATCCACAGAGGGGCTGGCAGACGATAGTGATTGGCTTCGGCGGATCAGTGCGAACGCAGCATCTTACCAGACGATCTTCGTCGAATCATCCGGGCAACTGGGCAACTTCACCACCATACAGTCAGCCATCAACTCCGTCCCTTCAAATAACACGAACTGGGTTTGCATCTACATCAAGAAAGGGATTTATAGGTACTGTTTACTGTTTTTTTTTCTTTTTCTTTTCTCTAGTCTTTTTCACATCGAAATCGGAATATCCAAAGGGGCTCGTCAATGTCCGAGCAGTCCTTAGTAACTTTTTAATTGTGAATGCATTGAAAGGTCGAGAAATAATAGTCTCTGCATGGAATCGTGGACATTAGCTTTTCTTTTTAACCATATTTGTGGTATTCAATACACTCACTAATCTCCTTGTATGCTATTAATCAAACTTTAAGAGTAAATCTTCGATAAAAGTCTGTCACGTCTGATGCATGTGTATACATCCCTTACAAAAGTATATCAAGCTTATGCGCTAATGTGAAAATATGCAGGGAGAAGGTGACAATACCGGAGGACAAGCCGTACATCATCCTCAAGGGACAAGCGAAGAGGACGACCCAGGTCGTGTGGGACGACCACGACACCATCACGCGCAGCCCGACATTCACTTCCTCGGCTGATAACATCGTCGCCAAGAGCATCAGTTTCAGGGTAAGTTATAATCCGACAAGTAATGTCAAGCTCAACGGTGTTGCGATGTTTTGTACGGGGAATGCGTGCATCCTAGAGTTACATTCCTTCATATATCACACATATCTAACGGAAGAATTTGTATAGATGGGAACACTAATGCATTCTTTCTGTTTTTTTTTTTTTTTTGCAATTTTTTGGATTTAGAATTCGTATAATAATCCGATTAACAAGAAGAACCCAAGGGTCCCAGCAGTGGCAGCTCGGATTTCAGGGGACAAGAATGTGTTCTATAGATGTGGTTTCTATGGTCTGCAAGATACACTGTGGGACGACCAAGGACGGCATTATTTCAAGCGTTGCACGGTCCAAGGAGCCGTCGACTTCATCTTCGGTAGTGGGCAGTCCATTTACGAGGTAGATTTGACTTCTGTCTTACAAACAACCTTATTTATATCCACGTGTGCATATTAAGAAAAAAAAAATCAACCAAGATAATTTGGTGCGTGAAGCAATCAAAATTTTTCGGGTGATGAGATCTCCAGGGTTTGATGTCGACAAAGAGAATTAGGTGCTCATGCTATGAAATCCATTTTTTTTTAATGCTGCAATCATCATCATCAACAGTATGTTTAAGGAATTGGTTTCTCTGTGTTTTCCTTTTCCTTTGGTTTTTGCACGCCACCGATTCAAGAATTCTTAAGAAACTTTACCAATGCGATCATTTCATAAAATATAAAAATATTTTCTTAAATATAATTACTTCAAGTAATCGGTCACTTAAATTATTTTCATTATCAATAATATTTATATATAAGTATTTTCAAAGATAATGAATATATTCTACAGTCGGTCATTTTTATAAGCAGTCATTTTTAAGATAAAAATGTTTTATGAATGAATCATTTCCCGTAAAATGAATGTATGCTAAGCTTGAGCACACTCTACAAAATTGTAAAAGAAACAGAAAAATAATCTGAACATTACATCAGCTCATAGATTGGATGAATTATTCGAAAAGGATCATTTAAGTGGAGCAAGAGCACCTGAGCGATCCACATCATGACTATCTTTGATAGCAGAAGTACTTATCAATCCCTCACGAGAGATGCATTGATGCTATCTTATCATGACCCTTTGGCACATAGGATCAGCTAACGTGGAGGAGGACATTAAATGGTGGGGATCAGTTAACATGGACTATTCCATGTTAGGCGATCCCCACGCTGGCACATTATGGCTTCCACACTTCCGCAATATATTGAATTAAGTTATGTTTGGGGAGATTTTTTAATATTTTATCTTTCTAACTTTTTCAACTGTTCCTGCTCGCATAGTTTGACTTGTGTCTTAGTGGAGAACGCCTTAGACCTTCCAATATATAAGTATTGACATGTACAATCATGCATGGAATTTCTTTTTCGTAATCTTTCTAAACTTAAAATGTTTTTGTTGCCCTATTCCATTCCTTGCGTCTTGTTTTGTAGAACTGTGCAATATCAGTACTGGGAAGAGCCTTAGGGCCAGGAGTTTTAGGGTTCATCACGGCGCAAGGAAGAAGCAACCCGAGCGATGCGAACGGGTTCATGTTCAAGGATTGCAATGTGTTCGGCTCCGGGTCGGCCTTGTTGGGGAGGCCGTGGAGAGCCTACGCAAGAGTTGTCTTCTATCGATCCAATTTCACCAATGTCGTCCACCCTCGAGGCTGGGAAGCCGGGCAATTCGTTGGACAAGAGTGTGTCCCTCTATCTACTATGCTCTTTTAGTTAATTCATCTTGAAAAATCTTCAAAGAGCAAATTTGAGCATGACCCTTAAGCGCTTCAAACTTTCTCGGCATATATCAATATTGACACATGGGTTCACATATAATTTTTTTCCATAATTCTTATGAACTCAAACAATATTTTAGATTTTCGTGAAAAAAAAAAGATTGTTCTTTGCGTTGTGATCCAAAATAAAGATACCAGGACTAACCATGGTCTGACAAAAACTACTGAACTTCGAACTGGACTTGTGGTGTAGATATTTGTATGTGTGCTATATTTTCCCTATTGTTTAGTGAAACCTTTGCTGTTGACGTCAATTTAGAAGTTTTCTGGGAAAAGTAAAAAAAAAAATCATAAACATATTGTATTTGTATACAATTTATTCCTAAACATTTTAAAGGCGCCAATTTAGTCTTAAATCTTTTGACTTAGTACCAATTTAGCCTTTTTGGCTAATTTCAACTAGATATTACTAACTTGGAAGACAGTTGGCTTATGTGGCATCACTGGTACTGACATGAATACGTTTTAGTAATATTGTAATATTTTTTTATTTTTTATTTTCCTTTTTTCCTTTCTTCTTCCCTTTGTCAATGACCGGCCACTAGCCATGCTAAGGTGGGCTACCCTCGCCTTGGTGAGGGTTATTGTCAATCGCCATGGGTGAGGCCTGTGCTCACCCTCGCTAGATTTGGTGAGGTCAACCTAGCTTGGGGCGAGAGCTATCTCCCTAGATTTGGTGAGGGGAGCCCTCACTAGGGCTTGCCCTTGTCCAGGCTAGGCTAGATTTGGCAAAGGCAGCCCTCATCGAGGTTCACCCGCTGGGGAAGCCTTTGCCTATGGTAGGCAATGGTGACTCTCGCATAAGTGAGACCAGCCATCCTGTGCATGGCCAGTGACCGGTCATTGGCAAAAGATAGAAGAAAGGAAAAAAGAAAAGTAAAAAATTAATAAAAATTATCCATATTAGTATCGACAATGTCACCTAGGCCGATCAGTATCCTTGTTAGTAATATCTAGTCAAAATTGACCGAAAGAATTGAATTGACACTAAGTCAAAAAGTTTATGACTAAATTAACACCGTTAAAATGTTTATGACTAAATTGGTACAAATGCAATAGATTTAAAACTATTCTAGAACTCATTTGACAGCTTGCTTGTCCGCTACTGACTAGCCAAAAATGGTAGAACTTATCTTCCTTCCTGTTTTAGTTTAGCCTTTAGGTTTACTAGTTGCCTCTAATGGGTTAACAAAAAGAAGAAAAAAAGAAGATAACTAGCTAGTTTTGCATTCTCTTACAGTTCACTGAAGGTTGCTTCCTTTTCTTTTGATTAAAATGGATCAGGTCCCAATTGACATTTTCAGAATATGGATGCTATGGACCCGGGTCAAATACTTCTCACCGGGTGGGTTGGCTGAAGAAGTTGAACCCGGCGACGGTCGGCCAGTTGACCAGCACGAGTTTCATCGACTCGGAAGATTGGCTAAGCAGTCAACCCTTCTAATGCCATCACTTACTTCTGTTTGCTATTTCCTTCTTTAGGGCTCCATGCTCAATTATCATTCCCTCTGGAATGCGCGAATTACTCGATTTGAATTATTGACCCGAAACTAGAAATAGGTGGTTCAGAAGCTGGCTCCGTTGTCCATCGTTTCGCGTATGTAATTTATCTTTATAAGAGTGTACATGTGCCGAGGTTCTCTATTGCTGCGGTAAAAAATTTGTTCTGAAACTATGATAACGGTATACCAAAGAGGCAATGTCATGGAACCGAGGCTTATTGACCGGATTGGTGAAGATTAACAGTAGCTTGAAGAATTGAAAAGTAACAGGCATGATCTATCGAGAATCAAGGACAGTTGTACTTATGGGAATCAATATAAAATAGTACAGCATCGACCCTTGACCATCCTCGACATCCTATTACCATCGAAAGAAATGAGTGAAGAAATAGCCACCGATATTATACTGGATCGCGCAGCTTTGTCCTGCAAGTGAGATGTGACGCATAACGTATAGATCTCGAAACTTCATCAAGTATAGAATGCTCTGGAACTCGAGATTGAGAGACCTTTTATCAACTTTGAAGGATGCTGTATTTCCTTCTGGAAACTCGAATCGATCTCTTCGTCTATCTAACAAGGCCAGCGGTGTCCACAGAAACTTGAGCGCGTGAGATTTCTCACTTGGTGTTGTGAGTAGGAACGCTAAGATAGAATTTTGTGTTCCTAAAATCATCTAAAAGAGGGTTGTATCCATCCTTGGTTCGTGTCCTTGAAGGCAAGCCGAATTCCTCCATGAATGACGAAGTATCAAGCTGCATCAGAAAAAGTCAATAAAGCAAATCATGACAGTGACTGCAATAATGCAAATTAATTTTAGCTGCTAGGCCAAAGACAGAATCAAATGAATCCGAGTATAGCATGCCTTTGGTCACCTAGACTACTTGACCACATAGGATAGAAGAGGATCGCATTTCTTACATATACTGTACTTTTGGTAGCCCTGAGGAACTGCACTACTGGGATATAGAAACATACTATCTGATTTGAAATTGGTGCATGTCAGACAAGAGAAGCTCGAATACAACATGCTATAATAATTGGCAATTCGACACAGAAAAAGCTGCAGCTAAAAATAGAGCCATGGCCTTATGAACTCTGTGACTCTGTGACCCCCTCAAGGCCATGTGACAACTTTGAGGCGGTTGCCGTCTTTGCGGTAGCCGTCATCCTAGAAGACGGCAACCGCCTTGCAGTCAAAAGTGATATCGTTGAAGGTTGCTCTAGCACCAATTAATATGGAGCAATTCACTCCCTCCTCCTCATTTGCTTGGATTATGTAGTGTCCTTATGCGCAAGTTCTTTCCCTCACTAAAGGTATCCAGAGCATGTTGGTGGATTTAGCATATGAAGATAGTAAACTACTCAGATGAGTGAAATTATTGTGCGAGCAATATCCTATGCAATGAAGTTCTACTTTTACTGAGATAATAAATCTTCTTCCAGTAGAAGCATTGCCAAAGAAGATAAAGTAGCATGAAAAAGCAGTCTCACTGTAATTGTTCTCCTCTTTTTTCCTTGTTTAGATGATGCATCATCATGAAGTTTCAGCCACCCTGAACAAAAATGGTCGATGCGTTCCAAAAGCCAAAAGTCAGTAGGGAAGAATATATCAGCATCACCCTGCAAAACAGATGCAGCACTGTATTAATGGGACATTGAAAAATTAATCATCACCTCTCCAATCTTTAGCACAAATAATGTCTTGGACACCAATCAGACTGGCAATAGAAGAATTTTGACCCTTTGCTCTACCAGCTGAGCTCTCCCAACCATTGCTGATCCTCATTTTATTAGACAGTTTGGTTCTCTGTCAAAACTAATATGTAATATACTAGTTAGAAATACATTTTTTAGCTAGCAGTTAGAAATTACTATTCTACCGATTAGAGTTTCTATATTCTAGAAAGTAAAGATACTAATCCAATCGATCATGAACAACTCTTGCAATCTATAGAGTAAAACGACAAGCAACAGTGACCAGAGCATGTATCAACTTTAGAATATTATCCAAACTAGGGGCGTCAAATAGATGGGTCGAGTAAACAAATGGATTGTCCTATATTGACCCAGTTAACCCGTTTTGACCCACGTTCGTACTATACAATTCTAGCAACCTATAATCGACCCAACCCATATTATTAAAATACTTCAATATTTAATAAAGTCTCGAAAATATTGCTTCAAAATTTTTTTTAAAATGTATTGGTAAAGCAATTTTTATGCAATACAATTTAGTTAATAATTTTTTATTTTTTTTCCAAATTTTGATTTTTTAAAATTTATTTTACATATTTTGTTTTTTCTCTTCCAGTTGTTGACAAGACTCTAGCTCGCCAGATTTCAACGAGCTCGACCTCGCTAAATTTCGACAAGCTCAACCTTGCCGACCTCATACGACACGTAAGACTCGTCAAGACGAAATCTAGCTCATCGAAATTCGGCCAGTCTCGACCTTGGCGGCCTTAGGCAAGCTCGACCTCACCGAATCTGGTGAGTCTCAAGCTTGGCGGCCTTGAGCAAGCTCGACACCTCACACCTTATGACCTAGCCTCTCAAGTTTGCCCGATCAAGCTCCGACCAAGTGCGAGCTTGAGGTCACTAACCTCAACGAGGCTTGAGCTCGCTAATTCAACGAGGTCTCGACCTCTTAGAATTTGGTGAGCTCGTCCCTTGACTCTTGGTCGGTGACCGGCTGAAAAAGATGGGAAAAGGAGGGGAAAAAAACGAAAGAAAAAGTGGGAAAATAAAAACAATCAAACTTTTATTTTAAAAAATTAAAAATAATTAGAATATCAGAATTTTCATAATTTAAAAATGACTTTTTAATGACACTTAAAACTAATTAGGTAACCCATTTATGATTTAATTAGAACCCATTTAAGACCTATTAGGTTAGTAACTCATTTAAATTATATTTAATCTTTTAAGCTAACCCATTTATGACCCATATTATCCCATACAAGTAAAAATATAGATTTTGGACCCATTTTACCACCTCTAATCCAAATTGATGCTTGACTCATGTTAGTACTTGCAAATCAAAATATACTTTATGCATAACTAAAGGATGAACAATATTCACTATAAAAACTTACAGCTTTAATTATGCCTAAGTCTAAGGTTACAGCATCATGTGAAAGTTTTGTATCTATTCACATGTTCAAACGTTGTGATTGCTGATTTTGGAGTTCCAAATCATTCCTGCACAGATGGAATGAGTGTTCCAAAAATATTGCTTGCTTGGTGGTGTTATTACCACAGCTGTGGCCAAAAATATGAGGAGATACATTTGAGCACAATTCATGCATATACAACCAAATACTCAAGGTAGGAATTAATAAGACTAAAATAACACAAACAAATACTTAGAAACATTTCCAACGCTAAAATGCATATTCCTGAATAACCTCCATTACTGAATTCACCCAATAGGTTTTGGCCCCCAAAAGAAGTCACTCATAAGGCTTCTTAAAGCAGGACCATACTCATTAAGTTATGGCAATCAGTTAATATGTTGTTAATAAGCATTCCATGGTGACAGATTGCTGGGACCATTTAAAGTGATTCTATGAATTACAAACCTTTGCATCCAAATAGCTATCATAATCTGAGCTCTTCCCGTCCTTCTGCAGAACAAAAGCAAAAATTGGTCAAACCATATATTCCATGCTGTTTATAACAAGTTGAAACAATCACTCCAGAACTCAAGAAAACTATAAGAACAAAAGTTAATGGCTGCCAATTACTACATCAGAGGACCAACCACATGGATCCAAAACAGAGCCTGCATTCTGCTATGCTGTAAATTGGTTGGAGATCTGTATAACCATCTTCTTGACACTTCAGCATAGAATTCCTTTTCAACATCCTCAGTCATTTTCTTCTTTTGCAGTGCATAAGTTCATGGCATCTCTCAATTTCTTTTTGACCTACCAAAGCATTTGTTCTTACAGTCTCATTATTAGCTCGTTTTTCCCAACTTACTGCATCCTTCACAGAACTTAAAGAAACCAGACCCATTTGTCCTTTGGGGTTCCAATCACAACACATATTGATGTGGAAGCCTATGAGAACATCATTACTATAGTTCATGGACAAATTAAATGAGGAGGCACAATGGTCAAAGCATGCAACACCAGAATCAACTGAAGCAGCATCTGAATATAATGTCTACAAGACATAAAAGTGGCCACTTACGAGTCGTCTCGTAATTGATAAGTGGCATGTAGACACGGTTCAATTTAAAGTTCAAAGCACTTAGACAGTTGACAGATAGCCTGTAATGGAATAGAAAAGCATGAGCAGCATCACACACATTACAGAGATTGGATGTACCTTGGTTGATACAAGAGGAGCCCTTTCACCAGGTATCCTTACATCAGGTAAGTAACTAAAATCTGAAGCAATCAAAGACATCTTCGGTAGAGCCTCGTGTACAACCTCAAGTAGTTTCTGAATATTTGCAAAGGCAGTGTCACAACAGATAAAGGTTCTGCATCGGGCTTGTCTCCACGCTAGCAGACTAGAAGTAGAATGAATAAACAGCAGAAAGTATGCAGCTACAGTTTCCTACCAAGCAACCCGTTGGCAGCCAACATCTTTGGGGTCTGGGAAAGATTTTGGACCACAAGGTATCAGCCATTAATCTTACACGACCAGGAGAAGCCTGTTTTTTTGCTGAATTCGCAATCTCAAGACAATTCTTGATTAGTGGATCCTCTAATGGCTTATACAATTCAGATAGGGTATCCCTGCATTAATTGTTTTGTAGAACTTCAGTAAATGGTTCCATGTCAGAACTCATCTCCCTTATGCACAAAGTGGGAATCCAGGAGCTGCCCGAGGATTTTTGTATCCCAAAAAAAAAGGGGATTAAAAAAATTACTACAAGGAAATAAGTAGGTGGACCCAACTTGACCCAGAGAGAACTATGAAACCATAAATCTTTTCTTTAACTCATGGTAGATAATTCCAACCTAAATACCAAATAGACTGCAGCTTAATAACTTTTAGATGTAGGCAAGAAAAAGGAAACAACTGGTCAAGCGACACAAAGAACAAGCATAAACTGATAAAAAGTATAACAGACATATTGACAGATAATCAAATATCATATTATTTAAACTGTGTAACTTAGTTTGGCCTATAAAATGTGTAACTCTGTCAAAATCAGAAGGTTTTGCACAACATTACTTTTTCCACATGATAGAACTACTCCAGCAGTTGGCCAATCTATTTAATGAACCTCATTACACCCACGTTGTAAAAGTCAGTCTCAAAAATAGCAAAAACACATATCTAGCATGCTACTTGCAATTCTCCAACCTGTCATTTTGTTTCTCAACCCACACTTCCGTCCACGGAGAAATTTGATTTTCTGCATAGATAAGATCATGTGGAAGATTATCTAGCACCTGCAAAAGTAAAGGAACTGACTTTCGCTTAGGGTGATTACTCAGTATAGACCAAGGACATAACTACCGGAAATTAGCAGAAGATGGAACAAATGCAGTGAATACTTCAACTGAAGATGCTTTATAGACTTTGCAAAGTGAAGAGGAGGCAAAAACAAAAGAGCTAGTTGTTTGCAGCCAGATTGCAATAAAGAGAATAAAACAAATATCAGAAATTACCATTCTTCAGAAGTAATCTCATGACTTGAGCAAAAGAGAAAATAGCTCCAAGAAGTCAAGCATACCTCAAGCATAATAACCCAACAAGGTTGCTCCTGACGGTCCCCTGTGACAAAGGCATATGAATTGGAAAATCATCAAGATATGACGGATGCATTTCGTTTGAATATATGGGGACACATAAACTTGGGACAGAAACTTAGTTTCACATAATATGAAGCACATAGCTGAAAAGTACTATAAGCCGAGATAGCTAACATTTAGCACAAAATTAAATCATCCAAATCCAAAGTTCAGGATCTAAGGAGAATATAACACTTTGTTGCAAAATTTGATATATTCAGAGAAAACACACTTCGGATGCACCGGAAAGCACAATAGGGTAAGATTATGTGCCTTCTCCAAAGACCAAAACAAAATAGTCCCCCCAGTGCATTGAAATAATAATGCGGGGATCAATAAGTCACAAACTGGATATAAGTTCCACAGGATCTCCTTTTAGAACCAGGGAGCAAAGAATATGACTAGTCCCTAATATGAGATTGCACCGAAGTCTTATCATACACTGATCCAGACAAATCCCTATCAGAGCATATATGATCTACAAATTTACTCTCAGTAAAATGACATTGAAAGGTATCTTTTCTCTCTTCCAAATCTCTCTCAGCAAACCTTGAAATACGGTCAATCTAATATCCCCAGAGTGAGCAACCAATATTATCAGCATCAACACAAAATAAAATCAAAAGATGGCAATGTCCTAATCAATGTAATTTGCAAAGATCGCATGAGAAGGCTTTATTTTCTATTTTGATTCCTTTACCACTCAGACTCACATAAAATTGTTACAAGTAGAATGATAGCTAACTCTCATTAAAGAAGTAAAGATCTATCAAAAGGAAAAAGCTTCCTACTTTACCCCATCCACTTTGGTCTGTGGCATCACGGCATTCCACCCTAAATTTTGAAGAGTGGCTGGGTACTTCTCCAACAGTTTCCCTCTGTATCTTTGCCAGGGAGGGACTAATTTCTACAGAGCTGCAAAGGATGTACAAAGAGCCAATCTTATTTTATTGCTTTCTGGATGCAAAAGAACATTTGGAAGAAGCAAGCTAATCCTAGCCATAAAAGTCTCCATGCACATAAAGCAAGTAGAAGCACTGAGTGGCCAGACCCATAGGAACATGTTTCAAAGCTAGCCTGCTTCACTGAACCAACTTCTTCAATTATCCACTTGCAGAAACTATTGTAACAGAAAACAATCGCCTTTGTGGTTTTCATATTTGATCATCTCAGCATTATTCATACCAAACTTCCACCAACACTTGCGACCCTTTTAAGTTCATCATACTAGCATGATGGCTGAACAGCATTTGGAAGCCTAGTGGAACAACTGCATACTGTAAAGGCTTGCCAAAAATTAGTATGGACTTCAAGAGCGAAGAGCACATTTTACTCCATCTTTATCTATAGGATTCTTTTTACCAAAGATTTGTATAATACTCTGTCTTAATATAGAACCTTTCATCCATAATTAACCAGCCACCAGTTTATAAGGGCCTGTGGAAATAAAGTCATCTTTCCAACAACTATTAACTGATACTAAAATCTCCAACTTCTCATCTTTGGAAATGATTCATGATGAATTATAGTACAAGCAAAAGAAAATATTTCTGCAAGCTTGACCTTGAACTTTAGAACAGTGATGATTGCAAGAGAAAATTACATCCAGAGTTATCATTCTCACATGAAGGAGTTCATCTCAAACTCGTAAAGCGTACACACTCATGCACAGGATATGCACATAAAAGAGTAAAGTATATGTCTGAATGCAAATGAATTTACAAGATATACACAAAAAATACTCTTTCAGCCTATTATGCACGATTTCAGGAACAAAAATAGTCGTTGTCATTGCACATACATATAAGTCATACTGTTGTAAACTCTTTCTGGTGCATTTAATTTCATGTAATCCATGATGCCCTTTGCACAAGTTCCTGATCCACCTCCAATTTCATATATCTGAAAGAGTATTACAAAGTGCACGTCACTTTCTTATATTAAAGAATTAAGCAGGTAGATCTAAAGTGGGACAAATAAGGAGAGGAACAATGTCATCCCATGTTAATAGCCAAAAAGAAATTCAAGAATAATCAGTCAAAAAGCACAGCGAGTTAAAAATAATTTGTTCAATCTCAAGCAGGACATTGCAATGAAAAAGCGGGAGATTCTCAAAGCCACAGCACCACAGAGGAAACAAAGTTAAAAAACAATTCCATCCATGTCAGGCCATCAACTAGAAGGTACAGGTGTAATGTAACAGAGGAGCTAGTGGCAGAAAACCAGCATTGGATCACTGAGTTAGCAAGTCCCCCTCCTCTTCTGGGACAGTAGTTACTTGAAAGCTCTTACTAAAACTATCCTAGTTGTATAGTATTGTCCAAGAAAAATGCTGCTCAGGTGAAGGATGCTCTTCGAGTTTGTGACAGATGCACAGTTGCACAGAAGATGCACCTGGGGAGAGAAAGAGAGAGCCTCAATTGTGGCAGCAGTAGCCAAACTGCACCGGTTTTATACTTTTAATACTTGATAAGCTTTCACAAGCAGCAGTAAGAGTAAGCAAACTGCTTCACTGGTGAATGCCAGAATGGGCAGCTCATCAGTATCTATTGCACACTGAGGCAATTATCAAGTTCCGAAACCTAAAAATGCGAGCACAATGCCTCAGATCCAGAAGTTTGAACAGTCAAGCTGCAGTGCTAGGTCCAGTTCGGCAAGGAAAGAACTCTTTAAACAAGTAAAGAAAGACAGAAGAGCCATGAACAATTCGAACCCTTCTTCGTACTTGCAAAATTATAGAAGAGAGCAGGAGTAAAAGTACTTCGGTCATGACCATCATTGAGTAAATTAGGACCTAAACTCTTCAGGCTGTATGTCTTGGTTCACAAACTCAATTAGAATAGTAATGTCGTCACCGTTGTAGACAGAAAAGATAGGATCCAAAGTACAACATTTCCAATGGAGAATGAAATGCCATGAAGCCTGTGAATTTGACTGTTAGTACAAAAACAGGCTTCAATGTTTTGCATACAGATAAACTTCTAGCATCTAGCAACAAGAAGAAAGACAAATATGCACAAATAAACTTACTTTCAGAGGAACCGAAAGGTTAGCAGTGCGCATTATGGCTCCAGCAATGCCATGGGCATACCACGGCTACAGGAATAGAAAACATAATGTAATCAAGTTGCAAAATCCATAGCAAAAGAAGATAAATCAAAAGAGATCTAGAAAAGAGCTGCCAGATATGATGTAAATTAGCATGGCAAAGCACGATAACAAAAACATGTTTAGCAGTATGAAAACTAGTCATAAATCACAATTAAATCTGCAAGCAAAAACAGATAGATCCCACTAGAGGTTTCTACCCATTAAACCTATAACTTATATAAATTATGCACTTCACTTCTATAATGGATTCCATAAAAACGCAATGATGACCATTAGTGATAACCATATGATACTATGTGAAGCATGAACAACGATTTGATTTCAGTTCTCACTTGTAGTTCTCAAGCAAAATAGTACAACTCGAGAGTATCCTGGAATTTTAGAGGCATGAATTGCCTATGTGAATGAAAACTGAGTGATGACAGCCTTTTAATGTCTCTTTCAGTGCCTATTCTATGCAAAACTATCCTACCTAATGCCCTTGTATCAATCTCAGTAGATACCCCTTGAAGCCTCTATCAATTCTTTGACGTATGTATGCCGTTAAGATTGGTTTTGCCTTCATACCACTAATGTACTACTGCCTAGGGAGAGTGGAATTACCCAGTCCTTCCAAACTCCCACTTGAAAACTAAGCTTCTATGATGTCACCACTGAGATTAAAAGTAGTCAGACTCTAAGACCAAATCAAATATGTCTAAACTTACTTATAGACACATGCTCATGTATACACCTGTTCACCTGAGTCCAGCCCACTATAACCATTAGATCATGTTGGCACCACATGTGATCCATCAAATTCAAAGGCTGAGATGCACTATGCTCACATGAATCTAGCGCATGCTAGAAATTTTTCTTTGTAAACTTGTGTGTGAATTATCACCCAGCCTCACCCTCCAACGATTAGGCAGACAACCATACCCTAGAAAAAACTCATGGAGCATCATGAAAACATAAACACCAGTTAGTTACTTAAAATACCTTGAAAAGCTCAACAGGAGTAAACCACGAAATATCACTTTGCCTGTAGATTTTATCCAAATGCTCCATGTAATCCTTCCTGCCTAGAATTACAATACATCAGTATATGAAGAGAAAGACAGTACTCACATTTATCATCTCGTGTTTTCTTCTCTAGACAGTACTCACATTTATCACATTTAGCATAATGACTGAAGTTGTGAAGGAAGTAAATTGAGTAGTAGAAATAAGAAAGTTGAAAAGCCATGCATTTGTGTTTCTTGCAAAAGTAATTCGAACTATCCCACCATCAAGAGAAACAGTTCCATCTATCTGATTATCATAGGATAAACAAACCAGCATGACCAATAGTCTGCTCAATGTAACTGATTTCCACATATTAGTTTGTGATTTAACTTCATATGCCCCTAATACATGCATGCAATCGGAAGTATGATAACAATACCATTGAAGGCCTGTGGTAAGATGGGCTTCACTCTACTGCCCAAATATAATGTTCCAAAGCTTTTGCAGGTTCCCCATCATTTGGGCAAGCAACTCTCAGATGATTAGGTTTAGCTTGAAAGGCTGACCTATATATTAAAGTCAAGATCCATCTTTACCAAGCAGGGAAGTGCTCATACTTCATACTCAGTTCATTCTGCCACTTGCCTCCACAAAGGAAAACTTATAACTTAACCATGACAGAGTCCTAATCAATGAACACCTAAGCTTCGACAACATCATTACTTTCCAGCTAACTAACAATAACCATATTATTGGAGATGACATCTATGCAATTTATTTATTTACGAATATCACCTTGCACACAACGTATTCCACTAGTAACAGAATGATCCCCAGAGCAACCGAGAACCGAGGACCAAAGCAAAAGTTACCTTCGAGCTGATTGAACTTAATGCTCCTCTCCAGCACACCGACGGAGCCCGACCGTTGAGAGAAGTAGCCATGCTTTGGATCGTACAAGGCCGAATGTATGAAATCCCGGACCTGCACGATAAGAATCCCCGTAACGAAAGCATATAAACCCGCCGGACGTAACTAAGCTCGACGGAATACGAAACACAGAGCGATCGAAAATGTGGTCTCACGAGTATAGGCTTATCGCCAAGAATGCGGGTGGAGAAGGGGGCATGAAGTGGCGGAGCTGAGACCTCGTATGGACTAACTGCACACAGACGAAAATCAAAGACTGAGGAGGGAGAGGGAGAGAGAGAGAGAGAGAGCGAGAGAACCTTGACGGGTGCGGAAGAAGAGAGGAAGAAAGTGTTTCGCGGCGGGATTGCGGCGGAGCACCGTCGACCAAGGGCGACGTCGGAACATCCTCGGCGGCGACGTCAGGGTTTACGGCTCTGCTCACAAAACCCCCCCCCCACCTCTTGACCCTTTCTTCGTACGTCCTTTTTTTTTTGTTGGTTCTTTTAAGAAAATAAGCACGAATCTCACTTATTACAAAATATTCAATTAGGCTATATTTATTTTTTTCAACTTTTTTTACTTATTCACATTTTTGCTAATATTAAAAGTATCTTTTACAATCTAAAACAATAGAAGAAAAAAAATGGGTAAGACGTAATATATATGAGTGAAATGAGTATGAATTAAGTGTTTAATTTCAACATAAGCTAAGCTGTATAATAAAATTACTAATCATACACTATCATGCAAGTAAAAGGAACCTAAATAGAGCTTCGGAAGATAGTAAACATTCCCGAATAACGCCATCTCATAAGCTTTCTCATCAAGTCATCATACTATAATTCAAGGGCAAGTAGTAATTGAGAAAACAAAAAGTGAAGTGTTTGTCCGCTTTTACAGATCTGGCAAACACACAAACGAAATAACATAAGAATAGAGAGACTTGGGTTTCTTTCACATAAAATGATCATTCGATAAATATTTCTTTGGAGATGATTGCTTGTATAACTAATAAAAACAAATGAACAAAAATACTTTCATTGTAAAAGAAAATATTTGCATTTGAAATGTTGCCCAACGTGAAAATGATTTTCATCAACTTTTTTTTTGGCGAACCAATTTAAGTCTAGAGGTTAGTTTGATGTGTATGAAGCCATATCAAAAAAGTTTCTAAGGTAATGATGTCTAAATTATATTCCTTTCTTATATCCTAAGTGAATCACCATAACTAATTACACCAATTTGCACTAATGGGTAGGGATGTATTCATGGGACGAGGAATCCGCATCCCATAGAGCCTTACCCTGGAGATGGCAAAATTTCCTCCTGAAAAATGCCTAGCACAATAGAAAATTAGAAAACGTACTATTGTTTTAATGGAGACATCCTACCCATATTGAATTCCTAACTTTGTGTTTGAAGAAAGCCTATCTGGTGCACTCACTCTAAAGGTTATATTAAGTTGAAAATCTAGATTACCCAACGCTTACAAGAAATGCTATATAGTGAATCATCTCCTTAAGTCGAAGATTCTGGTTAAATTGTTCTTGATCAACTTTTGTGCATCATGACTAGTGCGTCTTCTTGGACAATTCTAAGGTCATTCTCCCTCTCATTGATCTGGTGCATAAGATTTTCTTTTTCTAGGAATGCTCCTAGCAAGCCTCAAATCTAAGATCACAAAAAGAGCAAACTTTCTTACCATCTCACCCAACACCTTATCAGTTCATTCATGTTCTATTTACTTTAAAATTCATACCTTTTCTTAGTGGTATTTTGCTCAAGAAACGATAGTTCACTAGGATATGTCAATCATCCATGTTCTATTTCCATCGTATGTATGGTTTATTGATTGCAAGCTACTCAAAATGAAAATTATCTGAATGTATTTTCACTTTTTGTTTAATTGAAATGTAGCAATTCACAAATTCTAACTCTAATTTTCTTTTCTTTTTTTAATTCAAAACCTTCCGAATAGTTAAATATTAACACATAAATTCACAAGCAAATTCATAACATTTAGAACATAATAAATTTTAGCCAAAAAGTAATCTTTTACCTTTATCTAAGGATAAACAATTTAGTCTTAGGATACACTTTTATAACAACAATTTGAAAGTTTAAAAATCACATTAAATAAATTAAAAGTTCAAGAATAACACTGCATATATCGAAGTTATTTTTTTGTGGTAAAGGTATTGCATATATCAAAGTTCATAAATCATTTTTCCAGATTAATAGGGAATCAGAAGCTAGGCAAATAAAATGTATTTCTCATTCATACTTTATGTCAAGTAATTACAACCCTATTTGCCATACATGAGCTCTAGATGATTAGCGAAAGACATATATAGAATATAAAAAGACAATGATTCCCCAAAAGAAGATCCATTAAGATAAAAAAAAAAAAGTTTCAATTAATGGTAACAGTAAATAGGCCTAGCTTGCTTACTAGATACATATATTGCCTTTTACATAAGGTATTGGTGAAGATGTCTGCAGGTTGTTTCGTTGTTGTTATTCCTCTTATTTTGATCTCTCCATTGTAATCTTATCTTTGATGAATTGACAGTTAACTTCTATGTGCTTCATTCTCTTATGGAGAACTAGGCTCATAACAAGTTTGAGCGTTGCATCATTACTATAATTTTGGGTGGTTGGTTCTTTAATCCACACACTGAGATCTTGAAGTAAGCCTCTTACCAAGACTATTTCACAACTAGTCTTTGCCATTGCTTAATATCTCGCTTTAGCATATGATAAAGAAATAGTCAATTGTTTCTTTGTCTTCCATGAAATCCATGAGTCTTCCAATTTCACACAAAATCGCATAATAAATGTTCTACTCGTAAGGAAAATAGCATAATCTATGTCACAGCATGTTGTCATCTCTAAAGTTTTTATTCCAAGATAATAGTATTCCCGATTCAAGACATCCTTTCAAGTACTTTACGACTTCCGATGCTGCATTCATGTGATATTATTTTAGGGCATGTATAAGTTGGCTAAGAATTTGCACTTCATAATATATACCTAATCTAGTCATGGTCAGATAAATAAATTTCACAGCAAGTCTTTTATAAGTAGAAGGGTCTTTAAGTAGGGGATTTTGTTCACGGGCGATTACCCTTTGTCATACTCCATTGTTGTCAACTTAAAATTTGTTCGATTGGAATGACGTTGGCGTGTATACAGATAATCCTACTTCTAATATGATTTCCAATAAAAATTTGTGTTAGCTGGGACGAATACTTTTATTTGATCACACAATTTCTATCCCAATAAAGTATTTAGGAGGTCCCAAATTCTTAACGCGCAAAGTAGAATGTACGTACCTCTTAAATTTCTCAATAGTCAATGCATCATTCCCATAATGAGTATATCATGAACATATATAAGCAAGTAAATTGATGATATACAATGTCTTCATGTAAATAAGGCATAATTATGTAGATTGTTGGAATTTTGTAGTTGTAAGTGCGGTAGTGAATTTAGCATACCACTAATGAGAAGCTTATTTGAGTCCATAGAGGGACTTTTTGAGATGACATGCATGATTATCCCCCTCTCTATGAAGTCATAGTGGAAGTTCCATGCAAATTTCATGTTTTAGATCATTATGAAGAAATGTATTGTGTGCATTTATTTAGTGGAGAGGCCAATCACGGAAAGTTGCAACAGAAAGAAATGACTAAACAACCATTTCTTTGGCCATTGGTGAGGAAGTCTCCATATAATTAAAATTTTATCATTGTGTGAATCTCTTTGCAACTAATTGGGTTTTATACCACTCAATTGAACCATTTGTCTTATACTTGATATTGTATACCCATTTGTAGCCAATGAGTTTTTTGATGGAGTAGAAGATGAACAAGATCCCATGTTTTGTTTTCCATTAGGGCTTTTAATTCAACCTTCATTGTATGTTGCCAACAAGGATCATTGTGGACCTTGTCATATGAACTGGGCTTTTGTTCCGCATATATTTTACTAATGCAGGACATATGTTTGAGTAATAGACGGTCAAAGCTAACATAATAAGTATAGGGTAGTGTGTACCATATGATTGCAAAGTGGGATAAAAATGATCTACTATCGATGTCAGTAGTCATGTTGTACAAACTAAACTTCTAGGAGTAGTTGCTTTAGAAATGATGTCACTTGAGTAAATTGGTGGGGCAAAAGTTGTATGATATTTCGATATAGTTCCCTCTGTATCTTCAAGGTTCCCAGTAGGCAAAAGTTGTGGATTACCAGTAGGTGCATTAGATGCTATGGATTGTGCACTAGGATGATTCAAGATCAACTAGAAGTAAAAAATTCTTCTTCACTTAAAAAAGGGGTGGTGATTAGTGACTAGATGCGAAGATGATTCATCTTAAAAGAGAAACTGACCTGATCCATAGACCATGTTTGGGTTCACCCTAAAATTGGGCACACTCAAACAATTTTGGTTTGAAAAAGTCCAATCCACTCCAGATTCTAGATTGGGCTTAGTGTTGAACAATGGGCCTCATCGTAGCCCATTATTCTCTTAGAACCCATCACATTTTGGACTGAAATTGTTTGATTTGCTAAGCCTGGAACAACTTAGATTGGGAACCTTTGGACATATGTCCCCAAATAGAATGCTCCACGTTGTCCTAAATAGGGCTCTATCACCCTTTAATAGGCTGGATCTGTATTTACACTTGGTGGAGGAGCAGTGTCTCGGAAATCATCCAAACAAACTTGTATTGCAAGATCTACAATGGAAGTAGAATTTATAACTTTAGATAAAACTGGTGAAGAAGCGGAATGACTTCGGAATTTATTGAAAGACATTCTTAATTGCCCTAAACGAATGCCAGTTGTGTATATTCATTGTGATAGTCAAGCGGTAATTGGAAGGGAAAGGAACATCATGTACAATGGTAAGTCTCAACATATTCGTTGAAGGCATGATACCGTCAAACAACTACTCTCTAGTAGAATTATGACAATTGATTATATGAAATCAAAAGATAATGTTACGGACCCATTAACAAAAGACTTAACTGGAGAATTAGTTGAGAAAATATCAAGAGGAATGGGTTTAAAGCCTATAAGATAAGTCTTCATAGCGGACACCCTACTTGAGTGACTGAAGATCCCAAGGTCTAGGTTTAAATGGACAACCAAATTATGTAGACGGTATAATGTACTATCAACTATTACTCATTCCCTTGAAAAGACAGTACTGAAAAAAGGATGGTAAGCGTAAGCTTTTGATGATTCCGAATTGGATATATGATATATCATAGATTTGGAAAATCACCTTTTATGAAAGCGAAGTGAGAGCCACTTCCATGAGAATTTGAAAGACCAATTCTCTAAAGCACTCATGAGATCATGCAGTGTTCATGGCCAAAACAACACAATAATGAGAACCAACTTTATACGAAAAAATTTGTGTGTTTTTTTTTTAATTGTTTCGGCTATGAAAGGTTGGCAATTCAAATACAACAAGTCTACTGATTGACCAAGTAAGTACAATAGAACTCACGAGGGAAAGTTCAAAGTCCATACTACTTATCCTGATGAAACAATCTTTCATTTAATAATCGCACACTACATTTCATGCATTTACAAAGAGTCATGCTAAATGAACTTCTCATTCATGTTGGGAATTGTTGGGGATTTAGTGTTCAAGTCTCCTTGTATAAGTGAATGAGAAGTGAGGGATGAGATGTCCCACATTTGACAAGAGACAACAAAGTGAGGGCTTATATTTGGGAACCTCACAAATATGGTTAGGCCCCAAAGGGTACCCCACTTTTGTGAAAGAGGGAGGACCTAACTAAGCCTAGGACCACCACACGTGCCCGCTCTCGCAGCTCGGCTCGAATCAGATCACGTCGGGCCTAGGTTCGATTATTATAGTATTTTTTTCTCCTCATGTTCAGCTTATCACAAGGTGACTCTTCGCTTTGCTTCATTTATCATTATTTTTTTATTCAGTCTTGGTGACCATTCATCCAATAGGCGCCATTCATGAATCTTGGGGTAAAAACCGAACTTCATATCAATAAAAGGGCATCATTCATTAGGTTAGAGTCAAGTGCGGTTATTCAGATATATGAGTTGAGTTCGAAGGATTTTCTCCTTGAAGTACCGCAAGCAAGAATGGGATTCATTCTATCATGGGAGACAATTGTCCGACAGCGCTGATACATATTGGGGGAAATTTATCTTAAGGAGACAATATGTATTCGTTGGGCTCAAATCATTATTTAGATAAATTTGCTTTATGATCAATTGACGATTTCCATAGGATTGGTTTGTTTTGCTTTCCTGTTTATGAATGATGTCCCTTTCTTTTAGTCAACAATTCATGTTATTTCCTGTTCACGAACACTATCTACTTATCATTTTTTCCAACAGATCACGTAATTTCGATGTCTCATTAAGTCTCAAAGACTAGTAATTCCATATGTTAGATCGGTATTTGTTCCAACCTGTGTTAGTTGTCTATGTACGACATTGGGATAAAATAAAGCCAAACCTAAATATGCATTGCTATGGCAACGTTGTAGTTATTGGAGATGAAATTTCCGTTGTATGCTCATCACTGGCAAAGACATAGTTAGTGGCCGAGAACTATTTTACATGATAGATCTATTTTCGTGGAATGAGTATGTGCTAGCTTTGCTAGTGCTCTGTCAATCCTCCTTGTTTTATGGATTTGGCTTTGCTTTTTAGTATTCTCACTCTTTTTCGTTTTGCTTTGTCACGAAGTTTTACGCACTTCTTATGTATTCTTTTGACTTTACCAAATGAAACTCTGGATCCCTTGGATTATTTTGACGATCACAAAATATTATCAAAGTATCTGAAGAGTTACTTGACTAAATGCAGAGAAGATATTGCGTAAGAAAGATCTTCCATGAGTCTATGTTAGCTCATGTGATATGAACCTATGAAGATATCAAGCGGTGATACTCGCGTCTTAAATATTATATTCACCTCAACTATTGAAAGGAAAGAAATGTACGTCGGAACGACATAATATTGTAGTGTTTGAAGATCAGAAGTGCAGAAGAAAAATAGGCTGCATTACTTTTGTAGAAGATCGTCTTTGATAGTTTTCACATACATAGCGACCATCTAGTATCTAGTCAAATTTAGGTGGAATGACTAAATTGACACTAAGTTAAAAGAACTATGACTAAATTGACATACTTAAAAGATATATGAATAAATTGCACCAATGCAATAGTTTTAAAAAATTTCTTACACTTTTCCCTATTTGAAGAACGTGCACCTCGGCAAACATCCATTGATATTATTAATACATTAATATCCTCGTGATTTTCATGTATTATTTGATGCTTAGAAAAATTGAAATGCAATAATTGTTTAATAGTGTTTGAGCAGCCTAATTAACTAATTGCTTAGATGGTGATATTGATCCTCCAACTGTTCTTTAGCTGCATTTCATTGTATTCACATGCGAAAGAAGATTATACATACTTGTTTTGAGGTTGTTCGGTTTTAGCTTTTGTGTGTGTGGGGACTTTAAGGCTCCGTTCATTTCGAGAAAAATAAAGCACCTCTAGAAAATGTTTTCCAGGATGTCATTTTTCCGGAAAATGACAATATTTTCCGGTTTTCATTTGTAACTTAAAAATTTTCCAAAAAATTTTCCGGTCATTTTCTTGGACTGGCGTGGCGGTGGACAGTCAGTGATTGGCGGCGGGCAGCGGTCAAAGGTCCGGCAATTGAATTACTCAAAGACTCATGACGAGAGAGAGAGAGAGTCGGAAAATGTTTTCCTCTTTTGATAAGAGGAAAACATTTTCCTCAATTTTAGAATGAAACTTTTTCCTGATTGGAAAATAGTTTTTATAGTAAAACATTTTCTGTCCAACGAACACAACAATTTCCGGAAAATATATTCCAGAAGAATATTTTTCGCGAAACGAACGGAAAGTAAAAGATTTTTGGATCCTATAGCAGTCCCAAGATCATTAATAAACAAAAATCAAGTTTATATGTTGGATTTAGACAATTATAAAACAAAAACTATATAAAATTTGAATGTGTTAAAAATAATAGTTAATTGACCTCATTAATGAGGAGGAGCCAATCTTGTAATTATTAGATTTATCGTAGGCCTTTTTATTTTTGTATTTATTTTTTGTCGAAGATTTATGGTAGGTTCAGATTGATGGATCAAGCATGACGCATTAATTTACTGATTGCGATTTTGCTTAAAACACATGTCCACAGAGAACCTTAACAGACTCATGTATTAGCAGAGAAGATCATGCGACACCATGGTTAGTTTTGGACAACGTGGTCTGTGGGAGTATATGGTGTATTCCAAGTAATAATTCACTTGACAAAGCGTATTTACCAGATGGATAGACGACAAGCACTTGTAACCTACCCACCCTAATCAAATCGAATCTCAGAGAAGTAATTCATAATTTTAACGACCCTGATTAATGAGTAGGACAGTTTTGTCAGTCATTTTGCAGAAACCAAATTCCCAAATGCCCATCGTGCAGTAGATTTTCTTGAAATTTCCTTTACAAAATGTACTTTAGGTCTTCGAGCTCTCATCATTTCATTCGGTGCAATCAAATTCTTCATCTTCTTACCAAGTAGTGCAAACCTACTTTTAACCCTCTGGATATGTGCAAGTTATAAACATTTGAGAGAAGATGCAATGAAGTCGCAAAACCTTTATCTCACGTACAATTTAACGATACAATATAGGCCATTTCCTGTCAATTAAGAAAGTTTATGTATTGTAGACTCCACCAGCAGACTTAGGAGAATAGTAGTGGCCTCGCATCCTAAGTTTCAATTCTTTTAAATGTCGGTTAAGCCTAACTTGTTTCCAAACTGTAATTAAAATTATCGGCCCACCAATACACCCTAGACGGATAATGTGTCAGTTTATAGAAAAAGTTTACGATTTAATTGCGTACTGTTCATAAAATTGAAGACTTTTAGTGAAATTTTCTCCAAGGAATTAGTTTCCTCCCTGTTCATAGCTTACTTCATCTTATTATTTTTCAAAACATGCCTGAAGAAGATTTGTTTTGATTAGTAGTCGCGCGGGGAAGAAAGGAATATCTCTATATCAAACAAAACAAATAAGTAAAAACAAAAAGAAAGGAATATTCCCTAAACATGCTTAGATTTAAAGCTAATTTAGCATCTCTCATAACTCTTCTGAAGGGTTCACTTTTCATTCTCTTCTATATGTGATGTTCTTCTCTTCACCGCCGAAACATTGCTCTTTCCTTCATTCTATGACACTCGGAAGAACCATCTCCTTTCTCCAATACAGACAATCACAATGAACGATCAAATAGGTAATCCTCAATTCCTTTCACTAGTTAGAACTACTTTTTTTTTCTTAAATTTCTTTTAGCTTCGTTCTTGTTTTATGCTATATATGTAGAATTGTCATTATCTGGAATTTATTAAATCAAGTGACAAGAAAAAACAGTAAAATAATAAGATTATTTGAATTTCTTTTCCTTATCCTTCCAGTAATTTTCATAAAAGATTGGTAAACGAATTCTTAGGATGAAAAACATTGGTAGTTATGTAATTAGAGTGTCGTGTGTTGGCTTGGCAAATAATGGGATAGAGTATAGCTACGATTGTCTAAGGCTCCATTATTTTTGTGGTAAATAAATAATTTGAAATTTTTTCCTAAATGATTAATTGTAGGACTTATAAAAATGAATAGATGAAAACTATTCTTATCGTTCATGAAAATATTTAAACACAAATTATTATCAATAATGCAAATATTTTTCAATCGACTAATTATTGAAAGTCATATAATAAATAATTTTTAAGAAAATAATTTTCAAGTCATCCATTTTTCATAAAACAAATGGATTTTTGAGGTAATTTCACGTGAATTATATCAACAATCTTTTGAAAAAAAAAATGACACTAATTGTCATGCTACAGATGAGTGCTTCTTTCTTAAGATTTATTGGACTCCTTGTAGTTTTGTAGATGAATTTGCTTCATTAGAAAAATAAAGATCAATTTATAAACTAGAAAAGACCTGCGATATAGTGACCGGAAAATGGGTTGCTGGAGATCCTCGTGTTGGTTATTTGGTCACACAAAAAAGTTCTTGCCGGAGGTCATACGCCGCGATATCAAAGTTTTTAGCCGCCGAAGTTTTAGTTGTGGTCCCCATTATTCACCTAATTGCAGTTCTGGCCCCCATTTTTAGGACACGCATGACAATAATTTTGTTTCTAGCCATATCTATATTTTAGTTCCTAAGGATATGTTTAGAATAGAATTCCATTTGCTGATATAATTTCATTGTTTTGTTTCCAAAACAAATTTTTTATGCAGAGATAGGTTTGGCATAAAAATGATAAGTACTTTTTTTTAATTCTTTATTTCTAGAATAGTGACAAAAATAAAAATTCTTCTCATCATTTGTCCTAGCCACTTGCCATTGTTTGCTTTGACCCATCGCTAGCTGTCGAATACTACTGCTGGCCACCAATCGCCGCCTCCCATTGTCGACTACCGTCACCTATCGCCCACCTTTGGCAAGTAGGCAATTAGCCTGTGGCAAGAATAGAAATTGGAAAGACCTATCCAATCAAATTTTATTTCATAAACAAAAATTGTATATTGTTGTGAAATGCACTTCTTTTGCTCATCAATTTGGCTAGGAAATATTTCTAGCCAAAAATTATGTCAAAAAGATAAATGATTATCATTCGCTCCCCTAACAATCGTAATTGGTCGGGAGAAGTAATTTAGGTGACTTTCTAGAGATAAAGAATGGCTTATTGGTCACTAGAAGTCGTATAAAAATTTTCGACATCTTGCTCCTTTTTTTCCCAACCCATGACACCTATTTTTGCAGCCTTTTAACACCCTCATGTATATACGGCAATACTCAATTTATATAATCTCATCCATCTCAACACAAAAAACGAACAAATCCATAAATTCCCTGCAATTGCGTATAGCTGGACGAGCGAATACATACTAGAAGCCCTCGATAGATAAAATATTTGTCAAAACACCATTTTCTCATTCTTAATATGAGATCACAATAATAAGAACAAGAGAAAAGTACCCAATCAGTTCAAAGTCTATTGTATGAATGTTAATTCAATAACCAAATTTTCAACTTTTCTAATTTAGTTTTAAATCTCTTGAGGAATTCAATGTAGTCTTTATGGTCAATATTTGCTAGAAATAATTGACTTAGCATCCAATCAACACTAAAAGTCCTACATAACATGGCCCGCAGTATGACGTGGATGACTCTAGTCAAAGCATCATGTTGTGAAATATTTTTGTCACATTTATTTTTTCCTTGATTTTCCTTCCTTTTCAGATCATCACGTTAGTAATAATTGATAAGAAAGACTACATTGAAATTTTGGGCAATGAGTTAAGACAAGTATGGCAAAATTGAAAATTTTAGAATTATAAAATGAATTTGGGCTAGGAAGAATCTATCGTTTCTGGAAACACAAGCATAGATTATGGCGTCATTGATTCAATACCATAAAAACTTTTGCCAACCGTAAGTACAGCTCTTATGTCTATATTAATCATTAACCTTGTTAGTGGGTCTTGTCAATATCTCACTCGTCACTTTCGTAACAGGCGCATCATGCCAGTGTCCTTCCATAAAATCTTTATCCAACAAAGTGGGAAACATACTTTGCCATCGCACTTCCGAAATTAGGTACAAGAGATTAGACTCGAAGCTGGAAAGCAAGGTGCTTGAAGTGAAGAACACGGCATCACCGAGGCATAACAAGTTCCAAACAATCAATAGCATCATCATTAAGTTTCCTCAATTTAAAGAGGGATTGAAGAATATTAAGGCCGTTTTCCAGCAATACGGTGAGTTTCAACAATATTATCGAATGCCCCATATGTTCTTTCGTTATTGCTAGAGTACATGCACAAGTGATGCGTATTTGCATTCGAATTTAGTTGTCTTTATCTTAATTATCAATTAGAAATTATATAATTTATTCCTTAATCTTGTTAGTTCATCATGTTCTTTTCTCTTTATCTTATTTGGTAAGAATAATAAAATTGATTTTGTAGATTACACACTTGTACGTACTAAGACATATACTTACAGTTAGATTATAGTTAGATGATGTTGAATTTATGATTTTTTCAGGGCTATTAATCTGATAGTGACTAATGACAACATAATCTAAGGCTGGAGCTATTAGATTTGAAATAAGTTGAATTTTATACTTGTAACAAACTATATGATTAATCTTTTGTTATATTTGCATGTGCATAATATATACTAATAACTATGAGTAATTAGAATATATTGCAATATCTTCTCACCTTTAAAGACATATATTATGGTGCAATGTTATTATTAAAAGTGAAGGCACTAAATATTGCAACCTACTCCCTCATTTCTTCTTTTTCATTGCAGATGAGGACTCAAACGGGACAATTGATAAAGAGGAATTAAAGAAATGTTTGGATGAAGTGCAGCTTCATCTCTCCGAGAAGGAAGTGGAGGACTTATTTCATTCCTGTGACATTGATGAGAACCAAGAAATACAATTCACAGAATTTATCGTTCTTTTATGCCTCATCTATCTCCTGAAAGAAACTTCATCAACTAATAAGGTAATTACATCTTTAATCTGATTTACTTGGAAGCCCAAAGGTTAACAATAAACCATTTTAATGTTATATTAATTACTATAACGTGGTTTCCCAGACGGAAATGATAGGTGCACCGTCAATAGAAGAAACTTTTGATACGATCATTGAAGCCTTCCTCTTCCTGGACAAAGATGGCGATGGGAAGTTGAAGAAGAAAGACGTGTTCAAAGCGTTGAACGAGGCTTCACCGGGGGAGAGATCTCCTCGCCACGTTACCATGAAACGATTTAGTACAAGCCTCAGAACCCTACTTATAATGCAAATAATGCGATATTGATTCATTTTCGAGATTATTACCGACACTGGTCTTTTTCTTCAATGAGTGCAGAGGAGATGGATTGGGGTAGAAAAGGAAAGGTTGGCTTTAGAGAGTTCCTTTTCACTTTCGTTGATTGGGTTGGTGTGGAAACAGAGGACAACGACAGCCATGTCTCCAGCGCTGTCTCCGGCGATGTCTCCGGCGATGATCTTTCCTTGTCGGTACCAATCGAGAGGAAATATAGCATGTGATCTTCATGTCTTTATAAATCAAATATGACAAAATATGAAACTATTATACATGTAATTTGAACATGCAAGAAACACAATTGAAATGCTATCTGTATGTAGAATATATTCTTGTCCCATCTAGCTTGTTTTGTGTAAAAGTTATATCAAGGAATAAGTGCATGGAAGTTCTAAACTTGTCATAAAAGTGCATTTAAATCCTAAAACTTTCATTGAGTATAACTCAATCCTAAAACTTATCATTAAAGTACAATTGAATCTTAAAACTTTCAAAAATATAATAAAGCCCTAAAACTTGTAAAAGCGATCCAATCAAGTCCGTCCATTGACTGCACTTTTTAAAAGTTTGAGACTCAATTACACTTTTTGTGACATGTTTTAACACTTTTAGTACACTTATATCTCTTATATTATTAGTTGCTTTGTCAAAGTATATAGGTTCGAGTTTGAGAAAAATTAACTATCTGGACTGATAGCGGGAGTTCGCCTAGACATGTATTCACATTCTATGCGCGATAATGTTTTAGTGAGACCCCACGTAATTATTAAAGAAACATTGTTAGGGTGTAGTTTTTTCTTTCACGAGTCATAAAATGGCAGAACTGTCAATTTAGGGAAGAATGTGACTTACCAAAAGTAAAATGCATCACCGCCTTAATCTACTCGTGTCCGGACGTCCGGCTAGCTAGTTAAGAAGTTTCCCTATCGTCTTACGGAAGATAGATCATGAGTTGGTATTGCGTAACCACTCATTCTCGCTCGGTATACGTCTTATAATTCAAAATAATCTATAGAATTCATTTGTTTGAGAGCATCAAAGTGTAAGAGAGTTAATCTACCATCGCATGCAAGTTGTAAAGGAGAATTGAATCCATCCACAGCCAGCTTTATTACCAGCTTTCGACTAGTAGATCAGGCATCACCAGTGATGGGGCTCTATGAGTTGAGAAGGCATCAATTTGAAGCAGAAGCGCTCTAAGTCGGTTAAACATTTTTTTATCCCTGAACTCTTTAATTTTACACAAGCCGTGTGTTTGATATAGTGTTTATTTGTTTTTTTGCGTTACGTGCTTGATATATATATATATATATATATATATTGCATTTAACTGTGGAATATTTAGCTTAGTTATTTAATTATGTAGGCCAAAAATTGTATTGGAACGGATGCTCAATAGATTCTTGCTTGATACTGCATTTGTTTTATTCATTGTTTTCGCGCTAAAATATTGTGGCGTTACATGTTATTTGTGATTCTCTTATGAAGGTCGATCTATTGTTAGGGCGCCTTTATTTTTCAGAGCAAATTATAACTATTGGAAGGCTTATATGAGAATCATTCAATCTCAGGATTACAAATTGCGGCTTGCGTTTGCAACAGTTCTATCAAAGGTGGAATGACTTGTTAATACTTAAATTTTGACAACCCACTCAAGTGAATTGCATAAAAAATCAGGTTTCTAAACAAAAATATTTTAGTAATATTGCATAACATATACTTTTGAAGCATTCGATTGATGGCATCTAGCATCGAACCGATGGTGGCACCAATCAAAATCAATCGTGGGGACTTGGCCTGCACTCCATGTGAATTTTGGCCAGCAATAGGAGGGGAAGAACAAAAAATTACAGCCCACAAAACTAGGCAATTTGAGTTTTGATTAAATAAATTTAGCCTATTAATTTATTTTTCCTTAAAATTAATCATGATAAGCCCTAGAAATAGGTCGAAACTTGTGATTCCTCAACCTGTGAGCTGGAACTTTCGACCAACCCAATCTAGGAGAGGGCTTGGCCAAAATTCAGCCTTCAATTGGGAGATATTTGTGTGATTTGACTATCCGAGGACCTAACTGAAATGACTTTTATAGCCTAGGGTCAATTGTGCAAATATCAGAAACTTGAGACCCTTATGTATAAGTAATGTTCTCCTAGTTATAAATCATTACACCTAGAGGTTTTTCTCGGCAGTGATAATTTCAGAACACTCTCACAAAAATAGAGAGAAACACGTGCATCAGAGAGAAAACTCGACCATCTCCCTTCAATGGCTGAACCCCTTCGGCGAGCGATCCTCCTAACGCTCTACCGAGGGTCCAAAGTTGCCGCAATCTCCTCTAATGACTGTTGCCACTGAGGCCCAACATCACTCCCTCTCGTTACACTCGGAAAAGGATCGTCTGACATACGTCAGACGCTAACCGTCTGATTCAAATCGAACGGCTACCAATTTTCAAAAAAAGAAAAAAAAAACACAAACAAAACCCCCTGTAATAAATATATGGATTCTATGACAAAGTCAAAGGATTCGGATTTATTGTACTCCTACCGTTGTTGCTTGTTGTCGTTCACGGACCCAGATCGTCTGATGTAAAGTCAGACAGATCTAGATACCATACAAGGGGGCTGTCCAATTGTCAATCGGATAGCCCCCTATTATTAGGGGAGGGTTTATTTTTATTTTGATTTTCTTTTGAAGAAGTTACTTTTTCTGCCAATCATTTGATTAAAAATGGACGACTATCAGAAAAAGATAGATCCAGTCACAGATCTAGTTTGAATCGGACGGCTATCATTCCCATCATGTCATCTATCTTCATGGTAGGTGATCAATTTCCTTCCTTTGCACCCCTGGCCAAAACGAGTGGCCGAGGGCCGACGCCGAGAGTTCCGAGCTCTCTTGCTTCCAAGCCCACAGTCCCCATCTGCTATCTGGCCATGTGTCAGTGTCCCTTTCTCATGCGCCACTGCTCCTGAACCGACCTATGCTGACGCCACCAATCTCACTCGGCCGCTGATTCACAGGTCCTTGTTTCAGGCTTTCCGAGGAACAAGCAATAGGCAGTTCACTCATCTCCCAGTCACACTTTTCCGGTTGTTGATCGTCCTTCGAAAGAAAAACTTTGTCATCTGAGCCTAAGCATTCCGACGCGAGAACTTCTGTGATTTTGACACATTTAATGAATGTGGCTATCACATGGGGGTAGTGGAGCACCCGAGTCGACAAACGAATGCTATGTTCTGCCTCCCTCTTTTCTCGGTCCGCGCGGACAACTCCTCTCTTCTCTCACCCTCCCGCACGGTCAGCTCAGGGAGGAGGAGGAGATCTGCTTGATCGGCTCCTCGAAATTTCTCAGCCGCCCGGGGAGGGGGGGGGGGGGGGGGGGGGGGGGGGGGGGTTTCACTCCGAGGATCCCAGGCTACCGATTGTAAGACCGAAATCCCCCACGGCACCAGCTTGAAGCATCCCCGCCGAACCTCCCCCTGTTTCCAGGTAAGTCTCGATTTAGCTCGTTTGTTCCCTTTGCCCAAGGATCAAGGTCGAGGGTAGCCCGAGTGTCGATAGTGGCCTGGTCGACTCCGTCGAGCGCATCCGTCGACCGCCGCCTCTCTGAACCGAGTAGGGCGTTTTCCCCGAAACGCACCTCTCCGATTCCTCTGTTTTTGTTCCTTGGAGTGCCGTGGTTCCGCATCGATCCGAGGGACCTTCAATCCGTAAATACCAGCTTCTTACCTGCATATGCGCATGTTGCTTGCTGCCAGTCATTGTAGGAATAGACTTGGTCTTACATCCACCCCATAACCCGTCGCTTTCTTCCGCGCTCCGTCGGCTCGACGAAATGTCTAGGTGAAGCCATGTTTTATTGAGTTGGTTTTCGAAGTCTCAGTCAATCGTTCGAGTGTCGTTTCACGCCAGGGAGTCGTCTCCCATCACGCACCTCGTCCAGAGGTCCTCCGGCGCCGCCCATCACGCACCTCATCATAGGGACACGCACGATGGGCGGGCGGAGCAGAGTTCCCGGAGAGGCCTCCTCCGCCGCGTCTGAGCACGCTCCGGGCCTTCAACGGGCCTGCCCAGGTCAACGAGCCGGCCTCTTGGCTCGCTAAGCTGAGTCCTTATCAAGACGATAGTCCCGCATCTCGATCAGTTTCTAGCTGATCCCAATAGGTTAATGGTGACTCATCGAGTTACTTAGGTCTTTAATAGGTTGTCAAAATGAAAACGTCTTAATTTCATGTGAGGTATGGATTTTGGAGAGTGTGCTTGTAAGGAACGAATCAAATCGGATTATTATTGGATGTTACTTTTAAGCTATCTTTTCGGGATATAAATTCGGGTCTCTTTACAAGCAATACCTCTAAATCTACCTAGGATAGTTCCTCCACGGGGAAAGTTCGGGTACGTCGTGATAGCTTGGCAACTCCATTGCGGACTTGGTTAATAAACTTAGTAGACTTAGGCCGTAATGAACTTTTTGGTTGTTATCTAACTTGGTCTACATTTTGTAACTCGTCAGCGTGTCAAAGTCATGTGGAAAAAGAAGTTATTCTGCTACTCACGTGTTAAGTATTTTTGTGGATTGGGAGTTATAAGGGGTGGAGTGAGTGTAAACCCGTTGTCTTGTAGGTGGTGTATGGATGTATGAAATGATTTTTGTTTTATGCCCCGTAACTCTCTTCCTTAGCCAGGCTTGGTCAAAATAGCATAGCAAGTCAAAATATTAGTAGCATAGCAAAAATGCGGCTTATCTAGAAGTTTTGATTAATTTAACTATGAATATGTTCCCTATTTGCATCACTATACTTTGCACACAATCCATGTTAAATAATTCCAACCACATTAGGAAACCATTAGGAGTTCTTAGAGAATGGACCTACGTAGGGGAAAAACCCGTGGTAATCCATTCTTTAATCCTGCTCATTTTGATTGATAGAAAGATGCACTGATCGACGATAGTAGCGGGAAGTAAATTTTTTTGGTCGAATCAAGTAGGGACCTAAGCCTTTTTAGAATCCCACCTTTAGGCGTCAAACTCTCACTGGTTCACATGCGACTTGTTTATGTGATTGGCATATATTTATCCCTTATCGAGTAGAAGGTTGTAAATATCGCTCAATATATCATTCTTGATTTTAAATTGGGGTGATTCATTTCAATAATTTTATCTTTTATAATAATTGATTGTTGGCCAAGATCCAAGATGCCATCTTTGGTCTAAACTTGATGTGAATTTTTGAGTTTTGAATCGTTTTAATCTTGAAGGAAGCATCTCTAATCATGTGGGGCATGCTTCATACAAATAAAAGTCCTTATATGATGTGTTTTTCAAGAGAGATGTGGCTTTTTAAGGGGCAAGAACACCATGAGTACCAAAAGTTGTGTACAATACTCACTTCAATGCAAAAAATTTCAAAACGCTTACTTCAGTGTCAATTCTGGCAAAAAACAATCTTTTAAGTGCCAACGGCAAAAATTCTGGTCAAAAAGTGCAACGTCAACATTTTTAATAATAATAAAAATACTCTTCAAAAAACATATTTTGATTTGCCATGAAACTTAGCTGGAATTTTGAGCAATTGAAGCCCTTCCACATCGATTCACAGACACCCATCACCACAAATCGAAAGCTAACTCATTTTCGCACCATCCTGAGCCATTGTGTCGCCCTTCCTTGCCGTCGAGTCGCTGGAGTCTCGTCAGAAGTTACTTGGATAGCGGAAAGCCCCTGTTTTGCGAGTAAGGAGAGAAAAATATAAAATTGAAGAAATTTAGGGATACTCACGTGAAACCGAGGACATCACTGTGTTCCTTGGCATCTCTAGAATGCATTGAAACCCTTGGACACGATCGGTTTGGTCTGGAAGGCTATTGAAGTTTGTCGGGAAGCTCTATTGCTCAGTTTGTGTACCCGGTTGAGGTTTATGGTTATATCTCGAGATTTTGGAGTTTCTAGCATGGCCACTAGTTAAAAAAGATTCCTAAGCCTCTCTAGAACACATCGCCACCGGTTTTGGCCTTCGACATTTTTCAATTTGGGAGAAATCTTCTCCGTTGTCCAATTGCTCCTCCTAGACCCGAAACTCCAACCAGCCACCTTCGTCGAGCCACCCACGGCATCTCTGACCACCTCAGTGGCTGCCACCGGTCACAAAATACTTGTGAGTGACTCCTGATCAAAGCCCAACTGGTCTCTACCTTCAACGTTTGTTGGTTTGCTCAAATTTGGCCTCGACTTGGTCACTACGCGCCTAACTCTGTTGCTCATCGGATTTCCGGCGAGTTGGCAGTGAAATTTTTGATTTTTTGAAAAAGTGGCACTAAAGTAAGCATTTTGAAACTTTTGGCACTGAAGTGAGCGTCGTACACAACTTTTGGCACTTCTAGTGTTCTTTTCCTAGCTTTTTAATTAGAGTTATATTACAAGAAAAGATTTTCAACTCATGTAGTACATATTGATTCTCCTTGTAAAACAAGTGTTTCTACCATGACTATAATTTCTTCTAGAAAAAATATCACTCTTTTTGTAAGTATACATGATTGATTAATTATCATGCATTACTTCTGTTTCAATCACGTCTTTTCTTATAACAAAGGTTTGGGCAATAACTTAATTTCAAATAATGTATTTAGACCCTTTCTCTTATCTCCATTCCAACAACAAAAATGATATAATTGAAGTGATGACATCATTTCCTTTCTGTAAACTAATATGGGTTTTTTGCAGAATGTTTGTGGAGCATCTCTGAGAGAGTAAGACTGTAATCGTTCCAATTAGAACATTTCGTTTTGAAACTTATGAGTTTTATCTAGTCAGGATAGGAAGGAATCGAACTTGAGGTCATTTCTTGATGAACGACGGCGTCGTGAATCGCCAAACATTGGAAGTTTTCCGCTGAAGTACAAAGGGCCATAAAAATATGAGAGGAATGCATTTGACCATGAAGGCAACAACTCTCACCAACAAGTTTTTATTAGACATAAGCTTTTGACTTCGCATTTAAGGATATATTGTTCCTTAATTAATTCAATTGAGAATGGAAATGATTTATTCCGCTTCTTATTTCGTAGATAGGGATACATGTTTTCTTTTCGTCCATAATGACAACAACCCCTATTAACAAAGTGCAAGAAAACATTCAATTTGACAAATTGTGATTTATTATTGGGGAAAATTCCATCCATCCTCGTCGAGGAAGCGTACAGATTAAGTTGTTAGTTCCAACACACAGGAGATATATCGTTTCTAAATGAAATTCAATTGAGTTTAGGAATAACTCGTTTCATTTTCATCACATATAACAAATGGAGGATCACATTATGCTCGAATAGCACAATGCGATCCATAAAAGATATGACGATGTAATAGAGCAAGCCTAAAGGTGACGTTGTATTGTTCCCATTTTGCTTTAGCTCTTGAGGACTATCAATTAACATAGTTCTTTTTTTCCATTTCACAGGTTCACCTACCCATCTTGGTATAAGTAGGTATCCCTCTCTCTTGAACTCTTTTTCATAAGAGCAAGAATAAAAATCGTTCGAAACACAAAATGACTTTGTGCCTTCCCAAGTTTTTGATAAAAAGAGAGAAAATTCGAAGCGATGAGATTCCAGGCAAATCATCAACATCCAACACACTTGTGGAAGCACCAACGTGTCTGTGTCAACCTCAAGGGCAACACTGTGTCATTCTCAATTCATCACCCTTGAGATCATTCACTAACATAGTCTTCACTACATCGTAGGGTCGTTCGACAACCAGCGAGGAGGCACGTGAGTACAATTAAAGCAAGTAGGCTAAACAACCTCCAGATATGCTATCCCGTACTGGCGAGCAACTGCGCTCAAGCCTCCAAGGAACTGCCTTTTAGGAGACGAACAACTTGCTTGGGTTAAATGACATAGAATCGCTAACATTGTGTGTCATGCAAATGAGAGAAGCTGCAGTTCCTAGAGGTTTTACCAGGCTAAGAAAAAGAATGAGAGGATTTAGAGAGACATGGCTTTAGGATTTTGTCCGAGAGGAACTTCTTTTCAGAAACATTTATTCCGCAAACCACACTACATGCCTTTATATAGACAAAGTTACAACACATGGTCTTAAAGACTCTTGTCTTTACATGTCCGACGAGTCTTTTCCTTTTGACAAGACATAAAGACAACTAAAGACAACACAATGACACGTACTATCCTATCTTACTTCAACTAAGTCTTCGGACGAAGACACATTTTCTCACACTACAAGACTAGAAGACATTTATTACAAGAGCCAAGCTTTTCTTCTTCTTTTCGGACAAAGTCAAGACACATTTATTACATGTACAAGACACGTGCTATTTTTTCTAATCTCAATACTGACGATCGATAGACTCTTCAGTGTCATTGTCTTCTTCTGAATTATCAGCGGATTCTGGCAAGTCATCTTCATCTCTCGCTATCCTTGACTTGCAATGGCCGTGCTGAGGATACGCTCCCAATAAGAGAGATATGCTGGTGTGTCTCGTGGTGGATCATCAAGACTAAAATTTGTTGCTTTTAGTAGTGTTGTCTCTTTTGGCTGTGCAATGCTACGTTGCATATCCGTATTGATCTGTGACAAAGAAATATCAGTTCCTTCTGCTTGCGTAGATGATTTGCCAAAATAAAGAGGACTGTCCTTTTGTCTTCTAAAATTTCGAATGATGGCTTCAAGTTGGTTTGCCGAAAAATTGTTTGAAACACAAAATGGCTTTACGCCACTCCAAGTTTATGATAAGAAAGAACTAGAAGTCGAAACGACAAGATTTGAGGCAAATTATCAATGTTTAAAAAACTATTAAATTATGTCTCGAATTTAAATTAGGTAAGTTGCATAAAATAGGAAACAAAATAATGAGAGCTCTATTGTTTCTTTGCTGGCACTTATGTGAAAAGAAAGGACCACCCCATATTCTAAAAGAGGAAATCGTGGGATTCTCTTTGGCCACCAGAGAAGTCGCACAGAAGAAAAAATCAACAAGTCAACAAAAGAAACATATTGGATTTCTTTTCTCAAAAGAAACGTGGGGCCCATGGGTGAATAAAATAAGGGAAAGAAGGGTTTTACTCATAGGTTTTGAGTAGGGGCGTCAAACGGGTGGGTCGGGTCGGGTCAAATATGGGTCGACCCATATTTGATCCATTTAACCCGTTTTGACCCATATTGATGTAGTGTAAATATAATGACCCATACCCGACCCGACCCATACCCGACCCGATCCGTATTTCTAAAATGCACTAATATTCTCAAAAACTCATGCCTCCTTAAAATGTTATCTTTAAAATAATTTATACAGTGTGATTTATTTGATAATTTTTTAAATTTTAATTATTTATATAATTCTTAAAATTTTATTTTATATCTTTTTTCTTTTTTCTCTATTAGTCAACGACAATACTTTGGCTTGCCAGATTACAACGAGCTCAAGGCGAGGTTTAACCCGACCTAGGGCGAGCTTGAGCTCATCAACCTCAACGAGATTTAAGCTAGCCAATTTAGTGACTCGATTCGGCTGGACTCGATCACGATCAAGCAATAGAAATAGTGAGCTTTAAAGAGCCCTTTTGTGGTCCATGTTCGTCCGCATCCAAGGCCCAATGGCTCAGCTCGTGCAAGACTAAGGAATCAGCCGAGAGCAGTGGCGTCGCCACCACCGCAGCCTTCGACGTTGGCAACGAGGACTAGAAGAAATGGCTCGCAAGGAGCAGCGACGCTCGGAAGAAAACCCAGAAGGACGGAGAAGAAGTTGGGCGTCTAAGAAGAGAGAGAGGGAAATTAAACGAGTCAAAAGTCAACAAAGCAGGGGGCAAGCAGCGGCAAAATGGAAAAAAAAAAAGGTAGAGAGAGGAGAGGAGAGAGAGGGAGGGGTGCTGATAGCACGGTGCTGTCACAGTTGGAGGGCGAGAGAGACGCCAGGTGGTTACAAATATGGATTAAAATATGGGTCACTCCATTGACCCATTAACTCTTTTTTGGGCTTTAACTTTTCTTAACCCATTTAAACCCATTTTCAAAGAAAACGAGTTACCCATTTAATTTTTGATCTCTTCAAAATGGGTTACTAAATGGGTTTATGACCCATATTGACGCCCCTAGTTTTGAGGCAGCCAACGCACAGTGATAGCCACACAAAAAGAAGCCGCACGCACCAAAGGAAAAAGAGAGCCGCACGGAGAAAGGAAAAAGGGAGATCGAGTCGGGCAAAAAATTACGAAGAAAAAGGGCCTGTCTTTCTCTAGAAAATGTGTACGTAGCCGCTTAATGAACATGTGTTTATTCGTTTTATCCGATTGAGTTGTTTATTATAAACACTTGGGATTATGTCTAATCTAGGTACAGGAAACACGAGCGTATTGAGCGATTGTAATTCAATTATCTAATTATAGTAGATTATTTGCTACTGGCTCTCCCCGTGGATGTAGGTACCAATACTCGAACCGAACCACGTAAATCCTTGTGTCATTTATTATTCCTTGTTATTTTTCTGTGCTTACACGTTGGAATGAAAAATGGAGGCAAATGGGTCTCCAAATGAAATGAAGAATGATTTGAAATGCAAAATAGCCTTGCGCTTTCCCCAATTTGTGAAAAAGGAAAATGAGATAAATTCAAAGTTGTCCTCTTAGGAATTTGAGCGACATTCATTAATTGTCAATCAATATATTGGTACATGTATTTTGCATCAAAATCCCAATGGAGGACAATTTGAACAAGAGTTTTTGAACGACAAAAAAATGAGCATTGATTGTGTTGGATTAGAGTTCTTAAAATGATGAAAGGCAAGCCCTGTTCAAACACATCTCCAATACACTATGAGGGTTGAGTGAACAAAAACAAAAACAAAACAAAATATTGTCTTGGGACAAAGGATCTATTTGCGGTGATACATGGATCAAAATGATGAAAGTCATTTCTTTCTCTATCCTATACACTGCATACTTTTTGCTAGCCATTTTGAGCCCGAAAAAAGGATAATTTTTTCACCCTACACTAGGAAAAATTTAAGAGGATATGGTTGAAAAAAATCATTATGAGAAAAAGATTTTGAAAGAAGTTATTGCATCCACTTGCATCAATTTTTTTGTGGTAACTGCAAATGGATTCTTATAGAAGCTTGAAGCATCCTAAGGTGCATCTTAAATGGCTTTTATGTTCTTGAGCCTCGCTTCCTTACCATTCGAGGAGTTGTGGAACAAATTTTTCCAAGTAACTCTTTCGTTTCCTATATGTTCGAATTTAGATTGTGAGAAATGGTAATTTTGATGTTGACGATAGTTTCTGGTTTGAATACATGTGAGATACATGTGTTGTATCATTGATATGGGAAAGAACATGGGGCAAGATATATGGATGATTTTAAGGAGATAGTAGGTTAAGTAATATGAAATATAATTTCATAATATTTATATGATGGGAGCTAAGTTATACAAATTTAAGTTGATGTATATTTTAAGAAAACTAAAGGTAAGTTATACAAGTTTTAAACATTTTCAAAAAGTATGTTTTCAAATCAAACGTAGTAAAAGGGCCATGAATATCATGTTTTACCATTCCATATATGTATCATGCAAGGAAATACACTAATGAAAAGATGGAATCGCATGTTGTGACCAATTACCTACTGGACACACCCCCCTTGAAATCAAGAAATCATAAAGTGGCTTTTATATTCTCGAGCCCTACTTCTTTACCATTCGAGGAGTTATGGGATAAAATTTTTCAAGTAACTATTTACTTTCCTATATATTGAAATTTCGATTATCAAGAATGATGATTTTGATGTTGATGATAATTTTTGGTTTGAATGCGTGTAAGTTACGCGTGTTGTATCATTGATGTGGGAAAGAACAGAGAACACGAAATATGGATGATTATTATGGTAATATGAAGCTAAGTAATATGAAATATAGTTTATTAATTTTTATACGAAAGAGTACAACGTTGTAGTTGGAATGATGAGGGAGCTAATGCATACACATTAAAGTGGATATCTCCTTTAAGATGGCTGAAGGCAAGTACTACCAATTTTGAATATAAACTGAATCAACCACAAAAAAAGGGTGCTAAATATCAAGTTTAACGGTTGCATATATGCATCTTGCAAGGGAATACACCGACAAAGAGTTGGTATAGCATGTTGTGACCAACTACCTGCTGAACTCACCTCCTTTGAAAACAAGAAAACATAAAAGCTTCTCGAGCCCCGCTTCCTTACCATTCAATGAGTTGTGGGACAAACTTTTCTAACTAACTCTTTCTTTTCATATATGTTGGAATTTAGATTGTGAGGAAGGATGATTTTGATGTCGATAATAGTTTCTGATTTCAATGCGTGCAAGATAGGCGTTTTGTATTGTTGATGTGGCAAATGATAGGGGGAAAGATATATGGATGATTATTAAATAGATAGTAGGCTAAGTGATATGAAATATAGTTTCATAATTTCTATATGGACGAATGCAATGCTGTAGCTGAAACAATACGGGAGCTAAGGTATACACATTTAAGTAGATGTCTCCTTTAAGAAGGCTAAAGGCAAGTTATACTAGTTTTGAACATTTTCAAAAAGCCCATTTGCACAGGGCTACACCAATGAAGAGACGGCATCGCACATTGTGATTAACTACCTACTTAACACATCTCTCTCATAATTAAGAATCCATAAGTGGCTTAAATTTTCTCGAGTCGCACTTCCTTACCATTCGAGGAGTTGTGGAAGAAATTTTTCTAGATAACTCTTTCTTTTCAAATATGTTAGAATTTAGATTGTGAAAAATTATGAATTTGATTTCAATGATAGTTTCTGGTTTGAATGCGTCGAAAATACATGTGTGGTATCAGTGATGCGAGAAAGAACACGGGGCAACATATATGGTGATTATTCAGGGGATAGTAGGCTCTGGGATATAGAAATATAGTTTCATAATTTTTAAATGGAGGTGTACAATGTCATAGTTGGAACAATCAGGGAGATAAGGGATACTCATTGAAGTGGATGTCTCCCTTGGAAGAGCCAAAGGAAAGCTCTACTAGTTTTGAAGATTTTACCAAAGCTCATTTCCAAAACCGAATGAAACACTGTAAAAAGATCCTTAGTATCACATTCTATAGGTATCATATATCATGTCAAGTCTAAAATATTTTTCTATATTTAGCCTATCATTTGCTTACATGATATGTGTTGTTATTACACTGCATCTCGCTTGAAAAACATTATTTGTAAATGATTAGCCATACATATATATGGTTTCACATTATTACACATTCGTGTAGTGGATGTTAGCCAATTGTGTAGAGAGACGCCTAAGATGTTTGGAGACGGCAAGACGAGGGTGTGCAATTGAAGGATTGCTTTGAGGACTACTGAAACACGTTGGAAACCAAGAGCTAAGTCTGTGTTGCATTAGCAAGTGATCAAAGGTTTTGTATTCATTGTATCGTAGGTGCTAATTTTGTGACATGGAAGAAGGGTCGTGCCATCAATATCAAGTTGTTGAAGATTGGACAAGTGCATATTCGTGTGCAAAGTGAAGCTGGAAGATTCCTCGACGACAACAAAAACAATAGGACTAGTAGAGTCAAAACTGAGTAAATATTTTCTTAATCATTCGTTTCTTTAGGCCATTTCCATATACTAATATAGGGTTAGATCATATGGTTCTACGGGATCTTGTAATAGTAAAAACTAAGCTCCCATCAAAATCAAGGCGTTGAAGGTTGGACAAGTGCTCATTTATGACGTTCTTCTCGAAAATTCCTCATCTATGTCAAATATGGCGTTGTGGTTGGTTTTGTCGATCGTCGACTCATTCCCATGGCCAAAGGTGAAAACTTTGTCCGCGAGTAGGAATAATAAAGGATACAATCCGGTTTTGCATATAATCTCTTATTCTTTACTGCACCCGAGATGTGTGCAATTCCTCCTATCTTTCCAGCTTGAAGAAACCCATTTGAGGTACCGTTTCTCCTCTCACATCAAGTTCATCTTTTTGTTTAGTATCTATCAAGTCAAAATATTTTATACTTTCCCATCTTCTCAAATTTGGTTAACATACCAATACAACTGAGTTAAGGAGTTAGCTGTCCGCTATCTTTGATTTTGATACTCCGTTTTTTGAATAGTTTTAGTTTTGTTAGGACTTTGGTTTCCATTGATTATTGTTTCGTTTATTCCATGAACCAAACTTGCAATGTTGTTGATTTTGCCAGATTGTCCTAGTGTTGTGGTTCTTCTTTCATTACTTTGATTTTGGAAAGAGGAAACATTTCCTAGGAGCGGATGGAGTGTCTCCCGTGAGGTTTTGCCAAATTGACAATTTATAGGAAGTTTTGACGCATTATCTAGTCTTCTTTATGAACGTAGCTATAGATTGGATATTAGGTATTAGTTGTGTCCAGATTTTAGTGGGCAATCACCTTACTGTTGCATTGAAGAAGATGGTGTGGATTACCGTGGGGATTACAGTGTGAATTATGTTCCTAATCTTTGCATCCATATATCATTCTAGATGCAGTGTTACCTATATATTTTCTTATAGATGTTACTTTACCGTTTCATATATGCATCCTACAAGGGAATACACTAACAAAGAGATGGCATTGCACGTCGTGACCAACTATGCATTTAATACACCTCCCTTGAAATCAATAAATTATAAAGTGGCTCTTATGTTCTCGAGCCATTAGTTTTCTAAGTAACTCGTTCTTTCCCTATATATTGGAATTTAAATTGTAAGGAAGAATGATTTTGATGTTGAAGATAGTTTTGAGTTTAAATGTATGCAAGATACGTGTGTGCTATCGTTGATGTGGGAAAGAATGTGGGGCAAAATATATGGATGATTATTAAGGAGATAGTAGGCTAAGTGATATTAAATATAGTTTCATAATTTTTATATAAATGAGTACAACATTGCAGTTGGAATGATGATGGAGCCAAATTATATACTTTTAAGTGGACGTCTCCCTTAAAAAGGTTGTAGGAAAATTCTACTAGTTTTGAACATTTTCAAAGAGTCCATTTTCAAAATCGAATAAAACACAACAAAATGGTCATGAATATCACATTTTATCAATTCATGTATGCATCCTGCAAGAGAATACACCAACGAAGAGATGACATCATACGCTATAACCAACTACCTACGTACCACACCTCCCTTGAAATCAAGAAACCATATAAGTGACTTTAATGTTCTCTAGCCATTCGAAGAGTTGTGGCGTAAGTTTTTCCAAGTAACTCTTTCTTTTCATATATGTTGGAATTTAGATTGTGAGGAAAGATGATTTTGATGTCGATGATAATTTCTAGTCTGAATGCATGTAAGAAACGTGTATAGTATCGTTGATGTAGAAAAAAATATGGGGCAAGATACAATGATGATTATTAAGAGGTAGTAGGTTAAGTGATATGAAATATAGTTTCATAATATTTATATATAAAGGTACAATGTTGTAGTTGCAACGATGATGGAGTTAAGGTATACACATTTAAGTGGATGTATCTCTTAATAAGGCTGAAGGCAAATTTAACTAATTTTGAACATTTTCAAAAAGCCCATTTTCAAAATCGAATCAAATACAATAAAAGGGTCATGAATATCATGTTTTACCATTTCATATGTGTATCGTGCAAAGGAACACATCGACGAAGAGATGGCATTGTGACCAACTACCTACTTAACATACCTCTCTTGAAATCAATAAACCATATAGTGACATTTATATTCTCGAGCCCCACTTCCTTACCATTCGTGGAGTTGCAAGATAAGTTTTTCTAGGTAACTTTTTATTTTTATATATGTTGGAATTTTGATTGTGAGAAATGATGATTTTAATATCGCTGATGGTTTTTGGTTTAAATAGGTGCAACATATGCGTGTGGTATCATTAATATGGGAAAGAACATAGGTCAAGTTATATGAATGATTATTAAGGGGATAGTAGGATAAGTGAGATGAAATATATTTTCATAGTTTTATATGGACGAATACAATGATGGAGGAGTTAAGGTACACACATTTAAGTGAATGTCTTCCTTAAGAAAGCTAAAGGCAAGTTTTACTAGTTTTGAACATTTTCAAAACTCCCATTTTCAAAATCGAATCAATCACAACAAAAGGGCATTGAATATCATGTTTTACTGTTCCATATATGCATCATGCAAAGGAATACACCCATGAAGAGATGACATCGTATTTTCATAGTTTTATATGGATGAATACAATGATGGAGGAGTTAAGGTACACACATTTAAGTGAATGTCTTCCTTAAGAAAGCTAAAGGCAAGTTTTACTAGTTTTGAACATTTTCAAAACTCCCATTTTCAAAATCGAATCAATCATAACAAAAGGGCATTGAATATCATGTTTTACCGCTCCATATATGCATCATGCAAAGGAATACACCCATGAAGAGATGACATCGTACTTTGTAATCAACTACCTACTTAACATACTTCTGTTAAAATCAAGAAATCGTAAAGTGTCTTTTATGTTCTCGAGCACTGCTTCTTTATCATTCAATGAGTTATGGGACAAGTCTTTCCAGGTAACTCTTTATTTTTCTATATGTTGAAATTGTATTGTGAGGAATGATGATTTTGATGTTGATGGTGGTTTCTGGTTTGAATGCGTGCAAAATTTGTGTGTGGTATTGTTGATTTAGGAAATAATTTTAAGGTCTATACAACAGTGTGCTAGCTTATTCCTCAAGGAAAGCCATTTTTGTTTTTAGCCTCAATTACCAACATCCTTATGCCTTAATCTTTGACAACTTCTCAATCCGAATTCCTCTTGAATATTGCCCACATACTTTTTAAGATGTTATCTTCGACTTAGACTATTATTTATACTTCTCCTTAATATTGTCTTTCTCAAATACATTTGTCTTCGCTCTTAGGGACATGAAAAAATGTTTACAGTGTATGTGCGTGTATCAAATCAAAAGCATGTACATGTGAGCCCTTAATTCATTGGTCGAGACATATGGAGCGACCGTGTTTAGTAACTTAGCAAGATCAAGTGCCTCTTTATTTACCTTTTATCTATGAAAAGAGGATTTTATGAAATTGACGTTATATTTTTCCCTATACAAGTGGTGTGGTTAAAAATGTTCGTGGTTGATGTTGAGAGACAATTATTAGGAAACGCTATTGACAACCAACATATTGTGTTACTCTCTAATAGCTAATTAGGCAAAAAAATCTAAATTTATCTATATTGTTAAAATGAAAAGAAAAATTTGGAGTAGATTGCTTCTATGTTTGATTTATCATCATGTTGTCGTAGTTGTGTGCCGTTATGCAATTTTGAATATGTGTATCACCATCTTATGCACACAAACATTAGCTTATTTTATGTACCGTGCGATTGCACCTTAGTTGCCACTTTCTTAAGTGAGAAGGCAGGAATCCTTCTAGTTAATCCTTTGAACTTTGGCAAGGTAACTCATCATCAACTATTATCTTTTTCTTGTGTAGCTTCCTTGATCCTATTCCTCAAAAAAATGGTAAATACTCATAGTACATGTTACCTCAAGTCAAGAAGACAGATTTCCGAAAAGGTGCCTAGGTGTGTCAAGAATGAGTGAGATATTATGGACATTGCTGTAATGAGAGCCTGATGCCATTTGATGGCTTTGATATGACTCTTAGAGTTTACTTGTATGCAACTAATGAATTTTCATTCTGATACTTCTATTAATTTTTTCAAATGGTCAAAGTCTTTCAAATTCTAAATTTGTTTCAAGACTATCTACATCGTCTTATTTTTGCCTTACTACCATTTGTTCTAGTGGTTTTAAATTTGGCATGTTGGCTTCTGAATTCAGAGTTTTTCTATCACATATTTTAAATTAGTTGCTAAGTTCTCTGCAGTAGTTCACAATGAAGTGGCATCATGCTTTAATTTTGATGTCTGACAGTCTATACTACTCAAAATTCAAGGACCATTGTCAAGTGAATGTGTTTATTCAGTTGCTTTCAATCCTATTGCATATCATCTTATTTATTGGATTTGTACATCACAGTTTATGTCCCTAATGCAAACATCACCTGCATGTATCCCATTAAGATATTTTGCTTTCAAAAGAGTGTTATTCGGATTTCTTTCGATCGGTTACATCCAGCGCACAATCACAGTATAGTAAAAGCGAGAGAGAGAAAATTAAGATGTGAGATTTTATCATAATTCGCCCTTAAATTAGCGCTACAACTAACAGATGATTACAACTCTCATTACATCACTCAGTTATAAGCTTAAAAAAAAAGTATGTATAGTAATAGCTATTCATGAGCCCAAGCTCAAACTATTAATGAGCAGAACCCGCATGCTTTCTTGTTGCAATGGAGTATGAACCACACCCCAATATTTTCCCATTTTGTGAATACTTTCCATACTTCTTTAGATCCAATTTAGTTGTACACTATTGATGCTTCTCTACAGTAACTGCATTGGTTAAAAAATATGCACTATTCACCTGTGTGTCAATTTTTTTTCCAGCATTACAACTTTTTATTCTACTTTTTCTTGAATGAAGTGATATTGTCTATCAATGTACTATGTTATTGCATGAAAAGCAAAGGTTGTTAGCCAATAATATAGCACTCTAGCTATCACATTCAATATTCACTCTTCCTTTTGTAAAATCAAGCTTTTTTTCACAATCTGCTTATCCAAATCACTTTCTTAGCAACACGAGTAAGAGCCATGGTTTGTCTCAATAGAAGATAAAGTAACCGTGCACTTTCTCTTGCTTATCGAAGATACAGCTCTGCCAAATAAGGAAATAACATAACTGCTGGTTGACCTCATGTTATCAATGTCACATCTCTAATCAGCATCAACAAAACACTTCGGTTCTAATGCTTGATGTCCCTTTGAGTTTTTCATACATTTATAACATAACTCAAAGTCAAATGTACTGCGAAAATAATGAAGCACCTTATTTGCAGTTATCCATTACTCTTTTCCCGGATTAGATATATATCTACTCAATACTCCCATTACATGAGTAATATATGGATGAGTACACACCATGGCATACATTAAGCTCCATACTACACTTGCATATGGGACTGCTAGCTTCCTCTTCAATTGTGGACACTAGCACTTTGATAACTTAGAACTTGTGGACAAAGGGGTATTCACAGGTTTGTAGTCTGCCATGTTGAACATTTTCAACACACTTACAACATATTTTTTTGACTTAACCATAACATACCATTCTCACGTTCTCTTCTTATCTGCATACCCAAGATAAAATTTGTTGGGTCTAGAACTTTCATCTCAAACTATTTTTACCAATAATCCTTTTCATGGTGCTAATCATTCTCATACTATTCACAGACAGCATATCATCAACATATAATGTTAAGATAATAAATCCACCATCTAACCTTTTCACATAGATATAATGATCAACATCACAACGAACAAAATCGAGTTTCAAGGCATATGAGTCAAACTTCTAGTATCACATTCTTGGAGATTGATTCAGGCCATACAAAAGACTTGTTCAATTTGCAAACTAAGTTTTTTTTTCTTTGACCACAAACCCATCTGGTTGCTTCATATGAATATCTTCCTTAAAGTCACTATGTAGGAACGTTGTTTTTAGATTATATGTAGCAATTACAAATAAAACAAGTCTTATGGAATTTAATTTAGCAACATGAAAAAACATATCACCATAATCGACACCCTTTATTTGCATGTACCCCTTCGTAACCAAACGAGTTTTGTATCGTTCTATATCTTCATTTGCGAACATCTTCTTCTTAAACAGCCACTTAAAACCACTTGCATTCAATCTGCAGGTAGTTTTACTAGACTCCACATTTTCTTTTTATCTAATAAGTCCATATCATCTTTCATGATTTTCTTCCACTATTTGGCATATTCCGCCATTTCTTGCTCTTTTAATAGTATTTGAATCATCACCTATAACAGTTAGACCTACTTAAGGTCGGTTTAGGTAGTGCTTCAACTTTCAACTTAGTATCATAATCTACAATATCATCCTCCATATCAGGCTTATCCACTTCAGAGTTTGAATTTTCTGTTTCAACTAGTGTAACTTCTGTCTCTTCCTATAAACCAACATCTAGCTTAATTGTCTATGGTTCTTCAAGAGCTTATAAAACAATTTGATTCACCTTAGATTCTATGAACACCACATCCCTACTGTAGATAATATATGTAATATCAAGATTCCACAGCCTATATCCTTTAATACTATCATTATACCCAATGAAGATGTACTTCTTTGACTTGCTCTTAAACTTATTCATATGCTTTGCAACCAAACACTCTAACATGATATATGTTTGGCTTCTTCCCGAAAATACCTCAAATGGTGTCTAATCCTTTAAAGATGATGTGGGAGACATGTCCTTCAGATAACATGCAATAGCTACTACTCCTGTCCAAAATTAAGCTACCAAACCCATATCATTGAATATACTCATCGCATTTTCCATAAGAGACCGATTAAGCATTTTTGCTAAGCCATTTTGTTGAGGTAAATAGGGTGTTGTTTTTGACCTTGTAATACCACTGGCACAAATTTGATCACATTTTGCTAAATAGAATTCTCATCTGTTGTTAGTTCGCAAAACTCTAATCTTTCTATCAAACTGATTTTCCACCAAAATTTTGAACTCACAAAATTTTTCTAACACATCATCCTTTCTCTGCAAAAAGTATATCCATACATACTTGGAAAAATAATCAGTAAAAGAGACATAATATCTTTATTACCGAAATGATGTTGTAAGTGCAAGATCGAAGACGTCAATGTTGATTAAATTCAGAATTCTTTTCGCTCTCCCTCCTATGGATTCAAAAAAGACTCGATTACATTTTCATGTGAACAATATTCACAAAATTTGAAACCCATAAAATAGCTTGGGATTCCATTTACCATCTTTTTTTGAAATAAGGGTCTCTAAGTCTTTCTAAATGATATGACCCAATCTTTGATGTCACAATAGCACATGATCTTCTTTCACCTACTCTATTGTATAACTCTTGCCACTGATCACTATGTTTCTTAGTAATTTCCATAGTTTTCCTTCTCGTTCGCCTATAATAATCACCATAGATCCACAAGTTAACTTACATGAATACTTATTACTGGTGAAAATAATGCTAGCATATGTTATAATTCCCACAAAAATAAGATTTCTAGTGAGACTAAGAATATGCATAACATATGGAAGATTCTTGACTATCCCATCTTTTATCTTTAGCTTCACATTTTCACGACCAACAATATTAAGCATCGTATCATCTCCCATTCGTACTGTACCTCCTTGATATTGCTCATAATAGCATAACTAATCTCGACAAGGTGTCATGTGAAAAGATACTCCAGTATCAATTATCCATGCATTGAGGTCAATATGAGATGGGTTATAAACAAGATACATATCTCCTGCACCACCATCATCATCTTTTTTTATACGAGACGATGGTGCCTCCTCTTGCTTCTCTGAATTCACACATTTACTTCTACAATCCTTCTTTAAGTGTCTATCTTTTCTGCATTTCCAACATTTAATTTCTGATTGATCTCGGATTTTAGATCTCTCTAAACTTATTACTGCCAACAAATTTGGATTTGGATCATTCACTGTTCCTTCTTCTTATAATAAAGTAGATACAATGTTCTCAAAGGATAGAGCACTAATAGTAGTGTCGATCAAAATAATTATATGTTCTCATAAATTTGGTAGTGGACACAGTAAAATACATGCTTTATCTTCCTCGTCCATATTAACAACAATAAATGTAAGCTACCCACATATTGTATTGAATTCATTTAAGTACACATAAAATGAATCACATTTACTCATTTGGAGATTGTACAATCACTTCCACAAAAATAACACATTCACAAGCGACTTGATCTGATAAAGGCTTCCCAACTTAGTCTAGAGATATTTCGTTGTCTTTTCAGAGGTCACATTTACCAAGATGTTATAAGCGAGACATTACCAGATCAAGCTTTGTGCCTTCCAATTGATGCTAATCCATGCCTTCAATTGATTTGATGTAGTCACAATATCCCATTCATTCGCCTTCTCCTTGGTAATCACATTAGGTTTATCTTCTTCAATCATGAACCATAGATCTCTACGAGCAAAGCCTCCATCTTCAATTTCCATAACTTGAAACATTTTCCTATAAACTTCTCCACTTTAATTAACGATTTACTAGTCGACATCTTCCCAAGATTCAGTTGTCAGATCTTTCTTCACCAAGAGAAAAAAAAACATAACCTCAAACCTAGGCTCTAATACCAGATGTTATGATCATCATACAATCATAGAAAAGTAAAATGAGCGAGAAAAAGAAAATTGAAATGTGAGATTTTATCTTGGTTTACCCTTAAACTAGAGTTATATCCAGCATATGATTTCACTATATCAACATCTTATAACTCTTATTACATCACTCAATTATAAGCGAAAAAAGAGTATGTATAGCAGTAGCTATTCATGAGCCCAAACCCAGGTGTCCATGGGGCGTTGCCCTCTTGAGACCCCCGTCTGGGTGGCTCCCCTAAACGCCCGCCCGTTCAACGTGGAGCGAGACCCACGTACTTTCCTACCGCATGATGGTATGAATTACACCCTAATAAGTTCATCATTTTTTCATTATGGACATTTCTCAACCAAAATTCTCCGAACGGTTGACTTTGTTAGTTTAATGCATCATATTTGTTTTGTCGGATTGCTTTTAACAGATCTATCATATGACCATGATTGTTGAACTTTTGGTGAAACAACAAGATATTAATTTAGATATCTTTTACACCTACAACCAGGTTTGCCCAGTAAAGATTGCATTGTTGATTAGCATTACATTCCAATGTTTCTCAATGTAAAGATCATCTTCTGTACGAGAATCTCGTTTGTGAAGTCATCTCACTAATCTCCACCTTGACATGTTTTTTCCTGCATGTGTTCTCAAATGGTGGATCTTGGTGGAATCACAACATGGTTGGTGATACATGTTGATTGGTCCGACAGAAAATTACACCCTAAATCATATTGGGCTCAAGATGTCACATATGAGCTTCTAAAAAATTTTATGGTATGCATGACAATTTCCCATTATTTGTTCCTTTTATAGAGAAAATATGGGATACATGGTTCTTTTACTCACTTTTAACTATTACCAAACTCCAAAAAAGAAAAAAAAACTATCACTTTGTGGAGTAGGAAATTGCAAAATTGCAACGTTTTCTTTTTCTGTATAAAATATAGTGATGACGTATGAAAACAATTGTACCTATATTTTCGTCATGAGTTTGATTGTGCTTATTATGTCATTTGTATAGTCAATTGATTTGAGCATACATGTAACAAGTGACAATAAGGTATGTAATGTTCCTATCCTCTAGATTAGTGATCTTGAAATATATAAATAGCCTAACTGAAAATTTTGTTGTTTGGATTTCTGCAGCATAAAGAGCGGATAAGACCTTATTTATGAAATGGGGTGAAAAGGCTATGTTACTTGTTTGCAAGGAAGTTTGACCCGGAAATTTTGGACAACCTTTTGTGTCTCTTCGCCAATAAAAAGACATTCCGAAACTCAATCTACTATTAAGTCCCTTGAGTCATCTTATCGATTCCCTTTGCTAATCTATCCACAACTTTTGGAATATGACACATGATTGCTATTAATTGAGCCTTCAATTTAGGATATCCAGTGTTCATCGAATTTGTCTTTCAAAAGTCCATATTAGCACGATCTGATCAATCGCAAAACTACACTAAGATCCACATCCTTCCTTCTATAGACTTTCAAACTTCGCAAAAGGTTGTTGATAACACAAATTTCTGTAACACTCAAGTAAACCTAACAAATACGAAAAATTATCTCTTATCATCAAATCATAAAAGCATATTTTCCTAATGGGAAGTTGGCTTTCCGCCTAGGAGAGTTTCTTCGAGAAGGAAATAAAAGTGATCTTCACATCTCAAGCTTTTATTAACTTATGCTGATGATCAAATGTACTTAATGTTTTGACCATCAAGTGGGTTGAGTACGTCGGTGGTGAATGAATGAATGAGAAGGAGGGATGGATCTAAGGCAAGTAATGGTTGCATTCCTCACATTATCAAGGTTTGGCACGCTGGGAATATAATCAAGTGTGACCACTTCAACATGCTCCAAGTATGCCTCTCCAAATCTTGTTATTGTGGTCACATCAGTTCATCGGTTTTTTCTTTAATTTCTTCATCATCCTTCTTCTTGTCATTCTTTGACCACATTAATGGGATTCTCATTCTAATTGCAAATATTTTGTATAGATCTTAAATGATATAATTTTTGTTATTCATGCATAAGAGTTAAAATAAGGGAATTGGATAATCATCATAATTGACGTGCTTCATTACTTGTTCTCTATGGAGTGCTCTTTTCAATTTCCTTTCATGGCTTTTTCGTGCCATCACAAGTTATTTAGCCAAACATTAAAGCAACAAATAGGGCAAGGCCTTTCGTGATATTAAATTTGACACCTTTCCTACCATCAAAAAGCTAAAGCTATACTAGTATTCATGTTCCCAAGTTATTTGCATGCTTACAACAGTTTTTTCATGTGTGATTATTTTCTATTAAAGGTCCAGCAAGATCCACCATTCAGTTTGACGTCATACAGATTATTAGGCCAAGCCTATTTAATGATGGGAGCACAAATGAACGGTTTTTAATGGATGATAGTCATACGCTTAAACTATATTGGAAGATCTCTAAATCAAGTAAAGTCTCTTGTTGAGCTCTTCTTAATCAGGTTATATATGAATTGTGATGTCTATTGTCCCAAACTACATGATGTAGTCACTTGTCATAGGACAACAACCATCGCAAGGCTATATAACATTATCATTGACAAAGGGTCATAAATATCATGTTTTATAAGTATCATGTATCCTATTAGGAATAAAATATTTTCTTATATTTGGCTCGTCATTTGCTGTCGAACGATAGTTTCTGGTTTGAATGCGTGCAATATACGTGTGTAGTATCATTGATGTGGGAAAGAACAGTGGGCAATATATATGATTGATTATAAAGGGAATAGTAAGTTAAGTAATATGAAGTATAGTTTCATAATATATGATGAGGGAGTAAGGTATACACTTTTAAATGGATATCTCCCTTAAAATGGATGAAGGCAAATTCTACTAGTTTTGAACATTCTAAAAGAGCACATTTTTAAATCGAATCAAACGCAGCAAAAGGGCCTATAATATTACGTTTTACCGTTTCATATATGCATCATGGAAGAGAATACACCAATGAAGAGATGGCATCCCATGCTATAACCAACTACCTACTTAACTTACCTCCTTTCAAATCAAGATATCATAAAGTGGTTCTTATGTTCTCGAGCCTCGCGTCCTTACCATTCTAGGAGTTGCGGGACAAGTTTTTTCAAGTAACTATTTCATTTCATATATGTTTGAATTTATATTGTGAGGAATGACAATTTTGATGTTGACGATAGTTTCTGATTTGAATACGTGCGAGATACATTTGTTGTATCGTTGATGTGGGAAAGAACACATGGCAATTTATCACAAAAAAAAAAGAACACATGGCAAGATATATGGATGATTATTAAGGGGATAATAGGTTAAATTATATGGAATATAATTTCATAATTCTTATATAGAGGAATGCAACGTTGTAGTTAGAACAATGAGTGAGCTAAGGTATATAAATTTAAATGGACGTCTCTCATAAGAAAACTAAAGGTAAGTTTACTAGTTTTGAATATTTTCAAAAAGTCTGTTGTAGTAAAAGGGGCATGAATATCATGTTTTACCATTCCCTTTATACATCTTGCCAGGAAATACACCGACGAAGAGATAGCATCACATGTTATGACTAACTACCTACCAAACATTCTTCCCTTGAAATCAAGAAATCATAAAGTGGCTTTATGTTCTCGAGCCCCACTTCTTTACAATGCGATAAGTTATGCGATAAGGTTTTTCAGGTAATTCTTTACTTTCCTATATATTGAAATATAGATTATGATAAATGATGATTTTGATGTCGACGATAGTTTTTGATTTGAATGCGTGCAAGATATGCGTATAGTGTCGTTAATGTGGGAAAGAACACATGGCATGAAATATGAATGATTATAAAGGGGATAATAGAGCAAGTGATATGAAATATAATTTTTTAATTTTTCTACAAAGGAGTATAACATTGTAGTTGGAACAATGATGGAGCTAATGTATACACGTTTCACTAGATATCACCCTTAAGAAGGTCGAATGCAAGTTCTACTAGGTTTGAACATTTTTAAAATGCCCATTTTCAAAACCAAATCAAATATAGCAAAAGAGCAATGAATATCACGTTTTATAGTGACAAAGAGATGGCATCGCTTGTTGTGACGAATTACCTACTAAACTCACCTTCCTTGAAAATAAGAAACCATAAAAGTGACTATTATGTTCTCGAGCCCCGTTTCCTTACCATTTGAGGAGTTGTAAAGCTAGTTTTTCCAGGTAACTCTTTCTTTTCTTATATATTAATTTAGATTGTGATTGAGGATGATTTTGATGTCGACAATAATTTCTAGTTTAAATACGTGCAAGATATGTGTTTGGTATCGTTAATGTGGGAAAGGACATGAGGCAAGATATATGGATGATTATTAAGAAGATAGTAGGTTAGGTGATATAAAATATAATTTCATATTTCTATATAGACGAGTGCAATGCTATAGTTGAAACAACGAGGGAGTTAAGGTATACACATTTAAGTGGATGTCTGCCTTAAGAAGGCTAAAGGCAAGTTCTGCTAGTTTTGAACATTTTCAAAAAGCTCATTTTCAAAACTGAATCAAACGTATCAAAAGGGCCATGGATATCGTATTTTACCATTCCACATATCCATCTGGCAAGGGAATACACCAATGAAGAGACGACATCGCACGCTATGACCAACTATCTATATACCATACTTCTCTTGAAATCAATAGACCATAAAGTGGTTTTTATCTTCTTGAGCCTCGCTAAGTGATACCAAATATTCTTTCATAATTTTATTATGGAGGAGTACAATGTTATAGTTGGAATGATGATGGAGTTAAGGTATACACATTTAAGTGGATGTCTCCATTTTCAAAATTAAATGAAATGCATCAAAATGGCCATGAGTATCACATTTACTATTCAATATATGCATCATGCAAAGCACTAAATCAACGAAAAGACGACATCACACATTGTGATCAACTACCTACTTAACACGCATCCCTCAAAATGAAGAAACCATTAAGTGGCTTATATGTTCTTGAGCCACACTTCCTTACCATTTGAGGAGTTGTGGAAGAAAATTTTCCAAGTAACTCTTTCTTTTCCAATATACTATAATTTAAATGATGAAGAATAATGGTTTTGACATCGATGATAGTTTCTGGTTTGAATGCATCCAAATATATGTGCGGTATCATTGATGTGGGAAAGAACACGAGGCAAAGTATATGAATGATTATTCAGGGGATAGTAGGCTTTGGGATATTGAAATATAGTTTCATAATTTTTATATGGAGGTGTACAATGTTATAGTTGGAAGAGTCCATTTCCAAAACCGAATCAAACGTTGCAAAAGGACCCTCAATATCACGTTCGATATGCATAAGATATCATATCAAGTATAAAATATTTTTCTATATTTGGTCTATCGTTTGTTTACTTGATTTGTGTCGTTATTACATTGCATCTCACTTAAAAAGCATTATCCGTTAATGATCAACCATACATATATGTGGTTTCATGTTATAACACATTCTGGTTTGAATGTGTGCAAGATATGTGTGTAGTGGATGTTGGCTGGTTGTGCAAAGAGCTGTCTTGAATGTTTGGAGACGGCAAGACGAGGGTGTGGAATTGAAGGATACTTTGAGGACCGCTGAAACACGTTGGAGACCAAGAGCGGAGTTCATGTTGCATCAACTTAGTGATTAGAGGTTTTGTATTTTTTGAATCGTAGGTGCTCATTTTGTGATATGGAAGAAGGGTCGTGCCATCAAAATCAAGTGCTTGAAGATTAGATTAATGCAAATTCGTGTGCGAAATGAAGCTAGAAGATTCCTTGGTGACAATAAAAACAAGATGATTGGTTAAAAATTGAAAATAGAGTCAAAAACTGAGTTAATCTTTTCTTAATCATTCGTTTCTTTAGGCCATTTCCATATATTAATATAGAGCTAGATTAGATAGTTTTACGGGATCCTACAGTAGTAAAAATTAAGCCTCGATCGAGATCAATGCGTTAAATGTTAGACGAGTGCTCATTTATGGCGTTCTTCTTGGAAATTCCTCATCTATGTCAAATATGGCGTTGCGATCTCTTTTGTCGATCCTCGTCTCATTCCCACAGCCAAAGGTGAAAACTCTATCCACGAGCAAGAACAATGAAGGATACAATTTGGTTTTGCACACAATCTCATATTCTTTTCTGCACTGAAGGTGTGTGCACTTTGCCCCATTTTTCAAGCTTGAAGAAATGCATCTGAGGTATCGTCTCCTCTCACATCAAGTTCGTCTTTTTTTTTTTCAGTATCTATCAAGTCAGAAATTTTATACTTCCCCATATTCTCAAATTTGGTTAGCACACTAATATAATTGAGTTAACAAGTCAGTTGCCTGTTGTCTCTAATTTGATACTTCGTTTTCTGAATAGTTTTAATTCTGTTAGGACTTTGGTTTCCATTTATTATTGTTCCATTTAGTCCAGGAGCCAAACTTGCAATGTTGTTGATTATGTCACGTTATCTTGGTGTTATGATTCTTTTTCCATTACTTTGATTTTGGAAAGAGGGAACATTTCCTTGGAGTGGATGGAGTGTCTCCTGTGAGGTTTTGCCGAATTGACAATTTATATGAAGCTTTGATAAATTATACAGTCTTCTTTATGGACATAGTTTTAGATTGAATATTAGGTAATAATTATGTCCAAATTTTATAGGGCAATCGCCCTTGTCCTGCATTGAAGAAGACAGTGTGGATTAGCGTGGGGATTACATTGTGGATTATGTTCCTAATCCCTACATCCATATATCATTCTAGACACAGTGTTACTTGCATTTTTTTCTTCCATATGTTGTATTACCATTTCATATATGCATCATACAAGGGAATACATCAACAAAGAGATGGCATCGTTGTGACCAACTACCTATGTGACATTCTAAAATTCGACCCTTTTCGAGGTAAATGAAATGATGTATATTTCATCGATTGTGTTTCAGTTAAATTTCACTCGGAATTGATCACTCTCGAGAAGACTAACCAAGAGGGAAAGGCTAACTAGGAATTGTTTACGTTGACCTAAGGACTCGAACGTGGATCGACACTTGAGCCATAAGGGTTGTTAAGGGAGTATCTTGGGCCGATATAAGTCGATCTAAGATCGGTTTAGAATAATTTGCTAGTGTCATACATTTGGTTCATGGGTGACTCCGTTTGACCATAGTATAATTTGTGAATTAATCTAAACCGAATATCTAATGATCGTGATCTTCGGAACTAGTGATTTAACCTTACGACTACATGGAAACCAAGGTCACCATGACTAGAGCAAACCAAACTCGATATGATTTTTGAATCAATCGCGGGTCGATACACGTAATACCTAAAAAGCCGCCCGTTAGTTTGAAATACGCTGAAATTACAATTGATCGATTTTGATCTCGAATTGACTCCGAACTTGGGTATCGAACTTCCGATGACATCAATGAATAACATTTGGACAGCGCCTCATTTGGTTAGTAATTTTAGTGGTAAAGTTTGAGAAATCGAGAGAAATCGTGAGATTGGCTGAAAATCGAAAATTACCGTTTTGCCCTTAGTTCGGTTATCGGTTCTCGTTCGATCGGATAACTTACTTTGTTAACTATATTTATGGCTGTTTTATTAAAGGGAAAAGAAGCACATTTTTGCTTTATTAGCTTTATCTCTTAAGGTTAAATCTAAGCCATTAGATCTCCTTTTGATCAAGATTGATCCCTAGCCCTTGGATTGACTTTATCCTCTCTTAAAAGAGAAATTTTCAGCTTATTCTCTCTCCCCCACCATTTCACACGGCCAACATTTCCACCAACTCAAAGCTCACTCAAATTCTCTCAAAAACTTCTTCATTTCTTCCTTGTTTCTTGTTTGGTTTCAACTTGGTTGCCACAACAATTTTGGAGTAGCGGTTCGGAGCCTATTCCGTCTTTGTTGTGCACGTGTTTAGCTCACTTTTGAGGTAAGTCTCTTTCTAAACTTTGACTAGGTTAAAGGGTGATTTTTAGATGCCAAAACTTGGATTTCTTGTATGGTTTTGGTGTGCCATCATGTAGTTATTGTTATGGCATGAATTAGAGATGTTTATGTGAAGATTTGAGTGAGAAAAATGGAAGTTTTGTGGGCTTCCATGGTGAGTTCCGAATTTGAGTTTGGTGATGTCATGGTCAAATGTGATGATGTCACATGTGTAATTATGGGCATTTATGAATATGAAGTCATGGATGATGTCAAATGAAGCTATCTTGCAAGAGAAGATTTCTAGAAGATATTTTAGGAATTATGATGTCATTTATTATTAAACTTAATTAATCGTGTGGTCCGATTATTAATCGTGTGGCCGTGATTGATTAATCGTGTGGTCCGATTATTAATCGAGTGGCCGTGATTGATTAATCGTGTGGTCCGATTATTAATCGTGTGGCCGTGATTGATTAATCATGTGGTACGTTAATTAATTGTGTGGTCCGATTATTAATCGTGTGGCCGTGATTGATTAATCATGTGGTACGTTAATTAATTGTGTGGTCCGATTATTAATCACGTGGCCGTGAGTGAGAATCATGTGGTACATTTATCTATCAAGTGGTTCGATTTTAAATCGCATGGCATGAATCATTGATCGTATGCTTGTTGAGACATAAGCATGTTGTATTATTGAAATTGATTGGTTTTATTACCCTGAGGCGTGAACTACGCGGGGTTGTGGTAAAGAGATAAGGCTGAGGCGTGAACTTACGTGGGCTACCCTAAGTCGTGAACTTTACGCGGGGTTGTGGTAAAGAGATAAGCCTGAGGTGTGAACTTACGCGGGCTACCCTGAGGCGTGTTTACGCGGGGTTTAGTTGAGCTTGACGAGGCCAACTGTCGCACACCTGAGGTGTGAACTTGACGCGGGTTGTGGCGAGTCGCACACCTGAGGCGTGAACTTTACGCGGGTTGTGGCGAGGACCTGAGGCGTGTTTACGCGGGTCGAGAAACATCAGAACTCAACTTGATTGTGAATTGAAACATTGATTTGCTGCAACTTATCATGGGACGAAATTGTGTGACATGGAATGGGACGTGTCATAACGATTTGGCCTTATAATCGGGACCTCTGTAAGTGTTTGATGATTGATGTGCAGTGTTCCAATCGTTGGACATGCTTGCTATCTGTAGGAATCGAATCATGCATCAAATTGTATTTAGTGTGGTTGCGTACTTTTGAGCATATTGTCTTTGATATTGAAATGTGGGTTATGCCATGTTAGGTTATTAATTGGAATTTTGATGCTATGATTTTATCTTTGTCTATTATTGTGAATATCTCTTCACTATGATTAGAACAGCATGTTTAGGTATTCTAAAAGTACGTTTTACCCTAGTCGGGTTTAGGGAGTAGACTTATTGAGATAAGTGTATCTCATTCGTTGTTGACAAACTATTTCAAACCCGAACCCCTTGAAATGAATGCTCCGCCAAAGCGTTTTGGAGTGCCTATGGACATAGTGTCTACCGATACAATGTTCTCAGTAGGTAAGGATAAGGAGTATTTAAGTAAGTTTAGCACCGTGTGGGTTGATGAGGGCGAGACATACTAGAAGCCTCACACTTTTTCGGCATGGTTTTATCGAGAGGGGGATATGACTTTTGGTCCCCTCCGTGGGTTTGATGTCCCTGATGATTGGGTAGATCAATGGGACCCGCTTCAGATTTTACCGCCAGATGGAGCAGTGACGAGCCCAGATACCGAACCTGATGATTCAGATTCGATGGAGGTAGACCCTAAGGATATGGAGTCTGATGTCCAGATCATATTCCCGAGTTCTGACTCTGAGTCTATAGAGTCTGACCCGTCAGAGGACGACGGTAGTGTCTGATGGTCTAGGGAGCCCATGACCTTTTTCTTTTGATGATGGCTTATAGTAGGGTTGTTAGACCCCCGCACCGCTGACCCCTTTTGATGTATAGGGTGCCATAGTTCGTGGCCTCTAGTAAGGCTTGTAGTAACGCTCATGTAATTAAAGGTTGCGTATATGTATATAAATAAATGTTGGCTTGTTATTATTTGACCCTTTCTTTCTACCCACCATTCCATTGTATAAATTATTTGTACGAAGATTGTATTTGCTTCCGCATGTGCATCTCGTTATCATTTCATGTCGGTCGGCGACTAGCCTGGGACGTTGCATTCCATTGTGACTATAGTGGGATGTTATCGGACTCGTGAGGTTCGGGGCGTGACAACCTACTTAGCATACCTCCCTTGAAATTAAGAAATGATATAGTGACTTTTATGTTTTGGAGCCCCGCTTTCTTACCATTCAAGGAGTTGTGGGACAATTTTTTCCAGGTAACTCTTTATTTTCCTATATGTTAGAATTTAGATTATGAGGAATGATGATTTCGATATCGATGATGGTTTCTAGTTTGAATGGGTGCAAGATACATGTGTGATATTATTAATATGGGAACGAATACGCGGCAAGTTATATGGATGATTATTAAGGTGATAATAGGCTAAGTGATTTGAAATATAATTTCATAATTTTTATATGGAGGAGTACGACATTGTATTTGGAATGATTGGGGAGCTAAGATATATACACATTTAAGTGAATGTCTCCCTTAAAAAAGCTAAAGTCAAGTTTTACTAGTTTCAAACATTTTCAAAAAGTGCATTATCAAAACCGAATTAACTGCAACAAAGGGCCTTGAACATCACCTTTTTACCGTTCCATATATGCATCCGGCATGGGAATACACCCACGAAGAGATGGCATCGCACGTTATGACCAACTACCTACTTAACATATCTTCATTGAAATCGAGAAATCGTGAAGTGTCTTTTATGTTCTTGAGCCCCGCTTCCTCACCAGTCAAAGAGTTGTGGGATAAGTTTTTCCAGGTAACTCTTCTTTTTCTATATGTTGAAATTGATATTGTGAGTAATTATGATTTTGATGTCGATGGTAGTTTTCGGCTTGAATGCGTGCAAAATTCGTGTGTAGTATCGTTGATTTAGGAAAAAAAAAATTTAAGGTCTACATGGCAGTGTGCTGGCTTATTCCTCAAGGAAAAATGATTTTATTTTGTGGCTCCTACTACCAACATCCTTATGCCTCAATCTTTAACGACTTCTCAATCTGAATTCCTATTGAATTTTGCCCACTTACTTCTCAAGATGTTATCTTCAACTTGGTTACTTTTACTTCTCCTTTATATCATCTTTCTCAATTAATGATACATTTGTCTTCATTGTAAGGGACATGATGGAAGGTTTACAGTATATATGCATGCATCAAATCAAAAGCCTATACATGTGAGCCCTTAATTTATTGGTTGAGACATATGGAGCGACCGGGTTCAATAACTTAGCAAAATCAAGTGCCTCTTTGTTTACCTTTATTTAAGAAAAGAGGATTTTATGAAATTGACATTATATTTTTCCCTATGCTAGTGGTGTGGTTAAAAATTTCCATGGTTGATGTTGAGAGACAATTATTGGAAAACGCTCTTAGCAATCCTAACAGCCAACATTTTGTGTTACTTTCTAATAGGTTATGAGGCAAAAAAAATCTAAATATTTCTATCATGTTAAAATGAAAATAAAATTGAAGTAGATTGCTTCTATGTTTGATTTATAACCATGTTATCACAGTTGTGTGCCATTACGCAATTTTGACTATGTGTACCACTATCTTGTGTACACAAACATTAGCTTATTTTATGTACCTCACGAATGCACCTTAGTTGCCACTTTCTTAAGTGAGGTGGTAGGCATCATTCTAGCTAATCCTTTGAACTTTGCCAAGGTAACTCATCCTTAACTATTATCTTTTTTCTTGTCTAGCTTCCTTGATCCTAGTTCTAATGGAAATGGTAGATATTCGGAGTACATGTTACCTGAAGTCAAGAAGACAGATTTTCGAAAAGGTGCCTAGGTGTGTCAAGAATGAGTAAGATATTACGGACATTGCTGTAATGAGAGCCCAAGACCATTTGATGGCTTTGATATGGCTGCTAGAGTGAACTTGTATGCAATTGATGAATTTTCAATATGATACTTCTATCCATTTTTTCAAATGGTAGAAGTCTTGCAAATTCTAAATTTGTTTCAAGACTATCTGTGTAGCCTTATTTTTGTTTTGCTGCCATTTGTTCTAGTGGTTTTAAACTTGGTATGTTGGCTTTCGAATTTAGAGTTTTTTAGTCACATATTTTGAATTAGTTGCTAAGTTCTCTGCAATGGTTCACAATGAAGTGGCAACGTGCTTTAATTTTCATGGTTGACAGTCTATACTACTCAAAATTTAAGGACCATTGTTAAGTGAATGTGCTTATTCAGTTGTTTTAAATCTTATTGCATATTATCTTGTTTTATTGGGTTTGTGCATCATAGTTTTGCCCCTATTGCAAGCATCACTTGCATGTATCCTATTAGGATATTCTGCTTTCAAAAGAGTATTGTTCCGATTTCTTTCTTTCTGTTATGATCAACGCATAATCACAGTAAAGTAAAACAAGTGAGAAAGAGAAAATTAAGAGACGAGAGTTTATATTGGTTCACCCTTAAACTAGGGTTACATCTCGCAGAGAATTTCACTATATCAACACCTCACAACTCTTATTACATCACTCAGTTATAAGTGAAAAAAGTTTATGTATTGCAATAGCTTTATGGGCCCAAGCTCAAACTACTAATGAATATGACTTGTGCACTTTCTTGTTGTAGGGGAGTATGATCCTCACCCCAATATTTCTCTCACTTGGTGAATACTTCCCATGTTTCTTTAAACCAAATTCAGTTGTACACTATTAATACTTCTATGCAGTCACTACCTTGGTAAAAAATATGCACTATTCCTATGTGTGTCAGTTTTTTCCAATACTATAGCTTTTTGTTCTACTTTCTCTTGAATGAAGTAATATTGTAAGTTAATGTGCTTTGTTCTTGCATGAAAAGTAGGGTTCTTAGCTAATAATATAACAATGTAGCAATCACATCCAATATTCACTCTTCCTTTTGTAAAATCAAGCTCTTTACACAATATGTTTATCCAAATCACTTTCTTAGCAACATGAGTAAGAGCCATGCTTTATCTCAGTAGAAGATAAAGTAACAATGCTTTATCTCTTGCTTATCCAAGACATACCTTTGCCAAATAAGGAAATAACATAATAACTAGTCGACCTCCTGCTTTCAATGTCACCTCCCGAATTAGCATCAACAAAACACTTCACTTCTAATGCTTGATGTCCCTTTGACCTTTTCAAACCTTCATAATGGTAACTCAAAGTCAAACGTACTGCAAAGATAATGAAGCACCCACTTTGCAGCTATCTCGTGCTCTTTTCTTGGATTATATTTATATATCTACTCAATAATTCTACTGCACGAGCAATATCTAGATGAGTACATACCATGGCATACATTAAGCTCCCTACTGCACTTGCATATGGGACTGCTGCCATCTCTTTAGCTTCCTTTTCAATCATGTGGCATTAGATCATTGACAACTTGGAGCTTATGGACATAGGGTTATTCACAGGTTTACACTCTGTCATGTTGAACTTTTTCAACACACTTTTAACATATTACTCCTAACTTAACCACAACTTTCCATTCTCATGTTTTCTTCTTATCTACATAGTTAAGATGAAAATTTGCTAGGCCTAGATCTTTCATCTCAAACTGTTTTTGCCAATAATCCTTTCACGGTGCTAATCGTTCTCATACTATTCCCAAACAGCACATCATCAACATATAAGGTTAAAATAACAAAATTATCATTTAACCTCTTCACATAGACACAATGATCAACATCACAACAACCAAGCTTCAAGGCATATGAGTCGAACTTCTAGTACCACATTCTTGGATATTGTTTCAAGCCATACAAAGACTTATTCAATTTACAAACAAAATCTTCTTTTCCTTTCACAACAAACCTATCTAGTTGCTTCCTATAATTATTATCCTCCAAGTCACAATATAGGAACATTGTTTTTACATCAAGCTGCTCTACATTTAGATTATATGCAATAGTTATAGATAAAATAAGTCTTATGGAGTTTAATTTAGCAACATGAGAAAAAATCTCACCATAATCGTCTCCCTCTATTTGCAAGTACCCCTTCGCAACCAAATGAGTTTTGTATTGTTCTATATCTCCATTTGCAAACATCTTCTTCTTGAATACCTACTTAGAACTAATTGCGTTTGATTTACAGGTAGTTTTACTAGCATTCACATTTTCTTTTTATCTAATGAGACCGTCTTATCTTTCATGACTTTCTCCCACTATTTGGCATCTTCTGCCATTTCTTGCTTCCTTAACAGTACTTGAATCATCATTTGTAATAGTTAGATTACTGGCAAATAAGGTACACCTCTAAGGTAGTCTAGTCTGCCGTGTGGAACTCCTTAAGGCCGGTTCAGCTAGTGCTTTAACTTTAAACTCGATATCAGAATCTATAATATCATCCTCCATGTCAATCTCATCAACTTTAAGGTTTAAATTTTTGTTTCAACTGGTGTAGCATCTGTCTTTCCCTACAAACTAATATCTAACTCAACCATTTGTGATTCTTTAGGAGCTTGTGAAACAATCGGATTCATAGTAATTTTTTTTAACACCATATCCGTACGGTAGATAATACGTGTAGTATCAAGATTCCACAACTTATATCTTTTAATACTATATTTGTGTTCAATAAAGATGCACTTCTTTGACTTGCTCTCAAGCTTATTCCTCTTTTCCTTTGGCACATGCACATACGCTTTGCAGTCAAACACTCAAACATAATATATGTTTGGCTTCTTCCCCATTAGTGCCTTAAACGGTGTTTGTCGCGACCAACCCAAACTTTCCCCATCAAGGGGGACAGTACTAAGGTATATTTAGAGGTATTGCTCGTAAAGAAACTCGAATTGGTATTTCTAAAAGATGGCTTAAGAGCAATGTCTAATCGTAATCCGACTCAATTCAATCCTTATGAGCACGAACTCTCTCAAGTCCATACCTCGCGTGACATTGAGGCGTATTGATTTTAACGGTTCATTAACAACCTAAAATATTTCTAGCAGTCACCACTAGCCTATTGGGGTCAACTAGAAACCCATCGAGACACGGGACTGTCGTCTCAATCCCTACGGAACTAGTGATTTCTAGGGTATGGGGACTTGTTTACGCTAACATTTTTATTAGCGCCCGTTCGGTACTTAGCTAATTAATCATTTAATCCTACTCATCTTTTAAACCCTAAGAGTTCATCCAAACCCACTAAATGTCCATGCAATTGTTCTTGTAGTATCATTTTTATGCGAATCTAGGCCAACTCTAAATTATCTGAGAAAATAAATTAACACAAAATGTATTGAGAGACAATGTGAAAAATCAATATTCAAAGTATTGAAATACATTGCGGTAAATAAACACTAAAATAATTGAAGGCGGTTAACTAACGACAAGAATGTAAAACCTACAACTTGTCAAGTATTTATAATATAATTTCATTAGACTAAGCACATGTTAAATAATATAGATATGTCTAACATGGCATAAGACTTAGGCTAAACATTTACATGCATAAGATTGGAAGGGACATCGGTCAATGCCATCAACTCATATGTGTGCTCTCTTAGACCACCATCTAGTCACATAATTCGAAGGTGTTGACTTTGACATTCCAACACTCAATCGATGCCTATAATATAGCAAATCATCAGCAATGCGCATATTACATTAAATAAATGTTCTCACAATTAACATGAAATTTACTCAGGCAATTAATCTAACTAAATAATTCTCAGAAGCTACCCATCAAATCATACATCCAAACATCCAAATACAATTGATAAGGCATACGATTTAAGTTAAGAAGCACCAATGAACATGAAAGCATTTAATTGACCGTCAAGAACAACTTCTATATTTCCAAAAGGAGTGTCAATTAATTAAACTAGGCCCATAGGGAATGAAAAGAGAAGGACTAAGACTAGTTCATTAAATGTTGAATAGTAGCCTAAGATTTTTACTCATGATAGCTACGATGATAAACTTTAGGCAAATTTGTGGGCATTAAATACTAGAGATCTCCTCTAAGCTTGGGCCCCAAGTTTTCCCTTGCCTATAAACCTAAGACCCTAGGCCATTAATGCTTATATTGGACTCTAAGTTTCTCTAAACTTGGTCCCCAAGTTTTTCCATAAACCTAAGACCATATGCCATTAATAATTAGCTTAGGCCCCAAGTTTTCATGCCTATAAATAGAAGAAGAGATTTCTTCATTTGTAACACTTTCTTTCAAGACAAGAGCTCTCATCTCCATCTTGAACTCTTGCTGATATTCATCAATCAACAGACCAACCCACTATTTGCCTTCAAAATACTGACTTATAGCCATCTTCATTGCAAACCACCTCCAACATCCTATTATACACTTCGTAACCTTTCCTCCCACCAAATTTTAGGCTTAGTATGTAGGTGATAGAATGGTATAATTTACTGCCAAATAGGTTAGAGAAAATCACAAGAGAGAAAGAGAGAAAGTCGGCCAAGGGAATGAAAAGAGAATGACTAAGACTAGTTTATTAAATGCTAAATAGCGCCCTAAGATTCTTACTCATGATAGCTAGAATGATAGACCTTAGGCAAATTCTAGAGAATTAAATGCCAGAGATCTACTTTAAGTTTGGACCCAAGTTTTCCCTTGCCTATAGACCTAAGATCCTAAGCCATTAATGCTTATGTTGGGCTCCAAGTTTCACTAAGCTTAGTCCCCAAGTTTTCCCATATAACTAAGACCATAGGCTATTAATGCTTAGCTTGGGCTCCAAGTTTCCTTGCCTATAAATGTAGGAAGAGACTTTTTCATTTGTAACACTTTCTCTCAAGACAAGAACCCTTAATTCCTTCTTGAACTCTTGCCAAAATTTGTTACCCTATAGACCAACCCATTGTTTGTCTTCAAAATACTCACCTACAGCCATCTTCATTGGAAACCACCACCACCACCATCATTTTATACGCTTAATTATTGTCCCTTCCACCTAAATTCAGGCTTAGTGCCTAGGTGATGGGATGGTCTAATTTATAGCCAAATAAGCTAGGAAAAATCCCAAGAGAGAAAGAGAGAGAGAGTTGACCAAGGGAATGATAAGAGAAGGACCAAGACTAGTTCATTAAATGCAGAATAGTGACCTAAGATTCTTACTCAGGAGAGTTAAGATGATAGACCTTAGGTAAATTCTTGCACATTAAATACTAGAGATCTCCTTAGATCCTAGGCTATTAATGCTTATGTTGGGTTCCAAGTTTTTCTAAGCTTAGTCCCTAAGTTTTCCCATAGACCTAAAACCATATGCCATTAATACTTAGCTTGGGCTCCAAGTTTCCTTGCCTATAAAAAGTGGAAGAGACTTTTTTATTTGTAACCATTTCTCTCAAGACAAGAGCTCTCATATTCTTTTTGAACTCGTGCTGAAATTCGTTACCATGCAGACTAACCCACTGTTTGCCTTCAAAATACTCACCTCAGCCATCTTCATTGCAAACCATCACCACCATTCTTTTATACACTTAGTAACCGTCCCTCCCACCAAATTTCAGGCTTAGTACCTAGGTAATGGAATGGTCTAACTTATAGCCAAATAAGCTAGGGTAAAGCACAAGATAAATAGAGAGAGAGAGAGAGAGAGAGAGAGAGAGAGAGAGTCGGCAATAGGAATAAAAAGAGAATGATAAAAACTAGTTCATTAAATACTAAATAGTGGCCAAAGATTCTTACTCATGATAGCTAAGATAACAGAACTTAGGAAAATTTTGAGTAGTACATGCTAGAGATCTCTTCAAAGCTTGGGCCCTAAGTTTTTCCTTGCCAATAGAACTAAGACCTAAGGCCATTAATGCTTAGCTTGGGTTTCAAGTTTCTCTAAGTTTTGTCCCCAAGTTTTCCCATTGACCTAAGACCATAGGTCATTAATGCTTAGCTTGGGCCTCAAGTTTCCTTACATTTAAATAGATGAAGAGACTTATTCATTTGTAACCATTTGACTCAAGACAAGAGCTCTCATCTCCTTCTTGAACTCTTGCTGAAATTCGTCACCATGCAGACCAATCCATTGTTTGCCTTCAAAATACTCACCTACAACCTTCTTCTTTGAAAACAACCACTACCATCCTATTACACACTTAGTAAACATCCCTCCCACCAAATTTCAGGCTTAGTACCTAGGTGATGGAATGGTCTAATTTATAGCCAAATAGGCTAGGGAAAATCACAAGAGAGAGAGAGAGAGAGAGAGAGAGAGAGAGAGAGAGAGAGAGAGAGAGAGAGAGAGAGTTTTCCAAATGAATGAAAAGAGAACGACTAAAACTAGTTCATTAACTGCTGAATTGTGCCCTACGATTTTGACTCATGATAGCTAAGATGATAGATTTTATGTAAATTCTTGCGCACTAAATGCTAGAGATCTCCTTTAAGCTTGGGCCCCAAGCTTTCCCTTGCCTATAGACCTAAGATCATATGCCATTAATGCTTATATTGAGCCCCGAGTATCTCTAAGCCTAATGACCAAAGACCACAGGCCATTAATGCTTAGCTCAGGCTCCAAGTTTCCTTGCCTATAAATAGTGGAAGAGACTTTTTCATTTGTAACCATTTCTCTCAAGACAAGAACTTCAATCTCCTTCTTGAACTCTTGTTAAAATTCGTCACCCTATAGACCAACCAGTTATTTACCTTCGAAATACTCACCTAGGCCATCTTCATTGCAAACCACCACCACAATCCTTTTGTATAATTAGTAACCGTCCATCCCACCAAATTTTAGGTTTAGTACCTAGGTGATGGAATGGTCTAATTTATAGCCAAATAGGCTAGGGAAAATTACAAGAGAGAAAGAGAGAGAGTTAGCCAAGGGAATGAAAAGAGAAGGAGCAAGACTAGTTCAATAAATGTTGAATTGTGTCCTAAGATTCTTACTCATGATAGTTAAGATGATAGACCTGAGGCAAATTCTTGGGCATTAAATGCAAGAGATCTTCTCTAAGTTTGGCCCCTAACTTCTCCATTGTCTACCCATTAATGCTTACCTTAGACTCCAAGTTTCTCTAAGCTTGGACCTCAAGTTTTCCTAAAGACCTAAGACCATAGGCCATTAATGCTTTGCTTGGGCCCCAAGTTTCATTACCTATAAATAGATGAAGAGACTTCCTCATTTGTAATTCTTTCTCCCAAAATCAACAAGTATAGCATTAGTTCAGCAGAAAATGTAAGTCTCATTCACTCAACCATCAATTCAAACATGAAAAGATCATCAAAATAAAAAATTTCAAATTTGACCAAACTTCTCCCCCTTTGTGACATCATTAAAAAGAAAAGCAAAGTAGAGAACAAAAAATTAAGGAATGGGGGGAACTCGAATAAGTTGGTATTCCCCAAAGGAGCTCACTGTCTTCTCCAGTCTTTGTATAACATGAGTCATCTATGCTCTGAAATTGCATTTCAACTAATGAGCTTTCAGATCCATAAGCAACTAGACAAATGCTGAAGAATCTGAAGAGTAACATGTTTGAGTGTTGGCCTTAACAAATGTTGTTCTCATAGGGCCTGCATGACGGGCACCTATTTCTCGTCCAGAACTTGTTTTGGACCAAAAAAACCAGTTCTGGACGAGAAACCCGTTTTCTACAACATTTTGTGAAAACCAGTTCTGAACCAATTTTCTTGGCCAGACCGGTTTTTATCCTAGAATGAGAAACTAAAAAAAAGCAATTTCTGGTTTTCCCCTCCCTTCAAAGAACCGGTTCTTTCCTTTCCCCTCCCCCTTTTTTCCCTTTCTTTCAGCTCGTGACCTCCTCCTCCCTGCGTGACCTCCTCCTCCCCTGCAGCTCGTGACCTCCTTCTCCCTTGCGTGACCGCCTCCAGCTCGCCTCCGCCGCCGCCTCCTCCAGCTCGCCTCCGCCGCCTCTAGGCCTCGCATCGCCCCCAGCTACCAGCTCGGCCTGCCTCCTGCCTCCCGCCGCCGCCACCAGCTCGCCTCGCCCCAGCCACCAGCTCGCCCCGGCCGCCCGCCGCCGCCAGCCGCGCGCCGCCCTCCCCCAGCCGCCCCAAGCCGCCCCTAGGCCCGCCCACGGCCCCAGGCCGCCCCCGACCCCAGGCCCCAGGCCCGCCCCAGGCCACGCCCAAGCCTCCCCCAGGCCGCAGGTCACCCCCAGGTCGCCCCAGGCCGCGCCCAGGTCGGCCTAGGCCCGCCCCCAGCCGAGCCAGCTCACCCCCAGCTCTCTTGTTCCTGGTAAAATCTCTTGTTCACGAATCTGGGATTGTTGGTTGGCTGATTTTGGGATTGTTGAAGATCTCATTAATTGTTGGTCGGTTCATTGCTAAATTTGTTCTAGCTTGGTAGTTATCTTAATTTTTGTGTAAACTAGTTTTCTAGAGTGCTCATACTAGTTTTTTAGGTAAAATGGCCTCCCAAAAAGAGATGTCTATGGCAAAGTGGACTGAGCCTTTGGTGAACGAGCTCATAAGCTTGTTGGTTATAGAGGTAAAAAAGGGAAATCGCACAACCTCTACGTACAACAAAAAAGGATGGAATAACATACATGCTGAATTCAATAAACGGACAGGACTCCACTTTACTTTGGTTCAGATAAAGAACAGGGTCAACAAATTGAGGAGACAATTTGTTAGTTTCAAGAAACTTTTGTCTCAATCTGGATTTGGATGGGATCATATAAACAACACGATTGCTGTGGCCGAAGAAAGTGCATGGGAGGCTCACATTAAGGTATCATATTACTTTCGTTGTTTTTTTTTTGGTTGTAAGCTTTGATTATATTGCTTATGTAAGTCATTTTGGTGAAAATTACAGGATAATAAGGAATGGGCTAAATTTAGGACGGAAGGATTTCCTCAATATCCTGATTTGTGTGTTGTGTTTGGGGATACGTTTGCTACTGGGGAGCATGCAGTAGGGAATGCAGAACCAGTGTTGTCCTCAGATAGAGATGAAACTGATTTTGATGCTTTTGTCTCTCTTGGTGGTGATGGGGATGGTGAAGGTGATAGTAGTGCTGATATGATAGGTGATCCGACAGATTTTGACAGCCAACCTGTTGGTGAGGGAGTGTTTACGCCCGATGTGACTACATCAGCAACAAAACATGGGAAGCACAATGTAGACAGGACTCCAAATGCCAAAAGGAGAAGGAAGAGCAAGGCAACTGAATATGAAGCCACTTGCAAAGCCATTCGAAATTTGATTAATGTCAGGACTGTCCAGTCTACATCTGCATCGGTCTCCTCGAATCCACCATCACAATCATCAGCACCTGTTGACACATATTCTGTAGGAGCTGTGATGGCCATCTTAAATGGCATGACTGAGTTAGAGCAGGATTTGTACAACAAAGCTGTGAAGGAATCATTGAGTAATCCATCTTGGAGGGAGGCTTTCATCTTAGCTCTACCTGAGAGGAGACGTGGACTAATTGACATTTTATAAGTAGATGTTGAGAAATATTATCTGAACTTATGTTTGATTTGTATTTGTGAGCAAGTTATGTATTTGAGATACTAGGTTTGGGTTGTATCTTTTATGACTTATGTTTTTTTATGATATGGCAGGCTATGGATTTTATTATTGAATGGATTATTTGCTTATATATATAATGGTGTGATGTTGTGGTTATTGGATTATTGACTTATTTCATATGTGACATAGGTAATATGGAGGGGCTTGAAAGTATCGACCAAGTCTCAGCAGTTGAATCAGTTGAAGTATATCTTGATGAAGAAGATATAGATATATTGATAGCATGGTTGTGCATCACTGCTATGGATATGTCGATGTACACAAGAGAACCAATTAGGGATAGCCAACTGTCAGGACCTGAATGGATGAGGGAGCTTCTTCATGGACATGTAGATAGAATATATGAAGCTTTTAGAATGGAAAAACATGTGTTTGGCAACCTTTGCAGGTTGATGAGGTCAAGAGGTTGGCTGAAAGATGGTCGAGAAATTAAAGTTGATGAACAACTTGGGATATTCTTATTTATGATTTGTCACAAGAGCTCAAATAGGAATCTATGTGAGAGATTTCAACGTTCAGGCCAAACTATCAGCAAATATATTTGCAATAGTGTTGAATGCAGTTCGCAAGCTAGCCATCGAGAACATTGTTCCACCTTCTTTTGATGCTATCCCAAATGAGATTCTTATGCATCCTACGCATAAACGTTACTTCAAGGTTGTATTTATTGTGCAAATTTTTTTCTTTATGGTTTGTTTGTTTATTATTATCAATTTTGTGTGATAATGGTTGTTGATTTAATCACAGGGTTGCATAGGCACAATTGATGGCACTCATGTTCATGCTTTTGTACCTATCGCCGAACAAATTCCATATAGAGGCAAAAAAGGAATAACAACACAAAATGTGTTGTGTGCATGCTCATTTGATATGAAATTCACTTTTGTATATGCTGGTTGGGAAGGATCTGCCAACGATTGTCGAGTGCTTGCGGCAGCTATGGAGTCTCCTAATGCAAAGTTTCCTCGACCACCAGAAGGTATTTATGTATTCCATACAAACTATTTTGATATTGTTGTTCTACTTAAGTTATTCATTTATACGTTGCTATAGGTAAATACTATGTGGTTGATTCGGGGTATGCATCGGCTCCGGGATTCTTAACTCCTTTTAAAGGTGAGCGCTATCATCTAAATGACTATAGGGGTGTCGAGAGACAACCAAGAACAGCAAGAGAGTTTTTCAATCGAAGACATTCTTCACTTAAAAATGTCATTGAAAGAGCATTTGGGGTATTGAAGAATCGTTTTTTCATTTTGAAACATATGCCCTCATTTACACTTCGAAAGCAAACACATATTGTAATTGCATGTTGTGCTATCCATAATTACATTCGAGATGAAGGTAGGAGGGATAGGAATTTTTCCATGTATGGAGATCCGGAACACCTTTGTGAACCTTCAGAAGACGTTCTTCAGGGTGATACATCAATTGAGGAGGGAAATGAGATGAACTTGTTTAGGAAACGTATTGCCAATCAAATGGCAATGGATGAGGGAATGCCACTGATTCCATGATAGTATGTTTGCACCCTTTATGATGTATTTGTATCAATTTGTATTTCTTATCTCATTTTCTGTAATGTCATATGGTGTAATGTGAACTTTTGTAATTTCGTACCGTCTGTTGGAACATCTTATGAGATTCTTCATGCATTTTCGAGATCTCAATGGTAGAAGATCGTTTATGGTTGCTTACGTGGATTTTATCTTTTTTAAATTTAGAATATTACAAATGTTTAATGCAATTAAAGTGATTTTTCAATTTTAGAGTTGATTACAATAAATTGTGCAAAAAAATATCAAATTTCCTTATTTTTATTAATATGAACATCTTCCAATATCCCAAATCATATATTTTAGAAAATGAAACAGAATCAGAAATAGAAATTTTTTTGTCATATCAAACAGCTTTCTCTTTCTGAAACAGAAATTGTATGACCATATCAAACGCGTTTTTTTCCGTCAGAAACTCATTCTGAACCAGAAATAGAAAAAACTCATTCTGGACAGAAATGGTTCTCTGAACCAGAATGAGTATCATGCGCAGCCATAGCTTCAACAAAAGGTGGAATTGAGGAAGGAATTGGTTCCATAAAAACTCCCCCTGTCTTAATATTGATAGGTGAGAGGACAATTTCCTCTATTTCAAACTCTGCTCATATGCCTTTAGATTCTGATGAAAGTGAAATAGCTTATCTATTAAAGGAGTCATCCCGATGCTTTAGATGTGAAGCCAAACTTGCAGCATTATGTCCAAAAAACTGTGTTTCCCTATTCTATGCTATGTTCTTCATTAGTGTCTTCATCTGACAGAATAAGAACCCGTTTCTTTCTTGTAGATTCTATAAGAACCCATTTTCCTTTCCTTTTCTAACTACTAGATTGATCCAAATTCATACCATAGGACTTATCCCCGAATGAATGAATTACCTCACTTAGTTCCCAAAGCTTCATCTTAGCAATCCATCGATATCCTATTTGTATATGATAAATAGTTTTGGTGCAGAGAGAAGCATAAAGCTTGATGTGAAAATGGAGAAAAAGCATAGTAATCAAGGAGTAATAAGGTAGAGGTCATTTGCCCTTAGTCACAACCCGATACATATGTAGTAGAACTATATGAGGGAATGAGAAACTGCATCCACAAGCTACAAGCAATTTTGCTATATGTTTTGAAACTCACATCTTGGAAATTGACTTGGGGCGAAGCCAGTGGAGAACAATTTTATGAAGAATGATGTTGGAGGCTGTCATCCGAGAATATGTGATATCATCTTTTAACCTTTTGTCTTTAACAAGGAACAATGTAGCTTCTTGGCCAATCATAAAGAGAGGCTGAAAATCCTTCCTTTCACCTCCCAAAATATCAACAATGTCATGAACATCCGCTACAAAATCTTTATCTCTCACAGTGAACTGAAAATAATTGCAATCAAGAAAAGATAAATTACAATATAAGTAGGCAGTCAATTCTGGATAAGCACTGGAAATTTCAGAACAAAAGAGTTCCAATTGACTAATGGCCAGTTGCTTCAATAAGTTTGTCTTAAGACCATCCAGAAAGTCAAAGTCTACAGTGTAAGGACTCATAACCAACACTTAAGTGTCACGAACCAAGAAGTTCCTCGTCCCACGAGGTTTCCTAACACGAAGGAAAGCAACTATTCATGGAAGACGACCCTCGAGAGATCCTTATTCAAGGAAGAAGATCACTATCGAAGAAAGGAGATCTCAAGGAGATCCTGACGAGATATCCCCGATTCTGGAAGATTCCAAGGGCAGGCGATGTGGGAATTTCTCGTGTATCTATTTTAGGTAGGTTATACTGGCCGTCTGATCGAGAAGTGATTTACGGATGTCATTCTCCAAGTTTTTGTATACAAGGGGGCCTCCTCCCCCTCATTTGTATCATCTCATATCTCGCAAATAATATAATTCCAGAGCTTCTCTCTCTAGTTTCTCTCTCTAAGAGTGTTGTGAGTTTATGTGATTAGGCTAACTTGGGAGCGGAATTCCTAAGTGCCACACGGGTAGACCAAGGAACGAGTTGTGAATCGATCGCCCCGTGTCATAAGCATCTCAATATAAGTATTTATTATGGTCATCAAAATGAAATAATTCTTTCCCTTTCTAGACATGTCAGCATCAAATCTTGTAGTTGATTTAGAGTTTGAGACCAATTTCGCATCAGCATCCCATGCCTCAAGCTAAATGTGAGCGAGGAATGAAGGATGAAGTGGGAAACTTTTACGGGCTTCATCAGCTGAACCTTTTGGTGCTACCCCTAAACTTTCCATCCTCTTGAGAACACGATCTCATTCAAGTATCCATTCACAAGTAGAACTTTGGTAACGGTGTTCATTTTAGTACCTTTCTGGTTGATATGACAATAAAGTCTATAGAGTTGTTGAGGAGTCTTTATTTTGAGAGGAAAAACATGTGACAAGTCGTCCAAATCAAGTGAACTCAAATGAAGATTCTGAGAAGCAAGCCGTGAAACATCACCAGTAACAGCAATGTTGACAATGCAAGTAGATTTCCTTGGAGTAGTCATGATCACATTCTAGGATGATCGTTGAACGAGTTCGGAGAGGAAAAATGGAAACTTGGAGAAAAAAACTTGAGAGAAAAATCTAGGGAGAGAATCGGATGCTTAGGTTTTAGAATCAGAAAAGATGAAGAGGTTTCTCGTCTAGTTAAAAAGAAAAACTGATCCCTTTTGAAAATTTTCAGAAAAGAAACTAAATCCCGCCGAAATATTATTTCTAAAACAACAACTTTTCAAGCACAACGATTTAGTAAATCAAAGATTAAAAAAGAGAATGATTCATCAAATATTCAAACAAGCATAATTTTCCAAATTTGTTCAATCAGAAATACCTGGAATCACGAAGTTTGAAGTAATGTCTGACAATTCGTACACCCGATAAGATAGAGTCTGATAACGCTTTTAGATAGAGAGATATAAAGCTTCTGAGTTTGAGAAATTCTGCGTCTTAAAATATATGCTTCTAAGTTTCTCCACATCAGATAAACTCCAGACTTTATGGTGTCGAACAGAGAAAACAGTCTACTACGAATAGATTCAAAAGAACTTCTCTCTAGAGGTTTTGTAAATATGTTTGCCAGTTGATTATTTGAAACAATAAAATGAATCAAAACATCCTTTTTCTCAACATGATCCCGAACGAAATGATGCCGAATTTCAATATGTTTTGGTCTCAAATGAAGTAATGAATTCTTTGTGAGATCTATTACATTGGTGTTATCACACCTAATCTCAGTACATGATTCTTGAATGCTAAAGTCTCTCAGTTGTTATTTCATCAATAGGATTTGAGAGCAATAACTCCCAAGAGCTACATATTCTGCTTCTATTGTTGATAAGGCAACAATGTTCTGTTTCTTTTAAAATCAATATACTAGCATATTGCCTAGTAGTTGATAAGTACCGAAAGTATTGTTTCTGCTGATAGTGCAACTAGCCATATATGCATATGAATATCCAAGAAGAGTAAACTCCCCCTCTTTTGGATATCATAGTCCCAATTTAGGATAACTGTCAACATATTTGATGATGTGTTTGATAGGACTCAAATGAGATTTCTTGAGATTTGACTGATATATAGCACACATGTAAACACTAAACAAGATGTTAGGTCTAGAAGCAGTAAGATAAAGAAGTGGACCAATCACGCTTCGATAGAGCTTCTGATCAACTTGCTTCTCTTCAACATCTTTGTCCAGCTTGGAAGAACTTGCCATTAATGTCTCGATCTTCTTATTGTTCTCAATTCCAAATTTCTTGATGAGATCTTTAGCATATTTCTTTCGGTGAATGAAGATGCTTACTTGATTTGCAATCTCCAAAAGAATGTTAATTCACCCATCACACTCATCTCAAATTCACTATGCATTGAGCTAGAAAACTTCTTACAAAGGTTTTCATTAGGAGATCCAAAGATAATATCATCTACATATATTTGCACAAGTATGAAATCCCTTCTTTCTTTCTTGATAAACAAAGTTGTATCCACTTTACCTTTCTCGAAACCATTCTAAATCAAGAATTTACTTAACTTTTCAAACCAAGTTTGATACGCTTGCTTAAGCCCAAATAGGGCCTTCTTCAGCTTGAAAACTGAATTTGGTTTTCTTGGATCTTAAATCCTAGCGATTGTTTCACATAGACTTCCTCTTGGATGAATTCATTCAAGAATGCACTTTTGACATCCATTTGAAATAACATGAAATTTTCATAACTAGTAAAGGCAAGTATTAATCTAATTGCTTCTAAACTTGCCACAGGTGCATAGGTCTTATCATAGTCAATCCTTTCTTGCTATAAGTAACCTTTCGCTACTAGTATGGCTTTATTTCTAGTGACTTTTCCTTGCTCATCCACCTTGTTTCTAAACACCCATTTCACTCCAATAATGGATTTTCTTTTGGGCCTTGGAATAAGCTCACATACATCATTGATGGCAAATTGTCTGAGCTCCTCTTGCATAGCATCAATCCATCTTTCATCAGATAAAGTTTCATTTACTGTCTTTGGTTCAACCTCATAAACAAGTGCTAGATCACCGAGTTCTACTAGCCCTTTGGAACTTATTTGAATTCCATCATTGATGTCGCCAATGATGAGATCTATTGAATGACTTGACTTGTGCTTCCAATTTAAAACCCGTATGACCTCAGCTTGATTGAAATCTTCTTGAACTATTTGTTGCTGATCATTAGGAATCTGAGTCTCTTCAAGGGAGACAGACTTTGTTAAGTTTGAGATGAGTTCAAACTCTTCATGTTGAATCTAACCATTTTGAATTTGAGCACCCTCATGGAATTTGATATTCATGGACTCCTCGGCAATCTGATTCTTTTTATTAAAGACTCTGAAAGCTTTGCTTGTTGATGAGTAACTAAGAAAAATTCCCTCGTATGATCTTTCATCAAACTTTCCAAAACAATTATTAGCATTCTTAAGAACAAAAATTTACAACCGAATACATGAAAGTAAGAGACATTCGGTTTCTTCCCTTTGTGGTATGGAGTTTTCTCTAAGCTAGGCCGTAGGAACACTCTGTTGATGATATAGCATGCAGTGGAAACTGCTTCAACCCAAAATCAAGAGGAAATGTTGCTCTCTATCAAGACGGTTCTGGCAATCTCCTGCAAAGATCTATTAGTCTTTTCCACAACCCCATTTTGTTGTGGTGTATATGAAGAAGAAAAATTATGTTCGAAACCAAAATCATCATAGGAAGTTCCAAATTCTTGATTTTCAAACTCAGCTCCATGATCAGTACGAATACTAGAGATAGTATAGCATTTCTCATTTTAAACTTTCTTTGCAAACTTTAAAAAGTAAGATAAAGCTTCAGACTTACTAGCCAGAAAGTATACCTAAGAAAAGCGAGAGTAATCGTCCACAATTACAAGGCAATATCTCTTTGCACCAATACTTTGAGTTATTGTTGGTCCAAAAAGGTCCATGTGTAGAAGCTGCAATACTCAATTAGTATAAACTTGTTTTATACACTTAAATGAGCTTCTGACCTATTTTCCCATAACACAAGGAGTGCAAAGATCAATCTTTTTATAAGACAAGCTGGGACAACTTTGAACAAGTTTCTTGGAAAAGATCTTGGCAATCTGTTTCATATTCATATGTCCAAGCTTTCGATGCCATAGAGCTGCTTCCTCATGAATAGATATAAGACATATAGAGCTTTCTAGATTTACATATAAAATATAGATATTTCCATGTCTTCGTCCAGTGAAAGTCTAAGAAGAGTCTTAACTGACTCCAGAGCAAAAATCTTCTTGAAAATTGATCTTGAATCTAGTGTCACATAATTGACCGTTGCTCAGAAGATTATAGTGTAATCCTTTCACTAATGAAACATTGTTGATGGTCAAAGTTCCAATCTTCACTGTGCCATAGCCTATGATTTTTCCTTTGTTGTTTCCTCCAAAGGAAACATTTCCTCCATTCAATTCAGTAAACTTGATGAAGCAATTTTTATCTCCAGTCATGTTCCTTGAGCAGCCACTATTCAAATACCATTTGATTCTTTCTTTGATAGTGACCTATACTAAAAAGATAACTCAAGTTTTCTTTGGCACCTAGATTTTCTTGGGCCCATTAAGTTAGCATTGAAAATTGAACTAGCCCAATTTCTTCTCACTAATCTCCAAACTTTAGGACAATCATTTTCGAAATGAGCTAAGCTATTATACTTGGACCATCTAAGAGAACTTCTGTCAACAGGTCTTACAAAATTCTTTTGAAAATGGCTTTTGTAGGAAGCTTTAGGAGGTCTTTGTTTAAACCTTTCCTTCACATTCGAAAAATCAATCCAAGAACTTGTTTCAGAAGTAAAACCTAAACCGGATTTGTTGAAATAAAATCTCTAAATTGAAAGAATTTTATCCAACTTTTCTAAACCATTTGTAAATTTTTTGAAAATGTTTGAAATATCATTTTTCAAAGTAATAATTTATTTTGCGATAGAATCATAATTTCTTTCAATTCCTTAAAACTTTTGTTAAGCAAATCAAAATTTTCTAGCCAAGTGGATTCTTGTTGCTTGATCTTGAAGTTCTCCTTCTTCAACTTAGAAATTCTTTTGAAAGAAGCTTTAAGACTCATGACAAGTTCATCTATGTACGTAGAATTCTTAAAAGGGATTTTAAAGTTACTTATCTCAGCTTTTTGATCCGAGTCTGAGTCTGAGTGAGCCATTAGACAAATATTTGCAATATCTTCCTCACTCTCTTTACACTTTATGTCACTCGAAGTCTCTACTTTGAGAGCCTTTTTGGAATACTTATATTTTTCTTCTTCTTCTTTAGCAAGGGATATTTTGGTCATATATGCCCTTTTTTCTTGCATTCAAAGCATACCACATCCTTGCTAGATTCATCTTCCTTTATTTGTTTCTTCTCGAAGCTCTTTGAATTTTGTTTCTTCCAGCAAATTTCTTTCCTCATTTATTCCATTTGTTGAACTTTCTAATCATGAGTCTAGCTCCTCCTCGTCCATATCATCATCTGAATCATCATCGGAATCATCATTAGATCTTTAAGCAATAGATTTCTCACCTCGAGAGTTTTCTTCCTCGTTGATCAGTTCAGCCTCGTAGGATTGGAGCGTTCTTACTAATTCATCAACAAAGAGAGGCATTGTTCTTTGAGTCTCTCTGATGGAGATCTTCACATTGTCCTAATTCTTTGAAAGTCCTCACAGCAACTTATTTACTTTCATAAGACTAGAGATTAAGTGTTTTTTTTTTGGGTAAATAGTAGAGATTAAGTGTTCTTGATAAGCAAAACTGTTTACTATCTCAACAAAACGACCAAACGTATCAGTGATGGATTCTCCATGCCTCATTTTGAAGGATTCGTATTGTTCGAGTAATATATTGATTCTTGCTTCCTTGACTCAGTTAGTTCCTTCATATGTGACATGCAGCCTGTCCCAGACTTCTTTAGTTATATCATATGAAAAAATTATATTATACCGAGTTGGAGATAAAGCACAATCTAAAACATAAATAGCTTGTGCATCATGAGCTTGTCTCTTGGTGATGTCAGCTTGTGTCATTTCCACAATCTTCCTGAGATTGATGCAGCTTTGGGTTTATTCCTTTCTCAACTAAATCTCATTCCAAGGGATCTCTCGATCTCAGGAATGTCTTCATCTTGTTCTTCCAGACATTATAGTCATTTCCGTCAAAGTAAGGAGGTTTGGTGTAGCTCTGTCCCTCAATCAAACCTGGAGCCATGATACTAGCCATAGATCGTTAAGCCAAGAAGTAAAGCACTTCAATAAAAGCAAGTAACCTAAGCTCTGATACCAATCGATAGTGCTAGTATGAAAACCTAAAGAGGGAGTGAATAGGTGTAAAAATGACTTTTCGCAAAATAAGAAAATGTAATTCTTTTGAGTGCTCAATGTGAGGAACAATATATAAACAATTCAAATGAAAACAATAAACAAGTTTAAGGAAGAGAGAATAGACACAGAGATTATAGTGGTTCGGCTTAGACCAAGCCTATGTCCACTATCCTCACTGACAGGCGACTGGTTGGATTTCACAAATCGATCAAAAGAGAATTACAAACTAATCACAGCTTCTCAGTGATGAGAGATCACAACTCTCACAAAGCTATTCTATGAAACTTTCTATTGAGTGCAATATTTAAGCTTAGGGAAATGACAAGTGAAATGTAAGCTTTCAGACTTAGTCTAATTTTCTCTCAATCACCAGTGCTCCGAGAAATAAGAAAGTGTCCTTTAAATATTCTTTCATGCCTACATGACCGTTGGCACTATCCGAAAGAATTCTTCCAACCTCTCGTTGGATAGAATCTAAGGACATCTCAATCTAATAAAGGATCGTGAGGAAAGTCTGTTAATCATGTTCGCCCATACAATCAGGATCTTGGTTTCCGTAAGTTGTTGCCATCTAGATCTAGTTGCCTTTCGAAAATTGATCACATCCATATCAGGAATAATCAATCTTTAATCCATCCAGAGAGTCTGTCTTTGAGTCAACAAATATAGATCCTTAAAAAAATGCACTAAGATATCGCATCTTAGTTTCCATAACTAGTTCGGTTTGATAGATGTTGTACTTTGACCTTTGAGTATGATATACATCTGTGTCTAGTCCATCTTCAAACAAAATAATTGTGTTTGGTCTAGTTTGAGTTTGGTCGAACTTGTGTTTGATAAAAGTTATGTCTAATAATAGTTGTGTCTGATAAAATTTGTATTTAATAGAATCTATATCTGATAAAAAAAATTTCTGGTCCAACTTGCATCTAATTGTTTCCAGAGTCTGATTACATCAAACAAGTCTAGCTTTCTTCAGACTTAGCCGTGCTTTTTCATCTTCATAACATAAACGGAGTTTTCTCTAGCATGATGTATATTGTCCCAAACAACATGATGTAGTCTCTTGTCATAGGACAACAACCATCGCAAGGCTATATAACATTCTCATTGACAAAGGGTCCTAAATATCACATTTTACAGGTATCATAGACCTTATCAAGTATAAAAAAATTTCCTTATATTAGGCTTGTCATTTGCTTACTTGATATGTGTCGGTATTACACCGCATCTTGCTTGATAAGCATTATTCATGAATGTTCAGCCAGTTCAGCCAACTATGAAACTACAATATCAACAGCACAAAATATGTAGCATTTAAGGGCAAATGAAAATCATTGATATCTCCACCTGTTGTGATGTTTGGTCACGAGATCCAGACATTGGTCATTTTCCTTTTTATCAGAAACTTTTCCCCTAGTTTTTCTAAACATGGTTAAGTTCTTGCATGATCATGCAAAAGTTATGTTCCTTTGACTTCATCATATAGTATTTTTCTTATTTACAGATTGCAATTTTGGTGCAATAACTTGCGAGCTAGGGCTTGTGCTCCTTGACATGAAGGGCAGCAAACCAAGAGGCAAGACGTCAAATCTGAACTTCATACTAAATTCAGTCTTCTTCGGTATTTTCTGCAATTTCCTGCCAACTGTCATTGATATATGAGTACGGGATAAGGCTCTATCATCTCCTACACAGATGAGAAATGAGAATACGCACAAATAAGGAAAATGTCATAGTTAATACATACTTCACAGGATACTCAGCAATATAAATAAGTTATTTGATTGCCCCTCGGTTCCTTTTATGGTTTGCTCTGAAGAGACCTGTAATATTGCAGCTATGGGAATCACATTTCAAACACTATAATGTTACATAAAGTCATGTGCTATCATGATATGGAAAAGTTGAATAACTTGCATCTGTCAATTCTACACCAAGTGTTCAGATTTCCCTGGAGAATGGAGTATCCGCTGATATATCAATGACCTCGGGACAGGAATTTCCCAGAGATTTGTGATGCTAAGGAGTTTGCAAATAGATTGAATGGCGTCATCAAAGTGGCAAGGAATCAGCTAGCTTTGGCATCTGCTAGAAAACTTGGAGTAGTTAAGGTGCCTTTCATGGTGTCGAAAGACTAGATTAGAACACATATCAAGCCATTCTTTTAAGTAGAGGGAAGTTTAAGGATTGAGACTCCCTTGTCTTCCATTTACATGAAAACGGCAGAAGAGACTAAAATTTTGGACCCAATCACATGCTTGGCATCCTTCAGTTGCTAACTGAGTCCGGCGACTCATTGATCAAATAGTTGGCAGGCTGAAGACATTGGGAGGGGAGTCAAATGGCCAATTTGTTGCAGTTGACCTGAGGGTCGAAGCTTTAAAAAGCAAGAGTTTTCAGCGAAGTGTGAGTGCTGAAATGAAGTTTTGCTATCATGCACAGGATGTAGGTGAGTTTCTGAGGGAAACTGGTGTCAGTACAGAGACTCATGTATGTGACTCAGTCTAGATGGCACTAAAATCTCAAACCTTAAAAGACATCTTCCCAAGAACCTATACAAAGGTATACAGCCAGTTTTTGACAACTGTTCACTTCTTTTAGTTCGTGCTATTAGCTTGGTTTTGTCAGAATCAGGTACCTCCTTTGGAATTGTGACGGGAGTTTTGATGCCTTCGAACAGAAAGTAAATGTTCCTGAGCACTGTGAGTTGCAAAGCCGAGAAGGTTATCAACTTCTATCTAGCATCTGAAAACAATATCTTTGAACGTGCCTCAGCTGATTCATTCTATGTGACTGGCCGTTGGGTCAAGAATAGCTTCAGGGAGCATTTAGATACTCATGCCTACATCAACTTCCTCCTCAAGTAGCACATCTCCTTGCACCGCCAAGAAGAAGCACTATGCTTATTCGTGTTTTTGTTTAGTACCTAGGAAATCAAGATTTAGCAGTTAGTCAAATCACCTTCTCCCCCCCACCCCTCCCCTCCATTTCTCTCTCTCTCTCTCTCTCTCTCTCTCTCTCTCTCTCTCTCTCTCTCTCTCACGCACAATGCCAATGTTGAGTATTTTATAAGGTTTTGCACTACAAATAAGTGTACTTTATGTAAGCTGCAGATGTTTATTGGCCGGTGTATAGCTGTAGATTCCCTTTGAACTGGTTCCATCTAAAGCTGCTTAGCGTTCAATATCATTAGTGATCAGCTCAGTGTTCTCTTTGCATCGTGCTGCTCTCCTTGTAGACGCAATCTCTCGTTTCACGGCGTGCCAGGATGGGACTATAGCATCCTCAAGACTAGTTCATTAGAGAATCACATTCACTTGACAAACTACAACGAAGAAGTAATTACTGTGAGATTTTGTGGGACCGCTGCCAACTGTTCTAAGAGCTTAAGTTATTAGATGGAGGAGTGGATTAGTATGTAATTCTTTAACACTCCACCTCATGATTAGTCTGGCATTTTCACTTAGTACTAAGCGTGGAAATTTATAATTGGGGAGGCAAAAGGGGTTTGAAAATATTCGAACTCAGAACCTCTTGCTTTGATACCATGTGAAATTTTGTGGAACCACTATCAACTACTTTGAAAGTTTAAGATATTAGATAAATGCGTGAATTAATATTTAATTCTCTAACAAGTTCAAACAAAAGTTAAGAACAAGAACTCAAGATGGATGATAAATGCGCAAGGAAACTTCAATAAGAGAAACAACATCAAATGTCACCACCGCAGCAACTCGGGTCATCTCAGATGTGAATATTGAGACTTGTCTCCAAGGTCAAAAGCAACAAGAAGGAGCGGTTTGAAGGGACTAATACAACAGAAATTGGCATCTACATGGAGTGAAAGCGAGGTCGAGGATTCCTCTAGTAATGAAGAGGTTGCGAATCTATGTCACATGGCTCTTAGCGATGGTTAGAATAACTTTTTTTCTTACAGGCTTGACTTCGTATAATTTGGCTGACTGTTCATAACTCTCAACAATAGGTAAATAGTCTTAATCTTTTACTAAAGCTCTGTTCTTCCCTCGGATTCTGTGCCGACTTTTAACGGATGGTTGTCATTCATTTACTAGAAATGATTGTGGTCCTATGTAACTTTTGGCTGGCAACTTGATTAATTCATCCTGCAATTATGTTCTTTAAAAGAAAATTCGATCCTTAAAAGGATGGATGTCCAGTTATCCTTAGTAACCATCTCCATTTAGACTCCGTTTGTTTCATGGAAAATATAGTATTTTTGAAAATTATTTTTCGAGAAATTATTTTCCAAGAAAATGATAATATTATATGGTGTTCGTTTGTCGAAGGCCGCTGACTTGCCGGTCTTGGGTGAGATCAAAACACACTATCAGATGCCACAATATTTAAAGGTAAACAAAGAAGACGGAAAATGTTTTCCGCTTTCAAAAAAGCGAAAAATATTTTCCCCATTTTTGAATGTGTTTTTTCATTGGTGGAAAATATTTTCCTTGACTATTTTAATTTCAGTGAAACGAACACCGGAAAGTGTCGAAAAATATTTTTTTGAAAATTCTTTTCTATGAAACGAATAGAGCCTTAAAGTAATTTGACTTTGCATGATATGAACAAATTAGCCTTCATGCCCATCATGTCCAATGTATTTTAATGGGGCTTGATACGCTTGCTATGGCAAAGGATTTCAAAGACTACATGATCATGGGCCTGGCAGTCCGTTAGAAGCTCGCTTGAGCCAACCAAGCACACAATCTGGTGGGCCTAGTCTATTAATTCCCTTCCTAATCTTGGGCCATTTACACAGCCCTTTTGGGCATGCTCGGGCCCATTTTTCATGAATATAATTTAATACCCTTCAAATTATGGACGGTTATGGATAAGGACTTTCGGTCAGGCATATTTTGAAGCCTGCATTGTTCATGTCAACGCTAAAGTAGAGCATCCTCGAGGAAATAACCCTGTAATCACATCTAGAATTGGAAATAAAATGTAATATCGTTACAACGAATATGCTCTTCCAATTACCTCTTCAGTGCAAACAAAGAAAAAAACGGCTGAAAATTGGAACCTTCGGGACCTATTAAACAATAGATAATTTCATGGGTCAAGTTAGAAAAGGAAAAAATAAATCAATTTGGGCACTAATGTAAGTGTCGACAGACTTGAGGACCCAAAGGTAATTTAGCTCTCTGGATAGTTTCCATTTTTGGTTTTAATTGACAAAGAAATATAAGCTGAGCAAAGATAATAGATTGAATGGTTCTCTAAAGTAGAAAAATATGATGTCTTAGGATTCCTCTTCCCGAATGTAATATACATGGAAACCAATTCAATTGACAATTTGCAAAACAAGACGTGGTTAATTACGTGCGAGTGCAGGAGTAATATATGATATATATATATATATATATATATATATATATATATAATAAAATAAAAACAATGCATAGTGTTCAAACATTTAAGCATTGTCTCCATCATCTCCAATATATTTCAAAGAGGCTCAGCGCACTTCCTTATGACAAGCTTTCCAAAGCTCTTGTAAAGGACACACTAGAGTAAACATCACCGTAGACCTGACAATCCATTAGGACCGACAAGGTCCCAAGCAAAAATTGGGCGACTTCAGTAAATCAATGTCATTTTTGGATGTGTTTGGTTGTCTGGACATGGATTAAGATATGATAAGATAAATTAAGATTATATATACGCCCGCACATTATCCCTTTTGGACCAGCTCAAGCGTAACTACGAATATAATCGAACACTTTTTAAATCAAGGGGGAACTTGGACGAAGAATTTTAGCCTGGTATCTAACTTGGCCCACCTATTGATTAGGTCCATATTGAACTTGAGTAGCCTGAAAAAGAAAATTAGATTTTAATAATGTGAAAAGCTCACGGCAAAATGAGCATTAGATGAAAGGGTGATTAAAATGCAAACATCTAAACTTTTTCCCGTTTCAGATTTGAGTACCTAACAACCTTTTCTTTTGCATGATCAAGCACCTCAACTTTTGAAATCTGGCTTTATGTGTGATCTTGATGAGCCATAAGTTATCATATGACATATACACTCCTATTTCTGTCATTTTTATTTTTATTTTGGAGTTCATTAGCAAACACAGTAGACTTCTCCTTTGCTTTCTCCTCTTTTGAAGCATTCTCCGACTTGTTAGAATAAAACTCAAACAAGGGTGTTCCTTCAGTTGCTGGCTTAGCCAAAAACCTCCTACCACCCTTCAATTGTTTATCCACTTTCGTAGCTAGATTGCAATTATCCTCACAGTACTACTATGGTAGAAGCTAAATCGGTTCGGTAATATATTTGTCCAATTCTCTGAGGAAGCAAGGAGTCTGCTCTTGTGTCCCTACTACATCACACCTCATAAAGACTTGCCTAAACTCCCTAATATGCTTCTTAATGCTCATCCCAAGTTGCTTGAGAGATTGAGCTTTAGGTAAAGGCCTAGCACTCCTAGCACTTAGTTGTCGGGCAGCAACCTTTTTCATAAGATTCTTTAGTTTTTCCCAAGTGTTGACCCTAACTTTTTCTTCCCTGAATCTTTGAATTTATAAGTTTTCCCACCAAAGTAAAGCATACTTCATAATATGAAAAACAAAAAACATTGCACTCCTTTTTGCTCAAGTCAGCTTGAAACCAAACAATCCTTTTGAAAGCATGCAACCGATCAACAAAGTCATCCGGATTGAGACTACATTCAAATTCATGTGCTTCTACTCTAATTTTGCACTCACTCTCCTCATGCCTTCCTCTTCTTCTTTGTAGCTTGATAATCTGAATCGTCAGAGTGGCCTCGAGTGTTGTTGGGTTCATCACTGAAGCTTGAACAATGGTCAGGATCAGCGTCATATGGACGATGAAATGGTGATCTTCGTGGCTCTCTAGGAGTCTAAGGACTTGCTCCTTCCATTGTTCGAGAATTATTATGGCATGGTTCCACCTTTCATCTGTTGCTTGTTCCAAAGTTGAGTCTCTAGCTAGGAATCAGATCGCTCATCCTTTTTAGAATAAAAGTATGAAAAGGAGAATGGAAGAACTCACCTGACTAGGCCAATTTAGAAGCTCTAATACCAATTTGATACATGATGAGCATGTGAGAATGCAAGATGTTTTTGATATTTTTGATAGAACGAAAGTGTTTGATGAGCTTGTGGGAAGTAATTTTGGCATAGAAAGGTTCGCCAATAAGGCATAAAAGAATGTTTGATGAACCAAAGATAAAGATTTCAAGGTTCATTGCCAACTAATTGGATGCAATATTGAAGGACTTTAAAATTCATCACCAACAAATTAGATAAAGAACTGAAGAAACGACTTACTTGAGAGAAGTTCCAAGTATTATCAACTCAAAATTTGCTTTATTACGACTGAGAATGCACCTCCTATTAATAGACAAAATAAGTCTAGGAAACATCAATTACTCAAGTACGAAATGTAAAATTAAAAATCGTTACTCAAGGAAATATTAAAGTGGGAAGCCAGAACCAATATGAACTTGGAAACCTACTCAAATCCAATTTGAACTACAAAACTTCCTCAAATTAGGAAGTTACCCTCCATCCTTTCACCCAGCTCAATGAGACTTTGTTCTTCAAACTCTAGAAACTCCATCTTAGATGCATTCCTCATTGGATTCATCAGATTGCGTTGTGGCTGAGATTTCTTTTTGGCTTGCACAAGTATCAAATGAACTGAGTTGATTCATGAGGCTTGTGTTGTACTCGTGAATTTTTTGTATTTGATGAAACTTCCAGGGTCCGATGAATTTCCAAGGTCCCATGCTCCAGGATGACAAGGCCAGGGACCGGCACATGGGCCAGCACGGGAAATTCCCATGTTACAGGTACGGTCGTCTGGCAAACCCAAGTTCCTGTTTCTACTGCTAGGCCAGAACCAATGTGTAGAGACGACACACCCGACACACGCGATCTGTGAAGAGCCAAGTGGATTGGTAGAGCAAGTATTAGTTATTCTCATGATTCTACGGTATTTTTAATATAGTCACCGATATTGATTCAAAACAAGAAAGTACCGGGGCCTACACTCAAATTGAGATCTATGCTTTTCCCACTTTTGTCGCCTCAACTCATGTCTCATGTTTTACTAAAATGATGTAACGTAAACCTTTTAACCAATGAGAAATAAAAAAGAATATCAAGTTTTTGTTTTTGCTTTTTTTTTTTTTTGGCCAAATAGCTCTGAAACTCTGTTGCTCTGGACCCCTTGAGCGTTCAGAGCTTTTCCATTGGATTCATCATATTTCCAGTCCACACGAATGACTTGACATATCAAAGATTAATCTTCGTTTTACTTGGCTTTTAACATACCAACACCATACAAAGAAAGTAGAAACAGCAATTACTCGGACAAGTCAAAGTAATATATGCAATGGAATTGAAGATACACTTGAAAAAGCTCAGAAGAAGAAGAATCTGTAAAATTGGACACACAATTTCATCGTACTGCTCTAAGAAAAAGCATGTATAGATTCTTAAAATGAAAGATCCAAAAAAAGCAATAAAAGAAAGAAATTTCACCGAAACCATTCTATTGATTTTTTTTCTGAACATAAAAAGTGAGGATTTTCACGAATCCGAGACCAATATAGCATCCCAAATCATCTCCATGTCCAACGAAGGCATTCTACTAAGCTGCACGATGTCGGCGTCAGCGCTAGCACTAACAATGGCCTCTTGCGTCTTCTTGCTCAGACTCATCATCTCAGACCCAACAACTCTTGCTTCGAACTCTAGTTGCCACTCGCTTCCTATTGGGTCTTTCGGACTTGAGGCACTTCGGCTTTCGCGCACAAATCCCTCCTTATTCACAACCGATTTCGGCAGCGCTCCTCTGTGGAGTTTCTTTCTCGTGGACGCCCCTTCCGATATGGTTCTGATCTTGGCTTCAAGGAGTGCAGCCGTGGTTTTGTTCAGGGAGCGATTGCCCTTGACCAGCTCGTGCTTGAGGTCGGGGAAGTTCAAGTGTGCAAAGTCACCTCGGAGCATGTATGCCGCAGTGTCGTAGGCCAGGGCTGCCTCCTCGGCTGTGTCAAAAGTCCCGAGCCACACCCTTGTCCGGTTCCTCGGTAACCTAATCTCTGCTACCCACTTCCCCCAATGCCTTTGCCTCACACCACGAAACAACTTTCCTGATGAAGAGAGTGAAGAAGACGATGTCGTCCTATGCTCCTTCTTGCTTGCCGTAGATCTCCGTACCGTGTATTTTATAGGCTGAATCTTGGTATTGCTGAGCCAACAGCAAGAGTCACCGAAAACCTTGGATGATGAACGATCTGATAGATGGTCTAAACTTCGGTCTGTTGCAGGCCACTCCGATCCAGGTAGCCACGGAACATGACTGTACCGGGTCAGGTGGTTGTTTGTGGAAGATGCTATGGACTCACCAATCGTGTCCATTCCAAGTAAATCCATGGTCGATCGGTTCTTTTGCTCAGGTTCTTGCCAGAACAAAGTAAGATTACTCGGGACCCTTGATGCCGATGACGATGAGCACTGTGATGGGGGAGATGGTGGGTTCGACGTGTTAATCTTTGCAAGTGGATATGAGAATACCTTGAAAGGAAACATGCTCTCCTTGCGATCACCTCCACATAACAATGGAGCTTTGTCGTTAGAAGCTTTTGAAATTGAACCGTTCTGGTAGGCATGTGAAGATTTCATGCCTAGTGAATCCCACAAGAGCGGATCCACAAAGGGTCTTGGTGATCCATTTCCTGATGATGATCCCTTGTTGAAACATGATGGTGATGCTGATGATGACGAGAATTGCTTGTGCACCAACAGTCCGTCCATATTCGGAATCTCGTTCTGCATTTTTGTGAGGTCGAGATGTATGAAGAGTAAAAGAAACAAAAACTTGGGGTAGAGTAAGAGAGAGGAAATGATGCACAATGAGCAAGTCCAAGGCTTTATATAAACCAAACTTTTATGGGGGTTATTAGAAAATTGTAGAGCTACCCACTTTATTGAGTCATCATCTGAGTCAGACCTCTGGTTCGTCCACTGAAAGAATAATGAGCTTTTTGCTTCTCTCTTCTTTGGCATTTCAATCCTCCTAATTCAGACTAACCAGTTTTTGTGTCCAAAGAGAAACTTACCTGCATCTCTAAGCTCGTCACATAAACTATTGAAGGTATGACCTTTATAATATGGACGCACACGACACTTGCTTCTTATGTATGTATGTTTTTCAAGTGTCAATAAGAAGATGAGTGACACCTCTTCTATTATGTGTCTTATAATGATATAATTATTTTCTAGAATCAGTTCAGAAATGATACCGTAAAAAAAAGATCATAATGTAAGAAATAGATATATCGATTTTCTTTCTTCATATTTCATAAAATTTTTACTCTTTTATGCTCCATGATTGATTTGAAATTGCATAGATGTATGTAGACATTAATAATTTGAGGAATTTATACTCTGCTTCTTTTTTTCATAGAAAGCGCGCGAGTCCTCATGGCGTTTACATGCAACATTTTCTAATCCTTGGCATGTGATTTTCTCGAGCACCCACATGTTGGATTTCAGCTTTTTGACCTTTTCCAGTTAGCATCCAATAACAAAATAGCATGTCATTGAGTCCCACTATCTTTAATTATGGAAAAAACGTTTGTCCTTATTGTTTACGGGGACAGAATATTACAAAACCTTATCATCTAATAAATGTTAGATCCAATCACAAAATATTGCCCTTGCAACTTTTTCATGTTATTATACAAGTGATCATTTGCCTAATGTAAATCATATGAGGACAGTTGACAACCAAAAAAAAGAAAAAGAAAACAAACATATCTATATGTCAACCAATATGTTAAAGAATTAGAACCCTCATGATTGGTGCTGAATTAGAGTCAATAGTACGAAAGGCACCCTCTCTAATTAAATCAATGCCTGGTTTTGCATAGTTAATGTTATCACAAGCTCAGCAGGCTCCACCATAATTCAACCTTAATCAATAATGTGTCCAAAATATGCACAGCTGAGAAATTACAGCTGTCTGTTTCTAGGTCTGGCAATAAAATTAACCATTAGAAACCAGGGTGTGGACCCAGTAGCATACCTCGTTTGGCTTGAGTCGTGGGACATCAGCTGAGGATGTCTTTTGGGATGAGGTGGGAGACACAAAACGACTTATCATCAACTGTATAAACTGAGGAAAAAAGAGTAAATAAGATAACAAGAAAACTATTTAAATGTTGAGAAAAAGAGAAAGGAGAGACATTCTATGGGCCATCACTCTTTCCACCTCAAAATCTGCTCCGGACAGGGAATGATTAGAATCTGCATGTTGGGTTGGTGACACATTGCACTCATCTCAAGCTACTTGTTCTGGTCAATGCCACTTGGCGACATCTGTGTGGTGACAATGGAGCACAAAAAGAGTGGGAGGAGGCGGAGATTCTCTTTGGCCCTCTTTTTTTTGGGTTTCACTTTTACTTTCTTTTTTGAAGATTTCAAATTTTTCCTTTCTTCTTTTGGGTTCCAACTTCATCCATACGTTTTCCAAATGTTCCTTTGTGTGGTCATTTTGGTTGATTACGCATTTTTAGAAAAGAGGCATATATGAATTTGGTCACAACTTGATAATAATAGATGACGTTTTGTGTTCTTTTTACAAGAAAAGTTTATATCATTGTTCAATAACTATATACTTTACTTAATCAGTAAGTAGCTTGTCTTTCTTATTTAAAATTGCTACATCTATTAACAATCGAGTACTCAAAGAATCTTAAACATATAACTTTTTTGATAAAACAAATCTTCACAAAATGAAATTACAATTATCTTTTTGTATTCTTACTTCTAAAAAGCATTGAGTTTATTGGGTTATGGAGGTATTGCAAGCTTATAGAATTGGAAAGATGTAGCAATCCCATCGATGGTTGGGAATCTTTCGACTTTGAGATTTGAGTGGTTTTATCTTTACAATACCATCAATCTCTTCTGAAATCACTTTTCCACCTTTCCACTGTCCTATGAATCTATCTCAAATATAGGAAAGAGATGCAACTGATTAGGTCATTCTAGTCCTACAGACCATAGCCTCAAGGACACCCTTGGTGTGTCAAAGAACAATAATTCCATTCCAAACTTCACATCTTCACTTCTCAGATGGAAGAGAGAGGATAAAAAGAATCAGAACAAAAGTGGGATCTCAAAGATGAGGCCACGTTCCTCCTATTGCGCCACTTTTAGTGCTTCCTTTATCACCTTTTGAAGACGCAAAGTTCTTTATTCCTCTTCATCGTGCTTGCCCTAACGTAAATGTTCAAATAAAGTGAGAGTATGCATATATCCATGAAATGGAAACTGAAGTAGACCTGGAAGGCGATTTAACCTTAGAAAACGTCTCATTATTTCTACTTGCTTAAAGACAATCAAGCCTTCACAAAGTCCGATCACAAACTCTTTTTTTTATGAAGATTAGTTGAGAGTTGTGAAGGTAAGTTGATGTTAGCTGTGCCCGTAATTGATTACTCAATCGTACAACTGTTGTACATTCTCACCACACCTTCATTCTGTACAGAAAATGTTAAATTTGCTTAATGGGACTAAGGATGTCGAATGACACAATAGTCCCTCGCATCCGGATTCAGTACATTTGTGGATGAGGATAGACATGATGAAGCAAATTTTAGTAACGTGCTTTAGTGACACTTGTTAAATAATTGAACAAGAATATACGTGTAGAGTATACTCAATTTCTAAAAATTAAAAAGTTTCTTGGCTACTTGGGATAAGTCATAGAAATTATCGATAACAGAGCAAAAAGCCTTTTTATTTTTATAGAAAACATTTTAAAGACTGTTTCGAGAACATTAATTGATATTGAACAAAAGTTAATGGAATTTTGTTAGGTTTACTATCGTTGTAAAATATATTTCACATATTCACTATTGGATAATCGCTATGCAGAACAACTTAGTTAAAGAATGCACTCCCAAATTAATATATTTCACATATTCACTTTGGATAATCGCTATGCCGAACAACTGAGTTAAAGAATGCACTCCAAATATGCACGTCACACATCCAAAGGTGAAGGTTTAAGTATCTTTATACATTGATTTGGACCTAACAACAATCCTAAATTATGAATGTTTCACAACAATAAGTCAACCATAGCAATTGCAAAATTATGAATTTTCTATCAAGTCGAGTGCTTTTTAAACTTCACAAAAATAATACTAGTAAGCAGTTTCAGGTTCCATCGAAAACTTGCAACTTGCTTGTTTGAATATGTTCTCAAATTTTTTGAACATGAAACCTACCATGCATACCTAAGAACCCGTAATCTACCTTGCCACAAGTTCTAAGATCAGTTTTAAAGGCTACTAGGGTTCCACCTGTACTTTTAGTTTAACGATTGTAATGAATCATTACCTCTAATGACTGCCATTTATTAGATTGTTCACAACTCATACTTACAACACAAAGAATATAAAACATTAACAAAATAAAAATCTTGATCATGGAAATGCTGAAAATATAAGCTCAGTGGTTTCAAATTACACACTTATCATTGGAAGCCATGGAAAGCCACAAGATCGTGTGAACACATAGAACAAGAATAACAGTTTCAAGAAACCTACCCATCAAAATATGTTGTTGAATTTTTGAAACTTATAGCTTATCATGCATTTCCTAAAATTTGAAACCAAATTGGCTTCCACCGGTTCGATCCGATTTTGAGGTTCCAGTTTTACTCTGAAATCATCCTTACCCCTAAAAATAACCTAAAAAAATTGTAGTGTATACTTCACAATATGCATCTAGGAGAAAATTTTCTAATGTGCAGATCATGCTTTTCTCCGATTTGTTTCCTCTGCTTTTCATATTGTAATTTGACTAATTTTAGTATATTGTATCTCGCTGGTGAGGCTGAGTCAACAGTATGGTGGAAATATAGGTTTCAATTACTTTGCTGACATATTGTCTCTCATACCTCGCTAATTTATGTATGTAATATGCCAAATGAATATTGATGGAGAATGCATATATACTTATGGACAAATCTTTCTTCCAAACGTCAAATACTCATGAAACTATGTCTAGTGAAAAACTTAATTTGACCTAGCCGCATTTACTCGTTCTGCTGTACCTTTCCACGAACATTTTCAAGCAAGTTTATGATAAGATTAGAAAGATGTCATGACAAGATTATCTTTTATATGGTGCCTGTTAGATCGATTTACTTGGACTTTGAAAAGAATATGTATTTGCATTCTGACTTCCGCAACTACCATCCTAGCCTCCACCTCCTTTAGTTTAGTTCGCCTTTTTGTCCTTTTGGCCATATTCAACTAACATTCCAATAACAAAGACATCACTCTTTTGGAATCCAAAGGGCTTTTTCATGCTCTGTCCACATATGATTAAATTTTATTTTGTTTACGTATGATTATATATATTTTAGGGATATGTATATATATTAGTGATCTAGAGACACAAGCACGAAAATGCAACTACCTGAAGGTCCATCAATCACTATGTAAGCCTTAGAACATTGGACAGATTGCTAATAATTTATTTTTTTCTATAACTAATACAGTGACCGATGCATATATTAGAGACATTTTGACTTTACAAAGTTCAACCGTGACAGACTAGTTTACTTAGAAATACCCCCTCCTTTTCTTTTGAACTTATCGCACATTGCTTGCATGATGGATAAATCGTGTTGCTGATTAAGGTGAGTCAAGACGGGTAAAAATAAAAGAGCTGGACAAATATCTATGGTGAACACTGTGATTTGACAAAGTCTTTTAGCAGTTTTGAGTTCGATTCTTCCTTAAATCAAAATACTATTAAAATCATATTAAATACAGTTTCGTGTTTCCTGCTTAATTTTTGTCTTATTTATTCCCTTGTACCTGACAAGCATCTGTCGAGGGACATGATAGAATTAGAGATAAGATGAACAACAAGATATAATTTAAAACAAAAAGTAGAAAAGAAATAAAGGGGCATGGATCATGGATGTTCCAAAGTAGAATACCATTTCACCTCATGAAACGATTCTTTTGTTTTGTTTTTATCACTGGTCCGTTCTTTATAGATCGACATACGTCGCATTCACAATAGACGCTATCTTAAACAGAGATTCTCTCCTTGAACTGTGAATATCTCCAACTTTTGGTTATGGGCAAAGGAAGGAGAAACTTGAAATGAACTTGAATACGTAATGTCCTAAAACAGAGAGTGAAACACGTACAACTACATCGTGGAAGGCTATTAGGTTTGGCTTTGTAGCGACCTTCAAGGGGGCAAGTAGTTGCCGATGACGTTTGTGCTTCGTGGTCAATTGACAATGCGAATATCTGTCCAAATAATATTTCGAAAAAAGAAAGTGAAGGCACTCCCTATGGGTGAAGACCTTTTCTTCGAGTCCGGATTACCTCCGAGGCAGTAAATTATTGCCGAAAACTATGCTTTTGGTGAAGCTAATAGAAGGAATAAATGTATATGAAATACCTAACTCAATTAATATCTAGTCTTGTACATATGCACGATGAGGAACTTATTAGCAAGCCCTCCTAAGTCCTAATGCATTTCAATGAGTTTATGCGATCAAAATAGTTTGATGGGGCTCTAAGTCTCAATCATATCCGGTCGAAAACCAGGGATAGGAGGCTGTACATTCTGAATCTCATAACGTAAAATCAAGATCCCCGGTTGTACCCTTTGGAGAAAAATTAGACTCGAAAATAAGTTCACATAAGTTCAGAAAATAAAAATAAATAAATAAATAGATAGATAGGACATGAAGTCACTCCTCATACATCGGGTATGAACGCAACATCAAATATTTGACATTTATTATACTCATTTCGACTAAACCTTTCGACAGCTTAATAAATACATAATCTAATATGTGTCCTGCGAAAACCATGTGCTACTTGCCCCATCTTCTTGTGAAAGAAACCACCATCGACTTCCACCAATTTGCAAGTTACTCATAACATAATAAAAATAAGACCGAGATTTTGAAGCATGCACTTTTTGGCTGTTTTAACAAGGCATGTTCGTCATTGCTGTTACGGTTGTCACTATCTTTACATTACTCTAATCTTGCTAGCTCCCCGGCTTAGGTACAAAGGCTTATTATTTCATTTATTACCAACATTTGAAAAGAAGAAGAAGAAGAAGAAGAAACATTGTGGGTCCAAGCCAACGGAACTTGAGACGTGGTTTGGTGGGTGAAAAGAACGTCATTTGAATAAAAAGTGGGAACTTTGAGAGGCTGGTGGGCAAGGAAGTGCCACGTGTTAGTGACGGAGGCGAGCTTAAAGCGAGGCTCAAGAATAGTCGTCTTTTCTAATGGCAAATTAGGTAATGCTTATTATGTTAAACATATTAAATAACACCGATACCTCATCTTCGATAACATCCGGTGAGCTGTGAAGTTCATATATATGTTCGAAGATGGGTGTTTTATATGGACTGCTCATTCCCCCCTTGACATGTGAACATTAGGATAAGTTTCTATAGTTCAACCGAAATGACGGAAAGATATCATTAATTTACTTAAATTATATAATACCATAACAACAACTCCAACACCCCCACAAAGTGCTGCGCATGCAGTTGATATCATATAATTTGACAATGTCTTTTTCCTATGTCTCTTTTAGTTTTGTGCTAATCATGGCTTTTGGCATTTGTATTACCCCAACAAAAAAAAAATGAAGATGCTTCCAAGTTAATGGTCATATCAGGAAGAGATATAACAGTCCAATAAGAGAGTCTGGAGCAGGAAATGTTTTAAAATTGTAAAAGAGATAATGTTAATTTGGATGTAATGATATTTATAAGGAGGTGCTTACGCTACCCCGTGAGAGTATTATCACATGGAGGTGTTGCCTCGACGAATAGTTTTTAATGTGAGCAAACGCCAATCTCTGATTAGCTGTCTCTGACGTGCTGGGCAAGTGTTGTGGATAGCACGTCAGCATGTTTGGAGACCTCTCTCTCTCTCTCTCTCTCGCGGGAGGATGATTATCCTTACAAGTCACACACATGTTGATGACCCTGGCTCGCATGTAATTAATGGAATGTAAACAAACAACTTCTAGAACGATTGCACCGGTTTTAAAGGTTTATAATCGCTACTTACTAGATCCTTAAAGAAGTTATCTTGATTGAAGTCGCTAATTAATGTTCGAAGCTTTTGAAAAGATGATTTACAAGTTTTAGATAAGTTATTGATTACCTACGAATGTTAGTCACTTTTCAACATATCTATGGATTATGTTTTAGACAGAAATGAAACATAGTCATCATGAATTTAGATTAAAAGTTATTTATTTTACAAAGGAAATATCATAATTTCACACTTTGATAAAGGAAATTGGTATTAATGTGGAGATTCTACTAGCTATATGTAGATAGCTTTCGCATAAATAGGCCAATCTCATGACAACATCCATAGTTAACTCAATGCATATAAACTCACTCTTCTAATGTGATGAATTGATGATTGGAGCAAAAATTTGATTAAAATTTTGAAGTTACCCACTTCTATACATTCTCAACCATGCAAGCTTCAATGGCTTAGCTATAAAAGCAATTCCTAGATGATGATTTTGAAGCTACCCACTTTTACTTTTCGACTCATAACGTATCTGTTATAAATATTATTCCTCTCGAGCATGATCATCTCTGACATGTGATTAAATACCACGGTCCCATGTGTATTTGGAGAGAGTCTGCGCAAGACAACTTTTTGATTTCTAGTTTGAGCTTAGATCTAAAGAGCACACCTATCAGTGTCCTTTGCAAGTGCATCAAGCCACTTTGGAATTGTGAGGACATGATGGACGCAGTTTGGGCAGTATTTCGCATTCGTTTTTACTTGTCTTTATATGTATTTATCTTTCTCACAAAAACTCCGAGAAACCCTCGGTGTGCTTTAGGGCTAATTTGTATATGTTCCATTAAGTCTCTCGTCAAAGCAAAGATACTTCTTCACTCATCTTGTGGGGCATTGGACTTTTAATACGCATATCCAGATTGCAGGAGCACACCAGTTTAAAATTACTTTGATTGAAGGTAGTCACCACGGTAATTTACCATCCTTTAAAATGATAATTTTGTTTAGCGGCACATTATTAATGAAATAATTACCCACTTAGTCCCAAACCTATTATATGGATATCAATTTAATTCTAAAACTTTTCAATTTTACTAATTTGATCTAATTTTTTGCATAAAATCTCAATATGGTATTTCCAATCAATTTTAATCCACAATTATTGACATGACAGTTCATTCACATCGATAGTTCTCATACTACCACATTTTCCTTTTTGAAAAAAAAACGATTAGAATGACTATATTAAAATTTCATACAATAATTAAATATGTAAAGTGACTAAACTAGATTATATATTCGGTTTTGCACTGATTGGATAGTTTTTCTCATAATTAATTACATGGTGAATTAATGTTATTATTGCCAAAAGCTATAGAAGTAAAAATGTCATTTCTAATAAATAAAATGACAAGCTTCTTGATAACAAAACCTACCGTATTTGAGTCATTTAACTTGCCAATTTCATGCATTTTGTATGTTATCAATTAGGAGTGCTCAAAAGTAGATGTGCAAGAAGAATATATAATCAAACGACACAAGTCATTTCAATATTAGAAGCTGCATGAGCTCCCTCATTACATAATCAAACCACTCATTAACATTGGACTTTCCTTGGAAAATGTTCACCAGAAGACCGCAGGCTGTCCATGTCTTATGGAAAATCGTGTAGGTCCTTTGGGTGATGTTTTCTAGAAAATCGGGAAGAATACTGTGAAGTGCAATCTTTATGAGCGAAATCAAACTATCTGAACATTCTTTTGGGCCAACCCATATGAAGAAGAGACCCTATGCATATTAAACCACAAATAATGAAATCCATCCACCCATAGAAGGATTTAGACTTAATTGGCCACAGCCAACAGATTTTTCTCACTAGGCCATGGATTTTAGACAGACATGTGAAGTATCATATCTGATTCACACATGTCAAGAGGCCGGTGACATGGAAGAGAACCCCTAATTTAGGCCTCATACTCGGTAATAAAGATCACTTGATCACCCGGATGAACATACTTATCAAGTTAGAGAACCAAAGAACACCAATAAAAATTAAGAATAAGCGCATTGAAAATTCTTAAACAAACTAGGAAGTGTCATTGATTACTAAAATTTTTAAAAAGTACGTCTTAAAACTTGTCATAAATTACCATCGAATCCTAAGATTTTCAAAAAGTGCAATTAATAGAATGTCTTGATTAGACTAATTTGATAAATTTTAAAATTTTATATCTTTTGAAAGTTTTAAAATTCGATTGTATTTTTATGACAACTTTTAGGCTTGATTGCACTTTTTTAAAGTTCTAAGATACAAGTTTCCTATTGTGACAAGTTTTAGAAATTTTAATATACTTATCCCTAAATATAGCGTAATCAAGTCACAATCCCCGATAATTTTTGGCTGTGTAGAAAGTGAAATAATCTCCCATGTCTCACTTGGTTCAAAGTCAACTCGAATAGACTAGTGGTGACAACCATTACAAATGTTTTTAGGCTAAATCAAACCTTAAACGAATCCAACATCATGCAAGGTAAAGATTTAGGAGTATCGATGCCTAATTTAAAGGTAAATTAGATTTTGATCCTCGTATTTATCAATCCTTATTTTAGTGCATGTATAGATTTTTTTTTAACTTGGACTATCAACTTATTGTTTTAACTTGTTCGAGTGATCCAGTATTCAATTAATTTTCAGGATGCAATCGAGAGATAGAGAGGTGATTGGAAGAGAATCATGTCAAGCATTGTGTTAACAAAAGTCAGATAATTCAATTTATGCTAGCGATAAGACATCATGCGACAATGATCCGTGCAGTCTTACGAGAAAATTTGAGATCACCCCGTTCTCTTCAACGTAGTCCTCGTACTTTGTGCCCGAAAAATCGATTTTTCGTCCCCATACTAGCAACTAAAGCTCCTGATGTGGGCATAGCCAGGTAAAACAACTCATGACCGTGAAACTTTTTGATTTTTTACAGTTTGATATCAAATTGGCTTTTTGTTAATGGGCATTTGAAAATCTTCCAACATCCTAATTAAAAGCGCCTATCTGGAGTGTTTTCTTAAGTAGCTTCCTAAAGATGTATCCTATCTGCTCTCACAAGTGAATGCAGATTCAATCTAAGTTTGAATTAACTTTTGTAATTTCAACGTACTAGCGACTGTACACTATTTGTTTCTTTTGTATTTATAATCTATAATATAATTGAAGGCTTGACTATCACACTTGTATTATTTAATTGCATCTTTTAAGTTGTATATTTTCAAAAAGAGACGGACATTGTATCTTGACCACCAAATGACAAAGATCTTGGAAGATCAAACAAAATTTTGTTTAAGGGATAATGGCATTGCAAGTACCTGAATTTTTGTGCATTTCACATTCATATTCCTATACTTTTTTTTGTTCAATCAAGTACATCAACTTTTCAAATTTAGGTCAATTTGAGGCCTCCAATGCCAATTTGGACTCTAACTCCATTAAAGAGACTACATATCCATATTGCCATCCGATATGGCACTTGAAGTAATATCACATTAGGAGACGCATAATAGACGGTAATATCGGCCAAGTCAGCAAAGCCTCTCTTTTCTCATCACAGAACACCTAAATAGAGATGACTCAACTTTTGCTAGGTAAGCAAGCCATACTGCCGACTGTGCTTACTTCTTGCCACGTAAGTGAATCACGTCAGCCGAATCATACAGATCAACAAGTTGTTTAGCTTGAGATCGTACATTAAGACGATTTTGAAAAGTTAAGGTACTTGACTGAGGATAAAAAAATAAAGTTTAGATACTCAGCTGTAAAAATGGCGAGTGTAGAGGTACTTGCTGCATTTGCTTTTCACAGCAGAGGCCCAAATCCTGAAGATCACACTGTCATTTTCTTTCATAGCAATTGCAAACTCTTCATCAGATGACCAGGAATCCCGGATAAGTTGTCCATCTCATATTGCAAAATTGCACAGGTCCGTCGGATGCATTTTTTGATAAAATAATGGAGTATATAGAGAAGTCCGGCACATCCTATATAAGTGGAATAAAACTTTCCCAAGATTCATTGGCCCCGCAAATATCAAGAAGAGATTTCATGAGATTATTCTCATACATATGAAACTACAAATGATAAAATCCATTAGGCCCTAGAAGAATATAGAAGAAGTTAGTAAGAAACAATGAACTTTTGTCAAGAACCCTGGGATTTTGGACAGACATGCGAGGAATCTTATCTTGATGAGATGTGTCTAGAGGCGTGCGACTTAGAAGAGGACCCGAATTTGAACCGACACGATGAACCCCATCAATAAGTGAATGAATCTTTTCAACTTGTCAAGTTTGTCTACTTTATGTTTGGTGGATACTTTTTTTTTTCACTTTATTGAATTGATATTACTTGAATTATGTGTTCTTTTGTAAGTGAATATTGTTGTGAAATTATGTGGAAAGAGCAACAGAACGAGACTTTGAGATATGATAAAGTCTTTTTAAAGAATTATTTACCTCACAATATTACTAATAGTTATTACCAAATATCATCTAAGAAATAACAAAGTTTCGAATGAAAATATTTGAGAATAAGCATAATATATCTCTGGAACTCTCAAAGGAAGGCAGACGAAACCAATAATTGTATATCTCCTTTTGGAAAGAAACGAAAATTAAAAGATGAATATTGTTCTCGAATAGAGACTTTAGTAACTAATAGTAAAACAAGAAGTTATATTGGATAGATAGAACCTTTCAAGAGTTAAAAGGTTATGTTTGAATAGAAATTTCTCTAATAACCGCAGCCAAAGAAATAAAATTCTGAATTGAATATATAATAAATAATTATAACTCCTTCATGAACAGTCATATTGTTTCAATAGACGATTATAGTTAACTTTTTATAAATATATCATAATTTTAATATAAAAAAGTAAACAAGGATTAGTGCCAATTATTTAGAATTGTATATTTGAATTTCAGGTCACAGAGGTTGATTGATTCAAATTGTCTTCCACCATGCTTCAACTTATTATCAAATTTAGTTCCACGTGCAACTTTCATTTCTTGAGTGTGATATGTACTGGTTTGTTTTTCATCAATTGCACACGACATATTTTTTTCTCTCATCTTCATGGTGGTCTTATGCATAAAAAGGACCTCGTGTCCTCTATGTGTAAGGGAAAATTACCAAAAAAGTCATAAAACTTTATCCACTTTGCGATTTAAGTCAGCAACCTTTTTTTGAAGCCAATTCAGTCTTAAATCTTTTGCCACTTTGCCATTTAAGTCATTTTGACGGATTTTACCGAGATAATGCATACATGGTGATGCCGAAGCTCACCGGCAATGATGGGGCAACGACGTGTTCAAAACAAGGTTTTTCTTTTTTTTTTTTCTTATCTTTTCTTTGCACCGGCCACTCCAAAAAGGTGAAGCCCTTACCCTACCCCCGTCGGCCACTGGAGAGGCCACCCCCCCCCAACAAGATATGGGTGAAGGCAAGGTTGCCTCGCATAGATCTGGGCCGCCCCCCCCCCCACAAGATCTGGGTGAGGGTAAGGTTGCCTCGCATAGATCTGGGCCGCCCCCCCCCCCAAACAAGATCTGGGTGAGAGCAAGGTTGCGTCGCATAGATCTGGGCAGGGCTAGCTTCACTTGGCCCCTGTTGGCCACTGACGAGGCTAGTCAACGGCCCGCAAGGGTCGAGCGAGGGCGGCCTCGCCTAGCCCTCGCTGACAGCAGGTGAGGGCGGCGATTGCTTCCTCACGCCCTGCCACCCTCACCCGTTGCCGGCAAGAGCTTCGCCGCCCTTTGGAGTGGCTGATGCAAAGAAAATAGAAGAAAAAAAAACCTTATTTTGGATACTTCGTCGCCCCGTCAGTGCTGGCAAGCTCCGTCATTGCCACGTATGCATTTTCTGGCCAAAAATCCATTGGAAAAACTTAAATGGTAAAGTGGCAAAGGTTTAGGACTGAATCGAGTTTAAAAAAATGTTGATGACTTACATGGCATAGTGGATAAAGATCTATGATTTTTTTTGACAATTTTCCCCTATGTGTAGGGATCTCTAAATTTTAAGTGTAAGTTGATATTTTCGTTATATCCTTTGGAGACCATAGTTATTAATTTAGACCAGCAGTTTCATATATTAGGATGTGATTCAATTTCATTCAAATCAAAGACTAAACGATATTTGTGCACTCGGTGAATCTGCAAAAATCTTCAATAAAAAAAAAAATATGGATCCGCCCTTGAGTCTACCCATTTTTTAATTAAAAAGGAATTTTTTTCTATTGACATTGTGTATGTTTCTCGATAAATTTATCTATCCTCTGATGGTCCTATATCGATTTTCAAACCATATAATTTTGCTTTGTCAATTAATATCTGAATTCAACCACTTTCTTATCAACTTTTACATATACACAAGAACATTGCGCAAACACAAAAGCCTCTTTAACTTTGAATTCTTCATCGTTTGAAAAATTGCTTATGTAACGCTACGTGCATTATCTTTCATGGAAATTGTTGAAGAATGGAAGTGGAAGCACAAGTGCTCGCTTGAGTTTGCAGAGGTAGCTCTCATTGATGAGAAGATTCGTATGAACTCCTGAACTTCTCAAGTTTCGATGGACTTTGCATCTCACGGAATTTTTGAGACTACGCAATCATGTCTTCAGGATTCTCCAAAGTTGACGAGCGATACAAATTTCGCAAAGGAACTGATTAAAGACTTTGCTAATGGACTTGTATGTTGAGTTGTTTAGACTAGCGCAAGCATACTATATACCATTTTTGACAAACGCTCTCGGGATGAAACAAAACCGATGACTTCTGTGACACAATGGTCACCAAGATATGTATCCCCAGATGTTTCTGTAGCTACTTTCGTTTCGCAAAGGGAGTTTCAGCGGTTCGAGCTCAGCTCCCCTTAGTTGTTTGCCAGCCTTTTGTGACATTTACTTTACATCTACATTGATAAGAATCTTTACCTCCCACCCACCCTTGAAGGTGTTAGAAGATAGAAGCGATCCTTCTCATAAAAGATTGGACAGGAAAGCAAAAAAAAAAAAAAATGCTGGGAAGGCTTAGTAGAGAATCGCCAAAATTTACTCAAAGAGGCAAGCAACGAGATCGAGGATACGTTATCATCTTGTAGCCTCGTCACTGCTCTCATCACCACATAGTTTTTGCTGCGATTTTTACATTACCAGGAGGAGATGAAGACACAGGGATCCTGATCTTTCTGAAGAATGGCTCATTCATGGTATTCGCGGTTGCAAATGCCCTCGCTCTCGCTCTCACTCTCTTCTCCTCTGTACCATCTACGATCTGCAGGCTCTTATGACAAAATCCATGACTCAGAAAAATTGACAAACCCAAAAATTGCAAAATTTTAGTAACTAAATGGTAAGAAATCATTTCAAAAGCATGATAAGTAATGCAAGTCAATAACAAATCACACATGCATGTGAACAGAATAGATACGACACCCCACTAGCTGAGAATGAGCAACCTCTGAGGCCAACATGAACTCTCAGAAACAATACAATTTTTCGCTTAGCCATGTTCAAGATTTTCATGTTGAACCATCATCCTGTGCACTTTAGATGCTAGTAAATTTTCATTTCGAAGCAGTTCAAAAGAGCCAACTAATAAACATACCACCACTTCACCAAAGTCCACTAAACAGTACCTGGATAGTTTAAAATGGCTTCCACTCTATCTAGTGATGCTTCCAACCGTCCAGAGTTCATGTTGAATAATGGCTCATTAGTACCAAGACCCCTGTTAAATAAAACACACAACTTGAACCGCAGAAAAAAATTAATAAAAGATAGTGACATACATAACTGAAAGCATAACCCACATTGAAAGATCACTGTACATTGTATAAATCATCATACTTTGTGCTAGCAGAATTTTAATTCATAACATCAAATAGTTGATGGATATAGAACTGGTCTTGGTGTTATAGCCCATCTAGTTTCTTCCCACAAGCAAAATAGTGGAAATGACAAGGAAGAAACTTACCCTGTGATTTCTGGAAGAACATAATCAGCCCTCCACCCAAATCGAAAATCTACACCTGGACAAAGTCCAAGAGTCGTCTTATTTCTAATTCGAGACACGCCATCTCCACCCAAACATGTGGTGAGCTTCCATTTCCAACCAATTGCATTTAACTGGAAATTGTGGCCAACACCAACCTGTAATTATCAAAGCATAACAAGCAGACAACCCAAAAGCATTACCAATCATCGCTCAATACTCACAGAAGTTAACAGACATATTAATGATTGAAAATATTCAACCACACCAGGACAAAACAGAGGTGAAAAAAGCCTCAAACCTGGAGATTTAAGAATTTTGTGACAGAAATCTTTTTCGAGAGAATTCGCACATCTTGATGTATAGGCTCATAGATAAACTTCCACCGACGATCAGGGGATAGAGGCTTGAACACGAGCTTTGCTTGAAAATCATTCCTTGGAGCATTGTAAAACTGAAAAAAAATGTTAAATTGAGAATGTCATAATGAGGCTTTATTCCACAACTGCATTAACTGAACAATCAGAGTTAGACCACGCCTTAGCGGCTCCAACATAAGTTTTGCTTGATTGTCAATCCTTGATGCACTATATGATTGACCCACAGTGTTGAGAACCATGATTCATATAATGAGTCATAAATACATACAGAAACATTAAACACATACTCTCAGTTGTTCCACTTAAGCTATTATGGTGAACAAGGAAACAGAAATCAAAATATTTAATGAACTCAAATCACAGTCAGAGCTTACAAAAGAAACAAAAACAAAAGAGACAACAAGAAAAAAAAAAAAGTCTACATCCATCTACTTCATCATGCGACTATCACTGACGACAGAAGCTGTATTAGGTCAATAACGACAAAGTAGTGAACACAAACCCAAGCCCATCCAACCAATTGATTCACAGAAGTTATATCAATTAGCATGTGTTGACAGAATCTACATGAACAGCTGTATGTTTGCAACATCCTGTGTGAAAGATCTTATACAAGTCTGATTAACATGCTCAGCCAAGTGAAGTTGGAAACTCATGGAGATCATGCAAAAAGAACTCATCAAAGTGCTGTCGCTAATCTACTCAACTTCAACTGTGTGAAAACTGTAACAAAACCTCATTTAAACCCATGTAAGCATGGATTAATATCTTAGTAGTTTAACATTCTGCAAGATTCTCCCTTATTTGGGGACTGACAAATTGACTCAACACAGAGCCCTAAAATGGACTTCTACACACGGAAGCAAATGAGAGGACCTCGAGTATGTATTACTCACAAAGTTGCACGTCAATTTCTCAGGTCCATATATCTGGAAACTTAAACTAGAAGCATCAGCAAAGATCTTTCAACTTTTTAAATTCTCTCAAACATGCATGTTCAAAGAGTAGTTACTAATTTAGCAGCCATTGCTGCAATCTCTAACATTGATTAAATAGCAAAGGTGTGCCATCCGCATGCTGAAATATCCGGAACTCATCTTCAAGATCAAAAAACAAGTATGGCGTAGAAAATTAGATAGGAACCACATCTAATATGCACACCCATCATTCCAAGTCAGCAACATAATAACCAAATTTAGAACGAACAAGAATTTCACAATTTAAAATAACAAAAGCTTCAGATACCATATGCAAATGACCTCAAAACGAAACATTTCAATCATTCATTCCAACCCTCTGGCGAAAATGTCTTGCTTCATCTATTGACAGCTCTCTCACTAAAAATTCAGCTACTATATCACCCATTTCCATTCATCCAGGCCAACCAAACTTGCCAGAGAACAAACTCCAAGTGTGTGGCAACACAAACGCAAGCTAGAAACATCAGAAGAGACACCTCCAGATTAACACCGACTCGGATTCCCTGAATTTCTTTCCGAAACTTGAGAAACAACTCAGACGGCATCAAATTGATGTTGTACAGTTCGTCCCACGAAGTGGGTTCTTCGCCGGCTGGACTCGTCTCCATGTTCCAAGCTCTCAACGCTGCAAAAATCAATCAAGAACAGTTTTTTTTTCAACAATACGAGAATCGCCAACACGCCTCACTCAAGACCCAACTCTCTAAATCGAGGATTCGACACTCGTCACTGATCCGACACTTCTTCGGAGATGAAATACAGCCCATGTGGAATCAGTTTCCGGGTGCCACGCCATGAACGAAGCTGCCCTGCATCTGTCAGATCAACGTCACAGTTCGAGTCAAGACAAGTGATGGGAGTCTAGAGCATACCTTCCGAAGCTAGAAAAACAGGACTCTTTTGGCGCCTATCGAACCGATTGTTGTATGACGAATCAAAATTGGGATGAAGGTCTCAACTCAAGCTTGGAGAGGGATAAAGAGATGGTGGCACCCGGGCAATTTGGGGTTTGCATTGGCTTCGCTCATATGATGCAACGAGTATGAAAGAGTTTCGCTGAAAAAAAATGAGAAATTAAATACTCGGCCAAAAAATGTTGATGAAAAAACAACATTATTTTTTTGACTTGTCCGACTAAATATGACTGCACAGCATGTCACAAGAAAGATTGATTTCCATTAAAAAAAATCATATTCGTGACTCATAATACATTTACTTCAAATTAATTTTTGTCTAAAAAAATCCTAAATTGGTCCAATCTTACAAAAAAGTCCCTAACCGATTGCCTTGATCCAAACCCGACCTCCATGTCAAGTTTCTAATTGCTAATGGAGGTAAACATGTCATGGGTATTGGTTTGGAATTTTTCGTGAAACGAAAATTAGTGGAAAAAATACCAATTCATCTTCAATTTTTAAATATCGTCAGTTTAGTTCCAAATCTTGATGCAAAATTTTAGTGTAATTTTACCATGCAATTTTCATTGAAAATCAATAATGTAGTGATCAGCCAAATAGAATGTTGGTGATGACTATATCGTCACATTTTTTTTCAGCAAAAAATTACCAAAATGACAACATTGCAATTTCACACAAAAGTTTAAAATTTAATTGGTTTATGCACAATATGTTTAGGAAAGAATGGGATAATTTTCCCTAATTGGTGAAATGTGTCATGGATGGTTTATAATTTTTTTTGTTGAATGAAAATTAGTTTGAGATAAATGTTGGCATGGAATGGGTTCGAAATTTTTAACAATATTAATCCTCCACAAAATGCATAACACAAATATCACCACATGTCTCTCCAGTTGGAATAATAACAAAAATAATCCATGAATTTTAACTAAATTTACAATGTGATTCCTAAACTTTTAATTTGTTCAAAGTAGTCTCCGACTTAAATCAATGTACAATGTAATCATTGAACTTTCAATTTGTTCAATATGGTTCATGATTTTTTGGTACATGTTCGAATTTTCTTAAACTATATAAAATTATTCAATGTGATCCTTGAATTTAAAATAGTAGAAGTACCACATCAAATATTTTTTATACAATTATATCAAAAGTCCAAGGACTGCATTGAATAAATTGAATGTTTAGGGACCAAATTGCACATGAGGCTATAGCCTAAAATATTACATTAAACAAATTGAAGGTTCAATGATTATTTTGCACATTGGACGAAAGTACACATTGGATCAAAGTTTATGGACCGTTTGTGTAAATATCCCAAATTTTAAATTTATTCAATATAATCTCTAAACTTCAACCCAATCTGTAATGCGGTTTTTAAACTTTTAATTTTTTCGATGTGATCCTTAAACTTTTGGTACGTATTCAATCTAATTCTTGAATTATATGAACGCTTTCAATGTAGTCCTTAAATTTATATTAATGGAAGATCACATTGAACATTTTCATACAATCTGATGACTAGTTTAAACATATATCAAAAGTTCAAGAATTACTTTGAACAAATTAAAAGTTCAAGAACTAGATGGCACATTAGACTAAAGTTTATAGACCATATTGAATAAATTAAAAGTTTATATATCACATTACACATTGAGCCAAATTTTATGTTCATTTGAGTAAATATCACTCTCACTTTTTATTAAACGGTTTTATAATTAGAGAGCCAAAATTTTAAAACTTTACTACTATGAAATCAAAAATCAATCATTTGCAAGATCAAATTTTAGGATAATATTTCAAACTCCACATCGAAATGCATTGATGGATGATGGCAAGTAACTGATACGAGTAACCCAGGAAGGCAACTTTAAGTAGGATAACATATGAAAGATACACAGAAATAAGCGAGACGCAAAAATCTAATTACAATGAAAGCAAGAAGCACAGGGGCAACAAAGTATCTAGACAGGCATCTTCAAATAGGATGAGATATGAGAGAGAAGTCGATGAAGATCAAAAAAGCTTTATTTACACAAATGCAAGAGGTGCGGCGTCAATTAGTTAACAAACAAGAGATAAAAATTTCCATCTACAAAGATGCAATCTCACCATCTTTAAGGAAAAATTGTCCAAAAAGTCTTAAACCTATTACATTTTTGCCAATTCAGTCAAAAACTTTTAAATTTTGTCAATTATATCATAAACATTTAAATTTTATTAATTCTGTCCTAAACCTTTTGAAATCTTGTCAATTCAATTCTAAACTTTTAAATTTTTGCCTATTCATTCCTAAATATTTTGAATCTTGCCAATTCAGTCCTTCAGACAACTTTATCTTAGAAAATGCCTATGTGAATGTCTAGTCTATACTGACTATCTTGCGTGGCTGGACTGGTAGGAAGCTAACGTTGATGTGATCACTGGATATCAAAATAATTGAAAAAGGAAAAGGAAAAGACCCTTGAAGACTTGAAGACCCATGCTCAAATGCAGCAAACTTGTTGAAGACTTGAAGACCCTTCTTACTTGCCTGGAGCAAGCTCAAACCCAAGAAGCAAGCTCAAAAGGCGGCAAGCTTACACCGACACCATCTTACATCAAAGTTTGTTGAAGACCAGCAGCAACGTAGCACGAAGACGACGAATGTGGAGCACGCAACAAGAAAATGAATTCGGGAGCGCACCTTGTCGTTTGAGCTTGAATCTTCCAGGTCTAAGGACTAGAGAATGTGAGAATAGGCGGTGCCAATTTGACGAAAGAACCAAGGAACTTGAGTGAAATTATTCGATTTATCTTGGGCTCGGGTTCTTCGTTTTGATTTGGAGCGAGGAGTTTTGATTCGGTCTCCAAGCATGAAATGATATCGTTTTGATCTTTGGGGTCCTACCAATCCAGCCACATAAGATAGTCGGCATTGATCGAATATCCACGTTAGTATTTTTTGAGACAAGAGTTTCCGGAATGACTATTTAGCAAGATTTCAAAAAATTTAGGATTGAATTTGCAAAATTTCAAAAAGTTTAGGACTGAATTGACAAAAATGTAAAGGTTTATGACTAAATTGGCAAAAATGTAATAGGTTTAGGACTTTTTGGACAATTTTCACCAACTTTAAGATGTCCCAAAAGCAAGCGACTAATGGCCCGATCAACATTTCACGTTCTCTTTACATTATTAAAACCTCCAAGATAAGCTCCATTTGGCGAATCAACCTATTCCCTTGTCATTTCCTTCCCAGTGAATCGCCAATGCAGACATCATCAGGCGTCCGAGCAGCGATGGCTCGTAGGTCCGACAGAAATAGGGACCGGCACAGGTTCTGCCACGGTGACGGTGCTGAAGCCTTAACGCTATCCGATATTCTCCCTTGGGGATGTAGTGGTGGAAGAACTCGAGACGGCAATGCCAACACTGTATCTGAATTATTCCTATCACTACAATCTGTACTAGGCAATGCTCTCTGACCAGAGTTAGCCGGTCTTATCTGTACTCCGTTCCTGCCACTGTTTCTGAACGCATTGCCGGGATTCTTGAAGCCGTAATTACTGCGAGCCAGTCAGGATGTTGCGTTTCCTGTTGTAGCGATCAGCAGGTTTGGCAAAGTCGTTAATGGAGGAAGAAGACGAGGACGACGCCTCCGCAAGGCTCGTGAGAGGACTTGGACTCAACACTATAGAAGTTCAATATGCCTTTTCCCGAGAAATCACCAGAAAGAAAGGCGAGGGCTTCAACAACCCGTCTTTTGACCATAGATCTGGCTATTGGAGGTTCCGATCATTTTTCTCTTAAAGCATGGCATTGTATCGAACATACACAGAGATCAAAATGGGCGATCGTCGGGCATTATGGAGTCCCATTTTTAAAGCAAATCAGGCACAAGCAGACGCAGATCACAATGACTTTCCTCCCATATACTCACATTGGTGGGCTCTCAAGGGTTTTGCCATGATGCATGATGCATGTCATGTTTCCAAATACTGCAATATTTAATAGCTTCTTTTTGAACACCGTGATGCTGCGTTTTTTTCTAGATTTACCTTGACAACTAAAGTTCAGAGTTTGGCCCAGGCTTTAAAATTTTCAATTGGTTGCTAGACAAAAGGTGGGTGCCCCTCTCTTACTCGTTAAGAGATAGAGAGAGAGGGAGAGAGAGAAGAGATGTAAAACGATGGCTCTCACCGTTCTAACAAGCTAAACTTCATGGTTTTTCAGACAACATCACAGAACATCGTGCATTCCACCAACTCGTCACTTAATTAGACATATAGACCTGCTTCTAGCCCAGGATAGCGGCAGCTTATTCAGGTAAATAATTATGCCGCTTTAAACTTGGTGCTATGTCGAAGATCAAGCAAAAGATTTTGGCACACCAAGTTAGAAAGAGATACTACAATCAAAATGAGTAAACATCACTCCATACAGAGAGCGATTAAACAGGTTTTGATATCGGGTATTGGCAAGTCCAGCATCAATCACTCAATGCACTACAGAACTAAAAAATAGATGCCAAAACTTTTGCTTAGTACCGCCACCCACTTCACCATTGCGCTTAACATTTGCCATGTAGGCAAGTCACATCAATAATTAAGATGGACTTAGGCTTAAAGAGTAGTTCAAAGAGTTTATTGATATCCAAAGTTGTTTAACAGAGATCTGCTGTTGAGCCAATCTAAGAAGCTAAAAGTACTTGATTGAGCAAAGAAAGTTTGTTATTCGTTCTTCTTGGCTCCAAATCGCCAAACCCTAGCCCCCAAATTCGTTCTTGTTGTCCCAAGTTTGTTATTCTCTTTTTTTCCTCCCTTCTTCTGCTTCGCTTTTCTTTCCAGACCTCCCTTTTACCGCCCAGATCCCCTTCTTCACCGAGACCTCCCCATTTTTCTACTCTTTGAGTTTTGCCTCCCCGCCCTCTCTCTCTCTCTCTCTCTCTCTCTCTCTCTCTCTCTCTCTCTCGCTGTGCGAAGCTCCTCCTCTTCTCCTTTTTGCCGGACCCCCCTCTCTCTGGTTCTCCTTTTATTGTGTTTCGTCTCTTTTTTTTTTGGCTTCTGTCGTGCCCGGAGGAGGAGGAAGACCACGATGATGAAGAAGAAGGTCTGAGAGACCCCCCCCCCCCCCCCCCGCTCCGGCGGCGCAAGAAGAACAAATTTGGGCCAAAAAGAACAAATTTGGGAGCTAGGGTTCGGTAATTTGGGGCCATTTAGGGTTATACACCCGCGAATTTAGGGTTCTTGGTATTCTTAATTTGGGGCTTTTCTCCTTTCCTTTAGTGGTCAGATCGGGCAAGAGGAGAAACGAATTTCTTTACCAAAACAACGTTGTTTTTGCCACATCATCGCCACGTCGTCGCCGGTGAGGTCCAATCACACTACGTCGTCGTCACATAGGTATTTTCCGGCCAAAATCCGTCGGAATGACTTAATCGGCAAAGTTACAAAATGTTTAGGACTTATTTGGCATAAAAAAAGTTTTAGAATTGGATTGATAAATTTGCAAAAAGTTTAGGACTTAAATGGCAATTGTCCCATAACTTAACATCTTCTTCTTTTTGTGCAAATAAATTTTTCTTTAGAGGCAAATAATTAATCATATTGCTCCCAAAAGTTATATATGACCCCCAAGCCATCCCTGGTAAAATTGATGATCATCTGGACAACAAAACCTTACCATATTTTGAGTAATTTGACCTGCCACATCAATGCATTTCAATATATTCGTTTATTATCAATCAGGATTGCTCGAAAGGCAGAAGTGCGAGAAGAATACATAATCAAAATGGCACGATTTATTTCGAGATTATAAGCTGCATGAGCTCATTTATTGCATTGTCAAACCACCTTATTATTTCAAAAGACACTGAACGTTGTTAAGAATCGATCCTAGGAAGATCGTCAGGACTATTGCCCTGAGAATCAGTTGCCCGGTCTCTAATGGACTGTTTCAACCTCTTGCTTAATTCTTCGAACTTTCTCTTGTGAAGTTTCAGCTCCTCCATGGAGAGCTGCTCGACTGGTACATCCCACCAGCCTTTGATCGGACATTTCTCTACCTCTCGCCGGAGTTCGACCCCTCGTTTTGTTTCAGCAGTTATTTTCTCTTCCAATTCCAATTTTTGTTCGGACATCTCACTTAACTTGGCCCCAAGGATGTCTTGGGATTGCCTGAGTGCACGAGAAGCCAACGTTCCTGGATCTCTGAACCGTCCAGGAATCTTGAAATCACGAGAGCGATTTTTCGGAGCAACCTTATTGTGAGATTTGTCCATCCTCTGAATATATGTGAGATTGTCTTGTAGAACTCACGCACTCGTACATGATTTAGTGGGGATTCGCTGCGATTTATAGGGCCACGGCACCAATTAAATCGATCCACGTCTTGTTCCGGGCACCAATTAAATCAATGCACGTCTTGTTCCGGGCACCAATTAAACCGATCCACATCTTGTTTTGCAATCGGTCAATTAAATTCATTTCCATGTATGGCATATTCAAGATATCAAATCCTAAATTGTTAAGACTTTCCTATTTTTAGATAAACATGTAATCTTTCATCTTGCTTGTTTCATACTTCTTCATATTTGACCCGACCCGACTCACCCATTTGACGCCCCTACTAGATGGAGAAGAGCCCATGCGAACTGGCAATGAACAGAAGAATAAAAGAATAATAAAAAAACTAATAAAAAATTAAAATAAGAAAATAAGAAAATTTTTAGGAAAATATGTCTTGATTTAGATAGTTTGATCTTATTATTAGACTCAGCTTAGTTTCATTTGGTGTTTCATTTAGTTAGTGCACACATAGTTTAGAAAATAAGTGGTAATCTCTACTTAGTTTAGTCCTATAAAGATTACTATCTTAGACATAAAATTGGATTTGATTTGAATTTAGCTCATTTGGTCCTAGAGTAATTTTACTGCACTTTGATTTTTACTTGTTCTCTTATTACTTATTTTTGACAAATTGGTTGTAATTATTTTCATTGTTGTCGTTTTGTGATTCGCTTGCTTTTGTTGTATCGTTAGGTTATATTTGAGAATAAAAAAAAATCACATAGGCACTTATCGGATGAAAGCTTTGGAACTCAAATTGGACAAAGATTACATGAAACACCTAGTTAATAATCAATTTAGTTAGACACCAAAAGGGCATTGGTTTGAACAACTATTATAATCAAGTACCCAGATTTAGATCTCTAGTGCTTAGAAATATCACTTTGGGTCTAGCCAGCTTCAATAATTTAGTAGCGGCTCCTTATAGTATAGAATTAACCAACTAAATAAGAAAAATCTTAACGCCATGAGAGGTAGGGGCTTTAGAAAATTCGCACCAATCCCTACAATTGGTTCTCAGCTCAACATACCTTTAAAGCCGTCTTCGGACTGCATGGGAGGGCTGCTTAATTTTTGACCTACTTTAGAGCGCACTCTTATTAGCTCTTCACTCGCTCTTATTCACTTTCTTCAAATTCGCTTTTTTTCACCAACACTCAACATCTTCGCCAACAATCCAACTCTTTTTCATCGAATTGTACGATGAACTCACTTTGGTGACTGGTAAAAGGGAACTAGGAGCATTGCAAAACAACTTAGAGACATCTACTCGCCTCCTACTATGGAAGGTGGATTGCTCGATTGGATTAGTCATAGTAGTGAGAATATTGCTAAAGGAATAGAAGGTCCTTCAAGGCTTAATGGAAAACGAAGTCATGCCACTACCAATGATGATAGATTTGCCATGCTCTCAAAGCAAATCGAAGAGATTGCTTTCCATAATAAACAAATTGTGTAAAAATCAATCGGATATCGCTTCACTCTATAAAGGGAAAAGTGCCAAAAAAATCCTAAACCTTTGCCACTTGTGCCAAATAAGTCATCGACCTTTTTTTTGTGTCAAATCAGTCCTAAACCTTTGCAAGTTGTGCCATATAAGTCTTTCCATCAATTGGTTACCGGAGGAAACACATGTGGCCCTGACGTGGCTCGTCGGAGCTTGTTGACGACGACATGGCGCCAACTTTTCTTCTTCTTCTTCTTCTTCTTCTTCTTCTTCTTCTTCTTCTAGGTGGGGCAGCCTTTGGGGCGGCGGAGCCCTCGCGGGCGACGGGCGAGGGCGGCGAGGGCTGGGGAGGCCATCGTCGGCCTCGCTCGGATCTGGGCGGGGCAACCCTGCCTCTACCTAGATTTGGGCGGGGGCGGCGTCGCCCGGCCCCTGCCCAGATCTGGGCGGCCCTGTCCGCCCCTGTTTGGGTAGGGCTGGTCCCGCCCAAATCTGGGCGGGACAACCCCACCCCTGCCAAGACAGGGGCGGATAGGGCTGCCCAGATTTGGGCTGGGCAAGGCTACCCCGCCCAGATCTGAGTAGAGGCGGGGCTGCCCCGCCCAGATCCGGGCGAGGTTGGCCTCACCTCGCCCTCGACGGCAACAGGCGAGGTCGGTGGCAGCCTCCCTAGCCCCCACCGCCTTCGCCCGTCGCCAAGGAGAGCTCCGCCGCCCCAAAGGTTGCCCTGCCCATAAGAAGAAGAAGAAGAAAAAGAAAAGAAAAAGAAACGTCGGCGCCACGTGTGCTTCCTCCGGTGACCAATTGACGGAAGGACTTATATGGCACAACTTGCAAAGGTTTAGGATTGATTTGGCACAAAAAAAAAAGGTTGAGGACTTATTTGGCACAAGTGGCAAATGTTTAAGACTTTTTTGGCACTTTTCCCACTCTATAAAGAAGTGACGGGGACTGGAAGTTTTGATTAAACAATGCCTTTGACTAAGTAGTGAACAATGAGAGAGTTGCAAAAGAATTCACATTCGAGAGTGCTAAGCTAATCATGCCTCGAAGACTTGGAGGATGAAGAAACTCACAATCTTTTGATCAAGTATAAGAGTTTGCATGTTATTTCTTGATACTATATGAGTCAATCACTACTTAAGCAGCTCTTTGTGACACAATTTAGAATAATGTATCATATGAAGATAGAGTCATCAAAACTAGAACCAACAATGGATTGCTTAGATCAGGCATTACTCGGGATATTGTGAGGGAAAGAAGCAATAAAGCTGATCTAATTTTCCCACTCGTTTGTCTTTTTGTGTTGGAAGCTACTCTAGGACTAAAAAGTTAAGAGGTACACTATTATGATATGTTCATCGATTAGACAGATTTTAGCGTAATCCATGAGATTGAAAATTATCTCCTGAATAAAATCTACCCACGTGAAAATATATTTTTTTACACTTTTCAACATAATACCAAATAAATAAAAATAAATCATTTTTCTGAAAAATAATTTTCACAGAAAGTATTTTCCTTTTATCATGGAATTTTTTCTAAAAGAAACACATCTTACTAGAAAAAAAAAAGTCTGATTTTCATAGGAATGATTATGCCCCAATCCTTGGGTTTTTAAATTTTAGCGAGACTACACACAGATATAAAGAAGATATTAAAAAATGTAAACATTATATAAAGAAGTCCAACCCATAAGTTATAGGCTTAAACCTAAAGATAGAGAGAGGTACAAAGACACCTCATATATATAAAAAGCATATAGACTCCATAATTAAAGTGATCATATCATATTTTAATAATGTATATAAGATAATTCAATTACTTGTGTCTCGAACACTTTTCGATGAGACCTTTTAATTAATTTTTTAATGATAATAAAGTTTTCTTTTACACTATATTTTCCCGTTTTATTCTAGATTGGCTTGAAACCTGTTGGGAAATTTTTTTATGAGTGAATGGAAATTGGAAAAAAATTTCATACCAAATTTATTTTGGAAAAATGATTTTTCTCTTTAAAGGAACTAGAAAATGTTTTTCAAAAAATAAATAGATATTGACGGTTAGACATGAAAGAAAACCGCAACCTTGGTTCTTAGGTCCAAGCGCTCAAGATCAAATCTCTAGTGGCCAGACTCGGGTTCATTAAGGATTATTTGGTAGGGGTGTGCAACCGGACCGGGTAAACACTGTTTTCGAACCGGCCCACCCTAAAAACAGGGTCGGGAACATTGTCCAATACAAATAAGGTTGGGTATATGGTCCAAAAAAGGGGAACCAGTTAAAACAGGATTGGATACATGGTCCAAGTCTGGAACCTACCTTGTACCTTCGACCCTAAACTTGAGCATTATAAAATAAATTTTATCTAGTAAAAGCTCCGATTTGTAAGTAAATAAACTTTATCTAGTATAAACTTTATATACAAACTTAATTTTTGTATATGTATCTTGTTGATGTTTCTTTTAGAGATTTTGTACCAAGTGAATTTGCTTGCCTGATTTCATTTTTTGATGATGAGTTATGTTAATTTCACTTTTGGAGAACTTATACTTGCGCTATAAATTTGTTAATCATAAATAAAAAGCTTCATGTAGTAGTGTGAAAATGAAACTAATATTATATTCATGTTTGTTACTAATATATATGTAATGTTATGATTTTTGTTTTATCTTATGATTTTATTTATGGTAATTTTTCTTGTGGATCCTTAGTTTTTTGTTTATGTTTCAATATAAATTAGATAAATTATGTTATTTTCTCGCATATTAATATAAAATTCGAAGTCATATATGATGGGCAAAACATGTTTTAATATACATAGGGTTAACTCTATTCCCGAACCGAAAAAGCAGGGTGGATAAGGTACAGGGTGCAATGTAAACATGGTAGGGTACATGCTCAAAAAAAGGGGAACTTGTTATAACATGGTTAGATACATGGTCTAGATCTGGAACCTATCGACCCTATTTTTGCTCACCCCTACTATTTGGGGACCTTGGTGCTTAAGTCTAGGCCCTTAGTATCTATGCTTCGGTCCATAGAGGCTAGGTCCAAATCCTGGGTACACTTGATAGTTTGGCACTTAAGCTAGAGTCAATGAAGATTGTATTTGAGTCCTTGATGCTCGAGCTCTGATCTGTACACTAAGGCTTGGGATAAAAATGGCCATGCATGGGCCCTTAATGCTTGGTCTTAGATATTTAATCAATAGAATGTTTGTTCTTATAAAAATATTTTAAAATTAGATATAATTATTTTTTATTTTAAAAAATTGTATTTTTAATTATTTTTTATTTCCTAAAAATTTGATCTTTTGATTTTTTTTCTTACTTTTATTTTTCTTTTTGCTTCTTCATTAGCCTAACACTAGAGGTGACAAAATGGGTCAAAAACTTATATTTTAACTTCTATTGGATAATGTTGGTTATAAATGTGTTAGCTTAAAAGGTTAAATGGATCTTAAATGAGTCACTTAATAACCTAATGAATTTTAAATGTGTCATAATTGGGTTATCGAATTAATTTTAACTGTTATTAACAGATCATTTTTAATGTTATTGAAATTTTTTTTGATATTCTAATTATTTTTTTGGTAAAAAAGTGATGATGTCACTATTCTAATTACTTAATTTTTTAAATAATATTCTAATTATTTAATTTAAAAAAAATAAAATTTTGCTTTTTATTTTTTTATTTTCTCTTTTTTCCATCTTTCTAAGTTGGTCGCTGGCAATAGGTGAGAGATGAGCTCGTAAGACTTTGGCGACTAGAAGAGGAAAAGGAAAAAAAATAAAAATATATTTGAAAAAATTAGAAAATTTATCAAATAAAATTTTAAAAAAAATTCATGAAGCAAATTATCCTGATCTTAGTTAAATATGAAAATATTTTAACAATACATGTCGCATCAGGTACATGTGGGGTGTGGGACGGGTCAGATATGGGTCATTAAAATTGTATTTGTATGAAAATGGGTCAAAACGGGAAAATTGATTAATATGGATCGGGCCATTTTTGACCTGACCCAAACTTAATTTGACCCACCCATTTAACACCCCAACCTGACACATGCAAGCTTACGACCATGAGAGACCGGCGACCAACGACTAGTAGAGAAAGAAGAAGAAATGAAGGAAAAAAAGAAAGGAGAGAAAGAAAAGGAAAAAATAAAGAATTATGTAAAAATTCAAAATTTTTTGTTAACCTAAGATAAAATTTGAATTCAATTTCCTAAAAACGATTTTTTTAAAGAAAAATCTTTTTTGAAAAAACATTTCGTTTATCATGAATTCCACCGGACTACCCCTGTGGGCCTGCTTATGTTTTTACCCCCCAAGAAAAGGGCCCAAGGATAAACCCAACTCGCATTGTCGCGCTCACCTCCTCCTCCATCTTTATGCGACTGGCTACTTCTCGCTTGCAGCCGGCGCAAAAGGACCGGCCGCTGCTCTGAGCCCACCTTTACCCTCCAGCACTTCTCACTTCTCCTACGCACCTTCTTCTTCTTGTCATTCTTCTTCGCCACCCTTCACAGTCGGAATCTTGAATCTCCCGTTTGCCCTTCCTCCTGTATCGCCACCGATCGTGTCCCACCATCTCCGTGCGGCTTCGTCCCACTCCTCTGCTTCTCGTAAGCCCCCAGTTTCGATCTTCCAATCTAAACATGTATCTGTTTGTCAGAATCGTTTCCACCGTAGGTTTGATTTCTTGATCATTTCGTTCCTGCTGGGGCTGATTTCGAGGTCTAATTTCTACTTGGGTTTCCAAATCATGATGCATTACAGTTTCGACGGAGTGGGATTTTTCTTTTCTTTATCTAATTGTGTCTTGATGGTATTGGCTTAATCATTATGGTGTCGATTTGGCGTTTTTAAAATTTTTGAGGTGTTTGCTCTCTCTTTTTCCTTTTGCTGATCGTAACTGGCGTGTTTATACCTTTTAGATTCGAGTCGCAGGTAAAGAGGAGACGTAATTCCTCTGTTTAGCAAGCGAAATGAGGTTTGGAATCCTAAGAAACATAATTCAACCTCTCTCCAGAAGCCTACAATCCCGCACATTCGTCTCTTCTGCGACGAACCCGTTCCGAGTCGGTCCTCTCAAGACTGATTCTCAGCTCCTTAATGGTGGGAGCTCACTGTCGAAGCTACTGACTTCATGGAATCAAGCGTTCTCTCAGTTCCACAGCTTGACTGACACGCAATATCCCAAGAGAAGACCCGTTGACAAGCCCCGTCGCAAAAGGGCCAGCTTGAGACCCCCGGGTTTGTCTAATCTCTCTCTCTCTCTCTCTCGCCCCTGTCCGATGGCATTCGTTCTTATGTTCTGCAATTGGTTGAAGAAGACTGGTCCTGCTTTTGGGTGCATTCGAAGCTCATGTGATTGTGCTTGTGTCAAATTGAACAATGTGGTTTGCCTGTAGATCTCATTAGATGTGTGTGATTGCTTTTGGTGGAGTTGAAGTGGAGTTAGGAGCTAGTAATGTGCCTTGTAGTTTCGAGATGGAGTTAGAAACGTGCATTTCATGTTGTAGGTCCATATGCGTGGGTTCAGTATGTTCCAGGTGAACCCATACTTCCAAATAGGCCCAACGAAGGAAGCATCAAGAGGAGGAACGAAAAAAAGCGTATCAAGCAGCGCCATGCTTTTATTGTGGTGCGTGCTTGTTCAAATTTTACCGCTGCTACTTGAAGTTCCCTGGGTATTTAACTTTATTTCTGTAAAATTGAAGATTCAATGCGGTCTATCTGATATTCCTTCAATTGTATTTCCATAATCTCTGTGATTCAGCTTTTCGCTTGTGTGTATGCTAATGGAGGATACTTTACTCTTCTCTAGAAGGTTAGCGCGTTTTGCTTGGTTGTAATTGATGGTTCTGTTGATGATTCCGTATTCCTTGTAAAGTGTCATATCTATTTGAATCTAAATCCTGAGATGGCCCGGTGCATCATCAATGACTTTTGAAACTAAATGACATCGAAGACCATGGCTCTAACATTTTGGTTGTTTAGAAAGGTGAATCCTGCCCTTATATAAATTTGCTGTTTGTTTGGATGTTGAGTTTTTGGTCTGATTACTATTACTTGCCCGTGAAATTTGCCATTGTATGATCTGTAGGATTCGCATTAGTTCTGTCTTATATTTCAGTGGTTTCCTCCGTTGTGCAGTTTGTGTATATATAGACTGACCTAAAGCTCTGATGTGCATTAAGTATTAAATCTTGCCATGACTTACGTGGAGAAGTCTCCACCCAGGCAATAGAGAGAGATTTAAGAGCAATAAAGTCCACCATGGGCTTTTTAAGAGGACACCATTCCACTGTTCTGAGCCTTTGAATCACCAAATTTCTTGACTTTTCCCTAGGTCAAATTGGGTGTATTTTTCTTATAGATTCTTTTAAGGGTGCCTGCTTACCATTGTCTTTATGTGTTAAAGCTTAATCTGTGTACATAAAATTCCCTTGACGCTTCAGTTCCTGTCTAATTGAGAAGTTTTGGCACTTATGCAGTACTGACAAACAAAAAGGAGGTATTACATCATCTATCAATCAACCTCCACTATCAGAGAACCTCCTTCATATTAACACCCCTAATACGGTCACTGGAGCTCATTGTATAAGTTTGGAACCAAGTACTAAATTTGAGAAGTGTGTCAGTGGATTTCCCTTCTCTGAAGAGAGGAAGGTCACAGATTCAGTCCTTGACCTCAAGGTAGGGTATGGAAGAAGTAATTCCCAAGAAATCACTGAAACATTATTACATAGCAAAAGCTAAAACCAGAGAAACTTGATAACTATGGAAAAAAATGAACCTTGGCTTTTTATTTTCCTTTCCTAATGCCTTTGAAAACTTAACTGCCTTGATTGATATATGCTTATTCAACATAATCCAATTAAGAAAGAAAGGTAAGGGAAGAGGTAACTGGGGCAGTAATAACTGCGGAGAACGGGTTGCATTTGGAGCAAATATTGTACATGATCTGAGTCCATTTAGCCATTTGAAAAGAAAAAGAATCCTTGTGATAGTGGTACACAATTTAATCAACTATTAAGTTGCTCAAAAGTGGCATTCCTGTGCTTGCTCTTGCACTTTGGCACCGCATATGCAATCATTGTCTCCATCTCTCTTCTAGTCCGTGTCATCCTAGTTATGCTTCTGGATTCTGAATCTTAGCTGGACAAGAGAACCTTGGAAAAGTTTGTGGTTGTGGTTGTAATATTCATCTAATAAGCATAAAGTACTTTATAACATCTGAATAGTTAGCAGTTCTTTTCTTGCTAGGATGAGTAGGGCCATTTTTTGTTCGGTATTACCATGGTCCTATGTCAACGAATGTACGGAAGCGATTGCAAGAGGTTTCTCTGATTCAATCACCATAGACTTTAGGAAACATTATGATGAGTAGTGTGGATCTTTTCATTGTCGAACAATCAAACTTTGTTCACTTAAGGTCCGAGCTAGAGCAAAAATACTGAATTGACTGGGAAAAACTGAAGCAACCTGAGTTGGGAACTTCTGCCTTTCTACCAAGACTTATAGATCTGGATATCAAGTCCACCTGCCCTCTTGTCGATTGCCTAACAATAAGATGGATTTAGCATCATTTGCATTATGTTAGGGAAAAATTCCCATGATATTGATGTTTCTATTGGGATACTTATCATTTGTAGTTTTGCTCTTCTGAATGTGCATTTTCTCCACTTGCTCGACGTTTATGATCGTGTTTATTCTAAATGACCTGTTTGGAGTTGTGCACAGGCCGAACGGAAGAAAAGAAAAGCTCAAATGCAAGAGGCTAATAGAAAGAAAATCAATGCACGGGTAGAGAGAAAGATGGCTGCAGTGGCAAGAGACAGAGCATGGGCACAGAGGTTAGCTGAGCTGCAGCAACTTGAGGAAGAGAAGAAGAAGTCCATGGCTGACACTTAGCTTGCATAGTCTGTCGAGCAGAAAGTGGCTGCCGCTAATTTTTTTTCCCCTTCTTTGGTGCATCATAGTTGAAAACTGTTGTTGCTGGAGCTCTGCTTTTGGGTTTACCTCTCAGTCAGGTGAGTTTTGTAGACTGCTAAAAATTGATTGATTCCCATCATGTTTTAGTACCTCATTGCAAATAGCTTCTCAAGCAAATAGTTGATGCAGTTCGCTTAAGATGATACAGTAGGAGCTAATGTCAATTTGGTGAGCTAGGCGCTCATCTACGCCGGGATGATTGGATTGTACAATCCAATTGAAAAAGCTGCAATTTCCTTGCTGCAAAGCTTAGAGTAGGCATCACTATCATTATACTCATTTTTGCTCACGAAGAGTGATGCGAGAGATATGCAACTAGATAATTCAATTTAAAGTGTGGAAATTGTAATCTTTAGTAGATAAGCAATTGAAGGATCAATCCATCTCGAACTGTGACTCCAAACTGTAGCTCTTCATGAAGCCTCATTAAAGACAACATAGAAATTCACCTCTACGACATTTTGGGGGGAGGTTTCTGCCAAAACATGTGTACATCAAGAGCACAAGTTACAGTAAATTTCAGGTTGCATTTGGTTCGATTTTGAAAATTGATTTTGGCGAAATACTCAAAATTAGTAGAACTTATCTTCAGTTTTAAATTTTCTCATTATCAGTTTTTCATCTAAAATTTTTTTGAGAATGATTACTAAACACTTCATATTTTCCCTAAGAAATTTTAGAAAACTGAACTAAACGTACTCTTACTCACACTAAAACAGCCCTTGATATCTAGCATTTAAAAAGGATGGAACTTCTTAGTTTTACTCTCTAAGCAAATCCTTCAATTGCAAAACTCCAGAGATGCCAAAACTATCATGTTACACACTCAAATCTCCTGAGACTTCCACGGCGAATCACTCCAGGAAACAAACAGCTACATCAAAACTCAATCACAATCCAACCTGCTGGTACCATACATAAGTAACCTATTTTTGTTACTGTATGTTGAAAAATTTTGAGTCAAGGCTAGAAGAGAGATCTGTTATCAATTAAGCGGGGGACTACTACATGAACATGCCTCATGTGTCGGGATTATGTTCGAGAAAGATGTGCTTTAATCGAGGTGATGAGAACAGTGGTTATTCATGCCCGCGATGCAATCAAAATCAAACCCAAAGAAAGTGAGGGCACGAAAATCTCACACCGCAACAAAATTTGATCCAACCCCCTGAGCTGAGCTGATCTATTTTAGAAGTGCCTATGCAGTTTGAGACCAATGTTAGGCCAAGTGACAAAGGACAAAGCCATTAAGTTAAGCTAAAAGTGACTGACAAAATTAGAGGGTCGAGCGGCAAGAATCATCGAACCAAAATGTCAGCTCAAAGCTCTCTTGATCTGCACATTCACCCTTGCAACTTCATTAAGCGTGAAAAGCACAATCGCAAACTAGCACTAAAGAAGAAAATATGTGCGAGAACAAAAGAGCTAAGAGGATTGCCTCTACGTGATAGGGCAAAAAAATCTAGTGCGAGAGAAATAGCATTGAACCCTTCAACAAGAGTTCAGTTCAAGATTCTTATTTTGAGCATTTCATTTCTTGCTTTGCCGGAGTTGCTCTCGCAATGACCTATCTTTCGCCAAAGGTAGTTCTTCGGGTTTTTGATTGAAAGAGACTATGTTCTACAGTGATTCTGGCACAATTTGTATTTGTATAATATTTGGAGTGAAACTATTGATTTCTATATTCTCCAAGACTCTTGACGGTTTTCGACAATTAAGTTTTCCATAACCAGTATCCCTCAATTATGTCCACGCTTTTTCAATCTTTAGCATTTTCTATTCATAATCCTTAGACTTTTCTTTCTTGGCGGTGATCTCCCTAGAAATGAGCGGTGCCCGCCTTCAGGTGGCAACTACCCCACAATTAAACCGTTCCTCGATCCTATCTTCCATATATCTTCAATTAACACTCAAATGACAATTGTTCCCTCCAAGGAAGGGCACCCATCTTTTCCTAATCTCGATTATTTTGTCTTGTAACCGTACTTTGTTGAGATATGCAGCACAATTCAGGAAAGATATGCAAGATATTTAAGGAAACTTGCAATATCATACAAATAGGAAACTTGTGGTCTAGTTGTATAAAACTTGTATCTAGATTATCTCTTTCCTATTTGAGTACATACATGTAAAGCCTATAATAGCCTTAGTTGCTTGTAACAATTCAATATATAGAAAAGTTGTTCTTCCTTGAATTTCCTTCGCTTCTCTTGTTGCTCCATACTTTGTAACATGGTATCAGAGCTCGAGCTTTGATCAAGCTTCTACAACCTTTCTTTTTCTGAGTTGTCTTTGCCATTCTTGGTTTGGTCTGTTTCTGCATTCTGGCAAAACAAATCAATACATCACATAGCAATTCAGCTTTCAAGCTATGGAGAATAGGGAGACATTCGAAACAATTTCACCTTCAGCACAAGTGTCTGATGTGCAAAATCAAACATCCAATGTTTTTGGAACTCCGTAAACGCTTCAAGAACAAACCCTGCTCAATCCACCGCTATTTTGGGGTCCCTATCTGGCTCAGTCCAATCTAGGGCAACCTTTAGGGCAACCCTTCTTCTGTCATCCATACCAGTGGATGCCATATGACTTGCCATCAAATATGTGGAATGCCGGATTGAATCCAATGACATCATCGCCGGGGAATTCAAATACTACCTCATCTAATGGTGGTCTACCAACCACGAATGGGACATACATGGCCAATCGAAGCGAGAATCAAGCTGCGGGTAATATAGGAGTCTCAAGTAATCCATACCCTTTTTATGGACCTACAATCCTACCGTATCAATTAAACAACATTGGAAGCAGTTGATCAGAGGTCAGGGACCTAATATTCACATCGACAGCCAACAGACCAGAGATTCGCCTCATCACCCAACAGCTCACCAGCCCCAATAACTATGCTATGTGGTCTCAAGACTTTCGACAAGCGTTGGTAACAAAGGACAAAGATGGATTCCTAGATGGAACCATTCCAGTTCCTACAGAACAGGGCTTGGCAAGACAATGGAAAAAATACAATCAGTTAGTTTGAACCTAGATTGGGAATTGCATGACCCCACAAGTTGCCGCTGGACTTCCACCCACAGAGGATTCGAAGACACTGTGGAATGACATATGAGAGATGTATGGAAAGCTAGATATGGCCAAAATTTTTACCCTAACACAAGAACTCATAGAGTTGAAACAGGGAAACATGTCAATAGCATCCATATTCAACATACTATCGGCACTTTAGAACGAATTAGAGGGAGGGACCCGAGGAGACTCTCTAACAATACTGTCGAATCAAAGAACAGGAGAAGATCACTTTAGTTGCCAAGGGATTCACGCAACGAGAAGGTTTCGATTATCACGAGACTTTCTCACCTGTTGCTAATGAAGTGGCTATTCACTCCTTATATGTTGCTGCACTTCGTGATTGGCCCCTTCATAAGATATATGTCATAATGCTTTCCTGCATTGTGATCTTGATAAGGAGATTTATATAGAGCTTCCACTAGGCTTACAGCGACAGGGAGATAATAAGATATGTCGTCTCCGTAAATCCCTTTATAGCCTTAAACAAGCTTCCAAATAGTGGTTGCAAAGTTCACCATGGCACTTACTTCTGTGGGCTTTAGTCAGTCCAAGCATGACTACGCACTTTTTACATGGTTGAAGGGAAATCATCGATTTATCTTTAATATATGTTGAACGATGACACGGCTGTTAAAATGTTAAAAGATTACTTGCATTCCACTTTTCACATTAAGGACTTAGGACCTCCTAAGTATTTTCTTGGAATTGAAATTGTACATTTGGAATTGGGCATCTCTCTTAGTCAACGAGTTTTGGAGATCATATCTAAGCATGTAAGCCAATTGTCATTCCTGTTGAACAAAATGCTAGGATGACATCGGTTGAATATGATGAAAAAGTGTCATCTAATATCGATGATCCTTTACTCGATGATCCATCTATTTATTGGAGACTTGTGGGGAAGCTCATATATCTCACAATGACCAAACTAGATATTTGTTATGCTGTACAGACATTAAGTCAATTCATGTAGAAATCGAAAGTCTCTCACATAAATACAACCATGAAGGTAGTTAAATATCTGAAGAATTGTTTAGGGTTAGGGATTCTACTTTCAAAAGAATATGACATGGAAATGAAAACTTTTTGCGACTATGATTGGGCTGCTTGCCCAATAAGCCACAGGTCAGTTACTAGTTTCTGCATCAAACTTGGGAAGTCTTTACTTTCTTAGAAGACAAAAAAAAAAAAAGCAATAAACTATATCATTGTCATCAGTTGAATCCAAGTATAGAGCCATGGCTAAGACTGTATGTGAAGTAATTTGGTTGCGTGAATTATTATTAGATCTTGGCAATAAATTAAAAGGCCAACAACATTATTCTATGACAACGATGCAGCCGTTAAACTTGTAGCAAATCCTGTCTTTCATAAGAGAATGAAGCATTTCAAGGTGGATTGCCATTTCACTTGAGATAAGATCCAAGAAGGAATCATTAAGACTTGTGGGATGAGAACTATGGTACAGCCTGCAAACTTATTCATTAAGGCATTTTGTCAAAGACAACATGCATATCTGTTGAGCAAGATTGGCGCCTTGAATATATACCAGTCACCACCTTGAGGGGGAGTGTTTAGATATACAAGACAATTTAGGAAAGATATGTAAGATATTTAAGGAAACTTGCAATATCATACAAATAGAAAACTTGTGGTCTAGTTGTATAAAACTTGTATCTAGATAATCTCTTTCCTATTTGAGTACATACATGTAAAGCCTATAAATAACCTTAGTTGCTTGTAACAATTCTATATATAGAAAGGAAGTTCTTCCCTGAATTTCCTTCGCTTCTCTTGTTGCTCCATACTTTGTGACATACTTACACACCTCTTTACTAATTTATCATGCCTGAAAGCCCTTCAACCTATGTTTCCATATATGCTTCATTGTAGACATTCAGATCGGTAGCATCATTAACTGAATATATACTATAGGGACCCATAACTATCAATTGGTTGAAAATCAACTCTTCTTAATAGCTGACTAGATGCCATGCACGCAATAATGTTCGTGTGTTTCCTATGTAGCAGCACATGTTCATGTGCCAAGCATGCATTCATCAAGGATCCGGCCATGTTTGTGTGTGAACCGTCTTGCTGAGATACATCACGGTTGGCTAGCCAAATGTCATCCTCCAAGACTATTGATGCCATGTCATCCATGTGGTAATATTCATGTGTCTCTCATGTGACAATTTATGTTCATGTGCCAACAATGTGCTTATTGATGGCCCAACCATTGACCAACTCTATTGTGAATTTAGACGAAATTGGCCAAGCTCTGAGTGTCAAAACAAATTAGCCAATAAAGATTTGGCCAACCGACGAGATCAAGTCCTTAGTCAATACTAACCTTGCCACTTCAGGTTCTTATAGAAGATAATAGTCGCTTTGGGTTTTTTCTTTCTTCCTTTCTTTTTAGAGAACAACTCCACATTATGGGTCTGTTCGTTTGGCAGAAAATAAAACATTTATGAAAAATATTTTCCGGCAAGTTATTTTCCAGTGTTCATTTTTTTTGGCGTTCCAGTGTTCGTTTAAAACTTAAAAATTTTCTAAAAAAAATTTTCCGGAATTTTTTTTTTTGAGAAATTATTCGGTGACTAGTGACCACTGGCGGCGGTGGCAGACGGGCGGGTGGGCGGGCAGGAGGGCGGTGGCGGCCGACGAGGGTGGTGGTCGGCGGGGGGTGGGTGGCGGCAGGCGACAGGCGGGCGACGGGGGGCGGGGGCGGGGGGGGGGGGGCAATGGTGTCCGGCGGGGGGTGAGTGTTGGCCGGCGGGGGGTGAGCAAGTGGTGGGTGGCGGCGGCCGGCGAGCGACAGCGGTCGAGGGGCGGCTAGCGGGTGGCGGCGAGCAGGTAGGCGGCAATGGCCAGTGGGCAACGGGTGAGCGACGGGGGTGGTGGCCAACAGGGGGCAGCGGCGGGCGGTGGGGGGTGGCGATCGCCGGCAATTAAATTGCTCATACACTCATGACGAGAGAGAAAGAGAAGATACCTGGAAAATGTTTTCCGCTTTTCAAAAACGAAAAATATTTTCCTTAGTTTTAAAAGGAAATCTTTTGTTGATTGGAAAAATTTTTCGCCCCCCAAACAGCCCAATTTTCGGAAAATATTTTCCGGAAGAATATTTTTCGCCAAACAAACGGACCCCATATCCTTATTTGAAATCCTCCACCGATTTTAAGTAGGTTTGCCAAAAAATTCAATATTCATTTCCGTATTCAATAATTTATTTGTAGTTGGTCTCCCTAACTCGCTGGAAATGGAACAACAAAATAAGAAAAAAGAGTCACTTTCCTTCTTTTGATCTTGCCTAATTTGTAGTTGCTCTTTCCTTTGTTATGTAATATTGTTGTCACTACTAGGGAAATAAAATGGATGGGTTGGGTCAGATTTGAGTCGAGTAAAAAATAGTCTGATCCATATTAACCCATTTAGCCCATTTTCACCCATTTTCGATATAATTTTAGTGACTTATATCCGACCTGACCTATACTCGACACAATCCGTATTGTTGAAACATTTACATATTTAACCAAAATCTAGGAAAATTTGCTTCATGATCTTTTTAAAAATGTATTTTTAAAATAATTTTATGCAATACAACTTATATAATAATTTTTTCTAATTTTTTTTATTTTTTTAGAAATTTTTATTTTTTAATTTTAAAAAATCATTTATTAATTTTTTTCCTCTTCCAATCTCTAGAGTCTATTGAGCCCATCCCTCACCTCTTGACCAATTTAGCCTATTTTGACCCATTTCCAATACAATTTTAGCAACCTATATCCTAGGGTTGAACAAGCAAAACCGCTTGTCCGAGAACCGCCCGAACAGGACCGACACTGTTTATTACGAAATTAAAAAATTAGAAAACATAAAATTTTACCAATACTTTTTCATTCTCACCATGATTATTTTTTCTCGTTCTTTCCCTCTTACCGTGATAAACATAGAACCTGTGCATGGAGAAAAATAGAACCTCTCACCATGGGGTTCTATAAAAAACATAACATGTGCTCCATTCACCGTGATAAACACAAATGGTGCATGTCGTGTATTTTTCTTTTATTGTCTTTTTTTTTTATAATTACCCATCCAAGAATCGGACCAAACCGGGTGAGAACCGAACCGGATCGGCCAATCCTGTTCGGTCCGGTTCCTGGTTCCCAATAATAGGGAATTGATTCCATCCATCTAATTCTCGGAACTGCCCGAGAACCAATCACCCCTACTATCTGACCCAAACCATGCTCGACCCGACCCGAATTATTAAAACACTTCCATATTTTACCAAGTCTATGAAAATTCACTTCATGATATTTTTAAAAATGTATTTTTAAAATAATTTATGCAATACAACTTATATAATAATTTTCTAATCTTTTTTCGAAATTTTTATTTTTGTTATTTTTTAAAAGATACATTTTTAAAATTTTTTTCCTCTTCCAATCGCTAGAGTTTATTGAGCTCATCACTCACCTCTTGACTGACAACCAACTTAGAAAGAGGGAAAAGGAGGAAAAAAAAGGGAAAAATGGGAAATAAAAATAATCAAATTTTTAATTTTAAAAATTAAAAATTATAATATCATAATTTTCATAGTCTAATAATGACTTCTTAATAACATTTAAAATGATTTATTAATAACACTTAAAATTAATTAAGTAATTCATTTATGACCATTTGAAACCCATTTAAATCACATTAGATTATTAAGCAACTCATTTAAGACCTATTTAACCTTTTAAATAACTTATTTATGATCACATTATTCAATATGAGTTAAAATATGGGATTTTGATCCATTTTGCCATCTTTAATCACTACAACATAGTATACGCCATATGCATCAATTTTTAAGTCATATATACAACATTTTTACTAGGATTTAGTTCGAGGCTCTCACATTTATTTAGTTCGACAAAATATTGTGGCATGGGCATTCCAAATGCAATGTCCATTCGAATGCTCATTCAACATAGCGATGATTCCTTACTACTTTTCATAAAAATAATTACGAGCTTATTAACTCATATTAGTTAATACTATTGCAAGTAAAATTATTAATCTCTGAATATATTATTATAAAATAAAAATTATTATTTATAATGAATGATGAAATAACATAACCAATAATACTAATCACAGCTACTAATTAATCATAAATTATGAATTTTATTTCATTAATTACAAGAACAATTATGTACTTTGATTAAATTAATTTTTAAGTTAACTTATCGAGGAGGTTATTTATTTTCACAATACAACGTGATATATAATTGAAACTTCATGTAAAACAAGTACAATTATTTTTTAAATATTTATTAGATTTGGGCATAATATTTTATCTATAAACCATACATATATAATTAAAAACATAAAATTCTCATCTCATTCAATTCCGTTCTTTTTCGATTCCAACCATTCCATTCCATAATACCATACACAAAATTACACATATATGCCAATCTTAAATTGATCTTGAACATATGATTTCGAATGTTTTTGTCATGATGTTACAGAATTATGTCTATCTTAAGATACAAGAGAAAGTGTTTCACCGAGATATATAAAAGTCGGTTCATCTCTATCAATTGTCTGCCACATTTTTATGAAAAAGTTGTAAGCTATAAGATACAAATTGTTACAGCTAATTAAAGCAGTTCAGATATCTGAATAATCCACGTAAGTTAAATAAAATTGCAATCCCCTCATTTCACCAATTAGTTATTAATTTCACGCCCAGATGAATACTTGTTCAGTGCTAATTAAACTTGTTGATTTCTCCTTCAATATTCCCATTAAACCCAATTTAATTCAGGAAGAGAATTGCATTGTTGAAGCTGCAAATGACATGCCATAGAAAGCAATCCGTATGACAAGACATCAAGATTCACTACATAGGATGCCAATTGACTATCTCCTAGGATAGGGAGAAGTACCGGAGAAGTTATAATTTATTACTTTTATGTCAATATAATTTATAAGCCTTTTAATTATATCAGTTGGATTTGAAACCTCTGGCGATATAGTCAAATTTAGCCGAAAAGCGCTAACATGGATGCCAACTGCAAATTTATTATATTTAGGTCAATTTTAAATCTAAACATTTTAACTATCTACATTGAGTTGTAAATAATTTTTTCATTTTTGGTGAATTTTATTCCTTTTTTGTTTTTTCTTTTATTTCATTTTTACCTAATTGTGGACCCACAAGGTCACTTGACGACTCTCGTTAGCCACAAACAAGGTCTACATTCAGGCCTGAGGCCCTTGCCCAAATTTAGGAGAGAGTCGTGCCCTCACATGTGGTTTGTTTTGAGGAGTGAAGGGGGGGGGGGGGGGGGGGGGGAGGAGGCACTCGTGAGCCAACATGCGATAGTCAAAGAAAAATATATAATAATAAAAATATTTAAATATTTATAAAATTTATGTACGGGGTCAATTATACAAATCCACTATGCAAGAGCTTTCTATACTTGTCACTCTCTTCAAGAGTACAAGCAAGCCTTACTATACTCCTCGTCTTTTGTCAAATGCGAAACACAATTTTCATTTGACTTCGTTTGGAGACTGGGTCTTCAATCGAGGCATTTATTAGAATCTTTAGGAGTGAGAACTTATTGAGTGTTTTCTCAACGATATTCAAGTTTGGCATGATATCACACTTAAAATTCACACATTACAAGAAAATGACAGGACAAGATAATAATCATATACAACATGATATGAATGTCAATTTTCTTCAAAGCCGACTGTTGATCCTCCACAGCCAGAAGCAGGCCTAACAAGCCTCATGTGAAGGAAATTCCAACGATCTCCAACCACACGAACTTCTTTGATTGACATGCCCTCGATTTTGAAATATTTTCCTTTTGATTCTCCTTCTCTCAACGTGCAATCAGACAAAAAAGACCAACCTAGAGCTTTTTGGTTCAGTTTGGGCCAAATACAAATGACGTTGAATTTTTAGGATCTACTTAGTAATCGCTAATTGCGGGTAGTGTGAGTTCCATTTTAGGCACATCAAAGTTGAGTTATGATTATGAGATAAGCCTTTTTTCTCGCTGAGCTAAATACTTTTATCAATTCTCTACTAAGTAAGGCATTTTGCCAATTTGAGGCTAGAAACATTAATCTACTTCTTTTGCTTCTTCCGCTTCAATCTAAGGGACACCGAGCAGCTTGGTTACTAATAGGTCTTCCTCAATCAGCATAATATGCATCTTAATTAGTCATTGAAGATGAACTAAATCTTTTTGTATAAGGTAGATGAAAGAGCACCAGGGATGTGGATCCAATCTAAGGACATCCCAGAAACAACCAATACGATGGAGTTATGTCCATCACTTTAATTGAAAAGTAAGATAGCAGGCTATATCCTCTTTCCATTTTCCTGGAATGTGGATGATCGAGAGACTAGACCTCATTCTTCTAGGGGAATTTTTTTTTTCAATTATTGGAGGCAGTGGAGCAACTAGCGATGTTTTGAATAATTAAAGGGGAAGAGAACATCTTTTTGCCAATGAACACGACCAAGGTAAGCAACTTGCCATGTAAGACAAAGATGAATAAACAAGCTTAGCTTATTATTTTCCATCCACCAATTTGGATAATTTGGATGGGGTGACCAGTTACTCAGGCAAACTAGTTTTGCTCCAAAATCGGGAACTAGACCAGCTGATCTTGGGATGAGATCGGACTAATGATCCCATCCGATTTTCGGGCGATCTAATGGAGCTGATGAATCAAAATAAAAATAACACAAATTTGTGTTATAACATGCTCCCATCCATGAGTTACCACCACTGATACTCGAATGCCGATTATTATATTTGGTTTCTGATTCCTTCTCCAGTTTCTGTTCTTGAATTGATTTCATAGGTGGTTGCAAATTTAATTTCGATACTTGCAAGTAAAGTGGCAAGTATCTTTCCCATAAAAACTTGAGTGGAATATGATTTCTTTCTTTTTTTAATTGTAGATAATAAAATATCGCTTAAGAAAAATATGTTTAAAAAAGGAACCGATGTTTGAATATCTAATGCAACAAATTTCTATATACTCTTATCTCTCAATATAGCAAATTGAATCAGAAAATGATTTCAACCTCAAAAGTTCTCCCAAGAAATTCCATGAAAAATGCATGATGAATTGTGATGGTAGATTACCATACTAAGAAATAAGATCACAATTCACAAGCTAATTGAATCTCCAATCTTTTTTTTTTTTTGGTAAATAATTGAATCTCTAATCTTTCAAATTAACTTTTCTTAAATTTTTTTATACTTTCCAAAGTATATAATGGAAATAAAATCATAATTCACAAGTCAAGAGTAGGGGTGAGCATGAAGAACCGCCCAACCCAGGAACCGCCCGAATCGGACAGGACCTGTTGGGTTGGTTCGGTTCTTCATATCGGTGGTCTGATCCATGGTTCCAAAAAATGGAACCGATTCTCATACGATCTAGTTCCCGGTTCCTAGGTGGAACCGGACCAGACCGGACCACAAGGACCAAACCAGAAGAACCGGCCCAACCCTTTAAGTCTTTAGAGATAGAGACACATCAGTCTTCATCAGTAAATATATTCTTTCTAATTTCTCTTTATGTTTTCTCCAACGCCCAGCCATTCCACTTCGCGTCTCCACCTCACTTAGAGTTCGCTTCACCGACCTGAGCTCCATTTCTTCGAATTCCATAGCTTCTGCTTCTCTCGCTTTGCTATGCGAAATCCCTTCCCCCCGCCTTCTCTGCTTCGCCTGGTCTTTAATGCATAGTTTCTTCTTGTTTCTCATAAATTAGCTTAACTGAAATTGGACAAGGTGCAGTCTTTGCTTCTTCTTTTTTTGTGCCCAGTGGGTTACGCCGCTCACCACACAATCTATGCTTCTTTTTTTTTTTTTTTTTATGTGCCCAGTGGGTTAGTCCAACAGATTTGTAGCAACTTCAGTTACATTGTTAAGTTGTTGTGGACCATAAAATGTTTGGTGAAATTCTTTTTTAAGTTGGAGTGGATCATATGCTAATGATAGTGAATTTTTTCGATCCTGGTCCCATTGGACTACTCGAGAACTGGACTGGACCGATTGGTCCGGTCCAGTCCTATATTTGGTCGGTCTGGTCCCCGGTCCTAAAAATCGAGAACTGGTCCCGTTGATCCAGTTCCCGATTTTGGGGGGGGGAATTGGACCTCTCGGGGAACCAATCACCCCTAGTTAAGAAAAGGGAAAGAATCTTCGATTTATCTCTTTCTTATTTTAGATAAAATATCTCATTTTAGTCCAAACAATCCCGTTCCTTCTTGAAAATGGGGACCGGACTAAAAATCACCAATTCTATTTTTATGGAATGGAGAACCAAATTGATGCCCCCAATAACAACCTAGAATTGGCTGGTCCAAGCAGTTATCGATTCCATCATTCCGTATTTCTCATCCCTAGATAGAGTTGACTAAGAACTTGATTACATCAATGTGATAAGTTTTATGATTCAATTTTACTTTTTCTTTTTAAGTATTAGCACCTTATCATACTTTCACAATATATTTTAAAACTTTTGGGGCATTTATCTATTTCAATAATTGCCTGATCATTCAGTATTAAACAAACAGAATCACTTGATGGCATCGGCATTAGCTGGGCTCATGGTATGGATTGGATGTGGCCGGGATACTGTTTTCTATCTTCCTAATCATGCCTTATGCTTTGTCTTTGAATCGCTATTCGTTCGAAACATGCATATGAAACACAATACCCAAAAAAAAAAAAAACCCCATTGACGTAATTAGAACATTATATTCGATTATTGCATGACATGACAAATGAGCAAATTATTTCATTTTGTTTTTCAAAATCGTCTTCTACGCAACCCAAAATGAGCTCACATAAAATCGAGAAATTATTTAACTTATTGTCTTCCTTTCATACGACAGAGAAATAATTATTGCTCTAATTATTTACATTAATTAAAGCACCTATGTATACCTATGTATCATCGATGTAATTTTGAAGACTAAAATGAGTTAATTCTCCATTAAACACGCAAGCTTTATATCTCTAGATCTATCTCCACCGATGGTTGTATCACATCGAGATTACTCAATATGTAAGTTAGGTACAATTGATACATGAAATATATTTATTTATAATCGGTGCACCATCATCGTCATTCTAAGATGAGGTTTTCCCAATAAAAAAAGGGATACATCCATCATGATAACACTAATATGATGTCTAGTTGGCATCACATCATTACATTCATCAGGAAAATAAAAGTCAATCAATCATGGATTGCGCAAGGGGTGCACACCACTCATATGTTGATTAGATTAAATTTAGTTTAACTCGATTTTAAATGCACTAGAGCTTGACCTTTAACTTCTCAAAACTCAACTCAATTTGATTAGATTTTCAACAAGAAGGTTGAGTTCTATGGTGTTCGATTAGCAAGTAAAATTTTTAGTCTAAGCTCGAGTTAACCTCGGATTTGGGGTCCAACTCAAGGTCGAATTCTTAAAACACGATAGAGTTTTAAAAAAGTGTTAATTTGGCTTTTTAGAATGATTATAAATGCTTACTCAAAAATGTAAATAAATAAATAAATTGGAGTCCAACCATTGTAATGGTAGTCCATTTGTCGTACAATGACATGAGAAACTGCTTATCAACGCAACAAAAGCTTCCCTTTATAATCTTTTGTTGATTGATTCCAGTACTGGACGCGAGAATTGACTTTTTTTTTTTTTAATATTGCGGCTTTGTTAATGAACACCTTCAACTATTTGTAAAATACATTTAGTAAGAAAACATTTGACTTTCACAATATTAATGGTGCAGATGATGAGAATTAAATTAATTAACAATTATCACGAAAGCTCTTTTACCAAAAATCTTCTCTATTTTTAACAAGGTGAAAAATAACTTCTTTTCGGTTTATTTATTTATTTATCTTGGGTTCTATCAAAAGGTGAATAAGTTCAAAATAGTCATAAAGCTATTGAATTTGTACCAATTTAGTTTTAAGTATTTTAATTATGTTAGTTTAATCATACATCCTTTGATTTAATGTCAATTTAATTATTTTTTTATAATTTTGGTTAGATATTATTAGCATGGGTACCGAATGATTTGAAGGACTAACAATGCTGATGTAAACAATTTTTAATAATATTAATAGTTATTCTGAATTTTGAATTTTTTGACTTTTAATCTTTACTTTTGCCAGTTACAGCCACTAGCCAAAGTCGATGATTGGCCAATGGCCATGGTTAAGTCAGTTGCCCTCACTCAAGCTAGATGTGATCAGGCTTTGTAAGAGGAGACCTCACCTTGCTTAGGCAAGGGTCGACATTTTTAAATCTAGTGAGGCGAGCCCTTACCTTGGCCAATGGTGGGAGATGGTGATCTTTGTCTAGGCCTTGCCAGCTCAGCCCCTGACAAGTCATCTTTTGTGTCCAACCACCGGTAAAAAGAAGAAGAAAGGGGATAAAATCATGAAAACAATAAGAAATTCAAAAAAATTTAAAAATTATTATTAAAATTATCCATGTAAGTCAATGGGTGCTTACATCCGTAATATCTAGTCAAAATTAATCGAAAAAGCTGAGCTGGTACTAAATTGGAAGGTTTAGGATTAAATTAATATAATTTAAAAGATTGAGAATTAAATTAGGCTTTGATACAAAAAGTTTAGTCCTTTCCTAAGGCTGTTCCGGCAAATAATGCAATCAATATTTTACCTCCAAAAGGAGGGCTAAAGATAAACCCCCTTACATTCTCTGAGTCACCTCCTCCTCCTCCTCCTCCCTTCTTCTACCCCCTGCTTCTCCTCGCTTGCAGCGAGAGTGAAAAGACTGGCTGGTGCTCCAACCCCACCTCCGCCACGAGCTCTTGACACATGCCCTACACGCCTTCTTCTTCTTCTTCTTCTTCGCCTCTCTTCGCAGCCGGAATCTTGAATCTCCCGTTTGACCTTCACATTGAATTGCCGATCGTGTCCCACAAGCTTCGGGCGGCTTCGACCTGCTACCCCAGCTAATCGTGAGCCCCGTTTCGATCTTCCCTCCAAGTGTCTATCAGTCGGTTTGCGTCGTTTGCTCAGTAGGATTAATTTCATGTTCCTTTTTTTCCTTTTGGTGTTGATTTCGAGGTCTATTATCTGTATTGGATCCAAATCATCATGCGTTTCAGTTTCGGCGAAGTGGGATTTTTCTTTTCTTTTCTTTTTTTTGTCTAATTGTGTATTGATGGCATTGGCTTTTTAGGTATGGATGTTGAGTTGGGTTTATTATTTTGACGTGTTTGTTCTTTTTCTTTTTTCCTGTTGATAATCGGAAGGGGCGATTTTTTTTTTTATTATTATGTGAGTTTCAGATTTCAATGCTCATACGGAGAGTCGGCAATTAGTATGAGCAGTTCGAGTTGATAAATGGGAAAGAAAGCCAAGAAGAAGGCCAGGACTCCTGTTAGGGAAAAGCGGGTTGCTAACCATATCCAGAAAACTGTGCCCCCACAAAATGTTGCTGAGAACAAGATTGCCGAAGGCCATCCAGTTCAGCATGAGAGTAAAACCTGTACCCACCTGGAAAAGGGTTTTGATTTGAATGCTTTGTCTGTGAAGATCAGATCTTCTGAATCGGTAAAGTGTGAGGATTGCAGAGAGGGTGTAGCTGATAGGAGAGGGAATAAGGGAAAGGGTAAACAGGGGAAAAAGAAAGGTGGCGCTTCAACAGAGTCAAAGTCCGAGTCCAAAGCTATATGGGTTTGCTTGGAGTGTGGGCATTATGCTTGTGGAGGGGTCGGTTTTCCGACAACTGCTCAAAGTCATGCTGTTCGGCATGCACGGCAAACACGCCACCCCTTGGCAATCCAACTTGAAAACCCTAGCCTTCGATGGTGCTTTCCATGCAGTTCTCCAATCCCGATCGAGAAAATTCAAGAAAATGGTGAACAGAAGGATGATCCGCTTGCAGAAGTTGTGAAGCTAATTAAAGGAAGGTTTATGCAAGCGCCATCTGTAGACGTTGAAGATGTTTGGTTTGGAAGTGGTAGTGTCACCAGCAAAGTGAATTTGACAAGTAGTGTCTCCAGCTGTTCAGATGGAGGAGGTAATTATGTGGTAAGAGGAATGGTTAATCTCGGGAATACTTGCTTTTTTAATTCAGTCGTGCAAAATCTTTTGGCTTTAGATAGGCTAAAAGATTATCTTGGGACATTGGACACTTCTATTGGACCTCTCACTATTTCGTTGAAAAAACTTCTTTCAGAAGTAAAGATGGAAAATGGAGTGAAAAATGTGATTAACCCCAGATCCTTATTTGGATGTATCTGTTCCAACGCTCCTCAGTTTAGGGGATATCAGCAGCATGACAGTCATGAATTGCTTCGTTGCTTACTGGATGTGTTGTCAACTGAGGAGTTTGACATGAAAAAACAGTTAAGACTTCCCCAAGAGGGTGGAGTTCCTCATAATCAGAATGTGACTTTTGTTGACGCCGTCTTTGCGGGCCAGATATCAAGCACTGTCTGCTGTGTTGAGTGTGGACACTCGTCTACTGTGTATGAGCCATTTTTAGATCTCTCATTGCCTGTTCCCACCAAGAAACCTCCATCTAAAAAGAACCAGCCTATTTCTCGAGCAAAGAAAGCAAAAATACTGCCAAAGAAAGGTGCACGGTTACGACCAAAGATTAACAAAGATTCAGAATCCGTTACAGCTGATATTGTTTCCAGTGCATCAGCGAGTGCGCAATCTACCAAACCTCCTATGGAAACTTCTGCTTCATCAAGTGATTCTAGGATTGGAACTTCTACTGGCTTTGGTGCTGTAGTTGATGATAGAGTTACCTTTGCACCAGGTCACTTGGCTGTCAAAGAGCATAATGACACACCTCTCGCTGTAAAAGAGACAGACGAAAAAGATGCTTCTACAGAAGATTTTGCTTGGTTAGATTATGTTGATCCTGATGTTAATGATCTTGATTATCAAGCTACTAATTTTGGCTCTGTGGATGCATCTAGAAATGGAGATACTGTTCTTGATGAATCAGCTGCAGATTCACAGGCTATGTCTGCAGCTAAAGTGGACACTGTTAAAGAGTCCACAGGTGTACCAGTCTTTGAGAAAGAGCTGGAACAGCCTGCTGTTTCGGCAGATGATTCGACATGGTTGGACTTTCTTGATTCACAACCATTATCAAATGAGATTAGTTTTTCTTCACAAGATAATGGGTGCAGACATGTCCAGGGAGATGGTATTGCAGATGTGGCTGATCATGGCTCACAACAAGATCACTTTTTTAGTGATAGTGTTAATGAAGCGACTGATCTAAAAGAGGAAATATCTTCCAAAAATTCCTGGGAAGATGAGACACCATTGCAGGTTCAAGATTCTGAAGTCCTGTTGCTTCCGTATGAAGAAAACTCAACAACTACTGGCGACTTTACCACAGAAGGTTTAACATCTTCGATGGGTTTCGCACAAGATGAATCAGAATTTGATGGCTTTGGTGACATGTTCAATGAGCCCGATGTTGTTTATGGGCCTGTTGCCGGTCCTTCTTTAGGTGGTGATAATTTTCAAACAAATGAAGTAGCAGACTCTGGTTTGATGGCCGGAAACAGCAGCGAGTCTGATCCTGGTGAAGTTGATCATTCAGATTCCCCTGTATCTATTGAGAGTTGTTTGACTTACTTCACTAAAGAGGAACTTCTTTCTAATGATAATGCTTGGCACTGTGAGAAATGTTCAAAAACTCTGCAACGCCAGAAGCTTGAATCCAAGAAGAAGCAGGCAAAATGTGTAGCAACATTATGCACGAATGGACTTGAGACAGGAAGCCAAATTATTTCAGTTGATTCAAGTACAGAATCCTCCAGTCTTGCTGAGGCCCAAAAGCTTAGCAATGGAAGTTGCAAAAATGATGATCACTCCATCTACACTAATCACAAAGAAGTTACCCTTCAAAATGGGAATTTAGATATACTGTGCTCAAGTAATCAAGATACTGGGTCTTGTGTGGGGGATGACGCTAATTGTACTGGACCTACTTTGGAAAAACTTCAACAGGTCAATCCTGTATTGGCCACAAAATGTGAAATGGAGATAGTTGATGATGAGGCAGATTCAGGAGCTGTGAAGGTGAAGAGGGATGCAACTAAAAGGGTCCTCATACACAAAGCTCCTCCAATCCTTACCATTCACTTAAAAAGATTCAGCCAAGATGCCCGCGGTCGTCTAAGTAAATTGACTGGTCATGTCATTTTCAGAGAAACTATTGATCTAAGACCATTTATGGAAACAAGGTACCATCACTTTCCTGCTCTATTTAGACTGCTTTATATTTATTTCTTGCAATGACTTTAGACAATCAACACCTGCTGAAAGAAAGGAGAGAGGAAAACGAAGGGGAAAATATTGAAGTTCGTTGTTTTTGGTTTTTGAAATATCTACAACTATTACATGAGTATAAACGCTGCTCTTTCACATGCTATCATTTTGGTCTGGTGTTGATGCCCCACTAAATTTATTGATGGTCTTCATCAAGTTCACTTCCCCAACCGCAAAATGAAAACTTGGTCATTCAGTATTTATCTTTCTAATGGACCGTCTTTTCAACAGGAGAATTCAAATGATATGAAGAAAGAGGAAAAATCAGATTTTGATGGTTAAGACCGTCGTTATAATCAGTGATTGATTCTTTAGTTACATTTATCAGTTTTGCAGTGAATTGTTCGACTCAGATGGGAGAATATGATAAGAACTACGTTTTGGGGTGCTCTATTGTGTTAATGATAGGATACAATGGATGCAAATCGACAGGCTAAGTCAACTTTCTTCTATTAGGCCAAATATATGCTGACAAGGTGCCATGTAGATTGAAACACCTAATGGGTGGAGTGAGGAGGAGGAGGAGTAGGAAGAGGGAGAGAGAGGGGGGGGGGGGGGCATGGGAAGGAGGGAGTCATCTCTTATCTTTTGGTTTACCACCACCTAGGATACCAGTTAGACTAGATTTTCCAAGATCAGAGCTGAGCTCACACTTATCGTTTCAGACAAGTATGTGTAGATTGTCAATAGCTTGTCCTAAAGTTCGAAACATTGCATGAAGACAGAATACAGCTCCAGTTATAATTTGCCGGTATGGCATCTTAAGGGGCTTAACTATATGTCTTTTTCCTCTTTTTTTGTCCTTTTTAAGGGAAAAAGGCCCCCGTGCCGCCCCAGGGGGGGAGGTGTTGAGGGAGGAGGGGGGCATTATATGGAAAGAATATGGGGATAAATTTGTCTTAACTATATGGAACAGTCAAAACATTGCATGGAAAATAATCTACAAGGTTGAGTTGTCCTAAGGTATTTTGTTACAGCTGTGGAAAGTGTCATTTGACTAGTACAGAAGGGGAACACTACATTTTTGAAGAATAAAAATATGGCCTGTGTTCTTCATAATATTGTAAAGCTAGGAATGTGTTTTAAATGAACATTCTTTGGCTCGTTTCTATAGCTTATGAGTTGGTTTCTCTGTGTCAGTGAAATATTCAGTTCATTAATGAAGTAGTTTATTTTAGTTTGAGTCAGGAAAATCAGTATATTAATGCCTTACATTGCATAAAAAATAGCCATTCAAATCATGAAAGGGGACCAAACTTCCCTTTGTAATTGGCTTGAGTCAGAGATGTAGCCCCAGGTTGCCCTTTGTGCCTTCTCTAGAGCCATAGACTTCCATCTGAGGAGAAGGGTTTGAACCAAGATTTCGAGATGGATGTGATAGGGTATTAGTACAGCCAACACATAATCTAAATGTGAAAATTTGTCCTCTAAAAAAGGAAATATGGAATGAATGGATTGTAAATTATGAGATTTTGCTATTTGTTTCCCTTCTAAGAAGGATACTAATCGTAGGGAAAATGGAATTTCCACAATGACTGCAAATCCCTCTGAGATAATTTGAGAATACCCTCAGCATTCTTGATTCCATTCTATACTTTAAAGGAGGATTTCTTTCCTCTTGAAGGAGAAGGTAAAGAGTGCTTCCGCTATGGATTTCTTAAAATTCCCTTCTCCGTGATTGTCTTTTGTTGAAATGCTACACCCACTACCTTTATATAATAGGATTACTAAATGTGAGTAGAAAATTTGACTCAAAAGCAACGCGACATGGATCTCAAAGGGTTTTTGGATCCTAGACGTGAGAACTATACTAGAGAGATGGGAAAGACAGTATGGTTCTACAGGATCATAAGTTTGCAAATTGAGGCACCAATTTTCATCTTTTGAAGTTCAAAAGGGAGTAAATTAGGAGATCCAGAATCTGCACTTGGAACTGGCCTTCCGCATGATGGCTTTATCCTGTGCTTGTGTTACTCTGAGTGTATGGTCATTGGTTCTTCACATGCAGTGTCATTCAGGAAAAACCATTCAGACCATTTAAGACATGCGGCAGAAAAGTATCCTAAATATGTTCTATAATTGAAAAAATAAGTACAAACAACCTAATCTTTGTGGAACTATATCTGGCCAGGACAGGTATACTTTGGTATGTGAGATGCTCCAGGTACTAGGTGCCGTGGCAATTCATCAGTAGCCACAAATTATTGAGATAGTTATATTCTTGCTAAGAAGATAATGTCCCCATTATTTCTGGACTAGTAGAAATGGATGTTTGACATTTTTGTTCTTGCAATATTCACTTGTTAATTGGTTCTTCCATTTCATTTTTTTTGGTGTGTAATGCGTACTTAAGAGGTAATTCAGAAATATGACTCAGTTTTACTTGAAAAATAAAGGACGAACTGAAATGCCTAATTTGAACTTTAGAACTTTGGAGACTATCGTTTGTTGCTTGGTAAACTACAAGATGAGCAGGTGATTGATGATAGTGGGACTCCATGTACTTCTAGTTTAAAGAATCAGTAATGGCTTTGGAGATTATAACTTTTGAAACTACTTTTAATTTTACTTAAAAGTAACTGTTTATTTATAGGAAAAGTTATCTTTGGCGCTTGTAACCTAGACATTTTTTGCAGTTATCTTTACTGAAAAGCCGGAAGCATAGGTTGACAGTTCAAAGAGAATGATGCAGTTCAGCTGTTGATTGTTACTGACTGAGTTTTGAGGGGTCTTTTAAACCAAATAACAAGATGAACTAGAAGCCATGACTCGAGAGGACTCTGAAGCAGATCTTTGGATGAAGCCTGCCCTCCCCCCATGGGACAATTTGCCAGAAAAGAATTAATTACACAATAGTTACGCAATAAGACTTTTGGAACCTGTAGAATTGGACATATATTTTACTACTATGACAAGGTTTGTAGGAATGCAAAGTCGCTTATACTAACTCCATCTAGAGTTGATTGAACTAAAAGAACTATAGGCGTAAAAAACCAGATTGATAAGTGTATGATGAAGCCAATCCTTAATTGGTCAGATGAAGTATATTGGGATGACATTGGCTGTTTTAATCAGAAAATTAGGTGACATGGCAACATTTTTACTAATTAATTCAATGCTTCAGCTAAAAACTTCTTCCGCCACCTCACTTTTTCTATATTTCTTCTGTTCCATCAGGCACAAATGCATAAATGTTCCTGTCATGTTGCTACCGACTAGTGTATAGTTTGTCTATTAGCTTGAGGATACTAGACTGGTTCCAAGGGAAGATTTACTGCTAAAGTGTAGTATATACTGGGTCTCTTGATGCCTATATCTTAATGAGATCTATGTCTTGTTAATATCCCATTGCGCATTATCGTCTTATTGAGGCATGACCAGAAAAAGGAGCATCAAAGAGTACAAATTTCTGGTTTCTTTTGTGGTATAGCTGCGCCAGTAGTCTCCTCTAAGTTTTACGAGGCTTAGTTGTTTTTCCGTTATGGCTTGACTCTCTTTTTCCATTCTGGCGCTGGCATTGACCGTGTGGTTGGATCTTCTTGTATAACACAAGTGGTTACGTGTGTTTCCTTTTTGCTCTTTCGCAGGGGGGAGGAGAAAGAAAAGTGTGTCTACCGTCTCACAGGTGTTGTGGAACACATGGGGACCATGCGTGGGGGCCACTACGTCGCCTACATACGCGGAGGTGAGAAGAGCAAAAATGGAGTCGGGGCTTCCGTGTGGTATCATGCCAGTGATGCGTACGTGTGTGAAGTCACATTAGAAGAAGTTCTTCGTTGTGAGGCATACATCTTGTTTTACGAGAAAATTTGAATCCAATCTGCATTTTTGTTTTGATATATTTTTCTTGATTCTTTGTCCCTCGAGGGCATGTGGGCCTTTTTTGGAGGGAGATACAAGAGAGAAGGCAGAGAGAGAATGTATAGGCTGAGTGACCAACAGGGTTGTCATTTACCCCGAATTATATACCTGCTGTTTTTCTTCTATGAGGTGTAATGAGCTGCAAAATGCGTACTGTGAAATTACTTTTGGGAAATTTTTCACTGAATTTTTCTATCATATCTTTCAGGCTTAAATTGCAGCCTGGGAATGCCTGAAGATGTACTTTCTCAATGGTAACCAGGACTTGATGATACTGTCTCATTATGATCACTTACGAACTAAAGTTACGATAATGTTTTAGATCACTAACGTCGTGAACTATGCTAGTCGAATTCTCAGTCGTATCTATTTTTGGTTTAGCATAACAAGATATGGTCAGGGCACATTTCGACAGGACAAGGTGAAAGAAAGAATCGATTTTGCATTGTCTAGTGAATATATCTAGAACTCTGTAAATGCGTGTAATTCCCTCCTTCAATTCCGCATTTTCTGTTCATCCTAATGTCGAGACCGTATTCACGAGCACAACAAACATTAAAAAAAAAAAAAAGATGTCAATTTGGCACAATTAATGCCTTGTATGACCTGTAATCAACAGCGCTGGTTTCATCACGTGACTGCGTGGACGCCTGAAGAAGGCAAATACATCACTCTTGCCCACGATCGCATAATCAGCTTCCTGATAGAAAACAGTAATAGTTCTCTGTATCAATAGTAGAAAAGTAACAACTGCTAATCTTTTATTTTCAAAAGTTAATCTTGAACTGCTTTGTTTTTTTTTTTTTGGTAAATTAATCTTGAACTGCTTTGTTAGTTATATGGTCTTGTGGACTTGGTCATGAGATGTTTCGCTTTCCCTTGATGGGGCACTTATCAGGTTGCCTAACAATGTAGATGACGTCGCCAGCATACTTGTACAAGTCTTGATTCCGATGCCATGTCCACAAAGCATAAGTCTCATTCACCACCTGCACTAGCATAAAAGATAGTGATTGTCATGAAGTCCCTGGAAATCGTTTCTTTCCCAGGGTATAAAACTCTTCTAGCACTCCATGTGAGGATGAAATAAGTGAGATGGAGAACTCGACTCTCATGCTTTGTTCGAGGATATAGAGGGACTGGTGTGCAAAATGATGTTATTTTATTTTATTTTTGCTGCGAATAATGGAGGGAAATACAATGTTTGCATCCATGTTACACCTCCATGAAATGCAAACATAGCATTAAGGTCAGATGACCAAATGTTCCTAAACAATGGTGTAGCATAAGCTGGGCTTAATCCACCGAGCAGTTGCTAGGAAAACAAACACCGGCTGACTTGATCTCAGACACAGGTTTCACAAGGGGAAGCAAAATTTTATAATCATCCCGGCAGAATGAACAGACCATTTTAGGGATCACCGCAAATGCAAATTGAAAATCGTGTGGTTACTCCACAAGGAGCTGCAGATAATAAAATATTACGCAGTGTCCTAGGATGTGGAATAAACATGTCGATCATAAGTTTGTACTTGAGAGTTTAACATGTTAAAGCTTTGCGGCGCTTTCTTGCTCTACTGTTAATCTACCCCAAAATGCGGCATGGCTTCCATGTATCTCAACGAGAGTATATAGTGCACTGATGCATACATGTTAATAAAGTCGTATAGAGTAACTAAGGGATTGTTAGGTACCTCAAAAATGCCATGCCCAAAGCTGCTTTCTCTGTAAGCACTATATTCCGGTTGTCTGTCCCAACAGAAGTTGCCTGTGGCAGGGCCGGATGTGAAATTGAATGCACAGAAACCACCCATGTACTTATCAGGGGTGGTACTTGGGTCTGGACAGTTTCCAGGTTCATCTGCATGTGTAATTGCCATCTTCTCTCGGTTACCACCATCTCCGACGGTGATGTGAACAGGACCACAGGGATCCAGAGTGTAGTTGTATACTCTATTTGACCTCTCATAGGCATGAACCTGTTGATTATTTCCGATAGACATTTGTCTCAAATGTTTGTCATGTTAAACAAAAGAAGAGGGCTTCTCGATCACAAAAACACATTGCAAAAGTCTCACAAAAGAGCATCATAAAATCCATGTCGTAAATGTTTAAGCATGCCATGTTGCTGATATGCTGCTAATGCTTAGAACCAGATTATGTATCAATCTGCCTCATATAATGCCTAAGATAGATATACGAGAGAAAAAGGACCAACAACATTTGCACCCACTTCTCCAAGTTGGAATAAAGAAACAGCCCTTTCATTGGGGCAGCAAATAAAAGATAGATGATATGGAATGGTGACTCACATGTCCATTAAAGACAACATCAACCCCATAACTGTACAACAAATCCTCCATTGCTACCCTCATGCACTCTGCTTCTCTATAATGTGCTGTGTAAGTGCTGTACCAAGGAGGGTGCCATGTAGCCACCAACCATGGTGTGACTTCTCTGTCAACCTTAGACAGGTCTTTCTCTAACCATCTGTACTGATCCGCTGAGGCAAAAGCATAAAAGTGTCAGAGACATGCTTCTGAAGATCCTACTATTAGAGAGAAAAACAAGAGGAAGAAGCTCACATGATTTATTATAAGAAATATAGGCACCTAGCATTAAAAAGTGTATGCCACCTGCATTGAAAGAATAGTAAAATGTAGAAGACGATCCACTTTCTTTAGATGGAAATGCAAATCGAGAACTATAAGCAACAAAAGTCCGATTTTCTGCCTGTTCTTCAATCTCATGATTTCCTTCGATTACCATGATGGGAACTTTGGACACTAGAGGCTGCATAAACCTGAAACGAAAATAATAATAATAATAACGTTATATTAGACTCCAATGAGTTAGTGAAAGCCATCATAGAATAAAAATTCAAATCTTCATTAGAAACACAATGCTTGAGACCAAATTCACAATTTTTAAAAAGCATCCACATGGGCTCTTAAGAGAATTGCCAGAGCAATTCTAGTAAAAATGGAGGAGATTCTTATCACTGCACTCTCAAATGAATACATTTGAAATGCCACGAACAAATGTTTCTGTCTCAATTTCAGATTAGTGAGAATGAGGCAACCTTGTTGCCCAAACAATAGTATTTCTACTTTTCATGAGATTCAAAATTTTCAAAATCAGTGAATTTTTTGTGATAGTCAAGACTGAAGAAAAGCAACTCATGATTTCCATCTAGGAAGAACAAAGTAGCATGTCAACCTTCCCCAGTAATCCCATCGTGGCTGGTAGGTTTCGTGAATAGGAGTTTCTGGAAATGAACAGGAGTAGCAATCGGCCCCAGTTCCATTTGTGAGATACAAATTGGCATAAGTCACGTCCCCAACTAAAAGTACAAGATCAGGATGGTTACTCAGCATGTGGTCAACCGTTGAAGTGGTATTGTATGTAAGACCCAAGTCACCAACCACTGCCACTCTGCTGGGGTAACTCCATGGGCTGGTGACAGGCATAGTTCTAAAATAATATACGTCACTCATTGCTATTGAAGGATCTCCACATTGGTAATAGTATAACGTGTTGGGCTTCAACCCTGAAGATAAACCAAAGTCAATAAGTGATGTCGGAGTGAATAAGATCAACAACCAAAATCCCCTAAAATTCAGATCGGTCCCTCTTCCCCATAAAACAGAACATGTCTGATGTGCAAGAACATCAGACATTCCAGAAATTTCTAACCGCAAGAACATCAGACATTCCAGAAATTTCTTCAGAAAAAGATTAAGGATTTGACAGAAAACATGAACTGAAAAAGCAAGTCGAAATTCAGATACGACTAATTGAAAAAGGAGCCTAAATCTTAGGATGACTAGGAAAGCCAGTTCACAGTCGCCAACAATGTATAAGTGAGAAACTTTTATCTGGCATCTTCTTTCCTTTGTGACCTATTCCCGTAAGAAAAAAATAAGACAAGCTATACATGAGAAGATTCAGATACTACAATGCAACTTTACTGCTCCAACAGCATATGATTGAAAAAAGCTTTTGTTACAGGTTGTAGAAGTACGAGTTCACACTAACTCGGATGCAGGAAATCTCTGTCCTTCACCATAGTTAATTAGATTGATTCTTGTCCTTAGCCTTACCATCAACTTTCAGCAAAAACAGGAAAAAGAAAGGAAAGGGAGAGCAGGATGTTTTCCAGAAATGCTATTGATGCAAGAACAATGATGCACACAATACCTTTCAGACGAACATGGTGTATAATGCCGGAAGTGTAGTTTTTGAGGCCTTCAAAGGGATAAAGTTGGTTGTAAATTAGCGAATAACCAGTCGCCTGACGACTCCGTCCAGAACTTGAGATCCCATAATAAACAACACTTCCCACACTGTTCGGATCCAAGAGGGTAATATTGTCACCTATCTGGAACTCTCCTGCAAACATTTCGGAGAAATGTCAATCAAAGATGCAACCAAGTAAGTAACAATCACAACCATTTACCGCTCCTTAGCACATAAATCATCAGATATACCAAATACCCAGGTTTTCCATATGGCTCGAACCAGACAAACAACCAAAGTACTGTATCATAATCTCTAGAAAACGATCAAACAAATCATGGCCAGAATCAATTCCATGCCCCAGAATATATGTGAAATCTTTGCCTCAAGAATAGAGAGTAGTCCATTTTATGAACTTCTGATTTCAAAATCCAATCGAATCGACATATACACCGTTGCCACTACATGAATCCAATCCCGACCCACCACATCACCTTTATCTAGGAATAGAGGACACCAATCATACTACCCCCAACTGAACGTGAATAATGTCACATAAATATCTGATTTTCACGTCCAAGTCATATTTGTCTCTTCCAAGTATAAAAGTCAAGCTCCAGTTAAATCTCTTTTACATATCCGTTTCCTACTCACGCTCATCTAAATTACAATCCAATGAACAAAAACCCAAAGATAAAAGATAAAAATTATCAGAAGTCAGAGCGAATCACAAATTCAATCGGCAAAAATGGAAAAGCACCGGCAAATGAAAACAGACCTGTGATCCAAGAAACCCAGACGGAGTCGTATTTCGAGGAAAGAGAGACGGAGACTTGCTCCGGCTCGAAACCGGAGACCGTCCTCTGGACCCGACGGTCGGTGTCCGGCAAGTCGACGGCGTTTCCTCGGAAGCTCTTGTCGAGGGGCACCGTCACGGGCGGGAACGGCCCCTCGAGAGTCGTCGGGATTCCTCCGACGAGCGCGGGCTCGGGCCAGAGCAAGAAGCCGATCAGGGCGACCGAAACTCCGAGCAGCGACGGCGACATTGCCGCCACTTCTCTTGCCCACGAGAGGCGGACGGGCGACGGCGACGGCGACGACGGTGATCTAAATACGCGGTCGGGCGTGGAGAGAGAGGGAGTGGATTGTAACATGAAAGCACGTATCACGCGTTCGTCCACGCAGAAAAAGCAGAGGAGTGGGCGTGACCGTTACTTCGCCAGAAGACGCCAAATGCAGAAGGTTGAAGAGGAAGCCAACACCATCGCCACTGGCTCGTGAGTTTGACTTGCTCGTTGCACAGAGAGAGAGAGAGAGAGAAATCGGAATGGACATCAGGGACGGGGACGGGGACGAGGACGAGGAAGTTGTCTGGTTGTTAGTTTGGACTTTTGCATTGTGATTATCTTCCTTTTCTGGTTGTGTGCTCTGTAAACTTCATTAAATGTGGCTTCCACGTGTGAAATGATTTCAGCATTTTAAAAATTAAAAATTAAGGCGGTTGGCGTAAATCATGCTCTCCGTTTTTTATGAATTGATATGAGATGAGGCGACATGATTTTTCTAGGATGTGAAAAGTTTCGAAACTATTTATGTTATGAGCACGAGATGAAAAACATGAAAGTACGACAACTTGTGGTTCTTAGTCTGAGATAGCACAAGACCGATCTGTCAGGACACCAGACTAAGTCTAGATAACACGGAATTAAAGACGTATTTAAACGCAATGTCTCCATCATGGACTTGATACTGTGGAAGGCAAGCTCCCCCCGAATGTACGAGCAGCAGGCTATCGCTTGCACCGGTGGCAACTCCCCCACACTCCACACCGACTTCAAATTAGAAGTGAGCAGTGGTCTAGGGTTAACTCTCGGCCGATCTTGGTCCGGGTTATTGAGGGACTAGGTCGATCCTTGATCCTAAGATTCTTGATCATATACTGTGCGGGTTGGTCATTGGTTATGTTTACTTTAAATCTTATGTAAATATGCTATGTAAATTAGAAAATTAAAACTCACTTAACTCAATCCCAATCAACTAAAAAAATAGAAATCCTCTTTGCTCGCCTCGTTCTATTCGCTTACCTAAGTTTTGTTTGTCGTTCTTCTCACAAGCGCAACTAAACTAGTGAAAATGCTTACCTTTCCTGGCATGTTTCACACATACAGCTCACTTGCTTCACTGCTTTCACCTCACGGACGCAATTGAGTTAGTTAGTTCCAATTTTGCATTTAATCTAAGAGTTTTAAATTCACGTGATTTTTTGGTTTGTATTAAATAGTCAATATTTGTAAGTGTTAAATCATGTCTTCATTTTGCTTAGGGGGAGCAAGCTCGACCGATTGAACTAGAAATTGCTCGAACCAATCCAAACTGAATAGGTTGGTTTGGTTTTCGAAAGTGTCGATCTAGTCCTCAATTCTCAAAAGTGGAACCGATGTTGTAGCGATCCAGTTCTCGATTCATAAGAGAGTCGGATTGGACTGGATCGGACTGATTAAATATTTCATAATTTATTAAAAATAAAGAAATAAAAGAATATAAAAACCAATTTAAAAGTTTTGAAATTTTAATCTTTACCCAATTTTATGAAAAGAAATTTTTTTAAAAAGTAAAGAAACTCATTTTTAAAAAAATTTTCCTAATCCCATTAAACCGCTTGGGAATTGGCTCAGACCGATGCGTTTAGTTCCGGTTCGGTTTCTGGTTTTGGAGTGAATCGGACTACTCGAGGAACCGATTATCCCTAATTATGCTATGCTTATCTTTTATTTTGTTATTCCTTTGTTTATATAATCAACTTATTCTCTTTTTTAATATGAGTTATTTTATCGATGGAATTATTAGCATCAATAAATAGAGTTTACATATGAAAAATGAATAAATATAAGTGGTTAGATGTCCTATTAATTAGGGGTGAGCAACGGTCCAGGGTCGACCCTGGACCGGCCCTGGACCGGCCCAACCCGGCCGGTCCTGGTCGGGTTTTTGAGTCGAACGGGTTGGTCCTCGGTCCTAAAATTCCTAACCCTGTACTGTACGGGTCGGTCCTCGGTCCTAGGAGGTCGGGTTGGTCCAACCCGGACCAACCCGACATTATATATATTTAATATTAATTATTTTTATAAATCCATTCCATTTCCACCTCCCTTAATTCATTATTTCCAAAACCCAAATCCAATAATCCATGGGCCTTTGTCAATGGCCACCACTCGCCTCGACAAATAGCCACTACTTGACCGGTCGCCTTGACCTCGACCCAACGGCCACCGCTCGCCCTGACCGACGGCCACCGCTCGACCGACGGCCACCTCTTGGCCACCGCTCACCTGTCACGATTTTGCTCCTCTTTAGAAGGTAGCCAAGATAATGTGTCATGTTCTGTCTCTATTAAGATCAAACTTTTTTTTTTGTCCAATGGACAGTACACGTGAGTTTTTTTTTACAAGCTTTTTTGATAGATTGCAATAGTTCACACCTCATTATACTTAGACAATGTCAAAATTAGGAGAGATTGAATCCCTAACCCCTCTGTCAACTCGTTCTTGAATTTGATTTTTATGATATTGTATTTATTATTTAGGTTGAAATCCATCCTACTAATTAAAGAGAGCAAAAGCAACCTTTAATTTTAAACCACGTCTCCTACATCATGTGATACGTGTTTAAGGAACCCAAGAGCTATAAAATTTGTGTGTGAGTTTCTTTATGGGGAGCATTGTGAATTTTTTCCTTACATAAAACAACAGATTTAAAGCTTTTTGCATTTAGTTGATATCGGGCATTTTACGATACTTGTGCGGAAAATTTTACGGTCCTGGGTTGACCCTGGGACCGGACCGGACCGGTAGGGTCGGTCCGGTCCTCGGTCCCAAGTTTGACGGGTCGGTCCACGGTCCCAAAAATTGAGGACCGACACTGTACGGGTCGGTCCTCGGGTTGAGCACGGGACCGGCCCAACCCGGACCATGCACACCCCTACTATTAATTATACTAAAAATAATTTCAATTTAAATTATTTGCGATATTAATAATTATGTGTATCATTTATATTGTTTTTGGGTGTTCAAAAGTTAAAGCGATCAAAGTATGAAGTTATATAACCCATGGTTTATATTACGTGTTTTGAACTTCTTATGGTTTAATTGTATTTCACGTGTTCGTAATGTGGATTTTTAATATTATCTTTTCTTAGATTCATGATTGATATATATGTCAGTGTTCATAACTTGGTCAGTAAATGTCACATTATTGATCGATATGAAATTTGAAAGAGCATGTTTATGTTTTTAAAGGACAAAAAAATGAGACAAAAACATAATCGATTGGTCCAGGGTCACCCAACCTATAGATTTGGTCCCAAGCTCAACAAGTTGGTCCTTGGTTTCAAAAATTGAAGACCAACAATGTATGGTTGGTCTTAGGGTTGACTACTAGACTAGCCTAACCTGAATCATGCTCACCCCTATTTCAAACGCGTCATGTTGATTTGAAATTGCACGAGACTTATCTACCAACACAATAATTTGATTCTCAATAACACGTGCATTCATAAAAAATATCGTAAACTCCTCGATTTGGATTAAAACTATAAAACTCCGGATACTTGATTATAGCCCCCATTTTGAAACGATAAGAGATCGAATGAACTTTTGAGGTTTGCTGGGGTTGGTCTAATCAAGCGATGTGGGTGATTGGGGCTAGCAAAAAGACCATTCGGAGGTTGAATTAAGAAAAGGAGCGTCACCAACTCGCTCATTCCTCTCCTTTTGGACGCCTTCTTCCGGGCGATACGTTTGACGGACCATGAGGTCCCTTTCTGGACGCAGTCTCGACTGATATTGACGAAATTCCACACCAAAATGTTCGACCCGAGTCGACACGGGATACAACACAAATCAAACCAATTGATTCTGATTTCGTTCCATTCTAATCTGTCGAGGATAGGTTGATCCGCGATTGGATGATAACCATATCATGTTTTTGAGAGGACAAGGATGGCGATTTTTTCCATAACATCTTAATTTTATATGTATAAATTAATCTTGAAAAGTTACATCTACTCAGATTGCTTTGCTCCGGTTTTGGGTGATATTTGTTTTAATAGTCCCGCCGTTGCCCAATTCACGTTTTAAGAAGAGGATAAGACATCAAGAGCCATTGGTTGCCGGTGTCATTATGTTGAGGGATAATGATACAAATAGTTCATAAAATTTTGACTCAATGTTTAATGTGATCCATCCATGAACTTTAACTTACTATACAAATATCATTTTTGAACTTTTAATTTATTCTATATAATCCATAATTTTTTTTGTATATATTCAATTAGTCCACCAGTGTTGCCATCTCCACTGTTGACGACTTTCTCTTACGTAGCAAATGCACCCCCTTTGACAAGTGCAAAGACCATGTCGATTCCTAACTGCTACGATCCAACTCATTCGGCCATCGCCACAGCTTTCACCAAGACGGTGCGCAAATCCGATTGGCGAGCAGGCAGCTCCTCCAATCCAACTCGCTTTGAGTGACTTGATCGAGGGGCTCTATCACCTCGGCTGGCATCTTTTCCTAATAATCTTCTTCGCGAAGGAGGCCCCAAGCTCTGGTTTGGACCACGAAGTTCCCCACTAGGATGGAGTTGAGCAACACAAGGGAGACGCAAGGCCGGCGAGCTCTGACGCTGCTTTTTCCTGATGGCCGAGGGTGGGAAGCAGGTCAATGTCAATGGGAGGAGCGGAAGCCACCAGATTCTACTTTGGCCATCGCAGTGGAGGTCCCACCTCGTGAACTCATTGGCTAAGACTTCCCTCTGCTGCATTCCATGTGCGTGAACCCTTTCCTTTTAGTTTTCCAAATTTTACGTATCTTAGCCAAATCCTGCCATCCTCGTAAATGAACTTTTTATCTAGATTATATCCGGATATCGCATTACTCCAAACATCTAAAATAGAAATTATCCTATTTGGAGTCTTATTTGATCTACCAAACACAACCTTAAGATTTTCCCATAGAATGACTGGCACCCTCAAGGTCATTTGTTTGGGAAACTCACCTAGAAATTTGTTCTCTCTACTATCTGGTACGGTGGCTTGTCCTAACGAGTTAGTTAGGACCATTGCAAGAACATCCAGAAGGTGAAAAACTCGTCGCCTTGAGGCAAGCTTACATAGGAAGCAATGTTGAGTCTGCTATCGAGAGCAAGATTGAAGATTGAAGAAATTTAGGAGAAATTACTCTTAAGTTTTATTCGACAGAGAATTTATATTACATGAGGAATCTAGACTTTTTATAGCTGCCGTTCAGCTAATTATTTGCACTAACTATCAAAGCAAAAAACCCGATCTACTAGCCATAAATCTAGTTAGTATCTGCTGGTTGTAACAAAAAGAAACAACACCCTAAAACATAAGTGATGGGTTTTGCGGATTACTGAAATCCTCTTGAAACTGGAAACGAATTTTGATTCACGCAATAGAAAACTTACCATGGATTCATTGTATCACCGACCTAAAAGCAAATCACGTAAAACGAACATACCTCGGATTTCCACAGATTAGATGCCCTCTTCTCGGCATGAGAAATCCTTTGAGAAATCATTCATGGAGAGAGGCGAGGGCAGAGAATTGTTCTCTCATCATCTTTAGAGAAAAAAGACGTAAATAACGTCTGTTCATATAACTTCTCTTAACTACCACTCATGGACCCATATGGCTAGCCCTAGGCACATAGCTCATCTTGGGCGACCATAATTCCATCATCTCCCACTCGCCCACAATGGGCTAAATAATTTTCTCGTTTTCTCTCCTTCGCAAAGTTCATATTGGCAAATAATCCATGAGACCAGCATACTTTGAGAGCTTATTGCTATACATCCGTTAGGAGTATACAGTCGCTCAAAAAATTGAGCATTGAGTATATATAATATGCAGTGCTCTAGATCAATCAACCACATCTTCATCTCTCTTGATCTCTATACATATAATGAATTTGTATTCACAATTATGATAATACTCAATCATCACAATTGGTCGACCAGTGAACACAAAACTTAGAATGTGGCATCATAATCAAATTGATCTTCCTCTTTCTTTAAACCTCTCCATCTTAGTTCACCTTACTTTTCTAGAAATGTCCCTTTAGACTGAATCACTTATGGTCATTAGTAACACTCTAAGATAACGAACATCAAATAGAGACTTTGAGAATAAATAATGAGGAACTTCATATTTTCAAGAGTCTCACACAGTAATAAAAGTCGAGATCAAAACTTTGTCAACTCTTTTTGGTCTCTTGAGCATACGCAATATGAAATACTTATTACAGTATTTTTGTCCTTTTCCCAAGGAGTGTATGTCTAACCTTCAATACTATATAGTTCAGATATACATAATGTCTAACTTGAATTTACATTTACTTTTTTCAAGGCATTTATCAAAACTCACATCTCGCTTTAGAGACAGACAAAGTAAAATATGTGGGTTTTTCAGACATAATTGACTATATGTCCTCATCTTAACACTCAGTTAAGGCAACATCAATATTTTAAGCTTGAAATCTCAATTATCACATATATAATAAGCTTAAAATTGTCTCGTCTCCATCTAGCACCTAACAAATGGAAACAATTACCCATGTGAGTGGGCTAATCTCATATCTGTCCGACATACTTTCTCAAACATAATACACTAAGTATTGAGATGCATGAGCATCAAATCAAACTCATAGGCATATTTAGTGAACTTTTGGGGAAAAAATTCAACCTTCAATATAATAGTCTCTACGCAGTTTTAGAGATTTCACATGGTTATAGAAATCATCTCTAGATAATGCCTCATTACAGGATTTGCTATCATCCTTTGCGTAGACCGCAAGTTCACATCTTTTCGTGCAACCACATCTCATCGATAAGGTTTCACTTGGTATCTCCGTGTTTGGTCTTGGCATAATATCTTGGATCTTTGGTGCAGGCTACCGTTGCTTGTCTATCGATACTTTGTAGTACTCTCAACAACATCTAAACAATTTATTAATCTCTTAAGACAAACACTCTATTGTATTGTTGCTGGCATACCACAAACTTAGCATTCATCGTGGACAAGGCTATACATGTTTATTTCTTACTGCTCCAACATATGGTGTCACACCTCGACCTCCAACTTAGTATCTCAGGTCTCACGACCTTACATTTGCCCCCTCTTGGCGCAATGGTCTTCCATTCAACCCATCTCAGGCCCAATGGCCTCACATTCGATCTATTTAGGCCTATTGGCCTCACATTTGATCTACGTAGACCTATTGACCTCTCATTCGTTCTATCTCGGCCTATAGTCTCACATTAGTTCTATCTTGACTTATGGCCTCACATCCGTTCTATCTCATCTCATTCAATCGATATTCGGTACTCAATCATAACTGTCCATTCCATTAATCTTATTCACTAAGATCACATAATTTCTATAACATTTCTACTAAGGTAATAAACGTACCCTATTAGGGTTTAGAAGGTTCACTCACCTCAATTTTCTCACAATCTAGCAATCAACGGTGGTGGGTGCGGCAACGCGATCCTTGCACTTCCAATCATGCCCGGGCTTGGTGTGATTGTTCAATTTCCAATCTGACGTCACATACTTGTTGCCCAGCTCCAAGGAAAAGTCGGGACGGCTCCGGCAGACTCCAGCGACCCTCCAGCACCGGTGAAGCTCCAGCGAGGCTCCCGGAGGTGGCCCGTGGACATGGGAGGCCGGCCCAACCTATGGGTGGGACGATGGGGGCCCATGGTGGTCGGGATCTTCTTCGATAAGGCTCAACAGACCTGAACCAGCCCCGACCAAGCTAGTCAAAGGTCGACCAGGCTGCTGGACAGCGACCCACGACCCGGCGGAGGTCGAGCTCGCCCCTGGGAGTCTCTGGCTGATCGGTGAGCCCCTACACAGCAACTAGTAACCCTAAAACAACGGATCGATGACTAGTCAGCCATAAGCCCGATTAGGGAACAATTTGATTTGAACTTCGATTCTCCCAATCCATACTAAACCGACTAAATCAAAGGCCTAGTAGTTACTCCCCAAACTCCCACGAGTCAATTGGTGTCATCGACAGTGGATGGGAGTCGCTAAAACATCGACGATGGCCAGACAAAGACCTCGGCCCAAATAGGGAGAAACTCGGAGTTTGGGGCCTCCTTTCGGGGGCTCTCGGTGGCGCTGCAAACCGAGACGGCGATGATGGTTGGCTGTGTCGTGAAGCTGACTCCAAGAGCTTCCCAATGACTCCAAGCTCGAGCCAAATGGATCTCAGAGCTATAAGGAATCGAGCTCGAAAGAAGGAGTGTTCTCCCAGGTGAAAAATAGGGAGGAGCCAAGGTCGGTGGAAGACATGGCCTTGCCAGGGACAAGCGATGGATGTCCATTGGCTGGCGAGTCCACTAGCTGGGCCCCAAGGACAATTGCCATCTTCCCCCAGCAGCTGGCAACTCGTTGATCATGGATTAAGCTTGCCGGCTACGCGTCCATCAACCGTTTGACGGAACACGTGAGAGAGAGGGGAACTCGGCAATTGGTGGCTCAGTTCACCAGGTCGAACTTGCTTCTCTTGCGGTTGGACCGGCTCTCCTTGTGGTTGAACCGTTTCTCTCGTGGTCGGACTGACTTTCTGGTGTTTGGACCGTATTTCTCGTGGTCGGACCGGTCCACGTGAGAGTTGACTAGTTCTCCTCATCAATTGACCGGTTCTTCACCAGCCAATCGTTGACCGTTTACCAAAAAGTCAACTTTTCCTAAAAAATTTTCAAAATTACCCCTAGGCCCAAAATTCACTTTTTTGGGGGCCAAAATGCAAATAACCAAGTCTCGGGGGCCTAAAATGTGATTTTCAGCAGTCGAGAATCACCCCAAATTAATTCACAAGGTTAAGTTCAGGGAACTCTCGAGCCTATGGGCCACTAACTAAACCGGTAAATTCGTCCAATTTTACCTTAGAAACGGCCCGAAAACGGGGTGTTACATTTGGCGCCATCACTTAATAAGAAAATGAATTTAAAGGTAGATTGTTTTTCATATAAATCTCCTCCTTAAATAGTATCTAAATAGCCCTTAAGCTATAGACATTTGCCTTGGTTACTCAGTATATAATCAGCAGCCCTTTAGATACGTTGGTATTCTTTTTAACGGTTATCCAAAGTGCTTACATAACATATCTCATGTCTTGGACATATCATAATGTACATTAGGCTTCCAATGATACTAGCATAAGGAATGCGTAACATGTATTTCTTTTCTTGAGGAGTCTGATGACACAGTCCTTGGCTCAATCATTCACCCTTTACAATAGGAGTATCTATGGGTTTTCTCATTCAAGAACCTTTGGCTTTGTAATTTTCTTACAAGAAAGATAATAGCCTTCTTAAACATTCTATACATATCAAGGTTAGAACATAACTAACTCTTAATAGTATTCACAAACTCCATATCGCTCTTGGCAAATAGTATATCATTACCATATAATGACATGATCACAAATTAATATTTGGATCTCTTGATATATACACAATGATCTTTCATTAATCATTGTAAAATCATATGCCATTATGCATTATGAAAATGCATATATCATTATTTCGATGATTACTTAAGGCCATATATTGATCTCAAAAGTCGACATTCTTTTTGTTTTTGGCCTTTTTATATGAACTCTTGTATTGTTTCATTCATTATTCATAGTCTTCATTATGGAATTTAAGATCCACACTAACTACTATTCCCAAAATAAGGTGAGTTGAGATAAACCCAACTACAGGAGAAAAAAGTTTCTTTAAATCAATTCCTTCTTGTTAGGTATAGCATTTCGCCACAAGGCGAGCTTTGTCTCTCTCTATTGAGCCATCAACTCTAAGTTTTCTTTTGAGAACACATTTGTTCCCATTGGCTTTGCGTCCTTTTGGAAGTTCAACCAAATCTTAAACATGGTTTGACTTCATTGACTCAATTTCCTTTATCATTACGGATATCCATTTTTCTTTATTTTTGGAAATTTTAGAGCTTCATTTATATTCATTGACTCATCATTTTCTTATGGAGTGATCATAAAAGTTTCCCTTTTAATGACAAAATATCAATGGGAAAATGTTTTACTTTGTCGTATTGGGGATTGATCCCTTCAATACAGCATCACTCCTCAGATTAGATGATCGATGCATCGTCTCATCAAGAGATTGCAATTGAGACTGGTCAGAAATTAATTCTTCACTTCTCACATTGCTCCTACTTGAAATCATACAAGTATTTCAATCATCATTATCCAAATTTTCAAATAAGGAACATCTTCACCTATTTTGCCATTATTAGAAAAATTCATTCTCTAAGAACGTGACATCTTGTGATTCCGAATCAGTTACACTCCCACTTGCTTAATCATCCATATAAATATTATTCTTTAGAGGATTCACGAATATATGCAGCATTACCATAACTCATGTGGAGTTGAAGCAATCGATTTAGAAGGCACATGTTAAGTATGTATGTAGCAATTAACAAAACAACACCTCAAAAAGTGATATGCAAATTAAAATGCACCTTCATGAACTTAATCATGTCTAATAGGGTTCTGTTTCTCCTTTCTTCGACACCATTTAAGTGAAGAGTATAAGAAATATCCAATATATTCATCTTTCATCACACAAATTTATGAACTCATCAGATAAATATTTTCAACCTTGATAATAGACATATCTGTATTGAGTATAATCATCGTTGAATGTGATGAAATAAATAACCCTATATCTTGTCGTAACATTCATTGAACCACGCATGTCAAAATGGATTAACTGGACAGAGAATTCAGGTCTTGTTCCTTTTTCAAATGGTTTCCTTATTGTTTTTCCATTCATGCATGCTCACATGTGGGCATATCGACTTTTTCAATATTATCCAATTGGCCCTCTTTGGCCAATCTTTTTGTACGTTATTAGCCCATATGACCAAGTCTAGCATGCCTTTCATTTACATCATTATCATATGAACTAAAAGATGTGAAGAGGGAAAAACAAATATTGACATAATCATAGTCAACATCAATTACATAAAACATATGCTAAATGGCCATTTCCATAGTGACCGGTACCTAAATACAAGTCTAAACATATGTCATGAAAATTCAAATGAAAGCCAGATCGAACCAACATCAAAACAAACATTTAATTTTGATAGATTTTGGAACATATAATACATTACTTAGGCATAAAATGCGTTCACCACGCATAATTAATTGGCATGTGCCAATTCTTTTAACATCCACTATGGAGTCATTCTTACATAAATTGCCATTTTGTTCCAAATAAAATTTGTCAGAATTATCAAAGAATTCTCTGTCATTCGATAAATAATCTGTTGATCTCGAATCTTCTTCAGCTACAAAAGCAAAGTTCTGGAGAACTTATTCACCTTACGATAATCACGAATAATGTGGCCTTTATTGCTACAATTGTAGCACTTCACCATTGCCATCATTTTTTCAAAGAAGAAGCTTTCTTCTTTCATGTTGGTCGATCTTCTACTTCTTCTCTGAAGAATTTGCTCTATTGCCTCTCATTTTTATGAACAAATCAGGATGCTTGCACTTAGAGCTTGAAGTCCTTTGTGAGCTAATGCCGGTATAGTACAAATCTATTACTAACATGTTAGTCAGGAGGCAATCCTCCTCTAGCTCAATGTGGTGCACTATATCATTGAAGGTTATGATATTCTCATCATAAGTCAGATGCAACTTCATGTGGTCCCAACTTTGAGGCAATGACAGATCACTGCTTGCATTTACTACTTGTCAATGAGAACATGGCCAGCACTTTTTAGCTCTATAATCACACTACACTTTTCTTTCGTGGTCTAACCTTGAGACCTTTTGTTTGTGTCAAATCTTGATAAAGAGCTATCTAAGCTTAGTCACCAAAATATGACCAAACTTTTGCGGCCATCTTTTCATATTTCTTTGACTCTTTCAGAGTGCATAAGCTCTCGCATGGCACCATTCTCCATGCTACTGAGCAACATGATGCAAGCAAAGAGTCATCCTCTTCCATGCAGCAAATGCATCATCTCTATATTGAGCAGTGCTTCCATCTTCAGGCTTAGCCATAACCAGGTTAAGAATTTCAAGAGCTTCCATCTCTTCTAGCACATTTTTCAATTTTATAAGGCATATCTCATAATTGTCACCGTTAAATTTCTCTACATTATTCCAATCAGCGACTATACTATTAGTCGTTGATATCCATGTATCTAAACATATGAGACACTACACGAATCACCAATGCCTATTATTTATGCATCTCTTTCTCATAAACTAACTATGTTAACCAATGATTTCACTTCGGGTTTCAAAATCGAAAGTTCACTAAGTTCCCAATCATCCTTTGAAAAAACCCAACTTGAAATTACCATTAACACAATCATTTCATGAAAAACTTAGTTCTCTTGAAGTTACTAAAACTTTTAGAACCTCCCACAATCATCGCACTAAAAAATAGCAATGATAAACAACATTGATTTTCACATAGAAAATCATATCTACTTGAAGATTTAAATATATCATAAAGACATAAATATAATAATAACATCTTCAAAAGAAAAATGTTCATAATCTAACATGAACAAAATCATGTATAAATAAAACTCTGGAAAAAAATATTAACATCTTTCTTTGGCACATAACTTAAGAAAGACCATCAAAATCCCCTTTAGAGCTCCTCCATGGCATACTTATTTCATGCCAAGTAGTCCTTAACCCTTGCCTCAACCCTCCGAGACTATGTTGACCAAAAGCTTCTACAAGTTTGTTCTAGACCGATACTACATTGACCTCACATAGGCGTTCCATATCCATGTGGGAGCGTACTCATTAGTCCAATAGCCTCCTAAAAAATTATGGCATCACTTGCCATTTTAGATTATACCCAACCTCATCTTATTCACATTGACCAAATAATTCAAAATTTTTACTTTGTTCGTGCGACTATCAATAGTCATCCATGTAAAAACTTATGTGACATTATTTAAAAAATTAAATAAATCTTTAATGTCAACCAAAGGAATTTTTGAAAAAAAAATCTTTTAAAAATTTGGTCAAAGTTAAAGTCAACGGTCAAAGAGTCAATTGGGTCAACAATCCGCGGATCAGAACACCAGTCGGACCGGGTTCACAATTGGCTCAAACTGAGTAGTCAGACTGCATGGGTCGACTCTCAGGTTGATAGGTCGGCGGTGAGCCAGGCCGAGTCACGCGAGCCGTAAGCCTCGAGCTATGGACCGTGGGTCCAATCTCTCGGGCCTCATCTCGGCCCAAGCTCACGAGCTCATAAACTTGGTCCGGGTCGCATCACGAGGCCTAAGCTCGCGGGTCCACGGGTTAGCAGGTTGGGGTCACTCGGGCACGTGCTTCATGATCCAGGCCTAGGCTGGACAGGCCGAGTCGCGAGCCTTAGCTTGCAGGCCGAAGGAGTGAGCAATGCCAAGCGTGCGGACTTGGCCCCACGGGCCTCTGACTTGACAAGCCTAACTGGCTGGGTCATGGGTTCTTGGGTTGAGTCAGACCTAGGATGACGTCAATGTGACGTCACGCTGACTCAGCATCGCCGTTACACATGCATATATAACCGCTAGTGTGTGCCATTCACACGTGCATGTGAGATCCACACGCGACCAAGCCAAAGGCGCGTGTGGCCCACGCGCCGCCTTCCTGGCCTCCTAATGAGACGAACCACCCATCAATCTTCTCGTATCGACGAGGCCATCAAGTTGGTATATGTATATACCACTTATTTTGTATAAATATCATGAAAAAATACGAAAATTCATCTTGCCCTTCTGCCGACACCGCCACCACTTCCGATGGCATCTCGAGGCTAGCGACCACTCAAAATGCTCGTATTGAAGATTACTATCTAACCATGCTATCAAATCACAATTTCATCCAGCAAAATACATAATATTGCTCATGAATAGTACAGTTGTTTCGAGCCCTAATACACTTCTATTCTACAGAAAACAAGTAAAAATTGTATACCTTTGATCAAGAAACAACATTGATGGCTCTGATACCAATGATGGGTTTTGCAGATTACTGAAATCCTCTTGAAATCAGAAATGAATTCCAATTCATGCAGCAGAAAACTTACCAAGAATTTGTTGTATTACTGATGTAAAGGCATATCATGTAAAACGAACATACCTTGGGTTTCCACAGATTAGATGCCCTCTTTGCGGCATGAGAATCCTTCAAGAAATCATCCATGGAGAGAGGCAAGGGCAAAGAACTGTTCTCTCATCTTCTTCAGAGAAAGAAGAAATAAATAACGTCTGTTCATATAACTTCTCTTAACTGCCACTCATGGGCCCATATGATTGGCCCTAGGCACATAACTCATCTTGGGCGGCCCATAATTTCATCGGTAAGAAACAAATTCCTAAAAGCTAACAATCAAAAAATGGAAAAACTAGAAACAAAATGGCCACACTTCTATTGCTAGCTAGAAAATCCGATTTTGATTTTCAACAATCCCCTCAAGTTGGGTTATAAATTTTATCATACCTAGCTTGTATCTTAGAGTTTCTAAACTATTTATGTATAAAATCTTGGTCAGTATGTCCATTGTTTGATGATTGTTTCGATACAAGAGCTTTAAGATTCCTTCCTCGAGTTTTTCTTTGATGAAATGTTAATCGATCTCCACATGCTTTGTTGTATAATGATGAACTAGGCTTTTGGCAATCTTGATAGCAACTTTGTTGTCGCATAATAATGACATAGGATTTGTATTAGTGAATCCTAGTTCATTTAAGATTCTTCTCAGCCATACGCCTTCACATATTCCTTATACATTGCCCAAAACTCCGCTTCAACGCTTCTCCTAGTAACAACGGGTTGCTTCTTGCTTTTCCAAGTAACCATGTTGCCCTACATGAAGGTACAATACCCTGTTGTCGACCTTCCATCCATGAGAGATCCAGCCCAATTTGCATTCATGAATATCTCCACGTTTCTCTCCTCTGATTTCTTGAAGTAGAGCCCTCTTCCAGGACTTCTCTTCAAGTACTGTAAGATTCGAAAAACTGCCTGCATGTGCTTCTCTATTGGTTGGTTCATTTATCTAATAACCATACTTACTGCAAAATCAATGTTTGGTCGAGTATGCCAGAGATAGGTAAGTTTGCCAACTAACCTTTGATCCCTCCCTTTGTCCCTTAATTGTCCTTCTTCTTCCATCTCGATTTTATTTGTAGAATCCATGGGTATGTCATCTGGTTTGCACCATGCATACTTCCATATCTAGGAAGTATTTGAGTTAACCTAGGTCTTTAACCTCGAACTCTTCTGCCAAGATATTCTTCAGTTTTCCAATCTCCTCCAGATTATCACCTGTTAGGATTATATCATCGACATATATAGTCATATTGCTCTTCAACCTTCAGTTGACTTCTTAACAAACATTGTATGATCTGTTTGACATTGTCATAATGGGCCACACTCCTAAGGCCAATCCAGGCCCATGCAGGAGGGAGACTGGGCTCATGGCCGGCTGGCCTAATGTGGCCTTTCATGAGACAGGCCCTGTAGATTGGGGAATGAGGAAGTCAAAGGGGTCGGGCCTAATTTTGGGCTCTATCTGTGGCCTACTGGGTTGGCCCTGGGTCAAAGCGAAGCTAGTCAAGGCTAGTAATCTAGACTAGAGCCCAGGCCTTTAAGCTTAAGGCAAGCTCGGGCCCTTGTGCACCCGTTGGACCCAATAGTCTAGGCCTTAGACCCAATTTGGATCTGAGTTTTCAGGGCTTGAAGCCCAACTCTGTGGCTGGGTTTCTCTAGCCTGTTCTCACGCTCGGGTCAAGCTTGAACCCGACTCGGTCTCAAATATTATAAAAAATATAGATAATAAATAATATTAAACAAAATCGAAAATTGAAAAAAAATTAAAATCTTGTTTAGGGAAAATAGTCATGCTTCTTAACATTGGAAAATGCCTAGGTTGATTAATTAAAATTAATTTATGGGAAAGTCAAACAAGTTACAACTAGGTGATTTCGATTCCCCACGCTTCTTAGTATAATTGCATGTCTTGCCTAGCTTTACTTGTAAATGTCTAGATGTACATTAGGCTTGGCGCGACCTGATGTTTGCCTGGATGGTTTAGTTGAAAGTAAGATTATTAGAATTTATGTATGATGTGTCATAGCGTGGCGATAGTGATCGCGAACATGCCACACACGAAGTTGGTGGTATTATACCGATGTCCATCCCGGTCTTAATTTTGTAAAGACTGTCTAAATTTATTAGGATTGTGCTAATTAAGATATATCATAATAAATTAACATGTTATAAGACTTACCTAGATTTAGTACCACTTCTCCTAATAGATGATCAGGACAATCTAGTTTAGATTTCACTTGATTCAATTTATCATATTTAAGTTCACTTGATCTTTAAGTATGCAGCTTTCTCGAAACTTATAACAAGGCCATGTATCATTAGGTTGTCCAACGAATTGTGGGTCATCTATTCTTGTTATGCAGTAGTTTTATTCAATTATTTGAGTTTTTATTATCGTATCATGTTTCAATACCTTGATTAATTACTTCTCGCATTGTCCTTCAATAAATTGCATATTAATTTTTTTTCTAAATTAAGTTAGTCTTAGTTTATATTTGCATGAAAATACCCCATGAAAACAATTGCGTGGACACTTAGTGGCTTTAAATGATCTTGTAGGGTTTACAATACGATTAAGAGTGCACGACCATCTTAGATTAAACAACTAACTAGTTAAATATCAAAAGGACACTAATAGAAATGTTAGCAATCCCCGGACCTTAGAATCTATAATTCCACAAGGATCGACACAACACTCCCGCAAACCGATCCCAATAGGCTAGTGACGACTCTTAAAAATATTTAGATTGTTAATTAATTTTTAAAATCAAAACGTCTAAACGTCATGCCTCGTATGGACTTGGAAGAATCCGTGCACATAAAAAATGAATTGAATTGAATTACAATTATACAATACTTTTAAATCGTCTTAATGCGAATTAGATCTTTTTACGAGCGATACCTCTAAACTTTACCTTTGCAACCGTCCCCCTCCACAGGGAAAGTTCGGGTAGGTTGCGACAATGAAGAGTAATATTTGCAATGAACAAAATATTGCTCAAGAAAACATAAGAAAACAAAACATCTATATTGGCACAACTAAATCGTCGGATTTAAAAACTTCTCTTTTCTTGCTGCAGTTACAATTCCGTATACCAACCTTCCAAGGTCGAAAGAATTACCAGTCAGAAATCTATACAATCCTCTTACAGCTTCATCATTAGTAGACCGTACTGAATCCGCAAGTGTCGCTCATCAATTGTAAGCCAAAGAGAAAAATAGGAAAAAAGCATTAAGGCGAGGTGCGCAAGCAAAAATTTGCACCTCTGTGACACATGATCCATTTACAAAGAGAACCTAGACAACATCTAATCATGTATCTATGAAATCTGCAGACAAAATAGTCCTGACAAGCTCCTTCAAATTAGCTAATACGTAGCGAGGTCCTAAGCTCTTAACACCAATGAAATTCAACAGCTGCTCTAGATCCTACAGCAAGAGAAGATTATATAAGAAAATATTCAAAGAAGAAAGAGAAAAGCAGGCATAACGAAAAGTCTGATCCAAATTCATTAAAGTGCCGTTACAAGATCCATAGCAAATCACATGAATGTGGGATGCAAAATGCGTGCATAAGCACATTAAAGAAGCAGGGCAATGTCAATGTGGAGAGCCACCTAGATTGTATAATAAACATAGAAGAAAGTTTGTCAGATGTGGACTTGATTAATAGCACACAGCATACTATGATAAATAGTTGTTCAAATGCCAACATGAAACAGCAGTCCAACTAAAGCAAGCATCTTCCCACAAAGTCAACATACAATGACCCAGCAGCACACTCCACCATTACTTATATCTGCAGCGCATATGAAGCTTCGTACATTAAGGATGCAAGCCAAAGCTTTGCAGATGCAAGTAAATGGCAGAAAATCTTGTATGGTAAATATGCTACGCTTGCAGTAAATAATCTGACCAGCAGTCCAGTGGCAGAGCAAATTAGGTATACCTTGCTCAAGAGGAATACAGCATAAGCTGCTCTTGTCGTATCCTGACCTTCTAAAAATAGTGGAAACTCTAGGAGTTTCATATCTGAAGATTGGGTAGAACTTGATGAAGAATCAGCTGGAGGTGTTTCTGGGGCATGATCAATTATATAAGAACGTGATCCACCTAAATGCAAAGGATAACGCAAAGGAACTCTTAAGTAGGAAGCTATGAGAGAAACGGCCTGCAATTCGAATAAGGCAACGGTTAAATCAAAGTCAATAACATTTAAAGCGAACAGAAAATCTCCAGACGCGAGTTGCATTTTACTATCAACAAACAACACTGAATCTTTCTAAAGATATTTCTCATATCAAACTTCCCTGATCCCATCTCTCTCTTTCACCACGCACTCGCATGATGCACGCACATACAGAGGTGCCAATATAAGGTTGATCCAGAAGAAGAACATACATGCCCCACATATGCCAAAGCAGTTGCAGACCTCTGAACCTCCTTTTTATCCGTAAAAAAACTCATCTTTGTAAATGGAAGCATGGTCAATTGCAAGCCGAGAATCGTCAAGGATTCAAGATTTACAGGCTTAGAACCAGCAGAGCTACCTGAAACTATATACAACTATAGATCAGAAACCACTGACACAAGTCTAAATGAAGAAATGGCAAGTTATCAAAGGTCAGGCCATCCAGCTCATGAACATCATGGAACATTTGAGTCCTACATTTGCTAAGACGTGGACACATAGCATGGTCAGAGAAAAATTATATCCAGACTGAAGTAGAAAACAAATGGGACAGATACGTCATTTTGATTGTGCTAAACAGGCCTAGCTCACATTGACTCGCTGATGAGACCATGATCTTCACCAAGAATGATCTCAGATTTCTTCAATAGAGTCCAAATCATATTGCAAGTCATATCTTAAATTAAATCCAGAGAAAAGAAAGTTGTTTTAGTGGGTTTCCTAGCTCTGTTGGCCTAATGGTCCCACCAGCTACTTTTCTCTCAGAAAGCTTCGTGTGAAGTACCTTACTGTGCCTTAAGTTCCTGCAAAACTCTCTGAAGAATGGAAGCCCTTAGTAGAGAGTACTGCTAGAATCTTCAACTGGACAGGATATCTTGTATGCAGGCAGACTATGACTCATGCATTCAGTTCTCTAAAATATTGCTAATTACTGGAGTAATATCTTTATCCTACCAGGGCAGGTGTTTTGATTGCTTGAACAGAAACATAGAGCCTTTTTTTCTGTCAAGGAAGATGCTCATGGTGGCAAAATCACATGTGGACGGAAATTGTCCTTAAAAGAAAATGATGGGAAGCTAAAGATTAAAAGAAGGGATAAAGCCAGATTGCAGGATACATATGAAGTCTATTTGTTCAAGCAGGTAATTTATGCTTGGAGGAATTGGAACTTAAGCAGATTAAAAGACCTTCACATGATCACAATATAACCTCTATTAAGAAAAGATGCTAAAACTATTTTATGGCTTATTTGTAGGCATACTAGTACGCAATTTTCCATAGCTATTATCACAAAGTGGATTTTGACTGGATATACACCATTTTTAAGTTTCTGCTGCAATCATATTCAGATTAGTTTTGGCATGCCCCAGAAAGATCCGAAGACCTGCCCCAGATTCAATCAAGTGTCTGCAGCAATATGCGCATGTCTCTGATTAAGTTATTCGGATTACAGCTGCAAATGGGCAGTTTTCTGTTTCAAACATGTGTAATCTGATGTGATCTAAAACATAAGGGTTATATAGCATAAAGTGGTTTTCTTATTGCTTCATAAACTCTTTTAGGTATTGTAATAGACTTGCTACTGATAGGGAAAACAGGGAAGAATATCTTCACTCCAATGTTTATAATGTCACTATTATCTGGGGTCAAGAGAGCATCTGTTTCTTAAATGCCCTTACAGCCAGGATATCTGAACGAGGAGACTAAACTCAAAAAAGTGTAGAGACCAGCAATGGGCTGGACCTAAGAATTGTGACGGATAATGATCACCTGAAGGGGAAGGCAATTGAGCTTCTTACATGAAAATTGGCAAGGACCACTCAGGGATTACTTTTTAAGTTAAATCCATTGTTCTAGAGGTTGAAAGTAAATTGCTAACTCTGAAGAAATAATTCCGTAATGTTGTTCTCTGTAGGTAGCAGTAGGGAAAAATGGTATCACATTTTTGTTCCTTTATGCAAACCAGTCAACTTGTTTAACTGGAAAATTAAATTGCCTGTAGCAGTGGGATTACGCAGCAAGCTTTCATTCCAATCCAATGGTGTTGCTTAATTATCCCCAAAAAAATGCGTAAATAAGTACCATCTACCAATAAACCATGACAGGACAAAGCTATAAAAAGGTTGAGGCAGTTTGATTTAAAGACAAATATCTTGCTCAGTAAGGCCAGAATAGCACATTAAGTGAAAATAAAAAAGGGCACTACCACAGTGGAACTCTAAAGCCAGTAAAGCTTATCCATTGCACAATCTTACCTGGATATTGAATGTTCATCCAGGTGAGCATGGAGAAGAACAAATAAAGTAATGAAAACAAAGTAACCTTTGATGGAATTTATCTAAAATTTCTGTAAATACATAGTACCAAAACTCAGAAGAAAACATCCTTGATAAAGGTAGCCCTTGAGACAGGAAGAGTTCTATAATAAAGTTGGCAGCTATAATTCCAAACTTATCCTTTACCCAAGAAAAAAGAAAGGACCATGTCTATATGCATATTCCATGAGAAGTCAAAAAGTTACTATCCTAAGGCTACAATTGACTCTTGAGATTGACAAACTCACAAAGAAATGAAACCATACAACTGACAATCAAAGTCAAATACATGGTCTTCATTAGTTAAATACGTCCAAATTATTTAAAACGAGAAATCCTAACTTTCTTGCGTATTACCTGATCTAGTAGTGCTTGGAAATGATTCAAGTTCTTGCTCTTGTGCCTGTCCAACAGATATTTTAACAGGATAGAACAGTGAAACTTGTGATACCATGTACTGCTGCCTCATTCTTAGCATCTTTTGCAAATTTTTAAGCTTGCCATACCCCCTTTGCCCAAGTAACCTATTTGATTCCTGTGACAAAAAGTGACAACCATATTGGCAGGATGAAAGAAATATACCCACAGTATGCTACAAAGGAGAGTAAAACAAGAGGAAATGACGATATCCTAAATGTTGTCTCAACTAGGATGAATGATGCCCAATACCAGCTACTGAATGTGAAACAGCAGTCCTAGGAAGACCACTTTATCAATTACAATCCCACAGAAGCTGTTTTCAACGTTTAGTCAAAGAACACATTGGCTTTGTAATGGCCAAGAAATTTCCAGCATAAGAATCTCTTATGATGCACCTCCTCCTTTTATAAATATTAACAGGTCAAACTTACTACAATAGAAATGCCCAAATGAATCTACACGTTTATCAGAATGAATCTGGAAAACATGAGCCCGAAATAGACAGGATAGAATAGATAAAACAGAAGCCAGACTATGCAGCACTCTTCGATCACATTGGATAAATAAGTTCAACTAATAAATGTTTCAAAAGAAAAGAAAAATCATAGGAGATAAGAGAGATATCAGAAAAAGCCACATTGTACGGTCCAGGGATGTATGCAGGCAGGCTGCAGATTGGTCTTAGAAGCTACAAAGAAAATCAAAGCAGAAATTACATCCCCTAAAATGATAAATATCAAAAAAGGTATGAAGCACACACCAAAGTCAGCTAGAACATAGAACTGCAGTGCGGGAATCTCTAGACTCAAGATGATGAAAAAAATACGAGCCCTTTACAGAATCTTTCACGAGGAAACACCTGCATTTCAAAGTATTCCAGCAGAGGCTTTGGAGAATAGTAAAATTAACTTACTTCATATTTTCAAGTACGGGATCAGGACAACTACAAAAACTTTTTATACTGACTAAAGAAAGCCTATAATTTTTTTAACCTACAAATTTTGTACAAAAGAGCTTAAGCACGAGACAATATAGTAAAATAGCAGTAGAAAGTGGCACTGAGTGGCACCTGCAGTCTTTTTCTGGCAACGGAGAGAGCTGTGCCTGCAACTAACAATGACCTAACTTCAGCTGCAAGATCTTCCTCTTTCCTTTTAGCATCTTCTACAACAACCTTTGTACGCACCGACAAGTTCTGCATCACCAGCTTTCTACCTTCCAATTTTTCCCGCATTTCCTCAAGCTCATTCAATCTTCTCAATGACTCATTTTTAACCTGTCAAATATGTTTCCACCCGCTAGCCAGCGGGCTATTCAATCAAAGATCGACGCTGGAACCAACACATAAGACTACTCTCACATGGTCATAAGTCAATTCTACAACGTTTCAATTCTTCAGAACAGCAGGCATGATTACAAAAAAGCGAGCTGAGATAAGTAGTTAGATCTCTAGAAACAGCCAATACAGTTAAATTAAAAGCTTCATGCCATACAAATTTCTCCACAAGGGAACCACCAATCCTTTCTTTCATCTCAATCCGAGCTTCGTGCTCGCATCATTTCTCATCCAAGGACATAAGTGGTAAGCTCTCTCAGAGATTCTTAACCTCTAAGCCAATATAACAATCGCATCCCCTTTCACGCAACACAAAGAATCCAATCTCGGTAGCTAAGCTGAGATGATCGAATCTCATCCGATAAATAGAGCAAAACAGAACTAAATTCGCCATAAACACAGGTCGTATGGTCAAGAAAGTAAAACCGATCACTCAAAGTTCGACGGAAAACCCCTCAAAAACAGGAGGCATTCAATCTCAACACCGCCATCAAAACCATACCTGAATAAGCGACTCGAGTTTCCGATGAAGAACCCGCTTCTTCTCCTTAGCCTCATTGAGGGCACAGGAGAGACTAACAAGCCGGGCGAGCTCCGGCTCGAAGTCTTCCCACTCGATCAACGTCGGCTCGGTAGGCGGATCGGTCTCTCGGGGCTTGCGAGCAGCATTCGGCTTTGCTTCCATCGACGACTAGAGATTGAGATTGGATGCGGTGTTTCGAGAACACTTCATGGGTCGACCTCATCGTCCTCGGGCGCCGGCGAATTAGGGTTCGATCCTCAGGACGTCCGGTCCATTTCCCGGACGGAATCGCGGCGTGGGGCGACTGCTATTTTCTCGAGAAAAATTGCTTGTTTTCTCTCTCTGGAAAAGACTCTGGAAAAGAAAGTGAGTGGGGAATTCAGGTGGGCGAGAGGGGCGTCGCTTGCATTCGCCGGTTGTTGGGGGCAAAAGCGAAGAGAAGAATGACGGGTGGAAGTTATGACTTTCAACGGTTTACTTTCAAACCCATCACGTAACTACATAATTTTGATGCACTAGGGAAAATTACTATATTGAAAACCACCAAAAAGAATAAATTAAAAATGGACCGTCTCTCGAGCACTCGTTAACAAAAATCTAGAATTTTCTTCTCCCCGCCGATCCTTTTTCCTAAATCTTGGCCACGCATTTAAGGCCATGGCCCTACTGATTCGAGGTCATCTCTCAAAATTTTAGAATTTTTTGTTGATAATTTTTTAATGAATTGTTTTTAAGGATAGCAAAATGTTGATTTTAAATTGTTGCTTCGTAGAAATGAATTTGTATAGCGGTTAAAAGAAAAGGACAAAAATATTAACTATCTTTTTTTTTGCCATCGAATTTAAGTAATCAATTTTCATTATTAATGAATTATGTTGTCACGAAGGAATGAAATAATCGCAAATGCACATAGCGTGGGCATGAATATTAATTAAAAACAACTGGAAATGATCTTGTTGAGGAGTAAATATAGATAATTCCAATCTTTTTAATTAGACTTTCATCTTTTATTTTTTTTACTTATAATTGAATAATAGACACATGCAAAAAAGCACTTCTCGATGTAATAAAAATATTTCAAGTTCAATTTATTTCATATATTTTCATCTATATGTATACCAAAAATTTCCCGCTCTCATATGATAATCATTGAAATGATTATATCATATATTTTTCCTAAAAAAAATTTAAAGGATTGATATGATCTTAAATGTGTCATTTCATCAAATCTTTTAATAGGATGGATGGTATTTAGTTATATATGTTTTTGTTCAGAATGATCAAACATGATGATGTCATTATATGATTTTCTTATTACAACATCAATTGCATGATACTCCATAAGAGAGTGCTATTAACATCTATTGCATAGATAAAAGCTAGGGTTAAGAAAAACATTCTCTCGTGTATTTGTCATATGATACTTAACTTTACTTCTGTGTCAAGCAAAACCAAAAAAAACAAAAAAACAAAATTCTAACTTCAAACTTGCAAGTTGCATTTTGTATGTCAAAATTGACAAATAATATTACTAGGTTTTTTCTACACTTGAGGGACAACAGCCCCAAATAACATTATATAAAGTATTGACACTAAAACTCTATTTATTCCATAAAAAATAAATAATTAGAAAAGCATTAAAGAAAGAAAAATGCTTTTGTGACGTAAAATAGTTAATCAATTGAAATCCTTTTTTACCATTAATAATAATTTCTATCTAAATATTTTCTACTCATTTATTTACAGACGTTACAAACTTTCTTAAAAAAATATTTCCCCAACTATTCATTTTCAATGAAACAAATAATTATCTCAGACCATCAAAACCGAGACATTTATTTGACATATATAGCATGATTATATACATATAGCTTCTCGACCTAATAGGCATTTGAGTAGCATTTTTTCTTCTAAACCCTTGTCGTGAAAATTATCACATGCATCGATTGTACATCACAATACAAAACTTGTCTGAATTTAAATACATTGCACCCTACATTGTCAGGTACAACGCTGGGAAATAAATCGAAGAGTTCAATTACAGAATCTACTCGATAGTTAATATTCCAAGGAAAGATCCGACTCCGGACTCATGGGCAACATCTTCTCATCAGAATGTAAGGAAGAAATGCAAGGACACAAGTAAATTGAATCACATCTCTTGTGATATTTCCTGCAGCCATTCTCAGAACACTTGCGATTTAAAGAACTGGCCTGAGAGCTGCTCAATACTAAGATGTAAATCCAGATACTTCAGACACTACACTCTAAACAAGTTCACAAAATGCCACAGATGAATCTCTAGATGCTTGAAGCATCTCATGGATGTGAACCCACCAATCACCACACCCTAACCTGAAGGTGGTGGCGGTGGCGGCATGGACATCTGTGGCATGGGGGGCCTCCCAAGCATTTGTTGCTGATGTGGTGGTGGTTGCCAGGAAGGTACCGATGGTACCATCCCAACTGGTGGTGGAGGTGGTCTCTGGAGGACTTGAGCTGCCTGAGGCGGTGGAGGAGGCATGCCAGGAGGTGGCCGGAACTGCTGTAGAGGTGGTGGCGGCATTCCAATTGTTTGACCAGGCTGCGGAGGCTGACCAGGCCATGCTGGCCGAGGGACTTGCATAGGTGGAAAAGTCACTCCTTGTGGAGGAGGTGGTGGCCGGAGCATTGGCATTGGTGGCGGTGCGACAGTCCCATTTGCAAAGGGGCGTGGAGGAGCTGGAGCAGCCATGGCACCATTGGCCTGAGGAACAGGAAGAGTTGGTGGCCCACTCGCAAATAAAGTATGGGGCCTACTCTTTGTGGCATTTGGATTGCTAGCTGCCAAAACTCTCTCTGCACCAGGATGTACACGAGATTAACCACTTCATGTCTTAAATATGAAAAGAAATAGTACCAATTTAATGCACGTTCCATTTGTGTCATAATAGCACATGCATAGGAGTGAAGAAAGCACCTCAATCATAGAGAAATTCTCCATGAACAAAGCAACTTACCTGCAGGAGTACCATGACGCTCCCCTTTGGTGTCTTTCTTATATGCATATGAGACTGTAATTTGTCGATTGCAAAGATACTGCCCATTCATTGCCTTGAATACAACATACAGAAACCAATCAATTCATCAATATCTAGAGAAAAAGCAAGTTTTTACATCATAAGCATTAACATAAGAGTAACCATGCAGAAACGTTGAATCAATAATATCTAAAGCATTTGATTGAATAATACTTTCCACGTGTTGATGTTTTACCACATACAATATAGTGCCACTGAAAAGTAACAATCTCTACGTCAACCTAAACCATTATTCATCAATTAAATGCCCAAGGCAATCAAGAACGAAAAGTACCTCAATAGCTGCATCAGACGCCTCAAAAGAATCATAACTGACAAAACCAAAACCACGGGAATTTCCTGTCTCAGGATCTCTCATAATCTGGAAAGAAAGCATGCACATCTACAATTGTCAGTGGTTCTTGAAGATGATGATCGTTACATTTCATGCAGATGCAATGATGCTTAAGCTGTTGACATTAAAGTCTTTCCAAATCATCCATTCACTTCATTGCTCAAATCTGACAACATGATAAGGACCTCATACTGCTTACTCATTAAAGGGATTTACAGCATCTAAGACAATCTAAAGCTATGTCCGCACACCAGCAATAAATATTTTCAGCCTCACACTGTGGGGGCTTCTATTCAGGTGTTGTATCTATCTACACGGAAGATAGCATGGTTCTCCCCAACTAACCAAGTTTACAAACAGCAGTCCATTCATCCAGTTACCATAGGCAAAATAACTTCTTTGAGCGAACAAGAGTTCAGAAATGGTGCATTTTGTCCATGGAAATACAAGGTATAGCTATCAATGTAGATAGCACGGGCATTGTTCAAGATATCATAGCAAATATTCTTGCCTCCTGACCATCTAAATCTTCCTTGGAGGGAGCATAAAAAAGCTGAGATTAGGTTGAAATCTCAATGGAAATATAACAATTTATCTGGACCGTAGGGTTTATGAATATCTAAACACAGGAATAAATCCCTCATAGAAAACATTGAACACCAAAGTGACCAACTTACCATGAGTGCTCTCTTAAATTTGTGTATGTAAATTTCCCATTCCAAAATATAAAACAAATTTAGATAATTTCAAAGCAAAACCTAAACTGACTAACAGCTTAATATTAGCACATAATCTGAGAATTTAACCCTGCAAAAAATGTATTTCAAACACTTCTAAGACAAATTGCCCTAGTTGCAAGACTCAAGACAAACCCCATAAATCAACTAGACAAATTAAAGTGAGTATGGGCAACAAAAGACTAAATTTTGAAGTCATTGTTCATGAAAAGCAACTACCTTCATCGATAGCAGACCCAAAATAATTGGTATTTACATGAAAATGAGACAGGCCAAGGCCTGAGGTTGTCAATTTGTATCGTGTAGTCTAGAAATTTCTGCATTCAGGATAGCAAAAGAATGGGTAAAACCAAGAAGAAATGACTGCTCTTCCCTTCACCCACCTAGCCTATAATTGTTACTTCCATTAGTCTACCAACTTGAGAGAATTCAACTGATAAACACCATATTAACACAGAAAAAAGGCCCAAAATCACCAATGGAACAGAGAAAAACCTAGCCACATAAAGAGAATCCTGGACAAGACTACATTCACAAACAGCAACATTAAACACACACAGAAACCAAGCAAAGACATACGGACACAAAGAAAAAGGTAGAAAGACCAAAGAAGCCACACATCGATTCAAGCAGAAGACAAACAGCAAAGAGGAGAGAAAATTATAAAAGAGATGACCAGCAAATCAAACACAGCCAGAAAATCAAAGTACTGCACTCCCTGCTCAAACAGAGCACACTCAAGCATGCGACTTCTCACCCTTGCAACACATTCACTCCACACAACTAGCATGTTCATGCACTGAGTACTCTCACGCCACAAAGCGCACACATGAGATGGCGGTTTGTCATAGCAGGGGCTGTTATCCTCCCCATATTTAACTGGCTTCTGAGTCTATCAACTCTGGTAATGGATAATGACGGTGACCAATCATACCCAAAAAAAAAAAGTTTGTGGCAACAAAAACTAATAATTTCGATATAATCTATGCACTTAAAGCTCCCACCACGACATTTCTAAACCACAGCATGGATACAACAATGGCCACACCTCAGTCCTTCAGCACTTATAGAAACAACAACATAAAGCAGGAAGCAACATTTACAACACGCTTGGAGTTGTTTTAACTGATCATGACCAACACATTATTAGTAAACACGTGGACACAAGTTCATGTGGTTTCTCTTTGCATTTCCATCCTTTGCATGATGAGAGATTCTCCTGCAGCAATTGCAAGCAAATCTTCTTCACTTTATGAGTTTTAACCCAGTGAGAATAAGCAGAATTTTATTTAAAGAATCTTCTCGGGTGAATATTTGAAAAGAATTGATGAAGAGATGGCATCAATGAGCACAAATTCAACTCAAAATCAAGCATCATCAAACTTTCAACTAGCTGTTGTGATTTGTTATCAATCCATAGTGTTCACTTGGGTTTTTGGTGACAAGCTGCAAGAGGATGTCAAGCCCCTACTATTGGAAAACTTCATGAAACGACTCCAGATTCCATGTAATGTTAGTGAGGGCATCTATTTTTTCTGGCAGTACCACAGGAACATTATAACGGTACTTTCATCAAGACTCCCTGGAAGTGTTAAATGTCCTAATGATATCTATCACTGAAACTCGCGAACTAGTGATTCCATACATAGGGGAAAAAGGCGAGGAGGGAATGGGTTTGAATGCATTTGCAGAATCACTTGACCAAGAACAATGCACCAGCAATGACAAAAAAATATACAGATTTCCAACCACATAAAACCTAACCATTTCAGCATCCGTGGTCCTCTGCCCAGGGAACTTGGCAGCCTATTCTGATTTCTCCAACTAACTGACATATAAGAATCTAATAAACAGATTCCTTCAAAGCTCATATAATGATGCTGCATTTGGAAGCTTTAAAGTGCATAAAAACACCCATAGTAGATGGGTATTAGAGTCAACACAAAAAACTGCATTTCCAAGATACATGTAATCCATCTACTGGGCAGGCGTTGAAGGGTATACACTCAAATTAACCTATCAGGATATGATTCTCACAACTATCCAACTTAGACAGCTGTCAAAATCAACATGCCATGCATGAAATAAAGATCAATTAACTATACAAAGCAAGCCGCATTGCAAGAGTACTACATAGCAATCGTAATCAATCCAGTACGTTCATGCACTCAACGCTCTTAAAAAAAAAAAGATTATGCTTGAGAAATCAAGACAAAGGTGGGACTTTATGCAAAGCAAGGAAAAATCCAAAGCGTCACCTTCGGGTTTGTAACAATTACACCAAACGCACTGAAAGTATCATACAGAAGCTTCTCATCTACATCCTGCATAGGATATGCCATAGGCAAGTAATTAGGACTGCTATATCAACAAACTTAGCCCATTAAATATCATACTATCTGACTGCTTACAGGGTCAAGATTTCCAATAAAAAGGTTTGCTCCCACGTCCAAGCTCTTTTTATCTTGGGTTGCCTGAATTTGAGTACGATAGCATGTTTAAAAATTGAATAAATACAGATTCAATGGACAATCTAGGGAGATATTCCCTTAATCCAAAGATAACCTACAAAACAACTAACACATGTAAATTGCATACCTTATTCACGCGTATAGGCTTTCCATATAGTTTTATCATGTTCAACACCTTAATTGCCTGCAATCATTAAAATGATCAGTAATTGATTAGTAACATGCTAGAGAAGGCTAAGCTTTCTAGAAGCAGCAATGCAGTGACTTAGGGTAGTACATACATAGTCAGCATCTTCTTCGCTCCGGAACTCGACAAATCCATATCCTTGGTGAAGGTTTGTCACTCTATCCTTTGGAACATAAACATTAACTGAAACGAGTTACAATATGGTGAATATTCATCCTTGATAGCCTGAAACCTCAAAGAAAGAAAGGCAAGGTGCGGGAGCTTTATTCACAAAAGGAAACTTAATTAAGACAATGAACTTAAAGGAAAAGGAGATTCTGCTAGGGCAATCAACTCCACTACATGATAATCCACAGAGGCAGACCCATCATCTATATTTCCTAAACCCAAACATTGAAACAAAATCAACCCATCTGGGAGGGGAAAACGAAGTTTGTAATGACACCGAGAAAAAGATAATAACAATTCACTCTTAACACATGACCAGTTCAATCTTACTTTTTCACTTTACAGAAATTCCACAGTAAGTTAACGGAGAGGTTTAAAAAGAAATTCCTTAGTTTCTCTTTCCCAGAGCACGATAAAATGGCAATTGAAACGATGTCGTGATCAGATACCCCAACACCACAACACATACAAAAAAAAAAAAAAGGTAGCTACAAGAGATTGCTTTCGGGGCATATTCTAGCATTTCGTCGATACTACGCATCGATACAAGACAAGAAGCCGAACTTACCAACAGGACCCGCTTGTACAAACAGCTCCCACAGCAACTCCTCCGACACCTGCAAGTCAAAAACACGTCCCACGGATGAATATCAACGGATTCATAACCATTTCCCCTAGTAAGCCCCATCAAAACCGCCCGCACAAGCACTCCCCGAAATTGGAACGGAGCACCCAGAGCGGAAAAGGAATTCGACAGAGAAACGAAAATTAGGCTCTAGGGCAAGAAACTGCGGTGGGGACCTGAGGGTCGAGATTGCCGACGTAGGCGGTGGCGTCTTGGTTCCGCTCGGCGGAGTGCTGGCCAAGCAGGTTCGCCCCGACTCCCGGAGCGATTCGCGTCGTCATTGCTCTGCGCCGGGCACGATGTATCCGGGTTCGCGCTTCAGCACTCAGCGCTTGAACTCGAAGAAGAAGAGGTCGCAGATGGGAAGAAGCTTATATGGAGGCCCAGTATAGTTTCTCCACTCGCTGCACGGCGATTCGGGTCGTGAGTGGGTGGAGGAAGACGAATGCCGAACTGGGCCTCGAGCCCATTACGGAGAGCTCCAGAAGATTCTTTCTATCATTTCAAGCCCAGACTACTCTTTAATTTATTTTTTTTTAAACTAGGTCACGGGCGGGTAAGGGGGCGCATGATTCAAATTCTGTCCAGAATTCTCATTCTGGATGGAATTGATTTTTTCTAATTATGTTCCCGAATGAGTTTCTGAAGAAAGAAACGCGTTTGATATGGACAACGAATTTCTATTCCAGAATGAGAAATCCGTTTGATATAGTAAAAAATTGTTGTTTCTGTTTCTGATTCATTTGAAGGAATTTTTAATTTTTTAGATTTTAAGATGTTCATTCCAATAAAAATAAAATATTTTTTACTTAGCCAAAAAATTTTACAAATTTATGGATAATTTCTATTATAATTGAACTCCAAAGTCACTTATAAATAATTCCCAAATAAACATGGGAGATGAAGATACCCAACATTGATCTAAGAAATTTTTCATGAAATCTCACATAATATTTCAAAAGACGAGAATAATCATAAAACTGATGCAAGATATGAAACCAAAACTCACATTACAACATGACATTACAAAAGTTGTGATAAGAAATTCTCAAATACAACATAGAAAAAATACATAATAAAGGTCGAAACTACAATGTCACATGACATTACAAAAGTTGAAATAAGAAATTCTCGAATACAACATAAAAAAAAATACAATCCAAAGGTCGAAAATACAATATTATGGAATCTGTGGCATATTATAATCTATTGTCATTTTATTGGCAATATGCTTCCTAAATAAGTTCATCTCATTTTCCTCCTCATTTGACGTATCACCTGCATCGACATCTTCTGTAGGTTCAAACAAGTGCTCTGGATTTCCGTATTCGGCAAAGTTTCTATCCCTCGTGTCTTCATCTCGAATGTAGTTATGGATAACACAACATGCAATTACAATATCTGCTTGCTTTCGAATTGTAAATGGGGGCATGTGTTTCAAAATGAAAAATCGATTCTTCAATACCCCAAATGATCTCTCAATGACATTTCTAAGTGAAGAATGCCTTTGATTAAACAACTCTCTTGCTGTTATTGGTTGTCTCGCATTACCCCTATATTCGGATAGATGATAGCGTTCACCTTTAAATGGAGTTAAGCCCCATCAAAACCGCCCGCACAAGCACTCCCCGAAATTGGAACGGAGCACCCAGAGCGGAAAAGGAATTCGACAGAGAAACGAAAATTAGGCTCTAGGGCAAGAAACTGCGGTGGGGACCTGAGGGTCGAGATTGCCGACGTAGGCGGTGGCGTCTTGGTTCCGCTCGGCGGAGTGCTGGCCAAGCAGGTTCGCCCCGACTCCCGGAGCGATTCGCGTCGTCATTGCTCTGCGCCGGGCACGATGTATCCGGGTTCGCGCTTCAGCACTCAGCGCTTGAACTCGAAGAAGAAGAGGTCGCAGATGGGAAGAAGCTTATATGGAGGCCCAGTATAGTTTCTCCACTCGCTGCGGCGATTCGGGTCGTGAGTGGGTGGAGGAAGACGAATGGCGAACTGGGCCTCGAGCCCATTACGGAGAGCTCCAGAAGATTCTTTCTATCATTTCAAGCCCAGACTACTCTTTAATTTAATTTTTTTTAAACTAGGTCACGGGCAGGTAATCTAATCCCGGCGCCGCGGTCTCGTGTTCAAGGGTCATGCTTACTCGGCCAGCTCGGACCAGCAAGGTCCGGGCATTGGAGGTGTCAAATAAGTTGGGTGGGTCGATTTAGGTTAGGTCAAAAAATGGTCTAAACCATTTAATCCATTTTGACTTATTTTTATATAATATAATTTGAGTGACGCATATTCAACTCAACACATACCCAACATATACTTAACACATATTCGACCCAACCTGTATTGTTCTTTTTTTTGTTGTAAATGGAAATATTTCATTAACTAAGGCCCGGTAATTGAGGATCATTACATAATAATTCCAGCAAAGTTTGAGGTGGGAATAAATCCCAATTCAGAGGTAAGTAGTTCCTCTTGTGGGGCTTCTGCTATCCAGTTTGCAACAAGGTTAGCCTCTCTAAAACAATGGACGAATTTAACCTTTGAGAAGTCCATCATTTTCTCCTTGCACTTACTGACAATAGGCTAAATCTCCCAACTCATTAGTTCAAATTGTTCACGGCTCTGACTAAAAGTAAATTGTTTCACTTAAAAATAAGTGCTTTGTGTCTTTCAGAGTAAAAGTGATTGAGGGCTTCCCACAACACTAGGGTTTTAGCCATCAAAGAGGAAGATGCTCTCACAAAGGCCACTGCTCCTCCAATCATCCTCCCACCCGGGTCTCTACAAATGCATGCAATGGAGTTCTCCCTTGAATCAAGTATATAGGTTCCATTTATGTTGATTTTATAAACCCCTTCTAGCTGTGGACTCCAAGTTTGAGTTGTTTCATCTTCCTCGATTCCAGATCTACTATTAAAACACTAGTTCAGGAAAATTTGCTTCATATTTTTTAATGTATTGTCAAAATAATTTTATGTAATACTATTTATTCGATAATTTTTCTCAATCTTTTTTAAATAATTCGAAATTTCAATTATTTTTATTTTTAAAAATATATAATTTCATTTTTTTTACTTTTTCCTTTTCCAGTCGTCGAAGTCTAGTGAGCTCATCCCTCGCCTCTTGGTCAACAACCAACTTATAAAGAGGGAAAAAGGAGAAAAAATGAAAAGGAAAAAATGAAAAAAAAGAGAAAATAAAAATAACCAATTCTTTTAAAAATAAATTATTAGAATATCATAATTTTTGTAGTGTAAAAATGACTTGTTAATAATATTTAAAATGCTTTATTAATAATAGTTAAAATTAATTAGTTAACTCATTTATGACCCATTTATGACACATTAAGTTATTAAGTACCCATTTAAGACTTATTTAAAATTTTAAGGTAATTTATTTATGGCCAACATTATCCAATACGAATTAAAATATGAGTTTTTGACATATTGTGCCACCTCTACATACAAGCAATAATCGAAGCACATGTTCAAAGCAAACAAGTGACTGGCATGGGGATCGGCTTTTGTTTTCATGCTCTCTATTAACGAATTTTAGTTCTCTTGGTTTGGTGACGGTAAAAAGGCAATTTAGTAAATTTCATCAATGGAAATTTTGTAAATTTCCAAACTAGAGGGGAGAGGGAATCGGCCAACCACGGGAATGGGCCATACGGTTTAGTTGAATCGGCCGGCTCAAGCGACTTGTCACAATTCGATTTGATTCAGTTTAATTAGATGCAAATTGAATTCATTATTTTTTATTGGTGTCAATTTATTCCAATTGTTCAATTTCACTCCCAATTTCATCGTTTGACTTGGAATTTCTCTTAATTTGATGGAATGAAATTGGGTCCAATTGGTCGAATTGAATCGTCCCTATGTGAGTTGGATTGACTAATGATGGGTGAAATGCTTTCCGACACCTCAATTGCACAAATTTTCCATTAATTTCACCATGAGTATAGCCAATTTTATCTTGATTGATTCAATAGCTCGAACTGTATTAAAATTCAATTAGTTTGACCTTGATGCCTCAGTTCTCACAATTGGCTATTATATAATTATATGAGTTAGATGGAAAAATGTAATCAAGGTTTAGCTATCATGGGCCAAGGGAAAGTAGGTCAATTGAACACAATTCTCATGATTTTGTTAATCATTAATTCACTAATTTGATCAAATTGAGTCCAATTATCATGAATTTTTCAAAATTGACTTTGGAATTGAGTTTTCTCTAAAGAATTGGATTCACTCTAATGAATTAGACTCAATTTTGGTTAAATTGCACAAATAATGAAGAATCAATCAAAACTCTCGATTAAGGCCTACATTGGAGAAATTTGCCAGTGACATGTAAATTCAAAATTGGCTGGACAATTCGATTCACTATAACCTATAGATTAAACGTTGTAAGTGAAATTATCTCAAAATACAGCTAGAATTGAATTAATTTTGATTTTAGCCAATTAAATATTGAAATTCTCGAATTGGGGACGTAAGATTCCTAATTTATTTTTATAAAGTTGATGATACATAAGTCAAATTAAGGTAAAAATGAATTGATTTGAGTGATTTTTCAATTCTTCAAATTTTTTTATTAGTTGTTGATTTTAGAAGTTGACCAAAATGTCAACTCTACGAAGTTCCATGGATTTCTTTTTATGAAACTAATGACTTTATTTAAAAAGAGTACTATAAAACTAAAATTACACTAAACGGCTCTTTTTTGGAGAGAAACAAGCCATGTCGCGATTGGAACCCTAATCTTAAGTTTTCACCTTTTGAATGACTCATTGATTAAAAATCAAATGTCAATAGTCACTATCATAAGATACCAAAGCTTTTTATCTCCATTAGGGGTGATCGGTTCCCGGGCGGTTCCGGTTCCCCTAGGAACCGGGAATCGGACCGGTGGAACCGGTTCCCTATTATGGAGAACTGAGAACCGGACCGAACAAGATTGGACGATTCCGGTCCGGTTCTTGCCGGTCCGGTCTGGTTCCCGGTTCCAATTAAAGCGAAAAAAAAATTCTAAAATAGAAAATAATTGCACGTCCATGGTCCACTCGTCGCATTTTCTGGACGCCCACGATCCATTCATCCACTCGTCCACGTCCAGTGTTGGACGTCCAGAAACGCTGGACGTTGGACGTCCACTTGCTGGACGTCACTAGACGTCCAGTGCTGGACGTCCAGTGCACGTCCAGAAATTTGGACGTCTAGTTTATGGAGGTGTCCAAAAATGCACCTCAAAATTAAAATTCATAATAGAAAATGCAAAAATTCGTGTACAAACTCACAAATATAAACTTTAGAAAATTTTTTTTTGAATAGTACCGGTCCGGTTCCGGGCGGGCGGTTCCACCCCGGAACCGGGAACTGGACCGAATTTCCCGGTTCCATTTTTTGTGGAATCGGGAACCGGACCGCCCGTCCGGGAACCGCCCGGAATCGTCGGTTCCGGGCGGGCGGTTCCACTTGCTCACCCCTAATCTCCATCAAGTGTGTTCTTTCCACCAAGGCCTTCACGACAATTCGACCAACTATCATGTGGCAATACATCTGGCTAGTTCGCATCCAAGCATTCATGTCTATGTTCTGAAAAGTGCTTGAGAATTGTCTCCTCCCCATTTTTTTTGTCATAAACATACTTGTATTATAATCTCATATTTGAAGTTGTTTGATGTGACAAATCACATATTTCTGCACACAATAAATCCATAAGATTTGGGGAGGATTGAAAGTCCATGAACTTGGGAGAGTAATCAATCTTTGATCTTTAGCAATCCAATCAGCAACTTTGTTTCTTTCTCGTGGGCAATGGGCCAGACGCAGCCCATCAAACTTCTCAACTCAGCTCTGAACTTCTCTGATAAGTGCTTCGGCGTCCCAAGGGAACTGATCTGAAACTTTACAGATCACTTCAACAAGCTGAAGACAGTCAGACTCCACGATGATGTTCCTCTCATTCGTTCCTTCAAGAAAAATTAGGGTTTCATTAAGAGCAGTGGCTTCCGCCTAGAATGGAGACAAAACCCGCAGATTCTGAGCGATTCCGTCGACGAGGACGCCATTGTGGTTTCTGCAGATGCAAGCCATCGCGCCTTCCCTTGTTGCCGAGTCGAAGGAACCATCAATGTTGACTTTGAGACCCCCTGGGTCTGGAGGAATCCAACGCTATGGAACTTGGTCTCGGCTTGCCGATCTGTTGGGTAAGTGCTTGGACCATCTTTTAAAGCTTTCCATTTCCACTTTGGCCGTGGTGATGACTTGTTGTGAGTTCACTTTCTAAGCCCGAAAAACCCATGTATTTCTCATTTTCCAAATTTGCCAGAGCAACATAGCAAGAAAGTCCAAGGAAATTGAGGTTCAAGTTACTTTCTCTATCCACTCTTCAATTCTAGTAACCTCAAAGCAATTAGCTTCTATGTTGATTGTTTCATCCTTCCAGATCTCTTTTGTCCAAGGGCAAAACAAAAAGAGATGCTCCACAGATTCAGAGGAGTTTTGGCACACATGGCATAAACTATCGGGTATTTCTCCGACATAAATTCTCTTTTGTGGCTATGGCATTTTGATTAATTTGCCAGAGGAAAAATCGAACCTTTGGTGGAATGTTTGTCGCCCATATTTGCTTCCATAGTGTCTTTAGTGCTTGGTATGAAGTCGATGCATGCTGATGTGAATTAGATATTTGCTTTGCCTTGAGAAAGTTATAGGCGCTCTTCACTGTGTAGCTCCCATTTTTTGTATTTTCCCATTTCAACGAGTCTTCAGAAATCTGGGGATTGAGATGTATAGATGTTATCTCATTACATGTTCTCCTATCAAAGGATTCGGCTATTTTCCTTTCATCCCATTTCAATTCTTCTCTATCCATAAGTTCTGAGACCATAATTTGGTCATCTCTGTTGGCTAGTCCACTAATAACTCCACTAGGTAGCCACTTGTCTTGCCATATCTTGATTTTTTTTTCCATTCCCAACAAACCCATCTCATAGAAGATTTTGTAGCATCGCGGCCTAGAATTAGACTTAGCCAGCCCCAGGAAGGTCGTGACCCCTTTACAGCATGTAAGAAAGTCGTGTTAGGAAAATAAAGGCTTTTAAAAAGCTTTCCCCAGAGGGAATCAGTCTGTTGCATTAACCTCCACTCCTGTCGCCCAAGCATTGCCTGATTAAAAGCAATAAGATCTCAAAACCCCAAATCTCCTTCATCCTTCCTCCTTTTTAGAGCATTCAAGTTTTTCCAGTGCATGCCTTTATGACTTTCTGAATTTTTCCACCAAAAATCAGTAATCTTCCTCTCTATAGCTTGGCATACAGAATATGGGATTTTAAATAAAGACATTGCGTATTGTAAGAGTGCTTGTACCACAGTCTTCAGAAGAATTTCCTTCCCTGCTTTAGAAAGTAGATTCTCCTTCCAGCCCTCAAACTTCCTGTTAACTCTATCAAAAATCTAGGAGAACATTTCTTTCTTCGAATTTCCCCAATCAAATGGAATACCTAGATATCTTCCTGTCTTCTTAATTTATGGTATTCTCATTTCATATGTCATATCTGTCTTAAAGATTCTGGACAATTCTTATTGAAAAACATGCTAGATTTATTTAAATTGACTGTTTGTCCTGACACAAAACAGTATCTATGCAACACCTTAGCGACATTCTGACATTCTGACACTCTTCCATCTAAAAACAGAATCAAATCATCTGCGAACATTAGATGTGATAGCACAGGACTTTGCGGGCTGAATTAAATCCCTTTAATGCTGCCATTATCCACCTCTTGCTTCCAAAGAACAGATAGAGTGTTTGCCATAATGATGAAAAGATAAGGAGATAGTGGGTCCCCTTGTCTAATTCCCCTTGTTGGCTGAAAGAAATGAGAAGGTTCACCATTCAATTTTACACTGTAAGTGACTGAGGAGACACAATTCATTATCAAAGAAACCCATCTGTCACTAAACCCCATTTTCAGCATACATTCTTTCAAAAAATCCCACTCCACTCGGTCATATGCCTTCTTCATGTCTACTTTCAGAACAACATTAAACTTTTTCTTCCGTTTTCTGATTCTTAGCTGGTGCGAGACCTCTTGAACAATGAAAATGTTATCTTGAATTTGCCTATCACTCACAAAGGCGCTTTGCTCTTCAGTTATGATCACCGGTAGCCACTGTTTTAGTCTATTAACCATGACTTTGGAGATAATCTTATAAATGAAATTGCATAGACTGTTAGGTCTAAACTGATCCAGCCTCTCTGGACTTTGCACCTTTGGAATCAATGTGATGTAGGTCCTATTAAGCTCAGGATCTAAATAGCATGAGCTAAAGAACCCATAAACTTCTTGTGACGGAATACATAATTCCTTTGTTCACTTCGGACAAATCCGAATAACGCAGCGGAAACAATAACAACGAACACCCAAAACTTGCATCACTGATCTAGATACGATCACGATTCACGAATCATACCTGTAGTCCACGGAAGATCTGTCGCTCAAGACGAGGGTATCGCAAATTGCCCGACGAAGCGCCTCTCGGAGGAAGTCAAGAACGTCATTCGTTCTTCTTTAAGAGAGAGAGAGAGAGAGAGAGAGAGAGAGAGAGAGAGAGAGAGAGAGAGAGAGAGAGAGAGAGAGAATTCGAGGAGGGAATCACTTGGTGGTATCCAAATCTTCTACAAAAGAAGATTTAAACTACCTTGGGTTATGAGCCGGGTTCGGCCCATCTTGGGCGGCCCACTCCATAATAAAACCCAACAATCTCCCACTCGCCCACGATGGGCTGAACGCTTCATTAACATCTCGTCGACTTTTATATTGACAGATAATCCGTGCGACCAGCATACTCTGAGAGCTCTAATTTGGTATACATCCGTTGGGAGTATACAGCCGCTCAGAAAATTCGGGCTTAGAGTAGATGTAGTATGCAGTACCCTAGATCAAAGACAGCTGCATTTGCATTGCTCTCTCACGATCTCTTATCAATGCTGTATTGTATTCACAATTATGATTAACTCATCAATCATAACTGACCGGTCTGTGAACACAATCTCTTTAACGCGACACTAAGTTGATCTTGCTCTTTCCCCAAACCTCTTAATTCCAATCTAACTCGCTTTTCTAGAGATGTGTCATTAGATCGAATCACACATGACCATTGGCAATATTCTAAGATAGCGACCATTGAACAGGAATCTTGAGAATGGGTTAGAGTCTTAAGGGGACTAGTTGAGGAACGTTTTCCATCAGAGTCTCACACGGCACAAGAAGTTGAGATCAAAACTTCTGCCATCTCTTTTTGGTCGACTATGCATACGTCATATGAAAAACGTATTACGGTATTCTCTCCTTTCCCATGGAGCGTATGTCTTCCCTTATAATACCGTACAGATGATATTTTAGATATTGATATTTTAGATATACACAATATCTAAAATTGAGTTCACTTTCTACTCTTTCAAAACTTCCATCCGAACTCATATCTGGCATAAAGACAAACAAAGTGAACCACGTGGTCAATGTCACTTTCGGTCACAAATGAAATGTGACCTCATCTTAACCCTTTGTTAAGGCGACAATCTGGTTTAAGCTTGGGCTTTCCAAGCTTAAACTGTCTCATCTCTATTCAATGTATTTAAATAGAGGCAATCACCCGTGTGAGTAGGTCGATCTCATATGTCCGACATACTTTCTTTAACACACAAAGTGTTAGCTTAACACACAAAGTGTTAACTTGCATAAACATCGTACCAATCACATTGAGATTAGTAATGAAGACAACATTCTCATTCATTGTGAATATTCTGGGAAATACATAACTCAGTACATCAGCCTCTACGCAGACCTAGAGATTTTACATGACCACTGAAAATATCTCTAGTCGTCAGCTTTGTCAATGGATCCGCAACCATTCTATGCGTAGATATGTATTGTACATTCACAATCCCTTGTGTTACCATGTCTTTAACAAAGTTATATTTGATATCTATGTGTTTGGTTTTTCCATGATACTTGAGATCCTTTAAGTAGGAGATCGCTGCTTGGTTATCACAATGAACCAACAATGGCTCTGCAGCTCTCTTACTAACTTCCAGATGATCCAAGAATCTCCTCAACCAAACACCCTTTTGTACCGTTGCTGATAAAGCCACGAACTCTGCCTCCATCGTGGATTGGGCTACGCATGTCTGTTTCTTACTGCTCCATGATATGGCGCCATTGTTCAGTAAGAATGCGTATCCAGAGGTAGACATTCTTGCATACAAGTCTCCTCCCCAATCAGCATCACTATAGCCTTCAAAGTGCAGATCTCTTCCTTGATAGCACAATGAGTAGTCCACAGTACCCTTTAGATATCGGAGAATCCTCTTAACGGCGATCCAATGTGCTTGACCTGGATTGGATTGGTATCTATTAACCATTCCAACCGCATGACAAATGTTGGGCCTTGTACACGTCATAACGTATATCAAACTTCCGATAGCAGGTCTGTATGGAACCTTCATCATTCGTTCCATCTCTTCAGAATTCTCAGGATAAAGGCACTTGCTCAATTCAACGCCTTTTGCAATAGAAGTGTCTATGGATTTGCAATCTTGCATGCGGAATCGTTCAAGAACTTTCTTTATGTAAGTCTCTTGCGAAAGAGGCAACAATCTCTTCGAACGATCTCTTGAAATCTTAACTTCAAGGATGTATGCAGCTTCACCCATATCTTTCATCTCAAAGTTGGTGCTCAACCAATCTTTGACCGTTTTAACAAACTCCAAATTGCTTCTGACAAGTAGTATATCATCAACATATAATGATATGATCACAAATTGATCATTGGATCTCTTGATATATACGCAATGATCCTTATCTATCATTGAAAAATCATATGCCGTGATGGCATTATGAAACCGTATATACCACTATCTTGATGACTGCTTAAGGCCATATATCGATCTCAACAGTCGACATACTTTTTGTTCTTGGCCTTCTGATATGAAACCAATAGGTTGTTTCATATAAATTTCTTCTTTCAATTCTCCATTGAGAAAAACAGTCTTTACATCCATCTGATGTAATTTGAGATCCATACTTGCCACTATCGCTAATATAAGGCGAATAGAGGTAAATCTCACTACAGGGGAAAATGTCTCATCGTAATCTATTCCTTCCTGTTGAGTAAACCATTTTGCCACAAGGCGAGCCTTATACCTCTCAATTGAGCCATCAGCTGTTCATTTTATCTTGAGAACCCATTTATTCTCAATAGCCTTTCGTCCTTTAGGGAGATCAACCAATTCCCACACTTGGTTTGATCTCATAGACTTCATCTCCTCTTCCATTGCTTTCATCCATTCATCCTTGTCAGGGTCATTTAGAGCCTCATTTACATTCCTTGGCTCTATTTCATCTTGTGGACCAACCATGAAAGCTTCTCCCTCAACGTCAAAACGTCGATGGGGAACTCTCCGACGACTCGTTCGTCTTATTGGGGGCGAATCCCTCAATGTCGTGTTGCTCTCACTCGGATCAAATGACAGTGTCACTGTCATATCAAGTGGTTCCATCTGAGACTGTTCGGGAACTAATTCCCTTCTGCTCATTTCACTCCCACTTGGAATAGCACCTATGTTTTTGTCATCAATATCCAAGGTCTCAAATAAGGAAACATTTTCACCTATTTTGCCCTTTTTAGGAAAATCATTCTCTAAAAATGTGACGTCCCTTGATTCGATCTCAGTTACACTCCCACTTTCTTACTTGCCTATAAACACATATCTTTTTGAGTGCTCTGAGTATCTTATAAAGATACCATTCTTTCCTCTAGGACCCAATTTGCCATATTTATGAGATGGCTCGTGAATATAAGCGGCACAACCCCATGGTTTCATAAAAACCTAAGTTGGGTTTCCGTTCTGTCCATAACTCATATGGAGTGGAAGCAACTGATTTTGAAGGCACACGGTTAAGTATAAAAGCAGCAGTCAACAAAGCATCACCCCAAAAAGTGATCGGGAGCTTAGCCTGTGCCATCATAGACCTAATCATCTCTAAAAGGGTTCTGTTTCTCCTTTCTGCAACACCGTTCTGTTGCGGAGTATAGGGAATAGACAACTGTCTATCTATCCCTTTTTTATCACAGAACTTTCTGAACTCATCAAATAAGTATTCTCGTCCTCGATCGGATCTTAAGGCCTTCACCTTCTTGTCTAATTGATTTTCTACCAAATTCAAGAATTTCACGAAGTAACCAAAAGCTTCGGACTTATGGGCAATCAAATAGACATATCCAAATCGAGTATAGTCATCTATAAATGTGATGAAATAAACAGCCCCATGCCTTACCCTAACATTCATAGGATCACAGACGTCTGAATGGATTAATTGCAATGGAAGTTCAGCTCTAGTTCCTTTTCCAAATGGCTTACGTGTTGTTTTTCCAGACAGGCAATGCTCACAAACAGGCAAATCGACATTTTCAATATTGCCTAATAAGCCTTCTTTGGCTAATTTGTTCATTCTTTGCTGGCCAATGTGACCAAGCCTAGCATGCCACACATTCACGTCGTCAACACTAGAGTTAGGGGACGTGAATAAGGAATAACACACATTCACACTATGGTGTTAAACATCCAAAACGATAAAGCCATTGAGAAAATATCCAGAGCCATACATGTTTGTTCCTAAGAACAAATCCACACCACGATCATGAAAATTTACACTGAAACCAAGTTTAACCAAAACCAACACAGAAACCAAATTCCGACATATCTCAGGAGCGTACAATACATCATGTAGAAACAAAATGTGACCACCACGCATTTGTAGCTGACAGGTGCCAATCCCTTTCACCTCAACTCTGGAGTTGTTTCCTACATATATGTACTTCGCTCCATGTGGGAGTCATCGGAACTCCACGAAGGCCCCTCTTTCCTTCGCTACATGGTCCGTGGCTCCCGAATCTACAGTCCACAAAGGATGAGATTCAGACAGAAAGACAGAACTAGATACATAAGTGACACTTTCACATGCATCAAGGGTTACCTTCTTGGGCTCTGTGCAGTCGCGAGCAAAGTGACCCTTCTTGCCACAGTTGAAACACTTCACCCTTGAAATGTTCATCTTCTTCTTGGGACGCTTTCCATCTTTCTGTTGGTCCTCTCTCGGTTTCTTCTCTGACGGATTCTTCTTCTTTCTCGGCCACTCTCTGAACCCACCTTGACGCTTGCGCTTGAAACCCAAAGCTCCCACTGAGCTTGATCCAGCATAGTAAATATCGAATTCGGGTTTGGCTGCCAAGAGGCGGTCCTCTTCCAGCTCTAGATGGCGCATAGCATCCTCAAAAGTCTTGATGCTCTCATTGTGGGTCAGGTGCACCTTCATGTGCTCCAGGCTATGAGGAAGCGAACGAATTATTGCCTACACTTGCTGCTCGTCGGTCAGGACGTGGCCTGCATCTTTCAGCTCACATATGATATTGGTCATTCGCCTCAGATGATGCATTATGGACAGACCATGTGACATATTGTACGAGTCGAATCGTACAGTGAGCTGCCTGAGTTTGGTGACCGATGTCTGACCAAATCTCTGTGCCAATGCACTCCACACATCCTTAGCGTTGTCAAAACGCCCAAATTCTCGCATCAGATCATTCTCCATGCTGCTTAACAGCGTGATGCGAGCCGTGGAATTCTTCTTTTTCCAAGCAGCAAATGCATCCTTATCCCTTTTATGTTGGGCAGTATTTTCGTCCTCAGGTTCTTGCATGATCAGGTTTAAAGCCTCTAAAACTTCCTGCTCTTCCAGCACATATTGGATCTTTATCTTCTAAATCTCAAAATTATCGCCGTTCAATTTTTCTCCCTTGTTCAGTTCAGCAACTATGTTCTTTGATGCTGAAGCCATTATTTGAACACGAAGTTCAGTAGACACATAAGCACAAGTATTTTATTGTCTTCGTTTATGCAATTATCTCACACTAGTTAACTATATTAGTAACAATTTCACTTTATGTTTAGAATTCGAAAGGACACTTTTGTATCCAATCATCATTACAAAATCCTAACTTGAAACCATCACTAATATAATCATCTAGGCAAGATTTCCAGTTCTATATAGCTACTTATAACTAGGAAAACATACCACATAATTGTGTCATAACACAATTTTAAAACATCGATAAAAGGCATAATATATAAAAGAAACTATATTCACAAAAATGCCAAGATAACAGAAATTTTGTCCTTGAACAACAATAAAAACTTCCAACTTAGCAAGGGAAAGGAAATAACTGATAAACAGAATCAACTTTGCAAACCAAAACAAACTGGAATCAGAAAACATAACTAATCTCCTAAACACACTAGAGACTAAACATCCAGGCCAAACTCTACTCAAGTGCACCACATCTTAATGAGGACAGGTAAGGACTTCCTAATCTGACAATCTAGGAATATCTGACACCTAGGAACCCTTCTCGGATAACGTCCCTGCCTCGTGGACTTGGTGCCTAGGGTCTCGTCCTCTCTCAGCCTGTACTCCCTCAAGAACTCCAAGACCAATCTCTCATAACGACTCACCGAAGTCGTGGCCCAGACAACCTCCTTGACCTCGTCAAGGACCTTGCTCCACACAGGAGGGAGCTTGGAGCGAAACGCAATCGCCATGTTGTCTTTTGGAGCCATTGCGACGTCACCCATCCATATAACCTGTTGGATAAGCCCGTTGACCTTGATTATGTGATCCTCAATCGTCCCCTTTCTCCAGCGAGACTTTCTCAACTTTTCCATACTCTCCAGCAACTTCTGCAATTGCCCAAGAGTTCGTACAATGTGGGGTGAACAAATGAATCGAGGCATCCTTCCTGCAACACATGCAGAAAAGATTAGGGATTCATAAATCCACATAATTAATCACATATGACACATAGTCAATCAATGGATTACACAAATCCAAAGTTTCAAAAAAAAATTTTGGTCAACAGCCAACGGTCAATGGGTCGGGCGGGCCGCGCACGACGGCCCACTCGGCCAGCCCTTCTCTCCCTTTTTTTTATTTGGCCCACGAATTAAGCCTAACGTCCAGCCCGTCCGCACGTCCAGCCCACGTCGCCCACGTCCGCAAAAATCGGCCCATTTTCTCGCAAATAAACTGCCCATTGGCAGTTTGCCGGCGGCGAGGCCATTCCGGCGGCCTTCCTGGCCTCCGTTCGGGGCGTGCAACCACTCGAAACGCTCGTCTCTTCGAGTACTACGCAATCATGCAATAAAATCCAATTTTTCCGAACCAAAAATTCTAGAAAAGGCCTAGAACCTACTGACCTCTCCTAAACATGCCTTAATCAAAAAAATTCCTTCTAAAACAACATGCATATACGATGAAACGAGTATAATCATCAGGAATACAAGTAATTTAGGCTCTGATACCAATGACGGAATACATAATTCCTTTGTTCACTTCGGACAAATCCGAAGAACGCAGCGGAAACAATAACAACGAACACCCAAAACTTGCATCACTGATCTAGATACGATCACGACTCATGAATCGTACCTGTAGTCCACGGAAGATCTGTCGCTCAAGATTCTTCTTTGAGAGAGAGAGAGAGAGAGAGAGAGAGAGAGAGAGAGAGAGAGAATTCGAGGAGGGAATCATTTGGTGGTATCCAAATCTTCTACAAAAGAAGATTTAAACTACCTTGGGTTATGGGCCGGGTTCGGCCCATCTTGGGCAAACCCAACATCTTGGAAAATATCATCTTTTATATCTTCCCAATGATGCTTAAAAAATGTTCCATTTAAACTATCCGAACCCGATGCTTTTAAAGCCCCTAATTGCAAGACCGCTTTGTAGATTTCTTCCATCGATACCTCTTCAGTCAAACTGACATTCATCTCCTCAGTGACAATACCCGGGATTTGTTCAATCACTGGGGTGATGTTTCTTGGCCCTTCTGATTTGTAGAGCTCTTGGAAAAACTGAATGCTCATTTGTTGCAATTGATTCAAATTTCTAACTCATTCATCATTTTCATTTTGCAACATGGCTATTTTATTTCTTTTCCTTCTTTGCAGCGTAGTTGCATAAAAGAATTTGGTGTTCTTGTCTCCCCATCTTAGCCATTGAATGCGTGATCTCATGCCTCAGTACATTTCTTCCTGCCTCCAGCATTTCTCTACCTCCTTTTTCAACCACTCCAGTTTGCTCTTATCTATATTTCGAAGCTGGCTATTAGTAATATCCTGGATTTCTCTCTTAAGAAGCAAGATTTGTTTATGTCCATTAGCAAATTTTTTCCTACTCCAATCATGCAGATTTTTAGCAACTTTTGACAATCTACCAGAAACATTTGGGGTCAGATAATGGCTAGATTGCCAAGCATCTTTTACAACTCTAGCGTATTCCTCATCCTCCAGCCAGAACACTTCATATCTGAAACTCTTCCTTCTCTTTCTTTCTGCAGGGAAAAGATCTAAAATCAACGGACTGTGATTTGAGCCTATGGCGGGTAAGACTGAGACTGTAGTATCTGGGAATTAAATCCTCCACTCTAAGGTACAAACAACCCTATCCAATTTTTACTTTACCAGTTCATCTCCTTCACGGTTATTTGCCCAAGTAAAGGCACAACCCTTACTCTCCAACTCCAAGAATTCACAAGCATTCAAAAATTCCTGAAATGCTTTAATTCTGTAGTTTGCTACAGATCTCTTCCCAACTTTTTCCCAGTAATGCAACACCTCATTAAAGTCCCCCATACATAGCCAAGGATCTACATTAGTTTGTGCTCTTTGCTGGATCTGATGCCAAAGTTTCAATCTCTGTTGAAATTCTGTAGGGGCATACACACAGGTATGATTGTATAGGACTTTTAGGAACTCCTCCCCATTTTCAAAAGTAACCTTTCTAACACGATTTCCAATCTTGTAGGAACTTCTATGTCAAGTCTTCTTCTTGATCGATGTGCTCCTTCTTTTAGCAAAGATGGTCAAAGAACATACCTCGTAGAGTCGAAAACCAAAACCCAGATCCACCGTGATAGATCCCTCCTTCTATAGGGGTCATCAAAGTGAATATCGATGGCTCCTTTGACTCGAAGACAAGGAAGGTGCCGTGGCTGGTATTTGTAGAGATCACAAAGGCCTCTTCATTGACGGTTTTGCTCGGAATCTGCAAGTTTCTTCTCCGTTCCATGCAGAGGTTGCAGCCCTAATTGAAACCCTAACTTTTCTCGAAGAAAAGCATGAACTAGAGTTCATCATGGAGACCGACTGCTTGCAACTAGTTGAAGTGATATGCAAAGAGACAGATCATATAATATGGGATGCAGAGGCGCTTATCAAAAGAGCCCAAGATCGGATAAAACTCTTTCATGGGCTTTGGTTGGTTCATTGCCTACAAGATAGGAATAAAATTGCTGATTGTGTTGCAAATGCCCGAAGATGAAGACTTTCCCATGTACATGGATTATCAATCCTCCTCCAAGCCTCATGAATTTACTTCATGCTGAATTATGTGAATTGTCATCTCAAACATTTTTTGATCGGAGATTATAATACAAGTTTGTTTTATGACCCAAAAAAATGTCTAGAGTAATACCAAAGGATTACAAAGAAATTGAGACATATGACATCTAAAGCAATTGAGACAATGCCTGTTTCGACAGTTCTTTAGTATGACTTGCATAGCAAGAATAGCAAGGGAGCACCCTTGTAATCAAATGTATTTTGTAGATCATTAACATTGACTTACCTCAAATCATCACTATTACTATCTAATCAAGATTCCCTTGGGGGGAATCACTTTGATTAAACAAATATGAGGATTTTTTTTTGGTAAAGTAAGTATTTGTATTGATCTTTAAGAGCCAAGCTATACAATATCACGGAGCTTGGTACCAACAAAAGGGACTCACACTAAGCACCCAGGTGCTAAGTGAGAGGGTACCATGGGTCCAACAAAAAACAAGGTGCATCAACCAACTAGTATAAGATGGCAACTACATAGACTAACAAACCTTTTAAGAAAATATAGAAGCGTCTATCCCCCCATTGCATTGAAGTCTTCTATTTCTTGGAGTATCCCAAACACCATTAAGTATCCCGGCCTTGTCTCTAATCATCATGATTAGCTTTGCCTTCATTGCTAGAATAGAACCATCACCATTCCTAAACAAGATGTTGTTTCGAGTTTTCCAAATGATATGACATATTACATCTAAGGAGAACCTCACAATCACTTGATAAAAGTGATTTCCTAACAAGTTATTAATTGCCCACGAAAGCGTTTAGGACCAAGGAGCATTCTTCCATAACAGTTCACAGTTAACCGCCCAAAAATTTGCAAGGCGAGAATTGACGTGACAATAAAAATAAAAGGTGATCAATTGAGTCAGGTATTAAATGACAGAGCACACGATTAGTCTCAACAATCCTTTGGCAAGCTAGAAGAAATGCCTGAGTGGCCAATCTACAGCGGGTCATCAACCAGATAAGAAATTAGTGTCTAGGAATGAGAGTCTTATTCCAAACAAAGGAATGCCAATGCACAACTTGCCCCTTAGGTCTCAAAACATCCCATGCCGAAGCCGAATTAAAATTGCCAAAAGAGTTACTTTCCCACATCAGTCGATCAAGAGCATCAACAAGGATTGGAAGCTCTTCCTCCCATTCCAAGAGCCCCTCCAAAATCACGGTCGGCTGGTACCCATTCCTGATAAACTTCGATAGCTTTGCTTCCCTGGCCAAACCGGACTGGTAGATTTGCCTATCCGTGAATAATAAGTTCAATGAGCCACAAGAGTGCCACCGATCAAACCATAGAAGAATCAAATTTCCATCACCAATCCGCCACCCAAATAGTGCCAGTATAGCTTCCCCAATTCAAGTAACTTCTTCCACAACCAAGAACAAAAAGTGGGCTTACGAGCTACCCAAAAACTCTGTTTTTTCAAAAAGTTCGTGTGAATTCAAATGCACCATAACGATTCTTTGTTAGTAAACAAATTCCATATGTGTTTGATCATCACAGCCTTATTATTTTGCTTCAATCTTTGAATCCCCAGTCCACATTCCTCTTTTGGTAGGCAAACATCGGCCTAGGCCACCTTTGCCCCGCCCGATCCCAAACCAGGACCTTTCCACAAAAATTGTCTTAAAACTTTCTTAATTTTATCAATAACAGAGCAACGTAATGTGAATACATTGGACCAATAAACCTGGATAGCATACAAGACTGACCTAATAAGTTGTAATCTTTCGACAAAAGAGAAAAATCTTTGAGTCCATGACTGTGCCCTTCTGGTTATAGCATTCACAAGAGATACACAATCACTTTGCCTCAATCTAGAACCTATGATAGGGATGCCAAGGTACCGGAAGGGGAGAGTTCCCAACCGAAATTCCAGTAAATCAATAATTGACCTCCAAAGTGTATCGAATGCTCTAGCTAAGAATAGCTCACTCTTGCATTTGGGTTCAGTCCAGACCAGCCAGAGAACTTAGATATTGCCGACTTCAAAATAGAGACAAAACTTAGATTAGCTTCATAAAACAACAGCACGTCATCGGCAAAAAACAAGTGTGTCAGCCCCATAGTTTTACACCTCCAATAAAACTTGAATGTTGGGTCTCTAGTAAGCTTGAAGATAATACCCGAAAAAACTTCCATAACCAAGGTAAAGAGATAAGGAGAGATAGGATCCCCTTGTCTTAGTCCCCTCGAGCTTGAGAAAAAACCATGCAGTTCGCCATTTATGGATATAGAAAATTTAAGGGAACCGATGCATTCCATAATTAACTTAATGAAGTGCATTGGAAAACCGAAGGCAACCAAAGTAGATTCAAGGAAGGACTAGTCAACCATTATCATAAGCTTTTCGAAAATCCACCTTAAGGGCACACTTAGGAGAATAAACATCAAGGTGGAAACCATAAAATAGTTCCAGAGCAAGCAAGAAGTTGTCACTTATCTTACGGCCTTTAACAAATGCCGTTTGTGAAGGACTGATCAAAGAGGGTAGAACTGTAGCAACACGGTTCGCTAGTAGTTTAGTAATGCATTTGTAAAATGTGTTATAGCATGCAATAGGTCTAAACTCATCAACTGATGCCGCATTTGGCACTTTCGCAACTAGAGAAATGATCGTGGTATTCAGCTGTCGAAGCAAGTGGCCTGATCATTGAAACTCCAGCATAGTAGTGACCACTAATGGTCCAACAATTTCCCAAGACTTCTTAAAGAAATCAACGTTAAATTAGTCTGGACATGGAGGTTTTCCAGTGGCCAAAGAGAAGAGTGTATTGCGGATTTCTAATTCAAAGAAAGGAACAGACAAGAGGTCTACCTAATCAGTATCAAGCGTCTTTTGAAGAATAGCTTTAAATATGAGGATGTTTTTGTTATTCCCATAATTCAAAAGTTAGAAGTCATAAACCATTTAAATGGGGTTCTGTTGACACCTAATTTTTACCCGCCCAATAAACCATTTATTAGTCAATTTTCTAAAAAAAATTAATGTTGATTAGAAGTCTTTCTAAAAAAATAATAATAATAAAAGCCTTCGTAAAAATCCAATGGCCGAACTTAATCGGGCTTTGCCTCATGTGACATATAGGCCATCCACGAACGGGCCATTTCTGAAGCCCATCGCTCGTTTTCTTTTTGGCCCAGCTCCTATCCCCTACGTAGACTTCATGAGCCCATTAAGTGAAAATCCATTTTCTATGAGCCCAAGGGAGTGAAGGCTCGGCCTTTCTTCCTTAGTCTTTTCAGCTCGTGCGAGGGAAATTTGAAGAGATCTCGGGGGGCAGAAAAGGGAAGAGAAATCAATTTTGTTGGGGGAAAACGACTTCGCAGAGGGGTGATTCGGTTAAGAAATAAAGGGTAAAAAAAACGTGGGGAGGGCTCTCTGGAGAAGATTCTTTCTGGCTCTCTCTCGCATTCGTTTTGGGGGGAAAACTCTCTTTTTGCTCTAGGGGATTTTTTTTTTTTTTGGGGGGAGGGGACTCTCTTTGGCGAGCTCTCTCTCAGACTCTCTCTCTCTGGGGATTTAGCTTTCTCTCTCTGGCTCGCTCTCTTTCTCTCTCGCTCTCGGTCTCTCTCTGATTTTCTCTCGGGCTCTCTCTCTTGGTGGGAGAATCATTCGGTGACGAAAACAAAAAACGAGAAAAAGAGGGGAAGGTTCGTTTTCTTTGGGGGGGGGGGTTTCTCTCAGGTTTAGGGGAAGCTCTCATCGGTAGATTCTTGGTGGAGCTCTCGGTCTCTTTTGTTCGGAAATCATCTACGGATTGTGGTGGAGATTCTTTTGATCGAACTTGGGTCAGCGTGTGGAGTTTCCCGACAACGAACGCCGAGCCTCGCATACAGTCCCGGAGCCCCGAGTTGTTTTCACTGTCCAGGTAAGTGTCCCTCGACTTCAACCTCTCAGATTCCCGTAGCGATTCCTTTGCATTTTTACGTGTTAGAAATATCATGTTGCTTCTTTGTTGTGCATTTTATCTAGAGATCTAAGCTCGTTCAAGCTCAGGATTTAATGTTTCACCTCACCTATCATCTGTTCGATAAAATGCCAGAACAAGATATATATTTCGTTTTTGCTGCATTAGATCTAGTTTGGTATTTTGGTCATCGTCAAGGGAATAGCGAGCTTCCGTATGGGGCGTAGTATCGAAATGAGGTGGCGGCACCGCCCATGGTGGTTCCGGTGAATGGCGTCGCATGAAGAAGATGGAGTGCAGGAAAAAGAAATAAAAAATAATAAAAATCGAAGTTAGAAATTTAAGTTGGGCCGGGTAGAATTAGATTTCGTGGGCTAGAATGGTTAATAAGTTGTGGGCTTTAGTTTAGAATAAAAATTCGTTTTTTTTCTTTTGGGCTTTTTCTAGTTTTGGGTCAAATTTTATAACTAGGCTTATACCATCTTTTAGTGTGAGTTGGGCCATAAGCTTGGCCCAACCCAATTGCATTACTCAACCCGGATCATTAGGGCCCGGGTCGGCTTATTTGACCGGGTTTACTCGACCCGGTCCGTTTTTTTTTAAATAATAAAAATTTCAGAAAAATTAATAAAAAATAAAAAATAGAAAATTAATAAAAAAAAATTCCGAAAATCAATAAAAATTAGAAAATATCAGAAAATTAATAAAATGTCAGAAAATAATAGAAAATCAATAAAAAAATTCGGAAAATCAATAAAAATTAGAAAATATCAGAAAATTAATAAAAAAAAGTCAAAAAATAATATAAAATAAAAAAATTAGAAAAATCAGAAGAAAAATAATAAAAATAAAAAAATATAGAAAAAATTCAAAAACTCAAAAACTCAAAAATCAATTGAATAAGCCCTTAGGGCTTTACCTTAGGGAGTGCTTTGATTGATTTTTTTTTTCCTTTTAGAGACAATTAGGATTGTTGATTGCGCACTTTATTTCGATTACACTTGATTGCGCATTTCATTACATTGATCGTTAATTTTCTTTTAGCATGATTAGGATTTGAATCCAATAACACATGTTCAATTAGTGAACTGGTCTTTAGTTGAGTATAAGATTGCGTAAAAACATTTTAGCTAACAAGATAATCGACCTTAGGTACCGAAAGGGCGTTAATAGAAATATTAGCGTAAACAAGTCCCCGAACCCTAAGATTCTCTGGTTGCGTAGAAAGTGAAGCATATCTCCCATGCTTTCACTCGGTTTCTAGCCGACCCTAATAGGCTAGTGGCGACTCCTAGAAATGTTTTGGGTTATTAAAGAATTTTTAAAATGAATATCGCCTAAATGTCACGTGAGGTATGGATTTGGGAGAATCCAAGCTCAAGATTGAGGAATCGAGAGTGAATACCTCTAAACTTACCCTTAGATCCCCCCTCCTGGGTTCGGGTAGATCGCGACAGCTTGGCGACTCCGCTGGGGACTTGTGGACTTAAGCCTAATAAATTGGTTGATTGTTAGCTAACGTGTTTTTATGCAGCACTTACGTGAAGACTGAGGTAAGTCCGCTAATAACGTGTTAAATGTTCTTGCAGATTGGAGTTATAAGGGGGTGGAGTGATTGTAAACCTTTGTTTTGCAGGTGGTGTAAGGATGTATGGAATGTATGCGAGGTTTATTTAGAAGTGTTGATTGATTTTCTAATACAAATGCATGGTCATGTTTGCATCACTACACCTTGCACACACAACCTGCGACCTAAACCCTAGTTGCCTAGGAAACCCTTAGGAGGTCCCGAGAGGAGGAAGCTGTGGATCGCATGATTCATGGTGATCCCCTCTTGGTCCCGCTCATTTCAATTAGCGATAAAGAGAACTGTCCGACAAAAGTGCGGAGTGAGTAAAACTCTTTTGATCTAATTGGAATGGGAGCCTTTAAGCCTATAGAATCCCACCTCATAGTTAGCCTCACGTGTTAGCATGTGATGTGTTTTTGCAATTGCCATTTTTTTTTCTTCCCTTTAGCTTCTAAAGGTATGAATGTTCTCTTACCACTTTCCCTTTTTATCATGCAATTTAACTTCTCTCAACTTTTCCTTTTTATCGTACGTGGTGATTAATCAAAAATGCCTCAATAGGATTATATGTAATGGGTCACCCCGAGCTTCATGTTATGCCAATTCCGAGGAAGGTCTTGTTAGATATGTGGGATGCATTAGATGCGGGCAAGAAGACATACGTGGAAAAGAAGATTGGTTATCTCATTCACCTATTACATTTGGAGTCACAGGTTGCGTTAGTCAAAGCCTTGACTTACTTTTGGAACCCCAAGACCTCTACGTTTGTGTTTGGTCGTCATGAATTGACTCCAACTTTAGAGGAGATAGAAATCTTGGTAGGCCCTATTCCTTCCTTCGGTTTCGTAGAGCCCTCCCTAGTAGTTGATCCCGTCTTACTTCTTAGTCAATATCTCTATTTCTCACCTTCTGATATTAGGACTGTCTTAATGAGGAACTCTAATGGCCTTCCTTTACCTTTTATCGAAGAAAGATTCCGTGTTTCATGCAATACTTCCAATAACTTCGATTCAAGAATCTTTATACTAGCATTTTTCGGGTTTGTTCTCTTCCCGTTCACCCAAAAAACAATGGACCCTAATGTTGTCCATATTTTGAATGAAGTTCTTCATGGAAAAGGTTTTACAAATTTGCTCCTTGCTGAAATATTCTTATCATTAAATCGCTTTAAAAAGGGAAAGCACGTGATTTTTAGAGCTCCCATAGGTATTCTTCAAGCCTGGTTTATTTCACATCTTAGGGAATTTAGAACTCGTATGCTTGTCCTTGATTTAGATACAGATTCTAATCCTCTCCTTAGATTTTGAGATGCACAAAAAGCTATCCGACCTTGGGGTGTTCCTATGTGGGTTGAGTTCTTTGAAAAGCTTAATCCTGACCAAATTTCTTGGCAAGCTCCTTGGGTTAGATTCCCTAAAGCACGCCTTACAAGCGGACTTGACAATCCAATTCCACTCTTAGGATTCACTGGATCCACATCATATTACCCTTTAAGAGTTGCTCGACAATACCGTGTGCTCCAAAAAATTCCCCCTCCTCTAAAGCCTGGATTATTTTGTTTCGACTTTTGCAAAGAGGTCCTTATGGGGAACCAAGTTGAAGTTTTGACTAAGGAGGTGAAGAACATCATTGATATACTGTACCGATGTCAACCAAGAGAGGTGGAATGGGTTACAGAATTAGATGGCGAGATGAAAAGACACCATGCTTCTCTAGAATACATCCATCGTCCCATGGATCCAGAAGTTGAAGTAATCATCCCACGTATATTCTCTAAGCCAACTGCAAGGGAAACTGAAATGGCAAAGGTCGTGAGAGAAAGGGATGAAGCATTGGCAGAAGTGGAGCGTTTGACTGAACACAATAAGCGCATTCGCAAACTGCTTTAAGGAGAATTCAAACTTGTAACAAAGACATATCCTATTAGGATGATCTTTCTTTGTTTTTTTCTTTTCTTTCTTTTCATTCATGTTTTAGATTTGATGTTCAAGACTTTGGCTTGTCGAGTGTTTAAAGACTCTTTACTTTGTGAATTTTGATGTATTTCTTTAAGTATTCATTAGTTTGCAATAGAACATGTGAGGGGCAATTTGATTAATCATCACGAATTACACCCATAATTATATACTATCTTATAGAGAAGGTTTAATAAGAGATCACATATTGATTCCAATCATATGAGGATTTCTTATTTCTATTTCTCTATTTGAAAATATAAAATGGTGGGTTTGAATTTATATTTCTTATACTCATTACCTTTCGGTTATGTGGCATGCCAGGTATTTTAAATACGGCTTCAAGACAATCATCGATTCGTACAAGGTCGAAAGCTAAAAAGATGAGTACGGAGGAACAAAATGCTCGCATTGCCGCACTGGATAATAAGATTGATAATCTAGCTGCACAGTTTGCACAATTCATGAACGAAATCAGAACCTCTTTGGTGCCTTCTAGCTCAAATCAGACAACACCAACTGCAGTTCCTGAACCAGCGACAGTCGAGGCTGGATGTGAAAATGTGTATGCGCCAATTCAAACACCGGTTGTGGTCGAACTCGACCCAATTGCTGAGGCGATCCCTACTCACGTGATTGAGGAGAATAACAGAGGGCTTGCCAAACTGGAGGAGAAGCTTAGAGCTATGCAAGGTTGTGAGGCAAATGTTATAGAAGATCTGTCTCATTATTCCAAGATGCATTTCCCGGAAAAATTTAAAATCCCAGAATTTGTTAAGTATGACGGGACGGGAGACCCCAAGATCCATCTCAAATATTACCTCAACCGGATGGGAGGTATGCACATAACGCCCCACTTCTAATTCAGACTTTTCAAGAAAGTTTATCTGGCCCAACCTTGCATTGGTATATTCTTCTAGAGCCGGAGAAGATGGATCGATGGGAGGAAGTGGCTGAAGCCTTCATTTTACAATACAAATATAACACCGAAATTGCTCCTACACGAGATGTGCTAGTTTGTACGGAGAAGAAGAGGAGCGAAACTTTCCGGTCTTTTGCCCAGAGATGGCGTACTTTGGCTGCACAAGTTAAACCGCCTATGGATGACAGGGAAATGATTGAATTATTCCTGAGGGCTCTTCCTTCGGAATTTTACATTAAAATGGTTGGATCAGGATGCGAAACATTCGCTCATTTAGTAACTATTGGAGAAAGAATTGAAGGAGCAATCCATGAAGGGCGGATTAATGAAGGGATGAATCGGAGGTTCCTTGCTAAGAAGGAAAAGGAGGTGGACGTGGCCTACGTTCAGGCTCCGATCGAATCAAGAACACCCCACAACTCACGATATTCTTCTTCATCTGGGGGTAAGACGTATCATAATTATGACACGAAGGCAAAAGCACCAAGGCAGTTTACTCCTCTTCCAAGGCCATTGTCAAAGTTACTGCCAATGTTACTAGCAAAACAAATAGTTGCTAAGGAAGTATGTCGAGATAACCCTCCTAGGTTTGCCGGGTTCGATATGTCAAAATCTTGTGAATATCATATGGGAGAAAGAGGGCACGATGTCGACAATTGTCTTACGCTCAAATTCAAGGTGCAGAATTTGCTAGACAAGGGAATTTTGATATTCAGAGATCCTCGGCCTAATGTTCAACAAAATCCTCTCCCAGATCACGGTCAAAACATAAATATGATTAAGGGAGATGATTGTAATGGTGTGGATGATTTAATGGAGCAAAAATTGAAGGGTGATGATCTCTCCCAACTAACGGAGGTAGTAGCCATGATGTCGCCTGTGGTAATTGATGTATATGATGAAGAAGAAATTTTTGGCTTTGGTGAAAGCAATGTCGAACCTTTGGTGATTGATATTATGACTAAAGAGTTTGCATTAATGGGGATGAATGGGAAAGACTTTGAACCAATAGTTATCGAATTGCCGCCTGATGAGGAGGAAAGCTTATTGAAAATCCGACCAAAGCTGTCCATTTTGATTATGGAACAAGTGAGATTGATGCTGTCACGCGCTCAGGGCGATGTTATGCACCTACGGAAATGAAAGAAAAGAAAGCAGTTACTGATGAGGAGGCTAAAGAGTTTCTCACAATTGTTAAAACTAGCAAGTTTAATGTAGTCGAACAACTGAGGAAAATGCCGGCTCAAATTTCACTGTTAGACCTCTTCAAAACATCAGAAAAGCATAGAGATGCGTTGCTGAAAGTCCTAAATGAAGTTCATGTGTCAAAAGTTATTAATGATGATCAACTTGAGCAGTTTATTGGGTCTATACTGTTAAAGGACCAAATGGCTTTTTCTGATGAAGATTTTCCTCCTGAAGGTCGCAACCATTTTAAAGCATTACTTATTTCAGTAAGGTGTAATGATAGATTGGTGTCGAGAGTGTTGATTGATAACGGTTCAGCTTTGAACATATGCCCTTTGGCTACTTTGCACCGATTGGAGATCGATAGGGCGAGAATTAGAAACTCTAAATCGATTGTTCGTGCTTTTGATGGAGTGAGGAAGCAAGTCATTGGTGAGATTGAACTTGAGCTCCTGATTGGCCCAATGCCTTTTTTGATAAACTTCCAAGTGCTGGACATTCCTAGCGCTTTTAATTTTCTATTGGGATGCCCATGGATTCATACTGCTGGGGCGGTACCTTCCAGTTTACACCAGAAGGTCAAGTTCATTGTGGATAACAAGCTAATAACTGTCTATGCTGAGACGGACTTCAAAGCATACCATGATACCGCCATCCCTTATGTTGAGCTAGAGGTGAAGGAGGAATCCAGTTATCAGGCGTTGGAGATGGTGTCCATGATTCATGTACCAGTAGGAGCTGTTATGCGTAAACCTGACGTGAGCAAATCCTCGATGATGTCGAGTAGGGTATTACTTGAACATGGACATATTCCAGGAAGAGGATTAGGTATACGAGCTCAAGGTATCCCTAGGCCTATAAAACTTGTCAAATGTTATAAAAGGAAAGGCCTAGGCTATGATGAAACCCAAGATAGCTCGAGTAATGGTGAGAAGCCAAAAGAAGAAGGAAGTAGCCCACAGTTGCCCCAAGGTGATTTGAACGTGAGCAAGAGTCCAAAAGGAGTAAAAGGTCCGCAACAGAAGTTACTCCCTCCTCCCATAGAAGAAATTTTCCAGAGGTCATCCAAGCTGTTGTAGGAAGAGGAAGGAGCCATCTATAATATTGCTCCATTATTCCATGAGGGCTTCATAGGCATGCTCAGTAATGAAGAAGCTGAACCTTCAGCTAGTAAACTTGATGCCTCTCTGTAGGGATGATCTTTATTTAGTTTTCTTTCCATGTCTTTTATAGAACTGTTATTCATTTCATTTATGGATTTGTAATCTCATCTTGGGTTTTGAGCTGTTAATCCAAGAGTGGGAGCTCTGTAAAATAGCCTTATCCATTTCAATACATCCATACGTTTTATTAAGGACATGTGGAAATATATCATACCAAGCCAATGATGATACGTATTAATTCACTTCATAGTGTTGCGTGAGGCTTGGATTTCCACATGACTTCTAGTTTCCAAAAAAAAATAAATTTTTACTAAATAAGGATGTCTGGTGATATGAAAATTAATTTTGAGCTATTTCTCAGTCCAAACAACATTTTCGAAAATAGTTTCAAAATTCATGCATTGCTTTCATTTCTTATTCACTGACTATCTTCATTGTATCTCAGGCATGATATTGTGCATTACAAATGCGTATATGATAAAAAAATGCATGAAGAAAAATTTCCAGAGTTTGACATGGATGACGACGGTAGCCAAAAGAACATTGAAGAAGAGTGGATCCGTCATGAGGAGTCCAAGCCTTTAACGATGGAACCAACAGTGATAGTAAATTTAGGAGATGGAGAAAATGTCAGAGAAACAAAGATAGGAGCCAATCTTCCAGAGCATGAAGCTAAAAGAATGATTGATCTGTTAAAAGAATATAAGGATGTGTTTGCCCGGTCTTATGCTGACATGCCGGGGCTGGATCTAACAATTGTTGAGCATGCTTTACCTATTGAGCCTGGCATTCCGCCTAAGAAGCAAAAACTTAGAAGGACGAAACCGGAGTTGTCAAAGAAAATTGAAGAGGAAGTAATGAAGTTATTAAAAGTTGACTTCATAGAGGTGTCACATTACCCTGACTGGGTTGCCAACATTGTTCCTGTAATAAAAAAAGATGGGCGAGTCAGGGTATGTATTGACTATCGAGATCTGAATCGTGCGAGCCCAAAAGATGATTTTCCATTGCCTCATATTGACGTTTTGGTGGATAGCACAACCGGATTTGAATTATTTTCATTTATGGATGGTTTTTCTGGGTATAATCAGATCAGGATGAAGAAGGAAGACAAAAGCAAGACCTCATTTATCACCCCGTGGGGGACCTTCTGCTATAAGGTGATGCCCTTTGGACTGAAAAATGCTGGGGCAACTTATCAAAGAGCAATGGTCACACTATTCCATGACATGATGCATAAAGAAATAGAGGTGTATGTCGATGATATGATCGCCAAGTCAAGAAGGGGTGAAGATCATATTACTGTGCTAAGGAAATTATTTGACCGACTCCGAAAATTTAAATTGAGACTAAACCCCGCAAAGTGTGTATTTGGGGCAAAGTCTGGGAAGCTGCTTGGTTTTATGGTGAGTGATCGAGGTATTGAAATTGATCCGTCTAAGGTTAAAGCTATTTGTGACCTTAAAGCTCCTTCAACTGTTAAGGAGGTTCGGAGTTTGTTGGGAAGATTGAACTACGTAGCAAGGTTCATTTCTCAATTATCGAAGACGGCCAAACCATTCTTTAAACTTCTGAAGAAGAATGCTAAGATCGAATGGGACAATAAATGTCAAAAGTCCTTTGAGGAAATCAAGTATTATCTTTCTCATTCACCAATATTGGTGCCGCCAATAGCTGGAGTGCCACTAATTTTGTATTTAACTATTCATGATCAATCCCTGGGAGCTATGTTGGCACAGAAAAGACCAAGCGATCAGAAAGAGAATGCTATATACTATCTCAGTAAGAAATTCACTGTGTCAGAGATGAACTACCCTGAAGTAGAGAAGACATGTGTGGCATTGGTATGGGTTTTGCACCGATTACGGCAATATACTCTTCATCATCAGATATTGCTTGTAACCGAAAATGACCCCATCAAATATCTTTTGGAGAAACCTACTTTGGTTGGGAAATTAGCCAAGTGGCAGGTTCTTATTTTTGAGTTTGATGTGCAATGTATGAATCGGAAGTCTGTTAAAGGAAGAGCTATAGCTGATATGTTAGCTGAAAGTCCTGGCCAGATAGATGAGTTTGTTGATGGTGATAATTTAAATAAGCATGTCCAAGCGATATCTATCGATAAATGGACCATGTACTTTGACGGTGCCGTTAATCTGTCTGGATCCGGAACAGGTGCAGTTTTGATTTCCCCGATGGGTTAACATTATCCCGTTGCTGCAAAATTGGTATTCCCTTGTACCAATAATATCTCAGAATATGAAGCTTGCATCCTTCGCTTACAACTAGCCATTCACATGAAAGTTAACAGACTACAAGTTTATGGCGATTCGGCGCTCGTTATCCTTCAAACTGAAGGACAATGGCAAACTCGTGATTCCAAATTAATCCCATACCATGAATTTCTAGAAGAGTTGGTGAAGGAGTTTGAAGAAATTTCGTTTGAATATCTTTCAAGATCTCAAAATCGATTTGCCGATGCATTGGCCACGCTATCATCGATGCTACAAGTGATGGAAGGGATAGACATCGAGCCGTTGAGAATTGAAATTCTTAAACGCCCAGCTTACTGCATGGTGGTTGAAGAGGAACCAGATGGAAAACCATTGTATTGTGATATCATAATTTATCTCCAAAAAGGAGAATTTCCTAAAGAAAGCAGTGCATCTGACAGGAAATATTTGAAGAAATTAGCATCAAAATTTTTTGTCAATGGGGACACTTTATATAAAAGATCTTTTGATTCAGTACTACTGAAGTGTGTTGATGCTAAAGAAGCTAATCAATTAATGAAGGAAATACATGAAGGGAAATGTGGCCCGCATATGAATGGTCACCTCTTGGCTAAGAAGATTATGAGATTGGGATACTTTTGGCTAGCTATAGAAACTGATTGTATCCAGCATGTCCGACATTGTCACCAATGCCAAATTTATGGAGACAGAATCAATATTCCCCTAAATGAGCTTCATCAGTTGTCTGAACCCTGGCCATTTTCTATGTGGGGCATTGATGTGATTGGCCCAATCAACCCGAGGGCTTCTAATGGACATCGTTTCATTTTGGTGGCCATTGACTATTTCACAAAGTGGGTTGAAGCAAATTCTTATGCTAATGTTACCGCTAAAAATGTGGCTAAATTCATTCGCAGAGATATTATTGCACGATACGGAGTTCCTGAGTCGATCATTACTGACAATGGCTCGAATTTGAATAACAAGATTGTGAATGATACGCTGGGCGAATTTCAAATTCGTCATTTAAATTCTTCGCCATATCGTCCACAAATGAATGGAGCTGTGGAAGCTGCTAATAAAAATATAAAGAAGATCCTGTCAAAGATAGCTGACAATTATCGTGATTGGCATGAGCGGTTACCATTCGCGTTAATGGCGTATCGAACTTCGATTCATACTTCAACTGGGGCAACACCATTTTCATTGGTTTATGGTATGGAGGCAGTTTTACCCGTAGAAGTGGAAATTCCATCATTAAGAATCTTATCACAAGTTGGTCTCTCTGAAGCTGAATGGGTACAACAGAGATGTGATCAATTGAATTTAATTGAAGGAAAGAGGCTTAAAGCTTTATGTCATGGTCAATGCTATCAACAACGGGTTGCTAAATCATTCAATCGCAGAGTTCGATCGAGGTTTTTCATGGCAGAGGATCTTGTTCTTAAGAAAGTTTTACCTATTTTTCCAGACTCGCGGGGGAAGTTCACTCCAAATTATGAAGGCCCATACATCGTCAAGAAGGTTTTACCATGCGGTGCCTTAATCCTTGCTGAAATGGATGGTCATGAATTACCAAAGCCTGTAAATGCTGATTCAGTTAAAAAATATTTCCCATGAATAAAATCAGAAAAAGTTGAAATTTTCTTTGATGCGATCTGAATTTTTACATTTGGCAAGTTCTATGCACATGCATATATGTTTGATTTGTAGGAGAAAAGTCACAATCGAAGAGGCAATCATAATAACAAAGCCTCCCAAAATGTGAATCACCATTAGTCAAGGGTAATGCAGTATCGTTCCGATTCTTCACTCTTAAGATCATTTATTGACATAATGTCTTTATTACATTACAGGGTTGATTGACTACCATCAAGGAGGCAGGTGAGTACCACTTTCTCTGAGATCTTTGTTTGAAACGTAGAATGGCTTTATGCCAACAAATCCAAATGACAAGATTTGAGGCAAATCATCAATGTTCATCCCATTTAGGGGAAGTGCCGACACGTCTGTGACAAACTCAAGGGTAATATTGTATCGTTCTCAATTTCTTACCCCCAAAATCAAATACTGACATAGTATTTTTATTATGTGACAGGACCACTGGACAGCCATCGGGGAGGCAGGTGAGTGTCTCGTTCCCTAAAACTCTTGTCATAAGAGTCTTTTCATAAGGGATTGGGTAAAAACTGTTTAAAATGTCAAATAGTTTTGCGCCTTCCCAAGTTTGTAAAAAAAGGAGAGAAAAAATGAAAAAAAAAATTGAGAAAATTGATACAAATTTAGAGTCATTATTTAATTGTTAACCAATGAGTTGGTACTTGCATCTTGCATCAAAATCCCAATGGAGGATGTTTTGAACAAGTGTTTTTGAACAAAAAAAAGTGAGTATTGATTATGTTGGATTGGAGTTCTTAAGATGATGAAAGGCAAGCCTTGTCCAAACACATCCCCAATACACTATGAGAGTTGAGTGAAAACAAAAAATAACAAACAGAAGAAACCTTGTCTTAGGACAAAGGATTTGTTCGCAGTCAATACATGGATCAAAATGACGAAAGGCATTTCTTTGTCTATCTCATACACTACATATCCATTGTTAGCCATTTTGAGCCTGAAGAAGGAGAATTCTTTCAATACCCCTGTCAAGAACCACCCCACACTGGGGCAAATTTTGGAGGATATGGTTAAAAGAGGAACATCATTTGGAGAAAAAGATTTAGAAAGATTTTATTGCATCCACTTGCATCAATCTTTTTGTGGTAACTTCAGGTTGATTCTCATAGAAGCTCGAAGCATCCCAAAGTGAAGAAGAGCATTCATTTCTCTATCCAAACACTTATATCCATTGCTTAGCCAAGTTGAGCCTTGAAATTCATTTTCAAAACCCAAGTGGTGATTATCTCCTTACACTGGGGCAAGACATATGATTTACCGAGAAGAATGATGATAGTTGAGAATGTCTCGAGAGTCCTGAAAATACAAAAGGAAAGCAAAATTAGGGGGCATGCAAGAGCAGTGTGCCTGGTAAAAGCAAGGCCAATGCCCATGGAAATTCTGTCCAAAGCAAATATGCTTACAAAGGGAAGGACACAAAAAGTATGCTTGCAAAAAAAAAAGTTCTCATGCAAATGCCAAAAATAAAAAAAAAAGAAAGAAAAAATAGAAAGAGAGCAAAGCTCTTCTATCTCAAAAGTGGTTATTCGATGGGCTCTCGAGACAAAGTGAATTCAAAAGAAAAAAAATCAAATCAAATCAAATGAGATGGTAATGATGCCCCGGTAATCACCAGCTTCCTTTTAAGCCTCTATGAAAATATTATGTAAATCCTTCAAGCCTGACCTTGAACCGACATTACAACCTTTTCCAAAAGACTCTTCTGATTGGGATGTTTCGAGTGGATGTGAAGATTTCACAAAAGAAGCTATTGCTTAAAGGAGTGGAAGCAATCATTTCTTATCTTATCTTCAAGGTTCTTGACTTGTAAACCTGGCGAAGATAATGTTGAATATTCTTTCTTGGCCTCAGAATGATTATATTTTGTATAAGCCCATACCCTTGAGCACATTACGGTCCTAATAAAGACCTTTCTGATTGATCAGAGTGTATTCACTGCGAATATTTCCAAAGACCTTTGATAAAGGCTATGTGAGGTGTTGTTAATAATTGAGAATGACCGCCCACATCAATGGGTGGGATCAAAAGCCTTTGTGAGAAATTGCGAGAAGACCTTTCTGATTAAGGTACTCCAATTCAGCTTCATTAACATATTCCTTCAAATAAATTGAGATCACTTCATTCGAAAATCTCTTCCAAAAGGAATTTTGATAAATTGATGGCGATGCCACAAATTAGTTGACAATTATTTGAATGTCATTTAATTTCTTTATATTGACTTTAAAAAATTTTTATGTAGCCTTAGCTTCATTCTTACATTTGCAATAATGGTTAGCAATGTCAAGTGCTTTCGGACCAAAAAAAAAACAAAAAAAAAACTTTCATTTGATAATATTGCCTGATAATGTCAAATACTTTCAGTGCATCATCTTCTAGAATGTTTTGCAATGTATGCTCATTCGCTCTCAAATTCTCACTTTTGATAATAATGCCTAGTTATGCCAAAGTGCTCCCAGTGTAAAAAAAAAGTAAAAAAAGAATTTTCATCTGAAAATAATGTCTGGTAATGACAAGTCATTTCAGTGCATTTTATATAAAATGTGTGAATTTGCACATGATGCTCGGCCAGTGCTAAAAGCCCCCGGTGCATTGTCACATTTGGTGATTATGCCTGGTCATGCCAAGTGCTTCCACTCCCCTTTTCAAAATGGCGATTCAATGTCATTCCCTGAGATCGCAATCTGTAGCCTCGGAAGACTGATATACATTTGTGAAACCTACCCTTTTGATAAAGAGATCTCATCAGAATTTCTCACAATATCAGGTAAGTATTCTTCTACCTAAAAAAAAAAGAAGAAAAAAAAGCTTTTATTTGAAAATAAGGCAGGGTAAATGTTAAGTGTTCACAGTGCATTCTATGTTGGCATTCAAAGATAACACTAGCCCTATTGCAAATGCTTTCGATTAAAAACCGTTATCACACGGGGTAACTTCTTTCCAATCAAGTCTATTTCTTGCATCAATGGATGTGATCGAATAGCATCTTTATTGAGGGTATATTAGAAGACCTTTCAGTCTAAGGATTCTTCATTTGACATGCTTAACTAATTCTTCTTATGAGTTAATCAAAAAAAAAAAGAGAGAGAGAGAAAAAAGAGAGAAGAAATTGATGATTGATAATATTTCAAATTTGCTTATACAATTGTAAACCTTTTTTCCTGACACGGTAAGCTATCGTTGCCTGGAGATCCCGGTGAGTCTTCATAGCCCCGTAATCCTTTCTCATTTAGTCGAAATCCGTTGTTATACGGTAAGACTCCACATTAGCCGAAATCCGTTGTTACACGGTAAGGCTTGTTGCTTTAGTCGAAATCCGTTGTTACACGGTAAGACTCCACATTAGCTGAAATCCGTTGTTACACGGTAAAGCTTGTTACTTTAGTCGAAATCCGTTGTTACACGGTAAGGCTCGTAACTCATTTCATCAGTCAAAATCCGTTGTTACACAGTAAGACTTGTTACTTGTTACTTTAACCGAAATCCGTTGTTACACGGTAAAGCTTGTTACTTTAGTCGAAATCCGTTGTTACACGGTAAGACTTGTTTTCGTTATTTTGGCTAAAATTCGTTGTTACACGGTAAGGCTTGTTACTCATTTCATCAGTCGAAATCCGATGTTACACGGTAAGACTTCTTATTACATCACTAGTTGAAATCCGTTTTTACACGGTAAGACTCATTCACATCAATTAGAACTCATCTTTATACAGCAAAACTTTCTCTTTCATTTAAGACCATTGTTACATAATAGGCAAAAAAAAAACTGAAAAAAGGACAAAAAAACAAAACAAAACAAAACAAAACAAAAAAACAAAACAAAAACAAAAAATGTTTTCTCCATTGCTTACCGGTAAAAATTAGGCGTCTCTTATCTTTGAATGAAACCTCTTCGAGCTCCCCTTCAAAGAGGGGCAGCTGTTGACACCTAATTTTTACCCGCCCAATAAACCATTTATTAGTCAGTTTTCTAAAAAAAATTAATGTTGATTAGAAGTCTTTCTAAAAAAATAATAATAATAAAAGCCTTCGTAAAAATCCAATGGCCGAACTTAATCGGGCTTTGCCTCATGTGACATATAGGCCATCCACGAACGGGCCATTTCTGAAGCCCATCGCTCGTTTTCTTTTTGGCCCAGCTCCTATCCCCTACGTAGACTTCATGAGCCCATTAAGTGAAAATCCATTTTCTATGAGCCCAAGGGAGTGAAGGCCCGGCCTTTCTTCCTTAGTCTTTTCAACTCGTGCGAGGGAAATTTGAAGAGATCTCGGGGGGCAGAAAAGGGAAGAGAAATCAATTCTGTTGGGGGAAAACGACTTCGTAGAGGGGTGATTCGGTTAAGAAAGAAAGGGTAAAAAAAATGTGGGGAGGGCTCTCTGGAAAAGATTCTTTCTGGCTCTCTCTTGCATTCGTTTTGGGGGGAAAACTCTCTTTTTGCTCTGGGGGATTTTTTTTTTTTTGGGGGAGGGGACTCTCTTTGGCGAGCTCTCTCTCAGACTCTCTCTCTCTGGGGATTTAGCTTTCTCTCTCTGGCTCGCTCTCTTTCTCTCTCGCTCTCGGTATCTCTCTGATTTTCTCTCGGGCTCTCTCTCTCGGTGGGAGAATCATTCAGTGACGAAAACAAAAAACGAGAAAAAGAGGGGAAGGTTCGCTTTCTTTTGGGGGGGTTTTCTCTCAGGTTTAGGGGAAGCTCTCATCGGCAAATTCTTGGTGGAGCTCTCGGTCTCTTTTGTTCGGAAATCATCCGCGGATGGTGGTGGAGATTCTTTTGATCGAACTTGGGTCAGCGTGTGGAGTTTCCCGACAACGAACGCCGAGCCTCGCATACAGTCTCGGAGCCCCGAGTTGTTTTCATTGTCCAGGTAAGTGTCCCTCGACTTCAACCTCTCAGATTCCCGTAGCGATTCCTTTGCATTTTTACGTGTTAGAAATATCATGTTGCTTCTTTGTTGTGCATTTTATCTAGAGATCTAAGCTCGTTCAAGCTCAGGATTTAATGTTTCACCTCACCTATCATATGTTCGATAAAATGCCAGAACAAGATATATATTTCGTTTTTGCTGCATTAGATCTAGTTTGGTATTTTGGTCGTCGTCAAGGGAATAGCGAGCTTCCGTATGGGGCGTAGTATCGAAATGAGGTGGCGGCACCGCCCATGGTGGTTCCGGTGAATGGCGTCGCATGAAGAAGATGGAGTGCAGGAAAAAGAAATAAAAAATAATAAAAATCGAAGTTAGAAATTTAAGTTGGGCTGGGTAGAATTAGATTTCGTGGGCTAGAATGGTTAATAAGTTGTGGGCTTTAGTTTAGAATAAAAATTCGTTTTTTTTTCTTTTGGACTTTTTCTAGTTTTGGGTCAAATTTTTTAACTAGGCTTATACCATCTTTTAGTGTGAGTTGGGCCATAAGCTTGGCCCAACCCAATTGCATTACTCAACCCGGATCATTAGGGCCCAGGTCGGCTTATTTGACCGGGTTTACTCGACCCGGTCCGTTTTTTTTTAAATAATAAAAATTTCAAAAAATTAATAAAAAAATAAAAAATAGAAAATCAATAAAAAAAAATTCGGAAAATCAATAAAAATTAGAAAATATCAGAAAATTAATAAAAAGTCAGAAAATAATAGAAAATCAATAAAAAAATTCGGAAAATCAATAAAAATTAGAAAATATCAGAAAATTAATAAAAATTCAAAAAAATAATATAAAATCAATAAAAAAAATAGAAAAATCAGAAGAAAATAAGAAAAATATAAAAAAAATTCAAAAACTCAAAAACTCAAAAATCAATTGAATAAGCCCTTAGGGCTTTACCTTAGGGAGTGCTTTGATTGATTTTTTTTTCCTTTTAGAGACAATTAGGATTGTTGATTGCGCACTTTATTTCGATTACGCTTGATTGCGCATTTCATTATATTGATTGTTAATTTTCTTTTAGCATGATTAGGATTTGAATCCAATAACACATGTTCAATTAGTGAACCGGTCTTTAGTTGAGTATAAGACTACGTAAAAACATTTTAGCTAACAAGATAATCAACCTTAGGTACCGAAAGGGCGTTAATAGAAATATTAGCGTAAACAAGTCCCCGAACCCTAAGATTCTCTAGTTGCGTAGAAAGTGAAGCATATCTCCCATGCTTTCACTCGGTTTCTAGCCGACCCTAATAGGCTAGTGGCTACTCCTAGAAATGTTTTGGGTTATTAAAGAATTTTTAAAATGAATATCGCCTAAATGTTACGCGAGGTATGGATTTGGGAGAATCTAAGCTCAAGATTGAGGAATCGAGAGCGAATACCTCTAAACTTACCCTTAGATTCCCCCTCCCGGGTTCGGATAGGTCGCGACAGGTTCTATCTCAATATTATAGTATCCTCAAAAGATTAAAAAAAATCAACAAATTTTTTCTTTCACCACAAGATGGATTTGTAATAAGGACGGCAACTAAGTCAAGCCAATTTAGCATTGACATAAATGGACTCTTGATAGCTTAGGAGTTCCTTACGAGGATTTTCAATGTTAGGATGTGATTTATATTATCTATCAATAGGAAGAAACAAGGGCTATTTCTAACAAGGGTTTAAGGGGTAATGCTCCCAGTCCCAGATGGCTTTTATAGTTTGAGCCGATATTTTTATTTATTGTTTAGGCTTGAGCCCATGAATAGCTACCGAATATATATACTCTCTTTCTTCTATAATTTAGAGGTACAACAAAGAGGTAAGATGTGCCAATCATAGTTGAATCCTTCACCATATATGATCCTAATTTAAGGGTAAATCGAGATAATCCTTGTGTCTTGATTTCTCTCTCTTGCTTTTACTCTATATTTCATTGTGTTTATACATTGAGTCCTAATATTTAGTATGAGAGCAAGGTTTAGGATTAAAGTCTCTTGGTGAAGAGACATTAGCAAAATTGATCTTGGGAAGATATCATGTAGCCAATTAGGGATTTAAGTAGAGAAGTTCGAAGGAAAGAGTTTTGAGGTATGGAAAATTGAAGATGAAGGTCTTGCTTGTGGATAGAGATTTGTGGTATGTGATCGAAGATGATAAACATGAGGAGAGTCCCAAGGAGAAGACAAAGGAGTTCACCTCTCTCAATTGAAGGCACAAAACAACAGTAACTAAAAGGTGCAAAGCTTGATCAGGCCATGTCTTCCATGAACGTAACTCATGAGAAGGTGGCAAATGATATCTGGATGATCCTGGAAAGCCTTTATTGAAGCATGTCACTTATGAGCAGGCTATCTGTTGAAAGTATTTCCTTGATATGAGCATTTTTTTTTGTTTATTTATGTTATTATTTAGATATGGGAGCAATAAGGGTGATATTGTAATTTAAGCCTTTTTCTTGACTTTATTATAAATAGATAACTTTGGGTCATATCAACCTAAACAAGCATTTAGTTGAGTTTTTCCTTGCAACATGATATCAAAGTAAGGGCTGAACTGAAACCTTAACTCTAATTTCTTCTATGTCCCATCATTCTTTTCTCTCCACTTTCTCCCACCGCAGTTTCTTTACAATTTCTCGTTTGCTTTCTTTCACAGTGTAGGGCAACACTAATGAGGTCATTCTTTGAATCTAGTGTCTGCCCTAAATCTCACATCTATGAGATATATTAAAGATTCGTTATAGTCTGCATTAGGTGGTTCAACATCTTCTACAATTTTTTGGATCTTCTTATTGGAGATTATTTTTTGCCTTGTTACAGGTTTATAATTGTCTCATTTATGAAGATCAAAGTACTGTAGTTGGCGGACTACCATTTTTTCTTTTTGCAAATTTTTCTTTCCCTTGATCTGATTTGACTGATCTTTGGAGGACAACTTCATCATTCTACAAGAGGACTTCAATCCAACTTTTAGCCTTTTCTGGCAAGTTTTGGTGGTTCGATTGCTCCTATCACACTTTCAGAGCAAATTCTAACGCAATGGTTAACGGTTCAGTTGAGAATCCTACACCTACAGAAGATAGCCGGCCAAATTATATTTCATTTGCTACGGTTTCTATGTAGCTTGACAGCACAAATTATTTGATATGGTCTTAATATGTATTCTTGACCATTGTAGGCCGTGTGCTTATAGGATTTATTAATGGAACTCCTATAAAGCCAACTATACCGAGTAATGCTAAGGACAAGTGGATCTCTAATGACGCTTTGGTAATGTCTTTTTTGCTTAATTCGATGCAACCATATGTCCCAAAAGGATATTTGCTTCTTGATACTACGGCACAGATTTGGTCAATTGCAAGGGATACTTATAGTCAGCTTGGGAATGATGCACTAGTTTATGAACTTCGAAAAAGGGTTCATGACACCACTAAAAAAGAGATGAATATATCTCAATATTATGCTGAGTTTCGAAGCTTGTGGCAAGAGCTGGATCATTATGCCAATTACCAACCAACCAATGCTGCAGACATTGTTGAGTACATGAGTCATGTGGATAAGATTAGACTTTATGATTTCTTGGCAGGATTGAATGTAGAGTATGATCATATATGTGTTCAACTCCTTAGTCAGTCTCCATTCCCTACTTTGGAACAGTCTTATGCACTAGTTCACACGGAAGAAAGCCGTAGGACAACAATGCTCAATCCATCTATTGTACATCGATCTGCTCTACAAGCTAGTATTGACAATGTTGCCAAATCTGATTCATCCACTCTATCTGGTCAAATGTTTAAAGAGGTTGTGAAGCGTGAGCATTGTCATAGGCCATATCATACTAAGGCTATATGATAGAAGTTATATGGAAAACCAGTTTGAGGCAAAAAGGGTATAAAGAAAGAAATAAACAAAGCAAATCATACAGAAACCGTTCCCGCCGCACCTATTATTGATATTAGTTCATCGCAAGAAGAACTTTAAGCATTTCGACATCTATTGAAAGCTTCTGCTGCTACTACCTCCTTCACAGTTGCTAATTCGCATTTTCCTTCTACTTCAAATCTAGCCAGTTCATGTATCTTTTTGGGAGAGTTTAATACAAAAATTGCTTCTAGCCTGTGGATCATTGATACAGGGGCTACAAATCATATGACAAGCTCTTCTAGTCTCTTCCATAAATATACACCTACTTCAGCCAAAGATAAAGTTCAGGTAGCTGATAGAATCCTATCTTTCATTGCTGGAAAATGGTCTATCAATTGTTCTTCTACTCTTCCCTTATCTTATGTTTTACATATTTCACCATTCTCTACTAACCTCCTTTTTGTTAGTAGTCTAACTTGAGAGTTAAATTGTAAAGTAACATTTTTTTCCTTTTTATTATGTCTTTTTAGGATCTGGTAACGGAGAAGGAGAGATTGGATATGGTAAATTGGATGGTGATCTTAATTTGCTCGAAAGTAGTGGGGTTTCTACTTCGACTTTATCTTTTGCACCTCATTAAGCTAGTTTAGCATTAATAGATTTTCGCCAATGGCACTGTAGGTTAGGTCATCCCCCTTTAGGAACTATAGAAAAGGTTTTTCCTAGTCTTGTTTTAGCTTGTAATAAAAATGAGTTCTTTTGTGAAGCCTGCAACATATCCATCTTCCAATAATAGAAGTCGTTATCATTTTCATGTGATTTATACAATGTGTGGGGTCCTTCTCGTCGTACTTCTATTTGTAGTCATCAGTGGTTTGTCACTTTTATTTACTGTTATTCTCGTACAACTTGGATTTATTTGTTGAAACATAAAAGTGATGTTTTTTGATGTTTTCATATCTTTCACAAAATGGTTCAAACTCAGTTCAATGCTACTGTGAAAATTCTTTGTAGTGACAATGGCGCCAAGTATAATGAAGGTCAATTTCAATAGTATCTTTCTAATCATGGTATTATTCATCAAACTACTTATGTTGATACCCTAGCATAAAATGGTGTTGCCGAAAGAAAGAACAAACATTTGTTAAAGGTTGCTAGGTGCCTTATGTTTGCTTGTCATGCCTCATCACAATATTGAAGTGATGCTATTTTAACCGTTGCTTATTTAATCAATCGAATGCCGACTAGAATTCTTAATTTATGTGCACTTATTGATGTTTTTCAAGGATCGTCAATTTTTACTATTCCTCCTAAATTTTGTTGTTGTGTTTGTTATGCTTGTAACACCACCTCTAATAGTAAATAGGAACCTCGTGGTCTTTGTTGCATTTTTCTTAGGTATTCAACTACTCAAAAGGGGTATAAGTATTATTATCCTCCTTCGAGGTGCATCATTGTTTCTATGGATGTAATTTTTGAAGAGTCAAATTTCTCTTATTCTGCTCCACCTCTGCCAACGGAGTGTCCTAATGTAGAGGTGTTTCATGTTTTAAATGTTTCTGAGGATATTACTTATTATTCTCAACATGAGAATATTACTTATTCTTCCCCAATAATCTCCGATGCTTCTAATGATTTTCCTTATCAAGAGAAGATTAATGTAACACAATAAAGAATATTATAATATCTGAAGGGGAGATAACAAAACAACTACTTCAAGGGGAGACTTTGAAAGTATATCATTGTCGAACTCTCGCTACCAACACTCAAGTTAATACCACCGATACATTGACTATTCAATCGTCATCTCCGAAACCAGATTCTACTACTCCTTCTAGTGAGGTTCTCCTTCTAATCTTCATATTGCACTTTGAAAGGGTATTAGAACTTGTACTCAACACCCCATATCTCATGTTTTCTCATAAGACTCTTTGTCTAGCTCATATCGTACTTTTATGTCTTCTCTAGCTTCCATCTCTATTCCATGAAATTGGCAGGAAGCTTTTGCATATGAAAAGTGAAAGGCTGCAACGGTGGAGGAGATGCATGCTTTGGAGAAAAATGGCACGTGGGATCTTTTTTTCTTCCTCCTAGGAAACAACCAGTAGGATGTAAGTGGGTGTTTGTGGTGAAGCAAAAGATGGATGGTTTTGTGGACAAATATAAAGTATGATTGGTGGCAAAGAGATTTACTCAGACTTATGGGATTGACTATTAAGAAACATTTGCTCTAGTTGTTAAGCTCAATACTGTTGGAGTTCTACTTTCCTGTGTCGTTAACCATGGATGGGATCTTCAGCAATCAGATGTGAAGATTGCATTTTTTCATAGAGTGTTAGAAGAAGAAGGGGTAAGAACACTAGAAGTATCAAAACTTGTGTACGACACTCACTTTATTTAAAATCTTAACTTTTTGGTTTTTAAATTTGATTAATTTAATTTTATCTAAAACATTAATTTAATTAAATTTTTTTAAATTGTAAACCTTTTTAAATTTTGAATTTAACCTTAATCCTCCTTTTTAGATATTATCTTTAGGAAACAGATGTGCCACGCTAGTAAAAATAAAAATAAAAATAAATTATATTATTATCTTTAGGAAACTGATGCGCCACGTCAGTAAAAAATAAAAATAAATTACATTTTAAAAAAATAAAAAAAGGTTTAAATTATTTTAAAAAGGAGAGTATGGTTAAATTTAAAATTTAAAAAAATTTTAATTAAATTAATGTTTTAAATATAAAATTACATATTTTAAATTTTACTAAATGTAAATTTCAATTTTTTTGAAATTTTGAAATTTTTAGTTTTTATTTTAAAATATAAAATATTAATCAAATTGAATTTTAAGTTTTAATATATTTAATGTGTAGTTTATATTGTAAAGTAAAAAAAATTAACTTAAAATTTAAAAATTTAAAAATTTTAAAAATTAGTAGTTAATTTAATTTATAGTTTATATTTTAAATTAAACAATTAACTAAAAATTTTAAATTATAAAAATTATAAAAAATTAATCAATATTTTATATTTAAGAAATTGTAATTTAATTTAATTTATAGTTTATATTTTTAATTTATAAATAATAATAATTTTAGATTATAAATAAATTTTTTTCATAAAAAATTATAATTAATTTTTAATTTAAATATATTAATTTTTAATTTAAATTTTTAATATACTAAAATATATTAATTTTTAATTTAAATTTTTGAAAAAATCATTTAAAATAATATTTAAATGTTAAAAAATATTTGAAAATTAATTATTTTAATAAATTGGGCAAAAACGATGTGGTATTCACTTTCATTTTGGGCATGGGACTCTCTAAAAATAGAGTCATTTTGAACGCATGGAGTCTCTCCAAAAACGGCATTGTTTTGAACGCGTGATGTCTATGATGGACGTTAATTGCCACATAGGAGAGAGAAAATAATAAAATAAGCCACATCGGTATTTTTCGTAAGTCTAATGGGATGACGTTAACAGAATGACTGATTTGAACGAATTTGACAAGTTTTAGGACTTGTTTGCACTTTTTGCAAGTTTTAGGACTTACTTGTACTTTTGCTATAAGTTTTAGGACTTCCGGTACACGTCCCTAAAAAGTATACGCAATTTTGTTTAGATGATCTTCGATGAACGTAACCTGATATTCAGTGGGGCAAATAATATCGCATCACCTTATGTAAGCCTTAAGACATGAACTCCCATAAATTTGACGGTAAAGAGTAAGCCTAATTTCTTAAATTTAAGTAAGATTAAGGTAGACTTAACTAGTAAAATTTTTATTAAGAATGATAATACTATTCTAAATTAATTAGCTCATCAATTAGGGAATTGATTCTTAGGCTTTGCTCGTTTTACAGAAAAATATAATATTTTTGGAAGGTGTGAAATCATTTTCTAGGAAAATGATAATATTTTCTAGTGTTCGTTTGTCAAAGATTGTCGACTTGCTGGTTTTGAGCAAGATTGAAATACACTGTTAGAAGTCGTGATATTTAAAGGTAAACAAAAAAACGGAAAATGTTTCTCACTTAAAAAAAATGGAAAACATTATTCCCACTTTTGAAAGTGTTTTTTCCATTGATGAAAAATATTTTCCTTAACTATTTTATTTTATGTGAAATGAACGCTGGAAAATTCGGAAAATATTTTCCTGAAAGTTATTTTTCGTGAAACAAACAGAATCTAAGTCTAATTTGATATCTATTTTTAAACTACACTATATTAACTAAAAAGGAAACGAACAATGCAAGAAGTAAACTCGTAAGTATTGAAAAGGCTCAAAGTAAGGTACAAGAAAAAAAAAAGCTAATACTTGTCGGGTAAAGAATACACATAAATTTATTTAATTTGATTTCAAATTTTTAACTAGACTATATTAACTAAAAAGGAAATTAACAATTAATATATTAAAAGCAAGAAGTAAACTCGTAAGTCATGAAAAGGCTCAAAGTAAGGTACAAGAAAAAAAAAATCCAATACTTGCCGAGTAAAGGATATACTTAACTTTGATCTCCTATAAGCTTGACCTGATATCAAGTGGGGCAAAGGATATTACATCACTTTATCATAAGCCTCGGGATATGAACTCCCATAACTTTGATGGTAAAGACTAAACCTAATTCCTTAGATTTAAGTGAGATTAAGGCGAACTTAAATTCTACAATTTTTTTTAAAAGAATGATGGTACTATTCTAAACTCAACTCATCAAAGGGAAGTGGCTAAAAGTCTGATTTATGCTCGAAAGTAATGTGCATATGTCGTTTCGTGTGTCAACAGAGAACTAAAAAAATTTCTGTGACACTTGGCATACTAGCAATCAACATGCAAAAATAGACACTAGACAGGCCAGAGACAAGTAAGGACGAAAATTCGTACCGTCACATGAGGTTCCTTATTGTGAACCGAGTAAGATGGAGGAATTTGACTAGTTCAAGCCATCCTCCTACTTTTACAAGAAAAAAAAAACCAATACTTGTCAAGTAAAGCATATACATAACTTTGTTTAAGCCTCAAGATATGATTCCTTATAAGCTTGACTTGATATTAAGTGAGGCAAAGGATATTACATCATCGCCTTACTGTAAGTTTCGGGACATGAACTCTCATAAGTTTGATGGTAAAGACTATACGTAATTCCTCAAATTTAAATTAGAGAAGCCATACTTAACTTCTATAATATTTATTAAGAATGAGGGTACTATTCTAAACTAAACAACTCATTAACTAAGAAAGTGGTTCTAGGTTTAATTTGATTTCTATTTTTTAACTAGACTCTATTAACTAAAATTAGGGGCGTCAAATGGGTGGGTCGGGTCGGGTTTGGGTCGGGTCAAATATGGGTCGACCCATATTTGACCCATTTAACCCGTTTTGACCCATATTTGTGGAGTGTAAGTATAATGACCCATACCCGACCCGACCCATACCCGACCCATACCATATTTTCTAAAATGCACTAATATTCTCAGAAACACACACATACTTAATATGTATCGTTAAAATAATTTTAAACAATATAATTTATTATCTTATTTTTTTGAAATTTTAATTATCAATATAATTCTTAACATTTTATTTTATATCATTTTTTCTTTTTTCTCTTTCAGTTTATGACAAGGATCTAGCTTACCAGATTACAACAAGCTCAAGGTGAGGCTCGAGTCGACCTAGGGCGAGCTTAAGCTTATCAACCTCGACTTTCATACCTCGAGCAATTGACTTCATCCTTTCAATCCCCTTCCACCCCCATTGAAATTCGTAACATTTTCGCGTTTCCTCCTCGTCGTTCTCATCGGCATGTCCGATTCATTCAGCAATTGAAGGTTGGGCCAAATTTGAAATTACAATATTAGAATGGTATCGCTTGTAAGAGTAAGTAGACAAAAAGAACGAAAGTTTCTATTGATAGGTTATTTGTTATTAATTAGAATTTACAAATTTAATTTATTTATTAAAAATTCAAAAAATTATTAAATGAATTAAATTTTAGAAAAATTAAAAGAAAAAGAAGAAAGAAAAGGGGCCAAAGGACTTGGAGGAACTTTGGGGGAAGGAAAAAAAATCGATAAATAAAAAAATGAAAAATGAAAAAAAATAGTGGGAAGAGACGTGCTGCAAGGAGAAGTCAGCCAAAAAGAAGGGAAAAGTAGGAGAGAGAAGAAGAAAAGGAGGAGAGAGAAGAAGAGAAGAAAAGCAAAGTGAGTTAAAATATGGGTGAGAGGGTGACCCATATTTTAACTAGGGGTGAGCAAGTGGAACCGCCCGCTCGGGAACTGCCCGGAACCGGCGGTTTCGGGCGGCTCCCGGACGGGTGGTCCGGTTCCTGGTTCCATAAAAAATGGAACCGGGAAATTCGGTCCGATTCCCGGTTCCGGGGGTGGAACCGCCCGCCCGGAACCGAACCGATACTATTCAAAAAAATTTTTTCCAGAAACTTGGACGCCTGGAACCACCCGCCAGAAACTTGGACGCCAAGTGGACGTCCACTGGACGTCCTAGACGTCACTGGTGCACTGGACGTCACTAGTGCTGGACATCCAGTTCTGGACGTCCGGTGGACGTCAAGTGACGTCCAGTGTTCTAGACGTCCAAACTGGACGTCTAGTAGCGGATCGTGGACTTGGATGAGTGGACGTCCAGAAAATGCGACGAGTGGACCGTGGACGTGCAATTGTTTTCTGTTTAATTTTTTTTCGCGTTAATTGGAACCGGGAACCGCTCGGGAACCGGACCGGACCGGCAAGAACCGGACCGAAACCGCCCAATCTTGTTCGGTCAGGTTCCCGATTCTCCATAATAGGGAACCGGTTCCACCGGTCTGGTTCCCGGTTCATAGGGGAACTGGGAACCGCCCGAGAACCGATCACCCCTAATTTTAACCCTCTTTTTGGGCTTTTGTTTTTTTCAATTTATTTTGACCCATTTTTTTAAAAAGTGAGTTACCCATATCCAGTTAGGCCTTCCAAATATGGGTTATAAAATAGGTTAATGACCCATTTTGCCACCCCTAACTAAAACCAAAAGTTATTTTAGTTATTTATATTAATTAGGCAAGGCCAACCATTTGCAAGATCAAGAAAGACAAGATGAGACGATAGGACGTTGAACTAGACTTGAGAGAAAGAAAGCTAAGGAGCACCTCTAAAGAGATTCAAGATAGAATTGCCAGATATAAAAGTAGAGAAAACATTTAAGTTTAAAAGATTTAGAATTTGATTTTGAGCTAGTAAGGAAACTCATTAACTGGTCTTGAATCGAAAATCGAACCAGTACCCATGCAAAACAACTCAAATTTTGTTGAATTAAGGGTGTGCATGGAACTGAGAATCGGATTGATGAGACCGATCTCCAATCTTTAGGAATGATCAATTGGAAATCAGGAAAATTATAAAAAAAAATTGAGTTTTTTTTCCTTTTTTTTAAATATTATTGATGAAGTTTGAAAAAAGATTAGCATTTTAGAAATTTTAATTGAATTCTTTTTACTTTTTTATATCTTTATTTTTATTAAAATATAAAAAAAAAATTATGGATCCGGGTCTGGTCCGGTCAAATCCTTTTAAAAATCAAAAATCGCAGTGCCTAGACATTGATTTCACTTTTGGGACCCGTCCTGATCGTTCTTGATTCGGGCGGCCTAGGTGGATCAAGGCCGGTTCAGTTCGGCTCCTGGCTGGACGGGCCTGTTGGTCTCCCTAATTGAAGTCCTTTCTCCATTCCGTCACCGGCAAGCAAAGCGAAGAAGACAAAATCCCGACCCTCTCTTTTAGCTGGCCATATAAAACAAAGGAGGCCGTCGTCGGCGTCTTCCCCAGTCAATCCCAACCGTTCGGTTCGGCGATCGCAAGCCTTACATCGATTCGAGCGAAGCATTTCTCCCGATCTCTTTCCCGATCGAAGACCAGAGGCGATGGCCGGCGCCGGTGTTTCCCTCAAGTGCGGGGACTGCGGCGCCCTCTTGAAGTCCGTGGAGGAAGCTCAAGAGCACGCCGAGCTCACTTCCCACTCCAACTTCTCCGAGTCCACCGAGGCCGTCCTCAATCTCGTCTGCAGTTCTTGCGGGAAGCCCTGCCGATCCAAAACGGTACGCGAGTTCTCGCCCTCTTTTGGGGATGCTGATTTGTTGCGCTCGCGGTTGATTTGGTTTCTGAGCGTTTGGCGGTAGCTGGATCCGAAGGTGCTTCCCGCACCAGTCTTTTGATTGTTTGGATTGGTTGGGAGGACTTTGTCGCATTGATTGAATTGTGGGGGTTAAGGGGAGCAGATCAAGTTTCACGGTGGAGGAAATAGCTGTTCTGCGGGAAATCGAATTCTGTCGCTTTGTGCGTGTTAAATGGAAAGAATTCTTAGTAAAATGACAGTTCTGTAGCCTTGTGTAGGGGAATGTGTAGCTTCACCTCGACTTCATTCCAAAAACCAAGTTTTATGAGTTAGAAAAGGCAAGGAAAAAGGAAGACAATACAGCTGCGGATGCAGCTGATTCTTTGTTTGTCAAATTTTGATAAGGAAAACCTGTTTTCCAGAACATTTCCTTAGGAGTTTGGTTGTTGATAGTATGATTATATCCTGAGTTTAAGTGCTAGTATCTGCGATTCTATTCATTTGATTTTCACATGAAATATACATGAGTCAGTTGACTTGGTTGTGTAATCCACATTAGAAGATTTGTTGACTTTAGAGGGTGAGTTGGACACTTGGTTTCTTGCACAACATAACAACAAAAGGAGCACTGGCATTGGTGGGAATGATCTGCTGGGTTCTTAGCTACATTTGATAGGGTGAGTAGAAAATACAGCTTGTAGTAATTGAGATAAATAAGAGAAGTGAATTGAAGCTCTAAAATACAGCTTGTAGTAATTGAGATAAATAAGAGAAGTGAATTGAAGCTCTTGTAAAACCTTAATTTATCGATTTTTTTTTCTCTTGAAAGACGAATTCTTTCTCACTATGTCATTCTGAAAAACCTTGTAAGAAATATTTTGTACTCATTAGATTGTTTGGGGGTAGACCCTACTTATTGGAAAAAAGTCTTGGTTGCTGCTGCTGAAATTGTTTGGTCCCATCCAGTGCAAATATGAATGTTCCCTACTAAGCTTTTGAGAAGGTTTCCGTCTTCATTTGGAAACAAGATGAATGCCTGTGCCCTTAAACTAGTTATTGGAATAAAGGAATTAGGCATTGGAATGTCTTTATCTTTTAAGGCAGAACATTTCTGCCGGTCCATGGGTTAATATGTCTTGACTTTCGATGACCAAGGCAAACCAAAAATGTAGGGAAACCTTAATTTCTAATATGAATGCATCCTTCCTTGATCTTGTTGCCAGGAAACTGATTTGCATACAAAGAGAACTGGGCATACTGAATTTGCTGATAAAACTTTGGAGACAGCAAAACCAATAAGTTTGGAGGTCCCAAAGGTTGCTGCAGAATCGGCAGATCCTCCAGATGCAACAACGAGCAACCAGACTGAAGGTATCTTTGTGGTTTGATTAGCAAAGTGTGCAACTTGAGATTGATTAGCTGGTGCATAATGTTCTGAATGTCTTTGGGATAATCTTTATCCATGTAATTGAGTGCTTAGCATGAGGATGGATTGCATATACTAAGGTTTGGTTTGCTATGTATTTAGTTTGACTGTATGGTTCCTTTTTTTTTTTTTTTTGGTTGGATGCTCTGATAACAACCTGCACCACAGATTGTCAAGTTATCTGCTAGTGATTGGTTGTTTAAACTGCCAATATATATGTATGCTCTTATTGTCTCAATTTAATTCTGGAAAAAGGAGAAGAGACAGTTCTGGTTGTTTTGTATATATCAGGATGAAGTTTTACCTTTTTGTGAACCTTAACCTTTAGTTGAACACTACGAATTCTTATATTGTTGCGTATTTTGCTTGTACATTCAAATGGAAAGTTTGGGAGTTGCTCAGCCATGTATCTGCAAGCTTGATGTATCCTTTGATTGCCCATTTCTATTCTGTTATTGATTGAGCATGTCTTCAAGCATGTACATGAAGTGGCGGTGTCAAGACTCAAGTGGCTATTGGGTCTAAAACCATTACTGTTTGCATTTTGTCTGGTGATGCAGAGGAGAATTTTGCAATAACAAGGGCAATGACGAGTTGGGTTTAATGTATTTGTGGACCCTACTAGATAATCTGGTTTAAGGTTTTGGGGTGTGAAACTGGTTCAAGTACATTTAGGAGAACCCAAGGTTTGGATTCATTTGGTTGTAATCCCCTAGCTTGAAGTCAACTTGCCATGTGATAGACAACACATGTATCTTTGAAACAGTTACGTTTGTAATTTCATTTATTTCTAAACATAAAAATATTGGAATAATGGGTCAGGCATATGAATGGTTCATGTGTATTGTACTGGATTAGACTTTCATTAAAAGTGTATTCTGGGAGAGAAATTGTAATTGAGGAGGTTCACGATCCTGCATAGCCATAATCAACTCTTCATTTTCACTCCACATTTCTTGATCATTGTTGACAAGATCTGATGGTATCCATCGACCCTGACATTAGATTTCACTTGAGACAAGCACTAATCCGGATCATGAAGGGAACATTGAGTACTTTTTTGTCTTTGTAGATAGAGAATTACAAGTTTTTCAAACTTGTTAGGCCTGCCGCTCTCTCTGCCTCTGCTTTATATATTTAAACCTAAAACATATTTGCTGTCTTGTTGTGGCTGTGGAATGAGCGGCAAACGGGCATATGCCCACTTAGTTGACAATAACCAGATTGATGATGCTTTGCTTTTTACTCAGAGATGATTGTGCCTGAGGTCGACAAAAAACTTCTGGAAGAACTTGAAGCAATGGGTTTCTCCACAGCACGAGCTACTCGGGCTCTTCATTTTTCTGGTGAATATAAATTTACTCCAGTGTTAATTGCATATTATTGAGGTGATGAAGTGGTACAAATATGTGATGGCTATTGCAATTAGTGTGATGCTTGGTTCAGAATTGCGTCTGATAATTTGAGCTTGCAGCATTATTTTCTCAAGTGTTAGCTTTGGGTATTGTGGGCTTGATTGCAGTGGTTACGTTAAAATAATTAAATATTAATCCGCACCAACATCTAATAACTTGTGCTTTTAAAGCAGTTAGCAGTGGTCCCACAATATCTTACATGATATCAGAGTATGAGATCCTGAGTTCGAATCTTTTTAGGCCCCTATTAACCTCCCCAATTATATATTTCCACACTTATTACTATAAGCGTGAGGGGGAGTGTTAAAGTAATTAAATATTAATCCGCACCTTCATCTAACAATTTAAACTTTTAGATTAGTTGGTAGTAGTCCCACAAAATCTCACAAGTTATTTATAGGCAGATCTCGGATCGCTAGGTAGAATTTGTCGACAGAGTTGTTAATTCCTGTGAATAGCCTCCAAAAATACCTATCTAAATCACAAATGGAAGATCTGCTATATGAATTGTTTGATATCAGTTAATTCTGGAAAACTAGGGGAAAAAAAGCATTTATCTATTCCCAGCAAATGATTCTTGCAGATGATGTTCTTTTACTGGTGAGTTTATATAATGGATTTTTACTTTTGCAGAAGGACTTAAAAGCAATTTTATTGGTGGATATGTTTTTGTATTCTCAGGCTTGTGCCCAGAGTTTCAAGTATCATTAGCCTTTCTCATAATATGATGAATTGAGAATGGATTTTAATTTGGATTAACATGTTTTTCCTCTTCTGGTTCCTAATAGCACTATATAATATTCAGAATGTTCATCTGATTATCATGGTAAATCGTTTTGTGAGGTTGATGTGTACATGCCTACCTTTATTAATATTCTGTAGCCTGAGAGAACTATCATGATGAAATGGTAAATTTTTGTTTCAGATATGTGCGTGTCTAAAATTTTGTTTTCATGCGATTATACAGCTAATGGATCTAACCACTTTATTGAAGCAATCATATCTAATGGAGTGGTCTTGTGAAGTGCATTTCTGCATTCAATGCAGAGAGTAGTGTGGCTGTTTGAATGATGGACAATCTCTTTTGTCTCCTCAGGCAATGCCAGTGTTGAAGCTGCTGTCAATTGGGTGGTTGAACATGAGGATGACCCCGAAATTGATCAGATGCCTCTGGTTAGATAAATCTATCTGACTTTTTAAGGTTTTTCATTTTTCTTTTCCTTTCAATTAGCACAGATGCTGTCGCAATTTTCAGCCATGTGCCTTAGAAAATGCATAAAGCCCAACCGCTGTACACAGATGAAACACTTTACTTCCTTTGATGATTTGATGCAGCCAAGTTGCCCTGGATATAGATGCATCAATTTGATCTCCTTAAATGTCAAATGGCAATGTACTGCATGGGTTTTTGTTGATTTTTGGGTGACAACTATTCATGTTTTCCTCTGTGAAGGTAGAGGTACTTAAAATTGTAATTTGAAACAAATCTAGAGATGAGGTTGCACCTTTAAGTCAAAGATGCAACAAACAACATAAAGATCCAAAAGCAAGGGTTTGAATTGACAAGAATTGAAGCTGGGTCAGAAAATATACATTCTAGGGTATAGATAAACCAATGAAATTCATTTAGAAGAAGATAACTGGCCTTGATTGAAAAGACCTTACTAGAACTGTAAAAGGAATATCAGAAATTCAAGCGGTTGAAGCTGAAGCAGCTAGGTTCACTCTATCCCATACCTGTAACTAATTTACCAATGTTACTAACCATCTAAAAGTAATCAAGTCATTGATGACTGGATTTCCCTGCCCCTATGGAATAGAATATGCTGAACCATGTAAGATGATATCACCTGATATCACCCCATAATTAAACATAAAACGTTTCTAATCATGGGATTATCTTCGATCAAATCTCATTAACAAGATGCCTATTACAGTAGCACTTATTACTTATTATCCTAATAACCTAAGGAAAGACTAAATAAAGAAAGGATGATTAAAATTACTAGAAAAAGATACGCCCATGCATCAGGCTTTGTTCTAAAAGAAAGTGGCTGTAAATTATTCTTTTGAAAGCGAAGGGTTTCTGGAGCGGCATTGATTCTTTAACAGAAAATTGAGCATTATCATTAGCTTGTTATTATGAACTTCTATTCAGTAGATGATAGGGTATCATAATTTTCTACTTATCTATTTGGCTCCTATTAAGTAATTTATCTGGCATTTATGATGTTAGGTTCAGTACCTTAAGATGCCTTTAATAGAAATAAGAAAAAGGTAGATATTATTTAGTCATCTGATATTGCACCAGCTCACTGTGGGGGAATGCTCTTTCTATACTTCTGGCCATTTTATAGACTTATAGTAGTCATGGCATAATTATTTCACCACCCAAATCATGTCTGTTGTAGTTTGTTTAATAGAGATGCTGCAGGACATTGAACTTCACTATCATTGACTTAAGTTTACTGAAGTGAGAAACATATTCTAGGTCATGGAGCTTCATCTTGTCCTCATATAATTCTGTTTCGGTCTTTTGAGTTTGTCAGGTGCCTGTTAACACCAAAGCTGAAGCTTCTAAGCCGTCTCTCACGCCAGAAGAAGTTAAGCTTAAAGCACAAGAACTTAGGTAAGGAATAATGTATACTTTTGGCAGATTAGACCACTGTATTCATCGTCTATGATTCTGTCTCTTTTTCTGTGGATTTTAATATTTGCTATGGTTACTCAATTTGATGGGATTTTTATTTAAGTTTAACTGATTCTGTTATTGCTACAAGCATAAGTGTTTGTGCGTTTTCTTGCTTTCATCTATTTTCAATGAAGGGAGGTGGTTTCAAGGAATACATGTTGCCTGAACATTATTTTTCTCCAATGTGTATTTGCGCTGTTAACATTTTTATCTTATTTTGCTAATGATCAAAGACAAAGTACTTTGATAAGACTTACTTTGTTTTAGTAAAATCTTAACATAAACACCAAACTATAGGGAACGAGCTCGCAAGAAGAAAGAAGAGGAAGAAAAGAGAATGGAAAGAGAGAGAGAAAAGGTGATTCTCTTCTTTCACTTATTTTTACAAGCCATTGCATCACTCTTTTTTGCATTATTGGTGTTTCCACTAACTTGGTTTGTCTCTTGATATTCATGTCAAGGGGTTCCATATTTTGTAGTAATCTAGACATTCTTTTATAGTGAAACGTTGAACTGCTATTTGTCAATTTTAACCATGAAATGTACAAACTTTAATTGTTCTTGGAAATTATATTTGGTAAAATGCTTTTAGGTTGTGAAATTTATTTATGGATTAAAACATTTTGATAACATAGTGATTTCAATGTGTCTGTGAAAATGAATCATTTTTTTGTTGCATCATGAACTGTAAGCATTAAAATTAAGCAACATTGTGGTGAAAAATTGTTTTAATTCACAACCTGCTGTGGTTAAAGTTCTTTATATCATACTTTTACACTTGATAAAGAACTTGGGGTGTGTGAAGAAGAGGATAAAGACAAGATCTTGGGGTGGATGAAGAATAGGAAAATACATGTTCAATTCTGGGATGGTCTTGCATTGCAGGCCTATAGATCTTTTATATGTTTAACTAACATTGAAATTGCAAATTCCAATCCATTGCCTTCCACTTGATAAGGGGTGAATATGGTTACTGGACATTGAGGCTATTGTTGTATGGCAGTTCTCAGAAACATAACGTACAGCAATTACTGCTGGGATATGTCTTCAGAATATGAAGCAAGAAGTTTCGTGCATAAAATGACTAAAGGATCTCCCACATGTGGTTTTTAATCCCACAAGAGTTCGCTTGTCTTCTCAGTTATGAAAGTGGGCTGTGAGATAATTTAACAAAAATTTAACCAATAGAGTTGAAAATTTATTTATTTTTTGCTTTGGTGATATCTGTTATGTGTGGAGAAAATAGAATATGTCTGGTTTGCTCCCTCTCTGTTTCTTCAACAGCAAGCATTTCTGATTACTTTGTTTACTATCGAACATGTAAAGATCGATTATTATGAGGGATATAATCGCACTATTTCCTCAATGCTCAAAATACTAAAATAGTCTATATCTAATGGTATATCAAATTCATAGAAACAAACCGGCACTAGGAATATTTTGGCCGTTGGGAAAAGGCTAAGACAATGTTCCAAGAGAATTCCTTTGGAAGGTTTTACAGGAAGAAAAGAGAAAAGGGAGTGGGGGGGGGGGGGGGACGAGGATTGAACTCACAAATGACATTCGAAGTCAGGGCAAGGGAGTGGGCTTTGAAGCAGGTATAAAAAGTGGCTACTTCACAATGTTCATAAGGAGTGGAGAGCAGTACCCCTAATCAGTTTCTATTCCTTATTTTGGTGATGACGGGCTTACCAGGAGCACTCAAGATGACATTTTACAGTAGATGTGTTTTGTTAATGGTATAGTGCTAGTGCATGAAACTTAGGCAATTGTTTCCCTTTACTTATGTTAAATACCAGAATATGTAGTGTGAGTTCAGCAAAGAAGAGGTTCAGCAAATTAAAGGAGGGGTTATGTCAAGGACTAGAAAGTATCAACAAGCTGACGATTCTGATAGTTGGATCTGTTTGCTAACGATTGAAGAATTTCCTGTAAAGATTGATCAGAGGTTACGACTGAGATCGTTGCAGATTAAACAGTGGACCATAGATAGAAGTTTGAGGAAAGATCCATAGATATTAAGTTTGAGGAAAGATCTTAAGTACTTGTGTCTTACCGACGCACATTATGGCATGACTGTAAATGCGGCACAGATCGCTTTGTAGTAGAGGAAGGCTTGGAAAATCTCACTCAATGACCTTTCTTCTCAGTAGAATTAACATTTAAAATTTGTAGCATCATGATTATGTAGCAATTCTAAAGAATGTATCCTTAATGCAAAGAACTAAGAATGGTTTTGATTTGGATTCTGCTAAATGCAATTTGGAGAGTACCTCTTGCTAAGAAACCCCTCATTGCTTGTATATGAGGTTTGCTTGTCTAGGGGTTTATATAGGCCTTATATACATGTAGTCTCCCTCCTCTAATAGCTTAAGTTTGTTATAAAGTAAGTTTGTTATACAGTAACTTTATTTTGATTGAGATATTGTATCTGTATGAACAAATAATCATTAAGCAAGAACTGCATCGTTGTTATCAAGGCTATAGCTTTTGGAATACTCTGCAACAGACCTTTTCAGTGGTTCCTTATTTGAGCTATTAAGTGTGTGTAGCAAGGTTGCCTCTGGGATTATATTCATAATCTTCTTTTCATCTTTCATATTGAAAACCGCCTGCTGAATTTTGCAGGAAAGGATTCGAGTGGGCAAGGAACTCCTAGAGGCAAAGCGAATTGAAGAGGAAAATGAAAGAAAACGGTTAGCGATTTATCTTTATATTGAATATCTTTAGAACACAATCACTGTGAAGAATCCTCCTAAGAATACTCCAAACAGTTTTCTCTTGTGACTAAGGCCTATTTTCCCTTCTACCAGTTTGATGGCTTTGCGGAAAGCTGAGAAAGAGGAGGAGAGGAGGGCTAGGGAAAAGATTCGTCAGAAGTTGGAAGAAGACAAGGTATAGAACATGTTATATTTATCTCGACATTCTGGTTACAGGATCTCAGGATAATGCATTACTGATCTATATCTCTCTTATGTGGGAAGTATGTTATTTTTCATTCTTTATGAGATAACTTCTCAAGCAGTGTATTGTACAATGAAGTCACTATTACATGATCATTATTTTTTCGAACTGTTAAGTGCTTAGTTCACATAAGTATGACCACCTACCGACAGCATTAGATGTTTTATTTGTAGTCTACTAAAAAGAGAATAATTCTAAGAAGCAAATTGAAGTCTTTGATTCTTTTAGTGTATATACCTGCCTAGTGATGTTTCAACCAAGACTGTAGTGTGGGTGATGTTGATCAACATGACTATACTAAGAACTGTAAAAGTAGTATAACAAAGGTGCTCATCAGCAAATCCTTTTAAACACTTGTCACCATAAGCTGGTTTTAAGGACAAATATCTCAATTGCTCCAAAAAAAATATGATAATTGGAGATTTTGCATGATGGCTGTTTTGTTGTAAAAAAGTGATTACTAGATTTAATAATAGCAATCGGAGGTCAGCAGCTTATATATTTGTATTTACGTTCATTGGATTAACAAAATTGAAAAAAAAATGGGGATCCATTGAGATTTTTTCGGAACCAGGCTTCCTTTTGAAAAGAGTTTTTCAGACAGTAACTATAAAGCTACTTGCATATCTGGTTACTGCTGTTAATGTGGGAGGCAGTGTCTTATATCTGACCTATTTCTGACAGTGCATCATACTCTTGTTTTGTGGTCATTACCCACGGTTCCCCCTTGAAAATACTGAAACAATAGGAAAATGCGGGGGGATGTCTATATTCTTTATTGCAACCTACTTTTAAACTATACAAGTTTTATAAATATACAAGTTGGTTTAACAGCTGCTTCATCTCTTCACAGGCAGAAAGAAGACGGAAGTTGGGACTGCCACCAGAAGAACCTTCAGCTGCAAAACCATCTGCACCTGTTATTGAGGAAAAGAAAGTATGGGTTTAACTGATGAAATCTTCTGTCCTTTGTTGCTTATTAAAACTATTGGAGGATCATGTTAAAGTTCTTTGTTGTTTTATGTCCTAGAGCTCACTGCCTCTCAGACCTGCCACTAAGGCTGAGCAGATGAGAGAATGTTTGCGATCGCTCAAGCAGAATCACAAGGTAGAAGGTCACTAGTAATTTGTTATGCAACTATTATGTGCTGTCTGTATCATGATGTCCTTGCATTCCATGAAAAATTAAGTGCTTCTATTGCTTCCCTTCTTTATTTGCAGCGATGGCTTTGATTTCTTATGCATGTATCCAGAATATTGACTCTGCTAGAGAGAACGACTTTATTCATGAGGAGAATGCTATATTTATGCTTTTTTGGAAATAATACTGGATGGCTTTTATAGATGAAAAATTCAGTTTTTTTAAAGTGATAATCCTTCATAGTGACTATGCTGCATTGCTGTTGCTGTTATTCTTATTCTTATTATTATTTTTGGCTTTACTTGAAATAGGAGGATGATGCTAAAGTGAAGAGAGCATTCCAGACTCTGCTAACCTATATAGGGAATGTCGCCAAGAATCCTAATGAGGAAAAATTCAGGAAGATCAGAGTCACTAATGCATCTTTCCAGGTTTGATTTTTGTCATCATTATTTGGATAGTTGAAAATGCATTAAAACCTGATCAACATGATGAAGGGGGATATATGAGAGATTTATACCTACTTTTGTCCTTGAGACTCGAATTGCAGGTTTTGATAGCTTCTTCTCTTATGTCTATTGCACCCCAATTTGGCAATTTTATCCGACGAAAGCATAATTTGCCTAGCTGCTGTATATTCTAAACATCTCCCTTTCATACTTTTTTCTGTTCCCTCACTTGTTTTTTTCCCTTTTTCCTTTTGGTGATGAAGCTGAGCAGCTTGAAAGAATCATTTGTACATACATTAATAGAAGGTTGTGTAGCAGCCACATGGAGCTTAAGTTGTCTTTCAGTTCCTCGTAGTGTCAGTTTGTCTCACAAAGGAGTCAAACTATGATACTTGCCATTTGTACGCAGCCTAAGAGCAAGAAATCAGCTACTTATGCAAACATAGTACAAGCAGCTTGCCCAAATCACTTAATTGTTTTTTAATTTTTATTTGGCTAGATCAGTTGAAAAATATATCACAAGATTTGAATCATTAATATGTAAGCTGTACCCATTTTGTTGTCGATAGTAATAGGTTTTCCTTGCTCATGTTCTTCTTTGATAACATTCTTACCTCGCCACATGCGACCATGCAGGAGAGAGTGGGTGCATTGAAAGGAGGCGTTGAGTTTTTGGAGCTCTGCGGGTTTGAGAAAATTGAAGGCGGTGAATTCCTGTTTCTTCCCAGGGAGAAGGTTGACATGGCTGTGTTGAACTCTGCTGGTTCGGAGCTGGACTCGGCGATTAAGAATCCCTTCTTTGGGGTTCTCTGAGTCTTAAGTTAAGTTCCACAATTTGTAGAATAATTAGAACTCTTCTTTCTAAGGAAAAAACTTCTCGGAGTTCATAAGATGGTGCTGACTTGCCTGAATTGGTGTAAGGTTTTGGGGGACTTCAACCGGATTTGTACCTATTTAAAGATGGCATGGAAATTATTCGTTCATTTGGAAAGCAACGACGTGGTAAGAGCAAATGAGATGCAACTTGACTTTTAATCCAACCACTTGATGGAGTCCTCATTGAAGCTAGAGCAAATAAACCTCCTTATTCTTCTTGTCAATATTCAATTGGAGCTAGGGGTGAGCAGTCAAAACCGCCACCAGGGGATCGCTCGGAACCGCCCGAAAATGGAATTGGGAATCGGACCAAAAATTCTCTATTCTAGGGGTGGAATTGCCCACTCGAGAACAGACATTATTTATTAAAAAAAATAAAAAATTATGTACCAAAATTTTATTTCTTTTTCTCACCATCGGTCAAATTGCGAGCTCGACATCACTAGCAATTGCATTAGCTTCTCGGAAGTCAGAAGTTGTAGCGATTGGGGCTTGGCAACGGGAGAAAAAGTCATCGTGCGAAGCCATCTCGTCTTTATTTTATTCTATTTTTGGATTATGGGTTTGGATTCTGTCTTTGAGTAATGTAGATGAATTTGGGTGGAATCTGCCGATTTTGTGCAGGCATTGAAGGGAGGGGTGTAGGCCAAGTATGGTCCCTTTGAGATAACATAAAACACTTTAATAGCACTCCGCCGTAACTCAGGTTGGTTGATGCATAACTTGATGGAGTTTATTTATGGCAAAGGCAATATTAGGTCTCCACCTTTCTATGTAAATACCAACAAAATCTGAGATTTTTTTTTTGTAGCGATAATTGATAATTACCCACTCGGGAACAAGACCGGACTAGGTGAGAATCGGACTGGACAATCCAGTTTGGTTCGGTCCGGTTCTCAGTTCCACATAATAGGGAACTGGTTCCACTAGTCCGGTTCCCAGCTCCTAGGGGAACCGGGAGTCGTCTGGGAACCGATCACCCCTAATTAGATAAATTATTGGCAAGCTTCATTTTGAATCCTGAATTAGCTATCTTGACCCGGTTCGAGGGATGGGGATCTTTATCTCATATAGTGCTTTTGTCGGCTATTCGTTCAGTTATTAGTCATTGATTCAGGTACATGAGGTATATGTCACGATAGAAATATGTGAAGAAACTCGCACTGTAAATAGCATCTCCTTATTTCCTGAGGCCCGATCATTTCAACTCGTGCTAAGATTATTGGTTCTCATGCACTTCGGTTGTCTAGAGGCATGGACTTCAATTTTGTCATTCCACATAGCTACATGACCTAAAGCTTTGTTAAATGTATCATTATCGATCATGAATACATGAGGAATTGCTAGCCAACCCTTCCAATTTTACTCTTCTTGTCACACCCATTTAGCCCCGTGTTATTATTAACAGACCATTTCTGTGATTAATCACATTCCTTGAGATTTTAAAGATTAATTCAAGTCCATCGACATTTCTCCAATTAAATAATAAGTTGAAGCAATCAACGCCCTGAGAGTACAAACACACTTTTGGAATTCACTTTACATTATTGCACACATAAGACAATTTACAACTTATCATTACAAAAATAACCCAAAAATACGTACATCAAACAGACATCTAGGGGAAACACCCACCTTTGTGGCTATACAATCAAAATCTACAAAAAAAAAAAAGGAAGAGAGCGGAACATTGCCTAACCAAAAAGGGGAGCCTACGCCTACCAACAGATTACCCCTATAACCAACAAATATACATTCCTACCTCTCTTAGGGTCTCCGTACCCAAAGGCGAGGTTATAACAGTAGACATGTCCTTTTGGTTCCTTGTGATAATCCATGTGGTAAACTAAGGGTCCCCTAGTCTCCCCCTCATAGCGTTACCAATACAGATACCCTATCCACTTTCGTGCCATGGGATTCCAATCCCAAATCGTGGTCTCATGTTTTTCTATTACTCTTCCTGAATCTGTCTCGATCATAGTTATCACCCAGCCTGGATCCTCAGGTTTTTCGAGCTGGGTTTTTTCTACGAGGAGTTTCATCTCATCGAACTCGCTAAAGCTCTCTCGCATCCACTGCTCCAGCTCTCTCTCTCTCTCTCTCTCTCTCTCTCTCTCTCTCTCTCTCTCTCTCTCTCTCTCTCTCCGCCTCCCCACTCTTAGCACCATCGTCTTCGAGTCGAGTTGATCCTCCTCCTCTGAGTTGGACTCATTCCGCTTCTGCTCTAAGTCCATGACTCACTCTTGAAATAAGATTTATGAGATAATGAGATAAGATGTATCTCTGTGAGTGTCCCTATAATATATCTTATTAGTGAGTGTCGCCATTATGACACTCACTCTCATAGTGGCTCGGCTTGGGCGAAGGTCCCTTTTCTGGTAACTGGAAGCCAAAAGCACACCTTAGAGATAAGGGTGGAGAGGACAACCTCTTCCTAATGTTTAGTCAGGGTGTTTGCCCCTAACTCTGACTTCCTGCATAGTTGGGTTAGACAGTGGACCAACATTAATAATTAAAATTTATTAGAACCAACTAATAAATAAGACCGTCCGTAATCGATCTAAGACCTAATTGAATCACTAGATGGGTTGGTTTCCATCTTCTTGTCTACTAATTATGATCTAATGACACCCTTGTCATCAGTCTCTTCGAATTCACATTCCTAAGCATCTCCAACAATCGCTTTCCATTGTAAAGTATAAATCCATTCACATAATTAAATTCCCATACACATCCCAAATTACAATCTAAAATAATAATTAACCTGAACTCAAATTTGGTTAGGCCACTCACCTGGGGTCGCAGTACTTGGCACTTGAGAAGGGGGCTCTGGGGTGAGTTGAAGTCTACTAGAGGTGACTATGTCGACAAACGGGCTTGATTCCATGTGGCCTGCGCATATAGGCCTATTAGGTCAATTGGGTCGATTCAGGACCAGGTTGATTGGGTCAATCAAGTGCCGGTTGAGTCGATCGGATGTCAATCGGGCCAATCGGGTACTAAATTGGGTTAATCGGGTTAACCAGGCACCAAATCGGGTCAATCGGGTATCAAGTCGGGTCAATCGGGTTGAGATCGGTTTGGGAGGGGGCAGTCAGGCTAGAGGCCTGATTTCTCCTCCCTTAGGTCAACCCACCATGGCCCATGGGTCGGATCTGGATGAGGGCCTTGCGAGGCATTGACCAGCGATGGTGCCGACGACAGAGGTGGCCAGAGGGGTGAGGAATCACCCCGCGAACATCGTGGTCCAGCATTAGGGTTTGGCCGGAAATCCCAAAAATTTCCCACTGCTCAATCTCTCTCGTTGCTTGGAATTGGTTCACTACTGGTTAGGAGTTTTACTCACTGAACCCATAAGAACTCAATGGTGGCAATGGCGAGGCATAGGCCTCGTCGAAGCGGCGGCACATCCAGATTTAGGGTTTTAGCCCTCATTCCACCGTTCACCGGTGATCCATGCAATCCAGGTAAAATCAACTCAATTAACACCATGCATAAGGTCGAGGAGACTCCCTAGATTTGATTCCAAGTGGTCTTATGAGCTCTAGATCAAAGGACACGAAGTATTCGATGATTAAAGTCCCGAGTGACTTACCGGAAAACAAGGCCTCTAGGTGACCATTTGGCCAGGTTTTGGGGGTCATCGACATCGTTTGAGTCAGAATCGCCGAAGTCCAATGGTTCCGCTTTGAAGGCTGCAACTCCTTGAATACTTCGGTGTCAACCTCTCCTCTCTTTCTCCGCCATTTTTCAAGTAATCGATCGGTAAAGTTAGGTCAGTGGAGCGGTGTGAGACAAGGGGTGAGGTGGTCTTAGGGGAGAGGGCGAGTGGCTCGAGCCATGTGGCAGTCCATGCGCGGCCATGCTGGCATCAGGCCGACCAAGCCGAAGGTCTGGGGGTGCGTAGCTTGCAGCCGTGCACGTAGGCTGGCCCCCGGTGAGCTCGCGTCCCCCTTACCCATCACGTGTTTAGGGAAAATGTCCAAATAGGGGGGTTTGGATCGGTGAATCAGTTGGTGGGTGGTGAACCAGCCGATTCACCCTCTTGCCCTGAACCGGTTAGCGCCCAACTTAGTTGATCGTTGACCGGTCATCGAAAATTCAAAAAATTATTTTTTAAAAATTCCTAAATATCCCAAAAATTCCCTAGATCTCCAATTTTGGAAAGTTTTCAATTTTCCACCCTTAACTTGAAATTTCATGATAATTACATGTCCTTAAACACATCAACTCTCAAATGTCACAATTCAAGCTGTTACACTTCTAGTAAGGCTAGCTAGCGGAATGGCAATTCTTAAAAAATGCCACTTATTGTTTGTGGTGGTCGGCTAAACTCAAGAAAGTTCCTCACCTCGACAATATTAATTCGAGCAGTCCATTAAAAAACTGCCTCAGCCTTTGTAGATCGATTGACATGTCATATCTTCTAAGTTATATGTATTAATAAAACCATGTGATCAAAGCAGATGCTGAACTTACTAAACTAGACAAATAATTTCGTTTCACATAGAGCCTACAAAAACAACCCTCAAATGTTGCTTGTATTCATCCAAGATCTTTGAATAAAACTATGTGGCTTTTGTTATTACTTTGAGCTAGTGATAATAGATTCTCATCTCTAATTCACTTAGTCGGAAAAATATCTTGAATGAGATTCTCTTTGCATCCCCTCTCTTTTGAGCTACTAATATAGCACTGGTGAAATATTGGCTTCAAAATCCCATCACTAACGTTTTCAGGACCATCTCGACTCCATGAGATTCTAGGAAAGTCGATTCAAGGCTGCAAATCAACTTACAGCCATGTAATGTTGGGAACAGATCTCTCCATCTTATTTAAGGTCGAAGTACGACCATCTTCGACCATTTTTGGATCAGCAAGAAGCTCACTCTCTTTGTTGACAAGAGAAGAAAGCTTGTCTTTGGCATAATATGCATGTGAATGATAAATGAGTAACTTAATCTTCATTTGAGTGACAAAGAAGTATTTATAGGCTTAGGGTTAAGGCTAATGTATTTACATATATACCCAAAACTTGCTAATAATCTAAAATAATAGTCCAACACTCCCCCTCAAGTTGGAGAGTACATATCAAAAAGTCATAACTTATGACAAATAATATGAAACTCGTATAGCTCAAAAAGGCTTTGTGAAAATGTCTACTAGTTGCTCATCAGAACTTGTGTGCACCAACCATATGTCTTCACGATTCACCTTTTTTTCGAACAAAATGACAATCCACCTCTATATACTTGGTTCACTCATAAAACACTGGATTGCTAGCAATATCAATAACAGATTGATTATCACAGCATAGAAGAGATGGTTCGATCATAGGTAGTTCAATCTCGGCTAACAACATACGAACCCACTGAAGTGCATTAGTAACATTAGCCATAGCATGATACTTGGCCGCTGCACTAGATCGGGAAACCACAAATTGCTTCTTACTTTTTCAAGACACAAGATCACCACCAAGGAATACACAGTATCTCGAAGTAGACCAGTGATCCATAGGACAACCATATCAATTTGCATCAGAATATCATGTCACCTCTAAAAGCTCATGATTAGAATAACCGGCTATACGAAGATGACCATGGTTATGGAACACAAGTCCTTGACCTGTAGCTCTTTTCAAGTATCGAACAATTTGTAGAGCAGCTTGCCGATGATTAGTACGAGGAGAGCTCATAAACTGGCTCACCACACTAACATTAAATGAAATATATGGATAGGTAATAGTAAGATAATTTAACTTACCTACTAACCAAAGATATTTTTTTGGATCATGAAAAAGTTCTCCCTGTTCATTATTAAGCTTCACTATAGGATCCATAGGTGTGTCACCATGCTTAGAATCATGTAAGCCAACCTCCTTAAGAATATCAAGAGCATACTTTCGCTGAAAGAGATCAATGCTACCATTTGCATAAGTAACTTCAATGCCAAGAAAATGCTGTAGACGACCTAGATATGTAGTGTTAAACTCATTTTGAAGAAACTGCTTGAGTCGCTGTATGCCTTCAACATTGTTGCCTGTGACAATGATATCATCAATATAAACAGCAAGAATAACACATCCTTTTGAAGATGACATACTAAATACTGAATTATTCACACTACACCAATGTATGTCAAAGGCAATGACCGCATCACCAAACCGGCCAAACCAAGCATGAGGAGATTGCTTAAACCTATATAGAGTTTTTCACAATCGGCACGCCTTCTCCCCCTAAGCAACAAACCTAGGTGGTTGCTCCATATATACTTCCTCATGAAGATCACCATGAAGAAAGGCATTTTTGACATCAAGCTGATGCAGAGTTCACTAAGACCAAGCAGCCAAAGAAATAATAATACGAACAGAAGAAATTTTGGCTATCGAAGAGAAAGTTTCATCATAGTCAATACCATAAGTTTGAGTATAGCCCCTTTGCAACGAGACGCACCTTTAAGCATTCAACTAAACCGTCTGGATGGTGTTTGACAACAAAGACCCGGCGATAACCTACCAATTGTTTATCAGCCGGTAAGGGAACAAGCTCCCAAGTCTTATTATGATGTATAGCAGCCATCTCCTCCTCCATAACATGAGCCCACCCTGGATGGGCTAAAGCCTCCTGAACACTATTAGGCATAGACACAGAACTAAGAGAGGACACAAAAGCAGACATCTAAGGGCTTAAGTTATGATAGGACACAAAATGAGAGAGAGGATATTGAGATTGAATACGATGAGCAATAGGAGAATTGACAAGAGATGGTGGAAGATAATTGGTAGCCTAGACCAAAGTTGGTGGTGGTGGTGGAAGTTGTCTGGTGAAGATATATGACCCCATATAGAACGAGAACAACATGTATAAACCTAAAGAGGGGTTGGTGATGCGGAGCCTAGATTTGGTGGAGCAACATCAGAAGTAACAAATGTTCAGCCATTGATTCAAGCAACATGTGCTTTGATTCCATGTTAAAAGGAAAAACTGAACTGAATGCTTGATTAGATCAATATGACCCTAAGTTATCTATTTATAATAAAGTCAAGAAAAAGCTAAAATTACAATATAACATTTACTGCCTCCGTACCTAAATAATAAAGGAAATAAACAAAAATACCTTTATTAAGGATATATTTTCAACACCCCCCTCAAGTTGGAGCATAAATATCACACATGCCCAACTTGATTAAAATAGGATGAAACGACTTAACTCCTAATCCTTTAGTAAACACATCAGCTAGTTGATCACTAGACTTAACAAATGGCATACAAATTAAACCACTCTCTAAAGTGATTATCAATCTTCACATGTTTTGTACGATTATCTACACGGGATTATAAGAGATGCTAATAGCAACTTTATTGTCGCAATATAGCATCACAAGAATTTGAACAGACACCCCACGGTCTTCAAGTAGTCCTTTAAGCCATAATAGCTCACAAATTCCTTATGCTATTTCACGAAACTCTACTTCAGCACTAGACTGAGAAACTACATCTTACTTTTTACTGCGCCAAGTCACAATATTTTTTCCAAAGAAAGTACAATACCAAGAAATAGACATTCTATCAGAGGCTCCACCCCAATCGGCATATGTGTAGGCTTCAATTCTCAAGCTATCATGAGGAGACAAAAGAATTCATTTCCCAAGAGTAAATTTCAAATATCGTAGGATTTGAAGAACATCATCCATATGAGTAGAGTATGATTATGCATAAATTGACTTACTTGACTTATGGCAAAAGAAATATCAGGTCGGGTATGAGACAAATAAATCAACTTGTCCATTAATCGCTAATAACGACCTTTATCTACTAGATTACTATCCTTTTTCCGAAGACAGACATTGGCCTCAGTAGGTGTATTAGTAGGACGGCATCCTAATAGCCCAACTTCCGTCAAAAGATCAAGAACATACTTCCTTTGGGATAGAAATAGACCTTTTGAAGATCTAGCAACTTTAATTCCAAGAAAGTATCGGAGCTTTTCGAGATCCTTTATCTCAAACTTTTTGTCCAATAAAATTTTTCAATCAGTTGATCTCATCATTATCATTTCCCATGGTAACTATATCATCTACATAGACAATGAGAATAGTAACCTTAGCACATGACCTCTTCACAAACAAAGAATGATCGACATTACTTTGTTTATACCTAATGGAAATCATAGCCTATACCTAGGAAGCTCTGTTGCTCGGTTTATGCACCTAATTAATGTTTATGGTATAATCTCAGGATTTTGGAGTTTCTAGCCATGACCACTAGTGGAAAAAGATTCATGAGCACATCGCCACAGGTCTTGGCCTTCGACATTTCGCCGTTTGGGAGAATTTCGCTCTGTTGTCCAACTGCTCCTCCTAAACCCGAAACTCCGGCCAGTGATCTTCGTTGAGCAACCCACAACTTCTCCAGCCACCTCAGTGGTTGCCACCAGTCACAAATGCTCGTGAGTGAGTCCTGATCAAAGCTCAACTAGTCACTACCTTTGACGTTTCTTGGTTTGCTCGAGTTTGGCCTCGACCCAATTGCTGCGCGCCTGACTCAGTCGGTCATCAGAGTTCCGACGAGATGATACTAAAGTGAGCGATTTTTTGAAAAAGTGACACTTAAGTGAGTGTTTTGAAAGTTTTGGCACTAAAGTGAGCGCCGTATACAAATTTTGACACTTCTAGTGTTCTTACCCCCTTCTTCTTCTAACTCTCCATAAAGAAAGGCATTCTTCACATCTAATTGCTGAAGATCTCATCCTTGGTTAACAACACAGGAAAGTAGAACTCTAACAGTATTGAGCTTCGCAACTGGAGCAAAGGTTTCTTCATAGTCAATCCCATAAGTCTAAGTAAATCCCTTTGCCACCAACCATGCTTTATATCTATCCACAGAACCATCCATATTTTGTTTAACCGCAAACACCAATTTACATCCCACTGGTTGTTTCCCAGGAGGAAGAAAAACAAGATCTCACGTGTCATTTTTCTTCAAAGCATGCATCTCCTCTATCATTGTAACCTTTCACTTTTCATCTACAAAAGCTTCCTACCAATTTCGTGGAATAGAGATGGAAGATATATAAGACACAAAAGTACAATAGGAGCTAGACAAAGAGTCATATGAGATAAACTGAGATATAGGGTGTTGAGTACAAGTTCTAGCACCCTTCAATAAGAAGATCAGAAGGAGAAACCTCACTAGGAGTAGTAGAATTTGGTTCCAAAAATGATGACTGAATAGGCAATGTATCGATGGTCTTAACCTGAGTATTGGTAGTGGGAGTCCGACGACGATATACTTTCAAAGTCTCCCCCTGAAATGGTTGTTTTGTTATCTCATCTTGACATAGTATACTATTCTTTTTTATGTTACATTAATCTCCTTTCGATACGGAAAAACATCAGAATTATCGAAGACTATTGGAGAGAAACAAGTAATATCCTCATGTAGAGAAGACTAAATAATATCCTCATGAACATTTAAAATAGGAAACACCTCTGTACTAAGATACTCCCCCTGTAGAGGTGGAGTAGAATAATAGAATTGGACTCATGAAAAATCACATCCATAGAGACAATGGTGCACCTAGAAGGAGGATGATAACACTTATACCCCTTTTGAGTAGCTGAATACCCAAGAAAACTGCAACGAAGACCACGAGATTCTAACTTACTCTTAAAGGTGGTGTTATGAGCAGAACAAACACAACCGAAATTTTTAGGAGAAATAATAAAAGTTGATGATCCTTGTAAAACATCAATAGGTGAACGGAAACTAAAAATTCTAATCGGCATCCGATTGATTAATAAGTAGCGGTTAAAATAGCATCACTCCAATATTGTGCTGGGACATGATGAGCAAACATAAGACACCTCAACCTCTAACAAATGTCGATTTTTTTCGACAACACCATTTTGTGATGGGGTATCAACACAGCTAGTTTGATGAATAATGCCATGATCAGAAAGATACCGTTGAAATTGACCCTCATTATATTCGGTTCCATTGTCACTACGAAGACTTTTCACAGTAGCATTGAATTAAGTTTGAACCATTTTGTGAAAGATCTAAAAACATCAAAAAACATCATTCTTATGTTTCAACAAAAAAAATCCAAGTGGTACGAGAATGACAATAAATAAAAGTGACAAAACCATCGATGATCACAAATAGAAGAACGACGAGAGGGACCCCACACATCAATATGAATAACATGAAAAGGATAATGACTTTTATTATTAGAAGATGGATAAGTTGAACGAGTTTGTTTAGCCAAAACATAGGCTTCACAAAAGATCACATTTTTATTACAAGCTGAAACAAGACTAGGAAAAACTTTTTCTAAAGTCACTAAAGAGGGATGACCTAATCTACAATGTCATTGGTGAAGATCTGTTAATGCTGAGTTAACTTGATGAGGTGCAAAAGCCAAAGTCGAAGTAGAAACTCTACTACTCTCGAGCAAATAAAGACCACCATCCAGTTTACCTTATCCAATCTTCTTTTCTGCTACTAGATCCTGAAAGACACAGTAAGACGAAAAAAATGTTACTTTACAATTTAACTCTTGAGTTATACTACTAATAGAAAAGAGATTAGTAGAGAATGATGGAATATGTAAAATAGAAGACAAGGGAAGGGTGAAAGAACTGTCATATAAAAAATTGCAGGGCAGTACACGAAATAGTAACGAACAACACAAAAATTGAACAAAGCAATATATATTGTTTGGTCACGAAAATTATAAATCCTTTAACCAGCAACTTGGAAAGATAAAAGAAAACCTGGAAGTTGCGATTGATCCGTTCGCGTTGATTGAAGCCGAAAATCGCAAAAATGCTTGAGTAATTTAGGTTCGAGCCCGACGCCGTCGTGTCCTTAAGACGATTTTTGCCCCCTCAACTCGTACCAAGGCCACCGGCAAAACGTCTCCTAGGATAGAACAAACCTCGTCTCTCTCTCTCGCAGTACTTCAAGAGAAGACCCTTCGAACTCAACTGTATTTTGTTCTTTTGAATGATTTCGCACTTGCAATCAGCATGAGAAATGATGGCTAAAATGACTATATGAAGTTCGGTCGGTTACTTGGCCGAACATGCAAGATGGAGGTGCCTTTTCGAATGGTCACGAAGACCGGAAAATGAAATGGTGCAACGAAGAGTCACCAATGTTAAAGAAAGAAAAGCCCGGACGGGCGGGCGGGCGGCGCGCGCGCGTGTAGCGGTTACCGGTTTTGCATAGGTCCTCTCTCCTCCACAAAAGTGGGGTGCCCCTTGGGACCCAACCCCAATTGTGAGGAACCCATATATATACTCTATCTTCCTTTCTCTCTTATCCAATGTGGGACTCCCACATTCACTTTTCATTCACACTTTTAGGGACACCAAGTCCCCAACAATCCCCCACATGAATGAGAAGTTCTATTGTCATGACTCTTCGTTGATGCATGAATGAATGAAATGCAGTGTGCGATTATTCCATGAGAGAATGTTACATCGGGATAAGTAGTCTGAGACTTTGAACTTTTCCCTAGTGAGATCTATCGGACTTACTCGGTTAGTTAGTAAACTTGATGTCTTTGAACTACCAACCTGTGATGTAAGCCTGGACAATAGAAAACACACAACTATTTCTCAAATACAATTGATTCTCACTGTTGTGTTCGTTTCGGCTATGAACACCGCCTGGTCTCATGAGTGCTTTAGAGAACCGGCCTTTTCGAATTCTCATAGAAGAGGCCATCACTTCGCACTCACATAGGTGATTCCTGAATTCCGTGGTATCTCTTATACCCAATTCAGTATCATTAAAAGCATTATGCTTAACATCTTCTTATTAGTATTGTCCTTCCACAAGAATGGGTAATAGTTGATAGTACTTCTACGCCGTCCTTATAATTTTGTTGTCCCTTTGAACCTAGATCTTGGGATCTCCAGTCACTTAGGTAGGGTGTCCGCTATGAAAACTTATGTTATAGGCCTTAGACCTATTCCGTTGGATGATTTCTCAACTAATTCTCTAGATAGACCTTTTGTTAATGGATCTGCAACATTATTAATTGACTTCATGTAGTCAATTGTGATGATTCCACTAGAGATTAGTTGTCTTATGGTGTCGTGTCTTCGACGAATGTGTCGAGACTTACCATTGTACATGACATTCTTGGCCCTTCCTATTGTCGCTTGACTATCACAATAAATGCACAAAGCAGACATTGGTTTAGGCCAACTAGGAATGTCTTCCAAGAAGTTTCGAAGTCATTCTGCTTCTTCACCAGCCTTATCAAGAGCAATAAATTCTGCTTCCATCTTAGACCTTGCAATGCAAGTTTGCTTGGATGATTTCCAAGACACCGCTCCTCCGCCAAGTGTGAACACATATCCACTTGTTGATTTAGTGTCTCTTGAGCCGGTTATCCAATTTGCATCACAGTATCCTTCAAGTACCGCAGGATATATTGTGTAATGCAAAGCATAATTTTGAGTATACTTCAAGTAGCCCAATAACCGTTTCATAGCTTTCCAATGATCTTTGTTTGGACTAGATGTAAAGCGACTTAGCTTGCTCACAGCACAAGCTATGTCCGGCCTAGTGTAGTTCATGACATACCTAGTAAACTAGCATACTTATTTTGAGATATACTGTTACCAGTATTCTTTGAAAGATGTAGATTATTATCTATTGGAGTCATTTTCGGTACAACATGTAGATTATTGCCTTTTTCAAGAATCTTCTCAATGTAGTGTGATTGGGACAGAGCTAACCCTTCATTTGTTTTAAGGATTTTTATTCCCAGAATCACATCTGCGACTCCCATATCTTTCATCTCAAAGGTCTTAATGAGCATTTGTTTGGTTGTCTTGACAAATTCACTATTGCTACCCATTATAAGCATGTCGTCCACATACAAGCATAGAATGGTAAAACCATGTTGAGTGTCCTTAATATACACGCATTTATCACACTCATTTATCTTAAACCCATTTGACAACATGACTTGGTCAAATTTAGCATGCCATTGCTTCGGTACTTGTTTCAAGCCATAAAATGACTTGATTAGCCGGCATATTTTCTTTTCTTGTCTTGGAACGATAAACCCTTCAGGTTGTTCCAAATAGATCTCCTTTTCAAGGTCCCCATTTAAGAAAGCCGTTTCCACATCCATCTGATGGATTTCAAACCCGTACACCCTCGCTAAAGCAATTAGCATCCTTATAGATGTAATTCTGGTGACAGGTGAAAACGTGTCAAAATAGTCAAGACCTTTTCGTTACTTGTATCCTTTGACTACAAGCCTTGCCTTATACTTATCAACAGTATTGTCCGCTTTCATTTTCCTCTTGAAAATCCACTTACTTTGTAATGGCTTATTACCAGGAGGAAGGTCGATCAATTCCCAAGTATGATTTGACAGAATTGATTCAACTTCACTATTGATAGCTTTTTTCCAGAACGGGGCTTCTGGAGATGTCACAGCCTCTTGAAATGTTTGAGGCTCATTTTCTAACAAATATGTTAGAAAATCAGGTCCAAAAGACGTAGAAGTCCTTTGTCTTTTACTACGTCTAGGTTCGTTCTCAATAGGAACGTTCGTAGCCGTAGTCTCTTGAGGTCTCTTATTATTTTCAATTGGCTCATACACTCTGTTATACAGGAATATATTCTCAAAGAACGCAGCATCCTTTGATTCAATAATCGTATTCATGTGTATATCTGGGACCTTAGACTTGTGAACAAGAAACCGATATACACTACTATTAGAAGCATATCCAATAAAGACACAATCAATAGTTTTAGGTCCTATCTTAACCCTTTTAGGCTTAGGAATTGCGACCTTAGCTAAACACCCCAACACTTTGAAATAATTCAAGTTAGGCGTTCTGCCTTTCCATTTCTCATAGGGCGTTTGTTGTGTCTTTTTGTGGGGTACTCTATTCAGAATAAAATTTAATGTCAAGACAGCTTTCCCCCACAAATTCTGTGGTAAACCGGAACTAACTAACAATGCATTCATTGTTTCTTTTAAGGACTGGTTTTTCCTTTTCGCCACTCCATTAGCTTGTGGCGCATAAGGAGGCGTAACTTGGTGAATAATGCTAGACTCAGCGCAAATTTCCTCAAAAGGAAATTCATATTCACCTCCCCTATCACTTCTTATTGCTTTAATTTTCTTTTGCAATTGATTTTCTACCTCATTCTTATATGTTCTAAAGGCATCAATTGCTTCGTCTTTGCTGCTAAGAAGATAAACGTGGCAGTACCTAGAGCAATCATCTATGAAAGTGATAAAGTGTTTCTTGTCTCCTCTAGATGGTACTAATTTCATGTCACATATGTCAGTGTGTATCAAGTCTAAAGTTTCAGTATCTCTTTTATCTATAGAATGAAATGGTAACCTAGGAAACTTTGATTCAACACATACTTGACATTTCTCACTCGGACATTCAAACTTTGGTACAAGTTCCATATTCATCAATTTCTTAATAGACTTGTAATTAACATGTCCTAATCTTGCATGCCAAATATTGAAAGACTCGCAGGCATAAGCAATAGAAACTTTATTATTAGCCTTAGTAGGCACAACAATCATTACATTCAACTTGAAGAGGCCATCACTAAGATAACCCCTTCCAACATACATATCATTCTTGGAGAGTACAAACTTATCAGCTACAAAAACCAACTTGAAGCCATTCTTGCTAAGGAGAGATCCGGACACTAAGTTCTTGCGAATGTCTGGTACATGTAGAATATCAACTAGTGTCACGGTTTTTCCAGAGGTCGTCTTCAAAGCAACCTTTCCAATGCCTTCAACCTTGGAGGTTGACAAATTACCCATATAAAGTACTTCATCAACTGCCATAGGCGTGTATGATGAGAACATGCTCTTGCTCGCACAAATGTGACGAGTAGCTCCAGTATCAATCCACCACTCTTTGTCGTTTCCCACCATGTTGCATTGTGATATCATAGCAGTAAGATTGATATCATCGATGCCATTGGAAATTTGATCCACCACATGAGCTTGAGACTTCTGCTTCTTCTTGACTCTACAGTCTATAACTCTATGTCCAGCCTTCCCACAGTTGTAGCATTTGCCCACAAACTTCTTATGGCCTTGGTTGGATCCTCCTCCTTGCCTCTTTCTCTTCTTGTTGGCTTTTGAGCCTTCCACCTCAACTACATTAGCTTTAGACACCTCAAAATTTCTGCGAATCTTCTTTTCAGCATTTCAGTTATCTTCCTCTATCCTTAATCGAACAATCAAGTCCTCCAACGACAACTCCTTTCTCTTGTGCTTGAGATAGTTCTTGAAGTCTTTCCATAATGGAGGCAGCTTTTCAATGAATGCAGCCACTTGGAAAGACTAACTAATAATCATCCCTTCAGCATGAATATCATGGACGATTACTTGGAGTTCTTGGACTTGACTTAGGATAGACTTGTGGTCCGCCATCTTGAAATCTAGAAATTTGCCAACGATGAATTTCTTCAACGCGGCATCTTTTGTCTTATATTTCTTTTCAAGACTTTCCCACAATTCCTTAGCCGTCTTCAACGGACTATATACGTTGTATAAGGAATTGTCCAGACCATTCAATATGTAGTTTCGGCATAGAAAATCAGAATGCTTCCACGCATCTACGGCAGCAAACCTTTCCTTGTCTACCTCTCCATCTTCCAACTTCGGAGCATCCTCCATGAGGAATCTTGCCAAGTTCAATGTCATGAGGTAGAATAGCATCTTTTGTTGCCACCTCTTGAAATCAGTCCAATTGAACTTTTTCGAGTTCTCTCCATGAGTTGGAGCCGACGCAACAATTGGCGTCACGAAAGTTGAAGAACTTTCAGCCATTTCTGTACATTGACAGAAAACTAGTGCCTCAAAGACTTATAACAAATTTAACCAACACTAAACCAAGAGCAAATAAGACAAGTCTAAGCAAAAAAGAGACTAAACAAATTTGAACAGTTTCGGTCAAAAACACGGAGGACAACTCGGGTCACATTAATTGGACCAAACTTCAAAAGAGAAAAAGGATAATTCCTCTCTAGCGGACCAAACACCACAGAATACTTCCAAAGAAGGTCAACACATTCAAAGGTCCAGCGCCTTTATTAGTGCGCATAAGACTACTAAAAAATAAAGCACCTCAAAAACAAGAGGCAAACGAATTCGTAAATCAACACAAAGTCCGATCTGAAGCAAGAAATCAATACGTAATCCCTCTACTTATCAAGTTTCTGCCAATGAACCCGACACAATGAACTTTGAAGAACAAAAGAACAAATAACAGTTTTCACTTACTCGTGTCTTGAAACGGTGTCATGTAGATCTCAAGACCCGAGTCTAAATAACACATTCACTATCTTTATGGAAAAAAAATTGTGACGATCAAAAGTCCAAAACAACTAATAATATTAAAACAGGTCACTAAGTCAGAATGAAAACTAGAAGGAAATCAGAAATCAAAAATTGCTCAAACACATAAAGCTTCGGTGAAGGGCACCACTCACACACCGAACGGAAATCGAAGACCCAGAGTGGACCGAAGTAAAGTCTAGACAAAAAAAAAACAAACCAACTAACGAGAACCGAACAATTTCAAACAAGAACCAGTGTCTTCCGAACAGTAACCCCCAAAATAAAATTTCCAATTCAAAAAATTGTCTTAAGATTGTTATATAAAAAATTGCAGGGCAGTACTCGGAATAGTATGAACAACACAGAAATTGAACAAAGCAATATATATTGTTCAGTCACGAAAATTACAAATCCTTTAACCAGCAACTTGGAAAGATAAAAGAAAACCTGGAAGTTGTGATTGATCCGTTCGCGTTGATTGAAGCCGAAAATCGCAAAAATGCTTAAGCAGTTTAGGTTCGAGCCCGACGCCGTCGTGTCCTTAAGACGATTTTTGCCCCCTCAACTCGTACCAAGGCCACTGGCAAAACGTTTCCCAGGATAGAACGAACCTCGTCTCTCTATCACGGTACTTCAAGAGAAGACCCTTCGAACTCAACTATATTTTGTTCTTTTGAATGATTTCGTACTTGCAACCGGCATGAGAAATGATGGCAAAAATGACTATATGAAGTTTGGTCGGTTACTTGGCCGAACACACAAGATGGAGGCGCCTTTTTGAATGGTCACGAAGACCGGAAAATGAAATGGTGCAACGAAGAGTCGCCAACGTTGAAGAAAGAGGAAAAAAAAGTGGGGTGCCCCTTAGGGCCCAACCCCAATTGTGAGGAACCCATATATATACTCTATCTTCCTTTCTCTCTTGTCCAATATGGGACTCCCACATTCACTTCTCATTCACACTTTTAGGGACACCAAGTCCCCAACAAGAACAATTGATAGACCCTCTTTCCAACAATGGAAAAGAGGGTTCCATCATCTACCTAAACTTTATCTTTGCATGAAGTAGGTGTATATTTATGGAATAGATGAGAAGAGCCTATCATATGATCTGTAGCCCCTGTATCAAAAAACAATTGAAGACTACAAGTTTGCAAACACACAATATAAACAAAATCCAGAGGTTGCAGATTGGATCCGAATACTTGTGCATTGATTGGACTTGAGCGCAGATTCATTTTGGTTCGAGCCCGATGAATTCACGTCGTCTCCTTAAGACGTTATTTACCACTTAATCTAGTATCCAAGAAACTAGCAAACTGTCTTTCATGATAGAACGAACCTCATCTCTTTCTCACGGTACTTTGAGGAAAACCGACAAACTCAATCATATCTAGTTGAAACGATATTGCACATGCTGAACCGATATGAAGATGATGCCTATTGACTATATGAATTCGGTTTTTCTAGCCAAACATGCATGAAGAGGCGCCTTTTGGTCGAAAATCGACCAAAAAATTAATGGACATGAAACGAAGAGTCACCTTATTTTATGGGGGAGCTAAACGGAGAAAAGACGAAGAGAATAAAATAATAATAATAATAATAAATTATTATTATATTCAAACCTAACCCCGACCCCGGCCCGATTCGAGCCGAGCCGACCAGAAGGGCGGGCGATGCACGCGTGTAGTGGTCACCGACTTTGCATAAGTCTTCTCTCTTCCACAAAAGTGGGGTGCCTATTGGGGCCCAACCCCAATTGCAAGGAACCCATGTATATACTCTAACTCTTCCTCACTCTTGTCTAATGTGGGACTCCTACATCTCCACTTAGGGACACTAAGTCCCCAACATCAACAGTAACTCATCAATCACAATGGAGGGTTGCCAATCCTAGGCGAGGCTGGAGGGAGGCTCTCCAGAACTAAGCGATGCTGGACAGAGATTGCGGGCTCGCTGACCACTGCAGCAAGGAGGCTCGCCAGCCTTTGGGGGTCGTTGGCTCTAGGCGACATGGTAGGGAGGGTCGCTAGCTTCGAGATCTACAGTGGTGATGACGGTTAATCGTTTGTATATTTTTAATTAAGTTTAGGGTTTATGCTCTAATACCATGTGAATGATAAAAAAAAATAACTTAATATTTATTTTAGTGATAAAAAATAATTTATAAGCTTATGATTAAGCCTAATGTATTTACATAAATACTCCCACCTTGTTAATAATCTAAAGTAATAATCCAACAATGCATTACCATAGTAGTCTGCATAACCCATTATCAATTTTCAGCTAGCATGGACATACAAGCATTATGTGGAGCAATTTCGATTGTTGGGGCATGAGGTAGGAGTCTGCATAACCCATTATCAACATGTTAGAATGACAATTGTCTTTCATATTTCGTTATACCGACTAAATGCAATAATAAAACATTTTGGAAAAATTATCAAAGAAGTCCGAAACTTTTCAATTTAATTAGAAACTTTTTAATGATTTGTTAATGTAGTAATTCCGACTAATTTTAATTAGTAATTATTAATGTGGCTGCCAGTTACCTTACATTGCATGCTCGGCACTAATCTGAACAACTTTTTTTACAATTTTTAAAATTTTCTGAATTTTCTAATAAGCCTTTTTTTTTTAACTTTGGTTCCTTTTTTTCCACCGTCAGGTCAGCCCAGCAAACGACAGAAAAGAAAAATAAAATAGTAAAACATATAAGAACAAAAAATATATCTAAAAATCGAAAATATGTTTAAATAATTTGCAAAAAATGATACGTTAGTGCCTAGTGCCTAATGCCAGCCGTGTCATGTAGCATTATTAGCTACCGCATTTTTCTTGAAAAAATTACATTGATAAATTATAGAAATATATATATGATTAAATCAAATGAGTTTTAAAGTTAAAATTTAAATTTACATCTATACAATAGGTTTAAGATTTGTTTTATAATAATCCATCTACTCTTTAGGAGGGAACATAATGCAAATGATTTTTGAACTTTGGCTAAATGTGTAATGTGATTTTTGAATTTTTAGTTTATTTAATATGATCAATGAATTTTCGCTCAATGTATGATATTGTCCCTAAAATTTGAAAAATTTTAATATGATTTATGGATTTTCGGTACATAATTGATTTCATCAATAAACTACATGAACATATTTAATGTGTGGAAAGACTACATTGAACATTTTCATTTAATTCAAGGATTAAGTTGAAAATGTACCAAAGTTTATAGATCATATAAAGAAATTAAAAGTTTATAAATTACATAATATATTGAAGTAAAATTCATGAATCACATTACACAAAATAAAAAGTTCAAATATCATATTATATATTAGATTAAAGTTTTAAAAATCATTTGTATTTTTATTTCTTTTGACAATGCATTCCATATTTAACACCACAAAATGATCAAAGATGGCATGTTCAGTAAATGGTTGCAATTTTACACTATTTTTCATATATGTTGTGACGTTATATAATCTGGACTGTTTTGAGTTATTTTGACTGAATGGTTTATCATAAAGTCAAGATCAAACTGGAAAGTCCCAAAACTTTGGAGGACTATATCCTTATGTACACTTATTTTTATCACCCATTTAATGATAATTTTCAAGATTAACTATAGAATTTGCAGTTACTTGCCCTATTTGATAAAATTAATTTTGCCCTGTGAAGAATACCAAATGAAGTACGTTCCTCCTATTGGCTAGTCAATTTCATGATTAAGACAATAAATTTTCACCTTTGCTCCTAGTTTCACCACTTTTATAGTAACTTTATTAATATCTGGCTCGAAATAAATTTCGGTTATTTGTAAGTAGTTTAATTTATTACAGAAGGAAGGTGTATACTTTCCATCTTTAATCATCTCATGGTTGTCGTAACTTCCAAAAGTTAATTTTAGTTGATCCAAACTTTTAGTGACTCTGGAAAATTCTCAGTTTTTCATAGCAAGTTTTCTTAATTAGTAATTTGACCGGGTGGTGGGTAATTTCGATCGGACGGTCATCATTTCTGCCATCAAAATGAAGAGCCAAGATGGCCCATCGATGAAAATCCCAACAATGGGCCACTGCAGCCTATAAATTGCTAAGGCATATTAGGGTCAAAAGGTGAAATGTAAGGAAGCAGCGTTGAAAACACAAGGACCAATGTGCAAATTCTCATTTATATAAAGAGCGTCGCGCGTGTGGGTTGATAATTTAGTAATTTCACTCGGACACAAGTAGTTGAAATTATAAATCGGAGAAAAGTAGAAGGATGAAGTTGTAATTAGATAAAGTTATAGGGGTTAGAAGTGAAGCATTGAAAAGGAAAGGCAAAATGATACAATAGTCTCTAAAAGCTCAATTGTGCAATGTTATTTTTAAGTTTTTAATTCATTCAATATGATTTTTAAATTATTCTTAAATATTTAATATGTTCACTCAACTTTTTTGTAAAAAATTCAAAAGCTTTAATAATTAAACGATAGAGTTTTAATAACTAAAATGCTCATTACTCAGCTTTTCGGAAAAAAAAAATCAAAAGTTTTAATAATAAAATTATTGCCTTGTTTTTAGAATATCTTTTGATTTCAATCCATTCTAATAAAAACTTGTTATCTTTTTATTACAATGTGTTTCTTTTTGGTGTTTATATATTTTACAATAGTAAATCTTAGCTTACGATCTTTACGGACCTCATTAAGAGTGACATAGGGTTGATATTCTAGCTATTTTAATATCCTGATTTACAAAATTAACTAAATTTATTTAAGAAAACGTGAAACACAAAAATTTGAAAATTTTATCTATCGAAAAAATTCAGAGTAAGATTTAGATAAATATAAATAATATAAATTTATTAAGAGATCAATATTTTTATTAGATATTCTTATGATAACATTTATTTTTAAAAGAAAATAAATATGAAACTTAATAGAACTCTAAATCAGGGAGAATATTGATATATTTATTTCGTATAAAGTGAAAGACCGGAAAAAAGTTAAGGATTATATTAAATATTTAGAAATAATTTCAAGAATCGCGACACTAAAAGAATTAAAAAGGAAAGAAAGAAGAACTCTAAGATAATAATAGTAAAGTACAAAGAAAAGAACGTCGCCGGCGGGAAGTACGATCATCAGCACGAGCGGATCACGTGACCTTTCCCCCCTCCAACTGCTCTCTCCCCCCATTTCCACCCCCCTTCTCTCTCTCTCTCTCTCTCTCTCTCTCCGTCTCGCGTCCCCGTTCTTGATCCTGGTCCGCTTCTTCGCTCCCGTCGAACGATGATGCTTCCGACGACGCTCGGATCATCGCCTCCTGAGAGCTCTTAGCGGAAGCGCGGCTTCAACTCAGATCCATTCCCCGTCGCCGCCGTCCTTCTCATTTCGCCTGCATGCGCGTCCATGGACGCCCATCAAGCGACGATGAAGAAGAAGAAGGTCCCCGATTGGCTCAACAGCTCGCTCTGGTTCTCGGCCCCGCCTCCTGCGGACGATCGCCCCCAGCGCACCGCGCCTGATCCCCCCGGGGCCCCCATCGAGCCGCTGACCCGGCCGCCGGTGCCCGCGCCGCCCCCGTCGGCTGCCCGGCAGGAGCCTCCGCCGAAGCCCGAGGTTCAGGAGCCGAGGGAGGGGGACGGTGGCGAGAGCCAGGAGTCCGGTGGTCCGTCGGCGGAGGAGATATCCAGACAGTCGCAGCTCTTGGCCGAGGTTGGCGAGTCTGTCTTGTTCTCTTTCTTTGCGGCGGAATTGGTTGGTTAGGGAAGTTGATGTGTTTGCTGCCTGTGTTCGGTAATATTCAGCTGTCGAGAAAGGTTGTAGATGTGCGGGAGTTGAGGAAGATTGCCTCTCAGGGCGTACCAGACGGTCCGGGGATTCGTCCTACTGTGTGGAAGGTATCGTTCGCTACTTCCTTCACTCTGCTTTTCCTCCTTTATATTCTGAAGAAAATCGTGGTCTTGAATAGGAGAGCCCTGCTATTTCTTTGTACGTCGGTCGTTCTGGTTTTGATGAAGTACGGTGTAGATTCTTATTTTATGATATTTTATGACCTTGCTGATCCGAATTAAGCAAATTGCATTCTTGGCCTCAATTTGGCTTAATCTTCCCCATTTTTTGGTTTCACTTTTATTTGCGGGATTTTTTAGACAAGTGTTTCTGCATTATAGGTGCTTTACAATCTATCACTGGGTTTAATGGACAAGTTCTGATGTAACAGCTTTTGCTGGGATATCTGCCTGCTGATCGTGGGCTCTGGTCTTCTGAGCTGGCAAAGAAAAGATCTCAGTACAAGAATTTTAAGGGAGAGCTCTTAATGAATCCTGTAAGCAAATGGCTAGTCTATAGCGCTGTTGTTTCTCCATATTTTGCATTCGTTTGCTTGCAAGAACGAAGAGAAAGGTAATTAGAGGTGAAGAAGATGTTGATATATTTATATTCCCGTCCCTGATAGGATGCATATATAATGGTTATTCGTAAAAAGAAAATCTAGGTAATCTATTAGAACGTTCTTTGATTGGTAAGTGGAGTGAGTTACTTTTATATTCTTTCTTCCCCAGTACAAGCTAGTTAACTATTACTGGCTGCTTGTTCTTAGGGAAATACCAGAGTGGAATTACATCCAAGATATGAAAGGTTAATCGTAACTCACAACTCTTGGATTAAGTTCATGCCAATGAAAGAATAAGAATTGGACTAGTCTATGCATAAGGAAAACAATTGACATAAGACAAGATAGTTCCCTTTTATCTTTGGATATGTTTAGATCACTGTCTGAGACCATGCTGCTGCTAGAACTTTCTACTTCCATGAGAGAATCTCTTAAGTTCATGTTGACAAAATTTCATGGAAATTATGTGGGTCATCATCCTTCTTGTGGATTTCATGATTGAGCTGGTGATGCACCAATTAAACCCTTCTCTTTCGTCAAGATAACCTTTGGATCATGCACCACTAAAGAAAAAGTGACTATGGTATTAGAAAAGTGCTCTGACGGAATAGTACATTTCCATTTTCTCCCACTCCTGTTTGTAAATTAGATGAGCTCCGAGATGATTGTGTCCCCAGTTTCCACCAATTTTCTTCTTCTTTCTATAACAAACAGAAGAAATACTTCTTACAAGCCAAACAGAGGAAACACTTTGTTCTGTACTTATACCTTCCCACTTCTCTTCACTTTCCTGATCAGAACACTGCATGCTTGACCGAAATATTAGAGGTTAGAAACACTTGATTTTTCTTTCTTTTTGTTGTAGTGAAATCTGGAAGGAAGGACAACTCATATATCTTTTGAAGTTCACTTCTCTTTCCTATTCAAATCCTTTTCTTCTGCGGCATATTGCATTTCAAGTTGACAATTGACTATCTCTGTCTGGTTTCGTTACCTAGTTTCTGTATTGGTCCATTCAATTCATAAAAATGATTCTTGTTTGTAAAAGATTTTCTTCAGAGCGGTAGTTGTCATCTCATTAGAGGTAGTAGAGTTGGTGGCTCTCTAATCAACAGTGGTCATGTCATCATTATGTTCAGTGATGGTTACTATAGACAATGTAGTCGCAGTGCTGGTCAATCAGTCATTGATGCTTTGGATCTTCTGGTAGCTGTTGAGAAATCCATAGTTGTGGCCAATGTAGTGGTGACTTCTTTAGTGATGATAGTGGTGATTGCATACTAGCCACCAAATTATAGTTCTTGAGGCAGTTTCAAAAAGAATTCCCGTTCTTTCATTTGGAAAACATCTCCTCTGACAATTCTTTGGCCATTATAGCCTATATCTTCCTTGGTGTCAAACAAGGAGACCCCAAAGGATAGCCCTAAACCTATCATCAGTTACTGATTGTTGTCATGAGATTGCTGCATAATAGAGCTCTACATTTCTGTCCTGATTTTGTTTCTTTGTGGTTTTGAACTTTTGCTTTTTGAAAGAGAATTCTGACCCTTTCCATCCTGGTCAGTCAGAAATCACAAGGAGGTTGGAAGAATGCACAACTTTTGACAGTGCATTACGATCTGAAACCAGTGGGATGCTTTCAAGATCAGATATAACTCACGGAGAACATCCATTGAGTCTTGGAAATACTAGCATATGGAATAAGTTCTTTCAGGTATGGAATGTAATCATTCATTTAATTTGTGCTTGCTTTGACCCTTACCCCCCCCCCTTTTTTGCTGCTTTCACATTTACTTCGTAATAAGTGGATGCTTTAATTGTTTGCTGTTTTCTTTGATGATCAGTGTACATGATTTCGTTAATTGGTTTGGCATCCCTTTGGTGCTTTTAAAATGAATTACCTAACTATTAAAAAAAACGAATGTGATTTTAAAATTGTGCGGTTGGGATGAAAAAGAATGATGACATAACATGAGCTTAGTTAACTTTGTATGAAGCAGAAAAAATAATTATACAATAGCATAAACTCTATCCATGGCAGTTTGCAGTTATTGACAAAGCCAAGGGAAAACTTAGTTAGATTAAGGGGGGTCTGCTGCATGATTGAAATAGACATTGCTTTGAGAGCAGGATGGTACTCCTTCAGGTTGCCAAGTGGTTTACTCTGATCTTTTACTTTTGGATTGTTGAGGTTATATAGACTGTTGATTCGTGAGATGACAACTACTTCATGTCAGATGGAATTGGTAGTTTCTTGCCATCCTTGTTTGTTTATTGCCATCTTTCTCCGTCATGAGATAAGCTCAGAGTAGGTTCTCCTAGTTCTATGGACCAAACATGCTAAGGTGGAAGTAGGAATGAGGACTATATGATAATGTTCTCTCAGCTAAATTTAGGAAGGCTAACTAATCGCCACTTGATGGAGGATTTAAGGGTTAGCATGATGGGTCAAGGCATAAGATTGCCTTGTTGGTGGTATGGTGGTTTGCAAATGTCAATAAATGGCGAGGGCTTATATTGACTCATAAATGTCTAAAGTATGTTGAGCTAGAACTTTTTGTAGCAGTTCTGCAATGGGTTGTGATACACACAGACCCTGGTTTATGGTGAGTGGGCTTAGGGGTTTCTTGCTGTGGGGAAGTAAATTGCTGCATCAGATTATAACATGACTTGCTTTAGAATAATGTGCAAGGGCAGCTGTTTCATGTTGATGCCTTTGAGCTGTGAAAAATAGCCTCAATGAGCTGCTGTTTTAATCATGATTATGATTTGGTAATTGGGTTAGTTCCACATGAAAGTAATTTCCAACTTAACTGATTTCGTGTTGGTTACAAAGTAGGTCATCTTTCTCTTGTGGAAGGTTAGGTCCCTTCGGTGGCTAGTCTGTATGAGCACCTCACAGTTATCAAATCAACAAGAATTAGTTTAGTCATTGTGAAATTAACTAGCCTGATTGCAGCCTTTAGCTGATTTGATCTCATCTGCATTAGACATATATCTGAAGCTTGGGATCCTTGATAGTCTAAATTTCTCAGTTCTGGTTGACGATGTGGATAATTGTTAACTCATTGTATGTTTTGGATAGGTAAACATAAATGAACTATAGGGCATCAAGGGGGTACAAACCCATTATGAAGAGAGATGAAGAAACCTAAAAAAAAATAATAATTGTTGTCTCTGGATTGAACAATCAGTGTCAGAGCTATCTATATGTATATGCATAGCCAAACAAAGAATGTCATGTCCCAAGCTAATGATTTGAATCCTTTATGCCAATGAACTTTGATTCGACCTTTTAAGTAGCATTTGTCCAGATTTTGATAAAAAAGTGTACTTCAACTTTGTAGGATTCGGAGATCATTGAACAGATTGACAGAGATGTGAAACGGACTCATCCGGACATGCACTTTTTTTGTGGGGACTCGTCATTTGCAGAATCTAATCAGGTTTATGTTTGTCTTTTGATTTGAGTTACTGATGGAAAAATAGGATAGTTAACTGACTTTGTCTTTCACATCTCCAGGAAGCGTTGAAGACAATTTTAATTGTATATGCAAAGCTCAATCCTGGCGTAAGATATGTCCAAGGGATGAATGAAATTTTGGCTCCTCTATTTTATGTATTCAGAAATGATCTGGATGAAGTGAATGCGGTATGTATTTTTGCATAGCTTTTAGCCATTTTTACAGTGCTTTAGCCATCCATCGATTTAACTTCTTGACTGGGTAACCTTATTCAAGAAGGCTTTGTGGTTTATTGATATATCTTGCTATTAATTAGAATGAGTGTTGTAAAAATCACCCAATTCATGAGTTGCTTGGCATGATTTAGTTCGGTTCACCCATTGAACAACTCACCTTGCACTCATGAATCATAAGAGTGCATGAATCGTATGATTGGGTCTAAATCATGCAATTCTACAATTCTCTGCAGTTTAGTAGAATGACCACGCCTTGCATTTTTGGGCTATATGGTAGTCATTGAGCTCGAAAGTATTTGGTCATAAAATGGGCCAAAAATTAAAAAAAAAAAAAAGGTGTTAGAAAAGGAAAACGGAAAAGAACGAAAAAAATGTGTAAGCATCTAGAAGACCTTGGTGTTCTTAGCCCTCAGGCTAAAGGAGGAACTTGGATAGCTTGTTTAAATCACCTGCTTGGACAAGCATGAGTATCTAAGATTACTCAGCTCTCTCTAGCAGGCTTTGGGAGACTATAATAAGGTTTTTATTTTTATTTATTTATTTTTTGTACGTCAAGGTTTTTAAGTATGGTTGATGGTGTTTTTTTTTCCTTTTGCAAGTTTTTAAGCCCGTTTTCATCTTGCACCTTAATAATAATATTCAGAAGTTAGAAGTTAGATTGGGTATTGACAATGGGCAGTGTCATTTTTGGGTATAATTTCTCAACAGTATCATCTATAACATGCTTTTTATGTGTTTTTGGCACCTAGATGCTTAATTTTAGTAAGAAATGCTTATTTGTTGGAGTTTATTTACAACTTTTACCAAATCTTACGATCCATGATTCCATTCAATTCACAATTCAGAAAATAAATTCTAAAGTTCACAACCAGAATCTTGATTTAACGACACTGGTTAAAATTATGTGAAGTTATATCTTAGGTCATCTATAAATCCATGGCCAGTCTTTCCTTTTCGTTTTGTGGGCATGGTGATTTTCTTTGTTTAGTTTAAATAGAGACTGGCTGATTGTTGTATCTGTTGCATGAGATCTTTATGCAGTCTTTATGCAGTAAAAAGTTATTTTGCTTATACAAACCTGGAAAGAGCGAATCAAAGGGAATACCACCTTTATGTATGTTTATATTTTGCTGCCTTGATCTTGTCTGTAGTAAATATTTAATAACTAAGATTGTTTTGGCATTTTTTCCGGGATTGGAAAAAGTACTTAGTATCACAATTCTTTCAGTAATTGGTAATGGAAGTATCAACTGGCTGAAGCTGTGATTACCATGTATTTTCTACTTAGGTAGGCATGAGGACCTAGCTATGCTAACTGCCGAAGGATGCATCTTGTACTAAATCTTTATATCTATGATCCTTTCCTCTTAAATAGTATTGTGACTGCAACTGCATCAAGAATCTCTTTTGTGTAGGATCCATTAGCTGCTTTGTGTCCTGATTGTTGTTTTTTATTCTTGAATTACACAGGCTTCTGCTGAAGCAGATGCTTTCTTTTGTTTTGTTGAGTTGTTGAGTGGGTTTCGGGATAACTTTTGTCAACAATTGGACAACAGTGTCGTGGGAATTCGGTCAACAATATCCAGGTTGTCACAGCTTTTGAAGGAGTATGATGAAGAGCTCTGGCGTCATCTTGAGATTACAACCAAAGTAAACTTTCCCAGCCTCCTGACTGTGTATTAATCATCTAGTAAATATCTTACTTGACTGAAAGAGTGAAATCTGCAGTCAGGCAGGGCAATCCTCTACTTATGAATATATTAGTGTTTTATGGCCCCGATATCATTTTTGTCTGGGCTGACGTCAATATTAAATGCGTATCTTATAGCTTTCTATAATATCTCTCCTCTGACTAAGAATGTATATATTGTCTCTCTTTTCTCTTGAAACATTCTTTGAGGAAACCCTGGATATCTCTGTTACATTGTGCATCCTAAATGAAGTTGTATTTTCCTGTAATTACAAATGAATTTTAGATGTCCCCAGAACACAGAAATATGATTTTGTGGAGGTGAGATTCATTACCAGCAGCTTATTATATTGACTAACCTCCTCCAGCATTTGAAACTGCTAGGATGCTGAGAGCTTCTTATGTGAAATCAGATGAAATTGAGCTTCTACATGAGCATTTCTAGCGGTGGTTACTCCCCCAGGAGCAAGCTATTTTTAACTAAAGATGTAATATAATGAAGCTTGGATATATATTATTCTGAAAAAGGACAAGTATGAAACTTGGATAGGGAATATTGAGAATATGTACTATTAGCTAGAATGTGCTTATTAGGGTTTTAAGCTGCAATATGTCCTTGTTAATTTCTTTTCATTGTGCAAATGGTTATTCAGATAACCCTCTTTTTAAAATTTTTCAGGCTTTGCCAGATGCTTCTATAATGTGGTTTCCTTTTGCTCAAGAGGTTCAGTTTTTATTTATTTATTTATTTGTTTTCTAATCCCTTGTTGTCTTCAATGTCAGGTCAATCCCCAGTTTTATGCATTCCGATGGATTACTCTCCTCTTGACTCAGGAGTTTAATTTTCCAGACAGCCTTCAGATTTGGGACACGCTTCTGAGTGATGCTGATGGTCCTCAGGTAGGAATTTTTCTTTTGGAATAAACTAGCCAAAGGCATTTATTTGACGGAGTTGATTGAAATAATGTCTTCTTCACTTCATGAGATGCGGGTTCAATTGAGTAGAGTTAAGATAGAGGAGAGAACCTGAGATATTACATTACGTAAATCTAGGCCTACCAAAGTCTTCACTGAACATGAGGCTCAGTTTCGATTCCCCAAGAGTGCCTTGTCTGCTAGAGCTGTGTCAGGCCCAGAGTAGAATCTTTGGCTTCCTTTCTGTGTAAGACTGTCAAATTCACTACAGTTGGGATTAGTTCGGTGTACAAGTGAATTTTTAGTATCTAATGCAAGGAAGTGAAGTCAGACCTAGTATTGATTACATGAATGTAAGGTGCCCTCCCTCCATTATTTGGAGGGAAAACAAAAGAAGAATGTGATGGAGAAAGAAGCTGCAACTTGGAAGTGTTTGCCCAGCTGCCACTTGCTATCTAAGGCACAATTGTGGGAGATTAAGAATTTTGTTTCCTGATTTTTCTAACCATTCAGAAGTTGTATGCCTGATTCGAGGAGCTCTGCTTGACCTTTGTGACATCCTCACTTAAGGCAATTATTCCCTGCTAGAAAAAGGGAAACTGTGAAGAAATGGGGTTTTCCACTGTCACTAGGTTGAGGAGCAGGTGGTAGGGAGTGTTGGGCACTTTTTATGGTTGGTTGTTGGAGGTTATAATCAGGACAGAAGATAAGTTGTGATAGTGTGATGAGGGTGATGGTGGTGGTGCTGTAGTGGTGGTTGTGGTGATATGATGGATGGCCAAAGATTTGTGGGCAAGGGTTGAGATGAGTATTGGGTATTTTGAATCTGAGAAAAGTGCAATAGGATGTGATGAACATATTTATTGACAGTTGAATAAGTCTTCAACACTCTTCTTTGGTCAATTGATTGTAAAGCTTATAGATGTGCAAGTCAAGCTGAATCTCTTAAGCAGTGACATTTGGCATTCAATAAACAACGCCTTTCCAACTCTTTACCAAATCAAGCATGATCTGCACCATAAACAAAGAGTACAACACAAGTTCAATTGATGATTGAGTGGCAAATTTGATTCTATGAATCAATTGAAAAACAAAAATCTATGTAGACACAGGAAAAATCCTGGCACTTTTTCAATTTTTTCTTGCCCCCAAAAAACTCACGATTTCTTCAATTGGTGCTCAGAATCAAACTCAACACTATGAATAACCAAGCCCCAGTGTTTTATTCCTTGATAATGGTTGAAATCCTGCTTGCTTCCATGAGAAACCAAAATTATGCATTTATTTCAAAATGTTTAGGACTCAGTTAACCAAAAAAATAGAATGTTCAGGACCTAATTGCCCAATGGCCAAAATGCTTAGGAGAATTTATGTTCACACTATCCCTTTTGAACTTTTGACACGGGTAAATTAGAATAGCTAGTAGTGGAAGGGCAGCCCTATCATGCTAAATTGAGAAAGACTGGTCTGCATGACAGTGACATTGAGAAATGAAATTGTGTGGGTAGATTTGTTTTATGAGTGATGCATGGTGGTGGAGGTTGTCATGTATTGGAGGAAGATGATAAAATTCTTGAGGCCAAGATGATGCTCTTGCAGTTCAGGTTGGTATGGTGGGGGAATAGCGGTAGTGGGATGCTAAAGGTGACACAAGTTTGGGCAAAGGCAATTACTAGAGAAACAGTTTGTAGTAGGAGATTGCTATCTCATGGTTATGGCAGTGTTATGCTCATTATCCTGTTGTAGGAAAGACAAAAAGCATCCTGTTTTTGTTGAAAATTTAGACATTTTTTGCCAAAATTTTATGTTGTACCAATATTTGTGCACTTTCACATGCCAAGGAATCACATTGAAATCAAATCTGGGCTTAGCCTATTTGGCACATTTTCAAGGAGTGTCGTTGATATTTGACTATTGGCTCCTAAATAGCTTGGTTATCCACACAGTGTAGTTTTCTGTAGGAGCACTTTGACCACTGATAGTTTGTTTATATACTTACAATTGTGGGATGAACTTTAACTGCTTTAATGATAATGTTATGTTTTCCCCATGTGTCATCCTTTGATTTTCTGTCTGAAGGTTTGCCAAAATGTATATATGTATATATATGTCCATTCAACCATTAGTTAAAAGTCTAGGCATTGGTAAAAGTTGGTCCCGACTTGTAATCAAATAAGCATAAAGAATAAGATGCAAGTGGATTAAATTCCATAAGGTATTGAGGCTTGGCATGTTAATGAGCTGCCATGCAATCCATGTAAATTTAACTACACTATTCCCAAACAACTGTGTATGATCATTCTCAAATTTTGACATCTGCCTGATGTTCTCATTTGGTTTAGTAGGTTTATCTGAAATTGGGCGAAACAGCTGCACTTATCATGTCAGGTTTATGAATTTTCAAAAGATAGCTTTTTGGCCAATGATAACCTCGTAATGGAATTCCTGTTGCATTCCAGGAAACTTTACTCCGAGTATGTTGCGCCATGCTGATTCTTGTTCGGAGGCGCCTTCTAGCTGGTGATTTCACTTCCAATCTTCGGCTACTCCAAAACTACCCTCCCACAAACATCAGTCATCTGCTGTACGTGGCCAACAAACTGCGCACCCGAGGATCAAGTTGATACAGCAGCCCTTGCTTTCTTCCTGCTTTCTTTATTTTTCCCTTATATGTTTCCTCGCTGACCGATGGTTCTATGTTATTGGATGTAAATGTTATTGTCATCAGCCAAGCAAAGATGTTTAGCCAATTTCATTTTTCTCTTTTCGGTTGTAGTTGTCCTTCCCGAAGAGATGAACTTGTATCTTCTCTTTGCCTCAAGTAAATTTAGCTCTGTGTGTGTGTGTGCGCGCGCGCGCGCGGGGCAGTTGAATCAGCTTGTTACGGCATTCTTTCTTGTGGTGGGGTTGCTGCTCATTCTTGGCTTTGAGCTGCACCAATGTCGGTCCCTGCACTGGGAAAAGCAAAGATAAAGATTTCCAGTGCCCGTTTTCAATTTTGAACTCTTGCATTTTCACGTTGCATGGAATTCCATGGAAAATTACTCTTAAGAAAAGTTCCAAAAACAGATCTTGAATATCATCCGATTCCCCTGCGTAGGCTAGGGTTTTTTCTCTCGCCTGGGAGAGCTTCTCTTCACCGCCGACGGGAACTTTCCCCACTATCTGCCCAAACCCGAAACCACCGTTCTGTTCGTTCACAATGTTAACCTTCTACAAGAACCCTCCATAAACCCTAACCAACATCCAACCTACCCCACCCCTTTCCCACTCCCTGGGAAAGAGACACCAAACCCAAAAAACTATCCCTACAACCACCGAAGCCCCACCGACAAACCAACCTACAAAGCCACAACGCAATCCCCAACGAAACTGTCCACTAGTTCGGAATCAGCCCCTTTACACAAAGAACAAATGGCGAACGAGGAAACAGACCGCATGACTGCCCTATGCAAGAAGCTTGGAGGGCTCTGCGTCGGGAAGATGGTTAAAGCGGTCTCACTGGACAACATCATTTCTGCAGAAAAAGTGAATGAGTGTAAGTTATCTCTCATTGGTCAGCTACATAGGAATCCGAAGATCAACATCCAAGCTTTCCAAACCACAATGCGGAAAGCTTGGAGAATGGAGAATGTTGAAATATCCCTGATAGCTGCTGGTACTTTCGAGTTTAAGTTCTGTTCGAAACTTGAAAGATCAAAGGTGATGGAACAAGGACCTTGGTCCTTTGCAAATCACCTTCTACTGTTGAAAGAATGGGAACCTAACACGCCACCTGAATGCTACGATTTCTCGTTATGTGACTTTTGGGTCCAGTTTCATGGACTTCTAACAGAATGGTTATCAGAGAAAGTTATCTCAAGAATTGGGTCTGAGGTAGGCATGGTGAGAGGAGTAAAGGTGGAAGCTAGAGGATATAATGCCTGTAAAATAGGAAAGGCAAGAGTGACCAAAGATATAACACAACCCCTGTTACCAGGATCTGTCTTTAGCAACTTGGGGAAAAAATATGGGTCGACTTTAGGTATGAAAGACTCCCCCACTACTGCTATGTGTGTGGAATGATTGGCCACTATGCACAATATTGCGAGGGAGTTGAGTGCAAAGATGACAGAGTGGATAATTTGAAAGATTTGCCATTCGGCTCGTGGCTGAAAGCAGAGGCAAACGAAAATAGTCCGTTCTGGAATATTTTCTACGGGAAAGAAGGAAGGGAAAGGGTGGAGGAAGAGACTGTACCTGAGACTCCCAGGGAATCTGGACAGATCGTGCTATACGAAGGCCCCCTAGGGAACACTGAAGATAAAGCTCCTGCAAGAGAAGGGAAGGCAGTTTACGTTGCTGAAGATGGTGAAGAACAAAGCAACAGAGGTGACAACATGGCGTTGGATAACTTTCTTTGGTTGAACAGGAGGAAAGGAATTAGCATTGGTAATGACCCTTATACCAAGAAGGAGGAAGGAACGACTAAGAAGGGGAAAAGCCCAAATACTTCGTTCGGAAAACAGAAAAGAAGGTTTTCCCCTTACAAACTAAACTTAGCAAAGGCTGATCTACTGAATGAAGATGAGCTAATGGAAACACAAATTCAGACCATGGAGGAACTGTATGCCCGAGCTTTGGTGGCTAGCCCTAATAAGCCACCGGGTTACAAATGAATGTCATTTGCTGGAATTGTCAAGGGGTGGGCTCCCCATTGACAATTCAATCCCTCCGAACCCTGGTGGTTCAGGAAAAGCCCACCATTTTGTGTTTACTAGAAACAAAAAACAAGAAGGAGGTTGTCAAGAGACTGCAGAAAAGGATGAAATTCCAGAATAGTTTCACAGTGGAACCGATAGGCAAGTCAGGAGGTTTGGCGCTTTTATGGAATGAACAGGCAGAAATCAACATTGAACAGAGTTCAAGGTCCTTTATTGATGTGATAGCTACAATGGTGGAATCTGGACAAAAAATGCGGCTCACCTTTGTCCACGCCCCCAATGATTTCCAACACAGACTGAGACTGTGGCAGCAGGTCCAGCGACTGAATCACACTGAAAATCTACCATGGTTGTGCCTCGGGGACTTCAATGAAATACTACACTTCTGGGAGAAGGCTGGGAGAAGACATGCAGAAAATTACAGAATCAGAGCATTTCAGGAGTTTTTGAATTCGTGCGACTTCATTGACATGGAGAGTAAAGGATGCAACTTTACCTGGTCCAATAACCGGGAGGGAGAGCAAGCGGTTAAAGAAAGATTAGACAGGGCCTTGTGTAACCTAAGCTGGAGAACCCTGTACCCAAACGCAGTTGTCTTTGCGTTGCCAGCCATAGGCTCGGACCACAGCCCAATACTCCTGAAGATGTGGCCTGCAAATAGGAAAAGACAGAAGGAGTTCAAATTCGAAGCATTCTGGATCGAAGATGAAGAATATGACAAAATAGTCAGAGAAGCATGGCTATCAAACCATTCTCAACGTCAAACACTATCCGCCAAGATCAGCAGCGTAGTGGACCAATTGTCCAGATGGAGCAAAAAGAGGTTCAAGAACAACTTCAAAGAAGTAACCAGACTCAAGAAGGAGCTTCAGCAGACCATAAATGACCGAAATTTTAAAGGGGGGAAGGAAGCCATCGAGAAGCTGAAAGGGGAAATCAAGAGAGTATGGAGTAGAGAGGAAAAGTACTGGGGAATGCGATCTAGAGTCCAATGGCTGAACTGGGGAGACAGAAATACGAAATTTTTCCACGCATCAACAGTGCAACGAAGACTTCGGAACAGGATATTGATGCTGAAAAATGAGGCAGGAGAATGGATAAGGGACCCAGAGCAGCTAAAACAGTCAATCTCAGAATTTTTCCAGAATCTCTACAAATCCTCAGGCCCTAGAAACATAACCCCAGTGATTGAATTAATCCCCTGCTCCATCACTGAAGAGATGAACACGGCTCTGATAAAAGAGGTCACCTTAGAGGAAGTCTCACACGCTGCCTTTCAGATTGGGGTCAACAAGGCACCAGGGCCTGATGGTCTAAGTGGAGCTTTTTTCCAACAACATTGCTGGTCTTTCAAAATGAAGTGTTCCATGAAGTCAGGGAATTCTTTAACACAGGTGTCCTAGACCCAGAACTGAACAAAACACAGATTACCCTAATCCCCAAAGTGCAGAACCCAGAAAAGATTGAGCAATTCAGACCTATCAGCCTGTGCAACGTCACTTACAAAATCATCGCTAAGATTCTAGCAAATAGGCTGAAGCCATGGCTACCAGGAATAATTGCAGAAGAGCAGAGTGCCTTTGTCTGCAACCGACAAATCCAGGACAATATACTGGTAGTACAGGAGGTACTCTACCAAATGAGGACTAGGAAAAGAAAGAAAAAATTCAATGCACTCGTCAAAAATCGACATGAAGAAAGCATACGATAGAGTCGAGTGGGATTTCCTCAGGGATTGCATGTTAAAGATGGGTTTCGACGGCAAATGGGTGACATGGGTAATGGGCTGCATAACATCTGTGTCCTACAGCATAAGAGTAAATGGAGAATCCCTACCTTTTTTCCATCCCTCCAGAGGCCTACGACAAGGAGATCCACTTTCCCCCTACCTATTTATCATCATGGCAAATGCTCTGTCAGTTCTAATGAACCAATCCATGCTAGGTGGGAATATTAAAGGCATCAAACTCAATACCGAATGCCCACCTTTGTCTCACCTGATGTTTGCGGATGACTTGATCCTATTTCTTGATGGGACAGTTGCAGAATGCCAAAATATGGCCGAGGTGCTCCACAGATACAGCTATGTGACGGGACAAGAAGTCAATCTAAATAAGTCCGGGATATTCTTCAGCAGATGCTGTCCAGCGACCCTGAGACGGAACATGGCAGTCGAAATGAGAGTTCCGGAAATAGCACATACGGGAAAGTATCTAGGCATCCCCTCAGACTGGGGAGAAACAAAAAAACAAATGTTTGCGTGGATCACAGACAGAGTGAATCACAAACTAGAGGGGTGGAAGGAGAAGATCTTATCAAAGGCAGGGAAGGAGATTCTACTTAAAGCAGTGGTGCAAGCCCTCCCACAATATGCAATGTCTCTTTTCAAAATACCCATCTCTATTTGTCGGGCAATAGAAAAGAAAATAGCAAACTTCTGGTGGAAAAATAGCGATTCCCATAGAGGACTACACTGGAAAAATTGGAACACTCTCAAAGAGAAAAAGGAGGAAGGGGGCTTGGGGTTCAGAGATTTGGTGGATTTTAATCGGGCAATGCTAGGCCGTCAAGCATGGAGAATCTTACAACATCCTGAATCACTCTGGGCAAAAGTTCTGAGAGGGCTCTACTTCCCAAAAAGCCAATTCCTACTAGCACAAAAAAGTAGCCGATCGTCTTGGGGGTGGCAGAGCTTATTGGTGGGCAGAGACGTGATCCAAGATAACACGAGGTGGATCATTGGAGATGGCAAAAACATAAGGGTCTGGGAAGACAAGTGGCTAAACTGGGGAGTTATAACAGGCCCAATGAATAAAAACGATCCTCTAAGGGTGGCTGACTTACTGGAGAATGAAGAGAACAAGTGGAACACAGAAAAAATCCATGGAATTTTTCATGAACCATTAGCAAACGAGATTCTCAGTATCCACCTAAACCCACTCAAATCGAAAGACAAGATCATCTGGGAAGGATCAACATCGGGAAATTATTCAGTAAAAGGAGCTTACCACCAAATTAGAGCGCAACATGGAGGAGGGCCCCAAAATCAAGCCTCCTCTTCCTTCAGCATACCCAAGACGTTTTGGAAGAATCTGTGGAAGTCTAACCTACCACCCAAAATTAGGTTTTTCATATGGCAAATAGGCCATAATGCACTCCCTACGAAAGAAAACCTAATGCAAAGAAAGGTGGTAGGGGATAACACCTGTGCAATCTGTGGGATGGCTCCGGAGACCATTGAACACCTGTTCCTGATTTGCCCCTGGACGCAGGAAGTGTGGGAGAATCAGAGTATAAACAAGCCTGTAAACCCAAACTCGATCACCAGAATCGAAGCTTGGCTCGTCAAGGAGACAAAGGATACCTCTTCATTGCAGTTAATTGCGCTACTCCTATGGCAGATCTGGAAGGGAAGGAACGCGTGTATCTTTCGGGGCCAAGTGGTAAGCCCCTGTTCAGCGGTGCATGCAGCACTAGGCGAAATGAATTGTATCAAAGCACGGATCAAAAGCTCGCACAAACAAAGAAAGGAAGATAGAGACTCACCGGCGAGCTGGGAACCTCCGCCGACGGGATACTTGAAGATCAACGTCGACAAAGCTTTCGATCCACACACAGGGGAGAGTGCGATGGCCGCGGTGTGCAGAGACGAATCTGGGGTGATGGTCAGCGGAGTGGCTCGAACGACCTCTGCCTCATCCCCTCTCCAAGCGGAAGCCGCAGCTCTAGTGGAAACCCTAAAATGGGTAGAGCTGCTACACGAACAGAGGTTAATCATTGAGATGGATTGTGCAAATCTGGTAAGGTCCGTGGAAGGCGCACAGGAGTCTTACAGCTGGGAGGCGCATGGGCTCATTATGGAAGCCCAATACCACCTAAGGAACCGAAATGGGCTCCAACTTGTCTACTGTCAAAGGGAAAAGAACAAAGCAGCCGACTGGGCTGCGAAAGCGCAGAGAATGAAAATATTACCCCAAACCTGGAGTAGTAATCCTCCGTCCTGTCTCTTGGACATTTTGTGTATGGATTCCTCCTTTTTGTACCAGGGAACTACTACATTTATGAAATGATATCACTTTGTTTCGACCAAAAAAAAAAAAAAAGAATATCATCCGATTCCCATTTTCGTACACCTACTTTTCTTAACTTTTGAAAATAGGAATTTGCTATCTCTCGAATAAATCCTACATTGGGAGGAACCAAATTGCGCTGTCCCACAAATCCCTGAGGCTTAATGGTCTACGGCATACGCTAAACCTCACCTTCCCACCGCACACGGACGGTGGTTGCCACCGGCTCCTAACCGCGCTGCGATTGTTGTGGCTTCTAACCCTCCTCCCCTCTCTCTTGGTGCACCCCTCGCTCTCTCTCCCTCTCTCTGATTGAACTCATCCAATTGACGACCTCGTTGACCATGGTCACAGGGGTGCCTCATGACCTCAGTCTAAGGTCGCCAGCTGCCATCGGCAACCTCGATCAAGACTGCCTATGGTCTGGCATCTACTTGAAAACCTCAATTGCCAGTCGTGAGCTGCCATGGGTGACTATGATCGAGGTCATACATGGCTCTGACGAGACCCATGACTTCAATTTGAAAGAATAGGAGGGAAAGTGTAAGGGGGCAATGCAGTAGCTTTGCACCCGTGCTCTCGCAAGAGAAAGAGAGATAGAGAGTTTGCCTCCCCAACGAAAGCAAGGTTGTGCCATCTAATTGGAATTGCGCGATCTAAGCAAGTTATCATTGGGGTCTCACAATCTTATCTAATTTGCAATTACGCTATCTTTGACGAGCACCCGATTGTTATGAGGTAGCACAACTACCACACCCAGGCTACACCATTTGACAGTTGCCATAACAATGGCTGCAAGTAGCATTGACAGGATCCTTTTTTCTCTTTTTAAAAATTTTTACTTCTTCCTTCTATGCATTAAATATGTTTATTTTATGTTATATCTTTAAAACTTTTTAAAATACACATCAGTGCTTTTTCTTTCATGCACATAAGTGATGAAAATTAACTTGATTATTATGTCATTTTATTTCTAAATGAAAGGATTAATTAAAAAATAGTTTAAGGACTACATTGATAAGTAAAAAAAAATAAGGGATAAAACGACGACGTCAAGGTCAAAACCCGCCTCGAGTTCCCTTCTGCAAAAGCAACCACCAAAAATCGAATCACCCTCGGGAAGAGCTTGAAGATTCAGGATCGGAAAGCTTCGAATTCGCGGCGAAAATGGTGAGACCGAGCGATTTCGACCCATCATTCTCGTCAATTGCTTGCTCGTAGCCATGCCTGGGGGCTTTGACTGTTGTTGATCTTCTGGGTTTTCGGGATACGAACCGATGAGATCGCGCTTTGCGCGCGCGCGCGCGGGGGGAGCGGGGGGAATGGAGTTGCCGAGAAGCTTTAGATCGTTTGAAATGGTTTGCGATTGATCAGTTGATTGAATTTGTTTCGCTGTCGTGTGTTCTTGATAGGCCAACTCACTGCGATTGTACTTGACTTGCATCCGGAACACTCTCGAGGCGGCCATGTGTCTGCAGGTAAGCAGAATTGCATAGTCTCGACGTTTTGGAACTATGGTTGTAGTCGACTCGTCTCGTCTGTGGTGTTGTGAAGATTTATCTCCGATTTTAACTAGTGTAATTGCCAGAAAAAAAAAAAAAGGATACATTGCCATTAGCTGCAGTAAAATGCGCGAAATGAAAAAAAAAAAGAAAAAAGGATACATTGCCATTAACTCCCACGGAGATATCTGATCAGGACCCGTCAATTTGGGTTTTCTATAAGCTCTCTTCTTTTGGTAGATTGGGAGCCACCTCTTCTTCTTTTAATGTTTTCGCATTCTTAATATTACTCGGTAGATCATGCAATAGTTTTCTTGCCAAATATGATTTACAGCATGACTTCGTCGTGGTTGCCTTTCCAAAGCCTTGTTGACTATGCATAATCCTCTGTTACTTGTTTTGGACCGACCGTATGGGGATAGATTTTTTAAAATTTTTCTGTCGGACCTGATTTCTTGACCGTTTCCTGATTGCAGAATTTTCCATGTCAAGAAGTTGAGAGGCATAACAAGCCAGAGGTTGAGCTAAAGTACGTCTACGTCTCCATGATTTGTGATAGCCAACTTTTAGAATGTCTTAACTTGGAACTAAAGACATGATATTTTATTTGCATAGCTCTATTCAATCTAACAGACTGTTATTGTTACCTCTATGGGAAGATATGAGTGATTCTACGGGCATTGATGTATGTATTCCATAAATTGAGATTGATAAGTACATCTCCCTTCTTATAGAGCTACGCATGTACTCTTAATATTTACTAGTTTCTAGTAGATCTCTCATGCAGGAGATTTTATGCCATTTTTCTATTTTGCAGGACCAGTCCTGAACTTCTGCTAAAACCGGTAAAAAGCATTTTCAGTAAGATAACATAGCTGAGTAATTCTTTTTTTTTTCCCTTCTACCTTTTGTTATTAGAAAGGCTTTTTGAATTTATCTAGCGAAAGAGGGAATCTACATTTGGCAACTCTTGTTCTTTCTCATTGTATCAATTTTTGTGTTGAATCTCTTTTCAGATATTGATATGCAGAAATGAAGCTGAAAAATGCTTGATAGAAACTTCCATTAATTCATTACGTATAAGCCTCAAGGTAACACCGAATTCCCTCTGTTTTGCATCTCTCTTGCTTGGAAGCTACTTTAAAAGATTATCTAGAGCTGAGTTACTTTGGTTGGCTCACGTTATATTTGAGAAGTGAAGCCCTTTCCTTTTTACTTGATGCAGCAGTATTGAAATCTCGATCATGCCACTTAATATTTACCTTTGTTCAACTTGACTAGAAATTCATGCTATTTTGTCTTTTGCATCCAATTTTATATCGTAGTGGTGTAATCTATATAAATCATTTTTTGCACTATTTTCCAAGCTAAATACTCAGGTTTGTGATTGAGTGCCTTGGGGACATGAACTAGTGGATGGTCTTTAAGTCATGGCTAATCGAGTAGGAAGGATCATACGAAATCAGTTTATTTCATCTGGAAGTTGAAGATGTTTGTTTAAGTAGAGTAAACTACAGTTTACCTACATCATTGGGCTTTGAATGTCAGTCTCGTTCATTTTCCATATGCTGGACACATTTTTATCGAATTTAATTCTTGATTTGAGTATGTTATTGTAGGATACAGATGATCTCATCATTATTGAGCGAAAAAAGATAAAAGAACTGCATCATTTGTGAGGAAAATAAAAATAACCAAGAAAGAATTATAGGAAGCTCGTGAGTAATAGTCTTGTTTTCAATGCCTTGTGTAGATCATAAATAATTCATGATTGAAAATGCTGGTAATTCCCTTAGCTTCCTGCATCTGGACTGCCAGAGGAAGGATTTTGAGGTGGATCTGCATCTTGCAACTTCTGTCTAAAAAGACGAAAAAATTGAGTCAGACACAGCTTTGAGAAGCTATTGGATAGGGTCTGCTGAAAGTTGATGCATTAGATGTTACATTTTGTAACATAATTAGGGCATCTGCATTCTACTTTGGCAATGTGAATGATAGGTAGACTAATCAGAAAAGCAAGCATCAGAAAAGATTGGGCGGTGATGCGTAAAATATTGTGTTCTGGTAATATGGTCGTCTGAATTCTAAAGTATGATGATGTGTTTCCTTGCTTCCCATTTATTTGAAATTGTTCAACATGGCATTAAGTACTTGCCAGGTGATTGGCATGGCATGTCCTCATGAATCTCATGTTTTTGCATTTTGACTTGGGCCACCTAAGTTTAAGTCTCCATGCTTTCTATATGATATTGGTTTTTTTTTTTTTTTTTGCTAGGTAAAACAGGCAGATGAACTCGAAAACATATTGACCAAGAAGTTCCTTAGATTTTTGTCTATGAGGGCAGAAGCATTTCAGGTGTTGAGGAGGAAGCCAGTGCAGGTAGATATACATTTATTCACCGTAGAAAGATGCATTGCCCAATATAAATTGGGAAAGATGCCCTATTGAAGGCATATTCGGACATGTTTTTCCTTTCGGATGGAAAGGTTGCATTTGCATCTGATTTAGGGTAATTTGCGAATGTGGCTTGAGTCTTGATTTATTGATAATGGAAGCTATATTTCTAGATTCTTTTTCTAGGTGCATTATTTTCAGCTTACTTGGTGTTCTAGAGAGTATTTGTAGGAGATGGTCTACTTGATGTATGATAACAGTCTTAACCTGGATCTCCAGCACAGTTAGCTTGTGATATAGGACTCAAGGAACAGGTTCCTAATAGGGTACATCACTTGTCATGTCAACATAGCAATACAAATAGGGAAGGTTTAGTGGTATGCTAACTTGGTATTGTGAAGAACATTAAAACGGAAGAGACAAATTTTGTTTATTTCAATGTCAATAGAAAAGAGTACATCAAGCCTAATAGGCTTGAATAGATGATTATCTTAGGAAATCAGATCGAATATGCATAATTAAAATAAACACGGAGAATCGAAGGAAATACCCTTAGAAGATAACTAAATATTTCTAAGACTCCTCCTTAAGCTGGAGTATAGATATTAATCATGCCTAGCTTCTTGCAAATATATTCTATTCTCTTGTACCTAGATGTTTAGTAAATATGTCTGCAAGTTGTTCAACAATTGTGAAGAATCACTCCATTTTGTAGCTTCTCTTAAATAAAATGATAGTCAACCTCAATGCATTTTGCTCTCTCTCATGAAACATGGGATTGAAAGCTGTATGTATTGCTGCCTTATTATCACATCGTAGAGACATAAGAATTGAAGCTTTGAAGCCAGTCAATAGCTACTGCGTCCACACTAGTTCACATGTCACTTAAGCTATATCTCTATATCTTAATTCAGCATTGGAGCTGACAACAACATTCTGTTTCTTGCTCTTCCATGACACCATATTTCCTCCAACCAAGGTATAGAAGCCAATGATTGATCTCCAATCATCTATCTCCAATCATCTGGAGACGCTAACCAATCATTATCAGAGATTCCTTCGACTCTGCTATGGCCATGGTTGTGGTAAACAATTCCCTTCCTTGGAGCCTTCTTTAAGTACCTCAAAATCTGAATAACTAGATTTCAATGAGATGTATGAGAGAAACACGGAAATTGGTTCACCAAACTAACTGGAAAGGTAATGTCTAGTCAAGTAATTGTGAGATAATTCGGCATACCTACTATTCTTCTATATCTCTCAGGTTATCAATAATCTTGCCTCCCTTAGCAACCGGCTTGACTCGTGGGGATTGTTCAAACCGTACAAAGACTTTTTTAACTTGGAAACTAGCCTCCCAAACACCCCCTGAGCAGCAAACCCTGAAGGTTGCTGCATATACACCTCCTAATGAAAAGTGCCATGCAAGAAAGCATTCTTGAAATAAGGGCTAATTGTATGTGATAGCAAGAGAGATATCAAAATATGAAAGGATGTAAGTGTGGCAACAGAAGAAAAAGTGTCTAGATTATCACCTCCATACACCTGAGCATATCCTTCCGCAACAAGTCTTGCTTTTAAGCAAGCAAGAGAACCAGCGGGATTACTTTTCAGAGTATACAGCCATCGAAAACTAATAGCATTTTTGAAAGAAGGAAGTGGCACCAAGTCCAATGTTTGATTAACCTATGAGGCCTTTAATACTTCTTCCATAGTGTCCTCCAGCTAGAGCTTTGTAATGCCTCATCTACAGACTTGGGGAGACGATATTGGTCAATAGTAAATAAAAAATGGACTGAAAGGAAGGAAATACAGAAGAATATGAGACAAAGTTTGCAATAGAATGTTGAATGCAAGTGCATGTGCTTTTGCAATGAGCAATAGGAAGATCAAGATCATACACAAGAAGAGTATAAAGCTAATGGTGGAGCTGGAGTTGAAGATGATGCAGTAGTGGTAGGAGAGAAGGGGGGGGGGGGGGGGGGGGGACGCACACCCGGGGGCGAAGCAATAGCTACTCGAACGCGGAGAATAGACCTTGATCAGCTAGCATCCTTTGCTATCCCAAAATTTTCCTTGAGGAGCGAGGAGCAGTGTCCGATCTTGATTAGTCGGTTCTGGAACTGGGATGAACACAATTATGCGACATTGGACAATGACAATCTGAGCTGGACGGTACTTGGCGACGACACTGGATTTGATCTGGGTTGGATGGGGCTAGGCGACACTGGAAGAAACCGGCATTCTGTTTTTTCTTTTTTTCTTTTGTTTTTTGGTTTTTGGGAGAGAAATTTTGGCAAGGGCCAGGTGACTGCTCTCATGCCATGTGAAGTGAAAAACAATAAAGCAGAAGAGAGATTCTGTAAATATTAATGTCTATAGAAAAGAGTATATCAAGCCTATTTATGAGCTTGAATCAATGACAATCTAAGGAAATCACATTGGATATGCATAATTAACATAGATACGGAGAATCAAATGAAATACCCTAAATATCTGTACAAGATATCTAAATATCTCTAACAGGTTATTAATTTTGGGAGTATTCATTTGGGATCATGCTCCGTTAATTGTTGGAGCTTGATAGTTCTTTCAGAAGGCTTTCTTTTGAAATTAGAGTTGAACTACATAGCTTGAATAAATCAAAAAAGTATTTAAGTCACTTATTGAAGATATTTTCTATAATTTCAGATGCCAGAATCTGTTAAAGAGTAAAAAGATGTTTTGTTCTAGATAAACCCTTGCCACAAGATCCCTTGTAGATATCTTTAAATTATATAAGGTCAGAAGACAGTAGAGGCTGATAATGATGGGAGCTTTCAGCAACAATCATGGTGAAATCAGCCAAAAAATAGTAGGTGGTCCAATGTTTTCGTGGAGCAGTATCTTTGCATGTTCATTTGTTCGTGGATTTTTTTTTTTTCTGTTTTTCAGATGGTAAAAGTAAGTTACAGTGTTCATTATGGAGAACAGACTTTGTAGTAGCAGCATTATGGATTTATCTACTTATTGCATTTGCTTGAAGGGTTATGACATAAGCTTCCTCATTACGAACTACCACTGTGAGGAGATGCAGAAGCATAAGCTCATTGATTTCATCGTGCAATTTATGGAGGCAAGTTTTCACAATTTCCACTTGGTTCCTTGGTCTTGGTGAATACCTGAACACTATGCTTTCTTGTGGACGTATCTACTCTGTTTGCTGTTCTTCATCTTCCCAGAGGTTCTTGAGTGAAAATCTTGGTTCTTTTTTTTTTTTAAGAGCAAAACCATTTCCCTGCCAGTTCAACTTTTATATTATCATTATTACTAAAGCTGATCATTTACAAAATAATGCTGCCTTCTATGATCCAGTCGATTAATACGGAAATAATTTTCTGGACATTTTACCTGATAAAAGAGGTTTTTTTTTTTCCAATAAAAAGAGAAGTAGCTCAAACACTGCAAATTTTTAATTGAAGCATCACTACTTTTCCCCCTAAATAAGTGAAGATGGCCAATGGCGCTATGAAAATGAAAGGTCCTAGTTTCCTTTGCATGTCATGACTACTCTTTGAAACTAATGGACATACTGCAGTTTGGTTTGCAGCATTATGTCTTGGGAGTTGCCGAATTGATGGACCCACATTTATAGCTTACCTGGTTTTAACAGTTTGTCCCTTTCTGTGAGTTTGAGACTTTTTGTTTCACGTACATCTTGAAGAAGCCTAATGAAATGAATTTTTAAAAAGGAAATAAATATGATAGCAAAAAATATAAGCAGGTAACGATTCGTGCAGTCTTCAGGACTGGCCAACTAAAATTTATTGAATGCAGTAATTTTAGTTGGAGCTCATCGGGCTGAATTTATTTTGTCTTCAACCCTTGGTCCTTGTTTGGTTTTCCTTTTGTTATCTGTAGTCCTAAAGTTTGGATTGGGGTCTTGTGAATTGCAGGATATAGACAAAGAGATAAGCGAACTCAAGTTGTCTGTTAATACGCGAGGAAGACTGGTTGCTGCGGAGTTTCTGAAGCAATTTATCTAGTCCTTATTGTGCCATTTATTCATGAAGTTGGCCCTTGAAAGATTTTTTCAAGCCAAATTCTCATATCCTTGTGATGCAGCCACACGCTCAGACCGGCATTCTCAGTCCCTTGCTGATTGCTGTTTATGAGTAAATAGTCATTTTGCTTTCAGCAAATTAAAAGAAGAGAGAGAGGAAGCGCATAGTCATATTGTACAGTTTTGAGTATGAAGAAGATAATTCCTGATTGTCTGCCTGATTCGATGTCTGTATAGTATTTGATTTGTTAGAATTCCTTATCCCTCAAGTCTAGTAGTGAACTGTAATTTCTTTTATCCAGACTGTCCCAATGGCTATTTCTAATTTTAACATTAAAAGAGCTCATGTCAGAATCATTAGTCGCCTTTAGTTGGGCGTAGAGCCTTACCTAACTCAGATTCCTCAAAAGTACGCTCCCGTTTAGAGCTCCAATGTGCAAGGAGCAGCATTGTAAAACCTGGACTAGCTTTGAAGCTCTGCCTGGAAGCACAAAGCATACTTTATGAGGTGCAATGTTGTGCATTGTTTTCATTCAGGATCCGCGGCTGACAATTAATATCTTACGGACGATTGTAAATGCATGAGATCCATTTGCTTAATAATACCCAATTAAATTACTGGGGAAAAGTGCCAAAAAAGTCCTAATTCTTTGCCACTTGTGCTAAAAAAGTCCTAAACCTTTTTTTGGTGCCAAATAAGTCCTAAACCTTTTTAAGTGGTGCCAAATAAGTCCTCCCACCGGAAAAAGCACACGTGGCTCGCCGGAACGCCGACGTGGCTCGCCGGAGCGCCGACGTGGCTCGCCGGAGCTCGTCGGCGCCAACGTGGCGTCGAATTTTTTTTTTTTTCTTCTTCTTCACCGGCGGAGCCCTCGCCGGCGATGGGCGAGGGCGGCGGGGGCCGGGGCTGGGGAGGCGGCCACCGGCCTCCCCCGTCGCCGGCGAGGGCCGGGCGAGGCCAGCCTCGCCCGGATCTGGGCGGGGCAAGCTTGCCCAGCCCAGATCTGGGCAGGGGGGGTTGCCTCGCCCAGATCTGGGTGGGGGCGGCCTCGCCCGGCCCTCGCCGGCGATGGGGGAGGCCGATGGCCGCCTCCCCAGCCCCGGCCCCCGCCGCCCTCGCCCATCGCCGGCGAGGGCTCCGCCGGTGAAGAAGAAGAAGAAGAAGATGAAGAAGATGAAGAAGAAGAAGAAAAAAAAAATCGACGCCACGTTGGTGCCGACGTGGCGCCGCCGACGAGCTCCGGCGAGCCACATCGGCGCTCCGGCGAGCCACGCGTGCTTTTTCCGGTGGGAATGACTTATTTGGCACCACTTAGAAAGGTTTATGACTTATTTGGCACCACTTAAAAAGGTTTAGGACTTATTTGGCACCAAAAAAAGGTTTAGGACTTTTTTGGCACAAGTGGCAAAGGATTAGGACTTTTTTGGCACTTTTCCCTAAATTACTGATAGGACTTAAGTATGTTTTAGTTTGGCTTTGGATTATTGGAATAAACTTAGAATAGGTCGCCTCATGTGTGTGATTCTGGCAATCTAAGTTCTCCAACTTTTGATTCTTTTAGTTCTCTAAATTTCATTAGCTGTTCAAACAATTTCTTTACTTAAAAAGCATCTAATTGAGTGAAGGGTCCGTTGATGTGGCATATGTTGCTATTGGAAATAGATGATGAAAATCACGTGAAACCGCTATAAAATTCTAAAATTCCTAGAAAGACTCTTAATTATAGGTTTAGTTTCGATTCTGTCCCACATTTTCTTAATTTTCCCGAACCTTGTTGACTTTCCCTTAAGTGTGAAATATGTCGACCGTCAACCCTCAGTCCAATGTCCCAATTAAAGATAATGGCAATTTCCCGTGTACATCTCTCTCGCCTTTCTTGTGAAATATTTCATTTGTTATTCCACGTGGTCTTTTTTTAGGCTTTCTTTTCTCTCTTGGGGTCAGGAAAGAAGGGAAGAGAATGTTGGTTCTTGGACTGGGGAGTACGTCCTTCGAATCAGTTCAAATCAAGAGAATAAGCATAATAAGATTTGTAGTTTGGGATGAAGATTGAACACCCCGAGAAAAGTGGCGTGAAATTCTTGAAACTTGAAATTTGAAACAGAGAGGAAGAGCAGAGAAGAACCAAAAGAGGAGAGGAAGAATAATTCGTCTTCCCTTTGTTCCTGTGAAGAAGAAGTTGAACGGTGAGGAGCTCCAAAACTGTTTCACCGAGCTCCTCCAATGTGCTCTCTAATTCGAACACGTGTCGAGCTCAATTCAACGGGGAACGTGCCCGACCCAATTCTCTAGATGCTCCACACACTTGAGTCCGCCGAGACCCCTGGCTCCTGGGTCGAGGTTGGCGCCGCACTCTTGGGCCTCAAGACCGCCGCGAAGCCGGTGGAGCAGCTGGGTTGGAAGGCCAAGTCGATGAGGAGAGAGCCGAGGAAGAAGACCGAGTCGCGAGTCACGACCGAGCCGGACAGCAATTCCATGCAGAGCGTGTGGAGGAGGCCGTCAGATCGGATCTGGTCGGTGGCAGCGGTAAGGGCAAAAGTTAGACACTTTGAGGTCACCTCGTCATGGAGGAGGAGATACGCGAACTTGAGATCGCTGTAAAAGACGCGAACTCTATGAGGACGTGGAGCTCTTGGAACAGGTGGTGAGGACCTCCAACAGAGGAAGAGGGAGAATCGAGAAAGCCGAGTCTCATCATCTTTTTTTTTTTTTTGTCAAAGATAATGATATTAATTCCTAAAATCAGAAAGAGTTTGGTTAGATAAATTTGTGGCATCTGCACACAACATATCCAAAAGACTTGTAGGAGGATTGACGGTCTGTTGACACCTAAATTTGGACTAATCATTGAAATTAATTGCATAAAAAAATCAGGGATTAGTCCGACCCCTGAATAAAAAATATTATTTACATTGCATGGTCTCAACATGACCTTACCACGTGTGATCGCGTGTATAATCGAAAGAGTTTCTATAAGATTTGGTGGTTAGTGAACGGACAATAATATTTCAGGTGGTTATGTTATGGATAATAAAATTTGAAAATCGACAAGTGATTGGGTTATGGACAGCGGACGGATATATACTCTCTTAGAAATCGAATTTCGGAATCACCTCACAACTAATTTTAAAGATTTTGGGTTATTATTTCTAAGTCTCTATAAATAGTGAGGGGATAATCGGCAGATGGGGGATTCCAAAACGTTGAATCGGAGAGTGGATGAGAGAGTTATATTCTTTGGGAGCACGTGAGAGTTTTTTTTTTTTTCCTTCCAAGGGTGGAAGAGATTTTCGAGTAGAGCGTTCCGGTTCTTCCGATTCGTCGGACGTTCACCGGGCAAATCTATTCTCTTTTCCATCTATAGAATTCGCATCTCGTTCCCGGAAAAGTTATGAATAAATTAAAAGGAGCGAGGCGACAATTCGGTCGTGGGGGAGGTCTTCCGTGAACAGAAGAGAGTTGACCAGTGAAAATAGGGAGAGAAAGAGGTCGCCTTCTTCTTTCGGCCTGCGGACTTGTGCCGTGCCAACCAATCCAAGGCGGTTCTTGACAAGCCCAACCCCCTTCGCCGAAGTGACGATATCAAACCATTGTCATCTCCGTCGAGCTACGTTGCGCCATCTTTGAAATAGACGAGCAGAGTTTTCTATTTTGCAGGCTGTTGCTTTGTCAAGATAATCACCGCACCATGTCATCATCTAGCCTCTGAGCGTTGAATTCCCAGCTCATATTTGCCGCAATGGAGACTAGCAATTAGTCAAAGAGCAAGAAGAATCGGTGGAGAAATAAGCAAAGAAAAAAAGAGTCCCTGCACAAGTTGATTCCTGATCATTAGTATTGGCGAGTCGCTTCTCCTTATAGGTCTTTCGGGGTGTCAAGCCTTCAATCCCAGCAATCGCTTGGCCAAGTTCAACTCCGGAAAACACACTCCTGAGATATTCTGAATTAGGTAAAAGTTTCGTTTAGATTTGATTTACTAAATTGTTTGATTTATTACCGAATTTTGATGTCATTATTTTTTAATAAGAAATCTTTTGAACCTTTTTGAATTAGGAATTATTCTCTAATTTCACATTCGCGTCGATTGATAGTCCGATCTTATGCTCGAGATACGACTCACGATCATACAAAAAATCAACCGATCCGATCTCATGCTCGAGATTCGATTCATTGATTCTATATGTTTTCAAATGGATTTGGTGTTACAAAAATTTTATATCGTGCATTAGGGATAATATCCACATGAGATTTGATTGGTCAGATAAAATTTAGTTAAATTCGTTTCTAATTCAAAAATATCAAAAAGATTTTGGTTGTTAGATATAAGTTAGAATTAAATATTTTAGTTGGAACCCAAACTCTAGCATTTTATCTATAGTTAAGATAAGTTAGTTCCACTTATAGATCATTAGTTTCACTAATAAAACTAATTTCGAATTTTTATTAAAATATAAAGATGCATTGCATATAGTTTAGGACACGCCATACTCATGTCTATGGTCTAGGTCACGTCACATCACTATTTCATGTGCATATCATATAGTTTGCATGCCATGTAGTTCTCGCATTAGTTCCATTAACTAGGAAGATTACATATCATTTATGCATGTTAAATATAAATTGTTTTTAGGACGTTAGAATAATAAGTTAAACTTACATCAAAACTAGGTCTATTCAATGCATTTCATGTAATTTAAAATACATTGTATCAATAGGTCATATGTATGTCATCTAGAAATTGCATGTCATATAAAGATTAGGCGCATAAATCTCATGCCACGTCATTATCATGCCATCTAGAAATTGCATGTTTAGGTCATAGGAAACTTCATGTCATCTAGAATAATACATTTAGAAATCTAGGGTAATACATTACATGTCATATTAAGTTAAAATTCATATTCATCTAGATCATTTATTTTTAAATGTCCTTTATATTAATTTAGTCGCATGTTTAACTTATGCATTTATTTAATTTCGAATTTTCATTGATAAAAAACATCAAAAATATCATTCGCGTGTCATTTGGATAGTTATTTGTCTTTGGTTAATTTAGTTAAATAGCATTACCATGTAAATTAACTTAATTTAGGATTGCATGTTATAGAACATATTAGGTTAATCACATTTAGGGTCAAATTTTCATTATATGCATCGCATATTAGAATAGTTTACATACAAAATAAAAATCCCAAAAATTAAAACTTTCATTTATGCATACTTAGGATTATAATAAAATCACACAAAAAAAAACATTTGACTTGCTAGATCATATTTATTTGTTGTTTTATTTCATTATGTGTTTACATTAATGTTAGAGAGTTAATTCAAAATTAATTCAAGTTGCCTGCCAATTTTTTTTGTTAAATAAATGAAAATGCACTGAAATGGCGTTAGAGTAGTTTAGCGTAATCAAGTCCATATATCCATAGTCTTTAGTTCGTAGGGGTAAAATACAACTTCCGGTATTTTACATGGGTTTCTAATCGACCCACCGTGAAGTGACGACTCCAATTGAAATCAATTTTACATGTTAAACCTAATTCGTGAATTGGTACGAGTTTGGAAGAGCTCAAGCTAAGTTAAGCTAAGTAATCCATTAGCCAAACCCTAGGTGGTGCACATTTGGAGAGATTGTGACACCTTTGGAGATTCCATTGGGTACTTGGTTTGAAGAACTCTAGTGGACTTAGGCCAATTTTCATTTGTTTTCAAAAAGAATATTTTTGTTTGGCAACGAGGATACCAGGTATGTCCCTAATGCATAAGTTAAATGTTTTTGTAGTGGGAAGGTATAAGGGGGTGTAGTCTATGCTAATCAATTTTCTCGCAGGAAGGCGTCTAAATGTATGCTAATCAATTTAATTATTTGAAGTGTTGTCTGCCTATAAGTTGTTTTGCATGCCATGATTATATTTTGCACTACACTTTAGCACACACAATCTGCCGCTAGACCTAGGCCACATAGGATTACTTAGGATGGTATTGAGGTAGATACCACTTCGACTATATGCCTACGGTACGAGTCGCCTATTTCAACCCCGATATTTCTTCTTGGTGTTGGGAGTATCCACTCTTGTCCGCATGCTTGCAACTCGGGTTGACTCTTTGACTGTGCCGGAGTGATAAGGATCCGACTTAGTACGCGTACCTGCGGCAAGTCCGATCATCCTTTTAGCTCCACCTCATTAAGCCTCTTAAAGTAGAAATCGAATCACGTTTTCATGCGTGTGTGTACGTGATTGTCTCCATTATACTTGTGAAGTAAGTTTTCTAAACTCTCACCTTACAATTTATTTACATTATTGTAATTCTTATCGGCTCATGACATTTGGTCGAACATCAGTCTTGGTCTACATACCATGGTAAAATACGACATTCGACTCGTTCCTACTGCCAAAGCAGAGTTCAACATGTGATGGGATAAGTTGGACCGAATTGGTCGAGACTTCGTTGAATCCAAGATTGGCCGACTTCTTTCGCTGATGAGAATTGAGGTTCATATGGGCTTAGTTCAAGCTTTGGCGCATTTCTGGTGTCCGGAAACGTCCACTTTCATATTTGGTAAGCATGAACTTACTCCTAGGTTGCAAGAATATAGCATTGCCATAAAAAAAACCATTGGAATCGGAATTGATTAGTCCACCTAACGGAGTAGAGCTTGCATTCACTTTGTCCAATTTTGTGAAAATCAAAGAATCTGAAGTAAGAAAATTTTTGAGACCTAATTGCAACACTTATCCTTATTCATTTTTACATGGATGTTTTAAAAATGCCACATCTTTTCAAATACATAAAATCTTTCTCTTAGCTTTTTTTGGATTCATTATATTTCCTCATTGCAAAAATGCTATTGCTCCCTCAATTGCTTGGGTGGTTAAACAAGTGTGTGCAGAGATGAATTATGTCAATAACATTTTGGCCGAAACATTTCTTTCTCTCACCCGATACAAAGAAAATGGTGATAGGGTCTTACATGCTTCCCCCGAGTTATTGCAAATTTGGTTTCTTTCTCATATAAAAGGTTTTGGAATCTTAATGGCCATCCATAAAATTGATGATTTGGACCACCCGACTTTGAAATTCTAGGAGAAGAAAAAACATGCCCTATCCTCATTTTCTTTGTATCGGGTGAGGGAAAGAAATGTTTAGGCCAAAATGGTATTGACATAATTCATCTCTTCACACACTTGTTTGACCACCCAAGCAATTGAGAGAGCAATAGCATTTTTGCAATGAGGAAAGATGATGAACCCAAAGAAAGTTAAGAGAAAGATCTTACCCATTTGAAAAGATGTGGCATTTTTAAAATATTCATGTAAAAATAAATAAAGACAAGTGTTACGATTTGCTCTCAAAATTTTTCTTACTTCAGATTCTTTGATTCTCATAAAATCGGACAAAATGAACGCAAGCTTTATTCTGATAAGTGGGCCAATCAATTTCAATCCCAATGGTTTTTCGATGGCAATGTTATATTCTTCCAATATAGGAGTAAATTCATGCTTACCAAATATGAAAGTTGATGTTTCCCGGTACAAGAAATGTGCCAAAGGTTGAACTAAGCCCCCATGAACCCCAATTCTCATCAGTGGGAGAAGGCGACCGATCTTGGATGCAACGAAGTCCCAGCCATTTCGGTCCAACTTATACCACCACATGTTGAGCTCTGCTTTGGAAGTATGAACGAGTTGAATGTTGTATTTTCCCATGGTATGTAGACAAAGATTGATGTTCAACCTAGTGTCATGAACCGATAAGAATTACAATAATGTAAATAAATTATAAGGTGAGAGTTTAGAAAACTCAATTCACAAGTATAACAGAGACAATCACATACACACATGCATGAAAACAGGGTTCGATTTCTACTCTAAGAGGCTTAATAAGGTGGAGCCACAAGGATGATTGAACTAGCCGCAGGCATGCGTACTAAGTTGAGTCATTATAACTCCAGCATAATCAAAAAGTCAACTCAGGTCACAGGCATGCAGACAGAGGTGGATACTCTCGATACCAAGAAGAAATTTTGGGATTGAGATAGGCGACTCGTTTTGTAGACATGCGGTGGATGTGCTATCTGCCTCAACACTAACGTAAGTAATCTTATGTGGCTCAAGTCCAACGGCAGGTTGTGTGTGCTAAAATGTAGTGCAAAATATAATCATGGCATGTACAGACAGAGAACACTTCAAATAATTAAATTTAAGGCATACATCTAGACACCACCCTACAAGAAAATTGATTAGCATAAACTACACCCCTTATATCTCCCCACTGCAAAAACATTTAACACATGTACTGGGAACATGCTTGGTATTCTCACTGCCAAACAAAAATATTCTTTTTCTAAAACAAATGAAAATTGACCTAAGTCCACTAGAGTTCTTCAAGCCAAGTCCCCAGTGGAGTCACCAAAACTGTCGTGACCTCTCCAAATGTGCACCACCTAGGGTTCGACTAATGGATTATTAAGCCTAACTTAGCTTGAGCACTCCCAAGCTCACACCAATTCACGACTTAGATTTTAGTTCTTAACATGAAAAATTGATTTCAATTGGAGTCGTCATTAATCTATTCACGGTGGGTTGATTAGAAACCCATGTAAAGCACTGGATGTTATACTTTAGCCCTACAAACTAGAGACTATGGGTACGGGGACTTGATTATGCTAGGCTACTATAATATGCCCTTTCGGTACCTTTTCATTTATTTCAAAAAAAAAATAGTAGGGAGCTTAAAATAATTTTGAATTAACTCCCTAACATAGATGGTGATCATGCCAGTGCGCAAACATTAATGTAAGCTCATAATGAAATAAAACAACAAACAAATATGATCTAGCAAGTCAAATGATTTTTTTTGTGATTTTATTATAATCCTAAGTATGTAAATAAACTAAGTATGTATAAATAAAAGTTTTAATTTTTTGGATTTTTATTTTATATGTAGACTTCTAATAAGCGATGCATATGAAGAAATTTTGACCCTAAATGTGATTAACCTAATATGTTCTATAACATGCAATCCTAAATTAAGTTAATCTACATGGCATAACTAAATTAACCAAAGACAAATAACTATCTAAATGACATGCAAATGATATATTTGATTTTTTTATTAATGAAAATTCGAAATTAAATAAATGCCTAAGTTAAACATGCGACTAAATTAATATAAGGGACATTTAAAAATAAATGATCTAGATGAATATGAATTTTCACCTTAGGCTCCGTTTGTTTCGTGGAAAATAAAGCATTTTTGGAAAATGTTTTCCAGGTTGTCATTTTCCTAGAAATTGACAATATTTTCAATAACAATATTTTTCGGTTTTGTTTGAAACTTAAAAATAAATTCACGAATTTTGTGTTCTTTTTGTTTTTTTTCTTGTTCATGGATGCCCGACTATCGCTGGCAACGGGACCGTGGCCTCCGCCTTAATCGCCAACGGGGGTGGCAACCGACAGCGGCAGTCCAGTAACTGGGGCCAAGCGAACTGATGGTCCAGCAAACTAGCAGCCGACAGCGGTCCAACATCCTCCGACGGGTTTATTGTTAATTTGGTCAACATCGAGGATCAGTTGGCTGTCGGAAAATGTTTTCCTAGGAAAATGCTTTCCCTTTCTTGGAAAAGGGAAAACATTTTCCCTGCTTTATAAGAACATTTTCCTTTGTTTGGAAAAAAAATTTCATGGCAATTTATTTTTTGCCCCTCAAAAACCACAAAATGTTTTCCGAAATAATATTTTATGCAAAACGAATGGAGCATAATGTGACATGTAATGTATTGCCCTAGATTTCTAGATGTATTATTCTAGATAACATGAAGTTTCTTATGACCAAAACATGTAATTTCTAGATGGCATGATAATGACGTGGCATGAGATTTATGCGCATAATCTTTATATGACATGCAATTTCTAGATAACATACATATGACCTATTGATATGATGTATTCTAAATTATATGAAATGCATTGAATGGACCTAGTTTTGATGTAAGTTTAAACTATTATTCTAACATCCTAAAAACCATTTATAATTAACGTGCATGAATGATATGTAATCTTCCTAGTTAATGAAACTAATGTGTGAACTACATGGCATGCAAACTATATAACGCAAACTATATGATGTGTATGTTAAATCACAGTTTTAAAAAGAGTACAAAACTAAGGAGCTTTTTTAAGATCTTCAATCACAGTTTTATATTTTCGTCAGATACACCAAAGTAGGAAAGACATCGTAAATAGAGTTTTAAAAGTTGACTCATATGAAAATGTCACGACAAAAGAACAAGCAATAATTTAAAAGAAAATATATGCCGAGACGATAAACATGAAAGAATCGACTCAAGTGGTCATAACAAAAAAAAGGAAAATTTTATTTATGGACCACAAATAGCATTTTGAAGAAAATATATGCCTAAACTGTAAATATGAAAGAGTGGAAGTTAAGACACGTGCCATAACTATACAAATGCCTATAGCATTCTGAACTTTTTTGAGTGGATGAGTCAATCATGCTAGAAGAAACTGCAAGAAAAGAAAATAGTCGTCCAACACATTTCAAAGCACGGCCATCCATTTTCTTCAGATTGCCCTTTGAAGAATTGAGTTGTCTACATGTTTGTTGAGACCTACCCGAACCACCCTAGGGAGGGGGACGATAACAAAGGTAGATTTAGATGTATCGCTCATAAAGAGACCCAAATTGACATCATTAAAAGACGGCTTAAAAGCAATGTCTCATCGTAATACGATTCGATTTGTTCGTTAGGAGCATAGATTCTGCCAAGTCCATACCTCACGTGACGTTTGGTGTTTTTATTTTAAAAATTCTTCAACAATCTAAAATAATTATAGGAGTTGCCACTAGCTTGTTGGGGTCGACTAGAAGCCGATTGAAATGCGGAAATGTCATCTTGATCCCTACGAAATCAGATATTCTAAAGTTTGGAGACTTGTTTACGCTGACATTTCTATTAGCATCATTTCAATACCAACCTAATTGGTCATACACTATTGCTCATCTTTTAAACCCTAAAAAGTCATGGGAAAAATCACTAAAAACTCCAAACTTTACCCCGTGTGACACATTTACCCCAAATTTTTTTGTAATACGAAAAATCTCAAACTTTACCCACAGTGACACATTTACCCAAATTATTTTTTTCTTTTTTTTTCTAAAAAAAATACTTGGCCGGCGAGCTCCGGCGGCCGATAGAGCTCTGCAGCCATCTCCAGAGGGCGGGTCGGCCACGAACGAGGGTGGCAGGGGTCAGCAAGGGCCGCCCAGCCCCCGGAGTGAGGGCTGGACGAGGCTTGCCTTGCTCCAAAGTCAAGGTTTTCCCACGCGCGCCCCCCATTCAACGAAATGTACTAAGAAAACATCGCGCAACTCACTCGCGCATTTCGTCGAACAGGTGGCGCGCGTGGGAAAACCTCGACTCCGAAGCAAGGCAAGCCTCGTCTGGCCATCGCCGGCCACGGGCTAGGGCAGCGGGAGCTGGGCCCTCGCCCATGGCCGGCCCACCCTCTGGAGATGGCCAGTGAGCTCTATCGGCTGCCAGAGCTCACCAACCTAGTATTTTTTTTAGGAAAAAATAAAAAATAATTGGGGTAACTATGTCACATTGGAGAAAGTTTGGGGTTTTTCGTGTCACACAAAAAGATTTAGGATAAATGTGTCACGGTGGGTAAAGTTTGGGATTTTTCCTGTTACAAAAAAAAAAATTTTGGGTAAATATACCACACGGGATAAAGTTTGGGGTTTTTGGTGATTTTTTCGCAAAAGTCATTTAAAATCACTAAGTGTCAATGCAATTGTTTTTGTATTATTATTTTCATGCAAATCTAATCTACGACTAAATAAATCTAGAAGAGAAATCAATACACAATTTATTGAAGGACAATACTAAAAATAAGCACGCAAGGTATGAAGATGCGATACAGTAAATAATCACTCAATTAATTGAATGCGACTACCTAATGACGAGAAAATAAAATTTTCAACTTGTCGTGTAATTAATACACAACCTTGTTATAAGGCTTGATACATAATCCCTTGAAAGTTGGCTATTTAAAGATGAAATGTACTTAAACCTGATAAATTGATTCAAGTAAAGCCTAAACTAAACTACTCTAATCATTCATCAAAAGAAGTGATACTAAGTCTAGGTGGATTTTATTAGACTAAGCATGTACGAATTAATTCTGATATATCTAAGTTAGCCTAATTCTAATGAACTTAGGCCAAACCTTTACAATATTAAGACCGGAATGGATATCGGTCTAACACCACCAACTCTATGTATGCCATCCCCTTGATCGCAATTGCATGACATAATCCAAGGTGTCTTCTTTCAATATTTCGGTATGGACTCAAGATATAGACAATTGACAACTTCATCGATAAGAGGTTTCGTCGAGTTTGAACGTGGGCCGATTTCTTTTTTGTCGAGAGAGATGGTCTTCAAATGCAGGCCGCGTCTTCGCACAGACGGACGCGCATCGTGAACGAGGTGAGGCTGCGAGGGTCCGCGCTTCTCGACCTTTGGAGTGATGTTGATTACGAATTGAAGCTTCTTGGCTATGGAGGATGCTTGCGTCGAAGGTGATTTGCGAAGCCCCGGTCGAGAGCTTTGCTTTTCCCCTCATTTTCTCTTTTTCGCTGACCAACAAGCCGCTCCCTTCTGCTTTTGCTTTTCTCTCTTTTTTCCTTTGGCCCAGCGACTGCCCTTCTCCCTCCTCTGTTCACTGCCCTCTGCCTGCTGCGTTGCGTGTGTATTCCCTTTGACGCCGCTCCAAATCGCGGGGAATCCGCGACGGCCGACTGGCTGCAGCGCGTTGACCAAGCGCGCAGGGGCTCCCAGGAGGAAAGGGCGTCGGTTTTGGTGGGGAGATGAGTGGGCCAAGAAGGAGAGTTGAGGGAGGGGAGAAGGCTGGAAAATGGGCCGCCAAGTGAGGCCCACGCGGAGCGGTTGGCGCGAGTCTGGGCATGGGCCGGATCAGGCCCAGTCTTGGCCTCTTTCTCTTTTTTATTTTTTTTTAAAATTTAATTTTAAAATTTTAAAATAGCAACAATTTTCTCCAGGATTAAGCTAAAAATATATTTCCAAACCGACAAAAATTAGGTGTCGACAATTTTCACTCTTTTAATGCCAAGAACACATGGTCAGAAGAACCACGTCAAACACACTTAGTTCCCAAAATGCACACTTGCCATTTGTGAACAATGTCTCTTTATTTTTATTTTTCAGGGGAGGGGCATTGAAACTCGCTTACCATGTTACTGCAACATTAAAAATATCGAAATGGGTAATTAATATAGGCTCTAAATCAGTGGAATCTATCTCACAAGTAAAATGAGTTTCCTGAATAGAGGCAAAGCTGTGATATAAGTGAAGTACCTGAACCAGGCTAGCCGCAACAAGCTTCGCAGCACTGCCTCCAACAACATGCCCGTCAAGATTTGAGAGTGAAACACTGACTCCACCAGTGTGATTACGAGGTCCATCATCTTCGGCGAATTTTAACCAAGCAAATTATCTCAAACAGGAATTATCTTATTAAGTGAAACACTTAATAAGATCCCGACAAGCATATTATCTCAAACCGGCCCTAAACAAGCAAATTTAACCAAGTAAATCTTTTTTTTCCCTTCTTCAAGAATTGTAACAGGAATGACACAAGCTTGTGACATGATCTAAAAAGTACGAGAACTCGTATCATAGAGACAAATTAGTGTAGAATAGAAGAATGATAGAATGCTTGATATAGAAAAAATAAGAATTTCAGAAAATGAAAACACATCAATCTTAGCAATCTTCTAGTAAGCCAGATTGTATAATTCACAAAGATAAGCACTCGCAACCATAAAGTTCAAGATTAAAAAAAAATTATCTCTTGAGCAGAGAGATTGTTCTCAACCCCAAAACAGCAAGGGATAGTACTATTTGCACCCAATAGACCTCACTTGGCAAATGTTCCTCTTAAATTGAACTGAGACGTGTCCACATGACAAGATCTAGACTTCCATGCCAGTGAAACCAATATCAATTGACATCCGCATGTTAGCCAATGTAAATGTCAATGAACAAGGAAGCACACAATAACCACCAGTACGCCCACACTACAAAAAAAACGCCAATTAGCTACGACTTTTGCCACAACATTTCTGAGAAAAGTCGTCGCCAAAAACATTTAGTGACGACATTAGCGACCACCCCAAGGTCGTAGGTAATAACGCGTCGCTAAAATAATGCGACGCGGAAAAATTACATCGTCTCTAATTTGCGACAAACTAGCGACAACACATACTCATAGCCAAATAGCTACGACTTTTGCCGTCTCTGAATTCGTCCCCCATTGGCGACAACCAAAAAGTCATATCTAATTAGCCACTCCAGTAAAGTCGTCGAAAATTAGCGACGACAACAGGAAAACCGTCGCCAAAATCGGCAGCATGATTTTTGGAGCCAATGCTGCACTACTGTTCAATATAGCGACGACTATTGACGCTTGTCGTTAATTGTCGACAACAGCGTACATGTCGTCGATAACTGGTCGTCAGCAATTTGCGACGCCAAAAATTTGTTCGTCGCTGTCTGGCTACAAGAAACTTGGTTGTTGGCAATTTGCGACTACCACACAGTCGATAATTAACGACGACCTTGATGTCGTCGCCAATTATCAACGACGACATCAAGAAAGTAGTCGCTAATTAGCCACCCCCTAAAAGCCGTCGTAAATTGGCGACGCCACAAATGTGTTGTCGCGAATATCCACAGAAAGCTTTTTAGCGATTGCTCTACTGTATTGTGTTCATTTTAGTGACGACCATACAAGTGGGTTGCTGTTTAGCGACGTTATAGCTCTTGGTAGTCGACGATTAGCGACTACTTTTTTTTGTTGTCACTAATTTACGACGACATTTTTTTGTTGTCACTAATTTACGACGACATTTTTTTGTTGTCGATAATGACCGACGACGTTATTTTGGTCGTCGCTAATTAGAGACGAGATTGTCATTGGTAGTCGCTAAAACGCCCAGAATGTTCAAAAGCAAAAACTGACACATTGAGTTCCATACAATCGCCCTAATAACAGTGAATCAGACACAACAAACAGTCCAAGGAACCAAAATATCGACATTTCATTTCATAATGAAACCATATTTACACCAATGCACGTCCTTTTGCATTTACACCGAACATATGTACAATGAAAAGTACGCATCTCAACCAAAGAGTTGGACAAAACAGCTCAGTCAAAAGCTCAAAACAGCCCAACATCAACTATCCCAAAATGTACTAATCAGAACAAGCATGCTATCACCTACTATGTGTCTCCTCCTAGGTATCTTCATCATCATCTTCAGCATCAGGGGTTTCTTCATCTCCAAGGCCTTCATCACCTGCGGGTGTAGGTGCAGCTGGAGGTGCACGTGCCGGTGGAATATGATGGGGAGGTTGCGCCGCCCGTTGAGCCGCTTGCATCTCATCTAATCGTCGTATTACCTCAGCAAAACCTAGTTGCAGATTTTTTATTTCATTGTCCTTCTGGGCGAGCTGTTCTTTCAACTCTGCAACTTCTGAGGCCGAAGCCGCATCCTGTCGACTCCATCTCGAACCATTTCCTCTCGATGAGGATGCGCCGAGGGCCTTTGCAGTGTCCCTTCCCATATGTCCGAATCCAAAAATCTTCCCGTGTCTCACCCCACCCGATGCCTCCAGCCATAATTTGGTCTGTTCAATTGGCGACGGTTCAGGCGTCGCCATCTCATTGTGCTCACCCCCTTCTTCCACAACACCGCTTGTTGTGGCCACCATAAGTTCATCGAACTTTTCCTGCATATTTCATATATGTAAATATACGTTATAAACTACACAGTACCCCCACCAATGAGAAGAACAGTGCAAAACATCCAAGACAGTAGGTAGTTTTCACAAGTTTACATGCCTTGATGGCTCGAGCTCTATCACTGACATATGTGTTGTCCTTCTTCTTGAATGTGCGTTCAAAGGTCTGGGAGAATGTCGGTTCCTTCCCCAATTCCTTCGCCTATCCATAAGAACATACCATACTATATTATCAATTGCATTAAAAAATTCAGCATAGTTATTGTCAAAACGTGCAAAAAAACTTACCAATCTTCTTTTGTGCTCCCCGATGTTGATCGACCCGCCTGCATAGGTCGCTGTCCCAGTTTGTCTTGAGCTTGAAGCTCGGTTTTTCTTATTCCTTTCACTTGCTTGCTTATGCTCTTCCGTTGCCCAAATATTCAAGATGTCTGCCCAATTGTCGGTTGAAATCCAAAGCGGCCTTTTCTGCCTTGTTTTTGCTTTATTCATCACATTTCGCATGTGATCTCCGGCCTTCTTATCAAATATCTTTCTAATCACCCGCTCTTGACCCTCAGCCCACCAAAACTTCCGCTGCAATAGCAAAACAAAATGAGGGACATTTTGGTCACTAGCTACACAACCACATCAGCCAATTCAAACCAATTCTACTCCCTATCAAACCAGGACATCCGAATCTGCCAACTTACCGAGAAGTCACCCCACCACACTTTCTTCGCACTCTCCGGCGCGCTGGAATATGTAATGTATGGCCCTCTCCAAGCCATGTTGATAATTTCATTCAACTCACGCACAACATGCGTGGCATTGACGAACCTGCATTCCATAAGAACATACAACAATGCAAACTATGTTTAGTCATGTTTTTAGATATTAAACATTAATACAAACAATCTATTAAGAGTAAAGGGTACTTACGACTCTCCCTCTGGTTCGATCAACTTCCGTCCTTGATCATCGAGCACCCAATCCGGTTCAGCTACAGCTGTGTCTTGTCCCGCAGTAGAAGGTTGTGCTACATTTGGCGCTTCTGTTCGTCTTTGGTATACTTGGCTAATGTGTGGGTCGATCGACAATGCGGTCGATTCCGGTGGCAACGTCTCGGACCCAGACAGTGCAGCTGGCTCAGCAACATCTCCTTGCTGTTCGGGCTGCAAGTTTCTATTCGCTGGGGAAGCATCCATCTCATCTGCAGCCTGGGTTGGGGACGGGGATGACGCCGCATCCGGGGTTTCATAGTCAAACAGCCGCACCCCATGGATAGGCCTGCGTCCTCCCCGTCCACCCCGTTTACCTCCACGTGGATACTGCCATACAAAAAAAAAATTGTATGCAGGTTAGACCCTGCCTACGAATTAACCGAGTTGCATCAACAAATGAAAGTTACTTACCATGGCGTTCGTGCAATCAACGCTAGCTTTGGCTGAGGCTTCCTAACTTTTTACCGATTCGTCGCTACTCAATGAAATGGCCGAGACAACCTCTGCAAACACAGTGGTTAAGTATTGCTCAACGTGCACTGAAACCATCACACACAGCTTATTTGCATAATAAATAGTTGGAGTTAACAATACAGCTTATAAGGGGGTGGATAGGTTATTTTAAAAACTTCAACAATGGTTTCTAACAACCATACAATAGCATAAGTGACACATGAATTAGAGATTTGGGCTTAAAACATAGTTTCTAGCATATTTCGGAGTTTTGTCTTGCTCCATTACAAACATTTTTGCAAGTAAGATACAAATGTCTTATAACAATGGTTCAATCTGCCCATTTGAACACGCTTGGACAAGCAAGGAAAGTGTTGGTGCATCAATTCAGCATGTAACTGGCATATGGTGTTTTTTTATCCATCCATTCGTGGGAAACCTCAAATAGCTACTGGTATCATCATCATTTGAACTAACTATTCCAAGCAAACCCTCATTCTGTACACATTACACGATTCCTGAGCCCTAGTCACGATAAATTATCGAAATCTGCCCTTCCACCGACCCCTAATCAACAAAATCGTCCCACCGCAGCAACCCTAACCTTAGTCGCACAATTTCTAAACCCTAAATCATCCAATTGTTTAGCCTAATCAGCATACCGACCCCTAATCGCGCCCTCCACCAACCCTAATCACCAATTGAACCCTAATCCGCAAACCCTAACCCTAAATCCCAATTTCGAGAAACCCTAAGCCTAAACCCTAATCGAACCAAATTAGGAACACCTAACCTGAGCCCTGTTCGGCGTGGACCTCCGGTGGTGAAGCTTGAGGCGTCTCTACGACGGAGGAGGACTGGTCGGCGACCGGTCGGCGTGGCTGGCGTGGCTCGGCCTGGCTCGGCGACGACGGGGAAGGCCGCGACAGATTGGTCGCCTTTTGCTACTGCAAACCCTAGCAGACGAACACTTAACGGGAGAAAAGCTCGGGAAAAAACAGTCGTTCTCGTATATGACCTAACGGATTAGCGACGCAAATAAACTTAATCGTCGCTAATTAACGACGACCACACACGTGTGTCGCACATTAGCGACGCCCACCAGGTCAGTTGTCTCTAATTACCGACAACACCCACAATACGTAGTCTCTATTTTGCGACTCAAAATAGCGACAACACAAGAAGTCATCTCTAATTACCGACAACAAAAGAATTCCCGTTGCACATTATCGACGACATGATATACCGTAGTCGCTAATATGGAGATACTGTAATTTAGCGACCAAGCGTTTGTGCAGTCGCTATATAGCTACTACTTATGGTCACTAATTGGCCACGAAAATGATCCGTCGTCACCACACGTCCACATAAATAGGATTAGGGTTTGCATTTCTTCCTAAGGGTTTAGGATGTAGCGACGCCATGGACAGTGTAGTCGCTATTTGGAGACTACACCGAAAATATTGTGGCAATTCAGCGACCAGAATGTAACGTCGTCGCTAAATGTCGTTATATTAACCATTACCTTTACGGCTCTAGGGTTGTGTTTTGTTCTGATATAGCGACGCCCACAATAATGTTGTCGCAATATAGCGACTACAGGGTAACGTGTGGTCGCAATATAACGACTACCATATAAAGTTGTTGCTAACTACCGGATATAATTTGCGGCTTTAGGGTATTATATTTTTATCATATGGCGACAACCACGGTATGGTGTCGCAATATAGCGACTACAGTCTTGATTGTTGTCGCAATACAGCGGATAAGGGTTATATATATTTTTATAGCGACGACCAATGGAGTGTAGTCGCTAAATGGCGACTACATACTATGTCGTCGCAATATAACGACTACTTTTTATAGTCGTCCCTATATACCGATATAGTGAAAAGTTAGGTATGCGGCGCTAGGTTTATTTTTTTTTGTATATAGCGACGACAAGTGTCGTGTAGTCGCAGTATAGCGACTGCCGTCTAGTATGTTGTCACAATATAACGACTACTACAATTTGTTGTCGCTAATTGCCGATGTAAATGACTTAGGGTTGCCGGCAAATATCTTTGAAGTTTTGGTTATGGCGACAACGATTACCTTGTAGTCGCTACTTAGCGACTAGATGTTGTCGATGATTCACGACAACTGTCCTTTGTCGTCGTCATTTTGCGACTAATTATATGTTTGTCGCTAATTACCGACTACATTAGATTTTTGTCTCTAATTAGTGACGGTATCACTGATGGCATCGCTAATTGGCAACGGTTTTGTTGTAGCTGAAGTGATAGCTGATTTGAGACGACTTTTTTGTTGCCCGTCGCTAATTTGGAGGATGGCTTTTATAGCCCGATTACTAATTAGTACCTACACCGTTCATCCTAATATGACAATTCATACAATTTAACTACAATAACGAATACAAACAGCAACTCAATACATCGGACTACAGTATATATCATTAATCACTACTACATTAATTATATAGTGAGTGTCAAATATATTCGCCATCGTCTTGTCCATCATCTTGTTCCTCATCTTCGTCATCCTCTGCACCTTGACTGTCATTGTCGTCCTGATAATCGTCCGAGTCCTCAGTGTCATATTCATCAGTCTGAAATTCATCCTCTTCATCAGTGTCATGAACATTAGCTTCACGAAGTTCACTTGCATCAACATCTAACATTGCTCCATTTGGATCTCTTAAAGATGAAACGTCATATTCCTCAGCGTCAAATGTCTGTTCAACGAGCTCTTGCTGATATGCCGTATCTGTCCAGTGGTCTTCGATTTTGCTTCGTGCTTTTATTTTACAAACGGCCCACCAATCAGATTTGCCCCTACTTAAACTGGGATATGGTGCATAATATACTTGAATTGTTTATTGTGCCAAAATAAATGGTTCATACTTCATATACCTTTTCTTGTGATTAATTTCAACCAAATTAAATTTCGAATGCACCCTCATTCCTTTGACGGGATCGAACCACGTGCACTTAAATAACACAATGCGCAAGATTGGTCCATGGTACTCTATCTCTACGATTTCATCCAATACTCCGTAGAAATCATTTATTAAGCTGGAACCAGACTGTACACACACACCACTATTAATTGTAGACTTTCCCATTCCATATCCTTCAGTTTGAAAATTGTACCCGTTTATGAAATATGCTGGCCAAGTCCTTGATCTTGACTTTGGACCCAATGAAAGATGATATATTAAGCCTTGCTCCTCGACGAGATCAGGATTATTGTCCACCTAATGGCATGTACACATAAGGTTATAACTGCAAATAAGTAATTAATTTAAATATCAACTTATTTAAAACACTTGAAGCAGAGAAAGCATGAAAAACTTACATAATTTTTCAACCATGCCGCAAAATGTTGATTGCACATATTGTCGAACTCGTCAGGCGGTATTCCAAGCATTGACGTACGAAACATCCTGTGAGCGTCATGTACAAAAAAAAAATTCCTGTGATATCGCCATATATATATATATATATTAACAGTATTATTTGCATAATGCTCTACGTTAGGCGACCCAATTTAGTACACTTACTCGAAGTATGGCTCCACATCTGGACAATTCAATAAAATGTATGTATGTGCTGCATGCCATTCCTCGCCTGTTAGGTACCGCAACTTACATATGCCGTTTGGTCGACCAAGATAATTAAAAATTGATACTGGAGTGCAATTCTTGTCCATGGGCCCCTCATCGTTCCGTCCTGGTCTCCGCCTCTTGCACTGTACGTGTGGCTCAAAGTAGTATGATACAAATATACTAACTTCTTCCATAAGGTAGGCCCTACATATTGAAGCCTCCACACGTGCCTTATTCTTAATTTTTTTCTTTAAGTGAAACAGGAACCTACAATGAGAAACAAGAAGTTTGTTCAGACATTACATAATCAAACAATGCATTGAGAAAATCAAAATAGCAAAAGTAATACCTTTCAAATGGGTACATCCATCGGAATTGTACGGGACCTGCAACTTTTGCCTCGTAAGGCAAATGAACTAATAAATGCTCCATTGAATCAAAAAACGAGGGAGGAAATATCCGTTCCAAGTTGCAAATGATAATTGGAATATCTCTCTCTAGCTTCTCAATGTGTGATGTCCTCAACATTGTTGAGCAAATATCATGAAAGAAATTGCTCAACTCGGTGAGGGAGCCCCAGACAAAGTTGGGTAGTAATTCTTTTGTCGCAATTGGAAGAAGTCGCTGCATAAATATGTGACAATCATGACTCTTCAAGCCCGACAACTTACATGCATTCAAGTCAACACATCTCCCGATATTGGAAGCATACCCATCAGGAAAGCGCAATGATTTGCACCATTGACACAATACACGTCTCTGCTCCTTCGACAATGTGTAGATCGCTTTTGGCTTAGGTCCACTACTGCCTGTACCAACGTCTAGTGTTGGTCGATAACAAATATCTCTCATATCTTTTCTTGCATTGAGATTGTCTTTTGTTTTACCGGGGACATCCATCAACGTATTGATGACATTATCGAAAACATTCTTCTCAATGTGCATGACGTCAAGGTTATGATGAATGAGATGGGTCTTCCAATATGGCAAATCCCAGAATAAACTGCGTTTAGTCCACTTATGCGTACTGCCGTACGCGTAAGTGCTGCCGTGTGGGTATTCAACAACAGTTTGAAAAGGTTGAACTCGCTCCCAAAGTTCATAACCCGTGAACCTTAACGGTGGAGGAGTGTTGTCAATTCTATTCTTTACGAACTCTTTCTTGTTCTTTCTGAATGGATGATGCATCGGCAGAAATTGTCTGTGGCAATCGAAATAGCATGCCTTTTTGCTATGTTTTAATCTGAAAGATTTTGTCCTCTCCATGCATATTGGACAACCTAACAACCCGGCTGTGCTCCAACCCGATAACATTCCATAAGCTGGGAAGTCATTTATCGTCCAAAGGAGAGCAGCTTTCAGCACGAATGTTTGATCAGCGCAAACGTCATATGTTGGAACACCCACGTTCCATAGCAATTGTAACTCTTCAATCAATGGTTGCATGTAAACATCAATCATCTTCTTCGGATTACTCGGACCAGGCACGATCAATGTCAAAAACATGTAAGGTGTCTTCATGCACATACCGGGTGGAAGATTGTATGGGGTTACGATGACTGGCCAACAGGAATACTTCTTTCCTGATTTTCCAAATGGGGCGAAGCCATCAGAACATAGACCTAGTCGGATGTTTCGAGGCTCAATACTAAACTCAGGGTATGTTCGATCAAAATGTTTCCATGCATGTGCGTCAGAAGGATGACACATTACGTCCTCTTCTGTTTGATGATTTGCATGCCAAGTCATGTATTCTGCAGTGGCTTGAGACGCATACAGCCGTTGCAATCTGGGGATTAATGGCAAATAAAACATTTCCTTCACTGGTCTACGTTTTGTTTTATGACAACGCCTCATTTGAACCTTGTATCTAGGTTCACTGCAGAATTTACAAAATTCTGCAGTGTCATCTTCTTTCCAATATAACATACAACCATTAATACATACGTCAAAACGCTTAACTGGAAGACCTAAGTTATGAACAAGCTTCTTCATATCATAAAAATCACGAGGCATGATGTTATCAGGCGGCAATATTTCCCGAATTAACTCAACCAAAGAGTTGAAGCAGTTCTCTGACAAATTATGCTCCGCTTTAATATTTAGAAGTCTAGCCGTGACGGATAACTTAGTGTGGTTCTGACAACCTGCCCATAATGGTTCATCTGCTGCGCTCAACACTTCACGAAACTGGTTACACACATTTTCATCAAATGCAGTATCACCCATTCCCGCAAACTGTGATGTATGACTACAACCACCGTGTTCGTGTGTGCTTGCACGGCTCGATTCCCAAGCTGGATAATTATGAGCAGCTGCATCAACCACCATACGTTGGTATGTGTTCATTTCCGCATTATTGCTACATTCTTCCAAAGGTTGATATTGGTGAGTTTGGCGATATTCCTCATCTGACATAAATGGTTCACCATGACAAGTCCAATTGTAGTAATTCGGAGTAAAGCCGAATCTGCAAAGATGCTCCCCAACTATATTAACCTCTTGAAATCTACAATTACTGCACTTTCTGCACGGACACCTCATCGTACTTCCGTCCATGAACTCAACATTTGAAGTAGCAAACTCCATGAACATCTCCAAACCAGCACGAAACTCATCGGTTAATCCTCCACGCCTAGGTAAGTTCTTATTATACATCCAAGACCTGTCTCTATCCATTATGTCTGTATTGAAATAAAAGGTACACACTTTCACATTTATCACATGAACTAATAGTATTATTCAGACAAAACCTAACAGTATTATATTAATTAAACGAAAACGAAACTAATTTTTGTATGTAATATTTTAAAAGAACCACATTGTTTTGCACACGAAGGCGGCCTATCCGCATTCCCTTTTGCAAACCATTTCGAACGCTAAGGTAATATTTCTCATTTTTCAATCAAATAATCGCCATTGTGGGTACACAACTACTCAGATCTGGACGAAGCCGAGCTGTTAGCACCATTACATAACAAGGAAATTAATAAAAGATGACGATACAACTTGCTAAATCACAAAACCTTAGATCCGACGAACACAGCCATACCCACACAACTTGAACATATACACAAAAGATTTTACAACACAATGACTAATGAAATACATGTATGTATGTACTTAACAATGATGAATAATGAAAAAATCAACTAACCTTACTTAGGGTTTTTTTGCAGCTTCTTCACTGGGGAGAGGGCGCCGCTCGAGAGACACACAGAATGAGAAGGTGCGAGCCCTAGATTCTATTTATACGCGTATATTAGCGACGACATACAACTGTCGTCGCTAAAGTAGTAGACATATAGTCACGACCACATTGTCGTAGCCAACTTGTGACCTAAATGAAATGTGTCGTCGCTAATCAGCAATAACCACTTCACCGTCGTCGCCGAATTGGCGACCACAGTTAGTTTCCATCGCCAATTAGCAACAACTTCGTAACGCGTTGCTAGTTTGCAACGGCAAAAGCGACTTACAAAAAATAAGGTTGCTAATGTGCGACGACCTAGCTTAGATTGTCGCGAATGTGCTATGGGGTACTAGTTGTAGCAATAGTCGTCGATAATTAGCGACCTCTTTCACATGTCGTCGCTATTCAGCGACCATTTTAGCAACGCTTTTTTTTATTGTAGCTAATTAGAGACAACTATAACAATTTTGTGGGTAAACAACGACGACTTTTTGTTGTCTCAAATTAGAGACGACTTTTTTTTTGTCGTGGCAGTATTCCAACGAATTTTTATTGTTGTCGCCATTTTAGTGGCTATCAACGACGACTTTTTTGTCGTGGCAGATTTGTTGTAGCTAAAAAACAGTTTTTTTGTAGTGCCAAGTTCCTTCCAATAAGTGGGTAAAATGTACCAACATCACATCAATAATGCTATGATGCAGCCTATTTGGGCTCATGTATCAAACCCTTTGTATCTATCTAAAATATCGTAACAAAGTCTTGTTTAAGTATATATGTCTCCGATTGTAACACTTTAGACTAATATATTCCTCGATGGCTCTTTGTTCATTGCAAGAAACATTTGTGGTACTTTGTCCATGAAAGTAGCCGCCAACTAAATGCCACCTCAGCAAAAAATTGATAATTTACTTAATTGTTATGTTCAATGTTGACCCCATTTTTTCTTTCTCTTGTTAAATCCACAATTTACATTGTCCAGATAGTCACCTCAAATTTCACATCAATTTTTCTAAATCATTAAGTTTGACTAGGGTTGACTAAGCGTTGACTAAAGGTTCAATCAGTGATTTGCAAGGAACACATTATCAAACATTAAAAATAGGTTCTACACATCCAAAACGAATCGTTTTACACCCATTTCGACATCGGAATACAACAGTCAATGTTTAGCCCTTCGAAACTCATTAAACATTTTTTGCAGCACTGGGAAGTACTTGATTTCTCGATTTGGATTGCATATCCCGAAACGAAAGCATCCCCACGTAAAATTAATCGGGCCAAATAAATGTTGGACAAGGAGAGTAAAGGTGGTCAGACTACGATCAAACATTCCAATACCCAAAAGACAAGGTCCCAAGTGCAAAATCATACCTAGAGTTTAAAAATCGGGAAAAAGAAACCTTTATGGCCCTCTAAGTTATGATAAATAATGATTTTTTAAAATGCTAAGCACTGAAATGGGAAAAATTGTTCAAAAAGTCCTAAATCTATTGCGCTTTTGCCAATATAGTCCTAAATTTTTAAATTTTGTCAATTCAGTCTTAAATATTTCAAGGCATTGCCAATTTAATCATTCTAGAAAATTTATCTCAGACACATAAGTATTTTCCAAACATCCTCATAAACTTTTTCGTAGACAATTTGGCTGGAAGGATTAAATTGGTAAGATTTTAAAATGCTTAGGATTGAATTGACAATATTTAAACGTTTAAGACTGAATTGACAAATATGCAATAAGTTTATGACTACTTGTATCCATTTTCCCCGCTGAAATGGCACCCGATTCATAGAGCCAAACCTTATGCTCCAAAATGAGTTGGAGGGTGGTGAGTCTATTCCCTGACTTCCAGCTCTTCCAATTCTCGCGTTTCTCCTGTTTTTGCGTGCTTTTTTGTTCGTATAGGCACCAAAAGTCTTGCATTGTCAAAGTAACTCCGAATGGGGCAAAGTCCATTTAGAATCATAGAATCAAGAATATGCCGTTGTGCTAATCAACTTTATTGTAAAAAAGATGAATGCTTTTAGTTCATCCTAATGTCAAAATGAAAACTCAAATGCTTCAAAAAGTCTCGTTATAATTGCCTGGTTGAATAGATGAAAATGTAGGTTCTTAGGCCGGTGTAATGCCGAAATTAGATCGAGTTATATGATGTTGTTGTGTTGTCGAAATATCGCTAGGAATTACATGTTAGCAAATTGTCATTGTGATTGTTTGGTCGTAAAATTAGGCTATTATGATATTGGCTATTTCAGAAGTTCGAAAAGAATGCATGTTATTATTGTTGCTGATATAAATTGTGTAGTCTAGAGGTGATATAAGTTGGTGACTAAATCTCACATGGATATGTTGCCTCTGTCACTGCATGAACATTAAAAGAAGAGTTAGATTCATAATAAATCCACCTACTTCGATTCACGTAAAAAGTGCATAACAAAGGGAATTAAAGGCTTTCCTGTCCCCACTTTTTACACAGTTGAATAAGCATCTTACTAAATTGAATAAATTTGCCTAGTGGGATGAGAAAGCTAAATTGAGGGGCCAAGCTAAGAAAACAAAGTCAACTTAGAATTTCACAGTACTTTTCACACTTTCTTCTATTATCTTAATTTCCTCGGTCAAGTTCGGAGAAATAAATTAAAGCGTGACATTAGAACAGCTCTTTATTTGTGAAGTAACTCACTGTTTCAAGCGAAAGGGTAGGCCTTGATGATGCGGTTGGAGGTGAAAAATATAGCCGTTGCAATTCGAACGCACGAACAGAGGCCCAAAGCATGCGTCCACTCATTTTTATCAGTTTAATTTGAAAATTGACTTTGAAATCAAATGAAGATTTTATTTTGATTTTGTCTGAAAAGAAAATGATGTGTTTCTGAATAATGTTACTATACTCAAGTAAAGCTACGTATTCAATAAACGACTATATATATATACATAGTGCAGTTCAGATTTCACATCATTGCTACATTTTGCGTTGGATTTGCTATGTTATACTATACATGATTACTACCATTATCAAATCATTTTTCTATCCTCTATCTGATTTGTCACGTTATGCTAAATACGATTATCGCAATATCATGTCATTTTATTGTGTTATCTCTCGCATCTAATTTGCCATTTCATTCTACATGTAATTATTGCCAAGTCATATAATCTTGCTCTTATATTTTGGATCCCATTTGCTATGTTATGCCGCATGTAATTATTTCCATATCATGTCTTCTTATCAATATACCTTGCATATGCTTTGTCATGTGATGCTACTTGTGTGATTATTATCATGTCAGGTCATTTCACTATTATATTTTGATTTGCCATGTTATGTTGCATGTAATTATTACCATACCATGCCATTGTTATGTTTGCATATGATTTTCCATGACATGTGTGTGATTATCATCATGATATGTCATTTCATTGTTATAATTTGTATCCTATCGACCATGTCTTTCTATATGTGATTATTGCCACTTCATGTTATCTCCTCGTTCTACGTTCTATCTAATTCAACGTATAATATTGGATGTGATTATTACCAGTCATATCATTTCATTATTATACTTTGCATCCAATTTGTCATGTTAATTGGTGTGATTATTGTCATGTCATGTCAAATCATGTCATGTCAAATGTCTTTTCATTTTACGGCTTGCATCTAATTTGTCGTGTCATGTTGTCTGCATGCGATTATTTCAATGTCATGTTTCTTCATCATCATATTTTGCATATAATTTGCAATGTCATGTGTTTTGTCATCTCGCCGCTTTGTTTTATATCTAATTTGCCATAACATGCTATACATGATTATTATCATGTCATGTCATGTCATGTCATATCATTATTATGTTTTGCATTTGCATTTGATTTGTCAAGTCAATATCGACATCTAATTATCGTTATACTTTACTTTTGATTTGTCATGTCGTGCTATTGATGATTATTATTATGTCATATGGCATTGTTTGTTCTATATATGATTTGCTATATCATGTTGCATGTGATTATTACCATATCATGTCATTTCATTATTATTTTTTACATTTGATTCATTATGTCATGTTGCATGTGATTATCTCCATGCCATCATCTCATCGCTACGATCCACATATAAATTATCATGTCATGCTATATATAATTATTGTCATGTTGTGTCATCTTGCCATCATGTCTTGCATTTGTTTCCATGTCATGTTGTAGTGATTATTGTTTATTTCATCATGATATTTTCCACTTGATTTGCCATACCTACTTATCTTTGGTTATTAACATGTTATATCATTATTGTACTCATGATTGAAGTTTGCATTTGAGTTAACAGTTCCATTCACACTTTCGCACACAAACGAAAGTCACGCCTGCGTACACGAGATAGCTTTCTTGTTAATTAATAACAACGTCCAATAAGTGTCTTGCAACATTTCAAGATTTTCAGACAAAAATATCTATATGTTTAGGAAATCAAATGAATGAATGCTTAACCAAAAGAAGGCTTGCGGTATCGAAAGGGTAGGGGATTCTCATCCGTCCCATGAATAACTAAACTGCTGAACCTAAGATCTCAAGCTTTTGTTTGACCAGTTCCTTTACACAAGCACCTGATTAGTTGACTTTCCCATCACTATTTGGATCCTTTGCGTGTCAATCGACTTAGATTTCCCTATATTGGTTGGTAATGAGGGCAACTCCATTATGATATTTATGTCCATGTTCATATCTTGATTCAATAGTTTGCTCGGACGTAGGCTTGGAAAAGACACTAGGGGCCAAAGACGGTATATTAGCGGGGCAACCCTGGCCCACGAGACTAAATCTGCTACAATGTCAATTTTCATCAACATATAAATTAAACGTATTATGGTGCATTATAATCGAGTGTCCTCATTGTAATTGCTATTTTACCTCATGTTGTGTAAACTAGTCATGTTCTGTATTGTCTATTTAAAATTTCGGATTCTCTCTATAATTTGAGAGAAAATAGAAGAAGTTTTCTTCAAGCTCCACATGGGTTTTTTTTTTCTTATGTCATTACAAATTGGATTTAATTATAGTTGAATTGATTTAGAAAACATTTTCCTTAAATATAACTGCTTGTGTGGCTTAAAATAATCGATCAATCAAAAATTTTCACATTATCAAAAGAAATGTATTTTAGCTAACAATGAAAACAGTTTAATTCAGTTCTTTGTTTTAGGTTATAGACTTGATTATTTTTAAGAAAATATTTGTTAGATTATTTATTTTTTGCGAAACAAAACCCACCTAAAACTTTTGTTCACCCCATTTTCCATCCATTTCCTTAAACATAGCAGTAGGGGCTTAATTGAAAAAGGGAAAGTTTTTAGCGGAGAAAATGGAAAAGGATCCCAAAGCTTGGTGCTATTTTGGCTATTAGTACAAAGATTAGGCGAAACTTAACAAAGAAGTCACCCCCGCCTTTTCGCTTTTCTCTGCTTTATAATTGACCACTGTCCGTCGTCGACTATCTTTCACGTACTCTCTCTCTCTCTCTCTCTCTCTGAGGCGCTTGGCAGTGCTCTTTCCGGCTGCTTCCGACGAAGAAGATGGACCGGTCACCGCCAAAACGCCGTCGCCGTCCCGGCCGCGGCGGCGCGAGAGGCTGCAGTCGCGGCAGTGGACCCCCGCCTCCTCTGCAGCAACACCAGAATCCTGACTGTCCCGCTGGAGCCTGCACTCCTCCAACTCTTCTCGTGAGACCACAAGATCATCACCATCAGTCTCCTCCTCACCAGCATCGGCAACATTCTGTACCGAGCAACGTAGAGTGGCTGGCGAGGATCGACCGGGCCGTCGCGAAGGCCCGGCGCGATCTCCTCGCGGCGGGAGAGAGCGTCTCGTCCTGGAACGTCTCGCAGGCCGCGGTCTTGGCTCTGCAGGTCGAGTCGTGGAGCTCCTTGGGGTTCAGCATGCAGCAAGTGCCCTCTCTTCAGAGCTTAATGGCTGTTGAAGGAAAGGTAAAGGTTTTGCGAGCGTTGTTAAAGTTTCGTCTCCTCTGTTCTGAGACAGCTTGAAAGTGTGTGGAATGAGTTACGGCTTTGGAAAAATTCCCTATTTTCTTATCATGTTGTACTCAGTGCTCAAGTAAGAGGCTTTTTAGTCAGAGAATCTTGCTAAGCTTGAGATGCATCTACTTGGATGATCTGTGATTGTATTCTGTCTACGCAATCTGGATTGGTAGTTTTCTTTCCTGGATTTTCCTTTCTGGGAGAGGACGAAATATAGGGAATGACTAGGCTTGGCTGGACTCAGGACAACGACTTAGGATTTTTAAGTCAACTTCTTCGTCAAGGTCTTTCTCTAAGGTCGGGGTTACTACGATGGTTAGTGGGGCCATGAACTGGCAGAGACTATTGCCCTTAGCTTTCTCTTTATATATTTTTAATAATTGCGCTAAATGCTTTAACTGATGGAATTTTTATTCTTATGGATTCCATCATCAAATTCACAGAAAATAATGCTAATGAACTCCATCCATCGTTGAATTGAATTGACACGTATTTGTGAGTTGATCTAGTGGACTAATTGCAACTAGTGGAGATTTCAGCAAATCGTCAATTTAGTTTATTGAGATACCCTTTTTGGAGGTAGTTTTACTGCCCATGTATTTTCATTCTTCCTCAATCAAGTGTTTCCCAAATAAGATATTCGAATAGTCTACAAGGACCACGATTCATCACCGTTCTCTTTCCTTTGCCTTTTTCATGATTGCTTAACATGTGGCTGCAACCTACTTGTGGTCTCCCTTAAATGAATGTGGGTTTTATGAAATAACCATGGAGAATTCATAGATAAATGGTTATCCAAATGGTAGAAAAGTTGAAGAAGTCAACACCCAGATAGGATTTCTATTTGTTTCCATCTAGTATGAGTTACATATAAAGTTTAATCTATGTTTGGAAGAGTTTTTTGAGCAGATCTTTTGCCCCTCTTACATCATTCTTTTAGAAACCAAACATGTCTAAGGCTTGGAGATAGATTTTTCTTGTAAATTATACACTTGTGAATGTCAAGTTTCTTCCTTTTGACTCACTATTTATTTAACATTTTTCAGATAAATGCGTTTATCCATTGCTATGTGGAAACCTGGAGAATAGCCTCATTGTATGATCTGGAAAGAGCAATCTGCAAAAATGAGGGCATTGAAAGATTTGAAGATCTTGAACTGGGCCCTTTTTTGCGATATCCCCTTGTTATGCATTACTTTACCCTGAACAGCAATGTCACTGAAGTGGTCGAGATAACTAGTGAGGAGATTGTAGGTCACCTTGGTGAATTCTTATCTAAACGCAAGGGTAAAAAACGCATTGAGATTGGTGACCTTCTCAGCTTCATAGCCAAAAAGAAATCAGTCTCAGAAGTGGAGAAGCTTGGAGTACGAATTCGGAACCTGGGGTGTGTACTTTTTGGTTTTAATTGGTTCTAACTGGTAGCAGAATTATATAGGATAAAGAAAAAAATTAGATTGATTTGGTATGCAGAGTTTTTTGCTTGTCTATGCCATTGTTCTCATCTGACTCTTTTTTTCATTGCTTCATCAACCGCTTTATAAGCTTAGAGAAGTAGGTGTTTCCAACTCGTTGAGAATTGTTTACTGTAGAAAAGAATTTGACTCCTATTGGCTATTGCAAATGTTTCACCCTATGTTCTTTATGCATAGAAACAGTAGATTAGTTATTGCATTTTTCAAATTGCCAAAGGACTGAGAATGCAACTTATCTAGTAGGTAGTGTTAATAGCTTTGAATGCTTAATTCTACAACTCGATTTCAATGATGTTTCCCAGATTCTAATTATTTGCTCAAGAAAGTTGAGACTACATTCTAAATGAATTCTTCAGACCTAGATAGTTCCTGGGTGGCCCAATTATTTCAGTATTCTGTTTTTCTTAATAACTGCTTTTCATTATTGGCAGAGGGAAAAAGCCCTTTCGAAGACTGTCTTGGTTCGCTGCATAAAAGTTTCCCTCTATTATGCACTCCTTTTGATTTTGTATGCTAAGTTTTCACAGGATGAGCAATTAAACTTGATGATTGCATAAGGAGCAGCTTTTTTAGATGGTGAAGCTTCGTATGGTTGAACTTCTCTAGTTGAGGGTGTTCTATTGGGCAAACATATTAACCTTTTATCATTAGTATTAGTGGATCATAAGAAAATCAGATGAACAAGAAATGTATTTAAATTTAAACCAGGGTGAAGTTGCGTTTTGAGAATAGACAAACAACTCCAATTGCTTATTTTAGGCACTGAAATAGCTGTAGAAAACAGATATTTTTTGTTCATCAGACATGGAGATTACTAGTTTGGAGTTCGTGTCAATTAATGCGTCCTAGTGAATGGTCTACGCATCTTTAAGTGCATCTCCTGTTTGTTAAAGCAATACACAACTGATGCATGGAAAGCATGCTGGGGCATGCTGGGCTGCAACAGATGGTTTGAGTTGGGGAACAATAATGCTGGGGCAGGGGAGACAATGGGGGTAATCTCTGCCTTACTCTGTTACATGCGGCCATTTTTTTGAATGCTTTAATTGGTGGCTCTAGGCATTTTTTTTGTTATTTTGGGTGGTGGCCCTGGTGGGTTGCACATGTGCTGGTCGAGTATAGAGTGAGTGAGGACTGCACAGAGAGACTTTAAGCTTTGAGGAACCTGTCCACTTCCATTATCGCAATAATCATCTTATCAAAATATACATAAGTCTATTCTTAGCTCTGAATTTCTAATAGGACCACCGTAGTTTTGCAATTTATTCTAATTGAGAGTGGTTAGTCATTCTAGTACCCTCTCAATTTGCCAAAGCCACTTGGCAAAGTTTTTCTGATCCTTCCAGTTGTCCAAAGATTCTGATGTACAGATGGCGCATTAGGTCATGGCACCTTGAATTATGTCTGATCAGATGGTAAGTCAACATGAGGGATCAGCGGCAAATAGCTTGTTGTCTCATGATCATATAATAAATCATTATGAGAATTCAACCATGAATGGTTAACTTTTCTTGATGATGATAATTGTGTGGTGACAATGCATTTGGATGTTTATCTGCTGTATCGACTGGAATAAATACATTAAATTTGTTACATGTATTGACTTGTGGTTTACGAATGAAGGCTTCATTTATTTTTTTCCCTTTTACATATGTAGGCTTCATATAACCTTTATCTATGATGCAAAGCGATCAGAAACGACACGCTTGAGGACATATTTGAAGGAAGATTCTGTTGGCAAGTACTTGAAAATTGTTTTTGCAAGTTCAGATAATGAAGACAGTGATGACTTCTTAAATGAAGATAAGAAGCACGATGATGATTGTAATGGAGACAAAAAATCAGGCCAAAACATGCTCGTCGATGCATCTGTAAGTTCGCAGATTGTTCAGAGCGAAAATCTCGCTTATGCAGAATGGCTTGAAAGAGACAAGGAGGATCGGGACAAAATTCTGATGGATGGAGCCAATTTCACAAAAAAGGGTAGAAAAAAGAAAGGTGCTAAACTTGTCCTGGAGACTAGTGATATGAGAATTTTCATGAAAAATTGGAAAGAAGCCTGCCGAGCACGTTCTCTTCCTGTGGTAAGTTCATGGTTTTCGTTCCTTGACATTATTGATGCCATCAAGTAATGAGCTTGCATCTACAATCCATCCCTAGCTTTTATTTACTACCGAGCATCTCTTGGAATGAACAATAGTAATATTCAAGTGCTTCCACTATGAATTTTTTGGTTGAATTCTTACAATCACACTACTCTTTACATTGACAATCCTTAGCATGCATGATTGTTCTCTATCATGTTCAGCTGCCAATACCCTTGGGTTGCAAATGGGATTAGCTGTCGACTTTCTGTATAGTTGGGTCTTTTGCTCTGTTTGATGTCTGTGGTAATAGTTGAAACTATTTGTGCTTTTGGTTGCCTTAGTAGCTAGAGAACAGAATACTAGTGTTATAGTTATCATTTTGTTTAGTTTGACATAATAGTAGTAAAGGAATAGTGATAAAAGATTTAAATTGTCTTTATAGAGTTATAAGAACTATTTTACTTTTACTCTTTATATTATGCATATTAAGTAATTACGTATCATTTACATTATAGTATTGTTAGTTCATTTATTTCATTAAATATCTAATTTTCTTAACAATATAATACCAGTAATCTAGTTACATTACTTAATTTAAATTTTATGTAACTATATATGATTTGTTAGATTAGATTAAACAATTGATTTTTGCGTTGATAATATTACTATTATATACAAATTCTGTTAACGTATTATATCAAGCATGATTTCAGAGCAACGTAAGAATTCATCTATAATCAAACATGAACTTAATTTAAGTAATTACCTATATTTCTAATAAGTCGTGCATATATCATAGAATTATCCGTTTATAAGCAATGTTCTTGATACGAGCTTTAAATTGTGAATTGTAAACCTCATTTTTTGAATGCTTAATTGAACTGAACCAGGAATGGTAGGAGAAGGATATCTCACTGAAGGCTACCTATTAGTTGCCAAAATTTTTAAAAAAATGTAATAAGATATATAAACACATAATATTGAAGAAATATCATGCGATTGTTTCAGATGAACCCAAATGACCGATGTAAGAAATTCAAAAGACGCATTTGTTAGTTAAATTATGATATGCAAACATTCACAATATTGAATGTGTATAAAGCATAGTCGTTAAATCGAAAAGCATCGTGAATTAAAATCTTAAATTTATAATTATGACTCAAAATTTTGAATCGGGTCATAAGATTCTATTAAGAACCCAAAACACGTATTTTGTGTCATAAACATGTATGAGACGTATTACAAAAAAGTGTAGGAAGATATAGAATTATGTAAAAAATAATCTTAATTTTTAGTGTTTGTGGTGCTCCCTCTGTCTAAGAAGACATAATATCGATTTACCTTGACATTCATTAAAAAGTGCTAAAGTTATATTTTCAATCATTCTATAACTTCAAAAGTCAACGCATATCGTAAAATGTGACGAAGTTACATTTTTTGTCGGTAAATATATATAAAAATATTTGAATCAATTGATATATGTTGGATTGTACAGTTGTTAGTGACTTTCACGTATCCGCTCACGATCGAGGTGATTAGTGATTTACTAATAGAAATGCCTCACTAGGGCCTCTACTTAAATTGAATCATATGACGAATTGAATAAGGGACGATTCTATTATACTATGGTATAAGGCATACTGCGAAAACGTATGGGGCCCAAAAATACATTGTCTGACTAAGTCATTTTAAATTGTATCAAATGGGTGGAATTGTATCGAACGTAAGTTTTGCTTGCCATTGTGGGGCATTTCCGTTTCATAGCTACAAATCAAATTGTTTAGTTTTTGAATCGAATCGAATCATACAATTTGAATAGTGAATTGTAAAATTTTAACAACACTGGTTATAAGAACTACATTTACATTCATATAACATGATCATAGCAAATATCTATTTGTTAATTTATTAATCATTATTGCAGTAACCATAGTTATATATACTTGATTCCTTTAACAAAAAATCATCATTAGAATAAGTTAATCATCATTAATACTATTAGTAATGATGTTATACTTGTGTAAGTATTTAATAATACAGTATGGGTAAAGTGAGAGAAACAGAGCTGGCCACTTATGGTTTATGTTATGGTTTTGATTGTAATAGCTTTGGCAGTAATAGGGCTGTTGCAATCACTACAACTGCAAGCGAACAAAGTAATATGTTCTAGACTTATGTTATAATAGACAATACTATGTCTGAACGCTTTGTATCTGATTTAGCCATATTAATGCAATATGACTGCTTTGGCATTCATAATTTATGATACTTGGCACTTCATGTTCTTTTACAATACTTAATTAGAGGTTTATATGCATTTCTTTGGCGTGTCACCACCTGGATCTAGTAATAGGTTCATCTTATGTTTTATCCTCTTTCGTAAAACTAAAATCAGCTATAGGAAATAGGAAGAAGTTGATACAGTCTCTTCTGCATTAGTAACTTCAAGCTTTCATCATCATGGCTCACTATACAAAATGCATGAAGTATAGACGTACAAATATTTTTTGACTAGGTATATAATGTCAGAAAGTGTCTTAAGGCAGTAGATTGGGTGGTCAATTAGAATTCAGCATGCACAGCTTCTGAAGCAGGTTCTACGTCTTTTTAGGTCGTCAAGCAAATGCTAAACATGTACAGCCTCGACCAGAAAAGGCGACAGATGATGGGCACCATGCTTCCTTTATATCCCTTGGTTGGATTGTTGAATGTCGCTGTGAGTTGACCATAATTTTTTTAGAAGTTATTTTTTGTGAAACTAATGGAGCCTTAGACCGTATATCTTTTGCCTTTCAAAATGATAGTAAAAGTGGATCTCTCTTTCTCCTGAAAGACATAGCCTCTTATACACCTTGACTTCTATGCCCTACCTGTTTCTGGTTCATAGTTTGTTTTTCTCTGCAAAGTTAAGTCTGTTGAGGAGCCAATGAAAGTGGGACATGAAGTTAAGAGGGGAAAGAAGGTTGAGGACAAAATCAGTGATCCCAGAACCCTCGTCTCCATGAAACTTATCCACCAGAATAAAAAAATTCCCAAATTTCTCAAACGTGCATTCCCTCTATACCTTTCCTCCCTACCTTCCTTCCTTCCTAAGGAGAAGTGTTCCAAATAGCATCCGATTGGACGTGGTTAAAGTTGTGAGCATCTAATAGTTCCCCTTCCTTCTAGTAAGCAAATCTGTTGGTGGCTTCAATTTTTTTTTATTGTGTATAGACATTACAATTAATGAATATGTTGTGGAGAGCGTCATCAATGGAGATATTGCAATTAGTGTTGTGACAATGCTCTGCGAGGAAAAGCAGTTTGCATCAACTTGATAGGATTGTCATCATCCCATGCATCTTTAATATGCCTCCAGGAGTCCAGTTATCTTTTCCGCCTCATCAAATTATTCTATGAAGTTGGAAACTTTAGTTATACCTAGATACACATCGTAGCAAGAGAGAGGTTTGATTTGGCTTAAAACACAAATTGGCCTTTTTTCTTCAAAATTTGTTCTAGGAAATATTTTAAAGTTAAGTACATGCTGCAAGATTTGGTGATGTTCCAGGTTGTTGTTATTGAATAAAATCAAGTGCATTCCACAAGATTTAAAATAAGTATGAAAACGAGGGAGGAGAAATTATTCTCTTTTATTACAGATTACATCAATATATAAAGTGAGCATTATTGCAATGCTCACTCACAATACTACCCTTTAACACTCCCTCTCAAGTGGGGGCATAAATATTAAAGTGCCTCAACTTGTTACATAAAGTAGTGACTTTACTACCCTTAAATGATTTAGTGAAAAGATCAGCAAGTTGGTCTTCAGCCCATGTGTGTTCAAGTGTTATGTCTTTGTTTAGAATCTTTCTTTTCGCACACAAAATGACAATTCACTTCAATGTGCTTTATATGCTTATGAAAAATTGGATTTGAAGCAATATGCATAACAGACTGATTATCATAAGACAAAATTGAGGAAGCTGAAGATGACATGTTAAGTTTGGATAATAACATCCTCAACCAAAACAACTCACTGGTCACATAAGCCATGGCCTGATATTCCACCTTTGTAGTGGATGAGGCACCACATGTGTTTTACTTTTCCAACTTACAAGATTGTCTCCAAGAATACACAATAACCAAAAGTTGATCTCCAATCAATAGGACACATAGCCCAATCAGCATCAGAGTAACCAGTGATATTCAGATTTTCATGATTCTTGAATGTAATCACTTTACCTGATGCCCCCTTCAAGTACTAACATGTAGCACTACCTCCCAATATGTAGTGTGAGGAGCAATTAGTAATTGACTAACCACGCTAATAGCAAGATAAATATCATGTCGGGTGACTAAAAAGTCGAGCTTACCCACTAACCTACAATACCAACTTCGATCATGAAGTATTCATGTTTTGCATCAAGCTTCACATTAGGATCCATTGGACTATTGACAAGCTTAGCTCCAAGAAAACCAATCTCTCTAAGGATATCCAAAACATATTTCCGTTGTGATAATGAGATACCATTATGTGAGTATGCCACCTCAATGCCCAAGAAATACCGCAAACCACTCATATCTTTTGTACAAAACTTCATCTCTAAAAACTATTTCAACTTTTGTATGTCCATAGAATCACTACCAGTGATAATAATATCGTCCATATGCACAACTAGGAAAATGCACCCCGTAGAGGATGTAAAACTAAACACAAAATGATTCTTGGTACAATGCCACAAACCAAACCGAATGACTGCATCAAGAAACTAACCAAACCAGGCATGAGGGGATTGTTTCAACCTGTATAATACCTTGTGCAGGTGACAAACACTAGTCGACTCCCCTTGAGCAACAAATCCCGGGGGTGGTTCCATAGAAAAATCCACTACCAAGTTGCCATGAAGGAAAACATTCTTGACATATAGTTGATGGAGAATTCAACCATATTGAAGAGCAAGAGAAATGAAAACACCTTTGTGACGAAAGAAAACGTATTATCATATTCAACTTTATAGTTCTAAGTGTAACCTTTGGCAATTAGACATGTCCTCAAACGCTCAATAGAACCATCTGGTTAAAACTTCACTGTGAAGACTCAACGACATCCCATAATCTATTTGGCAATCAGTAATGGTTTAAGATGCCACATCTCATTATCCTGTAGAACCTTCGTTTCATCCTTCATAGCCCGCCGCCAACTTGGATGAGCAAGGGTCTTTGCAATAGTACTTGGCACAAACACAGCAGATAAAGAAGCAGCAAACAAAGAATGTGTGGGAGAAAGACAATCATAGGATAAAAACTGAGAAAGAGGTTGACGAGTATGTGTATGACAATAGAAACCACTATAGGGGTAAATTGGGAATTAAGTTGACCGACACAAGAACGTGTACCTTTGCGCAATGTGATAGGAACATTAGTTGTGGGATTACGCTATGAGGAAACCGGTGGATTGGAGGCCGAGGTATTAATTGGTGGAATATCATGCGGGTCCAATGTGGGTGGCAGCGATACTACCTCACATTGAATAGGACAACACCGTAGATAAGTCTTGTCAGCAAATTGAAAATCGGACAACATCCTTAGTATACTAGACAAGAGGATGTGATAGAGGGGCCATGGCCAAGGACAATGTATCTTTGAAAGGAGTCACTGGTTGGGCAACAGAGGGTAATATGACTCATACTTGAAAAATGTAACAATTGCCAATACATATAATCACTGATTAATCGGACTACAACACTTATACCCTTTCTGAGTTCGAGAGTACCTAAGAAACACACTTGTCAACCTGTGGATGGAGCTTATTATGACTAGGAGAAAGACGATGCGTAAAACAAGTACAACCAAAAACACATGGAGTGGTAAAGAAAAAAGTGGACTCCTCGAATGGAGAGTAGGGAAAGGTATGCCCTTATGAAGAACAGAGGATGGGAGGCGATTTATTCTCACAGCATGCCCCCAAATGTTTTAGGAAGGTTCATATGAAAAAGGATACAACGAGCAACATCCAAGAGATCACCATTTTTTTTTTCGTTCCATTACCGTTGAGGGGCAAAGTAGCAATAGGAGCTGAGGACTCTACCATCTATAAGGACGTACTATGACTCATATTTGGTACAAGACAACATAATGGTGCTAGGCAATTTTTGTGATTGATCATTAACCTTCTGCACTGGGGACTCACTCACATCGGCATATGCAACTTGTGGACGGAGCTTGGGATGTAAAGTATAGTAATACGCCTCAGTATGGCCAGCTCATTGACAGTGATTGTAATATAACGTGAACTTCCAGCACTCCTGCCACCATCACGGCCATGACCAGGAAAGAAACCATCTACCACGGCCACAGGGACCATGCCCTCAAGCCTTTACGACCACCAAAAGATTGAGAAACTATAGCACTTGCTAGAGGTGCAAATGATAGAGTGGACATGCATCAAGGAACCTGAGAGAAGAACTTATCTACTGAGTATTCTAAGGCTGCGTTTGGTCGTCCGGATTTCTAGACGGGATAGGATTGGATAGGATAAGATAAGATATCATATCTATTGTTAGGTGAATTTTGGATTTAAAATTGTATATCATTATATCATATCCAATCTACTGTTTGGTAAACTACGGATTTAAAGTCGGATATCCTTATATCTAATTAAATTTGTTGTTTGGTAAACTAAATATTTAAATTCAAATATTTTAATATAAATAATATTAGTTCACATGCAAAATTGTACTTACCTAATATTATTTATATTAGGTTTTCTCAATTTAATATTATTTTAAAATAAAATAATATTATTTATATTATTGTATATTTATTTTTCTCATTTTTTATGTTAAACTAAAAATGTTTATGTAAAATAAAAATCTATAATTGGTTCAAGACTTATAGAATTAATACTATATGAAATAAATTGTGGTCAAACAACTAGACTTTTTTTAACAAAAATGAAATTTTGAATTTTTTAGAATTTATGATAGTATTATTTTTATTATTTAGTATTTTTTAATTTGAAAAAAGAAAATTCGGACCGGATCTGGGAAACTCAGTATGACTATATGACCCGAATCCAACAAAGGAGTTGGAGTAGTCTAAACACCTAGACATTTTTTATAACAAGAATGAAATTTTGATTTTTTTTTAATTTTTAATTTATCGTATTATTATTTTTATTATTTAGTATTTTTTAATTCGAAAAAATAAAATTTTGACCAAGTCGGGAAAACTTGGTTCGACTACATGACTCAAACCCAATAGAGAAGTTGGAGTAGTCTATGGGTGCACGATGGAGAAAGGGAAAAAAAAGTGGGGTTTTGTATTTCGGATAAAAGAAATCCTATCTTACCTTATCTCACCCTCCCTCTGGGATTTTTTTCATTCAGTCTATATCCCCTCTATATCCGACCTTATCCTATCCTAGACAGTTACCAAACACGGGATAGGATAAAACATATCATATCCTGCTTTTTATCCGGTCAACCAAACGTAGCCTAAGAAGTAATATGCTGTCGAGAGAAGAATGAGTAGGACCAAGCCCCCAAAGAAACAATATAACTCTCATGTCTTCCTGACGCTTGGCCAACTCTCTGACATCATCAGTGGTGGGCAAATAAGTGCCTAGTCTCTAGCAAAGAGTGATAAATTTGGAAAGTATTCGAATATAGACATAGATCTTGCAAATAAATCAAATAGCTCTTCCCAAATAATATTTGGGAAATCACAAACATGAGTCATGTTATCTCTTCCTTAAAACATAATAATACACTCATCCCATATGGTTTTGCTGATGTACATATCATAAATTGAGGAGTAATTTTGGAATCCATGGTATTCCACGATAATATTCGAATGATAGCATTGACAGAGCAACAATTATCCAACTTCGTTTTATCTATTTTGTCAGATGGCGGAGGTGAATTTTAATAACTCAATTGTTTGGTGGCCAGTAGATACGTCTCAACCGCCGTAGACCAAGAAGAGTAATTGGTCCCATCCAGCTTGGCAAAACTCAACTTCAAATTAGTAAAAAAACAGAAATAAATCATCCAACAATCAAAAGCCAACAATCCAACACAATGTCCTAGATCAACGATTAAGCCTCTTAGAAGTTCCTTAATAGCAAGCAAAGCCACGTTACTCTTCGTTGAGAAATAAATTCACTAGTCATCATATGAAAAATCAACCAACCAAAGTCTCAAACGATCGCATTCACTGCTCTTACAATCCTTGGCCATTGGTTACCTAGAAGAGCTTCATGTCCTATCACTTCAAAGTGCTCCGAAAATCCAATACACTAGATGCACCTCGATTGAGGAAGGAGCGGACCTCGTCTGCAACGCCAAATCTGATAATGAGGGTCGGAAACCATGACTACGGTTAAGGTGACGCCAGATCTTGTCGTCGGGCCTTGGTGACAATGGTTAAGAGTGTCGTGGATGTTGCTGTTCGACAATGGTGGAGCGGGACAGTAATTTCTCCAGAGGTGGTGTAACAGTGACTGTTGGCGGCTAGGGTTTGTGTGTGTGGCTATGCCATGAAAACGAGAGAGAAGAAATTATTCTATTTAATTACGGATTACATATGTACATATAATACATATATGGAGTAAGCATTAATTCTCACTCACAATGAAAAAAGATCCTTCAATAAAGCAAAAAGCAAAAAGTAAAAGCTATTTTAAACATGCCTAATTTATAGTCTTGTGTTAACAAAGAGAGTATTTTGCCGACTGACTGAAGTGCTGAATTTGTGACAAATGGCATGAGTATTCCTTCAGTGGCTTTATTACGCTGCACTAGCTAAAACATTTGTGGAAGCGCTAGTTTTTTTTCTCAAACTTCTAATCTAAAACTCTGGTGATCTTTTTTAATGGTTGGACGACTTTGCTTGATCTTTTTATTTATTTATTTGTTAGTTATCATATCATGAGTTTATAGGAGTTAGTTTTAACTGCTTCTCTTATGATAGTGTTACCAGTAGGCTACTTCTTTTCCCTGATTGCAGGTAACTTGTATCAAATGTGGAATGTTGGAAGATGCATATGATGCTATTGGTAAACAAATGTTGAATGGAGTCAATCTGCCAACTGCCCCGCCTCTAAGCACAGATATACAGTCGAGTGTAGAGAGTGCAACCAACAAGGCTGGGCACATTGCAGAGCAGACAAAAAGTATCATCTCAAAGCATGCATTATTGAGTCATTTATCCATTATTGGTTCTTATCTGCATGATCGTCAACGATACAGTTGAAAAGTTGTCTGAAAGCATGTGTTTTTAACTGTTTCCTCTTTTCTTTGTTCTTGCATCATTCTAACTTTTGTGTTTACTATACCGTGCACTCAAGTACATTAGATCTTGCTCTAGGGCAGTGTTATAGGGACAAGCAAGCATAATTGGCTTTGGCACAATAATACGCTGGCCTATTAATTTCACATGTGGCAATGTGCAAATTGCAACCTTTTATCATTGGTCTCGTATGAATCACAAGGTTATGTAACGGAACAGAAGATTCAACCATTTAAAATATTTTGGTGGAACCAATATTTTGGCTTCATTACTCATATCTTACTTGGTCACTTCATCTGGTAGCAGATGATATGTGCAATTGATTTAGTTTATTTGTGTAAGCTTTGCTAACTAGAATGGCATCTGTTGATCTTGTCTCTTAAAATATACATTTGGTAAATACCCCCGTTACTCTCATCTATTAGGACAAAAAGATATCTTAATATGGTAATAAAGCACATGCCAAAGTTTCAAATCTCAGGGATGGCTCCTATATTTTTTCTTTCTTTCCTATTTTTCTATCATTGGATTACCATCATTGTTTCTTTGTTTGACGTTGTTATATTTGCATGCTGTATTTTTTGTGACGCATGATAGGGAGGGCCAAGGATATGCCTGATATCAAATACGGATGAGTTTTTCTGATTGCTTAAGCTTTTGGAAAGAATAATCACTTAACATTGGTTCGCCAATTTAACATAATTTTGTAATGTTAGATATGTGGATGGCCTGGATTTGAAGTACTTGTTCGATTAAATGAGAAAGTTAGACAGTTGGAGACTTTATGTAATGGCCAAATATGTTTATAAAAGTAACTGATGTGGACTATCATGACAGCTTTTCATGTGTCTAAGAACTTGATTGCGGGAGAATTTTTACCATTGATGGCGGCAGTGTGATCAATATGGAATAAATGTTTGTCTTAGAGTATGTGCATATATATGGACGATAGTTGGACAGATGGCATGCATGAGTTTACTGGAAGCTATGGAGTTGACTATAAATTAGAACGAACTTGGAGATCATTTACTTGGATGATATTTTATTCATCTTTACATCTTTAATCAGGCTACCTTGCCCTGGAAGCTTAGAATATCATGGGCTATCTACCATATATCAAGGCAATGACCTTTTGATTTTGGATTGAGATATGTTCATGTACATTTGTTCCCTTGAATTTCTTAATGGAAACAAACTAAATGATCTTTTTAATTGAAAATCTACCCAGGTAGCTTGTATACTGCTGCGGCTTGTTTATTGTTCTCCTTTATCCTCCATATTTTTTTCTCAGATATCACACACTTGCACAGTTGCTGATGCTGAGGGCGTGTTCTGATAAATGAGTCTTGTGACATCATCTACTTGTTTATCAATTGCTAGGTGTCACTGTTGAAGACATTGCCAGAGAAATTGGTGCTTATTATCAGCTTGATCATGAAAAAACGAGCAGCACCAAGTCAGTTCTGGAGATGAGAGCTAATCTGTTGAGAAAGCTTGTTGACTGTGAATCTTGGCTGGCAAAGCAATTTTTCGTTCATGAATTTGAGTCCCTTGGTTATGGAGAATTTTTCAGTTTCCTGACAGAACACATATCTCTTATGCCTACTGGGCTGAAACAGTTTTTGAATGGTGACATGTATGAGAAGTCCCACTTTGAGGTTTGCATGCAGCAGCATCAGTTGATGGTGCTAGTATCACAAGCATTGAATAGCTTGTGGGATGGTGAAGTAGTGACCAAACAGATGATTTTGACATTGCTTTTGAGGCAATTTCCCAATCTCAGTTTCAAAATGGAAGGTGGTACTGTGGAGGAATTTCTAAATATTATTGGGAAGTATAGAGGTATCGCAATGTCAAAATGTGTCCTTTTCTCTCAGACATTGATGGGTGCCCATGATCATGTTAAGCAGGCACTTGATGGTGATTATGCGGTAGAACTTGAAACCATCAGTATAGGAACTGATGTCTCACAGAAAATAGGAAAATTGGAATCAGTCTCATCTCAGGATGCAATTGATGTCTTACTAAGGGTGCCAATGCTGTCAGATTTAAGTTTTTGGTCACATTGGGACGTTAGGTTCGCTCCATGTCTAGGCTCTCTTGTAGGATGGTTGTTGAATGAAGTGAATAGAACAGATTTGTTATGTTTAGTGACAAAAGATGGTAATGTGATCCGGATTGATAGTTCAGCTAGCGTGGATTCATTTCTGCAATCTGCCCTTCAATTATCACCTTTCCAAACAGCAGTTCAGCTGGTCTCTTTGTTCTCAATACTCGGGGGACAAAACCATGTTCCTCTGTCTCTTTTAAAATGCCATGCAAGTCGTGCATTTGAAGTCATCTTGAATGATCATCTGGAGCATAAGGGAGAGACCGACAGTTGGAATTTTCGGATGAATGAAAAAGCAGCTGGTATGTCAAAGCGGTTGGATGAAGTTTTTGCTAGTAGATCATTCAAGAATTCCACTGGCACGTTTAATGCAGTGCTTATTGCATCAAGATATTTTCTTGAATGCCTCAGTTATATTCCTTCAGAGTTCCGTATTTTTGCTGCAGATGTGTTACTATCGGGTTTGCAATCTGCCATTAAACATGTACCTTCAAGCATTTTATCAGAATGTAAACTTATGGAGGAACGAGTCATGCTTCATGAAGTGGGACTATTGCTTGGGGTTGTGGAGTGGATAGATGATTACCATGCTTTCTGCTCCTCTACCGATGATGAGATGTGTAACCCCTGTGAAGCTCCATCATTCAAAGCTAACATCTCTAAGTCAAGCTCACGCTCCCTGTCTGCTATTTATAATCCACAAATGTCATCTCCTCCAGAAGAAGACAAATTTGTGCTCTCTCTTGTTTCTAAGGGTCAGAGTAACATGAGCAATGAAATTTGTCACAGTTCTGATAATCCAGAAGTCTGCATAGGTAAGAGTCTGGCACAAAATCAACCGGTTGAATATGAGGATGGTTATTCAATCATTGAATCTATCAGGCGAGAAGAATTTGGCCTTGATCCTAGTCTTTCTAGTACAGAAAGTAGCTTGTTAAAAAAGCAACATGCCCGTCTGGGGAGAGCACTTCATTGTCTTTCCCAGGAGTTGTACTCTCAGGATTCTCATTTTCTTCTTGAGCTAGTAAGTTTACTGTTTTTTTCATTAATCGTTGTTTTTTCTCTCCAGTGGCAGTCATATTTTAACAAGATAGTACTGTTTGTTTACAATATCTATTTGTACCATTGGATGCCTGCTTGTGCTTTCATGCTTTTGCTTTAGTTGTTTGTTTGATCCATGGTCAGTGATCATCTTTTGTGGTCATGCAGTTCATCCGTTCTTGTCAAGTTCTTTGGGTATTAATATGTGCCCGTACATGCATGGACAAAAAAGGAAAACTGAGTTAAATGCCCGTCAATGTTTTGCCAGCAGTCTAAGCTGAACGTCTACACTTGGTTGCTGAAGCCTCAAGCTAAATCAGGGAAAAAGTGCCATTTTTGCATAGTGACTACTGACTACCTCCGTGAAGCAATTAACGACATCATTTTGCCCAATTGATTATCCACACAAACAAACAAAAGCCTAATCATATGCATAGTACAAAGCGGCCTTCCTTATCCATGGTGTGATATGTTAAAAAAGTATATTATATCTCTTTACTATGCATTGAAGTCAAATTACACTTATAGTATTTATAATAGCAACTTGATGGACTTTATCGTAGTTTTATCAGTCGACACATGCCAAAAATATTAAGGAAACTAATGACTACAATTAGGTGTGTGGCGAACTTTTGAAGTTTATGCTGAGGAGCATAACATCTAGTTCAATCATGCAAAGAAGAACATGAATAATTACAGCTTATGCTGCAAATTTCCATCTCTGCTCTTCAGGATATCCCATGATTTTCAATTTGATATGTCCAAATTTTAAAATTTTTTGGAGACTGAAACTCTGAAAATGTTAACGGACCTTCATTTGATTCCCATGATTTAGATATCTTAAACCATCCTCTTTGCTCTGCATCCCTCTCGGCTTTTTGTTTTTGTGTTAGTCATCTTATATTATGATTGAGAGTACATTCAATTTAACCAATATTTTTCCCCAAATAAAAGTTTATGGGCAGAGATTTATATTATAAACCAGAAAAATGAAGCTGATTAAATTTCAATGCTCTAATGGGACTGGTTGTCGTTACTGTTGCTGCAGGTTCAAAATGCTGATGATAATACCTATTTGGAAAATGTTGAGCCAGCTCTGGTATTCGTGCTTCAGGAGTCAGGCATCATTATCCTGAATAATGAACGGGGCTTTGCTGCTCAAGACATTAGAGCACTATGTGACGTTGGCAATTCTACGAAAAAAGGAAGTGCTGGATATATAGGGAAAAAAGGCATTGGATTCAAATCAGTATTCCGTGTAAGTAAAGATAGCCTAGCCTAATAAAATGCTACATATCCTTTTCTTTTGGCGGACCACGTACCTCTTTTATTGCAGGACCTGAAAAGGGGTTGGGGATTTAATATGCTTGTAACATGGATTTAAAGAAAAAATACAGAAAGGCAGCAGTGAGATTGCACTAATCATAGTTGCTTAAGCTTTTGGGTTAGAATTTCTAAGATGGTTTGAGTGCCAAGTCTAAATTCTTCATGCCTGCATTCCACTAATATTATGCAAATACAGGTGTCGATTGCCATTGCAAATTACTCCTATTGCATCCTGAAAGAGCTTCACTAAAAAAATTTAAATTCTTCTGCAGGTTACTGATGCACCAGAGATTCATTCCAATGGGTTCCATGTGAAGTTTGACATAAGCGAGGGACAAATAGGTTTCGTTTTGCCAACCGTTATACCTCCTCTCGATCATAATGTGCTAAGCAAGTTGACATCCGCTAATTCTGTTCAGTTTGATAGTAGCTGCTGGAAAACTTGTATAGTTCTTCCCTTCAAATCGGATTTGTTAGAAGGAACCGGAAGGAATAATGTCATATCCATGTTTTCAGATATTCATCCAGCCTTGCTACTGTTTCTTCATCGTCTGCGGTGTATTACATTCAGAAATATGCATGATAATTCACTAACTGTCATGAGAAAGGAAACTTCTGGTGATGGCATCATTAGGGTTTCATATGGTAAGGAGGAAATGAGTTGGTTTGTTGCATGCAAGAAGTTACATGGGAATATCGGTCGTTGCAATGTCCAAACAACAGAGATCGCCTTGGCATTTGGACTGAAAGAATCAACAGACGGAAATTATCTCCCGTGCCTTAATGCGCAACCTGTTTTTGCATTTCTTCCTCTGAGAACATATGGTCTGAAATTTATACTGCAAGGTGATTTTGTTCTTCCCTCATCAAGAGAAGAAGTTGATGGGGATGACCCTTGGAACCAATGGTTGTTGTCGGAGTTTCCTGATTTGTTTGTGAATGCGGAGGCATCTTTCTGTTCTCTTCCTTGTTTCAGGGACAATCTGGGAAAAGCTGTGACAGCTTACATGAGCTATGTTCCATTGGTCGGTGAAGTCTATGGGTTTTTTTCTAGTCTTCCCCGAACGATCATCTCTCAGTTACGCCACTCAAATTGTCTACTTCTGGAAGGAGATGATGCTGCATGGGTGCCTCCTTGCAAGGTTGTCCGAGGTTGGAATGAAGAGGCTCTAGTTCTTTTACCTGATCATTTGCTTCAAGAGCATCTTGGCCTAGGATTTCTAAAGAAAGACATAAGTCTATCTGATCCTTTGGCAAGGACATTGGGGATCGTGGAGTATGGCCCAAAACTTCTACTTCAGCTTATAACGTCCTTATGCCAGAAAAAGGATAGCCTTCCATCAATGGGTTTGTCTTGGTTGTCTGCATGGCTGAATGCGCTTTATGAAATGTATGTGCAGTCAGCACAAGCATCTCGAGACCTTGGAATGAGCACAGATATCATAGAGACCCTTCGTAAGCTTCCTTTTATTCCTCTTTCTGATGGTACATTCGGCTCCGTGGATGAAGGTATGATCTGGCTGCACTTTGATGTAGCTGGGAATGACAGTGCGCATGGAATGGATGCTTTCCCAATGTTATATGCAAAACTCCGCATTGTAAACCCTGCTTTTATAGCTGCATTGGATGCTGACTTCTATCGTGTAGATATGTCTTCAAAGGACAACATCATCAGGATGCTTCTTGTTGTGGGCGTGCAACGTCTATCTACACATGAAATAATGAAGGTGCACGTCTTGCCTTTTATATGTGATGACAAAAGTGCAAGTTGGAACAAGAATCTGATGACAGAATTTCTCTGCTTTGTGTTTAATCATCTACAATCTAGCTGCCCTAGTTGCCATGTTGAAAGAGATTTTCTAATATCAGAGTTGAGAAACAGAGCTTTCATTCTAACAAATCAGGGCAACAAAAGACCAACTGAGGTACCGATCCATTACGGTAAAGGATTTGGAAGTTCTTTTGACCTCTGTAAATTTTTCAACGACATTCAAATGGAATGGCATGACGTAGACACCATCTACTTGAAGCATCCTTCAACTAAATCTGTGGTCAGTGGAAAGAAAAAGTGGAAGAGATTTTTTGAAGAAATAGGCATCACGGAGTTTGTTCAAGTAGTTAAAGTTGATCGGAGAATGGCTGATATGCCCGATACATATTTTGGGAAGGCAGGAGTGGAAAGGGACCATGTCTCCTCGGGATCTGTTGCTGAAGATTGGGAGTCCACTGAGTTAGACCGTATATTGTCTTTGTTATCAACAAGTGGAAATCATGTTGGTAGTAGATTTCTCTTAGAGGTTTTCGATAAATTGTGGGATGATTGCTTTAGTGACAAAACCATAGGTTACTCAAACGATAAGCACAATGGGAATAGGACACCCTTGAAATCTTCATTCCTAAACAGTATCTGTGGTGTTCCATGGGTTGTTTCATGCATGGATGACAAACTTCACTATCCTAAGGACCTATTCTATGACTGTAATGCTGTGCACTCTATTTTGGGTTCTTTCGCTCCGTATGCTGTTCCAAAGGTTAGTCCCATGATGGATTTGTTTTTGCTGATTACTTTTGGTGCATCAGGAATGTCCAATATTTGACTCAGGTCTAAGCATTTGGCCATTGACTTCTTTCTTGCTCATGTTCTCATTTTCCAATTTCAGGACCTCACACTGTTGATAGGGGGAATAAAGTATGTAAATAATATTGCCGATACAGATATAGTTTTATCTAGTTTATCTGTTTAATTTTAATATTTGACTGTCTATTTAATATTTATGCTCCTTCTCTGTGGGTCCTTTTTCTCAGTCCTTTTTGGAATAAGGGAAACGATAATTTAAATACCATTGAAGGTTTTTTGGGCGGGAGCATTTGACTGTCTGGTCTTTGGGTAGGAATGTAAATGCAGACATCTAATGGTTGGGAAACTTTACGAACTAATAGCACTTAATAGATAGAAGAAAACCCTGAAAAAGAAAATAAGACTGCACAAGAGGGAATGAGAGCAAAGAAACAGTCAGTTTTGATATATGTCAATATTGGTGGGAATATCTTGTGATTGAGGAGCAGGATTAGGACTCATAATTTCGTTAATCTACATGCTTTATCAATGCAAATTTTTTTTTCTCCATTTTCAAAACTCACGTATGGATAGAACCATGGAAATAGCGCAAGAGTCAATAAAAATAGGTAAAAGTGCACTGAGTTATGATTCCCCAGTATTTTGGATATCAGCAGTCGGGCCATCTGTGGCTCCTTAGACACAGTAACCTGCAGTACTGGTGCTACCTTTTGCTTTCCGCGTTATTCTCTTGAATGAAACTGTGCTCAGGAATGTGTTGTAGAACCAGGAGCCTAGATTTGTTGTTGCCAGTGGAGCGGTCCATAAACCCACCTATCGCAGCTGCCGTTGGTGATCTGACACTGTTTGTTTCGTTCTTGTCATTCCTTTTCCCCAAGTCTGTATAGCTATCAGTCATGGTGCATGTTTGAGATGCGGGTACTGGCTTTTGTTCTCCAAGTATTAGCTATGTCGAGTTGTCTTTCCCAAGGGACGACAGACCAATAGGACTTGCATGTCAAGCCCTGGTGGTAAGGACTTTTTTGCCATGACTGGCAGCTAATGTTTGACTTGATATTAATGTTAGTGCACAACTCGCCTATGGATAGAACCTTGGAAATGGTGCTAGAGTTGATAAAAATAGGTAAAAGTGCACTGAGTTATGATTTCCCAGTTCTGTGGGCGTCAGCAGTCGGGCCATCTGTGGCTCCTTAGACTTAGAAACATGCAGTAACTGCAAAGATGACTCAGTCCAAGAAAGAAATAAAGTAAGGGCTTTTTTGCCATGACCGGCAGCAGTTGTTTGACTTGATATTCATGTTAATGCAGTGCCACTTTTTAATGTAATGCCACCGCTTGATGTTGACAATTTGACTTAACAGTTCTAAGCTACAATGCTCTCTCTTTTGCTTCATGTCATGATGTTATCCAAAATGACTGTCTAGTATAAATGAACCTGTCTGTTAAGGATTTTGGTCGATAACCATGAAGGATTTGTTCGACAGGTGAAAAGTGTGGCTCTTTTACATGATATTGGGTTTAAAACCAGAGTTACTGTTGAAGATGTTGTGGAAATACTGAGAGGCTGGAGAAGATCAGAGACCTCTTTTAAGATTAGGTACCAAATCACATTCAAGAAATTCTTTTTCTTTGTTTCTTCTCGTTGGATAAGCAGTGAACGTCTGTTAGAAATAAAAAGGTAATCCAAGCATACAGCATGTTTGCAAAAATATAAAGCAGAAACAACACAGGAAGTTCACTCTTTACCCTTCTATTGAAAATGTCATTCATAGCGTAAAAGTTTGCTGTTCTTTCCTTTTACTTTGTCCTGCGTTTGTTGCTGGTCTGATGTCTTGACTCGTTATTACATTTCATGCAGTCCCAAATATTTTTCTTGTTTAGTTCATTTATTCACTATTTGTGCTATGTCAACTCTTCAGTTTTGGAAAAGAAAATATCCAATGATTTTGGGCTGTCAAGTCATGGTAGCTGTTAACCCATTTATTGAGAGGGTATTTTTTTCCTGGGCATGGAAAAATGAAAACTATAACACGTCAAGATTGGCCAATACTGAGCGCAAGCTTGTATCGTTGCTATTAATTTCATAAGTTTGGTATCTAATAAGGTGGGTGATGGAACTTTCTTAGATAACATTATTTATCAAGTTGTCCCTTCTGCTCTCTTTAACTCTATCTAGGTCATTGCAAGGTTTTGATCAGGTTGTTATTTTCCAGTCCATCTTTATATCAATACACCCCCAATTGTTTCATGAACATGCTTCTGATCCATTTATTTGAAATTAAGAACTACAGCCTCTTTGTTGGACTAGTATAATCTATATTAATTGCTCCAAATTAGGAAAATTCGCAGCATGTTATTGGTGCAGAAGAACTATCCTCCCAGTTAGCAAAGAAAATTGTGAAGAGAAGAAAATACCTTATTGTTTTATTCAAGAGAAAATCTATATATATATAAGCCCTAAAGCTGTAAAGACTAATTTACCCGTTTTATACCTTTAACCCTCCCTCTCAAGCCGAAACATATGTATTAGTTATGCCTAACTTGTTAGGTTGACATGACTCACACTCTAAACTTGATTAAGAATGAATCCTAGAATCTCACATCTTAAGATTGTGCAACTAGGGACAACCAAGACAATAATGAATTTGATGTAGGGAAGCAACACTAGAGCATACAATGGATGGATCATCTTCAAGTACATGTAGCCCCCCATCTCATGTCCTCTGCCAGTCGTCCTCTCTGTAGCCAGATCTTGACAAATATAAGATTCAAGTTAGAATGTCGAATGACAGAAAAAAATTGTTGGTTATTTACTAACAAACATGAGATTACTGTGGGAGATAAAGCACCAAGGACAACGGCAATGAGGGTCAACTCCCTTAACCTGTGTGGATGAACCATTAGGGTAACCATGGTTATGTCTGAGAAGTGAGACATCAACCTCATGGAGAGCTCGCCAGCGTGAATTGATGTCGCAAGGGGTTCGCCGGCATCAATCAACGCTGTAGAGGGCGTTTCGATGTGGATCTGTAGTAGATGGTCAATGCCAAGGGTTGACGTCGGAGGGGGCGAACCAAGGGTGACGCCAATGGATCTCGACGTACGTCGACTTTTATTTACTTTTGGCGACTAGGGTTCTTCTTTTTTCATATGCTCTGATGCTATGTGAAGAGAAGAAAGTACCTTATTGTCTTATTCACTAAAAAATCTATACACGCGCACGCGCATAAGTACACAAAAAATAAGCACTAATGCCCTAAAGACCACTTTACCCGTTTATGCCTCTAACAATAACGTTGCTTTTGTTTGAAACTGTTAAAAAATCAACCTAAAAGTGCGAGCTGTCATCAAGCATGTATCTTAACAAAAGCAGTAAAAAGTAAAAGCTCTGATCGCTAGTTTTTCTGGCTGACTCTTGGAACTTTTACAAAGTTTCATCTCTCCTGCTATTATGATTGCGTGCAAGGTGCCTTCTTTTGGCTCTATGAAGATAATTACATAAATTTTCCTCCCATTCTTTTGCCTGATTATAGAGCATTGTGGATTAATCCCATGTATGGGTCATTTGAAGAAGGATTTCTTTCCTTGTTTCTATTGTTAAATTGCTCTTCCACGAGATACTTGACTTTTTTCTTCTTCTTATGCCAGTATTGCACAAATGTCAAAAGTATACTCTTTCCTATGGAAAGAAGTTGATACTTCGAAAAGGAACATTGTTGAAGATCTCATCTCAGAGCCATTTATATTCTTTCCTTCTTTATGTGCCTCTGGGGTGGAGGATGTTGTGTTGGGCTCATTTCTGTTGCCAAAAGAAGTTTGTTGGAATGATTCGACTGAGTTTTTGAACCAAATGGAAGAAATTGATTCCGAGTCTGGTGCAGTAGGAGGAAAGCATAGCCTGTTGAGCAGGACATTGTGCAATATATATCCGGGCTTGCGGGATTTTTTTGTCAATATATGTGGGGTTGACGAGATTCCTTCTTTCCGAGATCATTTTCAGAATTTGCTCCATCTATCAAGTACCATTCTGCCTTCACAAGCAGCAAAATATGTATGTACTACTACAAATTGTTTACTTACGGTTCATTGATGTGTCACTAAATAGCCCATTTTTTGGCTTTATGCACCAGGTTTTCAAGGTTTTTCTGAAGTTGGTAGATGAACTGAAATGTGGGAAGGTTAGTTCTGAAGATACTTTACAAGTTAGTGCATATCTTAAAAAATCAGAATATACCGTGCTTCCCTCTCTTCGAAATAGATGGGTTTCTCTGCACCCTTCCTTTGGACTTGTGTGCTGGTGTGATGATGAGAAGCTAATGAAAGAATTTGGGAAATTGGATAAAATTGAACTGCTATATTTTGGGGAGCTCGTAGATGATGAAAAGGAAATGACCTATGTCAAACTGCCTCGTCTCATGCATGCTCTGGGGATTCCTGCACTTTCCGAGGTAATTTGCTCACTTGCAATTCTATTTTGCAATGTATTATGGAAGGTTGTGTCTAGATTCGGGATGGAACTGGGGAAGTATAATATCAAGGTCCTCTTGTCTCCATTTTGCATTCACACATCTAAGTATGTGGTGTACTCGCAAGAGGGATTTTATCAGGACATATATGTATTTGACAAGGATCGCTTTTTAGATGTTGCTTACCTGGCTGCTCTGGAATCATTTGAACCACTTGTGGCTTTGGCCAGATTTACTCTCCCTCATGTAAAACAGGGTCTCCTTGACAAGCACACCCGTAGCACTTTTTAATCACACCTAATAAAAAAATATCTTCATTTTCAAGACATTGGTCGTGCATAGCACGAGGAAAACAGCACTTTGGAAATGACAAAGTTTCTTTATTTGGATGTTCAGCGAGTGCCCTATCAACAAAATCCTATACAATAATTTACAGTGGAATACCTATGGGAAGAGTAATCTCTTGGACCCAAACTATTCTGAGGTGTGCTAAAGAATGTTCACGAATGTTCCTTGGCTATGTTTATCTCCGAGTTCATTGTAGAGGCACTGACAGTGAGCTAAAGAATAGCTTATTTAGAAGGAAGAATGTATAATGCTTATCGATGCAATTCCATCCATTAAGTTCTTTCACCATTCCAATGATACAAAGTTCTGGACATCCATCTGTAGTGGTATCACTAGAAGAACCTTGACATAATAAGACCATTCATGTGAGTGAACTTGGTGAATTTGTTGTCTCAGCTAGAACTTTCAAGACTTGATGGTGCGGTACCATCTTGCATGGCCAAAATGACTGAACCAGGAAGTATTTCTTCAACTTCTTAAGTAAAAGGATCACCAAGTTTAAGGCTCTGATCAATATACAGTGCTATGACTAGAAACATCCACACGGATAAGTCTTCAGCTATATTTATATTATCATTTACTTCAGGCCTTGTACTTATCTTCCTCATCTTCAAATATAGCAACATAACCTATCGATCCTCTTCCCACTACGAGGATAGGCTTTTGGTGTGCATGATCTTTCCTGATTAAGTACTTTATCCTTTAAGAGAATCAAAATCATTACTCTTTAGCATAAAAAATGACTAGGCAATGTCACATTTTATGTTTAGGATGTGGGAGAGATGGAGTAGTTACAAAGAAGATACTGTGAAACTAGCACATCTCAGCATTTCATGGTGTATATTTGGTGCTTTGTTAAGTGGTGCTGTGTTGTCGCTGAAGTTTCCAGATGTTTTACCAGTGATCAAGTTAATTTGAAAATGTTTTTCAGACGTATGACTGTAGAGTGGAAAGAAGTCCCTTTACTGTATGTTATGTGTGGAAACCATTAAATTCAACAGAAATGTTAAAATAATCTTAAAGGAAAATTGCGCTTTATCTACTAATAGATTTACTGTACAGAACATATATATTTAAAATTGGTTCCAGTTACATTGCCTCAATCTATAGTCTAGGTTGTGGCCAAAACAAAAAATCTGTTGGCTGGGTTAGGTCTGTGGAATCAAACACATGTTCCGAGCAAAACATTTTAAGTTGCCTCACTTTATTGGAGATTTTGTGTAAAGCATTAGCAGTCGTTAGTTATTGTAGCAAATTCTTGATAGCAAGTCCAACACAAACACATTATTGAAATCTTATGCTCGTGGACTACAAGATTGTCATGCAAACTACTCATGATCTTATTTACTTTCTCACACTCAACATTGATGCAGGTTGTAACTCGTGAAGCTATATATTATGGTCCAATGGATTCTACCTCCAAGGCTTCTTTTGTAAACTGGGTTCTTCCTTATACTCAGCGTTATATCTACTATGAACATCCCGACACATATGCCAAACTTAAACAGTCTGGATTTTCTAATCTGAGTGATTTGCATGTTGTTGTTGTGGAGAGGTTATACTATAGGAATGTCATAAGGGATTTGAGCATTGCTTCTGAAAGGCGATTGGAGACCACATCAGTTCTTCAGGTATGTCCTAGGAATTCAGGAATGTTCTGGATGTTTCCTTTTTTCTTTGTTTAACCCAAGAACACGTAAAGCAACCCACGAGAATGGTATGGATCGAGGACATTTAGATTTCTTACCTTTCTTTTCGTTATATAATTTTCTCTTGTACAGAATGAGAACATCGCTTTGTGACATATTGACATTTACAAATTGAAATTTGATCCAACTTCAAACCTTGTTGGGGTCATCTGTTCAGTATTAAAACAACTCCCTGATTTTGACAGGGCAATACTTTATTTGTCACTTCAGAGGCTGATTCTCATGCCTTGTACATGGAGATTTCTCGTCTATTCTTTGATGGCACTCCGAACATTCACTTGGCAAATTTTCTTCACATGATCACAACGATGGCGGAGTCAGGTTCTCCAGAGGAGAAGGTAGAATCTTTCATTGTAAATAACCAGAAGGTGCTAAACCTACCTCGTGATGAAGCAGTGTGGGCCCTTTCCTCAGTATCTTTGTGTGAGGAGGACGAATCACTAGAGAACAGCAGCTTTTCAGCAACAAGAAAAGTACTCAAATCCTTTCAGGCCAGGAGAAGGGCCAAAGTTACCTCAAACTGGCCTCCTTCAGACTGGAAAAGTGCACCGAGGTCAGTTTATCCTCCTTATAGCCCAGTTGAGACACAGGCAGTAACTGTAACCACAAGCACTTGCTCACAAGTGATGGAGGAGGATTATCATGCATTAACCACAGAAAGTGGTGGTGGCCATGAGGAGAGTGTTGATTTTACCACTGAAAATGTAGCAGCAGTTTCTCCAATCATACTTCCAGTTTCTGATAGAGCAACAGATGTCAGCAATTTGGATTCTTGCACAGATGTCTCGGCTAATCAAATTGGTATGACTCCAGTGTCTGATCTACCTGACTTGGATCCACCTGAGTTGGTTGAGAGAAGAGTGCTCAACATTGGTTCGCCTGATTCAGAACAAGCAATTTTAGTGGGAAAACTAGGAGAGCTCTTCGCTTTCAAACATCTAGCGAAGAAATTCATTCAAAGTTCTGTTAGGTGGGTCAATGAAGATGGTGAAACTGGTCTACCCTATGACATCACTGTAGAGGATGGAGAAGGACTTCGATACATAGAAGTCAAAACAACTCAATCGGAGGAGAAAGATTGGTTCTCACTGTCAACAAACGAGTGGCAATTTGCAAATCAGAAAGGCCAAAATTTCAGCATAGCACATGTCATTTTGGTTGGCCACAGCAAAAACAGAATCAAAGTATTTTCAAATCCAGTTGAACTCTGTCGCTCTGGGAAGTTGCAATTGGCTATTGTGATGCCAAGCTAGCCTTTATGCCCCCAATTAAGAAGTGTATATAGTGACCCCGAACAACCAGTAGTGCTGATGAGTACCTTGCTTTTAGATACCGAGAAGTTTGTTTTAAATCTTTTATGGTTGATGATTGAAGGAGATGCATGCGTCTTGAAGAGGTCGTTCTTCTGTGACTTCTGAAGATGATTAAGCTTTGTACGACTAGTCCTGCACAGTGCTTTGAAGCATGATTGCGCAAGTTGTGCCATGTAGCTATTCAGATGGACCCATATTAATCTTCACATTTCTGTGTGATCTCTTTATTTATGGTTTCAAGAGTCAATGCCAGTCTTAATTCACACTAGTGCTATATCATTTCGTTCTTGTACCCCCACTTGCAATTGCATTTGCACAGCTTTTAATTGGGAGAGAGGAAAGAGGAGGGAAGGTAACGAGTACGAAGGAAAATTGATGGGAGGAAAGCGAACGAAATGAGTTTCGCCAGCATGAAACATTCTCTCCAAATTGAGGGAAGAGAAAATCAGCAAGCTCTCGATTCCAACCTTCACAGTAAAGGTTCATGTCATTGTTTGTGCGATAACAGTCCAGTTATCTCGGTCCCCACTTCAGTTTTCCATTTGCCTTTGTCTACTTGTATCCTTCCATCTAGACAAAGTGATGGTAATGCAGTTTTTATCATTGAACAAAATCACGTTGCCATTGGCAGTTGACATGATGCATAGTATGATATTGTCGATTTTTTTTTATGAGTGAGGACTCCACCACGGTGCCCCGGTGCCCGGACGACACCTAAGGGCCATGCCTCTATACCAATTCAAAATACAAAAATCACAATTCTCATTCCAAGATACTATCCACTAAAAAGAACTTACTGTAGGTTGATCCTCGCATTATAGAGCTAGTTAAAAGCAGCTGTGTTTACTCATCCACACGAACAAAGAAAAAAAGAAAAAAAAAACTCCCAGAGAGAAGTATGACTAAAAGAATTACAAGAGCTAAGTGATATGATTAAAACCAAAGGCATCGGAATCAGAACAATCACAACCATTAGTAAGGCCCTTGAAGATGCCTGGCAGCAGGCAGTATTCCCCCATTTTATAACCAAACTTGCTGGCGTCATCCCTCTATCTAAGATTGCCAAAGTCTCCACGCCTCAGCGATAGAATCTAATGCATGTATGATTCTGCGGAAGCCACAAAGAACAGCGATTGATGTAACGGAGGGGTGTCTTTTTGACTGACTCACAAAGATGGGCTCACACAAGCTTGTAGTAACACTTCCTCCCAGAGAGCACAATCTGGTACCCTTTCCCACAGGGACAATTGAAATCAAGAGACAAGCAATCGCCGATGACTCCCACACTCACGGCTTCTTGATTTCCCTCTTCTGTTTCTTTGCACTTCTCCTGCTGCACAATCTGCAATTCGAAACAAATCAGAATAACAGATTTGTTCGAATCTTATTGCATTGAATGGCCATCGCTGCAGTAACTATTATGCCTAACTACAGCTCTACACGAAAGTTCTAACATAAGGTCCACGTGCATCATGTCACACCCCCAGCTAGGAGAAATAGGGGCCATGACACGGCCGTCTTTTTTCACGAAGGACGCAGCCTTAACATAACCATAACTCAACTTAATTATCACAATATACATATACATTCATATATATGTGTGATAAAAGGTCATATGGTTACAACATCAGAGTATTCTACAATTATTAAACAGCCAATCCATAGACTTATCATAGCCATATCTACATTCTTACCCAAACGTGTTACTCTGACTAGATATAGCTTCTACCAATAGTCCTCCAACCACTAAACGCACTCGGCTATTTACGACCTGCGGAGGAACCTGAAAAAAATGTGATATTAAAAGAATAAGCTATCACGGCTTAGTGAGGAATACATTTCTCCCATGCGGATCGAAGGTTCACTATGCATAACAACACTTCAACTCGAAACATATTTATAATACACGTAAAATACAGAAAGTGTATCATAACTTTTCATTGAGTTTTATACACATAAAACCAGTCAATAACAACAACCACTTCACAATAATGAAACAACAACAATGGTCAACTCCATTGCTTAATCTCATCAAATCACCAATCAATGGTTTATTCCATTGATTTAACTCATTGCTCGATACATTACTATGGTCACGTTTAACGCCCGTGAAAAAGGCGACCAAGTTTACCCCCCTTGGCTAGGTCTACCACCTATATCAGCCGGCGGTTCGGCCCAGAAGGACGTCCTAAGTATGCATACTTCCCCCTCAATGGGTTCTCCTCATAGTAACAAGAGCAATAATAACAAATAACATTGTCTAACAACTCACAATCAACACCAGAATATCACAAACCACCAAGTTTTCGCAAATCAATATCAAATAGGATTTTCATCTCAAAATCTTTCGAACTCAACACTTAAAATCTCCTTTCACAATGTATCAAACCATCATTTCAATCCATTCAAATAAAGTCCTCTAATATCTCATAAAATCACGTAGAAAAGGTAGTAAAGATTCGATCCAATTTATGCAAGAAATATGCTCAATCATACTCTTATCATATTCAAAACACAACCATTTTCAAGACGTGAGTTTGTAAATTCATAGGAGAAATAGTATCACTCACCTCGAAACAGTCCACGTCCAATTCCTATTGTTTAATGAGACAACTTCTCTAAGTCCCTAATAATTAAATAGGAAAACCATATCAAAACCGAGTAAAATAATTCCCTAATAACCGACTTGACTACGTGTGCCTATGACGCCTATGAGTTACTAAAAGGACTCACATATAACCAAAAATCACTATTTTCCTTTTAGCTCAACTCGCGCACAAAATTTATTTGCGTCATAACTTCCTCTACACAACTCCGTTTCTAACGATTTCACAGCCCATGGAAAGCTCTTTCGACATACTACAAAACCCATGAAACAGCTCACCCAAAATCAGTCCAAAAACCAACAAAAACGGGCCACAAAGCTTCTGTTTCGCGCGTGAACAGTGCGTGAACAGTACACTCCCAACTTCATATTTCCATTTCCAACAAACCGTAAGTCCAAATCGAATTCCGTCAATTGCTATGGGTTCCTGACATCCCAAGCTACGATACCCACACAATATTCCACCCAATAAACTTCGAAATCAGACTTCGCCACTCCAATTGCCCTAAATTCCGAATTTCCTCCATTTTCTGTATTTTAGCCTAAAATCCAAAAATCTATTCCGATCAAGTAGACGAGGAGCTCGAATACTTACCGGGCGCGGCGACTTGAAGTCGGTTCGCCTTGTCGAAGTCCCGAGCGTAAGCTTCTCCCCTCTTTTCCCTTCTTCTTCCTCTCTTCTTCTCCTTCTCCTTCTTTCTTCCTCTCTTCTCTTCTCTTCTTTTCTCGTGTTTTCCTCTTTTGCCCGTCTCTCTCTCTCTCTCTTTTCTTTTATAAAACAGCCCACTTCCCCTTTTTCTTTCTTTCTTTCCTTCCTTTCCCCCGCGTTTTCCTCTTCTGCCGCCTCTTTCTGTCCCCCTCTCTCTCTCCCTTTCTCCATTTTCTATTATAAAGCATCCTCTTCTTCCTTTTTTTTTTTTCTTTTTCTGCTTGTTCCCCATCGTGCGCCTCTCCCCTTTCCTCCACCGCCTCCTTTGTTGACTTTTCAACTTCTCTCTTCTTTTTTTTTTTTCGGCTATTACATTAATGTAACACCCCTAGTCCCACATCGCCTAGGGGGTGAGTCTTGGATTGCCTTATATGTGAGAGAGTCCACCTTAACTATCAACAACGCGTTTAAAGCCGTGCGGTCGAGGCCGTAGCTGGGATGGCGGTGCGTCCGCGCCAGTGCGGTAGGGCCAAAGCGGACAGTATTGTTGATGGTGGGGCCTCCTTACCCTTAACAACGCGTTTTCTCGGATAGACCGAGGAGAACAAAGCCGTGAGGTCGAGGCCGTAGCTGGGATGGCGGTGCGTCCGCGCCAGTGCGGTATGGCCAAAGCGGACAATATTGTTGATGGTGGGGCCGAGGAGGAAGTTACATAATGGTATCAGAGCCAACTCCCGACCGCGTGTGGGGCCATAGCGAGGACGCTGTGCCATTGAGGGGGCGAGTAATGCAACACCCCTAGTCCCACATCGCCTAGGGGGTGAGTCTTGGATTGCCTTATATGTGAGAGAGCCCACCTTAACTATCAACAACGCGTTTAAAGCCGTGCGGTCGAGGCCGTAGCTGGGATGGCGGTGCGTCCGCGCCAGTGCGGTAGGGCCAAAGCGGACAGTATTGTTGATGGTGGGGCCTCCTTACCCTTAACAACGCGTTTTCTCGGATAGACCGAGGAGAACAAAGCCGTGAGGTCGAGGCCGTAGCTGGGATGGCGGTGCGTCCGCGCTAGTGCGGTATGGCCAAAGCGGACAATATTGTTGATGGTGGGGCTGAGGAGGAAGTTACACATCAGACCTCTGGTGTTTCGGTGTTGCCTTGTTCATCAGGTCCATCATCCTCGCAGGCTTCGCTCATCACATGATCCCACCACTTGCGCATCTCCTTAAGGCGATGCTTCATCCTCTTCAGTCTCTGCATTGGTAAAAAAGAAACCTAGACCAAAGAAAATGACTTCCAGAGCGCCAAGTCAGAGCCTGTGAGAAGTCACAAACCACTTCACTTGCTGTTTCGCTTGATTTTTATTCGATTTTCGTTTCACTCGAGATGCAGATGACCAAAACTAGTAGAATTTGCTCGACGTCCCTACTTGCACAATCAAATAAAGGTCTAAACAGAAACAAAGAGAGAAAAAAGACCACCATTCACCAGATGAACCAAGAGAACACTGTAACGAAATAAACGTGAGATCATACACTGGAAAAGAAGTGTGATTCACGATTGACATGCATACAACCAAATCAAGAAAAGTATTACTTATTATTCCCATAGTCATTAAAGAAACCAGAGAATAATTGACCGAGAGTCCCCAGAAGTCTGGGACACTCCATATGATCATACCAAAATAAAGAAAAACGTTTTCACCGAGCAAACCAGAAATAAACATCTAGATTAATTAGATAGACCGACCCTGGAATTCGTACTCTCGTCAGCACTGCTGGGGCCGCCACTGGAGCTGGACCCTCCGGATAATGAATTGCTGGACCCTGGGGTCTGGTATGAGGTTGGGTCAGACGCCGTCCTCTGCAGTGGCGGCTTGGGTGGAAGCGAATATGAAGAGGTTCTCACAGGCGAAGGAGTCATCACCATCGCTGGATTAACTCTGAAAACTAGGTTTTCTGGCGATGAAAAGCCTGTGTTGTCCACCCCAGAACCGCCACGATTCTTGCCATTTGGAGCCCCAGACACCTCATTGACATTCTTGAGCGTGACCGGATTGGAGGTGGTGCGCCAGAGACTGGAGTCAGGGGACGGGAGGCTGATCTTGTTGAAGTCCTGGAGGGTGAAGTCGACATCCTCCTGGTCGAGGAGGGAGCAGCAGGGCCTCTTCTTAGTCTTCATATCGAACGGTACTGCAGGGTTTTGAGAGGCTGAGGCTGGTGGCGAAGGATGATGAGGAGGAGGAGGAGAGGAGGGGACTGGGAGTCTCCTCCGCTTCACCGGTTTGGCGGCAGCGGAAGTGGCAGAGCAGTGGCAGCTGAGCACGCTGAGGCGGGGCAACAGGGACTCCGTTGCTCATCTTCCGGTGGCTCTTGCGGTTGTTCTTGATGAGTGAGGGAGCTCATTGGGCGTCTCGGGGGTGCTCGCTTTTTCTCGGTGCGACGAATCTTGAAACTGGGTCGTTCACAGCTGAGGTCGGATCCTCTTTCTCTGTCCCTCGCCGGGGTGATCTTCTTGTGGAGTGAGATCAGTGTACGCAAATGGAAAGGGAATGCGAAGGTAGCGAGAGACGGAAACAGAGGTTTTATAAAGGGAAGAGGCCGAAGTATGTTCTCTTCCTTGGCGCCGCATATTTCCTTGGCGGTTAGAGGTCGTTATTTTATTTGTTGTTCTTTTAATAAATGAAACTAGATTTCGAGGATATGAAGTATACAGTTGGTAGCTCGTAATCTTTGTTAACTTTTGAATTATAGGAAGCGGTAAATAGATAATTTATAATTGGACGAGGTCACTTTTATCATCAAATGGTTTAATAAACACAATTATTTTTTTTGAATTGACAAAACTCTCCTCAATTAAATCCAAATTCCTCTTCGAAACCATTTTTTTTCCTTTTTGTGGAGGGTAAATACAGACAATCTCATATTTTCTCATCAATTAAACAGATCCAATTTGTGTTACAATTCATGATAAAAAAGAACTCGATATTGCCCAAAATTTTATAGTGACAAGTTATAAACCCATTTAAGAAGCAAACTTTCCTAAGTTCTCAAACCCCTTTTGAAGTACACGTATAAAGTACATTCATATATCCGCGATACAACACAGCCACCGAAAAACGGCAAGTAACAGTTCTTTTGGCATTACGACTTTTACTACTGCGATGCTGTTCGGGAGAAAGGGATGCGGAGGAGGAGGGGAAAAGTTGGTCTTGGCGTTAGAGCCCCGGAGGCTAGGGCCAGCACCGTCATAGGCGAGGGCGGCTTCCTACAGGGTGCTGAAAATGATGAGCTAGACCCATGTCTTCTTCTGGGGGTCACGTATCTCCCCTGCATGACGGCCTCACAACCTCTTGTGGACGATCCTACAGTTGCCATCCCGAGGTGGCGGCGGTACCGGCGACATGAATGATGAGGGGAGGAAGAACTCCGGTAGCAATTGATGGAAGAAACAGAGGGGGGAGAGCGCGTGGGGGCGTAACCGAGCTAGTCCCATCCGTCCGGCCGCCAGAGTGCCGAGCACAAGTTATAGCAGGGCAGGCCACTTCTATGCTGGGTCTCGTCTACCTAATGCATGCTCAAATGAAGGTTTCCACTGGCTTGTTTTTACACTACTACCCTGATCAGACAATCACAACCTACAATTTTGAATTTGTCAAATGAAAAAAGGATTGACAGGTCGCTTGAGCTAGCGAAGTTCTTCTTCCAAGGCCAGCGAAGATCCACAGAAAAGCCAATGGCAGGAACAAAAAAAAAAAAAAAAAACTAAAGCTCGTAACAAGGTTAGGGTTTAACATGAATTTACCATTAAGCTGATAACACAGAGCAGCGTGCAGAGCAGTCATCTCATTCAAGCCTCCAGGAAAGCAACTCCCAGAGTGGCTCAGTATCAGCTCGGCGATCTTGCCGTGCCCCTTTTTCGTAGCGATGTAAAAGGGCGATTCGCTGGCGCAATTCACACAGTCCAAGAGCCCAGCATCGGCCTCCACCAGCGACTTCACCACTAATATTTGGCCGAATGACCTTCAAGGCCAAATGGGTTTTGGGAACGCCCAACCAAACGGGGCCTTAAAGTACGACAGTCCGACGACTTACATCCCAGAGGCAAGGACGGGGAATCGGCCCTCCATATTGCAGCATTTAGCAGCCGCACTTCCGTGATGGAAGAGGTTCTAAGAGTTCGTACTGACACTTGTTACTTGCTAGACAACAAGGGAAGAACTGTTCTCCATGCTGTTGTTTTAATAGGGTGCCCTTTCAATGGGGAAAATGGTACAAGCAATTTTAAACATATTGCACGTTTGTCAATTCAGTCATAAACATTTAAATTTTGCCAATTCAATCCTAAACCTTTTAAAATATTGTTAATTTAGTCATTCCGACAAATTTGTCTTGAAAAAAGCTTACGTGAATGTTCAGAAAATACTTACATGTTCGAGATAAATTTACCGGAAGGATTAAATTGGCAATGATTTAAAATATTTAGGACTGAATTGGCATAGTTTAAAAATTTATGACTGAATTGGCAAAAGTGCAATAGATTTCTGACTTTTTAGACAATTTTCCCTATTTCTGTGCTTATCATTTTAAAAAATATTTATATATCATAAGTTAGAGGGCCATAAAGTTTTTTTTTACGATTTCAAAACTTCAGGATTTTGCGTGTGGGACCTTGTTTTTTTATTATTGGAATGTCTCGATCGTAGTTTGACCACCTTTACCCCGTTGTCAATCTGGGAAGCAAACAAGTGGCATAGGCGTGGCATTGAAAACAGGGACATGAAACCCTAAGATCTGTCAAACCCTACACCCCCAACTGAATCACATTGCTAGTCAATCAAAAGAAACCACAATAAGCGATCTATCAAACCCAACACCCCCAACTGAATCACATTGCTAGTCAATCAAAAGAAACCACAATAAGCAGCGAGGCAAGATCTAAAAAGACAGCAGAGCTCAGTAGGTCAGGAAAAAATTGTAGATCGAAAGGGGAAATGCACACATATGGGGAAGCATGCATTTAGCGAGTCACGCGATACGGAGAAGAAGGAATCCCCGAAAGTCACATGGCCAGCTAGCTATTAGAGCGAGTGACGGCGGGAGAATGCATAACCACAACGTTGTGGTGTCAAAGTTGAGAGACGTCCACTTCTCTCTGCAAAATAAAATCAACACAAAATCAGAGTCAACTCAACAAAAGAAAGACACAAACTCCTCCTCCTCCTCCTCTTACCTGCTTCCCTCCGTCATCTTCGTCTTCTTCTGTCAGGACCCGCCGCGCCCCGCCCTTGGGCACGCGACGGCCCCTGATTTCCTTCCTTCACTTCGGTCATCAAGTGGCGACATCCTAGGACTTGTCACTGACCTTCAATTATTCAATGGAAGCGTGGGTCTCCTCCCATTGTACTCACCCCCAAATCCATCTTTAACCATGCACCTGAAAAATGGTTAATAACAACGGGATGAGATATAAATATCTCAGTGAGTTTATCCCTATACTAAAATTAGAAACACTATCACCCTAGGGTCCCTACTCACTGCTTAACCTCTAAATATCATTTCCCCAAATGCAACTATCATCTATTGTTTCTTTCTTTGAGGTCAATCAGTTCCATATTCCTCGAATCCTTCATAATCACCCTGAAATATGATTTTCGTTATCTCCAGCTAACTCCATTCTTAGCCTCGAACTCAAGCCCATATTCTTGAATCAATCACACTTGTGAGCTAGATTCGTCAGTCTACCGGTCCACGACCGGGACTCAGCCAAAAGCCGTTCAACAACATCACATTGTGACAACAATCATTAAATATCCTCAAATCGACATCTAGTGCCACCATCGCCACTAACTCCTCAATTGAGTCGACTTCCAATAACTCAATACGCCTAATTCATTTATCAATCACGTTCTTTTTTATCACCCAGCCCGTCACAAGCCTCTCTCTCGTTGCTAACCAATCTATGTAAGAACCTGCCACGCCCTCCTGATTTCTTTCTCTTCTGGCCAATTTGATTGCGACGTCCCAGGTAGGTCGCTGGTTCTCTCAAACATCAGAATTACAAGGCTACGCGGAAGCGATATAAATATCAACGCTTACAATCCTTCTAATCACACCTTAATATTTACAAACGCCAGATCAATTACAACTATACACATTCAACTCCAAAGAACCTCAATACAAGCCTAGGAGGGTTTCACAACTAGTATTACTTCTTCCTCTATCAATTCCATCTCGATCTACTCTTGTTTGATCGGCTTCTCCTTTGGCAACCTGTGGTGGGGTGAGATATGGGGATATCTCAGTGAGTGATCCCTAACCCAAAACTAGGAATACCACTGCCCTAGGGTCCCTATCGCGTCTCACCCTTCAATAATCATCTCAATTACTTCCATCGTCCAACTCTCGCCCAGAACTTAACCGTTTCTAACCCTTTTTGACTAAACCTGAAACTCTCTAGTTTTCACCATCTATTTTATATCTATGAGTCAACCGGTTCGTGACCGGGACTTGGCACTAAGCCCAACAAACCAGTCACAATCATCTAGCATATAACATTAAATATATATAGATAAATTGCAGAACAACTAAATAAATGCAGTATTAAATAAATAAATTGCATAATTAAAAGCTTAAGGCCGTCCACGACCGGCCTAAGACCCTAATTAAGCCTTCTCGGCTCGTCGTCGTTTTTCACATTCAATGGTCCCCATTGTCATATCACCATCAAATTGGCTTATTGGCCAACCATTCATTCATATACCATCGCCAAATCTATGGCACGTTATCATCATGTCTATTGATCCGTTCAGTCGCCAAATCCAAGGCACGACATATTAACCACAGTTGGTTTTAATCATCCCATCAACTGATAACTAGGGTCTACTGCCCTAATTCCTCGGCTAAAAGCCAAAATCAAACCGAATCGGGGTCCACGACCTCCTCGGTCAACTTGCGAAATCAAAACAGTTCGTCTCGGCCATGTCAACGCCCAATTGGGTCTCGTCGACTACCAATTTAATTAAAGCACAATAACTTCCTAGTCGGCCGAATAAATATTAAATAAATATAATAATATCCATAATTTCTCATCGACGCTTTCGCAGCTCAACTACCACCAATAACGGTCTCATTGATCAATGACCTTTGGTTGGGCCCGTCGGGCATGTAATCGATCCATTTTAATGTCAAACCTTCGGCATTTAAGTCCGAGTTACAATCAAGCTTCCCATTTACTCAATCAATCCTCCGATCAGATCTATGTCAAATCCATAACATATCATTCATCTAATCGACTTCTTTTTCACCAAGCCATGTCAATATTGGGTACCCCGCCATAATTGGTCCTACCACCGGTTTACACTATTAAGGTGCCCGTTGGATTCCATCTATGTCTAATTTGTCCCAATAAGTCCTATTAACCTCAAAATAGTGACTAGGACCCCATGGCCACCTAATCGGTCCCATCATGTGTCAATATTCTCCAATTACACACCCAAGCCATTATCGTACCTCCCATTGTATTTCAACACCCAACTGATCCAAACGTCAGATCCACAGAACCATAATTCTAGTCACAATAGAACTAAATCATCCAAACACACAATTCAGCCACCCAACTATTTCATCAAGCTCATCCATTCATCCCTATAAATCTACTAAAACAATAGCACGCCTAATAGAGGGTTAAAGTCCACTCACTTGATTTTTCTCACGAATCAGCGGTTCGCGGCGACGCAATCCTTGTACTTCCAATCGCGCTCGGGCTTGCTGCAACTTTCCAATCGTTGATCCGACACCACGGGAGGGATGGACGAGGTCGGGAGCATCTACTGGACACCTCCGGGACCTCCGGCGATCCTCCGGCACCGGCGCCGGCGAGGCTCCGGCGAGCCTCCCGAGGCGGCCCTTGGCTGTGATTGAGTGGCCAAGACCCATGGGTGAGGCGGTGAGGCGAGAGGAGAGCCCGGACAACTCCGGCGAAGCCCAAACAGCTCGCCTAAAGCACAAACAGTGCTGGTCGGGGCTGTTTTCCGGCAATCGGGCGGTGGCTCGACCCTTGACGGCGGCCGGGGACGTTCCTTGGTGGTCTTGGAGGGTTGAGGGGCTCATGGGTGGCAGTGGGTGATGACGGAATGGCTTCGAGACACGCCGGAGTCGCGCGACCAGCTTACCCAAAAATCGGATCCGATGAGCACCAGTCGGTTCGGGACCAAATTCGAGCAAACGGCATAAAATTGGAGAAGGAGACCTATTGGGCTTTGAAGAGGGGACTCATACGAGTCCATTGGTGGTGGCGAGGGATGGGTCTCACCGGAGGAGGCGCGGCGGCCACGAACAGCTGCTCCGGTTAAAACAGGGGCCATCGACGGTTTGGGTGAAAAATTGGCGATTCAAGATGAAATTAATCCAAACCAAAGCCTCCAGTAGGGTAAAGGGGTACCTAGGAATCCATTGGAAGCGACGGCAAGAGCTAAAGATCGAAGGTTTGGGAGATCTCGTGACTTGAAGCTCCAGCAGCAAATCTGGAAAACAGAAGCGGAGCTGTCCGCGAAGGCTTCTTTCAGGGAATCCTGGCGGAGATCTAGGCCGAGACGGAGTCGACGGTTGAGCAGGATGAAAACTAGGTGTCACAAGGAAGCCAACGACACCAACGGCGGCCAAAACGGAGGTCGGAGAAGGAAGTTACCATCCCGAGAAGTAGGGTTCGTGAGCCGTAGATACGAAGAAGAGAAACGGGAAAAAGAGAAAGCGAGAGAGAGAGAGAGGGAGTGACAATCCATCTGCACCTTGGGCCCCCTTCGCACTAGCTACGCATAGAAAAGAGAAAGAGAGAGAGTGTAGTTGGTGGTGTGCCGGAAAAGAAGGAAAAATTGGGAAAAAGAAAAAGAGAAAGAGGGAGGGAAAGAAGAGAGAGAGAAGTGGGCGGCTGATGGGGAAGGGAAAAAGGAGAGAGGAGAGAGGAAAGTGGGGCAATGGAAATTACTATGGTGCCCCCAAGTTATAATTCAAATCTTTAGAGGCCAAATTGCAAATATCCAAAAGTCGGGAGACCAAAACGAAATTTTTGAAAGTTCGGAATCGCCCGAAACACGAACTCATGGTTTAGTCCGGGGCACTCTCTGGACCAACGGGCCACTAATTAATCCCATGAATTCACCCAATTAAGCCTCGAAAAAGGGGATCGGGCACGGATCGTTACAATCTACCTATGAGTCAATCAGTCCATGACCGAGACTTGGCACTAAGCTACATACCTGTCAATCCAATCAACCCCTTTAGCATCATACATTCGCTCGAATAGTTTAATAGAATAAAATAAATAAATAAATAACCTTTAAATGAATAAATTGTAGAATAATGAAATAATGCATTATTAAATAAATAAATTGTGTAATTTAAAGCTTAAGGCCGTCCACAACCGGCCTAATACCCTAATTAAGCCTTCTCGGCTCGTCGTTGTTTTCCACGTTCAATGATCCCCATTGCCGTCTTACCATCAAATTGGCTTATTCATTCATATACCGTCGCCAAGTTCATTGCACGTTATTATTCCTTCTATCTGTTCGTTCAACCCGCCAAGTCCATGGCACTATTCAAGCCACAATTAGGCCTCCCATTTACTCAATCGACGCCAAATCCATGGCGTCCTATATCAAGCCACAATTGGCCTAAATCGTCAATCGCCAAATCCATGGCACGTTGTCATCTCGTCTATTGATCCGTTAAGTCACCAAGTCCATGGCACTATTCAATTCGCTAATTTCCATGGCATAACGTACCGAATCAAAATCGGCTCAAGTCATCCCATCAATCAATGGCTGGGGCCCACTGCCCTAATTCCTCGGCTGAAGCCAAAATCAAAGGGAATCGAGGTCAATGACCACTTCAATCATCTTACAAAAACAAATCGGTCCATCGTAGCCCTGTCGACACTCAATCGGGTCCCATCAACTTCCAATTTAAATATCCAATTGACCGACTAAACATTAAAATATCCAAAGATCATTAATAATCCATCATCATCACTTTCGCAACTCAGCTGCCTCTAAATCCGGTCCCGTTGACCATTAACCCTTGATTAGGCCCCTTGGGCACATAATTGACCCATCGATCATTCACCGTAGACAAATAATTCTAATGGTCCTACTAAAACGTCATGGTGCCACCAACTATAATCGCGCCAAACTTTTATCGAACTCATTCGACATCCAGCCATTACTTAAGGCTCATTAGCCACCTCAATCCATCCAATCACTTAATCAGGCTTCCCAATAAATCATATTAACCTCAAATCAGTTATAAGGGCTCACAGGCCACCTAATCGGTCCTTCCGATTATCACTAACAAATAATAATATGGGCCCTTAATGGACCAAATCGTCTAATCACAACTCGACCATCCAAATGGTCCTAATAAACCTCTTCGTCCAATAATCACACAGTTCAACCGTTCAATTCTTTCAATCAGGCTCACTGGCCTCCCAATCGATCTCCATGTCGCCACTCCGCCATACTTGGCTCCATTCCTCCAAACATGCAATCCAGTCATTCAAATAAATCCAATAATTCTACTAAAGCGATAAATGCGTCTAATTGAAGTATAGAGAGTCCACTCACATGGCATTTTTCTCAAAAATCGCGATCCACGGTGGCGATGCGATCCAAGCACTTCCGATTGCATTTGAATTCGGTGCGGCTTTCCAATCCTCGATCCGACACCTCGGACGGGACGGTTGAGGTCTCTGCAATCGGAGTAACTTGGTTATTAAACATTCAACAAATTTATGAACTATATCATTGTATTATGAAGCTTGCCATTGTTGGTTTGCAACCCCCGGCAATACATGCTCAATCGGACACTCGAAGTATTGATCCTTGGCTCACAAATTCACCTTCTTCCTCCTAAGAGCAGTACATTAAAACTCTTTCACTTGAATTTCATCAATTGACTCCAGCCAATAAATAACCTTAAATTTAACTGCGCAACATAGTGTATGCCTTTAATTATCAACAAACATTCCATATTGATTGCGCATATCGCAGCAAATCAAATATAATTATATACCATAAACTCAACCCACATTGACTTCATGCACAAACGACAACCAAGACACCAAATAAATTTAAAAGTAAATGGACAACATAGTGTAGCAACACTGATTAACACATCTTCCAAACAATATGTCCTTGCAAACTCCATTACAACAACTCAAACAACAATAGCCAAGAGCAACAAAGACAAAACATAAATCAACCTAAGTCGTGGTGAAAGTCAATACGTTCATCTTCCTCACTTCCTGAGAAAACATTCAACAAATAACACCAAACGGAATAACAAATTATCCAACGTAAAAAAAAAAAAACTTACAATTAATGTGAAGCTCGGCGAGCGTCGACTTGCTGCACAGCGAGTGAATAGTGAGTGATGAGGGCTCGTGGGCGAAGGTTGGCTAGACTAGTCAGCCAAAGGTCGAACCACAACCCCGTCCTTGTTCAGAGGACAAAGCTTCGTCACTACGCAAATCGGCGACTGGGTGGGGAGACTAAGCCCTAGCTCGATCAAGAGAAGGAGGTGGAGGAGCAGAGGGGACTACTCACTTTCTTACGGACGCAAATCGGCGACTAGGTGGAGGAGGATGAGCGGATTCTCAGAGGACGAGTCGGGGAACGTGCGACGGGCAAGTGGGGGAAGTGCGACGGTCGGGTGGGGAGATTCGTGCTATAACCCTAGCAGAGAAAGATGAAAGTGTTTCGTGCCCTAGAGGAGAGAGAGATCGGCGAATAAAATATAGCTACTCAGCTACAACTAGGGCAAACCCGTCACTAATTAGTTATGGAAATAACTTATCCGTAACCATTTAGCTACGACTAGGGAAAATCCGTCACTAATTAGCTACAGCAAGCCCTCCGTTGTTACTAAATAGCGACGGCAACGTCCGTCGCTATTTACCATCGCTATTTAGTGACATGTTGTAACGTGTGTCGCTGATTAGTGACGCACATATGCCCACCCTCACTAATTTGCGGCACACATTCAACCTTTGTTGCCAATTAGTGACATTCATTAGCTACACAACAATTGTCCGTCGCTAATCGACGACACACGTTTTAAAACCGTCGTTAATTAGCCACAGAGATGCTATAACTGTCTCTAGTTAGAGATGCTATAACTGTCGCTAATTAGAGACGTTAATAATTAGCGACAGATGTTTCGTGAGTAGCTAAATAGCGACGGTGCAATTATCCTATAGCTAATTAGCTACGATATTTGTGTGTTGTAGCTAATTAGCGACGGTGAATGCCTTATCACTAGCTAAATTGCTACAATACAAAGAACAAGAGAGGAGAAATGCACATACCTTAGTTAGGGTTATGGTGCGGACAGAGAAAGGATAGAAAAGAGGCATTCAGGGGAGAAGGAAAAAAGATCGACCGATCTGCAAGTGGAGAAACACTTTTATAGTCCCGAATTAGTGATGGGATAATTTTTCATAGCAAAATGCGTCGCTAATTAGCTACGGAAAAATAATTTCCGTAGCTAACTAGTGACGGGTAATTTTTCCCTATATAATCAGCGACGCATTTTGCGACAACTATTCAGCCATAGCAAATCAGCTACAACTTTAGCAATGCATAGTTAGTCATAGCTAAATAGCGACTGATTTAGCAACAAATTACGGCATCGGTAGCAAATTGGTTACCAATTTTGCCATAACACAAATATTCGTCATAAATTAGCGATGAAATACACATCTATCACTAAATTTTGTCGTTATTTACCGACGAATAGGGCTGGCATCGCAAGTTAGCGATGTAATTGGCGATGGAGTATATATGTCGAGGCAAATTAGCAACGACCGTAGAATATCCTCGCAAATTAGAGACGCTTTGACCATTCGCAACTATTTTTGTGGCAAATTAGAGACGACTTTGTGGTTGTTGTGGCTAATAGCGACATAATTAGAGACGAAAGTGTTTGTCGTCACTAAATTGCGACAACCTTTATACGGTCGTCCCAAAATGTGTGGCAAATAGCGACGACTACTGTTTTGTCGCAAATTAGCCACGGAAACGTGATTTCAGTCGCTAAATTCGTCGCAATTGGCGATGATTTTGGTGATGGGGCTTATTTTTCGTAGCTAAAACACATTTTTTTTTTGTAGTGATCCTCATATTTTCCACTTGATTTGTCATGCCTAGCTATCTATGGTTATTTCCATGTTATATCATTATTGTACTCATGGTTGAAGTTAGCATTTGAGTTAATATTTCCATACAGACTTTCACACTCAAATGAAGTCGCACCAGTATACATGAGAAAGCGTTCTTGTTAATTAATAACAACGTTCAATAACATTTTTGCAACATTTCAAGATTTTCAAACAAAAATATCTATTTTTAGCAAATCAATTAATGAATGCTTAACCAAAAGTAGGCTTGCGGGATCAAAATGGGAGGGGATTCTAGTCCGTCCCACGAATAACTAAACTACTAAACCTAAGATCTTAAGTTTTTGTTTGATCGGTCTCTTTACACTAGGGGTGTCAAATCAGTGGGTTGGGTCAGGTAAAAAATGGTTCGACCTATATTGACCCATTTACATATAATACAATTTTAGTGACTCGTACTCGACCTATACCCAACACGACCTATATTGTTAAAACACTTCCATATTTAACCAAATCTAAAAAAATTTACTTCATGATTTTTTTAATGCATTGTTAAAATAATTTAATGTAATACGACTTATTTTTTTTTTTTAATTTTTTCAAAATTTTGAATTAGTTTTATTTTTAAAATTTTATATTATATATTTTTCCTTTTTCCTCTTCTAGTCGTCGGAGTCTAGTGAGCTCATTCCTCTCCTCTTGGTTGGTTACCAACTTAGAAAGAGGGGAAAAGGAGAAAAAAAGATATTATTTTTATTTTTAAAAAATTAAGAATAATTAGAATATGAGAATTTTTATAGTTTAAAAATGACTTGTTAATAACATCTAAAATGATTTATTAATAACACTTAAAATTAATTAGATTATTCATTTATGACACATTTAGAACTTATTTAAAACTAATTAGGTTATTAAGTGACCCATTTAAAACTCATTTAACCTTTTAAACTAACTCATTTATGATCTACATTATCCAATATGAGTTATAATATAGATCTTTGACTCATTTTGCCACCTCTACTTTACACAAGCACCTGGTTAGTTGACCTTCCCATCACTATTTGGATCCTTTGCATGTCAATTGACTTAGGTTTCCCTATATTGGTTGGTGGTGAGGACAACTCCATTATGATATTTATGTCCATGATCATATCTTGATTCAATAGTTTTCTCGGACGGAGGCTTGGGAAAGACACTAGGGGCCAAAGACAGTATTAGTGTGGCAACCCTAGCCCAAGAGATTAAATGTGCTGCAGTGTAAATTCGTATCAACAAATAAACAAAATGTATTGTGGTGTATAGAGTGTCCTCTTTGTAATTGCTATTTTACCTCATATTGTGTCAACTAGTCATGTTTCATATTGTCTGTTTAAAATTTCAGATTCACTCAATAATTTGAGAGAAAATAGAATAAGTTTTCTTCAAGTTCCACGTGGGATTTTTTTTTTCTGATGTTATGTACAAATTGGATTTAATCATAGTTGAATTGATTTAGAAAACATTTTCCTTAAAAATAACTTCTTGTATGGCTTAAAATAATTGGTCAATAAAAAAAATTTCACATTGTCAATGAAATTTATGTTTATATATTTTTTCAAACAATGAAAAAGTTTTAATTTAGTTTTTTTTAGGTTATATAATTGATTGTTTTGAAAAAAATATTTGTTTAATAATTTATTTTTTGCGAAACAAAACCCACTTAAAACTTCTGTTCACCCCATTTTCCATCTATTTCCTTAAACATAGCAGTAGGGGTTTAATTGAAAAAGGAAAGTATTTAGCGGAGAAAATGGAAAAGGATCCCAAAGCTTGGTGCTATTTTGGCTATTAGTACAAAGATTAGGCGAAACTTAACAAAGAAGTCACCCCCGCCTTTTCTTTTCTCTCTGCTTTAAAATCGACCACTGTCCGTCGTCGACTATCTTTCACCGTTTCACGTACTCACTCTCTCTCTCTCTCTCTCTCTCTCTCTGAGGCGCTTGGCAGTGCTTTTCCGACTGCTTCCGACAAAGAAGATGGACCAGTCACCGCCAGTACGCCCTCGCCGTCCCGACCGCGGCGGCGCGAGAGGCGGCGGTCGCGGCAGTGGACCTCCGCCTTCTCTGCAGCAACACCAGAATCCTTACTGTCCTCCCGCTGGATCCTGGACTCCTCCAACTCTTCTCGTGAGACCACAAGATCATCACCATCATTCTCCTCCTCGCCAGCATCGGCAACATTCTGTTCCGAGCACCGTAGAGCGGCTGGCGAGGATCGACCGGGCCGTTGCGAAGGCCCGGCGCGACCTCCTCGCGGCGGGAGAGAGTGTCTCGTCCTGGAAAGTCTCGCAGGCCGCGGTCTTGGCTCTGCAGATCGAGTCGTGGAGCTCCTTGGGGTTCAGCATGCAGCAAGTGCCCTCTCTTCAGAGCTTAATGGCTGTTGAAGGAAAGGTAAAGGTTTTGCGAGCGTTGTTAAAGTTTCGTCTCCTCTGTTCTGAGACGGCTTGAAAGTGTGTGGAATGAGTAACGGCTTTGGAAAAATTCCCTATTTTCTTATCATGTTGTACTCAGCGCTCAAGTAAGAGGCTTTTTAGTCAGAGAATCTTGCTAAGCTTGAGATGCATCTACTTGGATGATCTGTTATTGCATTTTGTCTACGCAATCTGGATTGGTAGTTTTCTTTCCTGGATTTTCCTTTCTGGGAGAGGAAGCAATATAGGGAATGACTATGCTTGGCTGGACTCAGGACAACGATTTAGGATTTTTAAGTCAACTTCTTCGTCAACGTCTTTCTCTAAGGTCGGGGTTACTACGATGGTTAGTGGGGCCATGAACTGGCTGAGTCTATTGCCCTTAGCTTTCTCTTTATATTTCCTAATAATTGCGTTAAATGCTTTTACTGATGGAATTTTTATTCCTATGTATTCCATCATCAAATTCACGGAAAATAATGCTAATGAACTCCATCCATCGTCGAACTGAATTGACACGTATTTGTGGGTCAATCTGGTGGACTAGTTGCAACGACTAGTGGAGGTTTCCCCAAATCTTCAATTTAGTTGATTGAGATACCCTATTGGAGGTAGTTTTACTTCCCATATGTTATCATTCTTCCTCAATCAAGTGTTTCCCAAATAAGATATTCGAATAGTCTACAAGGACCATGATTCATCACCGTTTTCTTTCCTTTGCCTTTTTCATGATTGCTTAACATATGGCTGCAACCTACTTGTGGTCTCTCTTAAATAAATGTGGGATCTAAGAAATAACCATGGAGAATTCATAGATAAATGGTTATTAAAATGGTAGAAAAGTTGAAGAAGTCAACACCCAGATAGGATTTCTATTTGTTTCTATCTAGTATAAATTACATATATAAAGTTCAATCTATTTTTGGAAGAGTCTTTTGAGCAGATCTTTTGCCCCTCTTCCATCGTTTTTCAGAAACCAAACATGTCTAAGGCTTGGAGATAGATTTTTCCTGTAAATTATACACCTGTGAACGTCGACTTTCTTCCTTTTGACTCACTATTTATTTAACTTTTTTCAGATAAATGCGTTTATCCATTGCTATGTGGAAACCTGGAGAATAGCCTCATTGTATGATCTGGAAAGAGCAATCTGCAAAAATGAGGGCATCGAACGATTTGAAGATCTTGAACTGGGCCCATTTTTGCGATATCCCCTTGTTATGCATTACTTTACCCTGAACAGCAATGTCACTGAAGTGTTCGAGATAACTAGTGAGGAGATTGTATGTCAGCTTGGTAAATTCTTATCTAAACGCAAGGGTAGAAAACGCTTTGAGATTGGTGACTTTCTCAGCTTTATAGCCAAAAAGAAATCAATCTCAGAAGTGGAGAAGCTTGGAGTACGAATTCAAAGCCTGGGGTATGTACTTTTTGGTTTTAATTGGTTCTAACTGGTAACAGAATTATACATGATAAAGAAAAAACTTAGATTGATTTGGTATACAGAGTTCATTGCTTATCTATGCCATTGTTCTCATCTGACTCTTTTTTTTTATTGCTTCATCAACCGCTTTATAAGCTTAGAGAAGTAGGTATTTCCAACTTGTTGAGAATTGTTTACTGTAGAAAAGAATTTGACTCCTATTGGCTATTGCAATTGTTTCACTCTATGTCCTTTATGCATAGAAACGGAGATTAGTTATTGCATTTTTCAAATTATCAAAGGACTGAGAATGCAACTTAACTAGCAGGTAGTGTTAATTGCTTTGAAGCTTAATTCTACAACTCGATTTCAATGATGCTTCCCAGATTCTAATTGATTTGCTCAACAAAGTTGAGACTACATTCTAAATGAATTCTTCAGACCCAGATAGTTCCTGGGTGGCCCAATTATTTCAGTATTCTGTTTTTCTTAATAACTACTTTTCATAATTGGCAGAGGGAAAAATTCCTTTTGAAGACTGTCTTGGTTCGCTACGTAAAAGTTTCCCTCTATTATGCACTCCTTTTGATTTTGTGTGCTAAATTTTCACAGGCTGAGCAATTAAACTTGACGATTGCAAAAGGAGCAACTTTTTTAGATAGTGAAGCTTCGTTTGGTTGAACTTCTCTAGTCGAGGGTGTTCTATTGGGCAAACATATTAACCTTTTATCGTTAGGATTAGTGGATGATAAGAAAATCGGATGAACAAGAAATGTATTTAAATTTAAACCAGGGTGAAGTTGCGTTTTGAGAATAGACAAACAACTCCAATTGCTTATTTGAGGCACTGAAATAACTGTAGAAAACAGATCTTTTTTGTTCATCAGACATGCAGATGACTAGTTTGCCTTTTGGCCTAGTGAATGGTCTATGCATCTTTAAGTGTATCTCCTGTTTGTTAAAGCAATACACAACTGATGCATGGAAAGCATGCTGGGGCATGCTGGGCTGGAACAAGATGGTTTGAGTTGGGGAACAACAATGCTGGGGCAGGACAGACTATGGGGTTAATCTCTGCCTTAATCTGCTACATGCGGCCATTTTTTTGAATGCTTTAATTGGTGGCTCTAGGCTTTTTTTTTTTTTGGGTCGTGGCCCTGGTGGGTTGCAAATGTGCTGGTGGAGTACAGAGTGAGTGAGGACTGCACACAAAGACTTTAAGCTATGAGAAAACTGTCCACTTCTATCATCGAAATAATCATCTTATCCACATATACGTAAGTCTATTGTGAGCTCTGAATTTCTAATAGGACCACCGTAGTTTCGCAATTTGTTCTAATCGAGAGTAATTAGTCATTCTTGTACCTCTCAATTTGCCAAAGCCACTTGGCAAACTTTTTCTGATCCTTCCTGTTGTCCAAAGATTCTGATGTACAGATGGCGCATTAGGTCATGGCACCTTGAATTATATCGGATCAGATGGTAAGTCAACATGAGGGATCAGCGACAAATAGCTTGTTCTCTCATGATCATATAATAAATCATTATGAGAATTCAACGATGAATGGTTTAACTTTTCTTGATGATGATAATTTTGTGGTAACAATACATTTGGATGTAATGCATTCTATAGATATTTTTATCTGCTGTATCAACTGGGATGAATGCTTTAAATTTGTTACATGTATTGACTTGTGGTTTACGAATGAAGGCTTCATTTATTTTTTTTCCCTTTTATATATGTAGGCTTCATATATCCTTTATCTTAGATGCTAAGAGATCAGAAGCAACATGCTTGAGGACATATTTGAAGGAAGATTCTGTTGGCAAGGACTTAAATTTCGTTTCTTTAAGTTCAGATGATGAAGAAGGTGATGACTTCTTAAATGAAGATAAGAAGCCCGATGATGATCATAATGGAGACAAAAAATCAGACGAAAACCTGCCCGTCGATGCATCTGTAAGTTCGCAGATTGTTGAGAGCGAAAATCTCACTTATGCAGAATGGCTTGAAAGAGACAAGGAGGAGCGGGACAAAATTCTGACGGATGGAGCCAATTTCACAAAAAAGGGTAGAAAACAGAAAGGTGCCAGACTGGTCCTGGAGACTAGTACTATGAGAATTTTCATGAAAAAATGGAAAGAAGCCTGCCGGGCACGTTCTCTTCCTGTGGTAAGTTCATGGTTTTCGTTCCTTGACATGATTGATTGACGCCATCAAGTAATGAGCTTCCATCTACAATCCATCCCTAGCTTTTTTAGACTACTGAGCATCTCTTGAAATGAACAATAGAAATATTCAAGTGCTTCCACTATGAATTTTTTGGTTGAATTCTTACAATCACACTACTCTTTACATTGACAATCCTTAGCATGCATAATTGTTCTCTATCATGCTCAACTGCCAATACCATTGGGTTACAAATGGGATTAGCTGTCGAACTTTCTGTATAGTAGGGTCTTTTGCTCTGTTTGATGTCTGTTGTTGTAGTTCAAACTATTTGTACTTTTGGTTGCATTAATTGCTAGGTGGTAATGTAGTTGTTATGACTAGAACAGAATACTAGTGTTATAGTTTTCATTTTGTTTAGTTTGACATAATTAGTAGTAAAGGAATACTGATAAAAGATTTACAATGTCTTTATAGTATTATAAGAACTATTTTACTTCTACTCTTTATATTATGCATAATAAGTAATTATGTATCATTTGGATTATAGTATTCTTAGTTCATTTATTTCATTAAGTATCTTAATTTTTTAACAATATACTACCAGTAATGTAGTTACATTACTTTATATAAATTTTATGTAACTATATAGGATTTGTTAGGGTTAATTTATATAATTGATTGTTACGTCGATAATATTACTATTATATACATATTATGTTAACGTATTATATCAAGCATGATTTCGGAGTATGAATTCATCTGTAATCAATCATGAATTTAATTAAGTAATTAACTATATTTCTAATAAGTCGTGCATATATAATAGAATTATCCGTCATAAGCAATGTTCTTGATGCAAGCTTTAAATCGTAAATTGTAAACCTCATTTTTTGAATCGTGAATTGAACTGAACCAGGAATGGTAGGATTTAAGAAGTACCTTTATAGTAACTTAAGAAGGAAGGATATCTCACTGAAGGCTACCTATTAGGTGCCAAAATATTAAAAAAATGTAATAAGATATATAAACAAATAATATTGAAGAAATATCATGCGATTGTTTCAGATGAACCCAAATGATCGATGTAAGTAATTCAACAGACGCATCTGTTAGTTAAATTGTGATATGCAAACATTCACAATATTGAATGTGTATAAAGCACAGTCGTTAAATAGAAAAGCATCGTGAATTAAAATTTTAAATTTATAATTTTATGACTCAAAAATTTGAATCTAGTCTTAAGATTCTATTAAGAACCTAAAACATGTATTTTGAGTCATAAACATTTATGAATTTTACAAAAAAGTATAGGAAGATATAGAATTATGTAAAAAATAATCTTAATTTCTAGTGCTTGTGGTGATTCCTCTGTTTGAGAATATATAATTTCAATTATTACCTTGACATTCATTAAAAAGTGCTAAAGTTATTTTTTCAATCATTCTATAACTTCAAAAGTCAACATATATAGTAAAATGTGATGAAGTTACATTTTTTATTGGTAAAATATATAAAAAAAACTGAATCAACTGATATATGCTGGATTGTAGAGTTGTTAGTGAATTCCACATATTCACTCACGATTCAGGTGATTAGTGATTCACTAATAGAAATGCCTCACTAGGGCCTCTACTCATATTGAATCATATGACGGATTGAATGAGGGACGATTCTATTATATTATGGTATAAGGCATACTCAAAACTCATGGGGCCCAAAAATACATTGTCTGACTAAGTCGTTTTAAATTGTATCAAACGGGTGTAATTGTATCAATTGTAAGTTTTGCTTGCCATTGTGAAGCATTTCCGTTTCATAGCTACAAATCAAATTGTTTAGTTTTTTAATTGAATCGAATCATACAATTTGAATAGTGAATTGTAAAATTTTCACAACACTGGTTATAAGATACTGCCTTTATATTCATATAACATGATCATAGCAAACATTTATTTCTTAATTTATTAATTATTATTACAGTAATCATATTTATATATACTCAATTCCTTTAACAAAAAATCATCATTAGAATAAGTATAATCATCATTAATCCTATTATTTATGATGTTATAATTGTGGAAGTATTTAATAATACAGTACGTGTAAAGTGAGAGAAAACAGAGCTGGCCACTTATGGTGTAATTGTTATGGTTTTGATTGTAATAGCTTTGGCAGTAACAGAGCTGTTGCAATCACTACCCTTGCAAGGGAACAAAGCAATATGTACTAGACTTGTGTTATAATAGACGATACTATGTCTGAACGCTTTGTATCTGATTTAGCCATATTAATGCAATACGACTGCTTTGGCAGTCATAATATATGATACTTGGCACTTCATGTTCTTTCACAATATTTAATTAGAGGTTTATATGCATTTCTTTGGCCTGTCACCACCTGGATCTAGTCATAGGTTTATCTTATGTTTTATCCTCTTTCGTAAAACAAAAATCAGCTATAGGAAATAGGAAGAAGTTGATACACAGTCTCTCCTGCATTAGTAACTTAAAGCTTTCATCATCATGGCTCACTATACAAAATGCATGAAATATAGATACAAAGATTTTTTTACTAGGTATATAATGTCAGAAAGTGTCTTTAAGGCAGTAGATTGGGTGGTCAATTAAAATTCAGCATGTACAGCTTAATTAGAACTTAGCATTCACAGCTTCTGAAGCAGGTTCTGCGTCTTTTTAGGTCGTCGAGGAAATGCTAAACATGTACGTGCCCCACCAGAAAAAGCGACGCAAGATGGGCACCATGCTTCCTACCTATCCCTTGGTTGGATTGTTGAATGTCGCTGTGAGTTGACCATAATTTTCTTAAAAGTAGTTTTCTATGAAATGAATGGAGCCTTAAACCGAATATCTTTTGCCTTTCAAACTTTAGTTTCAAAATGATAGTAAAAGTGGATAATAATATTGTCCACATACACAACCAGGAGAACACACCCTATAGAGGAAGTATAACTAAACACAGAATCATCCACGGTGCAATGCCGCAAACCAAACCAAATGATTGCATCACTAAAAAGATCAAACCAGGCACAAGGAGATTGTTTCAACCTATATAATACCTTGTGTAGGCGACAAACACTGGTAAACTCCCCTTGAGCAACAAATCCCAGGGGTTGCTCCATATAAACTTCCGTTACCAAGTCGCCATGAAGAAAAGCATTCTTGACATCAAGTTGATGGAGAGTTGAACCATATTGAAGAGCAAGAGAAATGAAAACACCTTTGCGATGGAAGAAAAGTTATCATCATAGTTAACGTTGTTGACAAGTCTTGTCAGTAAACTGAAAGTCGGATGACTTCCTTGGTATACCTGGCGATGGGATAGGTGGTAGAGGGGCCATGGCCGAGGATAATGTATCTTCGAAAGGAGTCACTAGTTAGGCAATAGAGAGTAGTATGACCGATCCTTGAAAAAGGTTACATCTGCTGAAACATATTATTGCTGACTAATCGGACTATAATATTTGTACCCTTTTTGAGTTAGAGAGTACCCAAGAAACATTGTCAACCTGTGGATTGAGCTCATCATGACCAGGAGAAAGACAATGTACAAAACAAATATAACCAAACACGCGGAGTGGTAAAGAAAAAAGTGCACTCCTCGGATAAAGAGTAGAGAAAGGTATGCCCCCAGGAAACACAAAGGATGGGTGGCGATTTATTGTTGCATCATGCCCCAGAATGTTTTGGGGAGGCTCATATGAAAAAGGAGCCATCAAGGAACATCCAAGGGATTTTTTCGTTCCACTGCTCCATTCTATTGGTGAGTATATGAATAAGAAATTTAATGCAAAATCCCAGGAGATATATTTTTGGCATTATCAGACCGCAGATGTTTAATAGAAACATGGTGATTAAGAATCTCCATATGAAAACAAGAAAAAAATTTCAGTTTGATCCTTTATTAAATATAACCACATTACGTGGGAATACTCATACACGAATGAAATAAAGTACTTATAACTAGACATATCATTAACATGAGAAGGTCACAAACATCATTATGGATCAACTCAAACGGACTTGAGTTACAACTCTAGACATAAAAAGGGAAAGATACTTGATGATGCTTGTCAATTATTTGACAAGCATCCCACTGGATAGGACTCATAAACGATGAAATAGGAGAAAAATGACGAAGTATGTTAGGCGGTAGATGACCCATATGAGAATGCTTTTGAAAGATGTCAGAAGCGGTGCCCATCTAAACAGCAGCAGCAATAAAATTTTTATTTAGGTAGTATAGCCCATTGGACCCATGCCTTCCACAAATGGTCCATCCAATCCTCAGATTCTAAAGGACATAACGAGTAGAGGTAAATGTCACTGAACAATTCAAATCTCTAGTAAGGGAATTAATAGAAAGCAAGTTATATGGAAAAGTTGGTAAATGGTAAATAGATAAAAGAGAGATAAAGAGAGGGGCTCAAGGTTATGTCCCTTTGACCAGTAATATGGGATTGTGAATCGTCAGCAAGCGTAATAGAACCAAGTTGCGTAAAATAATATCAGATAATAAGTTAAGAGTTACTGGTTATATAATTGGTGGCACCCGAGTCTTCAACCCAAGAAGTGGGTGCAGAAGAGAGTGAACAAGATGAACTATTAGAAGAAGTGTAGTGTCAAACTAGCAGTAGGAGCTGAGGAATCTATCATCTAGTGAGGACGTGCTAAGGACTCATATTTGGCACGAGATGACCCAATGGTGCTAGGCGGTTCTCGTGACTGATCAGGAACCTTTTGCACTGGGGACTCACATCAGCATATGCAGCTCGTGGATAGAGCTGGGGATGTAAAGCATAGCAATAAGCCTTAGTATGGTTAGCTCGTCTACAGTGATTGCAATAATGTGAACTTCCCACACCCCTACGACCATCACGGCCCTAACCAAGAGAGAAACCAAATCTACCACGGCCACAAGGACCATGCCCTGGCCTTCATGATCACCAAAAGATTGGGAAACCATAGCACTTGCTAGATGTGCAAATGATAAAGTGGGCATGTATTGAAGAACTTGAGAGAAAACCTTATCAACTGATGGAAGAGTACTCTAAGAAGTAATCTGCTATTAGAGAGAAGAATGGGTAGGACCAAACCCCTGAAGGCTCTCATATCTTCTTGACGCTTGGCCAACTCTCTGACATCATCAGTGACAGGTAAATAAGTGTCTAGTCTCTCGCAAAGAATGGTAAATCTAGAATAGTCGGGCACAGACATATATCTAAGTAGATCAAATAGCTCCTCCCAAACATCACAAACACGAGTCATGTTATCTTTTCTTGAAAACATAATAGTACACTTATCCCATATGGCTTCGACTATGTACACCTCATAAATTGAGGACTAATTTTGGAATCCATGGTATTCCACAATAATGTTCAAATGACAGCATTGTCAGAGCACCAATCATCCAACTTCATTTTATCTATTTTGTTAGAAGGTGGAGGTGAAGTCTCAATTGTTTGATGGCCAATAGATACGTCTCGACCGCCATAGACCAAGAAGAGTAATTGGTCCCATATAGCTTTGATAGAACTCAACTTTAGATTAGTAAGACTGGTGTCCATGCTCAACAAAAAAGCCTCTCAAAAAATAGAATTAAATCATCCAACAATCAAAAGCCAACCATCCAACGCAACGTCCGAGATCAACAATAAAGCCTCTAAAAAATTCCTTAATAGCAAGCAAAGCCACGTCACTTTTTGTTGAGAAATAAATTCACTAGTCATCATATGAAAAACCAACCAATCAAAGTCTACGATCGCATTCGCTGCTCTTACAATCCTCGGCCATTAATCAGCAGATTACCTAGAAGAGCTTTATGTCCTATCGCTTCAAAGTGCTCCGAAAATCCAATACACTTGATGCTCCTCGAGTGAGGAAGGAGCGGACCTCGTCTGCAACGCCAAATCTGATCATGAGGATAGGAAACCACGACTACGGTTAAGGTGACGCTAGATCTTGTCGCCAAGCCTTGGTAACAATGGCTAGTGTCGTGGATGTCGCTGCTCAACAATGGTGGAGCCGGACAGCAATTTCTCCAGCGTGGTGTAATGGTGACTGCTGGCAAGTAGGGTTTATGTGTGGCTCTGATACCATAAAACGAGAGAAAAAATTATTGTATTTAATTGCAGATTACATCAATATGCATATATAGTAAGCATTATTGCTCACTCACGATGAAAAAGACTAAATTATCCTTCAACAAAGCAAAAAGTGAGAGCTATTTTAAAATCTTGTGGTAACAAATAGAGTATTTAATTTGCAGACTGTCTGAACTGCTGAATTTGTGACGAATGGCATGAGTACTCCTTCAGCGGTTTTATTATGCTGCACTAGCTAAAACATTTGCGGAAGCGCTAGTTTTTTTAGCAAACTTCCAATCTAAAACTTTGTTGATCTTTTTTATTGGTTGGAAAAATCTTTTCTTTGTTGAACTTTTTAGTTATTTATTTATTAGTTATCATATCATGAGTTTATAGGAGTCAGTTTTAACAGCTGCTCCTATGACTGTGTTACCAGTAGGCTACTTCTTTTCCCCGATTGCAGGTAACTTGTATCAAATGTGGAATGGTGGAAGATGCATATGATGCTATTGGTAAACAAATGTTGAATGGAATCAATCTGCCAACTGCCCTGCCTCTAAGCACAGATATACAGTCGAGTGTAGAGAGTGCAACCAACAAGGCTGGGCACATTGCAGAGCAGACAAAAAGTATCATCTCAAAGCATGCATTATTGAGTCATTTATCCATTATTGGTTCTTATCTGCATGATCGTCAACGATACAGTTGAAAGTTTGTCTGAAAGCATGTGTTTTTAACTGTTTCCTCTTTTCTTTGTTCTTGCATCATTCTAACTTTTGTGTTTACTATACCGTGCACTCAAGTACATTAGATCTTGCTCTAGGGCAGTGTTATAGGGACAAGCAAGCATAATTGGCTTTGGCACAATAATACGCTGGCTTATTAATTTCACATGTGGCAATGTGCAAATTGCAACCTTTTATTATTGGTCTCGTATGAATCACAAGGTTATGTAACGGAACAGAAGATTCAACCATTTAAAGTATTTTGGTGGAACCAATATTTTGGCTTCATTACTCATATCTTACTTGGTCACTTCATCTGGTAGCAGATGATATGTGCAATTGATTTAGTTTATTTGTGTAAGCTTTGCTAACTAGAATGGCATCTGTTGATCTTGTCTCTTAAAATATACATTTGGTAAATACCCCCGTTACTCTCATCTATTAGGACAAAAAGATATCTTAATATGGTAATACAGAACATGCCAAAGTTTCAAATCTCAGGGATGGCTCCTATATTTTTTCTTTATTTCCTATTTTTCTATCATTGGATTACCATCATTGTTTCTTTGTTTGACGTTGTTATATTTGCATGCTGTATTTTTTTGTGACACATGATAGGGAGGGCCAAGGATATGCCTGATATCAAATACAGATGAGTTTTTCTGATTGCTTAAGCTTTTGGAAAGAACAATCACTTAACATTGGTTCACCAATTTAACAGAATTTTGTAATGTTAGATATGTGGATGGCCTGGATTTGAAGTACTTGTTCGATTAAATGAGAAAGTTACAGTTGGAGACTTTATGTAATTGCCAAATATGTTTATAAAAGTAACTGGTGTGGACTATCATGACAGCTTTTCATGTGTCTAAGAACTTGATTGCGGGAAAATTTTTACCATTGATGGTGGCAGTGTGATCAATATGGAATAAATGTTTGACTTAGAGTATGTGCATATATATGGACGATAGTTGGACAGATGGCATGCATGAGTTTACTGGAAGCTATGGAGTTGACTGTAAATTAGAACGAACTTGGAGATCATTTACTTGGATGATATTTTATTCATCTTTACATCTTTAATCAGGCTACCTTGCCCTGGAAGCTTAGAATATCATGGGCTATCTACCATATATCAAGGCAATGACCTTTTGATTTTGGATTGAGATATGTTCATGTACATTTGTTCCCTTGAATTTCTTAAGGGAAACAAACTAAATGATCTTTTTAATTGAAAATCTACCCAGGTAGCTTGTATACTGCTGTGGCTTGTTTATTGTTCTCCTTTATCCTCCATATCTGTTTCTCAGATATCACACTTGCACAGTTGCTGATGCTGAGGGCGTGTTCTGATAAATGAGTCTTGTGACATCATCTACTTGTTTATCAATTGCTAGGTGTCACTGTTGAAGACATTGCCAGAGAAATTGGTGCTTATTATCAGCTTGATCATGAAAAAATGAGCAGCACCAAGTCAGTTCTGGAGATGAGAGCTAATCTGTTGAGAAAGCTTGTTGACTGTGAATCTTGGCTGGCAAAGCAATTTTTCGTTCATGAATTTGAGTCCCTTGGTTATGGAGAATTTTTCAGTTTCCTGACAGAACACATATCTCTTATGCCTACTGGGCTGAAACAGTTTTTGAATGGTGACATGTATGAGAAGTCCCACTTTGAGGTTTGCATGCAGCAGCATCAGTTGATGGTGCTAGTATCACAAGCATTGAATAGCTTGTGGGATGGTGAAGTAGTGACCAAACAGATGATTTTGACATTGCTTTTGAGGCAATTTCCCAATTTCAGTTTCAAAATGGAAGGTGGTACTGTGGAGGAATTTCTAAATATTATTGGGAAGTATAGAGGTATCGCAATGTCAAAATGTGTCCTTTTCTCTCAGACATTGATGGGTGCCCATGATCATGTTAAGCAGGCACTTGATGGTGATTATGCGGTAGAACTTGAAACCATCAGTATAGGAACTGATGTCTCACAGAAAATAGGAAAATTGGAATCAGTCTCATCTCAGGATGCAATTGATGTCTTACTAAGGGTGCCAATGCTGTCAGATTTAAGTTTTTGGTCACATTGGGACATTGGGTTCGCTCCATGTCTAGGCTCTCTTGTAGGATGGTTGTTGAATGAAGTGAATAGAACAGATTTGTTATGTTTAGTGACAAAAGATGGTAATGTGATCCGGATTGATAGTTCAGCTAGCGTGGATTCATTTCTGCAATCTGCCCTTCAATTATCACCTTTCCAAACAGCAGTTCAGCTGGTCTCTTTGTTCTCAATACTCGGGGGACAAAACCATGTTCCTCTGTCTCTTTTAAAATGCCATGCAAGTCGTGCATTTGAAGTCATCTTGAATGATCATCTGGAGCATAAGGGAGAGACCGATAGTTGGAATTTTCGGATGAAAGAAAAAGCAGCTGGTATGTCAAAGCGGTTGGATGAAGTTTTTGCTAGTAGATCATTCAAGAATTCCACTGGCACGTTTAATGCAGTGCTTATTGCATCAAGATATTTTCTTGAATGCCTCAGTTATATTCCTTCAGAGTTCCGTATTTTTGCTGCAGATGTGTTACTATCGGGTTTGCAATCTGCCATTAAACATGTACCTTCAAGCATTTTATCAGAATGTAAACTTATGGAGGAACGAGTCATGCTTCATGAAGTGGGACTATCGCTTGGGGTTGTGGAGTGGATAGATGATTACCATGCTTTCTGCTCCTCTACCGATGATGAGATGTGTAACCCCTGTGAAGCTCCATCATTCAAAGCTAACATCTCTGAGTCAAGCACACGCTCCCTGTCTGCTATTTATAATCCACAAATGTCATCTTCTCCGGAAGAAGACAAATTTGTGCTCTCTCTTGTTTCTAAGGGTCAGAGTAACATGAGCAATGAAATTTGTCACAGTTCTGATAATCCAGAAGTCTGCATAGGTAAGAGTCTGGCACAAAATGAACCGGTTGAATGTGAGGATGGTTATTCAATCATTGAATCTATCAGGCGAGAAGAATTTGGCCTTGATCCTAGTCTTTCTAGTACAGAAAGTAGCTTGTTAAAAAAGCAACATGCCCGTCTGGGGAGAGCACTTCATTGTCTTTCCCAGGAGTTGTACTCTCAGGATTCTCATTTTCTTCTTGAGCTAGTAAGTTTACTGTTTTTTTCATTAATCGTTGTTTTTTCTCTCCAGTGGCAGTCATATTTTAACAAGATAGTACTGTTTGTTTACAATATCTATTTGTACCATTGGATGCCTGCTTGTGCTTTCATGCTTTTGCTTTAGTTGTTTGTTTGATCCATGGTCAGTGATCATCTTTTGTGGTCATGCAGTTCATCCGTTCTTGTCAAGTTCTTTGGGTATTAATATGTGCCCGTACATGCATGGACAAAAAAGGAAAACTGAGTTAAATGCCCGTCAATGTTTTGCCAGCAGTCTAAGCTGAACGTCTACACTTGGTTGCTGAAGCCTCAAGCTAAATCAGGGAAAAAGTGCCATTTTTGCATAGTGACTACTGACTACCTTCGTGAAGCAATTAACGACATCATTTTGCCCAATTGATTATCCACACAAACAAACAAAAGCCTAATCATATGCATAGTACAAAGCGGCCTTCCTTATCCATGGTGTGATATGTTAAAAAAGTATATTATATCTCTTTACTATGCATTGAAGTCAAATTACACTTATAGTATTTATAATAGCAACTTGATGGACTTTATCGTAGTTTTATCAGTCGACACATGCCAAAAATATTAAGGAAACTAATGACTACAATTAGGTGTGGCGAACTTTTGAAGTTTATGCTGAGGAGCATAACATCTAGTTCAATCATGCAAAGAAGAACATGAATAATTACAGCTTATGCTGCAAATTTCCATCTCTGCTCTTCAGGATATCCCATGATTTTCAATTTGATAAGTCCAAATTTTAAAATTTTTTGGAGACTGAAACTCTGAAAATGTTGACGGACCTTCATTTGATTCCCATGATTTAGATATCTTAAACCATCCTCTTTGCTCTGCATCCCTCTCGGCTTTTTGTTTTTGTGTTAGTCATCTTATATTATGATTGAGAGTACATTCAATTTAACCAATATTTTTCCCCAAATAAAAGTTTATGGGCAGAGATTTATATTATAAACCAGAAAAATGAAGCTGATTAATTAAATTTCAATGCTCTAATGGGACTGGTTGTCGTTACTGTTGCTGCAGGTTCAAAATGCTGATGATAATACCTATTTGGAAAATGTTGAGCCAGCTCTGGTATTCGTGCTTCAGGAGTCAGGCATCATTATCCTGAATAATGAACGGGGCTTTGCTGCTCAAGACATTAGAGCACTATGTGACGTTGGCAATTCTACGAAAAAAGGAAGTGCTGGATATATAGGGAAAAAAGGCATTGGATTCAAATCAGTATTCCGTGTAAGTAAAGATAGCCTAGCCTAATAAAATGCTACATATCCTTTTCTTTTGGCGGACCACGTACCTCTTTTATTGCAGGACCTGAAAAGGGGTTGGGGATTTAATATGCTTGTAACATGGATTTAAAGAAAAAATACAGAAAGGCAGCAGTGAGATTGCACTAATCATAGTTGCTTAAGCTTTTGGGTTAGAATTTCTAAGATGGTTTGAGTGCCAAGTCTAAATTCTTCATGCCCGCATTCCACTCATATTATGCAAATACAGGTGTCGATTGCCATTGCAAATTACTCCTATTGCATCCTGAAAGAGCTTCACTAAAAAAATTTAAATTCTTCTGCAGGTTACTGATGCACCAGAGATTCACTCCAATGGGTTCCATGTAAAGTTTGACATAAGCGAGGGACAAATAGGTTTCGTTTTGCCAACCGTTATACCTCCTCTCGATCATAATGTGCTAAGCAAGTTGACATCCGCTAATTCTGTTCAGTTTGATAGTAGCTGCTGGAAAACTTGTATAGTTCTTCCCTTCAAATCGGATTTGTTAGAAGGAACCGGAAGGAATAATGTCATATCCATGTTTTCAGATATTCATCCAGCCTTGCTACTGTTTCTTCATCGTCTGCGGTGTATTACATTCAGAAATATGCACGATAATTCACTAACTGTCATGAGAAAGGAAACTTCTGGTGATGGCATCATTAGGGTTTCATATGGTAAGGAGGAAATGAGTTGGTTTGTTGCATGCAAGAAGTTACATGGGAATATCGGTCGTTGCAATGTCCAAACAACAGAGATCGCCTTGGCATTTGGACTGAAAGAATCAACAGATGGAAATTATCTCCCGTGCCTTCATGCGCAACCTGTTTTTGCATTTCTTCCTCTGAGAACATATGGTCTGAAATTTATACTGCAAGGTGATTTTGTTCTTCCCTCATCAAGAGAAGAAGTTGATGGGGATGACCCTTGGAACCAATGGTTGGTGTCGGAGTTTCCTGATTTGTTCGTGAATGTGGAGGCATCTTTCTGTTCTCTTCCTTGTTTCAGGGACAATCTGGGAAAAGCTGTGACAGCTTACATGAGCTATGTTCCATTGGTCGGTGAAGTCTATGGGTTTTTTTCTAGTCTTCCCCGAACGATCATCTCTCAGTTACGCCACTCAAATTGTCTACTTCTGGAAGGAGATGATGCTGCATGGGTGCCTCCTTGCAAGGTTGTCCGAGGTTGGAATGAAGAGGCTCTAGTTCTTTTACCTGATCATTTGCTTCAAGAGCATCTTGGCCTAGGATTTCTAAAGAAAGACATAAGTCTATCTGATCCTTTGGCAAGGACATTGGGGATCGTGGAGTATGGCCCAAAACTTCTACTTCAGCTTATAACGTCCTTATGCCAGAAAAAGGATAGCCTTCCATCAATGGGTTTGTCTTGGTTGTCTGCATGGCTGAATGCGCTTTATGAAATGTATGTGCAGTCAGCACAAGCATCTCGAGACCTTGGAATGAGCACAGATATCATAGAGACCCTTCGTAAGCTTCCTTTTATTCCTCTTTCTGATGGTACATTCGGCTCCGTGGATGAAGGTATGATCTGGCTGCACTTTGATGTTGCTGGGAATGACAGTGCGCATGGAATGGATGCTTTCCCAATGTTATATGCAAAACTCCGCACTGTAAACCCTGCTTTTATAGCTGCATTGGATGCTGACTTCTATCGTGTAGATATGTCTTCAAAGGACAACATCATCAGGATGCTTCTTGTTGTGGGCGTGCAACGTCTATCTACACATGAAATAATGAAGGTGCACGTCTTGCCTTTTATATGCGATGACAAAAGTGCAAGTTGGAACAAGAATCTGATGACAGAATTTCTCTGCTTTGTGTTTAATCATCTACAATCTAGCTGCCCTAGTTGCCATGTTGAAAGAGATTTTCTAATATCAGAGTTGAGAAACAGAGCTTTCATTCTAACAAATCAGGGCAACAAAAGACCAACTGAGGTACCGATCCATTACGGTAAAGGATTTGGAAGTTCTTTTGACCTCCGTAAATTTTTCAACGACATTCAAATGGAATGGCATGACGTAGACACCATCTACTTGAAGCATCCTTCAACTAAATCTGTGGTCAATGGAAAGAAAAAGTGGAAGAGATTTTTTGAAGAAATAGGCATCACGGAGTTTGTTCAAGTAGTTAAAGTTGATCGGAGAATGGCTGATATGCCCGATACATATTTTGGGAAGGCAGGAGTGGAAAGGGACCATGTCTCCTCGGGATCTGTTGCTGAAGATTGGGAGTCCACTGAGTTAGACCGTATATTGTCTTTGTTATCAACAAGTGGAAATCATGTTGGTAGTAGATTTCTCTTAGAGGTTTTCGATAAATTGTGGGATGATTGCTTTAGTGACAAAACCATAGGTTACTCAAACGATAAGCACAATGGGAATAGGACACCCTTGAAATCTTCATTCCTAAACAGTATCTGTGGTGTTCCATGGGTTGTTTCATGCATGGATGACAAACTTCACTATCCTAAGGACCTATTCTATGACTGTGATGCTGTGCACTCTATTTTGGGTTCTTTCGCTCCGTATGCTGTTCCAAAGGTTAGTCCCATGATGGATTTGTTTTTGCTGATTAATTTTGGTGCATCAGGAATGTCCAATATTTGACTCAGGTCTAAGCATTTGGCCATTGACTTCTTTCTTGCTCATGTTCTCATTTTCCAATTTCAGGACCTCACACTGTTGATAGGGGAATAAAGTATGTAAATAATATTGCCGATACAGATATAGTTTTATCTACTTTATCTGTTTAATTTTAATATTTGATTGTCTATTTAATCTTTATGCTCCTTCTCTGTGGGTCCTTTTTCTCAGTCCTTTTCGGAATAAGTGAAACAATAATTTAAATACCATTGAAGGTTTTTCGGGCGGGAGCATTTGACTGTCTGGTCTTTGGGTAGGAATGTAAATGCAGACATCTAATGGTTGGGAAACTTTACGAACTAATAGCACTTAATAGATAGAAGAAAACGCTGAAAAAGAAAATAAGAATGCACAAGAGGGAACGAGAGCAAAGAAACAGTCAGTTTTGATATATCTCAATATTGGTGGGAATATCTTGTGATTGAGGAGCAGGATTAGGACTCATAATTTCGTTAATCTACATGCTTTATCAATGCAAAAAAAATTTCCTCCATTGTCAAAACTTACGTATGGATAGAACCATGGAAATAGTGCTAGAGTCAATAAAAATAGGTAAAAGTGCACTGAGTTATGATTCCCCAGTTTTTTGGATATCAGCAGTCGGGCCATCTGTGGCTCCTTAGACACAGTAACCTGCAGTACTGGTGCTACCTTTTGCTTTCCGCGTTATTCTCTTGAATGAAACTATGCTCAGGAATGTGTTGTAGAACCAGGAGCCTAGATTTGTTGTTGCCAGTGGAGCGGTCCATAAACCCACCTATCGCAGCTGCTGTTGGTGATCTGACACTGTTTGTTTCGTTCTTGTCATTCCTTTCCCCCAAGTCTGTATAGCTATCAGTCATGGTGCATGTTTGAGATGCGGGTACTGGCTTTTGTTCTCCAAGTATTAGCTATGTCGAGCTGTCTTTCCCAAGGGACGACAGACCAATAGGACTTGCATGTCAAGCCCTGGTGGTAAGGACTTTTTTGCCATGACTGGCAGCTAATGTTTGACTTGATATTAATGTTAGTGCACAACTCGCCTATGGATAGAACCTTGGAAATGGTGCTAGAGTCGATAAAAATAGGTCAAAGGGCACTGAGTTATGATTTCCCAGTTCTGTGGGTATCAGCAGTCAGGGGCCATCTGTGGCTCCTTAGACTTAGTAACATGCAGTAACTGCAAAGATGACTCCGTCCAAGAAAGAAATAAAGTAAGGACTTTTTTGCCATGACCGGAAGCAGTTGTTTGACTTGATATTCATGTTAATGCAGTGCCACTTTTTAATGTAATGCCACCACTTGATGTTGACAATTTAACTTAACAGTTCTAAGCTACAATGCTCTCTCTTTTGCTTCATGTCATGATGTTATCCAAAATGACTGTCTAGTATAAATGAACCTGTCTGTTAAGGATTTTGGTCAATAACCATGAAGGGTTTGTTCGACAGGTGACAAGTGTGGCTCTTTTACATGATATTGGGTTTAAAACCAGAGTTACTGTTGAAGATGTCGTGGAAATACTGAGAGGCTGGAGAAGATCAGAGACCTCTTTTAAGATTAGGTACCAAATCACATTCAAGAAATTCTTTTTCTTTGTTTCTTCTCGTTGAATAAGCAGTGAACGTGAGTTAAAAATAAAAAGGTAATTCAAGCATACAGCATGTTTGCAAAAATATAAAGCAGAAACAACACAGGAAGTTCTCTCTTTACCCTTCTATTGAAAATGTTATTCATAGCGTAAAAGTTTGCTGTTCTTTCCTTTTATTTTGTCCTGCGTTTGTTGCTGGTCTGATGTCTTGACTCGTTATTACATTTCATGCAGTCCCAATTATTTTTCCTGTTTAGTTCATTTATTCACTATTTGTGCTATGTCAACTCTTCAGTTTTGGAAAAGAAAATATCCAATGATTTTGGGCTGTCAAGTCATGGTAGCTGTTAACCCAATTATTGAGAGGGTATTTTTTTCCTGGGCATGGAAAAATGAAAACTATAACACGTCAAGATTGGCCAATACTGAGCGCAAGCTTGTATCGTTGCTATTAATTTCATAAGTTTGGTATCTAATAAGGTGGGTAATGGAACTTTCTTAGATAACATTATTTATCAAGTTGTCCCTTCTGCTCTCTTTAACTCTATCTAGGTCATTGCAAGGTTTTGATCAGGTTGTTATTTTCCAGTCCTTCTTTATATCAATGCACCCCCAATTGTTTCATGAACATGCTCCTGATCCATTTATTTGAAATTAAGAACTACAGCCTCTTTGTTAAACTAGTATAATCTATATTAATTGCTCCAAATTAGGAAAATTCGTAGCATGTTATTGGTGCAGAAGAACTATCCTCCTAGTTAGCAAAGAAAATTGTGAAGAGAAGAAAATACCTTATTGTTTTATTCAAGAGAAAATCTATATATATAAGCCCTAAAGCTGTAAAGACTAATTTACCCGTTTTATACCTTTAACCCTCCCTCTCAAGCCGAAACATATTTACTAGTTATGCCTAACTTGTTAGGTTGACATGACTCACAATCTAAACTTGATTAAGAATGAATCCTAGAATCTCACATCTTAAGATTGTGCAACTAGGGACAACCAAGACGATAATGAATTTGATGTAGGGAAGCAACACTAGAGCATACAATGGATGGATCATCTTCAAGTACATGTAGCCCCCCATCTCATGTCCTCTGCCAATCGTCCTCTCCATAGCCAGATCTTGACAAATATAAGATTCAAGTTAGAATGTCGAATGACAGAAAAAATTGTTGGTTATTTACTAACAAACATGAGATTACTGTGGGAGATAAAGCACCAAGGACAACGGCAATGAGGGTCAACTCCCTTAACCTGTGTGGATGAACCATTAGGGTAACCATGGTTATGTCTGAGAAGTGAGACATCAACCTCATGGAGAGCTCGCCAGCGTGAATTGATGTCGCAAGGGGTTCGCCGGCATCAATCAACGCTGTAGAGGGCGTTTCGATGTGGATCTGTAGTAGATGGTCAATGCCAAGGGTTGACGTCGGAGGGGGCGAACCAAGGGTGACGCCAATGGATCTCGACGTACGTCGACTTTTATTTACTTTTGGCGACTAGGGTTTTTCTTTTTTCATATGCTCTGATGCTATGTGAAGAAAAGAAAATACCTTATTGTCTTATTCACTAAAAAATCTATACACGTGCACGCGCATAAGTACAGAAAATATAAGCTCTAATGCCCTAAAGACCACTTTACCCGTTTATGCCTCTAACGATAACGTTGCTTTTGTTTGAAACTGTTAAAAAGTCAACCTAAAAGTGCGAGCTGTCATCAAGCATGTATCTTAACAAAAGCAGTAAAAAGTAAAAACTCTGATCGCTAGTAATTTTTCTGGCTGACTCTTGGAACTTTTACAAAGTTTCATCTCTCCTGCTATTATGGTTGCGTGCAAGGTGCCTTCTTTTGGCTCTATGAAGATAATTACATAAATTTTCCTCCCATTCTTTTGCCTGATTATAGAGCATTGTGGATTAATCCCATGTATGGGTCATTTGAAGAAGGATTTCTTTCCTTGTTTCTATTGTTAAATTGCTCTTCCACGAGATACTTGACTTTTTTCTTCTTCTTATGCCAGTATTGCACAAATGTCAAAAGTATACTCTTTCCTATGGAAAGAAGTTGATACTTCAAAAAGGAACATTGTTGAAGATCTCATCTCAGAGCCATTTATATTCTTTCCTTCTTTATGTGCCTCTGGGGTGGAGGATGTTGTGTTGGGCTCATTTCTGTTGCCAAAAGAAGTTTGTTGGAATGATTCGACTGAATTTTTGAACCAAATGGAAGAAATTGATTCCGAGTCTGGTGCAGTAGGAGGAAAGCATAGCCTGTTGAGCAGGACATTGTGCAATATATATCCGGGCTTGCGGGATTTTTTTGTCAATATATGTGGGGTTGACGAGATTCCTTCTTTCCGAGATCATTTTCAGAATTTGCTCCATCTATCAACTACCATTCTGCCTTCACAAGCAGCAAAATATGTATGTACTACTACAAATTGTTTACTTACGGTTCATTGATGTGTCACTAAATAGCCCATTTTTTGGCTTTATGCACCAGGTTTTCAAGGTTTTTCTGAAGTTGGTAGATGAACTGAAATGTGGGAAGGTTAGTTCTGAAGATACTTTACAAGTTAGTGCATATCTTAAAAAATCAGAATATACCGTGCTTCCCTCTCTTCGAAATAGATGGGTTTCTCTGCACCCTTCCTTTGGAGTTGTGTGCTGGTGTGATGATGAGAAGCTAATGAAAGAATTTGGGATCCTGGATAAAATTGAACTGCTATATTTTGGGGAGCTCGAAGATGATGAAAAGGAAATGACCTATGTCAAACTGCCTCTTCTCATGCATGCTCTGGGGATTCCTGCACTTTCCGAGGTAATTTGCTCACTTGCAACTCTATTTTGCAATGTATTATGGAAGGTTGTGTCTAGATTCGGGTAGGAACTGGGGAAGTATAATATCAAGGTCCTCTTGTCTCCATTTTGCATTCACACATCACTAAGTATGTGGTGTACTCGCAAGAGGGATTTTATCAGGACATATATGTATTTGACAAGGATCGCTTTTTAGATGTCGCTTACCTGGCTTTTCTGGAATCATTTGAACCACTTGTGGCTTTGGCCAGATTTACTCTCCCTCATGTAAAACAGGGTCTCCTTGACAAGTACACCCGTAGCACTTTTTAATCACACCTAATAAAAAAATATCTTCATTTTCAAGACATTGGTCGTGCATAGCACGAGGAAAACAGCGCTTTGGAAATGACAAAGTTTCTTTATTTGGATGTCTAGCGAGTGCCCTATTAACAAAATCCTATACAATAATTTACAGTGGAATACCTATGGGAAGAGTAATCTCTTGGACCCAAACTATTCTGAGATGTGCTAAAGAATGTTCACGAATGTTCCTTGGCTATGTTTATCTCCGAGTTCATTGTAGAGGCACTGACAGTGAGCTAAAGAATAGCTTATTTAGAAGGAAGAATGTATAATGCTTATCGATGAAATTCCATCCATGAAGTTCTTTCACCATTCCAAAGATACAAAGTTCTGGACATCCATCTGTAGTGGTATCGCTAGAAGAACCTTGACATAATAAAACCATTCACATGAGTGAACTTGGTGAATTTGTTGTCTCAGCTAGAACTTTCAAGACTTGATGGTGCGGTACCATCTAGCATGGCCAAAATGACTGAACCAGGAAGTATTTCTTCAACTTCTTAAGTAAAAAAGGATCACCAAGTTTAAGGCTGTGATCAATACGCAGTAGGGGTGATCGGTTCCCGGGCGGTTCCGGTTCCCTAGGAACCGGGAACCGGACCGGTGGAACCGGTTCCCTATTATGGAGAACCGGGAACCGGACCGAACAAGATTGGGCGGTTCCGGTCCGGTTCTTGCCGGTCCGGTCCGGTTCCCGGGCGGTTCCTGGTTCCAATTAACGCGAAAAAAAAAATTCTAAAACAGAAAATAATTGCACGTCGTCCACGGTCCGCTCGTCGCATTCGTCCACTCGTCCACGGTCCACTACTGGACGTCCAGTTTGGATGACCAGAACTGGGCGTCCAGTGGACGTCCTGGACGTCACTGGACGTCCAGTTTGGACGCCCAGTTCTGAGCGTCCAGTGGACGTCCAGTTTGGACGCCCAGAACTGGGCGTCCAGTGGACGTCCATTCCATTTGGATGTGTCCAAAAATGCACATCAAGACTAAAATACAGAATAGAAAATGCAAAAATTCGTGTACAAACTTCACAAACTCACAAATATAAATTTCAGAAATTTTTTTTTTGAACAGTACCGGTTCCGGTTCCGGGCGGGCGGTTCCACCCCCGGAACCGGGAACCGGACCGAATTTCCCGGTTCCATTTTTTGTTGAACCGGGAACCGGACCGCCCGTCCGGGAACCGCCCGGAACCGGCGGTTCCGGGCGGTTCCCGGGCGGGCGGTTCCACTTGCTCACCCCTAATACGCAGTGCTATGACTAGAAACATCCACACGGATAAGTCTTCAGCTATATTTATAGTATCATTTACTTCAGGCCTTGTACTTATCTTCCTCATCTTCAAATATAGCAACATAACCTATCAATCCTCTTCCCACTACGAGGATAGGCTTTTGGTGTGCATGATCTTTCCTGATTAAGTACTTTATCCTTTGAGAGAATCAAACTCATTACTCTTTAGCATAAAAAATGACTAGGCAATGTCACATTTTATGTTTAGGATGTGGGAGAGATGGAGTAGTTACGAAGAAGATACTGTGAAACTAGCACATCTCAGCATTTCATGGTGTATATTCGGTGCTTTGTTAAGTGGTGCTGTGTTGTCGCTGAAGTTTCCAGATGTTTTACCACTGATCAAGTTAATTTGAAAATGTTTTTCATACGTATGACTGTAGAGTGGAAAGAAGTCCCTTTACTGTATGTTACGTGTGGAAACTATTAAATTCAACAGAAATGTTAAAATAATCTTAAAGGAAAATTGCGCTTTATCTACTAATAGATTTAGTGTAAAGAACATATATATTTAAAATTGGTTCCACTTACATTGCCTCAATCTATAGTCTAGGTTGTGGCCAAAACAAAAAAAATATGTTGGCTGGGTTAGGTCTGTGGAATCAAACACATGTTCCGAGCAAAACATTTAAGTTGCCTCCCTTTATTGAAGATTTTGTGTAAAGCATTAGCAGTTGTTAGTTATTGTAGCAAATTATTGATAGCAAGTCCAACACAAACACATTATTAAAATCTTATGCTCGTGGACTACAAGATTGTCATGCAAACTACTCATGATCTTATTTACTTTCTCACACTCAACATTGATGCAGGTTGTAACTCGTGAAGCTATATATTATGGTCCAATGGATTCTACCTCCAAGGCTTCTTTTGTAAACTGGGTTCTTCCTTATACTCAGCGTTATATCTACTATGAACATCCCGACACATATGCCAAACTTAAACAGTCTGGATTTTCTAGTCTGAGTGATTTGCATGTTGTTGTTGTGGAGAGGTTATACTATAGGAATGTCATAAGAGATTTGAGCATTGCTTCTGAAAGGCGATTGGAGACCACATCAGTTCTTCAGGTATGTCCTAGGAATTCAGGAATGTTCTGGATGTTTCCTTTTTTCTTTGTTTAACCCAAGAACACTTAAAGCAACCCACGAGAATGGTATGGATGGAGGACATTTAGATTTCTTACCTTTCTTTTCGTTATATAATTTTCTCTTGTACAGAATGAGAACATCGCTTTGTGACATATTGACATTTACAAATTGAAATTTGATCCAACTTCAAACCTTGTTGGGGTCATCTGTTCAGTATTAAAATAACTCCCTGATTTTGACAGGGCAATACTTTATTTGTCACTTCAGAGGCTGATTCTCATGCCTTGTACATGGAGATTTCTCGTCTATTCTTTGATGGCACTCCGAACATTCACTTGGCAAATTTTCTTCACATGATCACAACGATGGCGGAGTCAGGTTCTCCAGAGGAGAAGGTAGAATCTTTCATTGTAAATAGCCAGAAGGTGCTAAACCTACCTCGTGATGAAGCAGTGTGGGCCCTTTCCTCAGTATCTTTGTGTGAGGAGGACGAATCACTAGAGAACAGCAGCTTTTCAGCAACAAGAAAAGTACGCAAATCCTTTCAGGCCAGGAGAAGGGCCAAAGTTACGTCAAACTGGCCTCCTTCAGACTGGAAAAGTGCACCGAGGTCAGTTTATCCTCCTTATAGCCCAGTTGAGACACAGGCAGTAACTGTAACCACAAGCACTTGCTCACAAGTGATGGAGGAGGATTATCATGCATTAACCACAGAAAGTGGTGGCGGCCATGAGGAGAGTGTTGATTTTACCACTGAAAATGTAGCAGCAGTTTCTCCAATCATACTTCCAGTTTCTGATAGAGCAACAGATGTCAGCAATTTGGATTCTTGCGCAGATGTCTCGGCTAATCAAATTGGTGTGACTCCAGTGTCTGATCTACCTGACTTGGATCCACCTGAGTTGGTTGAGAGAACAGTGCTCAACATTGGTTCGCCTGATTCAGAACAAGCAATTTTAGTGGGAAAACTAGGAGAGCTCTTTGCTTTCAAGCATCTAGCGAAGAAATTCATTCAAAGTTCTGTTAGGTGGGTCAATGAAGATGGTGAAACTGGTCTACCCTATGACATCATTGTAGAGGATGGAGAAGGACTTCGATACATAGAAGTCAAAACAACTCAATCGGAAGAGAAAGATTGGTTCTCACTGTCAACAAATGAGTGGCAATTTGCAAATCAGAAAGGTCAAAATTTCAGCATAGCACATGTCATTTTGGTAGGCCACGGCAAAAACAGAATCAAAATATTTTCAAATCCAGTTGAACTCTGTCGCTCTGGGAAGTTGCAATTGGCTATTGTGATGCCAAGCTAGCCTTTATGCCCTTAATTAAGAAGTGTATATGGTGACCCCGAAAAACCAGTAGTGCTGATGAGTACCTTGCTTTTAGATACTGAGAAGTTTGTTTTAAATCTTTTATGGTTGATGATTGAAGGAGATGCATGCGTCTTGAAGAGGTCGTTCTTCTGTGACTTCTGAAGATGATTAAGCTTTGTACGACTAGTCCTGCACAGTGCTTTCAAGCATGATTGCGCAATTTGTGCCATGTAGCTATTCAGATGGACCTATATTAATCTTCACATTTCTGTGTGATCTCTTTATTTATGGTTTCAAGAGTCAATGCCAGTCTTAATTCACACCAGTGCTATATCATTTCGTTCTTGTACCGCCACTTGCAATTGCATTTGCACAGGTTTTAATTGGGAGAGAGGAAAGAGGAGGGAAGGTAACGAGTATGAAGGAAAATTGATGGGAGGAAAGCGAACGAAATGAGTTTCGCCAGCATGAAACATTCTCTCCAAATTGAGGGAAGAGAAAATCAGCAAGCTCTCGATTCCAACCTTCACAGTAAAGGTTCATGTCACTGTTTGTGCGATAATAGTCCAGTTATCTCGGTCCCCACTTCAGTTTTCCGTTTGCCTTTGTCAACTCGTATCCTTCCATCTTGACAAAGTGATGGTAATGCAGTTTTTATCATTGAATGAAATCACGTTGCCATTGGCAGTTGAAATGATGCATAGTATGATATTGTCAGTTTTTTTTTATGACCGAGAACTCCACCACGGGCTCCCCCAGTGCCCGGACAGCACTTAAGGGCTGTGCCTCTATACCAATTCAAAATACCAAAATCACAATTCTCATTCCAAGATACTATCCACTAAAAAGAACATACTGTAGGTTGATCCTCGTATTATCGAGCTAGTTAAAAGCAGCTGTGTTTACTCATCTACACGAACAAAGAAAAAAAGAAAAAGAAACTCCCAGAGAGAAGTATGACTAAAAGAATTACAAGAGCTAAGTGATATGATTAAAACCAAAGGCATCGGAATCAGAACAATCACAACCATTGGTAAGGCCCTTGAAGATGCTTGGCAGCAGGCAGTATTCCCCCATTTTATAACCAAACTTGCTGGCGTCATCCCTCTATCTAAGATTGCCAAAGTCTCCACGCCTCAGCGATAGAATCTAATGCACGTATGATTCTGTGGAAGTGACAAAGAACAGCGATTGATGTAACGGAGGGGTGTCTTTTTGACTGACTCACAAAGATGGGCTCACACAAGCTTGTAGTAACACTTCCTCCCAGAGAGCACAATCTGGTACCCTTTCCCACAGGGACAATTGAAATCAAGAGACAAGCAATCGCCGATGACTCCCACACTCACGGCTTCTTGATTTCCCTCTTCGGCTTCTTTGCACTTCTCCTGCTGCACAATCTGCAATTCGAAACAAATCAGAATAACAGATTTGTTTGAATCTTATTGCATTGAATGGCCATCGCTGCAGTAACTATTATGCCTAACTACAGCTCTACACGAAAGTTCTAACATAAGGTCCACGTGCATCAGACCTCTGGTGTTTCGGTGTTGCCTTGTTCATCAGGTCTATCATCCTCGCAGGCTTCGCTCATCACATGATCCCACCACTTGCGCATCTCCTTAAGGCGATGCTTCATCCTCTTCAGCCTCTGCATTGGTAAAAAAGAAACCCAGACTAAAGAAAATGACTTCCAGAGCGCCAAGTCAGAGCCTGTGAGAAGTCACAAACCACTTCACTTGCTGTTTCGCTTGATTTTTATTCGATTTTCGTTTCACTCGAGACCCAGATGACCAAAACTAGTAGAATTTGCTCGACGTCCCTACTTGCACAATCAAATAAAGGTCTAAACAGAAACAAAGAGAGAAAAAAGACCACCATTCACCAGATGAACCAAGAGAACACTGTAACGAAATAAACGCGAGATCATATTCTGGAAAAGAAGTGTGATTCACGATTGACATGCATACAACCAAATCAAGAAAAGTATTACTGATTATTCCATAGTCATTAAAGAAACCAGAGAATAATTGACCGAGAGTCCCCAGAAGTCTGGGACACTCCATATGATCATACCAAAATAAAGAAAAGCGTTTTCACCTACCAAACCAGAAATAAACATCTAGATTAATTAGAGAGACCGACCCTGGAATTCGTACTCTCGTCAGCACTGCTGGGGCCGCCACTGGAGCTGGACCCTCCGGATAATGAATTGATGGACCCTGGGGTCTGGTATGAGGTTGGGTCAGACACCGTCCTCTGCAGTGGCGGCTTGGGTGGAAGCGAATATGAAGAGCTTCTCACAGGCGAAGGAGTCATCACCATCGCTGGATTAACTCTGAAAACTAGCTTTTCTGGCGATGAAAAGCCTGTGTTGTCCATCGCAGAACCGCCACAATTCTTGCCATTTGGAGCCCCAGACACCTCATTGAAATTCTTGAGCGTGACCGGATTGGAGGTGGTGCGCCAGAGACTGGAGTCAGGGGACGGGAGGCTGATCTTGTTGAAGTCCTGGAGGGTGAAGTCGACATCCTCCTGGTCGAGGAGGGAGCAGCAGGGCCTCTTCTTAGTCTTCGTATCGAACGGTACTGCAGGGTTTCGAGAGGCTGAGGCTGGTGGCGAAGGATGAGGAGGAGGAGGAGGAGGAGAGGAGGGGACTGGGAGTCTCCTCCGCTTCACCGGTTTGGCGGCAGTGGCGGAGCAGTGGCAGCTGAGCACGCTGAGGCGGGGCAACAGGGACTCCGGGCACGCCTCGTCATGCTCCTCTTCTTCTTGACGTAACAGTTGCTCATCTTCCGGTGGCTCTTGCGGTTGTTCTTGATGAGTGAGGGAGCTCATTGGGCGTCTCGGGGGTGGTCGCTTTTTCTCGGTGCGACGAATCTTGAAACTGGGTCGTTCACAGCTGAGATCGGATCCTCTTTCTCTGTCCCTCGCCGGGGTGATCTTCTTGTGGAGTGAGATCAGTGTACGCAAATGGAAACGGAATGCGAAGGTAGCGAGAGACGGAAACAGAGGTTTTATAAAGGGAAGAGGCCGAAGTATGTTCTCTTCCTTGGCGCCGCATATTTCCTTGGCGGTTAGAGGTCGTTATTTTATTTGTTGTTCTTTTAATAAATGAAACTAGATTTCGAGGATATGAAGTATAAAGTTGGTATCTCCTAATCTTTGTTAACTTTTGAATTATAGGAAGCAGTAAATAGATAATTTATAATTGGACGAGGTCACTTCTATCATCAAATGGTTTAATGCACACAATTTTTTTTTTAATTGACAAAACTCTCCCCAATTAAATCCAAATCCCTCTTCGAAACCTTTTTTTTTCTTTTTGTAGAGGGTAAACACAGATAATCTCATATTTTCTCATTAATTAAACAGATTCAATTTGTGTTACAATTCACGATAAAAAAGAACTCGATATTGCTCAAAATTTTTTAGTGACAAGTTCTAAACCCATTTAAGAAGCAAACTTTCCTAAGTTCTCAAAACCCTTTTGAAATACACGCATAAAGTACATTCATATATCCGCGATACAACACAGCCACCAAAAAACGGCAAGTAATAATTCATTTGGCATTACGACTTTTACTACTGCGATGTTGTTCGGGAGAAAGCGATGAGGAGGAGGAGGGGAAAAGTTGGTCTTGGCGTTAGAGCCCCGGAGGCTAGGGCCGGCACCGTCATAGGCGAGGGCGGCTTCCTTCAGGGTGCTGAAAATGATGAGCTAGACCCATGTCTTCTTCCGGGGGTCACGTATCTCCCCTGCATGACGGCCTCACAACCTCTTGTGGACGATCCTACAGTTGCCCTCCCGAGGTGGCGGCGGCACCGGCGACATGAATGATGAGGGGAGGAAGAACTCCGGTAGCAATTGATGGAAGAAACAAAGTGGGGAGAGTGCGTGGGGGCGTAAGTCCGGCCGCCAGAGTGCCGAGCACAAGTTATAGCAGGGCAGGCCACTTCTATGCTGGGTCTTGTCTACCTAATGCATGCTCAAATGAAGGTTTCCACTGGCTTGTTTTTACACTACTACCCTGATCAGACAATCACAACCTACAATTTTGAATTTGTCAAATGAAAAAAGGATGGACAGGTCGCTTGAGCTAGCGAAGTTCTTCTTCCAAGGCCAGCGAAGATCCACAGAAAAGCCAATGGCAGGAACAATACAAAAAAAAAAGACTAAAGCTCGTAACAAGGTTAGGGTTTAACATGAATATACCATTAAGCTGATAATACAGAGCAGCGTGCAGAGCAGTCATCTCATTCGAGCCTCCACGGAAGCAACTTTCAGAGTGGCTCAGTATCAGCTCGGCGATCTTGCTGTGCCCCTTTTCCGTAGCGATGTAAAAGGGCGATTCGCCGGCGCAATTCACACAGTCCAAGAGCGCAGCATCGGCCTACACCAGCGACTTCACCACTAATATTAGGCCTTGAAATGGGTTTTGGGAACGCCCAACTAAACGGGGCCTTAAAGAATGACAGTCCGGCGGCTTACGTCCCAGAGGCAATGACGAGGAATCGGCCCACCATATTGCAGCATTTAGCGGCCGCACTTCCGTGATGGAAGAGGTTCTAAGAGTTCGTACTGACACTTGTTACTTGCTAGACAACAAGGGAAGAACCGTTCTCCATTGCTGCTGTTTTAACCGGGTGCCATTTCAATGGGGAAAATGGTACAAGCAGTTTAAAATATGTTACATGTTTGTCAATTCAGTCCTAAACCTTTAAATTTTAAAAATTCAATCCTAAACCTTTTAAAATATTATCAATTTAGTCATTCTAAGAAATTTCTATTGAAAAAAGCTTACATGGATGTTTGGAAAATACTTACATGTCCAAGATAAATTTATCGAAGGATTAAATTGACAATGCTTTAAAATGTTTAAGACTGAATTGACATAGTTTAAAATTTTATGACTGAATTGGCAAAAGCGCAATATATTTCTGACTTTTTAGACAATTTTCCCTATTTCAGTGCTTATCATTTTAAAAAATATTTATATATCATAAGTTAGAGGGACATAAAGTTCTTTTTTTCCGATTTCAAAACTCTAGGATTTTGCGCCTGGGACCTTGTTTTTTGGGTATTGGAATATCTGATCGTAGTTTGACCACCTTTACCCCATTGTCAATCTGGGAAGCAGACGAGCGGCATAGGCGGGGCATTGAAAACAGGGACATGAAACCCTAAGATCTGTCAAACCCAACACCCCCAACTGAATCACATTGCTAGTCAGTCAACGTAAACCACAATAAGTAGCAACGCAAGATCTAAGAAGACAGCGGGGCTCGATAGGTCAGGAAAAAATTACAAATCGAAAGGAGAAATGCACACATATGAGGAAGTATGCATTTATCGAGTCATGCAATGCGAAGAAGAAGGAATCCCCGAAAGTCACCTGGTCAGCTAGCTATATAGAGCAAGTGAAGGCGAGAGAATGCGTAACCACAACGCGGTGGTGTCAAAGTCAAGAGACGCCCACTTCTCTCTGCAAAATAAAGTTGACACGAAATCAAAGTCAACTCAGCAAAAAGAAGACACAAACTCCTCCTCGTCCTACCTGCTTCCCTCCATCGTCTTCATCTTCTTCTTCTTCTTTAGTTTCTGTTTCTGCTTCCTCCTTCATCCTCTTTCAAATTGGAAATCGCATGAAGGAGAGAGAATGGGCAAGCAAAAATCGCAGGCGGGTAGGAGAGACTCCTCCTCCTCCTCCTCTTGCCTATATCCTTCGTAGTCTTTGTCTTCTTCTTCTTCTTCTTCTTCTTCTTCTTCTTCATAGTCTTATTCTTCTTCCTTCTTAGTCTAGTTTTAGATCAGAATGGCAGGGCGGGAGAGAGAATGGACGCTGCTCAAAATGAAAAAAAAATATATGCATCCTCCGTTGTCTTCATCATCATCTTCTTTTTCAGAGTCCGATTCTTCTTCATTCTTCGTCTAGTTTTAGATCGAAATCGCGCGAGAGAATGGGCAGGCGGAAATCGCAAGTGGGCAGGAGAGAGAAATGGACGCTGTTCAAAATGAAAAGTGGCCTTTCTTTTTTTAAATCTCTCATTGGATTCTAGCCATCAAATTTTGATTTGACGACTGGGATTAAAACTCAGTTATGCCACCATGTTAGGCGATTCACACATGGATTGGATTCTTCCAACATAGATCGCTATGGACTATCTTGACGAGTGAAATGAACCAATCCGTTTTCTCCAGAGATCAGTGGAGGAGGAGGAGAAGAAGAAGAGGAGCAAGGAGGCAAGAGTGCCGGACAGTGGAGGATTCTCTGGAAGCTTCGTGTAAAAGGAGAGGCAACTTCTAACGGGGTCCCGTCTAGTACTTTCGATTGTGTGGCACCACCGATGAATCATGGGTGCATTTGGTTTAGCATTTAGTGAAAGCTATGGAGAAAATGCAAACGTTTTTAACTTAAAAGGATTTAATGAAATGTAAATGTATTTGATAAATTGTAACTGAAAACTTTGAGGGAATATTGTTTTAGTCAATTCAATCAACGGTCGTGCGGCCTAAGCCATTCTAGAGATGGAATTAGCGCTGCTCAAGAAGAATTAAACCAAGTAAAATCATCGCATACTTGTCATGTTTGGTTTGTCTTTCTAGTAATGTGCACGTATCATAAGTGGGATGAATACTATTTACCAAACAATACCAAATGTTTACGATGGCCTTAGCACCCAAGCCCCAAGTTTCATTCTATCGAGTCCCCTCGATTCATCGATAAGCTGAAACAAAAACGAATGAAACGAAAGCACCCGAGTTTCATTTCTAGTTTATTATTAACATCATCCTTGTTCTTTTCGTTTGACGCCAAAAATTTAAAATACTCCTCAAATTTTAAAGAAAAAAATTACAAACACAATCTTGAGTGAATGCATATTCATAAAATCTCCAATGGAAAAAATGATATGAATAAATTATGAAACTGTGTTCCGATATACAATGTGGTTTATGTAAGTCTTGAATTTTGACCCAATATTCAATATGAAATGCGGCTCATGAACATTTAGTACCTATTTTTTGTGTTGCTATTCCTATCTTGGGACCATAATTGAAGATTCTTATTACACATAGAATAAACGGTTAATACCACGGAAGTGACGTATTTATCCTAAACTTTTTTTATGACATGAAAAATTCTAAACTTTGCCCACTATAACATATTTATCATAAACTTGTTAATAATACGAAAAATCCCAAACTTTACATACTCTGACACATTTACCCTAAACTTTATTTTTTTTCCTAAAAAAAACTTGGCCGGTGAGCTGCCAACTGTCAGAGCTCATGTTACAGAAGGTAAAGTTTGGGGTAAATGTGTTATAGTGAGTAAATTTTGAGATTTTTCGTATCATAAAAAAAGTTTGGGATAAATATATCACAGTAGGCAAAATTTAGGGTAAATGTGTCACGGTGAATAAAGTTTAGAGCTTTTCGTATCATAAAAAAGAGTTTGGAATAAATGTGTCATAATGAGTAAAGTTTGGAGTTTTTCATGATATTAACCCTAAAATAAAGGTTTGGAAATCGCATGCCTCGTTACTCCAATGGCCAAATTCTCCCGTGTTTCGAGCCGAAAAAAAATGAATTCCGATTTCCACCTCGTCTTTTTAACCGAAGTGCCGCAAGATCAAGCCCAGCCCGCAACGGACTGCACTGCGAAAATCCATCGGAAAGGAAGCGCCTCAATTCAAATTTCAAAAACTCTCTCTCCCCCCCCCCCCCTCTCTCTCTCTCTCTCTCTCTAAAACCCAACGTTTCTCTCCTCGCTCGCTGCGGGATTCTCCTCTCCAGAATCTTCACATCCCTCGTCTCTCTCTCTCTCTCTCTCTCTCTCTCTCTCTCTCTCTCTCTCTCTCTACCTGTGGATCTTCAATCGCGGCGCCCATGGCCCAGACGCTCCCCCTTCAGACCAGCAACATCGCCAACACCGCCGCTGCGGCGGCAGGGGTGGCGGCGTCGCGCAAGGGCAGGACCGTCGAGGAGACCTACCAGAAGAAGTCCCAGCTCGAGCACATCCTCCTCCGGCCCGACACCTACATCGGCTCCGTCGAGAAGCACACCCAGACGCTCTGGGTCTACGAGGACGACGAGATGGTGCACCGCCCCATCACGTACGTCCCCGGCCTCTACAAGATCTTCGACGAGATCCTCGTCAACGCCGCCGATAACAAGCAGCGGGATCCCAGGATGGACTCATTGAAGGTGACCATCGACGCGGAGAAGAACCTGATCAGCGTGTGCAACAACGGGGACGGCGTGCCCGTGGAGATGCACCGGGAGGAGAATGTCTACGTGCCGGAGCTGATTTTCGGGCATTTGCTGACCAGCAGTAACTATGACGACACCGTGAAGAAGACGACCGGAGGGAGAAATGGGTATGGCGCTAAGCTCACGAATATATTCTCGACCGAGTTTGTTATTGAGACAGCTGATGGCAAGAACGGCCTGAAGTACAAGCAGGTAAGAACGATAAGATGAAGTATCATGAAGGATAAGAACCAGCGTTATTTAGGCTAGTTAGGCTTCTGTTTAATTGTTCGTTGGATTCGCCTATATATGTTACCATTTGCTCTAGCTTCTTCATGATTTGGGATTCGTTCAGGTTTATTTCTCGATGTTGGTCATGTACATTGCTCTGATGGGAAGGTTATTGTCTCTGTTTAAGCTGCCCTTTTTTGGATTGGGGTTTAGCTACCCTTGTTTGGTCAGAATGGTGCTATTATTTATTTCTCCTTTATTAGGACGTCACCTGGTGGTTTCTGCTCAAGGTTGTTGCTACTTTTTAAGGATAGTGAACACACTCATTTTGGTTTCCAGTGGAATGTTCTCGGCCATTTTTTATCGGGCCAATGGAATTGATTTGGTTGAACTCCTATACTGATCTGTTCCACTGATTTAAAGGTTTTCTCAAAGAACATGGGAGTAAAAGGTGCACCTGATATAAAGGCTTGCAAGGGGGGTGAAAACTGGACCAAGGTCTCATTCAAACCAGACTTGGCAAAGTTCAACATGACCCACCTTGAAGATGATGTGGTTGCCTTGATGAAGAAGCGTGTGATTGACTTGGCTGGGTGTCTAGGAAAGACGGTGAAGGTCGAGCTGAACGGGAAAAGGGTTCCTGTCAAAACATTTGCTGAATATGTTGGCCTCTATCTAAAATCTGCCTCTAAAAATAGACCGGAATTCTCCCTTCCAAGGTTCTCTCCTCATAATTATTATTATTTTTGTATGATTAACATCATTATGTAGCTTGGGATGGTACTCGGAATGCTAAATTTACTTTGACTGGATCAGGATTGAGGAGACTGTGAATGAGAGGTGGGAAGTCTGTGTAAGCTTAAGTGACGGACAGTTTCAACAGGTATTTTGAATACTTTCTTCTGGTAACAGGAAATTATAGAGCTAGTACTACTGAACGAATTTCACATTATGATTTCTCCAACAGGTCAGCTTTGTGAATGCGATAGCTACTGTTAAGGGAGGGACACATGTTGATTATGTGACCAATCAGATTGCCAACCATGTTATGAATGTTGTGAACAAGAAGAATAAGAATGCCAACCTCAAAGCCCATAACGTTAAGAGTCATTTATGGGTTTTTGTCAATGCCCTCATTGACAACCCCGCATTTGACTCTCAAACCAAGGAAACTTTAACGCTTCGTCAGAGCAGCTTTGGATCCAAGTGCGAACTATCTGACAAGTTCTTACAAAAAGGTTGGACCCTCTTTAGCGAATTTAGTGAACTAGATTGATTGATTTTTATGTGACTTCTGCTTATGCTTGCTCTGATGCAGTGGCAAAGTCTGGAATTGTTGAGTCTCTCCTCTCATGGGCAAATTTCAAGCAGAGCAAAGACCTAAAGAAAACTGATGGGTCAAAGAGAGAGAACCTCCGTGGGATTCCGAAGCTTGAGGATGCTAATGATGCTGGAGGTAGAAACTCTGATAAGTGCACGCTAATATTGACAGAAGGAGATTCAGCAAAGGCCCTTGCTGTAAGTGCTGATACCTTTAGATGTGTGATATGGAAAGCTTCTTACTTTTTGTGGCTGAACATCCTCAAAGATTTGGCTAACCAAACTGAGTTGATGCAGATGGCTGGGCTTTCTGTTGTCGGTCGAGATCGCTATGGTGTGTTTCCTTTGAGAGGTAAATTACTCAACGTGAGGGAAGCCAGCCATAATCAAATACTGGAAAACAAAGAAATACAATATATCAAGCAGATTCTTGGATTGCAGCAAAATAAGGATTATGACAGTGTCAAATCTTTAAGATATGGTCATTTGATGATAATGACAGATCAGGTTTCACTCTTCTATAGATTTTGTTTTGTATAATTTTTCTTGTCAAGCATGTAATGCTACTGTCAATGCTTCTCATGGTCTTGTATGTTAATATATGTTACTTTCTGGATGTGCATTTGCAGGATCATGATGGCTCCCACATTAAAGGCCTCTTAATCAACTTCATTCATTCATTTTGGCCATCCTTGCTCAAAGTTCCATCTTTCCTAGTTGAATTTATCACTCCAATTGTGAAGGTAGGGATGATTAAATAAGTTGATCATAAACTGTTTTTGGTGGATGGAAAAAAAGCTTGAAGCCTTCTCACATTGTGATCGCAGGCTACTCATAAGAATGGAAGAGAATTAAGTTTCTATACAATGCCGGAATATGAGTCCTGGAGGGAAAGTTTGACGGGCAATGCAAGTGGGTGGTCAATCAAGTACTATAAGGTTTGTTTACATTGTTGAAGTATAACTCAATTACTGCCTGTGACTGTAATGGGTGACATAGTTGAATGATCCCTGCAGGGGTTGGGAACAAGCACCTCAAAAGAGGGCAAGCAATATTTCCAAAACCTTGAAATGCACAAGAAGGATTTTGTGTGGGTTAATGACCAAGACGGAGATGCAATTGAGTTGGCTTTTAGCAAGAAGAAGATCGAAGCAAGAAAGACTTGGCTTCGTCAGTTTGAGGTTGGAAGTGCTGTCTGAATTATAAGAGTACAAAGTACTTGTTGCATTCTTTCATGTGACTTAATGAAATTATGAATTTGTTTCCTGCAGCCTGGTACTTATCTTGATCAGAAGGAGAAGCTCATCAAGTACAGTGACTTTGTTAATAAGGAGCTGATATTGTTTTCGATGGCTGATCTTCAAAGATCAATTCCGTCCATGGTTGATGGCCTTAAGCCAGGTCAAAGGAAAATTCTTTTCTGCTCATTTAAAAGGAATTTCATTAAAGAAGCAAAGGTTGCCCAGTTTTCTGGTTATGTATCTGAGCATTCAGCATACCATCATGGTGAGCAAAGTCTTGCTAGTACCATAATTGGAATGGCACAGGATTATGTAGGCAGTAACAACATTAACCTTCTCATGCCAAATGGCCAATTTGGGACCCGCAACATGGTGAGAGTATTTGACATTTCACTGAAATTAGTGAGTTTGTCTACAAGTTCTTTTTCTTTTCTTTTACATGGAAGATGTTACTTTGGCAGGGAGGAAAAGATCATGCTAGCCCTAGGTACATATACACGAAGCTTTCTCCTATTACACGGTTCCTCTTCCCAAAGGACGATGACAACCTCCTGAACTACTTAAATGAAGATGGGCAATCTATTGAACCAACTTGGTAATTACTCATTATAGGACCCCTGTTATTCATTTTCCCAATACAAAAGTCCTAGCTAATACTGGCCATGTAATGCAGGTACATGCCTGTCTTACCAATGGTTCTCGTCAATGGTAGTGAAGGAATTGGAACTGGATGGAGTTCTTACATCCCCAACTACAATCCAAGAGATATTATTTCCAACTTGAGACGTTTGTTGAATGGTGAAATGATGGAGCCCATGGATCCTTGGTATCGTGGATTTAGAGGGACAATTGAGAAAACAGCCACGAAGGAAGCTGGCGTCAGCTACACTATTTGTGGGATAATTGAGGAAGTTGATGATACCACACTGAGGATCACAGAGCTTCCAATACGTCGATGGACTCAGGATTACAGGGAGTTTTTGGAATCATTATCAACTGGAGAGAAAGATAAAGCAAAGGATCCTTTTGTCAAGGTAACGAGCCCTCAAGAAACCCAACCTTGTGCATAACATCTTGTCTTTAAACATCGTTGCTAAAATGTAATCTCCTATTACAGGAATTTAGGCAGTACAGTGACGATGTAACTGTACATTTTGAAGTTACGTTGTCAGAGGAAAACATGATGATAGCAAAGCAAGAGGGTTTACTGAAGAAATTTAAGATGACCTCGACAATCAGCACAAGTAATATGCACCTGTTTGACTCGAATGGAGTGATTAAGAAATATGACAGCCCTGAACAAAGTATGCTAATTTTGCTGCTTCGCTCATGATCAACCATATTTTAGTGGGATTATAAATTATACAGGGTATTTTAATCCACGTCTGATTCTTAATTAATCATCCTTCTTGCTGCAGTTCTAGAGGAGTTTTTCCACCTAAGGCTCAAGAGTTATGAGAAAAGAAAGGTAATTTCACTGAAAGCTAGGAAATGGTCTCAGTTATTTACTTGTGCTCCCAGCGATTTTAATATGTGAGTTGGTTGCAAATAGCATATTGAGTCCTTTTCTATTTCTCCCTTGCAGAAAATTTTGCTGGAAAATTTGGAGCTGAAGTTAGTGATGTTGGATAATAAAGTTAGGTTTATCCTTGGTGTTGTCCATGGAGAAATCATTGTGAACAATAGAAAGCGAGCAGATTTGTTCCAAGAGCTGCAAGCAAAAGGCTTTGCTCCCTTTAGGAAGGAGACTAAAGCAATTGAAACAGCAGTGGCTGGGTCAACAGATGATTCAGAAGAAACAGAAGAGAACTCTGAGACCACCGCCAAAGGAGTGAGAGCCAGTGATTATGAGTATCTGCTCTCTATGGCAATTGGCACACTGACCCTTGAGAAAGTTCAGGAATTATGTGCTGATAAGGATAAGCTTGTTGATGAGGTTGACACCCTGAGAAAAGCAACTCCAGAGAACTTGTGGTTGAAAGATCTTGCTGCACTAGAGGAAAAACTTGACGTATGATTTTTGATGCCCTCTTGACATTACTCCATTATTTTCTCTTTTGATTAACTCTTTCTGCTGTGCTATGCAGGAGCAAGAAAAGCTGGATGCCCAAGCAGAGGAAACAAGAAAGGCAAGAAACAAAGCAAATGGAGCTGGCACCAAAGTCTCTAGACAGGCACCGAAAAAGCCTCGCAAGAATAACACTAAAGCTAACAATTCAGAAGCTGAAGTAGATGTCACTCAAGGATCAAACATTGTGTTGGAAGCAGGTTAATATGGAATTCGTCTTATAACTTAACTGCTTGCATTATTATTATATGGAGTCACTGACGGGAGAAATGTTTCTTTTACAGAAAATGCAGCTGATGTTGTGAAACCAAAACGTGGTGCTGGTGCTAGGAAAGCTCCAGCTCCAAAGGTATGTTTGATTTTTTCCTTCTAATTAAAATCAAGGCAAGTGTCCTGGATGAAATTCACGTTTCCATTTTCATTTACACAGCCTAGCAAGAGTGCCACAGTTTCAGATGACGATGAGGACTTCGAGTTGCTCGACTTAAAACAACGGCTTGCTGCTTATAACCTTGAGTCTTCACCAGATAATTCATCAGGTAAGAGTTTTGCCAGAGTGACTTCTATTTGTTAGACTTAAAAGTCAATTCCATTTGTAAAGATACAGTGGCTACATGAAACTGAAGATTAAGGAACACCTGATGCGTTGAGGAACATGTCCTATAGTTGCCCAAAGTTTACTTGAGACTTGTATCCTTTTGCTGTTGCCTGTAGTTACTTGGTGATGATGATTTTAGCATAAAACATTTTCCATGCAACGCAGCTCTAGAGGACAAAGTGCCTGAAGTACCAGTCAAGGTGAAAGAACCCAGCAAAAGGGCTGCTGCGAGGAAGAAGCCCCTGGTCACCCTCTCAGAGACTTCAGATGAAGAAAATAGTAATGACAGTGGAGATGCTGATGACTACGAGATCGTGGACTCTAAAGCAGAGGTCACAAAGAAGAAAGGCGGCAGAAAACCATCTGCTGCTGCAAAGATATCAAAGCCACCTGCAGCAACAAAGAAAGGTCAAGCCAACGGGCAGCAGGCTCAGGGAACAACCCAACGGCTGTTGACTGAGATGTTAAAGCCAGCTGAAAGCACTGGAGTTTCGCCGGAAAAGAAAGTAAGGAAGATGAGGGCATCTCCTTTCAATAAGAAAAGCAGTTCCATGCTGGGAAGGGAAGGTAAGGCAGACAGTTCCACCGGAAGCGAGGAAATGTCATCCAATCCAATGTCTAATGATGGTGAAGAAGTAGTTGAAGTGGCCCCTCCGAAAAGAAGGCCTCAGAGGGTGAACCGCAATCAGAAAACGTATGTGGTGAGCGATTCTGAAAGCGAGAATCCAACCGATGATTCTGACTTTGACGAAGACGACGATTAGTCAGATGGAAATGTAGCTATTCCAAGAATGACCAATACTTTCGAAACTCGGAAAGATGCAAAGTCATTCATTAGTTTCCAGTTGTTTGTGATCATCTCTTCTTTCTCAGAGATATTCCATGCAATCTCGTATTCGTTTCTGCGTTTAACATCATGTGTTCGGATGGGCATTTGCTCTTGGCAAGCCTTAAGTTCACAGGATGGTGCCTGGCGGATGCGACGTTTGACTGAATTTAGTCGACGGAATTAAATCTTAGTTTACCAGTGAAAAGGAATTCTGCTCTCAGCTTAATGTATTCGCCTCAGCGAAAGCTTGAAGGACATGCAAATCCATATATGGCTTGGGGATTGTGGGGGCTCAACAGGGCACTTCACCCATAAGTTCCATGGAATTGGAAGGTGATCCTCAGTTGCTCATCACAGAAAAAAACTGGAAAGTTGCTAACTACCAATTATGACTATCAATTGGCAATCGCTTCTTTCATATAAAAAGTCACTAATTGTGCCAATAAATTTACTAATTGTCTCAGAATTTAAAGATTGTTCTTCCACTTTATTTTGTTGGTATCTTCCAAAGAGGGAAAAGAGGGGAAAAGAAAATAAATTGGTGAACACTGCATGCTTCTACTACATCAGCTTGCAAAGGAAGGCACAGACCTGTCGACTGAACTTCCCAAACAACCAGTCTGACCAACGAAATGTTCCCACGTCCAAACCTCATGTGGGGCATAATTTGTTATCTAATCGGTAAAATTGCAAAAAGTTTAAGACTTATTTGGCAAAAATAAAAAGTTTAGGACTGAATCGGTAAAGTTATAAAATTTTTGGACTTAAATGTCAATTGTCCTCACCACCATATCATTGTACAACTTGCGTCTTTTAGATGGAGATTTTTTACGAGGATTATGACTACATTTTGTTCTCGTGACTTTTACTCTAACGAGGATATCTCCTTTCAAAACTAAAATACGAAATTGAGGAATAGTAGAGTGAAAGAAGGATAAAGTTTTGCAAAGAAACATAAAAAGAAAAGAGAAAAGTCGGGCAAAAATGAGCCCTTTTGAATTTTCTTAAGCATGTATTCAAATTGATGCTGTTGAAATTCACGGGATTTTTGTATTTGGGCCATTTGTTAGGAGATTGTTAATTTTTATGTAATTTGATATCACGATAATAGATATATATCAATTTTAAAATAAATTCGATTCTTATATAACTGTAATACTATTCAATAATTTCTCTATTCCGGATCGAGGGATGCACCCTCGGCGGCTTTGTGTATGGTTAACGAGCGCCGCAGAAGTACTCTCTTTTTACCCGCGCTAAAAGGCGGTAATTTTTTTTGGTTTTACTGCGTAAATGGAAAGCCCCGACTGCCAAAAACGGAAAAAACCTGAGCTTAGAGAAGAACGCAAGAACGCAAAGCACCGCCTAATCTGAACCCTATAAATTCCCGGGAAACCTCCGCTAAACCCTTCCCCTCTCTCTCTAAACCGTTTCTCCGTCGCCCTTTCCTCTACCACATGTACGGGCAAACACAGCGTTTCCGCCGGTCCGGCGGCGGCGGCCGTGGCCGCCGTGCGCCGCAACAGCAGCAGCAGCAGCAGCAGCAGCCGGCTCCGATGCCGAATCCTCTGCTTCAGAACCCGAACTTTTACCTCCAAAACCCCGCTCTCCAACTCTTCCACCAGAACATGGCCGTCGCCAGTCAAATCGCTGGCTATCCGATACAGAACGCTGCTTTCCCCATCCAAAACCCTAGCTTCCCTCCGCAGCAGTTCCCAAGCGTGGCGCCGCAGCCGCAGCCGCAGGTGCAGCCCCACCTGCCGAGCCGCAAGGAGCTCATTGAGAGGACGGAGCATGCGGTGGTGAAGGCATGGCGCGACCTTCTCGCAGCCGGAGAAAGCGCCTCGGCTTGGAAAGTGTCGCAGGCCGCGCTGTTGGCTCTGCGGGTGGATTCGTGGAGTTCCCTTGGATTTCAAATGCAGGAGGTGCCCACGCTTCATAGGCTTATGGTGACTGAAGGGAAGGTAACGTAGTGCGGATGACCCAGTCTGTAATATCGTGTCTGGTTGGCACGATAAGGAATGAATTTGATTTGAAAACTAATTTTGGAGCATGAGCTCCACAATACTAACATGCTTGACCTGTGGCAAGGCACAAGTTGGTGCTTCCTTGTGCAGTCGTCGATTATCTTCTTTGATATTTGTTGGGGTCGGATTCTACTTGTTCACTTCTTAGGAGGGGTTAACGAAAAATTGAAGCTTTTGTTAGATGAGATCGTTTGCTTAGCATCGAACTGAGAAGTACAATTTGCATAGACACTATATAAGTGAAAGAGAAAGTTAGGATCTTAGCCTCATTATCCCAATGGTGGAGTTTTGGGAAGCATGCTTCCTTTTATGGAATTTCATGATCTTAGAGCATGTGTGAAGTTGTTTAATGTTTACTGGACTTGGTTCTAATCCAACTGCCGTGAAGCATCTCTCTCTCTCTCTCTCTCTCCATGCAAGTGACCATGGTTGTGGTCACAGTGTATATTTGTGTTGTGCTTGGGGGCATTAGGATATACTTTGCTGTATGGTTAACCATAGGGTCTGCGCATGAACTTTAAGGTGAATCTTCATTTATATGAGCTGTCTTGTCTTAATTTCTTTTTATGACTGTAGCCTTTCTATTATCAGATAAATGCATTTATCCATTGCTTTGTCGGGGTACGGTGGATCACGTCGTTGTATGATCTGCAAGTAGCTATCTGCAAGAATGAAGGAGTGGAACGGTTTGAAGAGCTAGAGTTGGGTTCATTATTGCGACATCCCCTTGTGTTGCATTATTTTTCTGTGAAGCCCGATGCAACTGAGGTGTTTAAGATAACTAGTGAGGAGATACTTTCTTATCTTTGTGACCTTTTGGATACTTCTTTCAAAAAAGATGTGCAGACTGAGGAATTCCTTGATTTTATTGTTAAGAAGCGATCTGTCTCAAGCAAAGAAAATCTTGCTGTACGAATTCAAAATTTGGGGTATGTAATGCGTGCAATGTTATTCTCTTATGAATAATTTTATCATTTCCGGAGGGTTTTTTTGAACAATGAAGATTATCAATTGTCATTTTCATATGATAAAGCTCTATTCCTGAATATGAAGACAAGCAGAAAATATCTAAATTCGAAACAAGCAGAAAATCTAGTGTAGTTTCTAATATAGTGGGAAATTCTAGCTATAAGATCCCAAAACTTATTTGTTCCTACAACATTGACATGATTATGTAAATTTGGTATTTGCGTTATTTATCTATAGGTGCATGTAATTATTACTCTTGCGACTCATTAGTACTAGAAGTTCTCAAGTCTTGATCTTTGATATTTTGGAGAATTATTTAGAGAATGTTGAACTACTGTTCAAGAATGCATTATACCTGGCTTTATGAGTCACTGTGATTAGTGACCATATCTTGATGTAAGATGCTCCTTCCATGTCTTAAGAAGCTTCCTAATGCCATTCTAAAATAAGAAAAAAAAATCCTCCTTTTTAGTTCTTTCCTTTGGGCAAGTTTTCTTATATTCAAGAGCAGCTGCAGAGGTAGGTCATGTGATTAGTTTGCCGTTAGAAATTTCTAATATGATCTTCCTTTCGGAAGCAAGCTTGTGTTCTGCATTCCAGACTGTAGAAGAGAGTATAGTTTTGAAGTTATTCTTGGAACCTTTAGGGAAGAAAAGAAATGATAAACTTTTTTAGTCAATTCATCTCTCAATTTTCTCTTTTCAATTTTTAAATCTTGTTCTTTACCCTTTAATTTTGCTCCCTGTTCTGGCCTAACTGACTGGACACCCATTACAACATTACTTGGAACATGCTCTAAACGGTCCACTGATTTTGCTGCCTAACAGTTAAAGATAAAATTTCTTTTCCAATCTTTTGTAGAATTTATTATCTTCAAGTGGACATGGTCGACTCATCTTTTAGAACAATCTCGAAATGGCAATGACATTTTCTGGGAATTGTTTGTACCTGTCTCTGAAGCGTAATGCCAATGCATTTCAAAACTATATCATGAGCTGAACCTCTAATACCAGCAACCCCATCTTCCCTCCTTCCTTTTACATTCCAGTGAATCTTTGGTGTTGCGTGAGAATAGTGATCATATTTGGTAATTCTGCCAAAGAAGGATTAAAGAATGTTTAGCGCTGTATGTGGCATGTCCTCAGTATGTTGGTTGTCCTGTGTCTCTTGGGTGTAATGTAACATTATTAGGTTCCTTTTTTTTTTTTAATGTTTAGTTAAATTAATTGTTTTCATTATGGAGGCTTATCTGTAATCTGCTCTTCCGGAATTTATGACATTAGGATGCATATTTCTTGTGTGCGTGAAGCGAGGAGATTGGAGGATGTTACTCTAAAGAATTACTTGAAGTCGTCGAAACAGAGATTGGAAAATAAACGAAAAAAGCGTCCTCTTTTTTCTATAGCGAAGAAACAGCTAGATGAGCGCTTCAGTTCTATATCTGAACGGGTTAAATCATTCTCCTCAGTGCATGAGGATTTCAGTGTCAAGCATTTAAGGTTTCTCTCATCCAGCTCCGAAGATGAGGATAGTGATGATTGTAAAGATGAAGACAAGAAAAATGAAGGCAAATTCAGCAGCTATTCGGATCGGTCATCACAGGCTACTAAAAGTGACCGAGTCAGCGGCTGTCCTTATCCATCGGCAAATGAAGAGATGACAAGGCTTGGTCTAAAAGCTGAAACAGACACTGAGCTTTCTGGTGGTGGAAGCTCAAACTGTAAAGAGGTTGTCACTCGGAAAAGGAAAATGAATTCTAAAGCCAACGAATCATTAAGAAGAGACAAGGTAGCCAAGGATGCGCTTTCAGCGGACAATGGTAGTGGGGAAAGGGATGATACCAACTTGAATGAAAATGATCTATCTCTTGCTTGTAGTTCAATGAGAATGTTCATCACAACATGGAAGGAGACTTGTCGGGAGCAAAATGTGGCCCAAGTATGTTTTTTCTTTCTTATTTTGAGAGAAGTTGTCATGTCCTCAATGTTATCTGTTATTCGTATCTTCATCTGATTATCTTTTACACACTGTTAGATCACTTGTTCATATGTAATAGTTCTCCCAATTATTTATAGCACAACCAGGTGTGGTTCTTAGGGCTAGCTTCCTATGACCTAGGAAACAAATGGAAAAGCGAGCCAGCATGGAGTTAGATATGGGAACTTGCTTTTGGCAAAAGTGAGATATGGGAGTTTCTTTTTGATAAAGTGAGATAAGGAGAATTATTAATATCTTGTACTTTGTCGTCCTTGTATACTACAAGTTAAGATTATGTCTGACCTGATTGGTACTGTCCCTAATTTTATATTTCGGATCTTTTTCAAAAAGAGAAGTTGATTATCTTACGCATCAAGCAGTTGACCTTCATTTTCACCTTGGGATTTGGACAAGTCCTATATGGGGTTCATGTGTGTACCATAAAGAGAATCTATCTGGTTCTTTGGCAAGTCACCTCCAGGTCATCAGCAAACATTTTATGCTCCATGCTTCATGTTACAATTCTGAGATGCCTTGGTTCTAGATTTGAGTGCTTTTATACTTGGGAAAAGAAATGTGCTTGATTTTTGCTTTTAACGGGCTTGTCCGAGTCTCCAAGAACTTAGTTTTTGTGAGAAACAACTACTTGTTCGAATATGCTTTTGCTGATGACAGACGAGTCTATATCTTCGATGGAAGACCTTGGGTCCATGCCACACCCGTAGAGCATTGAGTCACGGTTATTGTTATTCTTTGTCTTGTGTTGCTTGTCTTTGAACCAATTTTATGAAGCATCGAGCATGGTTGATGTGTGTTACTTATGTGCTTTATTTTAACAGTTTCAGCTGTGGGAGAAATGAAACTAAATTATGCATTGAGGAATTTTTGGATCGATGGCAATGAAGCATATGATAGAAATGAAATCTGAGACATATTGAACCGAGCTAATTCTGTACTAAGTTCAATAAGAAATGCCTCCAAAGAAATTCTCTTAACTCTTAGTTGGATTGGAAAGAGGCTACGATTGGCATGTTCTGGTTGGTCATAGGAGGCTTAGCAACCTAGACCTTTTTGAATTCTTATCTCTTTATCAGTACCGACATTTTGTTCCTCTCCATATACATAATGTTGCAATGGACCCGAATCTTGTACATCATTTTTAAATTGAAGCCACCCCCTCCTTTTTTGTTCTTCTTTCTTGCATTTTTTTTTTTGCTCTTTTCTCTCTATAAGTTTAAGAGAAATTTCAATGCAACCAGTAGAGTTTGCATGTGCCCTCACATCTTGTTCTCACAGGTTCTAAAAGGGATGCTCCAGTCATATAATATTACAGCTCGGCAAAGAAAGAGGATTATATCTATGTTTTCATCACACCCTTGTCTTGGGTTGCTTAATATTGCGGTAAGTAGTTTGGGCATTTTGTTGTCTTTCCTGTCCAATTTGGTGACATCAGCATTAATTTCTTGGCAATTGTATACGATCTGGCTACTCATTGAAAATTGTACAGATATTCTCTGTGAAATCACTGTCTTTTGCGTATATACTAGGATTTTAATATCCCCATTCCTTCATAATGGCCATGATGAGATTTTGCACTTGACCTTATTTTTCTGTTGCCGTTGAATCTTGATTTTCTGTCCCTTTCGCTATTCAAATGCTCTGGATAGGTTGAGATGCCAAATTTGACGACTATGGTCTAGGCATTTATCTGTTACTGAATGATAGGACTTGGTGTGTCCTTCCACAGGTGAAATAGCCATGAAGGAAGAATTAAAAGTGCATTCTAGCACCTGCTATCATACTAAATGTGAAAAGAAATAGAAGTAGCCTGCAATATAGAAGGAATGTATGATCAGTTAAGTCATTTACATTGCACATATACTTAATCAAGCAAGAGCTTTGCATGTGCAGCCATCGAAACTGTGACAATGGTGTTTTCCTCTGCTAGAGGGGGCTACTTGCAGGGACTGCACTTCCAAGCTAAGGAAGTGAAATCAGAACTTTAAGCATCTTTTAGCTGCAGAATATAGCTTAGGCTTCTGCTTTATCGTTTTTGTTGGACCATTAGATAACTGAGATGTGAACCTTTGCTCAGTGAGATGAGATTGTTTGGCAGATTTGTGGACATAGAACTAAGGACGAAATTAGTAATTGCTGTACATAGTGATTGTTGCTTCTGCACATGAAAGCTCCGTTTTAGATTTTTTGCGTATGATACGGAAATTGGCAATTGTCGCATGGTTCTGTTTTATGATTCAAACACTAGAGTTCTGCCAATGTAAAAGGAGTTTGGGCCAAAAATATCTGGTTAGGAGTGTAGTATTTAGTTATTATTTACAATTCTTGGGAAGGACATGAGATTTTATATTACTTAATTCTGTTGGAGAATTAACCTACTTCTAAGGAATGTTTGTTCATCTTTGGAAATCCGTGCCATGTATGTCCTAACAGAATGCTAATGGGGGCACTGGTGGTGTAGATATACCATTTCTGGGGGGAAACATGGATATCCCTGTTGCCAAATGACAAAGCCCTTTGATGTGTCTTTGAAATGAGGCGGCAATTCTTCCATTTGGCTTGCATTGTCTCTCCTTTTACCTACTTATGAAGAATTGGAAAATTGAACCTAGGCTGTTCATTGGCATTTCTATTGCTTATTCTAAAGTTCCTGTGCTTGATCCTGCAGCACACTTCCTTATGTAAACATATCAAAAGCCAAATTCTGACTTCAAATTCTGGGCAATGAAGTGAAAAAGTGGCTTTGACATTTGTAAATATTGTAAAAAGTCGACTTTTATAAAGAGATTCCACCCCTTTTGTAGTGGACATAGTCTAGGACATGCCTTAATCTTTCACAACCTGTCCGTAATTTTGGGCAGTCGCTGTCTCTTATGGGAATAAAACCGGCATTCTTAAAGAAATCAAGGGGGTTATTTGTATAGACATCTAAAATAGTTGATTTATCTAAAAAAAAGCTTCATGAAATATAAATTGCTGCGAGAGTGTTTAGGTATATGGCTTCCATTGGAGTTTCTCACTTATTATTGGATTTTAAAATCTAATGGCATCCATATACTCATGTTTTTACCACTAAAAGAGAAGTCTTGCATGTATGTTATTATTGTTAACGATGAGGATCAAGGCATAGTTGGGATGGATTGGCTTTGACAATTAAGAGGTGTAAAGTTTGCCTCCTCAAATCTTTGCCTTGTATAATCTCACCTGTTGTCTTGACTCGGTGACTCACTTACCTAGGGAGGCTTTTCAACCCCCATACATGTGACTGTTAGGTTTCCTTCTCATCAGCAGAAAAAAAATGGTTGACAACAAACATGTCTTTTCATCTTGCTATATGAAGGAGGTCATTAAATCTCCTCAAACATATCATAGCTGGTCTTCACAAAAAAAAATTACCTTCAATCCTTACATTTATGATTTATCTCCTCTTTTAAATATGATAGCAACATGGTAGCCGTGTTTTATATCTATAATCTTCCTCCCTCTTTTGGCTTGCAAATTGTCTAGGGTTGATGATGCAAATGGTCCTTGAATTTCGGTCTAGTATGCAATGTGGTTCTTGAACTTTTAATATATTCAATGTGGTCACTGAATTTGGCACGTGTTCAGCTTAGTCTCCGAACTATACCGAAATGTTTAACGTTAATTCAAGTTTAGGAGTAATATTGAATATCTTCATATAATATAAAGATTAAGTTGAATGTGTATCAAAAGTCTAGGGACTACATTAAGTAATTGAAAGTCTAGGGACCATATTGCACATTGGGCTAAAGTTCATGGACTATATTGACAAAATTAGAAATTCATGGACCACATTGCACATTGGATCGAAGTTTAGGGACCATTGTTTTTCGCAATTATCAAAAGGTGATAAATTAACATGCTATGGTAGGATCTGCTCAACGAAATATAGAGGAAGAAAATAATCATTTAGTAGAAAGTGTAATCTGATCATGCTTCCAGACCCACTAGGATAACATTTCATTGGTAGATCATTGTGTGTTAGTAAATCGATGACTACTATCTCAATAAAGAAATTGATCTGTGACCATTTGGCCAGTTTTGTTGTAGAATTTTTTAATGCTGTATGATCTTTACCACTGTACTTGGGATTGCATTGACATTGAAAAGATGAAGAGATCTGCAATAGTGTTCTTTGTGAGTTCAATTTCCTTCCTTTGAAGAGAAACTTGGTTCTCAGCGTAGCCTAAGATGCTAAGAAGTTAACAGTATAGCTGTTGACAGAAGTGATTTCAGTCTTAATTACATTATATATTCTCTTTTGTCAGTAAATGCTTCTTGGAAGCATTGAAATGCATTATATACTAGCCCTTGTTTCCCTTTACTTCTGATGTGAATTTATGTTTGTTCTGTCTGTGTGAAGTCATTAGTATCTTTTGGTGCTTTAGGCTTCGTGGGATTAACTAAACGCTTTCAAGTTAGATTGGCAGGATTAGCTCTTAATACTCATGTTCTAATTTTATATCAAGTAGTCTTTTTCTCGGTCCTGAAGACCCCTATGTGGTGTCTGGTAGGTTCTATAGCTGAGAATGTATATGGTTGGCCATGTTCCTTTTTCAGCTGTTACTCATATTGAAAGACCTTTGAAAAAATATTTCTGTGAGGCATTTTTGGTTGCACAACCTTTTAGTTGGAGCAAGGATTGTTTGGCATTTCTGTGTTGGCAAGGCCATCTAGTTCTTCTTGTGATTGTTCCTTATTATATATTATAGGTGACTTCTATCAAATGTGGAATGTGGGACAATATATATGATACTCTTCAAGCCATCAACGAAAACGAAAGGGATGAGATGGGTTCTGATGAGGGCACGAAGTACGAAATAATAGACGTGGTGCCCAGTGAAAAGAACTTGGTGGTCACCAGTACACTCAATGCTGAGGCAACACACAGTGAGTAGTGTTGTTGAGTGAACATTGATTCCTCTTCTCTCTCTCTCTCCCTCTCTCTCTACGTGTGCGTGTGTGCATGTTCACTTGCTTGCATGCACTTGCTCTACTTCTTTTGTTGATAGTTCAGTTTTCTTTTGTGTTCATATTGCGAGATACGACACAAAGCGGAGACAAAACTTAATTGCTGAGGAATTGCAATGTGAGATTTAGTGCTCAAGAAGAAGGCAGAGCTGCTTTCTTGAGTTAATAAAATTTTTAGTGTAGGTCAATCCCATGATGTTCTGCTTAAAAGTAACCAGAGCCAAATTTGGTCTGTACTTTTCCTCACCTTGGCAGTTGGCAAGAGGGGTCACAGATAACATAATACACCAACATGCGACTTAGATTTTTGCCCCTCTGAGTTTCTTATGTGATTCTGGCTTTTCTGTTTTATGATTCTGACTGTACATGAAATTTTACAGCTGTTGCTGTTGAGGACGTGATCAGCAAAGTGGCTTCTTTTCTTGAGGTTGATAATAAACTCCATTGTAAGCGAATGCATTCTGATGAGAATTATAACATTTTCGAGAAGCTTCGTGATTGTGAGTTCTGGGTGGCAGAGCAGTTCTCTGTAGAGGAATTTAAGTCCTTTGGTCATGGGGACTTCTTAACATTCTTAGCAAAGAACTACTCAGAACTACCAAGAAAAGTTCAAAATCTTTTGACTGGTGAAATATGTGGAAGTACCCCTTTTGATATCTGCATGCTCCAGGAGCAACTAGTTGCATTAGTCTCTCAAGCAGCAGATAATTTATGGGGGGATGAAACTATTACCGAGCAAAGGATTTTCATGATTCTAAGACAGCAATTCCCACTACTCAATTTTAAAATTGTTGGCGGTAGTTTTCTTAAAGATTTTTTAGAGATGGTGAGAGAACATAGGAGCTGTGTGACATCAAGATGTGTGCTATATTCAACGTCATTGTTGGCAACATCTATGAATGATGGTATGGAATTATTGGAAGTCAAGACTGAAGGATTCAATATTGATCCTCAAACAGAAAGACCTCTACATGCACCTCGCAAGGATGCAATTGAAGTCTTGCTCAAAGCTCCAATTTTTTCGGATTTACTGTCGTGGTCACATTGGGAACAGAAATTTGCTCCTGCACATGGTCCTTTGGTTGATTTTTTGATGAATGAAGTCAATTCAAAGGAGCTGTTATGTTTGGTGACCAATGATGGGAAAGTTATACGGATTGACCATTCAGCATCCATTGATTCTTTCTTGGAAGCCACACTAAGAGGATCCTCTTTCCTCACTGCAGTTAAGCTATTATCATTCCTCTCATTAGTTGGAGGAGAAAAACATGTTCCTATGTCTCTTCTAAAATCCCATGCATGTCGAGCATTTGAAGTTATTATTGAAAATTCTCTGAATGGTGCTGATGCTGATGTTTGTAAGAGCTCTCTCATGCATGGCTTTCATGATAAATTTTTGGATCAAACTTCTGGTAATGTCAAGAGCGACCTCCCTGAAAATGGGAGCATAGCCAATGAAGCAGTGCCTCTTGCATCGAGATTTTTTCTAGATTGTCTCGATTATGTACCGTCAGAATTTTGTGCTTTTGTTGCTGATGTGTTGCTCACTGGACTGCGATCTGTTGTCAAGGATGCCCCTCTGGCCATTTTGAAGGAATGCAACAAACTACAGCAACGCCTCCTGCTCCGTAGAATAGGCTTTTCTCTTGGCATAGTTGAATGGATGGATGATAACGATATATTTGCTCCCGCTGCTGTTACTGGCTCTACTGCAAGTGGTACTCCATTCAATAAAACTATGGGGTCTGAGATTATTACAAGCATAAGATCTGTGGAAGGTTCTTTAGATGAGCTTTCCTCTTCCAGGGCTCATATTGCTGTCTCTGTTGCAAATGAAGGAAATGCATCAACTAGAGCTAGGTGCACTGCTGGAAATGTAGTTGATGGTGATGTCCACCCTTCCACCGAACTTAACGAAGATTCTGATGCTGCATGTGTGATTGAGTCAATCAGGAGGGTTGAATTTGGACTGGATCCAACTCTCTCAATTGCGGAGAGTAACATGTTAAAGAAACAGCATGCTCGCCTTGGGAGAGCACTTCACTGTCTTTCACAGGAATTGTATTCTCAAGATTCACATTTTCTCCTTGAGCTGGTAAGATACCTTGTCACGATGCGCTCTTTTGCATTCGAATTGTTTTTTTCATTTTCCAATTTAGTTTGTAAGAGGTGTCATATTGTTTTATTGACTGTTTTATTGTCTTTGGGCCTCGTCAGTTCTTAACTTGAACAGCTCTTCAATTGCATCTCCTACTTTGCAGAATCCCTTTCCAATTGGCAGCTCTACGTGCTCTATTGATATGAATAAAATAAATTTTACGTATATGCTAAGCATAATCTGGCCTTATGCTGACAAAAGTTGATAATGCAATTCTCAATATTTCTGTATAATACTAAGTTATATGATCTACATATCTATAATTGGAAAATTCCTAGTTAGATGCATATTCTGTGGGAGGAAGTGAATTTGTCAGAAGCCACAAAAGAAAGTTGGTATAAAAAATTCCTGCACATGATACAATTAGTGTGGGGAGAAACGGTATCCAAATTGACATACATGGATGTATGCTTGGAGAAATTGCAGCCCCTCAAGGTAGAATTGATAATATCTTCTCAATGGAGTCAAAATAAGGAGACTTCTGACTATAGAGTTGGATATTTTTGCTGGACATTTGTTCTTCTAGATTGCAAGAAAACAAGTAAATAATTCAAGCTTTCTTTCTGAGAAGAGAGTTTTTGTGAAGAAGATGATGAGCACTGATATATATAACTATATATATGTTTATAAATGTAAATGTGTGTATGTGTATATATGGCCTTGATCTCTGATATTTTTATCTCCATACACAAAAGATGTGGCTATATTTTCTGCATGTTGCAATGCACATGCTCATTAGGTGAATTGTGAAGTTCTATGCATGGCCATTGCTTTGAGAATTCTGTGAAAATAAGGAAGTTCTCCACTATGTTTCAGTAGTTGTTGTTAATTTTTTAGACATTGATTCACACAATTTCTCTTTCTTGTGGTGTTCTTAGAACCGTTGTTTACAGTTGCCCAAACATGCTGACATCTTTGAAGTTCATGCATGTTTGTATTACCAAAGGCTACCTGTTAAATTTAAACTTGGTATATTGACTGCATCTCCTGATGTTTGAATCAGGTCCAGAATGCTGATGATAATCTTTATCTGGAAAGTGTGGAACCAACTTTAACGTTTATTCTTCAAGATTCGGGTATTGTTATTTTAAATAACGAGCGAGGCTTTTTGGCTGAAAACATCAGAGCTCTGTGTGATGTTGGAAATTCAACTAAAAAAGGGTCTCGAGCTGGATACATTGGGCAGAAAGGGATAGGCTTCAAATCGGTATTTCGGGTATGTTAAGAGCCATCATTACTGTTATATATCCTTTCCTGCTTCTGTGCTCATATCATTGAACTTACTTCACAGTGATTTCAGAGTAAATAAAAGAGAAAAATGACTTCGCCTGCGCTTGCACGCATTATGCATTTGCATGGGGTGCTCATTGTGCTCAAATGTGTAAGAAGCCTAGGTAAATACATGTGTGAAGTGGAAGCAACAAGCAGTTATTCTGAACCATTATCATTGTAGTGGATTTCTTCTGCCAGAATTTCCAGTGATTAAGATTATTACTTAGACACGGACCTGGAATCTGCTGCACTTTCCTCCCTTCGAGCAGCAGCAGGCATGCTCCAGATCTAATTGAGAGCTCACCACTGGTTTTAGGTGCTCACTGTAGAATTTGCAACTTAGAACTTGTGTTCTTTCTTATGTGTCTTCTTTGAACTTTTGAAGTGCAATCAAACATGATCCACTCCTTCCCATATGCTACCAAATCCAAAGTGTAGGATCAAACAAGGTGAAGGATAAAGCATTTGATTGACTCTTTTATTCCTTGTTAAGAATTCTGCAATCAAACATGATCCACTCCTTCCCATATGCTACCAAATCCAAAGTGTAGGATCAAACAAGGTGAAGGATAAAGCATTTGATTGACTCTTTTATTCCTTGTTAAGAATTCTTGTTTGACTCTGACTGTGCACCGTCCATTTGTGGTGTTGTAGATTTTTAAGTGTGAAAGGTCAGCAAGACTTGACTATGTAGCTGTGTGTGATGCTTAGAATTGCTCTATGCAAATTATTGATTAGGTGCATGAATATCCTCTATAATTGATGCAAACCTTCCCTTGTATGTTATTACACCCGAATGTAGAAATCCTTGGAGAGCTTAATCATGAAGTTGACTCGTCCTTTTTTATAGTAAATATTCACAACTGGTGTTCTCGGCAAGTAGAAAACTTGTTTGCAGATAAAGGTGAAGGTGGTTGAGACTTGATCTCATTGCTTATATGGTTAATTGAAAAGAAATTTATTTTTAGCATTTTGAGAAAATCAGTCTTCACCTGTTAATCGGAGTTGAAGCAGACATTGTTGGTCAATTACGTGAGAGTATAAGTGTCTTGTCTCCTTTGTCTGGAGGGAGGGAGGGAGAGAGGGAGAGCATATTCTCATAGTGTTGTTGTTACAAAGATTCATATAGAGAAGGTTATGCCAACATCATCATCTCATATTAGATTCATGAAATTAAACTGTTTGTGCAGATGAGAGTACAAGGGTCTTGTCTCCTTAGGGAGGGAGGGTTATGCCAGCATCACCATCTCTTATTAGATTCATGATAATAAGCTGAAACTGTTCTGTGCGCAATCTGAGTTTATATATTTAGGTAGGTAGAGAGGGAGGGAGGGAGGGCATATTCTCAATAGTGTTATTGTTACAAATATTCATATAGAGAAGGTTATGCCAACATCATCATCTCATATTAGATACATGAAAGTGAGCTAGAACTGCTATGTGCACAAGCTGGGTTTTAAATTTTTTGTCCTTTTACATCTTCCTTAGATTGTAAGTATCCTTCAATATAGAGCCATTACAAATCATCTGAAGTCAGGTTATTTTATGGTCTGATGAGTGAGTTAAGATCAACATAATTGACTCTGCTCAATATTTTTCTAGGTAACAGATGCTCCAGAGATACATTCCAATGGATATCATGTGAAGTTTGACATAACTGAAGGTCAAATTGGTTTCATCCTTCCAACTCTTATCCCTGCTTGCAATGTTGATTTATTCTCTAGGCTAGTTTCTAATGATTCTGACGAAATGAATGGTAGCTACTGGAACACTTGTATTGTAATTCCTTTCAGATCGAAACTGTCAGAAGGAAGTGCCATGAAAAGCATTTTAACTATGTTTTCAGATCTTCATCCCTCATTGTTACTCTTTCTTCATCGTCTACAGTGTATTAAGTTTAGAAATATGCTGAATGATTCAATGATTGTCATGAGAAAAGAGGTTCTAGGGGATAATATTGTCAAGGTTTCTTATGGGAAAGACAAGATGACTTGGTTGGTAGTTTCTCAAAAGTTGCAGTCAGATTTCATTCGGCGTGATGTGCAAATTACGGAGATTGCAATGGCATTTACACTGCAGGAAGGAGATGATGGTTATTACATCCCCTTTCTGGCGCAACAGCCTGTATTTGCATTTCTTCCTCTGAGAACATATGGTTTAAAATTTATTCTCCAAGGTGACTTTGTACTTCCCTCATCAAGGGAGGAAGTGGATGGGGATAGTCCCTGGAACCAATGGTTACTGTCAGAGTGTCCCGACTTGTTTGCAAGTGCGAAGGAATCTTTTTGTGCCCTTCCTTGTTTTAGGGAGAATCCAGGTAAGGCTGTATCAGCATATATGAGCTTTGTTCCACTACTTGGTGAAGTACATGGCTTTTTTGCTAGTCTTCCGAGGATGATAATTTCCAGGCTCCGCATGTCAAACTGCTTACTCCTGGAAGGAGATTGCAGCAGGTGGGTTCCTCCTTGCAAGGTTTTGAGAGGTTGGGATGAGCAGGCTCGGACTCTTCTAACTGATGGTTTGCTTCAAGAGCACCTTGGCCTTGGGTTCTTGAACAAGGACATAGTTCTGTCTGATCAGCTAGCAAGGGCATTAGGTATTGAGGAATATGGTCTTAAAACTTTGCAGCAGCTCTTGTCTTCTTTGTGTAGCAAGGAAAATGGTCTCCAGTCACTTGGTCTGTCTTGGTTATGTGGCCTGCTAAACGTTCTTTACACAATGTCATTTCAATCTTCTGGTCATGTTGCTGATGTTTCTATAATTCATAAAGATCTTATAAAGAACTTTCAGAAAATTGCATTTATTCCACTTTCTGATGGTACTTATGGCTCACTAGACAGAGGTACTATTTGGTTACATACTGATGGCATGAGCAGTGGATCTGATGGTGAGCATGGGCTTAGAGCATTTCCCAGTTTGTATAGGAAACTCCGTATTGTAAACCCTGCCCTCTTCTCAGTGACGGATGATTTCTTATGTTCGGATCTAGATTATGTGGGTAATATCACAAAGATGCTTTACAAAATTGGTGTTCAGCGGCTATCAGCGCATGAAATTGTTAAAGTACACATCTTGCCTTCTCTATCCATTGACAGGAATTGCATGGATAAGAATTTAATGATAGAATATGTTTGCTTTGTGATGATCCACCTGCAATCTGGTTGCCCAAATTGTCAGGTTGACAAGGATTCAATCATATCAGAGTTGCAAAATAAAGCTTTCATTTTGACAAATTATGGCTTCAAACGCATTGTTGAGGTGCCAATTCATTTCAGTGGAGATTATGGAAATCCTATAAACGTACATCAGCTGATTAACTTTATAGACATGAGATGGCATGTGGTTGACTCATCCTATTTGGAACATCCAGTCACCAAGTCATTCTCTTGCGGAAAGATGAAGTGGAGGGAATTTTTTCAAGAAATGGGCATCAGCGATTTTCTGCAAGTAGTTCAAGTTCAGAAGAGTATTACTGATATATCTCCTGAATCCTCTAAGAGAATGCTTTTGGATATGGACCATATCACCCCAGGGTTGATTGTGAAAGATTGGGAATCAAAAGAGTTAGTTCAAATGTTATCCCAGTTTTCTAAAACAGGCAATAAGGAGAGTTGCAAATATCTGTTGGAGGTCCTTGATACTTATTGGGAACATCTCTTTTGTGATAAAGTAAACGGTTATTGCTATGCTACATCTAATGGGGATCCCAAACCCTTCATGTCATCGTTTATGGGCAGTATCTGTGATCTCCAGTGGGTTGTGTCAAGCATGGATGATGATCCCCACTGCCCTAAGGATTTATTCTATGATTGTGAGGCAGTGCGCTTAATTTTGGGTGCTTCTGCTCCCTATGCTGTTCCAAAGGTTAGGCGGTCTTTACTTCTTGGGCTGTAGTCTTGCTTTTTAGCTTGCTTTCCTGTATGCAAATTTTATGGCAACATTCCACTCATAAAGTTTTTAGGAACATAACTTAATTTTCTGCCTTTTCTTCGTTGTCTGTTTTTAAAGATACCACTTGGTATCTCTGAGGTCAAAGTCCCATATGCTTCAATTTACTTCAGCTTGTTCTCTGTTGATTGCTTTGATTTTTGTAAACAATATTCATATATTTTGCTTTTTACAAGAATAATATAAAGTTTTGGATCTTTTATGTATTTTGCCAATCATCTTGATGATATTGAAGGGACATTGACTCATTGACTGTGTGTCTTTGAAGCATAATTGAACAAGCATAACCGACGATTTGGCATGCGTTGAATTCTTACTGACTGAATTGGAGGCTGTGTATGTTCCTTTGTAATGTCAGGCCTATGCTGGCAAAACTTCATATATTTCTTTTGTGTGCTGTTTTCCATTTCAATAGGTGAGAAGTGAAAAGTTGCTAAATGATATTGGGTTCAAGACTGAAGTTAACCTAGATGATGTTCTGGCAATATTACAAGTTTGGAGAAGATCTGGCAACCTTTTCAAGGCCAGGTATACTTTAGGATTTCGAGTCTTCTCTTTTCAGTTTCTTATCTTGAAAGAGGAAAGCTGATAATTATTTGTTCTCTTATTTAAATTTTAGAGGAAAGAAGATATTTTATGGTTGTTTATGCATAGCACATTGTCAGCAATTTGCAGGAATACAAATATCCCAAGTTGGCATAGGCTAACCCATTTTATTATATAGATTATGCATTGGAGAATCGTACTAATGTTATAAGATTTCATGGCATTTTTGTTTACTTAGTTTGCTTTTCAACATCACACGGTGGAAAAATATGTCTTAATTGATAAAACGGATAATTAAAGTGATGTGGTACCCAGAGGTATATACTTTATGCGAAAACGTTTTACAAGACATCAGTTCTGCACAATCTATGAAAATGGTGTATACATCCAGAGTCCAATGGGCTTTTGTTACCTCTATAGCTTTTTAGATTTTCCATATGGAATTAAGTATTTACGTAGAATCTTCCAGTTGGAAGTTGACAGAGTTTACTCCTATTTCATATAAAGCTTTTGGTTAGTGAACGGCTGGAAGCAATTGAGCTGATTGGGACAATCTACTATACTTAACTTCAATCTTTTGAAATGACGATTAGATCTGTATGTTGGTGCTTGATCCAAATAAGTTTGGGAGCAAGTGTCTGCTGAAAATTACAGTTCAAAATCTTCTCAACTGAAGAATTTTGTGATGTATGATTTTGCGGATCTAATTCTTACTGGAACCTCCTTAGGTACCAACAAGATCAGGGTGAAAATGTATGGATTGTGGATCCGATGATGAGTTTCCTCCACTCTGTTGGCATGTAAATCATTTGTGCATTTGGAACTGAATTGTCTGTCAGTTGCTATGCCAAAAAGCATCTCCTTTACTTTTTGGTCAGAAGAAAAGCATCTCCTCCACAGGCCTTTATAACGATCCAACTGTTGATGTGATTTGTTGGCATGTATAATCATTTGCGTGATAATGAGACAAATGTTTCCTGACTTTGATCAAAGTGTGTAGTGTGGTTCATAAACTTTCAATTTGTTCAATATGGTCCTTGAACTTTAGCCCAACGTGCAATGTGGTCTCTGAACTTTAGTCCAATGTGCAATGTTGGGCTAAAGTTCAGGGACCACATTGAACAAATTGAAAATTCAGGAATCATATTGCACGTTTTGCTAAAACTGAAGGACTATTTGTATCATTAACCCATCATTTGCACATTTGGAACTCTTTGAATTGTTTGTCAATTGCCCTGCCAAATAGTAACTCCTTTTTTATTCTTGGTCAGACAAAAAGCATCTTCTTTACAAGCTTTCATTAGGAGTCAACCATTGATGGTATTCTGTTGTGTCTGTAAGGGCGTCCAGAAAGACAAATTAGGCCCCTTTTACTCCTACTTCTGCCATTTTGGACACTCTCCCCTTTAAATATCCAATTTCTTAATTTCCATTGGCAAATGTGCTTGACTGAAGCCTCTCTTGCAAGTATGGCACAACAATTAGCTCAAGCTGACGGATGGAATCTAGCATTTTAAAAACTTGAGTTCATTTCTGAATGATAATTAGAATATCATTAAGAAGGTAACAAGGTCACCCATATGAAAAATTGTGCACAAAGGGATGTTCCTGACATTTTCCAATGAACGTGTGAAGTTAAACTACAAAATGAAGAGTTTACAACCCATTATACTTAAAGGAATCCCCAGAGGATTCTTCTCCTTGGAAACTCCTTGGAATGCCCTCTTCTTTCCCTCTTCAAATGAACCAAAAACAGGAAGATGAATCATCTTAGTTATCTGGTTGTGTGCAAAACACAAGCTGATAGTCCCTCTCCAAGCCCCAAGTTCCTTATGCAAAATGCCTGATGTCAACCAATTTACTCTAAATTTACAAAAACTGGAGTCCGAATCTCTTTGGTCCACTGACATTGTAAAAGCAAGTGATTTACACTTCTTCAATCTTGCACGAAAAAGCACCTATTAGCTAGTATATTCCCTCTCTTCTGAAGATTGTTCAAATTAAGAATATGCCAGGTAGCTTCCCAAGCGAAAGATCAAATTTTCAGGGGAGACTTGACTCTCCAAGTACATCTCCAAAGGAAGATTATGCTCTGTTGTGATTTGCATTTTAGCGGAGATGATATCTGAAATAGAAAAATTTCCAGAGTTCCAACAATTCGATCATAGCCTATCGTCCTCACTTACATCTAATATTCCTAGATATGACAACTCAACAAACATTTGAAAAAGCTTCAAGCCCCAATCTTGAGCCGTACCAAAGAAGTGTAATCTCTCCCACTGTTTCTCTGTTTTAGTCTTCCTACAATTGGCCACCCTAGCCCTCTTGTTTCTTGCAAGTGCATATGCAGTCAGAAGAAATCTTTGAAATTAGTGTCTCCACATCCTATGTCTTCCAACATTCCCCAATCTAATAGAAAATTGTTTTCAAAAGTATTTCATCCTTGCCTTGTATGCTTCTGAAGTCCTGACTTGAAGTGCTCCTCAACTTGGTTTAGTTATTCAATCTAATATTTGTCCAAACCAGATTTCCCAACCAGTACTCTCCTTCAATGGGTAGTTTCTCCACATTAGATCTTCATAGCCACTTCCCGAGCAAAGCTTTATTCACACATACCTACAACTTTACACCCAAGCCCCCATTAGGAACCTGTTATATTAAAATGCTCCAATTAACTAGATGAAATCTTGGATGGTCATCCCAATCTCCCCAGAGAATCTTTTATATGCTCTCAAGTCCTGCCAATGAAATAGTAATTAGAAATGAGGAGAGAAAGCAAAGCGAAAGATTAGAGAGTGCAGACTTCAACAACGCAAGTCTAACTTCCTTAGATATAAGCCACCCACTCAATCTCAAATCTTGGTATCATTGGAGGCGAAACAGATTTTCTTTATGAGTGAATCCCAACAACAATCCCAGATAAAAGTTAAAATCCGTACAGCCAAGAATGTGAGACATATCTTGCACATTTACATTCTAGATTACAAGAGTTCACATCATTCCAAGTTCAGTTTTAGTCCCAAAACAACCTTGAAGATAGCAATATGCCTGTAAACTGCACAATTTGTTTGATGTTATCCTCCAAGAAATTAATGGTGTCGTCCATAAATAAAAGATGGGATATGGAAACTTCATTGCAAGCATTGCCTACCCAGAAGCAATTATGCAAGCCCTCATCAATGGCAGATACTTGCCTCACCAATGGAAACAACAAATGCGACAGAGGGTCACCCTGGTTCAATCCTCTATAAGACTTGAAGAAAACATCTTGGATTGCCATTCACCATAACAGAGAAGGTCGGTGAAAAACCATTTTGGAGTCATCTACACCATTAGTCACCAAGATCTATTAGTCTTAACATTTAGAGCTCCACGAAACATGGTCATAGGTCTTCACCATGTCCAGTTTGCGAATCACTCTTGATTTTCTTTTCTTAACAGCCATGTTGGTTGGGAAGGGAAAAGTAGAGAAGGAAGGATGGGGGAAGAGGACCAGATCTTGGTTTTAATGCCATGGATATCCGATCTAATCTGCTCTACTTGTAAGAATTGTGAACTTAGATCGTCAATAGCAGTATGTCATCTCTTTCTACTGCTTTGGTAAAAGATTTTTTTTTTCCACTGTGAAGTAATTGCGCTGCTTGAGCTTCTGATTAAAGAATAAGGTTTTGAGAGATAAGTCGCAAAGGCTGGGATTCTACATATTAGGAAGTGATCCACATCCCATCCTTCAAGTGCCAAGAGTGAATCATTGTCTAAATGCCTATTTGATAATTCTTCTGGTTGTTGAAAATACTGCACACTGATAGGTTATGAAACTTTTGCTTGTCCGAGAAAACAAATTATCTCTGGATATTGTCAATTTGATGTTTATTGTAGAATTACTTATTTTAAATGATGAACAGGGAGTTCTTATGATGGAGATTTTGGTAAGGCAGATTGATGACGTCTATTTGAATATGGTGCTGGAAATGAAACGTTCTTTTTGTGAGACATAAGAACTAAATGGATAATGTGACTTGGGAGATCTTGCATGCTTATATGGGAGTGACTAACTTTCACGACCACTCTTTCTAATCTAACCCCATTTGTTCCAATCTCTTCCCTTTCTCCCTCGATAGGTAAAGGTCCTCAAAAAATTCTGTCCGCTTTTCTGGTACACTGATGTTCTCACTACTTGAAAATTAATATTTTCGCAAAATCGAAGTTAGTCACCTTTTGAGTAAAAATTTCTTTTTGTGAGTGGGGATATGTTCATTTTTGCAAATATTTCCTGATTCCGATTAAGCTTTTTATGTCATCTGAAAGTGGCCAAAAGGTGTATGGTCAGAATGTGGGACCAACGGTACTTCTAACAATAATTGTTGTGCTGCTCTCCATTCACCTTGCCCAGCTTCACATCGTATTTATATTGTTTTTTGCTCTGTAATTTGTTTTTGACTCTATCGTTGGATATATGATAAATTCCATCAAGCAAGAAAAATTGAAAAAAGATCTCTTGAAAATATGTGTTTCTGGGTTCTTTCTAGAAGTTTCAGTGAAGTGATGGAGATAAATCTGTTAAGACATGCTATATCACTTATGTGGTGATTACATGTTTACTCAAATTATTTTCTTACATTTCTTCCAAGCATAGCATTCTGGATACAGTTGAAGGAGTTCATAATTATGAAACAGGATGAGTGGAGCTCTCTAATTCATTGTCACATGAAACTTTTACAATGATTTGCATTGGTTAGAAGTCTGTTGTTATGATCTTGGTGCTCTATTTAACGTCATTGCACATCTCTTTGTCAACTTTCAGTAAGGTTGGCTTCCTTGATTTTGTTCTCATTATTTTATTATCATTTCTCAGATCTGTATTCTCATTTATGTGTCATTTTGCTTTTCAGTGTAGCACAAATGGCAAGGTTATATTCATTTATATGGCATGAATTGGCTTCTTCTCCAATGAAAATGAGTGAAGAGATGAGAACTAGTCAGTTTATCTTTGTTCCAAGTGCATCTGGATCTCGGCAAGAGGAGCTGGTTTCTGGCATGTTTTTTTCCCCTAAAGAAGTGTACTGGCATGATTCCACTGGTTCAGTGAGACAAATAAGTCAAGTGTATTCTCAGTGCAAATTGGTGGGGGTAACTGATGGCCTACCTGGCAAGACATTGGACAATATCTACCCGGGTCTTTATGATTTCTTTGTCGAGGCATGCGGTGTTCTTGAGGGCCCTTCTTTTCATGTTTATCTGAAAATGTTGGTGGAGCTGTCCACTACTGCTTTACCTTCACAAGTAGCTAATATAGTGAGTAACCAACTCGAAGTGTACTTGTGTGTGATGAGGTTCGTTGGTCATAAGACCTAAGAATTTTTCTTCCATGTCTCAGGTATTTAAAATTTTTTTGAAGTGGAACGATGGATTAGTCTCAGGATGCATAACTGCGGAGGATATCAGCTATTTTAAAGAATGTTTGACAAAACCAGAATACACCGTGCTCCCCACAGTGCTAGATAAGTGGGTATCCCTGCATCCTTCCTTTGGTATTGTGTGCTGGTCTGATGATGAGAGTTTGAGAAATGAACTTAAGTATGTGGAAGGCGTTGATTTTCTGTACTTTGGTGATCCCACCGGCAATCAAGAGATGCTTCCTGCAAATTTTACTAAGCTCCTGAGGACCTTGGGGATTCCTGTGCTTTCTGAGGTACACATGCCCCACCCCCTCCCCTCTCTACACAGACAGAGCCGCAGAGGCAATCAGCACTAACATAAATGCTCAAAACATGACCTAATACGTCAATTTTGACAGACCTGTGTTTACTATGACTTGTTATTTACTGACAAAGTGACGCAGTATACCCGTGACGAATGTAATTTGTATGAGCGTCTTGCATTGAGATAGTGAAATGACAACCCATTGATCAATATTGAACTGCAAGTTTTTGTATGAATTTTGCGCATTCGTACATTTATGTGACTCTGTTGACTGTGACACTAAAATGGATGTCATGCACTTCACGAGAGGCTCAAAATTATGATGCACTTGTAGCATGCTGAATATTGATGTTGTTGCAGTAACATTGAAGTTTGAAATCTAAATTCAAGACAACTTTACCTGTGATAAGTTTTTTATTAACTTTCTAGTATAGAAGCATTCATTGACAAATAACTAATTCCAGCAAATTCTTAGTTGTTGACAAAGCTCTTATCCTTATTGATAATTTCTTGGCAGGTTGTAACTCGTGAAGCAATATATTATGGTTCAGCAGATGGTACTTCAAAAGCACAGTTGATTGACTGGGCGCTTCCCTATTCCCAACGCTACATCTACAGTGTGCATCCTCAACAATATTTAGAGCTCAAGCAGTCTGGTTTTGACAGTCTCAAACAGTTGCAAGTAGTAGTAGTTGAAAAGTTGTTCTATAGAAATGTGATCAGAAGTTGTGGCAGCTCATCCAAGAAGAGATACGACTGCAATTGTTTACTGGAGGTATGAAGCTTCTTGAATGTTGGAAGTCAAATTCTTGTGGTAGTTCTTGATATAGTGCAGAAGCTAGAAAATGTTGCTGTCATTTGGAAAAAGGTTATCTACCTGGGAAGAGGAAATCACCTCTAGCTAAGTTAAATCTCGACTAGGAATATCTGATAAGGGGCCTTTTGAAAATTTGGTTAGATGCTTGCTCTCATCTTGATACGTATTGATTCAGATTGCAGAAATATCTCCCCCTATTTTTATTGCAAAATTTATTTTAAGGAAAGTCAACTATTATTGTTCTGAGTGCAGTAATATGGTTTTATTAAACCGAGCTATTTATAGTGTAGAGCTTTGCATTTATGATGCATTCTTGGAAATCCTTTATAGATCTGCAGCTGTGAGTACAAGCTGACCTAGGTGGAGGACCCTCTACACTTGGGCTAAGATATCACAAAAAAAGTTGCAAAAAAACCCAGATAAATTTACTGAGTGACAAAGTGGCCATTACATTAAAAAAAAAAAAAAAAAAAAAGACAAAGTGGCCATGAATAGCAGAATGGATTGTTTCAATGTGTCTTCCATCTGATTTTTGCAGGGTAATGTTCTTTATGTTGCTCAACAATCAGATTCTCATGCTTTATTTTTGGAGCTTTCTCGGTTATGGTTTGATGGGCATCCAGAATTACACATTGCAAATTTCCTTCACATGATCACAACCATGGCGGAATCGGGTTCCACTGATGAGCAGACAGAGACTTTCATATTGAATAGCCAGAAGGTGACAAAGATACCTGATGGTGAAACCATTTGGTCCCTTGCATCTCTGCCTTCAAGAGGCCTTGAAAAGTCACTCCCGATAAGTTCTACTTCTGGAGGAACTAGTGAACAAACTGTTTTCAAGTCCAGGAGGAAGTCGGGTACCATTCCAAATTGGCCACCGGTGGATTGGAAAACCGCTCCAGATTTTCGTTATGCTTGTGAAAATGGTTTTAGGACCCAACCGGTAGATAGCATCTCACTTGACCAAATTGAGGGTGATTCAGAAATTACGGTTGCAGTGATGGAAAATGTCGTTCCAATGGAGACTGATGCCAACTGGATGATTGGAGGAAATGCAGCTGCAACATCTGGGCTTCTGGCGAACATTCAAATTTCTGAACAACATTTTGCCCAATTTTGTGACACTGTTGTGGACACAGAATTGAATTCTGTTGATGCAAATGCTATGCCTGATGTGCCCAATAAGAGTTCACCCAAATTTAGCCGGAGAGAGAGGCTTAATACTGGCCACCCTGATGGTGCCCAAGCAATGTTGACTGGGAGGCTTGGGGAGCTTGTTGCTTTTAGATATTTTACTGGGAAAGCTGGTATCGCAACAGTGAACTGGGTTAATGAACTTAGTGAAACCGGGCTCCCATATGACATCCTTATCGGGGAGAATGAAGCTGATAGAGAGTATATTGAAGTTAAAACAACCACATCTAAAAGAAAGGACTGGTTCAACATATCCACAAGAGAGTGGCAATTTGCGGTTGAACGGGGTGAGTCTTACAGCATAGCACATGTGGTTCTTGTAGACAACACTGCAAGGGTTTCGATCTATAAGAACCCCCTAAAATTGTGCCAGAAAGGCAAGATGCAATTGGTGGTCATGATGCCAAGGCAAGAGACTGATCTTCCTGGTGTGTCCTAAGAGGAGCTACTTCTGTAGGCTGAGCAGTATCCACTGATTTTCCGAGGAATCCTTATTGTCGTGGATAGACATTGAAACTACTGCTTAGTGGCCATCACGAATGGAACTTCCTTCAGATTTCACGGGAGAGTGCTGTACAGATGTTAGTAGGCATGACGCTGCAAATATGAAAGGTAACATTAGTGTGTAAAGTGAGAGGCAGGAAAAGGATGGTTTGCTATTCCCGAGCCAGAAATGCTTCCGAGATGGTCACTTGACTATGGTCTGAGTGGAGAGTAGCCCAATTGAGATTCTCTTTCTATTATGACCAACCTCTTGCATTTTTAATGAGAGGTAAGCTTTCGTCTCTCGAGGGTTCTTGGCAGGCATGGCCTTCATAGTGGAGGGAGGGAAGGTTTTTGCATCTAATTAAGCTCAGAATTCCTGTAGGAAACGCTTTGTTTGTGATATTTTCCAGTATTCTTTGGGCCTCGACATCTGAAGCGCCATTTCGAGTAGACAAAATTTGTATATAAGCCCCATAGGTTAGATGATCTGTTGGTTCCCAGAAATTCTGATATCCCTCTTTAACGGCAAAGGAGGCTGTGAGTAGTAGTTGTCTTGAAAGTATGTCGTATCTTTATGATGGTTATAGGTAAAAAGCTTGCTCACATTCCTCCAAAATGAAGGAGTTTCCTACTCGTTCCCTTTTGTTGTTTTTCCTTTTTTTTTTTTTTTTTTTTTCGGCTTTTGAGCATACTCGTTAAAGAAAGTCTTAATTCTCAAGTGTCTATTACAATTTGAATGAAAAAGTCAAATGGATTGGGAACTCTTTTAGTTTTCTTTTGATCATTTGCTGTTTAACTCATTCAAAATATCTTCGGTGGAGTGTTGGACTGTACAGAGTGTAGAATTTCAGTTACCATATTTACCTGATTTAAGGGCACAGAAAGAAAATTAAAACAGAGGAAGAAGGCGTACCTAAAAGAAGAGACAAAGGAGGAAGAGCAAATAGAGAAGGGTGTTTCTATGTTACAGCATGATTTCCATCGATAATTTTAGATCTGATGGTAAGTAAGATGCTCCCTACTTGCAAGCTTATATGTTCATACACATTTGAGTGATGGAGAAACAGGGACATTGGCTTCAGCTTTGAAGTCATGCGGCTTTAAAACATTTATTTCTATAGTTGTTTCTGCTACAACTTACGCCAAACCGATCCTTAGCATAGTCCACGAAAGAACACCAGCACGTGCAGACATTGCCATATACATAAACCTCAATTCTCGCAACAGTAATGCCTCGGTCCAGCGAGCAAGTTTCTAGCAATTTCTTTGGCCTCTGCCGCTGTTCCCTTGAGTTTGTTTCTTCAAGGTGTGTTTTGATTGGTGTTGAGCTGTTTTTGTGGTGATGTGACAATTGGATCACAAAGTTGCGGTACTTTGGATTAGATTCTGTATGTTCGCGGTGTCTATTGTCATTGTGGTTCCTGACTAGCATAGTCGACCGCCAGTAAGTCTGAAAAGCAAAAGTTTATTTTAATCTCACCCTCTAGTACTCTCAGCGGTGCTGTGGATATGTCTACTGATCTGGCAAGCTCTCTATATGTCAGGATCTTTTGGCACCTATCATAGTGGTACTCACGGTAAGACAGGCTTCTACTCTACCTTGGTCAAGTTGCTTGGTACCAATTATCCTACTTGGTCAATGGTTCTTTCTACTTTTATTTATGCTAATTGCCAGCCCAGATGACTTGAAGAAGAACACCTACTGGTTCAGCTAGGCTCGAAGAATATCCAATCACCGGTTACGCGTTGCGTACTCCTTTAAGGGGGAGTATGGCTGAATCTATGCCCCATGTTTTCATGGATTTGTGCGACAATTCGTAAAGTGTGGACAAAATGTGCTTTGCTCTATTCCGTATAAAAATAATATTAGTTGAGTTTGTGATTGTGAGGCTTGGTTTGAAGCTGAAATTGGTGATGTCGAGTTGGAAGAGAACGTCAAAAGATTTTATTCTAAACGAGAAAAGATTTCATTTAAACATTAGATTGCATAAAACTCCAAATTAGGCAAAATATTATTTAAATTTGACTCCGGTGTTACTTTTTGCCCAGCTTGGATTATGTAGATATCTTGGAATATTTAAAAATATAATACATGCTTTGCCCTATTTCCAAAAGATATCGAGTAGCCTTTTAAATGGAGAAATATTTCATAATTTGACAACATATCCCAGATAACCGCTCCATCCTCCAATTTGTGGAACGAGATGTTGATTTATGTCATTCGTACTCGAATTTTTGGTAAATCTTTTGCAGATAATGTTGGGATTGTGAATATTTAATTGCGGATATGACTTGATCTTGATTGCATATTGAGAATGATATCTTTTATTTGATTGTTTGGTTTCCTTTTCTTAAAGGTGAGAGTCGAAAAAAGATTTTCTCAAAAGACTAGCAACACTATATTTAAGTTGACTGCATATTAGGATAATTTATATTTTTAAATAAATGATAGATAACTTGCATTCCAAATTTCATAAAAACAACATCAAAATATTTTATTCTATAATTGAAAAGATTGTGTTTAAACATTAGATTGCATGTTTTAATTAGCATTTCTATTAATTTCATATTTGATGAAATACAATAAATACCATATGTGTATGACTAGCTACATCGCTACACTATGTCTTTTGCATGCCATGTCATTGGAATGTATGTCATTTAGTGGTATAATAAGGTCATTTAATAAATCACGTGATATAGTTCGCATGGTAAGTTAGATAATTTGCAATGCTTGTCATGAAGTTGCAGCATTTTTTGGAAGTTGTCTCACTTAGTTTGAAGTAGTACAAATTCGAAACATATATAACCAAAATATAAAAGAGATAATATTTTGCATCATAACTATAGTGGGGTAATAGTGTAGTTACACTTATAACAGGCTGGTCACATAACACAATCCACCAAAGAACATGAGCACGTTCAGACATCACACACACACACACACACACACACACACACACACACACACACACACACACACACACACACACTATGCAAACATATATACGACATTGTACTGGTACAATTTGATATTGATCGTCAATCTTTTCTTGCAACTCTAAAAACATTCATGTAGAACGATGACATATTGGCCACCGGGATTCTATGCCATGGACCAAATTACATCCTCTTCACCCACATCTATGTCCAATTCCAGAGCATGCCACACAGCATTTGAGCCATCAACGATATTATTCCTGCACGGCGGTTGATAATCATGTTCATTGTCGCACCCATTCCTTGAGTCACATTCGTCAATCACTTTGGCCGTCACGCTCTTCCCAGTTTTCATCGATGTTATTCTTATCCTATCTCCACAACGAGATCCACCAGCATACCACCCGGTTGATAGTGCAACAATTAGCTCGGAGTTCTCGTGATAGCTATTATCACACTCTGATGGGCCCCCGCCATCACCTCCTTTGCTGAAGTCGTTATTCGTCAAGGTGGCTTGGGTCGATGATGTCACCGGAGGGGAGCAATCATATTTAGGGTAAGAGTGTCCATTGCAAGACATAGTACCTGAAGATTGACATCCTCCACCAGATGGCGATGGAGGCGGATTGCCACATATATGTGTGCCCACCTCGGGGTCGTCGGTGCACCTTCCGTTGATGCAAATCAATTGGCCATCACAATCATCAAGTGTCTGACATGGGCCATTACATGAGTTCGCTTGAGAAGGATTCAAAATGAAAGCGAAGCTAATACCAAGGAAGAGAGCAACGTGGAAGGATGTTGCAAGGTTCTTCATGTTCAAATGTGCCAAGTTGAACATTGTAAAGTAAGGTTGGATTGTTGGGTAGAGGAGTGAGAGAATGACCTGGTTTATATAGAGTGCTGCATGCACGGAGTGCATTTATCAAAACCCTAATGTTTCGTCAAGGCCCACCTCATGTCGTGCCTTAACAGTTGCGTGTTGTGCTCTTTAGCTAACGTAAATGCCACGATGGCGGTCAAGTACGAACACAAATCGGAATTCGCACGATCGAAGCCTTCTCCATGTCTAGTCAAAGGTCCACTTTGTGTTGTGCCTCACTTTGCATGGTTGGAGCCATTTGGCTAGTGGGGACGCGACGTTGGCGGTCAAGTGCGACCACAAGTTTCTCAAGCATTTGCACTTTTATCTCATGTACACAAAAGCATTAGAGGCATCAATGCCATTTAGTTTAAGGATCAAATGAAACTTTTCCCGAAAGCACCAATGAACAAAGTGTGAAATGTCCATCTATCACTGTCCATGGAAGCCCCGTCAATCACGGTACCTCCCCACTCTGTCTCCGGCGCACTCTCTCTATCTGCTTGTGGTCTGCCTCGTTGCCGCGTAATTTGTCGCTTGAGTCACTTAAATGGTTGTTTGTACTTTGATTTGGCACTTAATTCGTCATGCGAAAATTTTTTGTCACCAAAGAGACCGTCGCATGAAAATTATGACAATTCTAGTGTTCTTTCCCTTCAGTGAAGTGATAGAACTCCAAAAATTGTAGATTTTTTTGTTGCTATATTAACATCTCCTAATTAAGAGTAAAAGTGAATCTAGAAGAAAAGATTAGGAAGAAAGTACAAATCCAAAAGTAATGCTTTCATGTAAAATTAGGATTTCCATCATCATCTGAGAATTGTGGTTCATGACGACATAATTGATAGTGGTAATGACTTACCAAAACTCTGAAGGCGGGATATAGGTAGGTTTAGAAATATTGCTTATAAAGGGATCTGAATTGGTGTCCTTAGAAGATAGGCCAAATACATCTTCTAATTGTAATAGAATCTAGCTCATCAATTACAAGGGTGAGCTCTCCCAAGCCAATATCTCATGTGACATTTGGACATTTCAAATTTAAAGTTCTTTAACAACTTACATATTTCTAAGAGTCACTATCAGTAAATTGGGATTGACTAGCCAATCAAGATGCATGAATGTTATTTCGATTCCTGCATAACAAAAAACTCTAAGGTATGGACACTTGTTTATACTAACAATTCTATTAGTATACTTTCAGTACTTAACTCGTTGGTTATTTATTTAATCTTAGTTATCATTTAAAAATTAAAAGGTCATTAAAAGTCACTAAGTGTCCATATAGTTATTTTTATAGGATTATTTTCATACAAGTCTAACTTAAAACTATGCTAATCTAAATAAATTGCACACAATTTATCAAAATGCAATGCAAAAAATAAACACTCGAAGTATTAAAATACGTTACAGTAAATAAACACTCAAGTAATCAATGTGATTACCTAAGTACAAGAATGTAAAACTTGTAACTCATCAAGTAATGAATAATACATGGTCTCATTAGAAGTGTTAATATATGATCCCTCAAAAGCTAGCTATTAAAAAAATAAAATGACCGTAATCTAACGCATTGATGCAAGTTGAGCTTAAACTAAGACTATACCGATCATTCTGTGAAGAAAGTCTACATGGATTTTATCAAGCAAAACATGTGCTAATTAACCTAAACATATTAAAACTGGCATGATTCCAATAAATCAAGACTAAACTTTTATAAAACTAAAATCAGAATGAACATCGGTCTAACACTTTCAACTCCATTTGGGCTACCTCCTTGATCATCAACACGGGCCACAACTCAACTGATGTCGGTTTTAACAGTTAATTAATGATTCAATCAATCATAACATGTCGATCAAGGCAAAGTTACCTTGCAGTATTGAACTTAATCATGCAATTTGGCTATTCCAAGTCATTCCAGTAAACTATTTGTCAAATAATGAATTCGAGGCTAATTATGTATCTAAGTGTTCACAAGCAAAGCTAAATAATACATGCAATTAGGCTAAAAAGCCTTGATAATCAAGAAATACATAGTTGACCATTAAGGGTGACTTCTTCACATTTTTTTTTTTCAAAATCAGGTGTTTATTAACTAAAACGGACTAATTTTAATGCCAAAATCTAGTTCTCAAACAAGGCTCGCTTTTCTAAACAAAATTTAATTTTTTTTAACTTTCGAAATTTATTATTTTTTAAATTTTAAAAAAGTATCTTATGTTGTTTTGCATTGTATTAATAGAATATTATATACTATAAGATACATTTATAAGAGATCGGGCCATCTCGTATGGGCCCGAGAAGATGACCCTTCCAGTCCGGCTCCAAGGGTTGGGCTCTCGGCCCAGTCTCCCATTTCTTTTTTTTATTTTTATTTTCGTCGGCCCATCCCTTAAGGTTGTGGCCAGCCCAAGATTGGCTAAAGCCCCCGCCTCTACTCAGCCGGCCGTAAGTCAATCGATCCTAGATCCGGCCTAGTAGCCTGGCCCCGCGCAGTCCAGCTCCTGGCCTTCTAAGCTCGCGTCCTCCTCTTCTCCACACAACAGCCGTCGGCCAAGGCTGCGACAGGCGGCGCCACTGTTCTCGGCTTGACCTTGGAGTTCACCCGTCGGCCCCATGACCCTAAACCGAATCGAAGTACATAGAAGGACGACCAGATTTCCGAGAGATATCAAACTCACATGGCCTTTATTCGGGCATTTTAGTGAACGGGTGGGGGGCACGGATGGGAAGAGCATTTTGGGACTCGTCCGCGGTTTGGCCTCACTCTAATGTCCACGAACATCAGTTAACAAGGTCAAATGAAGAGATAAATGCACGACTGAGCCTATGACTCGCGGGTCCCAGGTCATTGAGCCTTGGTATTTGACTCGGTCAAAATGGGGACGAACGGAGAGGGATCGAGAGATAGTGAGCCTACCTAATTTCGATGGGTCGTGGAGGAGAGCCGACGGTCAAGCTTGCCTGAGGAGGCTAACCTGCAACGCGAACCCCTCCTGGCCCAAGAATACCATTGGACGCCAGTCCTCTCTTCTTGGTTCTTCTCTTCCCTTGTTTTTTCTCCTCTTTTTTCCTCCTCCTCTCCTCTATTCCCCATTTCTGTCTCCCCTGAACTCCACTCTCTTGATCCTTTCCATTGCTCTTTTTCTCCATGGCGTGTGTTGGTTGGGGGTGTGCGTGTGGGTAGGTGAGGGAAGTGCAGGTGGAGGCAGAGCGCTGGCACGGCGGAGAAGAAAAGGGGGGAGATTGGTGCAGGCATCGGCTGAGCCGGAGGGAAAAAAGAAAGGAGTTGGGCTGGGAAGGGGGAAAGAAAGGAAACGGGCTGAGTCGAAAGAGAAAAGGGAGAGGGGAGAAGTGGGCTGAAGGGAAAGGAAAAAGAAAAAAGAAAGAAATGGGGAGTTGGGCGGAGAGCGCGTGCGCGAATACAGGGGAGGACTCGGCGATCCGACCCAATTTTCCTTTTCCTTTTTATTTCAATTTCTTTTTCATCATCTTTTCATTTATTAACCTTTTTAATAGAAATTTCGAATTTTAACTAATAATAATTTTCTTAAAAATAACCTAAAAAAATAACTTACCGAACCAACAAAATTAGATGTCAACATAGTCCTTGCAATTGAGCTTAATCTTTGAAAAAAAAAAAAAGATCTCTTACTCACTAGGTTTTTGCAACAAAATCACCCTCCAAACCTTCATTAGAAGGAGAAAAACAATCCTTTGACTAAAAGAACAAAGAAAGCCGATCTTTATTTCTTGAAAGATTCCGCATAATTATATACATGATTATTGGTCAAACATATGATATGCCGATCTGCTTACACAACATATGGAATTGGGTCCATTATTTTGATTTTCAAATTTAGCACTTAATTTTAGGCCCCTCACTTTTATAGATGCCATTGCACCAAATAATAATACATAAGATGATTCCTACTCATAAGACTCGTGATAATATACGCTGGAGTGATGGAGAAACAAGGAGCTCGATTTCAGCTATTAGAAGAGACGCTACAATTTTTAAAAGTCATTTGCAATTACCTCGATAAAATGCAGCTCTTAAAAAGTTACCACAATTTTTAAGAAGCTGTCTCACTCAATTTTGAATCAATGCAGCTTCAAAACATTTATTACCAAAGATATAAGTATCAACACCTCACATCGTAACTAGAGAATCATCGTAGTTCGGCTACACTTATACAAAAAGAACACTTGCACATACGAACATATATATGATATCAAACTAGTACAACTTGATGGTCGTCGATCTTTTCTTACATAACACTAGGAATATCCACACAACAGTATGAGGACATATTGGCAACCAAACGCTATGCCATGGACCAAACCACATCCTCTTCGCCCACATCTATGTCTAGCCCCAAAGCATGCCACACACCATCCGACCCATCAACGATGTTGTTCTTGCACGGTGGCTGATAATCATGTTCATCGTCGCATCCATTTCTTGAGTCACATTCGTCAACCACCTTGGCTATCACGCTCCTCCCAGTTTTCTTGGATGTTATTCTTATCCTATCTCCACAGCGAGATCCACCAGCATACCACCCGGTTGATAGCGCAACAATTAGCTCGGAGTTCTTGTGGTACTTATCATCACACTCCGATGGGCCCCCGCCATCACCTCCTTCACTGAAGTCATTATTCGTCAAGGTGGCTCGGGTTGATGATGTCACCGGAGGGGAGCAATCATATTTAGGGTAAGAGTGTCCCTTGCATGACATAGTGCCAGAAGGCTGACATCCTCCACTAGATGACGATGGATGTGAATTCGCATGAGAAGGATTTAAAAAGAAGTTGAAGTTGATAACAAGGAAGAGAGCAATGTAGAAATATGTTGTGAGATTCTTCATGTTCAAATGTGCCAAGTTGAACACTGAAATGATGGATTGATTGTAGAGGAGCGAGACATTGAGCTGGTTTATATAGAGAGCTTCATACAGGGAGTGCATTCTAAAGCATACGATTGAATTCACCCGATCAAAATCTCTATGTTCCGTCAAGGCCCGCCTTGGTATTGTGCCTTCCGCCAACGGTGAATTGTTGTGCCGTCTACCTGTCGTGAACGCCACGTTGGCGGTCAAGTGCGACCTGAAATTGGAATTCACACGATCGAAGCCTGCATCTTTTGTACTCGAAGGATTACTTTGTGTTGTGTCTTACCGTGCATGGTTGGAGCCATTTGGGTAGCGGGGACGCCACGTTGGCGGTCGACTACGAATCTAATGTATGCAAAAGATTGGTCAATATGTTCATGTCGGAAATTATTACAACAAATCTCTCTCTTTCTCTCTCTCTCTCTCATGAAAAGCATTTTTTCAAGTGTAGAATTTGCGTAGCCAGCAGTGTTACGGTACCAAGACACTGTTGATATTGTTCCATATCGGTTGGTGGAGACGTTGATGGGTGACGGCACCATGATTCAAGCAGTGGCAAGGGAAAATCTGTGCCGGATCAAATTTGGGGGAAGACGTAGAGATGAAGAGTTTTGTGGTTGAATATGGGTTTTTGAGTAATTTGCTTTCCCCCCAGAATAGGAGCATTTCGATTTATTTAGGTGTAACTTTACAAGGTAAATTTTCTAACTTTAATATCTCAATCCTTGTTGCTCGTTCGGGCCTACGAGTTTATCCTAATCTGTGACCTGATGTAACGGTCCAATCTTATGCTCCTCAGCCATACGCCATGCAAACACATAATATTGGTGACTGGCACCGTGTAATATGCTGACACAGATAGTGAGCGCACTCACGCGGAAGCCCACTGAGTCACTCAGTGGGCAAGCATTGATGGTGTCTCATCTAATGTTTATAAAATTTTAGTAGTTATACATGGTGTGATAAGTCAACAAAAGGATTTATTTTCGAAATTTGATAATCATGTAGGATGAGAAGTTTATCATGTATGAATGGCATGATTGGTCGAAAGAACGATTTAATTCATTTTTTAAAATAATACAGGAAAGTTACATATAAATCTTTTAAATCTAGCAAATCTAAAAGAAAAAGTACATATACCAAAGTATAACATATAGCTAGCACACTCTTATCCTTCAAGAACAAATCTACCAATGTAAACTTTTGGCGGTCGATCACTATACTCAATGATGAGCACACACCTAGATCTTCATTTCTAGTTGCACTAGTTTGTAGTGTGCGTTTAGGTTCAACGCTCCCATCACCATCATCAGGCCGTAATAAATGGTTTGAGGAACACTATCTATGACTTTTGCTCATTTAACGGACAATGGTGAGAGCTTAAAACATATGTACGCTCCATATATAACGTCCAAATAAAATTGCTCAAGAAACAAGCAGCGTCGGTCAGAGGATGCTTGATTCCAAATCCATCTTCCAATTGAAAATTCTATGGTATGCTGGTGCAACCAATCACGACTCTTCTGCAGTTGGTTAATGTTTGCAAAATATTTATTGGACGCGTAGCGACTCTTTTGCATCTAATCGAGTAGATGTAGAAGTGCCGTTTCTAATTTTTTTCCTTTAAACTTCTCTCCCTTCCTCACACGGAAGATAAAGTTTCATTCCATGTCTATGTTGGCTTCTCAACCGGGACGACGCTAGACAAGTAAAATAATGTGGGTAGCAATTTTTCCCACGTCAGACTCAAGTTTCCACACTTTCCATTAGAAAGCTTGGTCTCGTACCAATCCTAAATAGGCAAAGACTCGTTGCACGAACATTAAACTGAGTAAAAATATGATATTTTATAAGTATTCACGACATTGGTCCCTTCAAGATAAAATTCAAATACAACCCAAATAAGATGTCATTTTAGTGATTCAGTGAAATGTTTTTTTCACTAAATAAGCACAATGTGAAAACTATGACAATTTTAATATCTTTTTTCCTTGTCGGAGTGATAAAACCATGCAAATTGTGCGATTTCAGCTGCTATATCAACATTTCCTAATTATGGGCAAAAGCGTATCTATAAGAAAAGAAAGCCCACAAAGAATGAATGCAAAAAGAAATGCTTTTATGCAAAGCGATGATTCCAAAAGAAGAAGAAGAAGAAGAAGGAGAAGAAGAAGAAGCAGGAGAAGGAGGAGGAGAAGGAGAAGAAGGAGGAGAAGGAGAAGAAGGAGGAGCAGAAGGAGAAGGAGAAGGAGAAGGAGAAGGAGAAGGAAGAAAGAAAGAAAGAAAGAAAGCTAGAAAGAAAGATCTATAATATTTGAGAGATCTCAAATGCAACACTTAATTTTATTCACATCACTTTATAGAGATGCCATTGCACCAAATGGTGTATAAGATGCTTCCTACTCGCAAGACTCATGGTCTTATATACTAAAATGATGGAGAAATAGGAAGATTGGCTTCAACTATAAGAAAAGACACTACAATTTTTACAAGTGATCAGGAATAACTTTAATAACTGCAACAGTTAAAAAATTATAACAACTTTTAGGGAGTTGTCTCGCTCAATTTTGAAGTAAGATAGGCCCATTTAGATTCATGTTGCATTAAAAGTTAAAGACTAATTACTTAATTCCCAAATAATTTTTTTTTCAATGACATTGCATTGCATATAATTTTAAGCATTTATGATAATATTTAGCATCAGTTCAGCAGTGGCATAAATTGGAATAAGTCGCGTGGACCTGACCTACACGTTAATAACTTTTTGCTGTTGATGCGTCCGAAAAAAAATTAAATTTAACCCTTAAACTAAATAGCATTGATGTGAGTAGTGCTTTGTTGTGTCAATTTCAGAGTGCGGTATTTTAATAATGTCATTTAGTAAAAAGTCACGTCTACTAGCGCGGCACTAGTTATTCCATTTGAGAGAGAGAGGAAGGGGGGTTGAAATAATCTCCGACTTATTAATAATAAGCAATCTTTTGTGTACATTACATTTAATTGAAAATGGTTCATGAATTTGAGATCGTAGTTGACTGCAAACGTGGCGTCCATGCTAGCTAAATGGCACTACAAATTAACAACACAAAGTGGGCATTGGACTCATAAAAATGAAGGCCTTGATGGTGTAAATCCCAATTTGAGGTCATAGCCAACGTGGCGTTCACGATAGGATAAGAATAACATCGATGAAAATTGGGAGGAGCATGATGGCCAAAGTAGTTGATGAATGTGACTGGAGGAATGGGTACGCCAAAGAACATGATTATCAGCCACCGTGCTAAAATGATATTGTTGATGCTTTAGGATTGAACATAGACGTGGGCGAAGAGGATGTGGTTTGGTGCATGGCATAGTGTCTTGATCACCAATTCTTCAATAGACTAAGTGAATGTTTGTAGTGCTGTAGGAAAAGATTGACAATCATCAAATCGTACCAGTATAGTGTCATATGCAAACACATAGCATAACATAGTATAGCACATAAATAAATGTTTGCACGTGCTCATTTTATTTTTGTGGATTTTGCTATATGACCAGTTTGTTGTAAGTGTAACTAAATTATTACCACACTATTGTATGAAGTGTTGTATCATTTATATTTTAGTAAAACATGTTTTGAATTTAGGCTCCGTTTATTTCATGAAAAATATAATATTGAAAAATATTTTTCGGGAAATCATTTTTTAAGAAAAATGATAATATCTTATGGTGTTCGTTTTTTAAAAGCCGCTAGCTTGCCGGCCTCGAGCTAGATCGATGTACACTATGAGAGGCCGCGATATTTAAAGTTAAACAAAGAAGACAAAAAAAAATGTTTTCCACTTCAAAAAAAGAGGAAAATATTTTTTCCACTTTTAAATGTGTTTTTTCCATTGGTGAAACATTTTTTTTCTTGACTATTTTATTTTTTGTGAAATGAACGGAGAGTTAGTATTGCTTCAAACTAAGTGAGACAACTTCTTAGGACTTGTTATAATCTTGAGGTGTTGTAATCGTGGAGGTGTTTGCCAAGCACATTTTAAAACTGGAGCATATCTTCTTACAGCTAAAGTCGATCTCCCTCTTTCTCCAACATTCTTATTTATATGTTATCAAGCCTTGTGAGTAGGAACCATCTTACATATCCTTCGGCTCAATGGAATCAATAGAGCAATGGGTCTAAAATTATGTGCTGCATTTGAAAGTCAGAAATAATACAATCGAGTCCATTATTGTATCTTATTGATTTGAAAGTCCAGGTCCAGCGGAAAGAAGAGGAGAGAGCATAGTATCAATTACTCAATAAAAATCTTTCAATATGAATTTGGGATGACAGAAAATGACGAAACATCATGAGTAAAGGTGATGGTACTGGCTCCACTTAGTTTGAAGCATGAGTAAAGGAAATTTCGTCCCCCCAATTTACATCCCTCAGCTCCTTAAATAGGTGATGGTACTGGCTCTTCAGGTCCTTCTCACTTTCCCAAGTCACACATTCGGCACCATGATGCTGCCAAACGACATTAATTAGAGGAATAACTTTATTCCTCAAAATTTGCTCTCTCCAATCTTCAATTATGATTGATTTATTTACATACGACACTTTGTTTGACCTCAATCTCATCAAAACTCACAACATGCGGTGGGTCAAGTTCGTACTTAACTGGTATCGACACATGTAAAACATTATGAATTTGAGCTAGATTTGGCGGCAAAGCTTGATAATAAGCGGCGGCACCATTTTTTTATTTAAGGATTTCAAATGGTTTCAAGTATCGTGGACTCAGTTCTCTTTTATTGCCAAAGCAAGACATCCCTCTTTTAGGGGATACATTTAGGAAAACATTATCACTGTCCTGAAATTCCAAAGGCGTACGTCTCTTGTCCACATAGCTCTTCTGACGACTCTGCACTATTTTCAATATGTACTTGATGATCTTCACAGCATCTATTAACTGTTGTATGAGCTATGGACCTATAATTTTCCATTCTTCTATTTAATCCTAACATATTGGGGTCCTCTAGGCACGATCATACAACGCTTTAAAAGGAGCAATTCTTATGTTCTGCTAGAAGCTGTTGTTGCACGTAAACTCGACCAAATGTAACTGATCCTCCCAACTACCATTGAAGACTAAGACGCATGCCCGCAACATGTCTTCAAGTATCTGGATAGTCCTTTCTGAATGTCAGTTTATTCGCATCTGGTAGCCGGTACTATATTGCATCTTTGTACCCAATGCAGTCTACAAGCTTTTTTCAAAAGGTGGCCGTAAACCTTAGGTCACGATTAGATTTGATTGTCATCGGCACTCCATAGAGTTTGACTATCCATAGCTTTGGGGTCCAAAGTGAAATCCTTACGCATGACGACGAAATGAGCCGATTTGGTCAATCTATCCATTATGACCCAAATTGCATAATGACCTCTCTAACTCCTTGGCAAACCTGTCACGAAGTCCATAGTGATGTGTTTCCATTTCCACTTGGGAATCTCTAATAGTCTTAGCAAGCCTCTTGGCTTGCAATGTTGTGTCTTCACTTGTTGATATGTTAGCCACTTAGTTACATGATTTGCCTCATCGTTCTTCTTGCCATTCCACCAACAATGTGGCCTCAGATTTCGATACATCTTAATAATCACAGAACGGATACTATAGTTGTTTCTGTGTGCTTCAGTTAAGATATCTTCCTTGAGTACAACATAGTTAGGTACACACAGTCTCCATCGAAATTTAAGTATCCCATCCTCTAAGAATTTCGGCATCCTTTGATCATCGCTTGCCTGGATGACCTTATAAAGGATAAGGTCCATTGGTTGCAGCTCCTTAACCCTCAACTAGACCTAAGGCTCCACTAATAATGAGTCCATAAAAAGTATGAGGTAACCTACCTCTAGCTTGAAGTCGGAATATCTCATTCTTTCCAATAAAAGCCATTCCTTTACCATCATGTGCGCGATCAAGGACTTGTGATTGAGAGCATCTGCTACTATATTGGCTTTTCCAGGGCTATAGAATGTCACAATGGTAGTCCTTCAGGAGTTTCATCCAACGGTACTATCTCATGTTCAACTCCTTCTAAGAAAACAGGTAGATGAGACTTTGATGGTCAGTAAAGATCGTGAACTTCTCTCCACATAAGTAGTGCCTCCAAAACTTGAGAGCAAAGATGATTGTAGCCAACACTAGGTTGTGGGTCAAGTAATTATGCTCATGAGGTCTCAACTACAAGACACATGGCTTACAACCCAACCATGCTACATCAATTTGCACCCTAACCCTTGGTATGATGCATCGCTATAGATCTCATATCCACAATGGTCAGCACCGGAGTAGTAGTTAGTCTCCATTTTAGCTTGTAGGAACTCTTTTTGCATTGTTGGTCCACTCAAATTTCACATATGTCTTCAATAGTTTCGTCAGTGGCGTCGCTATGCTTGAGAACCTTTCCATGAAGCAACGGTAGTAGATGGCCAGACCTAAGAAACTTTGAATCTTAGTTACTATCATGGGTCTCGACCAATTCATGATCGCTTCTATCTTGATGGAGTCCACTGAAATCCCTTATCTTGAGATCATGTAACTTAGAAAAGCCACATGGCCAAGCCAAGACTTGCACTTACTGAAGTTGGCCTATAGTGCGTGTTCTCGAATAGTCGCCAATACTATTCTCAAGTCTTGTTCATACTCCTCCAAACTCCTTGAAAATACACCAAGATTTCGTCAATGAATACTATGACAAAGTGGTCTAAATACTCCTGAACATGTGGTTCATCAAATCCATAAATGCGCTGGGTATTAGTCAATTTAAACGACATCACTATAAACTCATAATGGCTATATTGCGTACAAAATGCCTTCTTAGGAACATCTTCCTTGTTGATCCTTAATTGATGGTAGCTGGTCCTCAAATTAATCTAAGAGAACATTGAGGCACCTTGTAGCTAATTAAACAAATCATGGATCCTTGGCAATGATACTTCTTGATTGTGACCTAGTTATGCTGCATGTAGTCTATGCATAGGCGCAATGATCCATGTTTTTCCTTCAAAAATGGAACTAGCGCACCCCATGATGACGCACTAGGATGGATAAACTCCTGCATTTGCACATTTAGTTCTTTCAATTTCGACAAGGACATTTGATAAGGTGGCTTGGATATTAGGTCTGTACTAGAGGCTAGTTCGATAACGAACTCAGTCTCTCTTTCTAGGGGAAACTATGGTAATAGTTCCCTTTAAAACACGTCTTCAAACTCTTGCACTATGATAGTCTCTTCTGTTGGTTGTCCCTCGATTGAAAAGTCTACTACCATTGCTAAGAAACTATGGCAGCATTTCTTGAGTAGCCGCATTGTCTCAATGGATGAAATCATATCCTGGATTCACAGCAAGCTTGTAACTTGTATTAATAAAATATTAAATACTATAAGATATAAAAAAAAGGGATCTAAATCAAGCTCCGAATTGGATCGGGTTAGGGTTTGACCCAAACACAGCGATCGGGCACTCTCATATGGGCCCGAGAAGAGGACCACTCCAGTCCGGCTCATATTTCTTTCTTTTCCTCTTTCTTTTTGTCAGCTCATCCTTTGTGGCCAGGCCAAGATTGGCTAAAGCCCTCACCTCTACTGACAGCCTAACTCAACTGGTCCTAGATTTGGCATAGTAGCCTAGCCCCACGTAGCCCAACTCCTAGCCTTCTAAGCTCGAGTCCTCCTCTTCTCCACACAAAAACTGCCGGCCAAGGTTGATACGGGCGACGACACTTCTTTCGGCTTGACCTCGAAGTTCATCCGGCAGCCTCTTGACCCTAAACTGAATCGAAATACATAGAATGATGACTAAATTTCCGAGAAATATCAAACTCATTTGGCCTTCATTTGGAAATATTAGCAAACATTTGGGGGGCACAAATGGGAAGAGTATTTTCGGGCTCGTTTGAAGTTTGGCCTCTCTTTAATGTTCACGAACATTAGTTAACAAGGTCAAATGGAGTGAAAAATGCACGACTGAAAATGCGGACGACCGGAGAGGGATTGAGAGCTAGTAAGCCTACTTGATTTGGATGGGTTGTGGACGAGAGTCGACGGTCAAGCTTACCTGAGGAGGCTCTCCTGTAACCCGTACCCTTCTTGGCCCAAGAATACCTCTGGACACCAGTCCTCTTCTTGTTTGTTCCATTCCCTTGTGTTTTCTTCTCTTTTTTTCTCCCTATCTCCTCTATTCTCCATTTCTATCTCCCCTGAACTCCACTCTCCTGATCCTCTCCATTTCTCTTTTTCTCCATGGCGTGTGTCAGAGGGGGTGTGTGTATGGGTAGGTGAGAGAAGTGCAGGTGGAAGCAGAGCACTGGCACCGCCGAGAAGAAGAGAAGGGAGGTGGGTGGGGGAATCAGCTGAGCCAGAGAGCAAAAGAAAGGAGTTGGGCTGGGAAGGGAAAAAAAAAGGAAAGGGGATGAGTTGAAAGAGAAAAGGGAGAAGGGAGAAATGGGTTGAAGGGAAAGGAATAAGAAAAGAAAGAAAGGGGGAGTTGACCCTACAAGGCAAAAGGAAATAGAACCGACGAGGGGCTACGGGGAGAGTGTGTGCGCGAGTCCAGGGGCGGGCTGGGCAATCTAACCCAGTTTTCCTTTTTTTTTTTCAATTGTTTTTCATCATCTTCTTCATCTTCTCATTTTTAAAAATTTGTAATAGAACTTACGAATTTTAAATAATAATAATTATCTTTAAAATAACCTAAAAAATAACTTATTGAAACAACAAAGTTAGATGTCAACAATAGTCCTGCAATTGAGGTTAATCTCAATAAAATAAGATCTCTTGATGAGTTACACACTAGGTTTTTGCTACAAAATCACCCTTCAAATCTTCATCATAAGGACAAAAACAATCCTTTGACTAAAAGAATAAAGAAAACCGTTCTTTATTTCTTGAAAGATTCCACATAATTATATACAGAATTATTGGTGAAACATACGATATGCTATCTTACAAGAACAATATGGAACCGGGTCCACTATTTCAATTTTCAAATGTAGCACTTAATTTGAAGCACCTAGCTTTATGGATGCCATTGCACCAAATATTAATATATAAGATGATTCCGACTCATAAGACTTGCGATCGTATACGTTGGAGTGATGGAGAAACAAGGAGCTCCGCTTCAGCTATTAGAAGAGACACCACAATTTTTAAAAGTCCTGAGCAATCACCTCGATAAAATGTAGTTCTTAAAAAGTTATCACAATTTTTAAGAAGTTATCTCACTCAATTTTGAAGCAATGCAACTTCAAAACATTTTTTTACCAAAGATATAAGTTACAACACCTCACATCATAACTAAAGAGTAGTTGTAGTTCGGCTACACTTATACAAAAAGAACACTTGCACATACAAACATTGCCACATGATCTATGTCCACACACAAACATATAAATGACACCAAACAGGTACAACTTGATGGTCGCCTATCTTTTCTCACATAACTCCACACAACAGTATGATGACATACTCACGACCAAACGTTATACCATTGACCAAACCACATCCTCTTCGCCCACATCAATGTCTAGCCCCAAAGCATGCCACACGGCATCCGACCCATCAACAATGTCATTCTTGCACGGTGGCTGATAATCATGTTCATCGTCACATCCACTTCTTGAGTCACATTCGTCAACCACTTTCGCCATCACGCTCCTCCCGGTTTTCATGGATGTTATTCTTATCCTATTTCCACAACGAGACCCACCAGCATACCATCCGGTTGATAGCGCAACAATTAGCTCGGAGTTCTTGTGGTACTTATTGTCACACTCCGATGGGCCCCCGCCACTACCTCCTTCACTGAAGTCGTTATTCGTCAAGGTGGCTCGGGTTGATGATGTCACCGGAGGGGAGCAATCATATTTAGGGTAAGAGTGTCCCTTGCAAGACATAGTGCCGGAAGGCTGACATTTTCCACCAGACGGCGATGGAGGCGAATTGCCACGTATGTGTGTGCCCACCTCAGGGTCATCAGTGCACCTTCATGTTGATACAAATCAATTGGCCATCACAATCATCAAGTGTTTGACATGGGCCATTACATGAGTTCGCATGAGAAGGATTCAAAAAGAAGTTGAAGTTGATAACAAGGAAGAGAGCAATGTAGAAATATGTTGTGAGATTCTTCATGTTCAAATGTGCCAAGTTGAACACTGAAATGACGGATTGATTGTAGGAGGTGCGAGACATTGAGCAGGTTTATATAGAGAGCTTCAAACAGGGAGTGTTTAAAGGATACGATTGAATTCACCCGATCAAAACCTCTATGTTCCGTCAAGGCCCGCCTTGGTATTGTGCCTTCCGCCAACGGTGAATTGTTGTGCCGTCTACATGTCGTGAACGCCACGTTGGCGGTCAAGTGCGACCTCAAGCTGGAATTCACATGATCGAAGGCTGCATCTTTAGTACTCGAAGGATGACTTTGTGTTGTGCCTTACCGTGCATGGATGGAGCCATTTGAGTAGCGGGGAAGCCACGTTGGCGGTCAACAACGACCTCGAGTCTGATGTGTGCCAAAGATTGGTCATTGTTTTCAAGTCGGAAATTATTACAACAGATCTCTCTCTCTCTCTCTCTCCCTCTCTCTCATGAAAATCATTTTTTTAAGTGTAGAATAATTTCCGTAGCCAGCAGTGTTACGGTAACAAGACACAACTTTTACTAAATGAAATTTAAAAGCATCGCATTATGAGCTTGACTTGACAACGCGTTACCGTCATAAATCCTATTTAGTTTGACATTTGCGCAACAGACGGGATGGCGAAGGGCCTGACGGCCGTAAAGAGGCAGCGACGCCATGATTCAAGCAGCAGCAATGGAAAATCTGTGCCGGACCAATTTTAGGGGAAGACGTAGAGATGGAGAGTTTTGTGATTGAATATGGGTTTTTGAGTAAATCTTTTTCCCAGAATAGGAGCATTTTATTTTATTTATGTGTAACTTTAAAAGTGAATACATTTGGAACTTCATAATGTCTCAATCCTTATTACTTGTTCGGGCCTACGAGGTTATCCTAATCTGTGACCTGATGTAACAGTCCAATCTTATGCTGCTCAGCCATGCGCCATGCAAACACATAATATCTCCACTCGTGAATGGCACAGATAGTGAGCGCACTCACACGGAAGCTTACTGAGTCACTCAGTGGGCAAGCACCGATGGTATCTCGTCCGAATAAGATTGCTTAGGAAACAAGCAGCGCGTCGATCAGATTGCAAAGCCGTCTTCTAATTGAAAATTTTATGGTATACTGGTGCAACCAACCACGACTCTTTTGCAGTTGGTTAATGTTTGCAAAATATTTATTGGACGTGTAGCAACTCTTTTGCCTTTAATCGAGTTGATGTCGAAGTGCCGTTTCTAATTCTTTTCTCTGACCTTCTCTCCCTTCCTCACACGGAAGACAATGTTGCCTTCCTTGTCCATGTTGGCTTCTTAACCGGGACGACACTAGACAAGTAAAATGCTGTGGGCAGCAATTTTTCCCACGTTAGACTCAGTTTTCCATACTTTTGATTGGAAAGCTTGCTCTCGTACCAATCATAAACAAGCAAAGACTCGTTGCACGAACATTAAACTGAGTAAAAGTATTATTTCTTATAATTATTCGTGACATTGGTCCGAAATATGTGTTCCAAGCACTGGGGTAAGAACACCAAAAGTGTCAAAAGTTGTGTACGACACTCACTTTAGTACCAAAAGTTTCAAAATGCTCACTTTAATACCAATTTCGGTAAAAAACAAATTTGCAAGTGCCAATTCACCGGAAGTCCGACGAGGTTTTGAATCAGACGTGCAACAATCAGGTCAAGGCCAAATTCAAGCAAACCATGAAACGTCGAAGGAAGAGACCGATTGGACTTCGATTAGGACTCACTGACGATCATTTTGTGACCGATGGCAGCCGCTAAGGTGGCCGGAGATGCTGTGGGTGGCTCGGCGAAGGTGGCTAGCCGGAGTTTTGGATCTAGGAGGAGCAGTTGGACAACAGAGTGAAATTTTCCCAAACGACGAAATGTCGACGGCCAAGACTGGTGGTTTTGTGTTCGTGAGAGGCTTAGGAATCGTTTTCTAAACTGGTGGCCATGGCTGGAAACTCCAAAATCTCGAGATATGGCCATAAATCTTAACCAGGTGCACAAATAGAGCAACAGAGCTTCCCAACAAACTTTAATAGCCTTCGGGACCAAATCGATTGTGTCCAAGGGTTTGGATACATTCTAAAGATTCCAAGGAACACGGTGATATCCTCGGTTTTTGCGGGGGTATCCTTAAATTTCTCCAATTTAGTGTTTTTCTCCTTGTTCGCAAAATGGAGGCTCTCCAAGATCCGAGTAACTTCCGATAAGATTCCGGCGACTTGACGGCGAGGAGGGGCGGGGCGATGGCTTAGGAAGGTGCGGAAATTAGTTAGCTTTCGATTGGTGGTGGTGGGTGGTTGTGGGTCAATATGGAAGAGCCCCAATTTCTTGAAATTCCAGCTAAGCTTCATAGAAAGCAAAAGTCTGTTTTTTAGAGTATTTTTTATTATTAAAAGTGCTGACGTGGCACTTTTTGGCCGGAATTTTTGCCGTTAACACTTGTGACTTTGTTTTTTTTTTGCCGGAATTGATACTGAAGTGAGCATTTTGAAATATTTAGTATTGAAGTGAGCGCCGTACACAACTTTTGACACTTATGGCCTTCTTACCCCTCCAAGCACTTCATATTGTACAACACAAGTCAAGAGCGGTTGTAAAAGTTTTCCCCCAAGATAATATCAAATGACAACCCAAATATGATGTCATTTTTGTGATTCAGTAAAAAGTTTTTATCAATGAAATAAGCACTGGATGAAAATTATGCCAATTTTAATATCATTTTTCCTCGGTGGAGTGATAACGCCAGGCAAAGTATGTGATTTCAGTAGCTCTATGACATTTCCTAATTATGGGCAAAAGTATCCATAAGAAAAGAAAGCCAAGAAAGGACGAATGCAAAAAGAAATGCTTTTATGCAAAGCGATGATTCCAATCAAGATGTGAGTTTCGTGGTTTATGAATATAATTGATTAGCTGCTGCAACAATGGTACTTTTGATGAAATAAGGTCTGATGAGTCAATCAGCAGGACTTTGCAATAAAACCCTAAAGCAGCTCCCCCAGAATTTTGTACATGAAAAGTTACCATTCGAATCTTCATCAAAAGGAGAAAAATGATCCTCTCACAAAAAAGAAAAAAGAAAAAAGAAAGAAAGCTAGTCGATAATATTAGAGAGATCTCAAATGCAACACTTAATCTTGTTCCCATCACTTTATAAATGCCATTGCACCAAATGGTATATAAGATGCTTCCTACTCGTAAGACTCGTGGTCTTTTATACTTAAATGATAGAGAAATAGGAAGATTGTTTTCAGCTATAAGAAAAGACACTACAGTTTTTACAAGTGATCGGGAATAACCTTGATAACTGCAGCATTTAAAACATTATAATAACTTTTAGGGAGTTGTCTCACTCAATTTCGAAATAAGATAGGCCCATTTAGATTCATGTTGTATTAAAAGTTAGGAGCTCATTACTTAATTCCTGAATAAAAATATTTTTTAATGACATTGCATTTCATATAAGTTTAAGCATTTATAGTAGTTTTCTAGCATCAGTTCGGCAGTGCCCTAAATTGGAATAAGTCGCGTGGACCTGGCCCACACGTTAAGAATTTTTTGCTGATGATGCGTCCGGGAAAAATTAAATTTAACCCTTAAACTACATAGCATTGATGTGAGTAATGCTTTGTCGTGTCAAATTCATAATGCGGTATTTTTGTAATGTCATTTAGTAAAGAGTTACGTCTATTGGCGCAGCACTGGTTATTCCATTTGAGAGAAAGGAAGTGGTGAGGGATTGTAATCATCTCCGACTTACTAATAATGAGCAATCTTTTATGTACATTACATTTAATTGAAAGCGCTTCATGAATTTGAGGTCGTAGTTGACCGCCAACGTGGCGTTCACGCTAGCTGAAGGGCACAACATTCACCCAAGTTGTTAGGCTCAATACCAAGCAGGCCTTGACGAAACATGGATGTTTTGATCATGTGAATTCAAGAATCTCATTTGGAATACACTCCATGCATGAAGCTCTCTGTATAAACTACTTCAATCTCTCACCCTCATTGTATCAATCCAACTAAACTTTAGGATGTCATCCTGGTAAATTTGAAGATGAAGAACCCTTGCCACATATTTCCACATTGCTCTCTTCCTTTTTACTAGTTTGCCTTCCTTTTCAATCGTTCTCATGCGAGCTCCTGTAATGACCCTTGTCAAACACTTAATGATTGGGATGGCTAATTGATTTGCATCAGCGGAAGGTGCACCGACGACCCCGAGGTGGGGACACATATGTCACAATTCGCATCCATCGCCATCTAGCGGAGAATGTCAGCTTTCAGGCATTATGTTTTGTAAGGGACACTTTCTCTAAATATGATTGCTCGCCTTCGGTGACATCGTCAACCCAAGCCACCTTGACGAATAATGACTTCCGCAAATGAGCTATAATTATTGCACTATCGATCGGGTGGTATGCTGGTGGGTCTCATTGTGGAGATAGGAGAAGAATAACATTGATGAAACCAGGGAGGAGCATAATGGCCAAAATGGTCGATGAACATGACTCAAGGAATGGGTGCGACAAAGAACATAATTATCAACCATCGTGCCAAAACAATATTATTGATGGGTCGAATGCCGGGTGGCATGCTTTAGCGTTGAACATAAATGTGGGCGAAGATGATGTGGTTTGGTCCATGGCATAATGTCTTGATCACCAATTCATTAACATACTAAGTGAATGTTTGTAGTGCTATCAGAAAAGATTGATGATTTTCAAATTGTACTAGTACAATGTCATATATATGTTTGCATATGGGCATATAGCATAACATAGTATAGTACATATATGTAATGTTTGCACTTGCTCATTTTATTTTGTGGATTGTGCATATGACCAGTTTGTTGTGAGTTTAACTAAATTATTATGACACATATAGTACAAAGTGTTGTATCATTTATATATTAGTAATACGTGTTTTGAACTTAGTATTGCTTCAAACTAAGTGAGGTAACTTCCTAGAACCTGTTATAATGTTGAGGTGTTGCAATTGTCCAGGTGTTTGCCAAGTACCTTTTAAACTGGAGCATATCTTCTTACAGCTAAAGCCGATCTCCCTATTTCTCCAACATTCTTATTGATATGTGTTGGGTGATTTCGGATTATTGAAATTTCCGAAAATCGGAAATGAATTTCGATTACAAACGCAGCGGAAAACATGTCAAAATCTACTGTATCACAAATCAAAAGGCATATCACGTAATCGAAAACCATATATAAGATTCTCCCTTTGTGGCCTGAGAATTTCAAGAATTCTAGGGAGAGAGGCAAGAGAGAACATATGTTTAATCTCTTAAAGAAGAAGCAAAAACAAGAATAGCGTACGTTCTCCAGTTTTCCTTGCTATTATGCTCTCATAATGACCGCTTATGAGTCTGTGTTGGGCTTGGCTTATTTTGGCTAGCCTTGGGCACATAACCCATATTGGGCGACTGTAATTCCATCATTTCCCACTCACTCACGATGGGTTAAACAAGATTTTCATCTCTTTATCTCCTTTACAAAGTTCAAATTGGCAGATAATCCATGAGATTGACATACTTTAAGAGCTCATTGCCATACATTCATAGGGAGTATTCAGCCGTTCAGAAATTTAAGTATTTAATAGATATAGTATGTAGTCTCCTATCTCTATACGTATGATTGAATTTGTATTCACAATTACAATAATACTCAATCATCATAGTTGGTTGACCTATTAACACAAAATTTAGAATGTGGTATTACAATCAAATTGATCTTCCTCTTTATTTAAACCTCTCAATCTTAGTTCAATTCGCTTTGCTAGAAATGCCCCATTAGACCGAATCATTCATGATCATTGGCAATACTTCAAGATATTGAATATCGAATAGAATTTTTCAAGAATAAATAAAAGCCATGAGGATACTTAATAAGGAACTTATATCCTCAAGAGTACACAGTAATAAAAGTCGATGTCAAAACTTTGAAAACTTCTTTTGGTCTCTTTAGCATACTCAATATGAAATGTGTATAGTATTTTCTCCTTTCCCTAAGGAGCGTATGTCTAACCTTTAATGCTGTATATATGATAGTTTAAACATACGCAATGTCTAATTTAAGTTCACTATTTTACTTTTTTTCAAATTATTCATCAGAACTCACATCTGGCCTTAAAGACAGATAAAATAAAATATATTATTTTACTTTCAGACACATGACTATATCTCCTCATCTCAACACTTAGTTAAGGCAACATCTATATTTTAACCTTGAGCTCTCAATTATTACTTAAATAATAAGTTTCAAATTATCTCATCTCCATTTAGCACCTATCAAATGGAGGCGATTATGTCTGACATACTTCTTTAAACATAATGCACTAAGCATTGAGATATATAAGTATCAAATCAAATTCACAAGCATTACCTTGTGAACAGTTGGGGAAATATTTAAAATTCAATATATCAACCTCTGTGAAGTTCAAAAGGTTTCATAAAAAAATCTCTAGATATTGCTTTGTCATATAATTTGCTATCACCATTTGCGTAAATGGTGAGGCATATTATGGTGGAGTTTGATGAGAATACTCAAGCTTTGAAGAAAATCAATCAGGTTGCATATCATGACTTGGTTCAAATAGAGCCTAAGCATTGGTCTAGGGCATTATTCACCACTGAGGTGAAATGTGATACTGTTGACAATAATCTATGTGAGACATTCAACATAAGAATCATAGAAGCCAAGTGTAAGTCTATTTAAAGCATGCTAGAGGATTTGCGGATAATGATAATGACAAGGATGCACACACAAAATGATGCATGTGCCTGGTGGAGGAGGGAGTGTGGTCCAAGAATTGTGAAAAAGATGGAAGAAAATAGAAAAAATGCAGCTTATTGTGAAGTGATATGAAATTGTGACGGCGGTTATGAGATGATGGATAAGGATAAAGGGGACAAGCACGCTGTTGATGTTTTAAACCGAGAGTGTAGTTGCAGGAGGTGATAGTTTATTGGCATCCCTTGCCCACATGCCATATCCGCATTAAATCATAAAAGGTAGATACATATGATTATGTAAATATTTATTATAAGAAGGAAAAATTTCTAACCACTTATCAGAACATGATGATGCCGATTCGAGGAGAGAGATATTGAAAAAAAAAACTAATACGGAGGTGCCTGAACCACTTCCAGCCAAGGTGAAAGTCGGTATACGTAAACAAAAAAGGACAAGGGAGGAAGGTGAGGTTGCAAGTGGAAGTAGGATGTCTATGAGATGAAGATGACATGTCGAACTTGTAAGAAAAAAGGACATTATAGTGTGACATGTCTAGCTAGGCCAGCTAGGCAACATTCTGCAGCTTCTCAACATGCAACAACGTCCCCAGTAGCTTCTCAAGATGCAGCAATAGCATCATCACAAGCGTCGGCAACTCCTTTTTCAACTGTTGCAGCAATTGAAGCTTATCAAGTTGCCGCCACGGCAACATATCAAGCTGCAGCAGCTGCAGTAGCTTCTCAAGTTGCACCATCCGCAGAAGCAGCTGCAGCTGCTTATGAAGTTGCTGCAGCAACAGCTTCTCAAGCTATAGCAGTTGCATTTCCCCCGCAACTTCATCTTGGCAAGTTGCAACTTTGCAAATGGCTAAACTTCTGGTATTGTTTTGTGTTGATGTTTATATCGATGTTTAAATATGTAAGTATGTAAATTTTTATTTTTTTAGGTTCAAAGACGTCCAAGCGAAGGCGCAAGTGACAATGTCGCATTAGCTAAAGAAATGGTGGTGCCAAGAAGCACAAGTTTGAAAAAAAGAGCACGAACAAAGAGTGCAACTATGAACAATATGTAGGGGCAATCTATTTAGGAGCAATATGTTCTATGTTTTTTGTTTAGAGGCAATGTGTTTTATGTTCTCTTGTAAGGGGGTAATATGTTATTTTTCCTTTATTTATTTAGGGGGGTTGTTCTATGTGAGGAATTTCTTCACCGGTTAAGAAAATTGCATGAATTTGTTGAAGTTTGTGCACAGCAATGCAGCAAATCTAGAGAGGGTGATCTTCAAAACCAATAAAAAAAACATTACCTACTCGCCATCTGACTTGGCCATTTACTTGTGACATGGTTTTGTTTTGAAAAAGAGCGTACTTGAATTGTCATGCCATTAAAAGAGCATGTTTTTAATGTCATTGTTTGGTTAGTAGATTCAAAAGACTTGAGTTACTTTTATGAGCTGAATTTTGTCATTTATGGAAGCTCTGGAAGCTGCATAATACCTAAGACCTTTTATTGGATATTGTCTTGCATTGTGTGTGATGCACAAATGATAATCGTAGACATGAGCTTTGACTGAGTGAGCCTGGAGTTTATGCAAATCGCCAGTTTAAATATAAAAGAAAAAAAAATTCATGTGATATGCTGACATATTCTTGATTTAGTGCTAGTGTCTCATAAATTGCGTCCTTTCCCGCCATGGTCTCTATCATCTGAAAGAGTTGTACTACTCAAGGAAATATCTACGGCTTAAGAATGAGTTGTTTGCCAGAAGCCCTTCAAATAGGAATCAGCACCCAATGGTGGTAACGTATAAACTAGAGAACTAGATTCCATGATTGGAATGCCAATGCTATTCATGATTTAACCTTTACTCAAGATTCGACCATTCTTCGTTTGTCTGTTTTTCCTCCAAACAAGTCACAATTTTTGTTCAAGTACTTGTCTTTTAGTGTTCTGAAGCACTAGTTATCCTCCTTTGCTATGAGTTTCTGCACAACGAGCTCAATTCTTCAATGCATCCTCTTTCACGTGTTATGATCTCGTAACGTGCTCGACTTTTCAATGTGTCTAGCATTGTCCATTATAGGTTTTATGAGAAATTGCAAATTACATTTGAGCTTCTTAGGCAAGGTCCTGGGAACAATGTGTGGAACATTGCAAGAGCAAATGAACATGGTTAGAGAAGATAAATCAGGAGGCAATTTCTCTGCTAGAGTCAAAGACTAGGAAGACACAACTTAACTGGCATGTTTGTATTTATGGCAACCATAATATCTTCTTCCTCGATTCTCCTTCGTTCTTGCTATTCGCATATGAGATTTAAAACCACAATAGCAAAGCATAGACGCACCATCAATATTCTTCATGAACTCGCTTTTTTTCTTTAAACCTAAATAGTAAACACAACAACAATCACACAACAACCATCATGAGTTAGCAAGTTGTTCACCCAGGTAAGTTTGGAGCAATACGGTTAGTGAGCAAGGTTAGGTAAGCAAGCAAGAAACAAAAAACACATGCATAAGCCAGCATAATAAGCAACATTAAAGCACAAAAAAACAATATGATCAGCAAGCAAGAAAAAAAAACCCAAGTAAGTTTGGAGCAGTACGGTTGGTGAGCAAGGTCAGGTAAGCAAGCAAGAAACAAAAAAACACATGCATAAGCCAACATAATAAGCAACATTAAAGCAACAAAAATAATATGGACAACAAGCAGACCTACATAATGAACATAAGTAACTCGACATCAGTTGAAAAGAGGCAATGGCACAAGCAGCAAAAAAAAGAGGCAAAAATTCGCATTTAGATGAAACTCGGTTTTCGACCCAACGGCCTCGGAATGAGCTAAAATTTGTTTAGTCAAAAGGAAATGACATGTTGAACCAAACAAATTGCTTTGCAATGATTTTGGCCCTCTTTTTGCGTTTTGAGGTCATTTAGATGGGTTTTCGCCCCCTTTTCCCTATTTTTACTGTGACCGGCGTCCTATTTCTTCGAGTTTCCTAATTCCGTCCCTCATTCTTTCTAATTACCATCTCCAATACTCTTAACTAATGCAGCGAACCAAAAAATTCGCATCACAACCAACATATTTGCAGCTCAAACCACCCCTCCCCCAAAAAAACCAAACATCGCTGCACTCTTCTCTACTGCTTGTCATCAACTTTAACTATCGGTGGTCTAATTACCACCCACCCTACTGCTAATGAACAACACACAATGCAGTAACAGCTCGAAGAACAGAGAGTGAAGAGAGGACACACCAGGATGCACCAATTTGTGCGGAAATTGCTCGACGGAGGCAACTCTTGCTGCCTGACCAAGCACGACCACCACCAACAGCTTTGGGAGCTTAGGGGCTGCAATTTTGGGGGACCACCACCGTCTCCAGTAGCAACAGCTCGAAGAACAGCACCAACGAGCTTTGGGAGCTTCAGGGCTCCGATTTTAGGGCAACTGCTCTAGGGTTCGATCTTAGGGTTCTAAGGGCTGTGATTTTTCTTAGGGAGCTCTCAATTTGGGATTCGGGGCTTTGTGGTTTAGGGTTCTTCTTTGATTTGGGGGCTTCGCGATTTTTAGGGTTCTTCTAGATTTAAGGGCTCGCGATTTTTAGGGTTTTTCAGGATTTGGGGTGGGTGGTATCTGCGATTTGGGAAACAACATTCAGCCCTTAAAACGCCACCATTTTGTACATGTCAGCACTGGCCAACTTCCAGCGAGCCATGTTGTGCCACATCGGCGTCACGTGTGCTTCCTTCAGTTGCCAACTAACGGAATGACTTATATGGCACAACTTGCAAAGGTTTATAACTGATTTGACATAAAAAAAGGTTGAGAACTTTTTTGGCACAAGTAACAAATGTTTAGGACTTTTTTGGTACTTTTCCCTTAAGTAATGATATAACGGATTTGAAATGCCTCATGCAGAGTCGAGTGCCTCACATATTTAAAGTCTTAATTTGGTTTTCTTTTATAAGATACTTGTTGACACATAAGTATAGTAATTTAACCCAACTCCACGTCACAATTGACTGTTTGGACCAATGGAAAAGTTAGATTGAACATGTATCAAGGACCATATTGAATGGATAAATCGAAAATCCAGGAATAAAATTACATATCAAATTAAATTTTAAATATTTTTTTATGCCCATTTTCCCAAAATTAAGATGCCAAAACGACGTTAGTTGATCCCCGCGGTGGCGGCAGTAAATCTTTCAGACATTTTGCCCGTCCCCTTCGTTCTAAAGCCCTACTGAGCTCCGCTCTGAGAGAGAGCGAGCGAGAGAGCGAGCGAGAGAGACGATGGGGAAGACGAAGGCGCAATCGCAGAGCGAGGACCTGCTCCACGCCCTGACCGACTTCACCAGCAAGGACAACTGGGACAAGTTCTTCACCCTCCGGGGCGGCGACGACTCCTTCGAGTGGTACGCCGAATGGCCGCAGCTCAGGGCCCCCCTCCTCTCCGCACTGGCCGGCCCCCCGGCGGCGCCGCCGCGGCAGATACTGGTTCCCGGCTGCGGCAATTCCCGCCTCTCCGAGCAACTCTACGACGCCGGGTTTCACTCCGTAACGAACATCGACTTCTCCAAGGTCGTCATCTCCGACATGCTCCGCCGCAACGTCCGCGACCGGCCTGCGATGAAGTGGCGCGTCATGGATATGACCGCCATGCAGGTTCGTTGACCTTATCTCTCTGTTACTTCCTCGGAGGGGCAATGCCATTTATGCGGTGCCTTTGCGTGTGAATATATGCGCTGTGCATACAGAGTTTCTGAATGTGAGTTAACGTGCGCGTGTGTTTCGTTTGTTGAAGTGGCGTTACTGGCGTTCTTGCGATTATATCTGCAGTATAAGCTTAAGAATGACCTTGGATGCCTCCGAATGAGTGGTTTATTTGTGTTCAGGCCATGATTGGCTAATGGAAGCTTCAAAATTTGTGCTCATTTTGGAGCATTTGTGGTCGGGTGTGTTTAATAGGCAGAGCCGGTGTGTCTCATAAACATGAGGCAAAATCTGACTGTAGTTGCTTTAGGAATTTAATTTTTTCAATGTGAATTGTCTTTCTTCTATTCTATATATATCGATCAATCCAATGTACAGCCAGAAAAATAATTTGCAGCAGATATAATCAGGGAAACTGTACATAGACATGTCAAGAAAGATGCATGGTGAATTGGACTGGGAAATAAGAGCCACTAGGTGAGGAAGCTGAATCAAGCTAAATGGAGCGCTTTGATAGTGGCTTGCCTGTCACTTGAGATATAATGTCCCTACCCACAGACATGCCCATGCCCATACCAGTCCCTTATCACATCATTTTGTTGCAGTGCATTGGCCTTTTGGGTAGCACATGGAGTTTGATTATGTAACTTTGGCTCATGAGTCATCATCCATCAACTTGAAGTCTCTTTGCTGACCTTGCTTGCTGCTGTGAGGGTGATGTATTCTTTTTATAGTGCAAGGCGATTGATAATGCACTAGTGCTAGTCTTCAGTTTTGCTTTTCGTGTATGCTTGATCTTCCATCAACTTGTTTAGTTTTCCACTTCAGTGTCTTGTTTCTCTGCCTGATTGCTTACGATGCTTGACTTTTTTTTTATGTTTGTTTCACTCAGAAAGATGTTTACAGTTTTGTTTTCGATTGAACCATTATCTCGATTCTAACTGTTAGCATTTGCACCAGTTCTCAGACGAAACTTTTGATATTGTTCTTGATAAAGGTGGATTGGATGCTTTAATGGAGCCAGAGCACGGTTATAAGTTGGGGGATCAATACTTATCAGAGGTGTCAATACAATCTTGATAACTGATTGAGATATATGCATTTGCAGTATGCTTTTAAGGAATTTAGCTTAGACTGTCCAATAAATTATACAGTTCGGTGGATAACTTTCATTGTTTATCACCAGGTGAAAAGAGTTCTCATATCAGGGGGAAAATTTATATGTCTCACCTTGGCAGAATCACATGTTCTAGGTACTTTTCAAAATCTTGTCAAGTTGTAAGGACTTAATTGCAATCAATGTCCCTTTTCTTTGAATTTACAAGTACCATTTAGTAACTGATAATCATATGTTGTTGACTAGACTAGAATGCCTACTCCACATAGGTTAGGCATGCAGGAGATCATTTTTCTGAAAAGCAAATTTTAAGTGGTATCTTGATGTAGGAAGGAGATGCAAGATGAAAATGAAAGCTCTCACTTAATTATCATGTTGTGATATTTCAGTTCAATACCTTCTTTTCCATTTTCCTCTTTCCAGGGTTGCTTTTCTCTAAGTTGAGATTTGGCTGGATTATAAGTATCCATGCCATACCTCACCAGTCATGTGAGAAATCCAGCCTTCAGACCTTTATGTTGATTGCTGTCAAAGAAAGTCCTGCTGTGGTACAGCCAATAACGTCATCCTTTAATCGCTCGTCACTTGACTGTAATAGTAACCAGGTAAGGGAACTGATTGAAGTGTCTTTGGGACGGAAGAAATTGTGCTGTGGTAGCACGTGAACACATAACAAGTTGCTTTTCCTACTTTGTTAACATTGCAGTTTTCTCCTTTGTCCTGCTAGTTGCAAGTAACTTGCCTTTACAAGATTACGAGAGAGTATGCTGTTACTGCGGAAGCTTGAAACTGCGTGTTGAATTTTCAGATTTCCGGGATGTATAAAGAACTTGAGAATGAGAATAGGATTCGTGAAGAGTACCTCACTGGTTCTGATGTGTTGCACTCTCTCGAGGATCTTCGACTGGGAGCTAAAGGTTCTCTGGATAATCTTAATCCTGGACGTCGTGTACAGCTTATTCTAAGTGACAAAAGTTCACGATATAGTTATAAAGCCGTACTCCTTGACGCACAAGAGCAATCCAAAACCTTCTTGCGCCATTGTGGTGTCATAATTGTGCCTAAGGTCGGTACTTAATTTGCTTACCAGATGTTTGGCTACATAAAACCTTTCCCATGTGCATGTGGTCCTGGGTGAATGAAATTATGTATACACCTCCATTTCAGGCATAACTCCTACTCAACCAGTATCTGTTCCATGTCAATGTATACGTCTTTTGCAAACAAATAGGTGTGATTAAATTTATTTGATTGCTATGATGCTGCAATACTTCCAGCCATCTGAGAGGAGTGACATTAGTTCATCACTGAAATATGTGATTTCTTCTTGTTGGGCAATAAACTAAAAGAAGGCAATCCGTCAGAACCTCAACTAATTGGCATTTGGAAGTAACAGGTCGCCCAGTGTAGATTCTCAGTTTCGAGAGTAGCAATAGGCTTTTGATTCAGTTTGTAACCGACTTATGTCGATGACACTTGAACATTAATCTTAAGAAAAGCATTAGAGTTTGCAAAGGATGCTGTCATGGATGATTGGCAAGTATTCGCCTCAATTAAATGACAGATACTGAGCTAGATGTTTTATACATTTTGCCCTCTGAATGTCTTTTGAGTATGCTTTAGAGAAAAATCTTATCTTTTCATACATATGTTGTTCAGGTAGTCTTATTACCAAATAATTGATGCTGAGATAATACAAATGCATGCTTTTAGTGTGATGTGAATAAACTTGTACTTAAGATATGCATAATTTATTCTAAATTGATGCTATTATAAATTTATCAATATCGATCAGGTCATTTGATGGAATTTGGGCTGTAGGGTCTGTTTAACTGTTGGAAATATGCGACATAATGTTAATTTCAGACTCGGGCTCATGGGTGGCTCTACTCTTCAGAAGAAGGTCAATGGAAAGTAGTTGAAAGTGCAGAGGCAGCTCGCCTGATAATGGTACCTTTTTAAAATTTGATCTTGCTCAATTTTAATTGGATGGGTCAACAATTTACTTGATATACTGTTTGATATGATTTTTAGGTTTTTCTGGACAGCAGTCATATGCATGCTAGCATGGATGACATTCAGGTACTGTTTGCTTTGTTTGTGCACTGGTCTAGATGTATGGCATCTTGGTTTCTGTTGCTAGTAACTTCTGTCTGGTATTGTTTTCAGAAAGATTTGTCTCCTCTGGTCAAGCAGTTGGAGCCTGCCAACGATTATGCATCTAAAATACCGTAATACTTCTCCCATTCTATTTAGATTTCCAAATCCTTTTGAACTGTACGCTAAACTTTATCTGTAGGAGCACATCATCCATAAGGTATGGAAGTACAGTGACATAAACAAGAGCAAAAAGTACGGTGATCTAACAATGTTTCTGTGACTTTAGTAATTCTGTAATTGTGATACTAATTGCTTTAGTCACTCAAATAAAAGTGAAATATCAGGAAGAATGCAGTGTGATGATTAAGTATCTGATCAAGCACCTGGATCTCTTGAATATATTAGGTGTTGACATGCAGTATTGCACTATCTTTTCCCTGTACAGTGTTTGCAACAGACAGATTATATGAATTTAGTTTTAGTGTATCAATAAAAGCTTTGGTTCTTAGCACTGAAGTTTGAAGTTTTAGATTGGAAACAGATGGATGCTCCATTACTAACTTTGTTCGAAGATTTTTGCTTCCATGAAGACAAAATAAGTTTCCTGCTTTCTGTAGTTGTATAAGTGGCATTTAGATGTTCAGATGATGCTTGTTTCATTCTGGAAGCATTGATTTTATGGCGGTTAAATATTTTGCGTCTCTTATTCAGGTTCCTGATGGTTGATGACCCTATCAAGGACAGAGCATTAATCCACCAGGTTTTTACCTTCAACTGTCCATCAATCATGTTCATTGTTACCGTGAACTGGCTTAAGAGAAGGGAAAAATATGAAACAGGAGGTGTAAAATATGGAATCACTGGGAAAGGTGTATAAGATTGGAGCACGGAGAATAGAAGTGCAAGAAGAGTAAGAAACACTAAAAATGGACGTAAAAGGGATTTCCAAAAAGAGTAGGTATTTGTTTTGTTGTCAACAAGACAAGTAATTGAATACAAGACATTTTGAGGAAACTTCACCGATCTTAGATTTCCTCGAATGATAGTTGTGCTTAATAGAATTTTGCATTGCAGAGTCTGATAAATTATCAAGCCATTGATAGGATTTTTATGGATGGACTAATGAGATTTTATTAGGCCAAAAAAGGAAGCAAAAACTTGTGAATGTTACAAAGAGCAAACTTCTGTGACTGTAGGTTGTCATGGGCCGCCTTGTAGAGTTATGCTGGCTGGCTGTTGCATGGCCTGTTTGGTTGTTTCTACGGAGTATTATTTGCATATTTAATGCTTTGATGGACATAGTGTGGTTTGTGTTTGGTAAATGAGCCCCTTCTCTTGTCTTCTAGCTCAACTTGTATATGGTTGGCACCCCTCTTTCTTTTTTTTTCTTTTCTTTTTTAGCTTTAAGCTGCTTTTATATATGGGTTGGCACCCCCGTGATGCCCGATACTGAATTTCTCTTTATGTATGAAAATGAAAGTATCTGCATATCAGAAGCTAGTGATGACCTCTGAAGAAGGCAACGTGATTGGCCAACCGATTCAATCTCAACAGTCACCAAAGTGTGCACTGTGACAAATAAAAACTTGTTAGGGCCATGCCATATCTCGCAACCAAAATGCTCAACCTAAGTTATGGAGGGCCTTTGGCCAAGTGATGAACTACGAGCTGAAATCACCTCTCCTTCCTTTTGGCCAAAAATCTCCTTTCCTTGAATATGCTGATTTTGTTATAGTGAAAGGGGTCCAAATCTACTTACCCGTTGCCCCAAAGCAGAGTGATTTTTGTGGCCACAATGAGGAAGATGCCAACTTCCGTTTGCTGGACTAAAAAGCTTTCTCCAAAATGTTTTTTCTTTGCCTTAACTTATGCTCAACTACTCCCCTATATGCTTCTTTTATATCGTTGGCACAATTTGAAGAGCACTCCATTCTTACAAATGAGAGTTGCATGTCCATCATTTAGATAATGTCCTCTTTCTAACCAAGGTCTTCCAATTCTACTATTTACTATTTCTACATTTCTATTGTTTTCTTTTGTTTCTTGTCTCCTTGTTGTCCTATGATGCGGTATTTCTGTAATATAAAGCAAAAAAAAAGGGCAATTTGAGTGTTTTCATGTGGGACAACTGAAAAATAACCAGTAAGAGGGGCTCACTATAATTTCTTCAGTGTTGGGCCCATGCTTTTTATTATTTTGTCCCTCTCTTCTTGCTCTTACTTCTAGAGGTTCACCTCAAAGTGGGCAAGTTTTTGTTATAATTGGGTACATTACTAGTTTTGAAAAGGTCAATGATCAAGGGACTCGACAGAACTATTTTGAATTTTAGACAAAACCAGTAATGTTTTATGTGTCCAACTTATTTCAATACCCAACACCATAGTGTCACATCCTTTAGTGAAAAATCAAATAATATCATTATGTAGATTGTACTATGTTGGCATTGCTTTATTAATTTTGAGTAAACTTCAATTAAAGTCTCTGTCAACATCATATGAGATGGTTATGATACACTATGGTGTAAGGGCAGGTACATATTGTATTGTTTTTAGAAGTCCATTAACCAAATTGGCTTTATCATTATAGATACTATTTTTTTTTTTTGGTAACGGCAAGTAGTAGATACTAAAATTATTTTTATCATGATTTTAATAAATTATGTTATAAATGAGAAAATACTTCATATTAAATTAGGACCATTTTAAGTTGGAAGAAAAGTAATTGTATGTAATTTTCAAATTTCATTCTTACTTTGTGTATCTAATATAGGATTAACTAATGGATACTCAAATAAAATTTAGTGGATTAACTGCAATAATGATTTTCGCTTTGCCTTGTTAATTTGTCAAAGATTTTAAGATGGTGTGGCTACAATTTCGTTGGAGAATACTTAAATAGAAACTGACTAATATTTGATTAACTAATGAATACTTAAATAAATTTGAAAATTTATTTAACTGCATTGATGGTTTGTGCTTTGCCTTGTTAGTTCAAGATGGTGTGGCTAAAATTTTGTTTTGCACATAATTTGCTCTTAGCAAAACGCTAGTCTTTTGCTGCAATTAGAAAAGTAATATTATTTCTAGCATTTTCATATAATTCAAGTACAAGTTATACACGAATAAAAGGAAATATTCTTTTATGGCTAATGGTTTTGGAAGAAATATTGTCTTTTATATAATGAAAATTTATGTATTTTTCGGATAAAAAAATTAGTTGACTATGGTCAAAAGTGGAATATGTATGATTCCTTTTTCTTTAGAAGCAAAAACTCATCTATTTTATTTTGGAGTTTTGTACACAAGGATATTAATAGAATGATTCACAAGAAAAGAGTGTTGATAGAGTCCAAAATAAAAGATATCTGCATATTATCCTTCTTTTTCCAAACTCGTGAACTTTACCTTTACTTACAATCAACCGATTATTTGTAACCCTAAAGGATCAAAATATGGAAATTTTCCAAAGTCAAGGACATAATCAACTTTATCCTTATATTTTATTTATTAGACAGATTACTAGTGTCTTATTCTAATTGATATTTTAACTAATAACAATTTGTAACAAAATGAAAATAAGGGATATTACCTGGGCCTCAAACTAGTATAATGAAAAGAAGCATACCTGAAGACCTGGAATTTATTCTTTAACAGCAGTAATTTATATTTGGAAGAAAAAATGCCTCTCAATAAGGATGGAGCTTATTAGGAAGATAAATGAAGCTTGCATATTGGAATATTAAAAGTTCAAAGCAAAGCATGACACAATGAAAATTCATGTTCAGTTACTCCTAGCCCATGCTCATTCTTTTAAAGAGGAAAGAGAAAGTATTGTTTAGACTGAATTTGATCAAAGAACTCAAATTGAGTAGTAAATAAGACTGTAATGGACCTCAAGAGAAGCGCGTATCTTCTCAAACATAATGAGGATACATTCTGATTTTCTAGTGGAACTGAAACTGATTAATGCCAGGCAGATCTAACAAAAAGTATATGTCCTTTCTTGTTTGCCACAATGTTATTGATCTTGTCCATCAGTTGCCTGTGTAATGAACTTATGCAAATGGATCTGCAAAGGCATCTGACTTTGGAGCATCTTCTCATGTTATGTTGCTGACTCTAGAACCTACCCTATAGGATGGCAGTTTGACAGATCAAGATTTTAGTTGCTCATTCGGGTATTCAATTTCAATGAAATTTGGAAAATGCTGTTGCTAAATCTATTATCTAAAAAAAGAATTTCTCATCGTAAAGCAGAAAACATAAGATCATGCAATTTATATATTTTTGTCAATAGTGGAGTCAAACCATGCCAAATGTTAATGATCAAGTTTTCATATTAAGTGTGTACATTTCAGTGTATTAATAAGTAAATCCATTTTAGTCATTAACTTCTTAAGAGCATCTTAAATTATCCGTGTAACATAGGCAAACTGGCTGCTATAGTTTCTTGGTTAAACAATTTAATAAACATGGTTGAGAATGGACCATCGTTGTTAGGTAAATAATGGAACTATCGTGCTTGCCTTTTCATTATGTATTGAAAACTATTATTTTCATGTTCTCACATTTGGTAAGATTGTTTGCATGTGGATCTGTATGAATGTCATTTCAGTTTTCAGCAAATCCAATATTAATGCCCTTATTTTTTACAAGGACAGTTCTGACTAGAATTCTGCATGATTCTTTTGTAAAGCTGTATAATGTCACTAGTTCTGTACATGGGCTGTAAATGCAAGATTTCCTTGCATGAACCAAAGCTATCAACAATAACTAAGCTACACATTTTAAGCATGACCTTTTTTATACGAAATTAATGTAATTATATGTACCATGTATGATCTTCTAACAATTTTTGCCGTAAAATTGTAGGTCACATCTTCCTTGACTGGACAAATAACCATAGATGATGTGGTTTACAGTAATGTTGAAGGTGATGTCAGTCACATCTTGCCTGATGGAGACTTGACATTCCGGCGCATGATTTTCCAAAGGAATGAGGATTTGGTGCAGTCTGAGGCTCTGCTAACTAGGGAGGGACCAACTGTCGCGAGTAGTGGTAAAACTGACGGGAGAAAAAGTTCATCTTCCAAATCCAGAAAAAGGGGAAATCAGAGAAAAACCAAGGGTACTAAGTTGCAGACACATTTTCTATACTGGAGTTCAAATGCCTATTAAACAACTCATTATTGAAGATTTCATTTTTATTTTGAAATTATGTCTCTCGAGAGCTCTGATTATCTGTTGGTTTTTGACAAAATTGATTTGCATTACTTGGTGGCTCGAGAAGTGCCTGAGTTTCAGAAATATAGTGACTTTATATGTAAGCAACTGCATAGAAAGAGGAAAGTTTCAATAGTTAAAGGGTTTTGGAGGCATTGGCAAAGTGACTTTTTACACTTTCTATGCTAATAATTACAGTTGATCTATGAGTTGTATTCTGCACAGTACCTCTTCTGTCCATTTTTTCATTAGCTTCCTAGATAATTTGCTCAATTAGGTTGTTACCTACGTTTCAATGTGTGATTATTTGGAACTTAATGGTTATTGACAGAACAGGCATTAACGTTAATAAGAAGGGGGATTAAAATTGCTGAAATATCATTATGAGTCTCCTCGCATATGAAGGACATGGATTGCTTAGTCTTTTCACTCTCAACCAAACTGCTATATCTAACATATAAAAGAATCTTGTCACGATCAGAGTGTACATATTTATGGAGTTTGTGGATGATAGAGAGAAATCTTAGGATGAGATAGAATATGCTATTATCTGTGTGAAAATCCCTATTAGTACAAGTCTATGTAGTAGTAGAGGTCACTGAATGCTTGGCTAATGCGAGAGCAGAACTGCAACATCTTTCAGTACTTCATCAACATCATTTTTTTTTTTATAGACACGGTGAGAATTCATCAGAACTGAGAATGGTGAGGATAGAGCCATGAAGCTTGATACACCAACTACTTGAGGTTGTTGTAGTAAATAGTAATTTAATATTCTTTTTTGGCAGTATGTCATTGATTTTCGTGGTGCTTCACTTTGATATATTTAGCAAGCTGCATTACATTTTTGCATATTAGTCCTTGAGGCATATTTTCCCTTGTGTATATAAAATAATTAATTAAAGTAGAAGCAAACTTCTGGTTCTTTGCACCAATGAGGGGATTGGTTACTTCTTGGAGTGGTAAAAGTTCTTTTTTTAATCTTTTCTTTTGCCATAAAATTCTGGCATGCAAAGATTGCTGTTTGGATTTTTCATTACTCTTATCTCAGCAATGTTTTCCCCTGTTCAGTTCGTCTCATTCATTTCATGTTGTAGAGCCACAAGAAACCCTGAAGATCTCTCATGACTATTTGGCAAGTTCGTACCACTCTGGTATCTTATCAGGGCTTATGTTGGTGTCGTCATATTTGGAAAAGGTGTCTTCTACGGGAAAAATAGTAAGTGCTACCGATGCTGATTATAACCTTTCCTTCATTTAGAAGTAGCTAGTGACAACTGTCCAGAGAGCTGGACTCCCATTTCTACTTTGATAGCAATTCCTACTTCTTTAGGAGGCAATTTTATGCATACTTTAGTCTACCTATGCATGACTGTCAGCTGAAGCGCAGTCGATGCTTTGGTCTATACTGGATTATATAATCTTTTTCCTGATATTTCGTGCAGATTTGAAAATTGAGCAAATGTTTTATCTGTTTCTACTTCTCAGGTTAGAGCAGTCATTATAGGTCTTGGAGCAGGCCTACTTCCTATGTTTCTTCATGGGACTATGCCCTTCATACATGTGGAGGTGAACAAAGGCTCATTCTCGTTTATTATGCTTGTATGGCTATGTATTACTAGTAATAACAGAATTTTGTTGTACGTACAGGTAGTAGAGTTGGATCCCCTTGTCTTAAGTCTTGCAAGGGAGTACTTTGATTTCATTGAAAATTTTCGGATGAAGGTAAGTCATCTCCATGAACTATTTCTTGTTCTTCAGTTTTTCACTTCTCTTCGAGACATTGTCTTCTTCTCTACTTCACCTCCCATACATAGTATTTTGTCTGTTGCTATACATAGAAGAGAGTGATGGAAGGGTAAGAAATTGTTTCTCCAAGTTGTGACGAGTAAAGCCTTTGATTTTTTTCTTCTTCTTTTTTTTTTTTTGTTCTTTTTTGGGAATTAAAGTGTTTTGTGATAAAAAGACAAGTGTGAGTAGGTTTTTATCCGCTCAATGACTTTTGTTTCAATGATACACCTTGGTGAATGGAAAATGTGTTTCTAGGTGTTATCTCTTGAAGAGAAACAATTTAGTTCAAGGCAACAGGAAGTATTGAAATGTTTGTTACCATTAAAATGTCTGCATTGACATGGATTGTGTCCTTTTAATATGAAGCCACATCAGCAAAAACATTTGGGATGGCCAAGATTTGCTTTTGCTCTTAATTTCTAAGTCTTTTTTCAATTTATTTACTGCTGCCATCACCATTGACAAACACTGCCATGAAAGACTCTAGCATCACCACCACCTGGATTGGCCGTGATGCTCGACCTCATCACCACTTTCACCACCAATGAACACCACCATCGCCTCCGTATATCCACCTCATCTCCACCAACCAGAAGTAGTCTCTGCACCACCAACTTCAGCACCAACTGCACCACCACCACCAACAAATCCAGGCTGTGCACTTCAAATTTAAGTTAGTGTGCCTCAGGTCTGAGGAAGCCTCTCAAATTTGTGGCCATGAGACCTCTGTTATAGGTCAGGCAGGGAGAGGGAGTCGCAAGCTAAGGCCATAACTGCAACAATGGCATGGTGGCAGCAGGGACGCCACCAGACACATTGACAAGTCCAACCTTGACCTATGGTATCAATGGCGGGTCTGGAACAATGAAGTAGAATGACCTTGACGAAGAAAAAGAAACGGAAATGGAAAAGTAAAAAAAGGAGAGGAAAGTAAAATAAATAAAATATGGTTTTTTATTTCATTTAAAAATTGAGTTGGCGATCATAGTTGGCAATAATAGCAATAAATTTTGCTAAGTAATCAAGCCACACCAGCCTAATTTATTAGAGGCCTCACATTGAACATAATTTGAAAAGTTGAGGTACTCGATTGTGTAAAAAGAAAAAGTGCAGGTTTTTTGTTGCAAAATGGGAAAAAGTTCAGGTAGTTGTGGTGAATCCTAATGAGTAAACTAGTGTCTGAATTCTTGACTTTTACATCATGAAAATCTCCAAGTGGGCTGTTCTGTTCCCCCATATTCTTGTCAAAGTTCCTCCGAGTTCTTTCATACTTTTTGCCTCTGTGATGTAACTTCATATCTTTTCTCAACATGTCGCAAGGTAGAGTGCACCTTTCAGGCATCTTATATTAACCATGTTTTCTCAAACTGGTGTGTTTTAAGCATAGTGTTGTCTGCTGCGATGCTATTGCAGGTACATATCACTGATGGGATTGAGTTTGTCAGTCGGGTTGCAAGTACTGTTGCATCTGCGGGGGCTTCTGTGATTGATAGAAAGGAGAGTGGGAATTTAAATACTCTTCATTCTCCTGACAGAGAACTCCTTATAGAGAGCCAAGAAAGCGGTGAAATTGACATACTGGTTGTTGATGTTGATTCTGAAGATCCAAGGTTATTATGAAAACTGAATTGTGCTTAGAATTACTTCTTGGTGTTCACCTTTTCTAGGCCTGTTACTTTGACTTATTTGCTGTCTATTACCCGGTGCAGCTCTGGGTTGTCCTGCCCTGCTGCTGATTTCATTGAAGAACCTTTCCTAAAGGATGCAAAGAGCTCCATTTCCAAGCAGGGTCTGTTTGTTGTGAATTTGGTCTCTAGATCGACAAAGATCAAGGAAATGGTGATTTCAAGGTTGAAAACGGTGAGTACATGCAACCCCAGGTCTTGACTTATGCTAGAACGTTGATTGCTTGTTCTGCTTTTATTAGTCTCTTAATGTTTGCTTAACAGGGTGGTTATTCTTCTTTTCTTTTTATTTTTATTGGCTGAAAGATGGTCATTTTCCTGATGTGCAGTTTATGTGGCATATTTGCAGGTCTTCAACCACCTTTATTCCCTTCAACTCGAAGAAGATATCAATGAGATTCTTTTTGCTCTGAAGACAGACGATGGTATCATGGAGAATCAGTTCATTGAAGCTGCTGGTCAGCTTCAGAAATTGTTGCTCTGCAGACATCCAAAGATGAGACAAACCATTGTAGACACCTCCAAGAAAATTAAACGCTTGAAGTAAAATTTAAGTTGGGAGGATGTCGTAATCTCTCTGTAGCTTTCAGAAAAATCAAAATTTATTGTGGTGCTACAGATGATGTAAGTGATAGGCAATTCCATCGATTGTTCCTTTTGTGAGCGTTTGTATCAGGATCTTGACATACGCAATAGCGAGCTTTGTTCCTCCCGAACAATTGTGAGTTGATCAACAGATCGATATACAAGGATTGCTAGATCTCACATTTGTTCCAGGATCGGTGATGCATTTGTTCTCTTTGCTAAAATGTGACGAGATGGTTCCGCATCGACATTTGAAGTGTAAGTTGGCTTGGATCAGACTTCATGTATTACGCTGAATGTCACTGATCTTCTAAACAGAAACTCGTTACTTCTTGAATGCCCCTCTTGGCCTGGCTGTGGGCGAAGAGGGGTTAGGCCGGTGAACCGAATGCAGCGAACTTTTGAGGGGTAAAAGTAATGGGAAGATCCATAAATGGAACTCATTACTCGCCTGATCGATATATCTGACATGACACAAGTGTTGAGAGTAAGTAGTAATAGCAAGGGACTAAGATAGCAGAGAGCGAGAGGTATTATGACCAACAAGACCAACTTCCGTATGCAAACTATCAAAAGAATGCGAAATAGATGTACCAGAATAAGGTAGTTCAGACGGAAAAAGGCAAATGGATATTGTGATTACCACATGTCAAGTTGAAAATCTCAACTGAGTTCTCGAAGTGACGGATAGAGCAGTATGTTTACTCAAATTAAGATGGACTTGCTTAAATGAAGTTCCAAGATCCCTGAGCTGAATGGAAGGTTCTAGAGATGGAAGTCACCGATGGTTACGTTGTTAACAAGAGCGAATCAGGCGTGGTGATCCACGGTGTAATTTTCAAAAATGTACCCACGTCTGGTTACAATTTTTGCTTGTATGATGGTGCAGTCTGGCAGAAGATGCCCATCTAATGACTATTTGGATCCAGATGGGTAGCTTTGTGGAAGACGAGACGCCCAAGCAGAGCGTAGCAAGTGCAATGCCACTCCTTAGTTTTGAAAACCCTTATATTGGATCTCTTAGAGATAGGGCATGCAAACGTAGTCTCCAAGGTGGGCAAAGGAGCGCAAGGACTATAGGTGTCTGAGCTCACTCAAAATCATCAACAAAATCCATCTAAAAAGAAATGGGATGCTTATGATCTCGACGACTAATGTATAGAGTCGCATTGCAATCTACCATAATGGCTAAGAAAGTTCTACCTAGTCTCGAACCATCCACCCCCGACCTGAAGAAATAATAAATGGCACACACAAATTTGTAGCTGCATAAGAGCATTTGGGCACTGAAAATCCACAAATTGCTCTTTCAAAGGCATTATAGGCTATTATTGTACCCCGTTCAAGTTTGAAGCTTTCGCCACAACTCCAAGAGACATGTCTTATGTCTTAGGGCTATATACTTGTGACGGCATTAGGCTGCCCTTCCCTTTAGAGTCCGATCTCGATTTCGTCAGGCCTCTCGTTGACTGTGTCAAAAGAGGGTTCACGTCGGTTTGGTTTTTCCAGCAGAAGTCGAGCTACATCTCTCATCTTTTAATGGGGTTACTCTTTTCTAGAAGACTTCTGAGAGATGCAAATGGCCAATAGTCAATAAAAAGATGGTTTTTTTTTTAACATAGATTGATCAAGCTCGACAAATTTGTGCCAAAAACATAAAACTTAGAAGTGCTAGTACTCCTTAATATAAGTTGAACTACTTCCATCAACAAGTTCAAAGACTATCTTGGAACATGGACGAAAGCTGAGTGACTACGAGCCGGCAACCCTTCATTACCATGTCCAACCGTGCCAAAAGTAAATAGTAATGAAGCAGCAGTATGTCTACAACCTAGACGAGGTTCAACATCCCAGACGGGCTGTGAGCCCTTTCTCGCTCTCCATCAAACAGCGTAAAAACTTTCTCAATCATTGGGATGTAGTCAATGCTTGAAGAGAAATTGAGCATGCATCTAAAATACACAATGTAAAGGATACAAGAACCTTAAATTGCATCATCTATAACATCAAAAACAACATGTAAACCCTAGCTTGCAGGAGAAAAACTTCGCCAGAATTGTATCGGAAAAAAAAAACAAGATGCTCACTCCCCAAAATTCTCTAGCAGCTAAATAACAGGAAGCGCCAGTCAGATAATTCAATGCATGCATCAACAATAAAACTCACGCGGTTGCAGATGCTTGGGCTGCAAGCCTTTTCCTTGCCTCCTCAATGATAGACAACTTGATACCCTTGCCCTTAGGAAGGGAGACCCAAGGCTTGGTTCCCTTCCCGATTGTGAAAACATTGCCCAATCGAGTAGCAAACTCATGGCCCTGTGAGTCCTGGATGTGAATGGTCTCGAAAGTTCCCTTATGCTTTTCACGATTCTTGATAACTCCAACACGTCCCCTATTCCTTCCGCCGGTAACCATGACGACGTTTCCAACATCGAACTTGATGAATTCGGTGATCTTGTTGGTCTCAAGGTCAAGTTTGATGGTGTCATTAGCCTTGATCAGAGGGTCGGGATAGCGGATGGTACGGCCATCATAGGTATTAAGGTATGGGATGCCTTTCTGCCCAAACTGCACTGAGCGAACCTTGCAAAGCTTGAACTGTGATAAAAATATTCAATTACTGGGAAACGATATTACAATCTTCACATATTGACTGAATTTAACATTTTTAACATTGCCAACAGAGATGAGAAACCAACCTTTGCCTCATCATCCCTGATGCTGTGGAGTCGGAATCGGCCCTTAGTGTCATAGAGGAGTCGGAAGTTCTCATTTGTCTTGGGAATTGAGACAACGTCTGATAAATAAGATTTAAAAAAAAAAAAGTTACAGCATTTATGACTGCAAACTACTATGCTGTTGAGAAGGAAGACTCCTCAATCTATCAAGAATGACAACCTACTTTTTATTTAAATAGTTCAATATTGGCACATATAATTTGGAGCTGATGCTTATGTATAGCTACCGGAGTAGATACCATCCTCTCTTAAGTTTTCTGTAAATAATTTTAACGTATACCTGCAAGCCAAATTATAGTCTTGCAAATCAAGCACAAAACCTAATATACAAATTGCAGTCTTTGAGCATATGCCTATATATCCACTGACTCCAGTGTAAAACCTAAAATTGAAATTAGAAGTGGAAAAAAAGAAACATTAAGGTCTCCAACAGATAAAGTGAAGCATCATACCCATGAAACCAGCAGGGTAAGTCTTATCTGTCCTGACTTTGCTGTCAACAAGGACATGTCGCTGCATCAAGATGGCAATGACTTCACGATATGTAAGAGCATATTTCAGCCTGTTTCGCAGGATAAGGATCAAAGGCAAACATTCCCTGGACTTGTGAGGTCCAGAAGATGGCTTAGGTGCCTGCACATTGAAGAAGGCATTTAGAATACAGAACAAAAGCAGCTGCAGTGCAAGCAACAAAATTTATCTGAGAGAAAAATTTTTACTCAAAAGGGTCACTTACAAATGCACCGCCTAGCTTGTCGAGCATCCAGTGCTTGGGAGCATTGAGCCTCTTCAAATGCTTCTTCAACCCTCGCGCCTAATCCACATAACAACAACATTAGACCCTTGTTTTCATCAATTCAAAAGGGGAAGGTAAAAACATCCTCGACTTGTAGTGCCAAAATATCAAATTCATAGATTGCCCGACTTTCCACCTCGATAAATGCCCCCTTTAAAAGGTTCGCACAAACCCACTAGACCTTCACTTCGGAGTTCAGATCAACGCAAGTAGTACCCGCTTTCAAGCTCAAGCTTTTCACTCGCTGGTCGGCCCAGACACATCCTTACAACTACTTGAAAAGCAAGAACTACTCACACGGTCAATCACTCTAACAAAACACGCCCGCAATGATTCTTGTTCAGGGAGTGAGCCTCCGAAGAGCGCTCATTCGCCTAAAATACTCCATATCGAAAAGGAGGGGGGATAAAACAACAAAGACACAGACTCGATATCATTACGCACACCATTTGCCCCACTATTTCATATCAGAGACGTTCTGACGTCCTTTGCACAGTAGGGCAAACGAGACAACACGCAAGTCTCCACCCACGAACGCAGTAGAGATCCTAGTTTCTTTGGCCCTGTGGGTCGCAGAGACATCGGCCGACATCGAAAAGCTCAGAGCCTAGACGATTCGCTGCACGACCAAGATGATTCCGAAGCTGAGGAAAAAGGGAGAAGAAGCGCCGGGGCTCACCATCTTCGGGTAATCAGCTCGGACCAACCGGCGGCGGGGGAGCTTTCTTCACAGGAGTCCTGAAGGTCTGCGATTCGGCCGCTCGGGGGAGACGATGATATGAGTCACGACGTCAAAACCCTAACTTTTTCTCTTATGCCCCGACATTTGGGCTTTCCAGGCCCGCACCAATCGGACCGACCCGGCCCAAGAACAGAAAATTCTGGGTTTTAAACCGAAATGGATCCGGAGATATTTAAAAGTTTATCGCAAGTGCCAAACATGAAAAAAGAAAAATAGATAATGACATATATGGTTCATGAATTTTGACTAAATATACAATCCAATTTCTAAATTTTTAATTTGATACAAATGGTCAATAAATTAAGGACCAAGTCCATAAATTTTCAATTTATTCAATATGATCCGTGAATTTTTTTGTAAATATCCAAACTAATCCTTGAACTATTTAAAAATATTCAATATGGTCCATGAATTTAAATTTAATGAAATGACCACATTGAAAATTTTCAAATAATCTACGAACTAGTTGGAACATTTTATTAAAATTTTATAAATCACATTAAATAAATTAGAAGTACACGAATTAAATTGCACATTGGGTTAAGTTTAGAAACCATTTGTATTGAATTAAAAGTTCAAAAATCATATTACACATTTGATCAATGTTCAAGAATTATTTGTGTCATTATCTTCAAAAAAATTTCGAGAAAATTTCAAGAACCAACTTGTCTTTTAAAGTTTTGTATTAATTCGCATCCTCCTTTTTTTTTTTTTTCAAAATTTGCAATTTGCACCTTTGCACCTTTGCTCCCCTCCTCTCCTAGAGGAAAGCGCAAAATATGAAGTTCGGACTACCCATTTTCAAAACACAGCCGCGATGTTTGATGGTGTCACCCACCTCTAACCAATGTGCTCGCGTCCACCATCACAACCGATCAACACCATGCCGACCACCATGATCTTGTTCTTCCTATCGTGCATGAGCTCTATAAGAACTGGACCATGGAGCTGTGGCTCAAGATATGTTTAGAGCTCCGGCACGGCTAGCTTTGTTCAGATCTTGGCCGCGGCTGGCAAGCTCCATTAGAGCTCTGGCGAGGTGACTATGGGGAGCTCTTTATGGAGCTCACCATGTTTGCGACAATCGAGCTCCACACCAAGAATTGAAGTCAAACCCAACCTTGATTCCGGCAATGATGTCGACCTTTAATTGGAGATCGGTGGTGGTCATGACACTCCTAGAGCAAGGGGGTCTGAGCATGAGGAGGAGAGAGGGGGGTTGAGACACGGTGCACGCTGGGAGGGCAGGATGTTGCATAGGGACAAGGAGGAAGAATTAGCTGGTTTCCAACCACTGAAATTTTAGCATGTGGCGGGTGGAGCCCACTCATGGGGCCTGCATTTCTCCCGGATGAGAGAGAGCGCGGCCCCCACCCGCCACTTGTCATTTTTTTAGTGGTCCCAGATCACGCCAAATGATGATCCCAGACCACCTAATATTTTTTCTAGGGACAAGTCGTCGAAGATGAATGCTTGGACTAAGCATCGTATCGACGATGATAGAAGAGTTGGGCCGGTCGTAGAGTGAGGAGGAGGAAAGGAAAAGTAACTTTACATTTTTTTCTTGTAGGAAGGAACTTTAGAGTTAAAGAGTTTTTCTTATGAAAGAATAAAGGATGAGGGCAACTTGGGAAGGAAAATGGCATTGGATAATTAATGGGACTGGGATCACGGATGAGAGATGCAAGCAGGAATTTAGTAGTAGAAGAGCACAAGATGCAAAAGGTAAGTTTTCAAAAATTATGATGCAAACAGATCCAAGGTAGAAAAGTGAGGATGGTAATTGAAATTTTCTTTATTCTTGTGAAGAGGAAGCCCGTTGCTTATCTTGAATGGAATAAACTCCAAATTAATAAAATACTCTAGTAATTTTTAGGTCCATATAAGATGCAAGACAAAGCTTGCATGAGTGGCCCAAATATGAAATTATCTCTAATTTCATGATGAGAAATGAGTAAGGATAGATTTTTGTAATCTTGTTGTAGATTTTTGATTGAATTTGCTTTAGGCATTCATTTTGTTTTTCCGAATCCCTTTCTTCACGGAGAAGATACTATACATTTCAAATGATATAAATGATTATTTTGTGATTAGTGATTTCCAAATTATATATTTTCTCTGCAAAACATACCAAGCCTATTTTACTTACTGGCTTTTTGCCGACAATGGAATTATGATGACGTCATCAAATAGTACGCTTATGTATACTTTTCGCAACGCCGACGTACGCCTCTCGGTTAGAGAAGAATGAAGGGAAGCAGAGGAAGGCGGACTCCGTCAAAACGAAAGGGAAATGGAGGACGAAGTCAACGGCGACCGGGGCTCATGAGATCCACCATGATTCTCTGCGTGATCTATGCTCCGGAGTCTGAAGAAGAGGACTTTCCATGTCATCTTCACTCTTTGTTTGTCGAGCCACCTCCTCCTCCTCCTCCTTCATTCGAGTCTCTACCCTTTGAGTACGAAGCTTCTCTGAGAAGAACTAATGGCGGTCAGTGCTTGCTTTCGCTTGTGCGCTTCTGGACAGTGCTCTTTGCTTATTTTTCTCTTTTTTTTTCTGTCTTTCTTGCTCCAAATGATGATGGGTGTGCGTTGTTCTTGTGGCTCATTTTGTTTGAAAGCAGGGGAAGTTCTAGTTATTATCTGTGACTATTCTTTTTTCATGAGTGTTCGGAGCTTAGTTATTTAATAATTTGGCTGGCGTTCTGCGAAATGAGGATTGAGGAGGTATTGGGTGTGTAATCTTTCCGGGTAATTTTCATCGGCAGCGATGCACTTGGAGCAACTTTGGCTTAGACTTTAATTTCGTTCCTCAAATACATCTAACTTTTATTTAATTTGGTTAACTTTGGCTGTTCTTCGACCAAGACGGTCATGATGCCGGAAGCATGGTGATTGCTAAGTCAATATGATCGTTCAATCTGTTTGGTGACGAAGTTGAAATTCGACGAGCTAAGTACTATTTACTCCCCATTTCCAGCGTTAATTACCCCCAATCTGTAGTTTTCAGAGGAGTTAGGCATAGGAATGATATTTTTACGCATTAGTATTAGGATTACTTCTTTACAAGCTTAAACTATAAGGGTTCAGTTTATCTCCCAGATACTGACACGTATTGCTGAATGGGGTGACCTTATGTTGTGACTTGTGTCCTGAAGCTGTGTATTTGCAGCATCAAGAATGTTTTTCGTGATTGTTCAGTATTTATTTCGACTTGTCTGTTATGCTTGTGTTATTACTAAGCGGTTATGTATCAGTCGTATCGCATCGATGGATGTTCTTTCCTGTGCCATTACTATGAAGGATTACTAGTAAGAATTGGGTTAATGGTTGACTGGGTTTGCACAATTTTGAATCACGGCAAGCACTTGTAACTGTTGGAGAACCTATGATCTCTTTCCTGTGGTTGGAAATTTGGTTTTTCTGTGGAGCACACTATCACAAGGACAAATCTCCAATCTAGACATTTAGCGGGAAGATATTTGCACAAGAACAACTTCTCCCCAACTCAAGATGTTAGTCTGGCGTGCATCTTGAAGCTTGGCCTTTCGTGATGGTTGTTGAGGACTGATATGGCTATTTCGTTTAGTGTGCTTAGTTGGAGGTCAAGCACGATTGTTTAGTGCCTTCTCTGGGGTGCGAGCCCAGTTATGATCCGTTTCTTTAGTCATACTAGTCAGAGGACTGTATCTCCTGAAAAATAAACACGTGAAATCATATTATAAGAGGTCGATTACTTTAATTTCTACTATATATTTTTTTAATTGTTGAGGTCAGGAATGGTTGTCTCGTGGAAGGTATGCTAAGTTCATGAAATTCTAAGTCCTCGTTGTCTGTATCAGTCTTGTCCTTTTGCTCGGTCTTTTATATTTTGTTGTTGGTTAATGCAGCAACAAAGCTCACAGTTGCCGACGTTTGGAAACTGGGAGAGTGGAGATAATGTTCCTTATACAGCCTACTTTGAGAGAGCACGAGAAGGGAAAGGCCGTGGGAAAAGAAACCCAAATGGTGCTCAGAGTGATTACGAATTGTATATAACTAGTAAACCTAGTAAAGAAACCTCTTCCATCCAAAAGGTGGTCGACCTGGGTTCACGGAAAGTTGCAGAGCCAAAGGCAGCAATGTTGAAGCCCAAGCATTACAGAAATGGAGATGAAGCTCACCAGAGGGGACTCATCAGCTCAACTCTGCATCGTGGAATCATTGGCAAAAGAACTGCCTTGGGCACATGTCGCCCATATAATAGTGGCATAAGAAAGCCCAAAACCGAAGCTGAACAGGTCACGAAGGGGCAAAATGCAAGGAGGCCAAGCCCTCAGTATCGGATAAGACCGACAGATTATGATCATCGCAGGAGGAGATTTAGTGACTCTATGTTGCATCAAGACCCTAGATATGGCAGAGTCGCTGCAGAATCACCCGTTCATCGCGACGGTGGAATAATATATTGCAGTTCCCCAAACAGACTTGGGTGGCAAAACCCACAGTTGGAGCACGTCAAGTCCTCTTCTCACTGCACGCAACATGCTAGTGTTGGGGCCGGAGGAGGTCAAATGCAGGAGAAGAGGTATTCATCCACAAGTAGCGGACCTAGTGTATCTCCCATGACTCCAGGAAGATCTCGTTTCAAATCAGTTGCCCGAGTAGACAAAACAGTAATCTCTCAACTACATTCTCTTTTCTTAAAGGAGAGTATCTGGCAAATCTGAGGAAATTTTTAAAGAGACTAACGGTTGAAGCTGTTTATCACACATCCATTAAGAGATTGAACATATTTTAGCCTTGTTCCAGTTAGATAAACCAAGCGTTGGTAGCTTGTTTGTGATCATGTCCCTGCCTTGTTGACATGGAAGAAAAATGCACTGAAAAAGAGTGGGGATGTCACTGGATTTGCTCCAACATGGTGCTAACTCAAAAACAGCATTTTTGGAAGCTGGATTGCATTAATCTCCCATTGTCTGAGCATGTGTAAGTTTTGAAAGCAAGATACACACGGTGTATGGAAAGCTTATTTGCTTCTGTTTCCACAGAAGCTCCAAAATGTCAAAAAATTTACGGCTGCATTGAGCCATGGCCTCTAGAAATTGGAAGCTTTCATGTATCTGTGGCTTCAACCAATTGGTTCTGATTCTTGTCTTCTGTTTTAACAGCTTAATCACGGGATAGCCATTCCTAAATTTGGAGATTGGGATGAGACAATCCCTTCGTCAGCCGATGGATACACGGATGTATTTAATCGTGTGGTGGAGGAAAAAAAGGCAGCCGCAGGAGCAGCACCAGTGACTACAACTGAGACTCCTCATTCCAATGGTCAGTATTTGCGTGCTGATACGAGGTCTGAGGTATGTGATGCTTTCACAGTAGCTCTTCATTTAGGGCTCTATATTTTTCTGTCAATTGAACCCGTCCATTTAAGATGGTGATCACCTTAACTCTGCCTTTGTTATCTCCTCATTGCAGTCTCGAGGATGTTGGTGCTTCCTATGGCGAGGAAAATAATATCTAAGATGCTCAGAAATGCGCCACACCCTGTTTATCAATCAACAACTTGAGTGGGATTTGTCTGTACTGAGGAAAAATTATGCATATTTTATTTTGTCAAATGAGCATTTGATGTATCGATAACATGAGGCCTGAACAAACAAATGCTGTGCATTTTAGGTTTTTCTCGCATTGCCTAATTCTGCTTTTGCCTTGTATCATATTCATGCATTCCATGTGTATAATGGTGATAATACGCACCTGACTTTGTATTCAGCTGGCTTCTCCTTCTAACCGTATGGTGAGGAAAGAGGCATTTTCAGTTCATAGCAATCACCTATGTTAAGGGTAGCTATCATTTTAGCGACATCTGAACACTCGAGTGACTGTTATGGATCTTGGAAAGCACCTTTGAATGCCATAAAACCACTATCAGAGTAAATTCAGCTGCTAGAGCAACCATTGCATTATCACAAACTGCTGAAAAGGCAGGTATTCTAATGCATGTGTATTGACTCGACTTCATCAGGGACATGTCTTGTTTCATCTTTTGGCGGACGTCCAAACATAGTGGCGTTAATGGGAAGAGGAAAATGGTAGTAAATGCAGGGTGCAATTGACCATGGAGATAATTTAATTCCAACTTCCAACAATAGTGTATCACTACCTTCCAGCACCCCAATGCAAATGATTTGCTTCAGTAACCACTGAAAGACACATCGCTTGCTGAATGTCCCGAATTCACTTGCCTACAGATAAAAGTCTATTTAACTTCGATGTGCTTCTAGGGATCACAGCAGTTCGGAACAGATGAGAACATATCAGGTGTAATTGACGAACCTCTGAAGCTACAGACTTGTATCTGATGTACTTTTCAGGACGCACTGGCAACACTAGGTGATATATCCAACCGACGAAGCATGATATAGGGCCTTTGCTTGAGAAGTAAGCAACATGACAAAGTTAATCACGCAGATATTCCTCGCTCAGCCCCTATAATTGGCCTATTTAGTCTGGCTTCTCACTCGAGTTCTTATACCTGATTTTAATCCAAATATTTTCTTCAAAATAGATGGCCCATGGTGTTGAGGCAATTAACAATGAAGACAGTATTGGCTACACATCCAAATCAAAGGTTCACTGCATTGCTTACTTTAATGCTATTCTTGCTTATAAGTTAAAACTGCAGAGCTTGAAGTCATAGACTTCCTTCTACAGAAGATATCATTGTGATTGCTAGGATAAATTTCGAGGCCTTCTATCCCTGTGCTGTGCTTTGATGCAGGAGATGAGCACATGAGAAAACATTTATACTTGTAAGTGTTGAAAGAGTTTTTCTAATGTGGGCTAAACTCATTGAGATTATAATTAACCGTCTTATTGGCTTGATCTAATAAAGTTGGATATTATGATTCTTAATCAGTTTAATATGGACCTGGCTGGTATGGGTCGACCTAGCCCATAATGAAAGGGCCCGGCTGGAAAATAGAGTTCAAGTCCCTCATTTAATCCTAACATTCCACAATCATCTCACATAAGGAGCGCATAAGATAACGAGTATCGTGAGGGGCAATGGGTCATCTAAGAGAAGCATTTAAGTGGTGGATCGTCGTATTCCGTATCAAGAACGATAGATTTCAAATCAAGTAAGTAAATTAATTCTTCTTGACTGTTTTGTTCTAGATTCTAATTATGACAATCTTAGGGAAAGCCGTCGTCACTACCAACAAGTGGTATTAGAGCCGTCATAGTTCAAATTTAGAATGTATGGTTTTTACCTTAGAAATATTATCCGATAAAAGTTGATTTTGAATGCATTGTGCTCAGCGACATGAGCATTTTGAAGGGCAACAGGCCACCTAAGGATGACGGAAAGCCTCCCATGCGCCACACGCACCTTAGAGGTGGTGCAACATGCCGCCAGATGGAGCCATGCATGCAAACATGTCGATTGACAACTAACGTACATGCCCACACACGAGGTAATTGCTAGACAACCACCACTTGGGATGACGTTAGCATGACATCACCCATGATCAAAGGCAGTAACCTACCACCCCATATAGCATCAACATGGACATGTGACACGACACGACACGACACGACACGCTGGCACGTCATTTCTCAAAAAGTAGAGAACTTCGACATATTTCGAGACATTAGATATTAAATAGGTATTTTTATATATAAATGAATAAATAACTAAGTAATAATAAAAATAGCCTAGAATTAATCTATATTAGAAACAATAATCTTACATTTGTTAATATTATTTATTATTTTAATTTGACAAATTCAACTACGTTTCATTGTAACATTCCATAAAATTTGGAAGAAACAACAATAATCTTACATTTGCTAATATCATTCATTATTTTAATTTGACAAATTCATTTACATTTTATTGTAACAATCCATAAAATTGGAAAGAAAAAACAAGTAATCCACATTTTACTATTAAATTTAAAATTTAACAATAAGAAAAAAAATCTAAATAAGAAAAATATAGAAGGGTTGGAGTGTCAGAGTGTCGAACACGACACAAAGGGCCTTGGAGAGTGTCGGTGCTTCTTAGCTACCACCTGACCCCATCGATTGACTTTAACTTGACCCCGATCCATTGACCCGACCCAGGTTAGAGTCATTGTCATGATCTGGTCTTGATTAAGGTCCGGCCCATCGACTGAATCGGTCCAAGGGTCCGACAGGGTCTCGTAAAACTAGACCAGATAAATCAAATAGGTCTCGAACCAATTGTAGGTCAACTCACACGCCATGCACTCTAGCAACAAATACTCTAGTGACACGTGAAGGTGCATTCAAGTTCCGATTGGAGCATTCTCAACATCATTCAATTCGTATAAGATTTTTCTACATTGTTGTCAATTTCTTTTTCATGTTTGATACTTTTAGGGATGTGAAAATGCACGTGAAACCTTATATAAATGTACTTTTTAGGGTGTTTTGGTATTTTCTCTTATATTGCTCAATGATTTTTTGAAGTACAAATATAAACTCATATGTGTATGATCACATATGGTTGTGTAGAGCATGATTCATTGATGGCATGCATAAGGTTTAACATATATCGATGAATAGGGCAATGTAACTGCTATAACATGTGGTTTTAGTGACAAATGCTCTTATTTTCAAGTCTAAAATCCATGCATATGGTAAATGTGAGACATAAAACTTATATCCTTGGTATGAGAGAGTTTCAAGAATTTTAATTGAGGAGTACATGTTAAAGTAGTATGCCTGATTGGATTTGAGAAATATTAGTCTCATATTGTAGTGGGATGTCTCATGTTCTAATGTGTTGTCATACTCCTAAAAGATGTGATTGCATATTGGTATATTGGTTTGTGGAGGGATACATGTGAAACATATGGTTGATGAGTAATTGATCCTAGTGATTCAGATACTTAAAGATGATAAATTCCCTAAAATTATGTTATATTCTCATAGTCTATGTCATGTTGAGGGTATATAACTGCATTTTATGTATTCTACTTAAAGATATTTGCATGATGATGTATGTAACTCTCGAAATGTGTTTTTATACGATTTCAAGTTACACAATACTCATATTATGCTCATTATTTTAGTTGCTTGTTATTTCAGTCGCTTGTTATTTCAGTCACATTTTCTATAAACGACAACTTTATTACGATTGAGATTCTTACTAGTTCAAATTTTAAGAAATGGAAAGAAAATTTTCTATTTGGGATGGAGCTGTTGAATGTTCTTATTGCTCTTAGTAAGATAAACTGGCAAACCTAACTGTTGACCGTACAGAATCCCAAAAATCATATTTTTTTGCTTGGAAAAAGATCAATAGGATTTGATGGTCATTTACAAAATAATACATTCAGAAACATTTGAAAAGTAGTCTGCTAGTTGACTATAGCACTAAACAAATTATGGAAGCCTTGAAGGTTAGGAATCACGTTTCATCTAATGCCAAAATTGGGACATATCTACAAGGAATCTTCAATATGAGGTACGATAGTTCTAAATGAGTTAGGGATCCTTAGAATGATAGACCTACATACCAAACTCATAGCTTTTAATGTTTCTATTATTTATACATATATTGTGCATCAAATCTTAAACACCCTTCTACCTAATTTTGGTATCGTCAAAATCAATTACAATTCATAAGATGAAACCAAACCAATTAATGATTTCATAACTAAGATGGTTGTAGAGGAAGAGAAACTAAAGAAAGACAATGGGCATCTAGCCTTGTATGCCTCTAGCTCCAACCAAAAAATTAAAATGTTCAAAAATTGTACTCGTAAAGAAATTTATTAGATCACCGATTATTCTAGCAATTCAAGTCCTAAGAAGGCATCATTTACTAGGGATGGTAATCTCTACTACTTTTCCAAAAGAGAAATGTCACATAAATGAGGATTACAATAAATAAAATTTGGTTGTCCAAGTGTAAGTATACAAGTAATAATTATTTGGTTTGTTAATCTAATCTATCTGAAATCTCATCTAGTTTGTGGTGGCTAAATAGTAGTATTACTAATCATGTTGTGTTTACTATACAGGGATTCATAAATTAGCCAAATCAAGATGAATCAAAACTTACCATGGGAAACAACAATAAAGTCGATATCTTGTTTGTGGGAGATGTCATATTAGTACTATATTATGATTTAAAATTGATGTTAAGGAGTATGTTTTATGTACCATTCTTTAGACATAACTTAATTTTTGTGTCACATTTGACATATATGATTACTCTTTTAAGTTGAGAAATAATGTCATTCTATGTTTTTTTTAATTCCAATAAATTTTAGTGTTACGATATATCTAATGGATTGTACAAATTATGTTTAACTTTATGGATATATACGTTGCTTATATGGTTAAAAAGGTTGCTTTCACAATATTACTACCTAAGAAATAGCTTTACACATTATAGCATAAACGTTTGGGTCACATCTCTAGGAAAGAGTAGTTTGGATGATAAAAGCTAACATCTTACATTCTCTTAAAAGTGATCCAGAGACTTGTGTAGACAGCTATAGAGATAAGATGACTAAGATAAGGGAAAAAACTGCAATTAATAGTTTTGACCTCTTATTCACACTGATACTAATGGACTCTATACAATAATATTGTGTAGCTTTTTTATTTTATCACATTCATTGATGAAAATTACCGACATAGTTATTTGTACTTCTTTAAAGAAAAGTTTGAGTCTCTTGAAAAGTTCAACATTTTTTTGAGTAAAGTCGAGAAAAATTGAGATTAGTCATAAAAATTATCAGATCCTACCGATGTGGTGAGTATTATTGCAAGCATGACGATGCTGGACAACTCAAAAGCCCATTTACCAAATACTTGGAGAATTCCAAAATAGTAGCTCAGTTTACTATGCATGGAAGCCCTGAACAAAATGGTGTGGACGAAATGAGTAATCACACTCTTATGGAAATGGTTAGGAGCATGATTAGCAACACTAATTTACCTAGTTTCCTATGGAGCGAAGAATTAAAAATAGCCTTTTGTATTTTAAATCAAGTTCCTGCCAAAACTATTCTATTGACTCCTTTCAAATTATGGACTGGACATAAACCTAGCTTGGATCATCTCAACGTTTAGGGTTGTCTTACATAAGTGAAGTTGTATAATCCAACATTAAGTAAGCTAGACTATAGAACCACTTGATATTACTTGTTTCTTATTCAGATCATTTGAAGGGATATTGATAATATCAAAGGAGGTACAATAATTATGGAATCACAGACATCAAAATTCTGAAACTTAAAGTGGCTGAAGAAGGCAACTGCTCACAGACCAGTGCGGTAGGGACTAGGGATGAGCAATGGTCCATGGTCAACCCTGAATTGGCCCAACCCGACCGATCTTGATTGAGTTTTTAAGACAATTGGATTGGTCCTTGATCCTAAAATCTATAACCCAGTACTATGTGAGTTGATCTTTAATCATAGTATTTTAGGTTAATTAAACCCGGATCAACCTGACATATACTTAATATATATAAAAAATAAATATGCTCTTTTTCTCAAACCTAGGAAAGTAGCCAGCTTTAGCCTTCTTACTCCTACCGAGGCCAAGATCAAGAGTAGGAGCCTTTCTTCTTGCCAAGCCCACGGCTTAGGAGTAGCTAGGCATATCTCTTCTTGCCAAGCCTTAATGGTGTTCATAATTTGGTTACTTAATATCACATTATTGATGAATATAAAATTTGAAATAATATATTCGTGCTTTTGAAGAATGCAATAAATGATTATAGGAAAATAATTCGGCGATCCTGGGTTGACCCTAGAATCGGATCTAACCCATAGGGTTGATTGGATTCTCAGTCCAAAAATTTGAGAACCAACATTGTATGAGTTTGTCATAGGGTTGAGTACTAGATTGACCCAACTTGGACCATGCTCAACCCTAGTAGGGATAGCTGTGTCCTTTTCTCTACCCGTACAAACAATCATCATAAATTGAGCTTGTTAAGGTTCATAATCACGTTGCTAAAACAGTTGTTGATGAAGTTTCTCAAATCTCTCAGACCAAATATGAGGTTTTGGTAACTCTACTAAGGAGATCCAGTAGGGAGAGACAATAAATCATTCCACAAAATTATATAATCTATCTGGCATAGCACGACTACGATATCAAATGTATGGTTGATATAGTGATTTATACAAATATTATTATGTGTCCTTAATCATATCTATGATTGGATGCGATGAAAGATAATATGCAGTTTATAAAACATAATGATATAAAAGAACATGTTGAATTGCCTGAAGGATACAAGCCCATTAGCTATAAATGGGTGTATATGACCAATAATGATTTCATAGGAAATATTGAGAAGTTTCAAATTAGATTGGTAGCCGAGGGTTTCACTTAGAGTGAGGGAATATGTGGGGTGCTACCTTCCTCACCCAAGCACTGCTGCTTAAGACCATCTTCGGTTGGGCGTTATATGAATGGATTCCTTTTTCTCAGCAATGCTTAAAGTTCCTTGGATCCTTATTTAGAGCAAATGCTCTTGGTGGCCAAATCAATATTAATCCACCACGACCAACTCGTGATCGCTACCAAGAATTCTATGATCACTATCTCCCCTAATTATATATCTAGCAATGGAAATATACATTAGACGAAGAATACACAATCACACAAATATGAAAAAACATCGACTTTTATATATATACATCAACACGAGTCCGAACAAGAAAAGTTTAGATGCTATACACACAACTTTGCCATCATCATCATTGGCAACTATCAGAAAGAGTAACATGTCATCAACAGTCGATGTCTAATAAAAAAGTGTAGTAAAAAAGCCTTGTGGCATGTCTCTCTCATGCGTCTCCTAAAGAGCTCGTCATAATCCACTATTTGAAAACAAAGCCCCAAAAAGAGTAAGCATATGCTTAGCAAGTAAGGGACTGATCACTCAATGAGCATTATGAATGCATTCACTAAGATCGCACACATGCATGAACCATATGTATGGACCACACAAGCAAACTCACCATAGCTCTATTAATGTATGTCACATGCACACAAGACAATGCCATAACACTCGCATGCAAATGCCGACACGCATAAGCCGTGAAACACCCTCAGTACCAAAGCAACACAAAGCCAGTGTTTCAATGTGTATACAATGCAAGTTCATGCATAATCTCCAAGCACATAGCCAAGATGCCCATCCCTGCACATAAAAAAACTCATATCTTCTTTTCATGTATAGATCGCCGGCGCTATCACTTGATTCACATGGGCCATCAGATACCACCCTTGGATATCCAAGCATCTCACCTTCGGAGGCTTCGTATCTAACTGGGAGTATAGTCATCCAACCATTCCCCCCCCCCCCCGCTATTGGAATCTAACCATACTCACAAATGCAGCAATCGGTCCTGGAAGCATCCTCAGCCTATTTCCCTCGCTATCGTGACCTTCCATTCATCCAAGGCATCCCCACTCCATGGGGGCACTACATCTTACTCTGCGAGGCTCGCATTTACTATGCGCAATCTTCAAACTCGTCCCTCCAACACACGCATGCAATTCACAACCATAATGCAACAACTCAACTATTCAATATGCATGCCTAGGATACATCAGTGTTTAAAGGAAGGACAACCAAGACCATCAATGACCCACGTCTTCCTCCTAAATGCCCAAGTACTGCAAAAAATAGTGTTGAACAAGCCGTCAATTAATTCGCACAACCAAAGATGCGGTCCTTCAAAAATTCGAAACACTTTACTAAGTCATATACAAGATCCAAACACACAACTTTCATGAAGAAACCCATGTGAAATTTGTTGAGTAACACAGCTTATAAAATCAGCAAAGTTTAGGGAAATCATAAACCTATTTTTAGAATAATAGGACATGCTAGGGCTAACAAAATGCATAGCATTTGTCATTGGATTGAGCTAAAATTTTAGTATGTTGTAGCTCTAAGTATAACCTACAACTTTCATAAAGAACACCATCTCCAACATCATGGAGCAGAAAGCTCAAAACCAGCGGCGAAGTTCATAAAGTTCAGAAAGCATTTCGAAAAAAAACACATTCTAGGCATTCTGGAAATCAAACGAACCAGAGGTTTGTAAAATTCAAAAAATTCCCAAATAAATATATGTCATAGATAATCAATTCAGAAGAAACTTTTATGAAGACATCTTAAGCTAATTTGGCCTCTCGCGTTCTAGAGAAAATCAACGAGCCAAGTGGGTTTCTAGACCGACTCAGCTCAGTAATGGATATTGCTTTGGGCTTGTTCCTCTACGAGCTCTACCGGTCCAATGCTAGACTAATTAGCATGAATTAAGCAAAATAGGCAAGTTAATCTAGTCATAAAAAGCCCTAAATCAAGGCAACACGGCAAATGCAATCTCGAAACTTTCCTATGAACATAATTGGTTGGCGAGGGCATGCGGGTGACTGTTGGCGGTCTTGTGACTTCATGAAGCTGTTGGTTGAGCTCTGACAACTCACTCCACTGTTCTTGACAAAAGAGAAGGAGAAGAATGAAAGAATGAGAGAAGAGATTATGAGAAGCGATCGGCGGAGTACACAAAGAGGAAGAGGAAGGTGTTGTTAGTGCAAGGGAAAAGGAAGAGGACGATGGCCCTTTATAGTTTTCTCCCCTTCTTGCATGTCCACTAATTGTACATCTTGAACCTACATGTGGCGTGAATAAAAGAGAGGACACTACTCTTACATGCACCAAGCCACTTGTCCCTTTTCCTAATACAAGTGGCATCTAAGGGAATAAGAGAAGCTTGCTCTTCAAGCTTGGGTTGGCTCTCTCCTTCTTTCTCTTACGCCTACCGCCTCTCCTTGAGGCCTTGATTGACTTAACAAGTGTGGTCTTCCAAAGCTTTTAATCTTTCATTGCTCGTGATTTTCTAAATTTCAATTGAACCTTGGCAAAGTGGTCGTTTCACAAACTAATTGAATTACACAATTATTCCACCTTCAATAAATTGTAATTCCATTGTGATTTTGAATATAATTTAGCTATGAAAATTCTTAATGACAATATCTCTATGTCATTTCACAATTCGTCTCTCAATTAATCGATGTGTGACAGAGAGTGAATATTGCAAATCATTTGCGACATCTTATGATGTTTCGAGTCGCGAGATGTCTAATAATTCAATAATCTTTATTGACTCATACCTTGGTCTCAAGGTGCCCTTGTCAAGAATTTTGGTTTGTTACAGAATAGATTATGAAACAACATTTTCTCTAGTCTCTTCTAAGGACTCGTTCAAAGTGATGATGCCATTAGTATCTAATTTTGATATGGAGTTATATCAAATGGATGTTAAAACTACATTTCTGAATGGAAACCTTGATGAGGAAGTCTATATAGTACAACCTGAAAGTTTTGCAATAAATAATTCAGGTGAACTTGTATGTAAATTTAAAAAGTCTATTTATGCCTCTAAGCAAGCTTCTAGACAATGGTATTTAAATTTTCAAAATTTTGTCATTTCATTCGGTTTTGTTGAGAATATAGTAAATCAGTGTATATACCACAAGATCAGTAGGAGGAAATTTATTTTTCTCATATTCTATGTTAACGTTATCTTGCTTGCGATTAGTGATCTTGCATTACTATATGAGATAAAGCAGATGTTGTCAATTTGAAGGACCTTCGTGGGACGTCTTTTGTCCTTGGTATTGAGATCCATATGGATTATTCTAGCTGTGTTTTGGGTTTATCTTAGAAGGCATATGTTGATAGTATTCTGGAAAGATACAATATGTAGCATTACAAGCCAAGGTTGCTCATGTCTCTAAGGGTGATAAACTGAGATTGTCACAATACCCTCATACAATTGTTGAAAAAACTCAAATGAAGAATGTATCTTATGCTAGTGCACGAAGTATAGTGTATGCTCAAATTTGCTCTAAACCAGATATTACTTTTGCAATTGGGTTTCTAAGTATATATCAATCAAATCTAAGATACGATTACTGGATTGTTGGCAAAAAGGTTTTAAGGTACTTAAAGAGGATAAGAGATTATATGTTGATTTATAGACATGTTCAAGACCTGCAACTGATAAAGTATAATGATTCAAACTTTGTTGACTATCAGTGAATCAAAGTTAACATCAGGATATATCTTTAAGTTAGCAAGTTGTCTAGTATCATGGAAAAGTGAAAAACAAAAATATTATATCATCATCTACCATGCAAGCAAAGTTTATAGCAAGCTTTTGGGCTGCTACTCATATTATTTGGCTCCGGAACCTCATTAAGAAGTTGATCGTATTCGATTTTGCGGCTAGACCCATATAATTAAATTGGAATAGTAATTATGCAGTATTGGTTATCAACAACCACAAAAGTCTCAGAAAGTGTAAACACGTGGAGGTAAGTGTCACAGACCAAGAAGTTCCTTATCTCACAAGGTTTCCTAACACGAAGGATAGCGACCATCCATGGAATGAGATCCTCGGAAGATCACCATTCATGGAAGGAGATCCTAACGAGATCACAAGAATTCTAGAAGATACCAAGGATAGGCGATATGGGAATTTCTCGTGTATTTATATTTGGTAGGTTATATAGGCCATTAAATAGAGGAGAGATCTACGGATGTCATTCTCAGAGTTTTTGTATATAAGAGATCCTCCTCCTCCTCATTTGTATCATCTCATGAGTAATACAATTTCAGAACTTCTCTCTCTAGTTTCTCTCTCTAAGAGTGTTGTGAGTTTGAGTGGTTAGGTTGGCTTAGGAGTGAAATTCCTACTTGTCACACAGTTGAATAAGGATCGAGTTATGAATCGATTGCCCCGTGACAAGTGGTATTAGAGTACGGTTCATCCTAAGTGCAGAAGAGGGAGGCACGTGACGACCTCCAGCGCCTCGAGCAAATAGGGAGTGCCGGAGAATATGTGAAGAAGTTCTCAAGCTTCTCCTCCAAATTCCATCAATGAATGACAAGGAGGCCTACTTCCAATTCTTGGGAGGACTCAAACCGTATGTCAAGCAAGAGCTCATGCGATACAATACTTAAGACTTGGCAACAGCAATGTCGGTGGCGGATGGAATGATCGAACATTGCCCCTCGATCGAGAAGAAGCCAGACCCTTGTCTGAGGAGTAAGACCACCAGTGGGGGAGTCAACCAGAGACCCTACCAAGGTGCTAACAAACCTCAGGCTGCACCAGCTAGAGATAAGCCGGAACCTAGCAACCAAGGCAATCGAAGAAGGCACAAATGCTTCATGTGCGATGGTGTGCACTTAGCTAGGGATTATCCAACAAGGCCGGCACTCGCTGCCCTCGTCAAGGAGTATGCCTTGGAGAAGGAAGGAGAAGCCAAATTGGGATCGATGAGAATCCTTAACACCGTGACGTCCAAGTGGGTCGAGAAGAAGAAAGGACTCATGTTCGTGGATGTCACGATCCGGGGAATGACCATGAGTGCCTTGGTTGACACGGAAGCCTCCAACCTCTTCATATCTGAGGAAGCGGGGAATAAGTTGAGAAGGGAGATTGTAAGCTTAAGACGGTGAACTCAACATCAATCCCTACCACTGGCATGGCAAAGAGAATGGAGCTTCACCTGGGCCAATGGAAGAGTAAGGAGAACATCGAGATAATTCCTCTAGATGACTACGACTTTGTCATTGGTTTAGGATTCCTCGATCATATACATGCTTTCCCAGTCCCATTTGCGGATTGCATCTGCATCCTTGACACGCGAGGACAATGCATGGTCCCGATAAGAAGGAAGGCCGGAGAATAAAAGGTAATCTCGGCCATGCAATTGATCAAGGGGGTCAAGAAGAGGGAGCCTATCTACTTGGCAGCCCTCAAGGTAGAAAAACCCGAGACTACGGGTGGCATAGTTCCTTTGGAGGTAGTTCAAGTCTTGGACACATTTGCATATGTGATGCCTCCAAATCTACCAAAGGCGCTTCCACCAAAGAGGGAGGTGGATCATCATATCAAGTTAGTGCCTGTAGCTCGACCACCGGCCATGGAGCCCTACCGCATGGCGCCCCTAGAACTCAAGGAGCTGACGAAACAACTCAAGGAGCTGCTCAACACAGGCTATATTCAACCATCAAAGGCCTCGTTTAATGCCCCAGTGCTATTTCAAAAGAAGCACGATGGTTCTCTTCGGATTTGCATTGACTACCAGGCCCTGAACAAGCTGACGGTGAAGAACAAGTATCCGATCCCATTGATTGTCGATTTATTCGACCAACTCGAAGGAGAACAATGGTTCTTCAAGTTGGACTTGCGATCAGGGTACTATTAAGTACGGATTAGAAGACCGCTTGTGTGACTCGATATGAGTCATACGAGTTCTTAGCGATGCCCTTCGGCCTAACCAACGCATCGGCTACATTTTGCACACTAATGAACAAGGTACTACATCCTTTTCTTGATCGGTTCGTGGTAGTGTACCTTGATAATATTGTAATATATAGTTAGACATTGGAAGATCATGCAAAACACCTTGAGCAAGTGTTTTGAGTTCTGAGGGAAAATGAGCTATACGTGAAGTGCGAGAAGTGCACTTTTGCTCGTGAAGAAGCGCTTTTCTTGGGACACATTATAGGCGATGGGTAGGTGAAGATGGACCCTGCTAAGATACAAGTGATCATGGATTGGGAGCCCCCGACAAAGGTGCCCGAGTTTCGATCATTCCTAAGGCTGACAAACTGCTATTGGCGGTTCATGAAGGACTACTCAAGCATCACCATTCCCCTCATTAACATGTTAAAGAAAGGGAGGACCTGAGAGTGGACAGGAAGATGCCAAGAGGCATTTGACCGGCTGAAGCGTGCAATGATCGAGGAGCCATTTCTTGCATTGCCGAATCATACGAAACCATACGAGATAGAAATGGATGCCTCTGAATATGCTATTGGTGGTGTATTGATGCAAGATGATCATCACATAGCATATGAATCAAGGAAGTTGAACAATATCGAACGGCAATACACCGTCCAAGAGAAGGAAAAGACGGCCGTGGTCCATTGTCTACAGACATAGCGCCACTACATCTTGGGATCGTATTTCACCGTTTGGACAGACAACATTGCCACAAGCTACTTATAGACGCAAAAGAAGCTGAGTCCAAAGCAAGTTCGATGGTAAGACTTCTTGGCGGAATTTAACTTCACCATGGAGTATAAACCGGGTAAATCCAATTTAATTACCGATGCGCTGAGCAAGAAATTGGAGCTTATGTCCATGAGCCATCTGGAGGGCCCGTGGACCGAGCAGATTAAAGAAAGCTTGAAGCATGATTCGATGGCGAGAGCTCTTATCACCAACGCAAAGAAAGATAGGACTCGACAATTTTGGTGGGAGGACGAACTTCTCTACACCAAGGGATAACGGCTATATGTCCCATCATATGGAGGATTGCGCTAGGAGATCCTTAAGGAGTGACATGACTCTAAATAGGCGGGACATCCAGGTGTTTGCCGCACTATGGCACTTTTCAAAGAAATGTACTTTTGGCCTCTTTTGCGAGATGATGTGGAGGCCTACATGCGAACTTGTCTTGTGTGCCAACAGGACAAGGTGGAGCATAAGTCCCCGGTGAAATTATTAGAACCTCTCCCCGTACTGGAGCGTCCATGGGAGAGTGTGACGATGGACTTCATCATTAGCTTGTCGCAGTTTGAAGGGTGTCGAACACTGATGGTTATGGTTGATAGGTTCTCGAAGTGTGCAACCTTCATGCCAGCAACGAATGATTGCATGGCTGAGGAGGCGGCCAAAGTTTTCATGATGCATGTAGTTAAATACTGGGGGTTACCGAAGTCGATCGTGAGCGACCGTGATTCATGGTTCACTAGGAGATTCTAGACCGAGCTTTTCAAGCTGTTGGGGTTGAACCTCAACTTCTCCATGAGTTTACATCCGCAAATCAATGGATAAACGAAGCGGGTGAATGCACTCCTTGAGTAATATCTTCGACACTTCATGAGCGTAACACAAAAGGATTGGGTAAGGTTAATTGATGTTGCCCAGTTCTCTTATAACTTGCAATGAAGTGAGTCGACAGGCCGAAGTCCCTTTGAAATCGTGAATGGGCGACAACCGTTCACCCCTCGTACGATTGCCATGAACTACAATGGGATGGGAGTAGTCTAGCTGCCCACAAGTTCGTTGCGGATTGGTACGAAAATGCAGACTTGGCTAGGGCATGCATTGAGAAGGCGTCCAAGAAAATGAAGAAATGGGCAGATCAAAGACGACGACATGTGGAGTTCGAAATGGGGGATTGAATCCTAGTGAAGCTACATCAGGTGCTACACCATAAGAATGTGCACAAGAGATTAGTTCGCCAATGCGAAGGCCCATTTCGGGGTTAGGAAGGTGGCATATAAAGTGGAACTACCATCGAAGTTGAAATTACATCCGATATTCCAAGTGAGTATGCTTAAACCCTTTCACTTGGATGAGATAGACCCGGATTGAGGTGAGTCGCATCGGGCGCCATTAGGAGCGAAGTCTTCTGATGACCGCGACATCGAAAGCATACTTGATGAGTGGAGCATAGTGAAGAGATACCGACCAACGAGGAATACCTCATCCGTTGAAAGGGTTTCCCGAAGAGTGAAGCCAGTTGGGAACCCATCAAAGCACTTTGGCAATTTCAACGACAAGTTGAAGAATTCAAGGCCAAAGGAGCGACGGGGGCGTCATCCGATTAGGTAGGGGAGAATGTCATGGACCGAGAAATTCCTCATCCCACAAGGTTTCCTAACGCGAAGGATAGCGACCATCCATGGAAGGAGATCTTTGGAAGATCACTATTCGTGGAAGGAGATCCTGACGAGATCACAAGGATTCTAGAAGATACCAAGGGCGGGTGATATGGGAATTTCTCATGGATTTATATTTGGTAAGTTATACAAACTATTAGATCGATGAGATATTTACGGATGTCATTTTCTGAGTTTTTGTATATAATGGGTCATATTCCCCTCATTTGTATCATCTCATATCTCACGAGTAATACAATTTCAAAGCCTCTCTCTCTAGTTTTTATCTCTAAGAGTGTTGTGATTTTGAGTGGTTAGGCTGACTTGGGAGTGAGATTCCTAAGTGTCGTACGGGTTGAACGAGGACTGAGTTGTGAATCTATCGCCCCATGACACAAGTATATGACCATAAAGGAAATGGTTCAGAATGATGACATCAAAATAGAACATGTTTTGACAGATAACATGGTTGCGAAATCATTAACTAAAGGCTTTCGCCCTTGTGTATTTGAACGACATATCATTAGCATGGGATTAGGAGTATCATAGGATGCAGTTGTTAGTGGGAGCTACTTTTCAGTTTTTTACTCTAATAAAGTCTATATATGTATTGTATTTACCCCAAAAAAAGTCTATATATGTATTGTTACATTTTGATATATATCTACTTTTTGCTCAATAAAGTACTAAATGTATATATACCTAGTAAAATCTAGAGGTACTATGTAAACCTTGAATAAAGGCTAGAGACATTCAGTTATTAGCCTTAGGGATATTGTCTTATTACACATAAATGAAAGTTAACTATAAAGTAAGAAATATACAGGTTCATTTGAACCATTAAGACATATGTAGGTTTATTGGAGCCATAAGGACATATATGAGTTCATTGGAATTATAAGGATATTCTCTTGTGGCACATCAAGTTTTATGACACATAAGAAGAACAGTGATTGACAAAGAGATGAAAAATAAATACATTACTTTTATATGAAGTGTTATTCGTTTGCTAGATTTTCATATTAAGTCCATAATAGTATAGTTAAAAGTGGAAGAATGTAAGAATTTTTCTAATGTGTGCTTAATTAATTGAGATTGTAATTAATCATCTTACGGGCTTGGTCTAATAAGTTAGGATATAAAAATTCTTAATCATCCTAATATGGATCTAGCTAGTGTGGGCCGAGTTGAACCCAGCTTGTAATGAGATGGCCCGGCTATAGACTCTATAAATAATGGTCAAGTCCCTCCTCTAACCCTAACATTCCATAATCACCGCATATAAGGAGCGCATAAGGTAACAAGCGTTGTGAAGGGTGGTCTTATAAAGCCAGTGACTTGGTGGGTCATAAAGGAGAAGCATTTGAGCAGTGGATCGTTGTATTCCGCATAAAAAAGATAGATTCCAAATCAAGTAAATAAATGAACTCTTCTTAATTGTTCTATTCTAAATTATAGTTATGGCGATCCTAAGGAAAGCCGTTGCCATAGCCAACAAATGCATCTTGCCTACTCATACAATCATGATGGACGCTTTTTGGTGGATCCACAACTTTAGGATGTCATAAAGGGTTGGACTTGTGGAAAGAGGAGTTACAAAAATGTTAGAAGTAAGCTAAGAAACATGTCTACCATCCAACCAAACAAGACACGTAATAATCCAAATGGAACCCACAAAAGATGAGAACAAAGTACCTAAAGCAATTGCAGCAACAACACCCTTGACTTCACAATATATTAACCTCGGCATCCAAATCATGACTAGCCCTTTAGGAAGCTTTTCTACTGTAGCACATGATACAAATTTAAACTCACTATAATTAACCCAAAAGAATATTCAAACTATCTTTCAACTCCTAGCATGATTTATATTTCATCATCCATCTAAAAACAAGGCTAAAATGAGATCGATAGTACTATTTACTAATAAGATGGCTATTGGCTTTCTTACAATAAGTTTCCACTTCTTTACATGTTGAATGATCGCTGGTGAAGTGACTTTTCTCCATAGGCTTCTTCACCCGAGACTAATATTGATTCTGCAATTTTGTTCCATGAGGTGAAACTAAACCCTCAACATATCCTACAAAGTCCAATTTATCCTCCATCACAAATCTCTTTGTCATGGTGTTTCTCAAAATTAATAGGGAAGCATGTAATGCAATAAAACTAAATGCTATCTTCCTTGCTTTGGTAAAGGACAATAGCCTCTTGTCCTTTAAGTGATTAATGTGTAATTCGGGAGACAAACACTCTATGACTTCATCAAACATGATGATTGTTGTCTTGCACTATAATCTCTCATCATCCATGCCATAAACACCTTCACCTCCGCCATGCTTTCAAATTAGGCATCCGTCAACCATTCCCAATATAATTCAGTACCTTCATTGGCCTCTGGCAAAGTCAATGACACATTGTCAAACTTTTCTCGACTCATGCTGAACAAACTAAGGATCTCTCCCCCAACTGGCCAATGAAGGCAACCAATCGCATAGGTCTCGACTTCTGGTTATCTTATGAGAGATAATGAAAGGATTGTTTCGTTGAAACATACTATTCCTTAAATGTGGCAAATGATGTAGATAAGCTTTGGACATCGAAACACATCCCAAAGCATAAAACACTGGTAAAAGCCATCATGAGAGAGTACATAAAGGTTGGGGCTATAAAGGTGTCGATTTTGAGAATAAATGTGACTGATCATAGACCTAAGGATTTCACAACAGCCTTCCCTTGGCTTCCACATTGCAATGTTATATTTCCTAAGGAGTTTTACAAGTTGATTCTTGTTTTTATGAAAGTTGTAAAGACATGATGTGCCACTTATGTTATTATTTCTTTTGCATTTTTGAAATGTTAATATTTTATATTATTCTAAGACTCTTGTCTCATGAATGAAATATTTATTTATATTTTTTCAATGGCATGCTTCAATGTTGTATATTACCCTATATGTACTATTGTAAAATGAAAAGTGGGAAGTTCTAGAAAGTTATTAATAACTTAATACAACTTAGTTTTACCTAAATTAATACATTAATGCTAATTACAAATTAGAATCTTTAGATAATGATTGGGGACAAAATAACATTTTGAATCTAAAGCCTACATGGAGTTATTCATTAATTTAGTTAGTGAGTGTGAGATGGATGCATAAATAAGAAACGTTATGAACTTGTCCTAATATGTCTAGAGAACTTCATGTTTAGAAACAATGATTTCAACATCTAAAAATATAGTGGCTGAGCTTAACAAAGGAGATAAATTGAATGAGATAACTATGAAATCTGATATATGAAATTTAGTATATGCTGGAAGAGCAAGAGACACTAAAAGCTCTTAACCTAATTATGGAAGAATATGAAGATGGAAATATTGCACAACACAAAAGGGATCAAAATGCATTTGTTGCATGGAAGAATAGGACTCCATTGCTTGCATTATATTATTGAACAATATAGAAAATGATATTATACAAAAGTATAGATGTTTTTTTGTCATACATCAGTTACCAAATTGGAACAACTTATAATAAGTTTTGACTCGCATAAGAAGCCACATGGTCAAACCATAAAATAATATTTGAGGCGTATGTCAAACATAAACAATGAAATGAAAGATGCAAGTTACATATTGACTAACGAGCAACAAGTACAAACTGTAATTCATTTTGTACTTCATAGCTGGGAGCACATGAATGTCTACTTGACTCTCAATAAAAATACTAGGACATTTGAGAATGCCTTGCACCATCTTCGACTAGAAGAGGATCGCCTTCTAGCGACTAAACTAGAATGGGGAATTAATTTTGTAAGTTCTAGCTCCCATGAAACTTCGAGCTTCAACCACAAGCGTCATGGTGGGTTCAAAAAGTGGAAAGGTAAGAAAATAAATTCATCTAAAAAGAACCCAAAAACCAACCAACATGGGAAGGGAAAGCATCCCATGAAAAAGAATATTTCAAAGGTGAAATGTTTCAATTATGGCCAAAAAGGTCATTTTGCTTACCACTATGGCAAGTCAAAAAAGGTAGAATCCTTTTGTACACTTGAGTGCTAATTGTGTGTCAAGTTTTGTTTTATTAACCGAATCTCATCTTTTGTGGATTGTAAACTCGGGAATCATAGACTATGTAATGAAGGATGAAGAAGCTTTTGTAGTGTTTCGATAAGTCTCACAATGGGCAAAGTGGATATATATGGGGAACAATTCTAGAGTAAAAGTTAAAGAAATTGGGACCTACTAACTAATAAATGTGTGGTGTTCACCACTTTATTCTTACATGATGTATTGTACGCTCTTCTGTGTTGATTTTAGTCAAGCTTAATTTCAATTTAAACTTTCATAACCGTGGTGATACTTTACATCAAGAAACAATTTTGTATAGTTCTAGATCATTTCGGGATGGTTTTATCGTGTTGATGCCAATTAATGTAAATATATGTTATTCCTTATTCACATCTTCTTTTGTGGATTGTAAACTCGGGAATCATAGACTATGTAATGAAGGATGAAGAAGCTTTTGTAGTGTTTCGATAAGTCTCACAATGGGCAAAGTGGATATATATGGGGAACAATTCTAGAGTAAAAGTTAAAGAAATTGGGACCTACTAACTAATAAATGTGTGGTGTTCACCACTTTATTCTTACATGATGTATTGTACGCTCTTCTGTGTTGATTTTAGTCAAGCTTAATTTCAATTTAAACTTTCATAACCGTGGTGATACTTTACATCAAGAAACAATTTTGTATAGTTCTAGATCATTTCGGGATGGTTTTATCGTGTTGATGCCAATTAATGTAAATATATGTTATTCCTTATTCACATCTTCTTTTGTGGATTGTAAACTCGGGAATCATAGACTATGTAATGAAGGATGAAGAAGCTTTTGTAGTGTTTCGATAAGTCTCACAATGGGCAAAGTGGATATATATGGGGAACAATTCTAGAGTAAAAGTTAAAGAAATTGGGACCTACTAACTAATAAATGTGTGGTGTTCACCACTTTATTCTTACATGATGTATTGTACGCTCTTCTGTGTTGATTTTAGTCAAGCTTAATTTCAATTTAAACTTTCATAACCGTGGTGATACTTTACATCAAGAAACAATTTTGTATAGTTCTAGATCATTTCGGGATGGTTTTATCGTGTTGATGCCAATTAATGTAAATATATGTTATTCCTTATTCACATCTTCTAGTTTTTGTGTAATGATGTAAATATATCGCATGCTAGGCTTGGTCATATTGGCTAATAGTGAATGCATATATATCCAAAGAAGAAGGCTTATTACGCAATACTAAAAAAGTTGATTTGTCTATTTTGGAGCATTGCCTAATTGGAAAAATAATGCGAAAACTATTTGATAAAAGAACAGGATCTAAATTTCATTTACAATTGCTTCATATAGATATATGTGGTCCAATGATATAAGAGCAAGCCATAAGCCTATATATTTCATCGATTTGATTTTTCACTTGTTTAACCTACTAAGTTGCTTTAAGAAATTTATGACTTTAGTGGAAAATCAATTAAACACAAAAATAAAAGCTTTGAGATTTAATCAAGGTGGGAAATTACTTATCATATCAATTTAGAAATTTGTACGATAAAAAGAAAATAGATAGGCAATTGACTATTCTTCTGATTCCTTAACAGAATTATGTTGTGAAAAGAAGAAACATAACCTTAATGGGAATGATCAAGTCTATTATGACACAAGTTAACTTATCAACCCCTTTTAGGGCGATGTCTTATTAGCTAATGCTTGGATATTTAATCGTGTGCATTCTAAATCAATTATATCATTTTTATACAAGTTATGACTAGGCTAAAAATCAAATTTGAGTTTTCTTAGACTTACACTGCTTATACTCACGAGCACTTTCACAAGTATGTAAAATTAGGTCATATAAGCAAAAATAGTATCTTCATCATATACTTAGACCACTCAAAAGGATATGTATTTATAGATGAGTAAGAAAGTGAAAGTGTAATTGATTCGAACCACGAGATGTCACATTTTATGGAAAATAATTTTCTTAAAAAGGATGAAATAGAAGAAGATTATTGCCTATTTAAAATATTGGATCAAAATAATTAAATTGTTGGGCTGAATGTACTGTGATTTCGCTCAAGTGGGATTAACGTGAAAGTGTGGAATTAAATTTGGAACAATTTCGATTGCAATCACCATTATTTGATCGAGTGGAAGCATAATATAGCATGATGATTCACCAATTATATCGTTTTCAATATGACAAACAAGTTTTAGAAGCATCACATGTTGACATTTTGACATTGAAGAGAAAACTTTCACGGTCGCTCCACAAGATAAAAATGAGTCCAGCAATGTAAATGAAGCTCTAACATGCCCTAATGTGAATAAATGGATGCAAACAATAGAAGAAGAAATGGAGTCTATGAAATTAAACCAAATTTGGGAATTGGTTGATCTCCCAAAAAAACACAAAGCTATCGAAAATTAGTGGGGCTTTTTTAAAAATTAAGTACAAAACTGATGACTCAATTGAAAGATATAAGACTCGTATTGTGGCAAAAGATATAATCAATAGGAAGGACAAAATTATGAAGAAACATTTTATCATATAGTGAAATTTATCTCAATTCGCCTTATTTTGTCAATAATGGTAAGCATGAATCTTGAATTACATCAAATAGATAAACATAATATTTTTTATAATAGAGAATTAGATGAAAAAATGTATATGAAATAACCACTTTGTTTCATTACAAAAGGTTAAGAACAAAAAGTGTATTGACTTTCAAATGCAATATATGGTCTTACATAATTTATAAGACAATAATAAATATTTTTTCATAATGCCATAATGACATATGATTTTGTGATAATTAATAAAATTTATTGTGTATATATAAAAAAAATCCAACAATCAATTTATGATCTTATCATTATATATTGATGATATGCTAATTGTTGAGAGCAATATAGAGTTTGTTAATATAGACAAGAATTGATTATCTTCCAACTTTCAAATAAAAGATATGAGTGAAGTTGTATATATTTTTGAAGTTACAATTTCATGAGACTATTCAAAGAAATATTCATTAGAGATGTATATAAAAAAGGATTTTTGAATGATTTCATATGCAATGTTGCAAATATATAGATGCTCTTATCATAAATGTGAATGATTAACCTAAAGAATGTGTCCTGAGACTCCATAATAATGAGAACAAATAAAGTGTGTTCCATATACTATTGCTATTGGAATCTTAATATATGTTATGATGTGTATAAGACCTAATATTTATTTTGCAGTTAGAATGTTAAGTAAATAACAATCCACACCAAATCGCGCACATTGGTCTATGGTCAAAAGAATTCTAAGATAGATGAAAGATAATGCATATTATATATTGTGTTATCAACGAAGAGATTTGCACATTGAAGGTTATATTGGTACTGATTGAGGAGTAGAGTTAAATGAAAGGAAGACTATATCTGGATTTGCATTAGTATTGAATAATGGCACCATATCTTAGAGTAATAAGAAGCAAGCATGCATCACCTTATCGACGATAAAAGTAGTAATCGTAACACTATCAAAAATGGTACAATAGGGTGTTTGACTTAAGAGATTTTTGAATAACTTGGATGTTACTAACAGTATTGCAGAACCATTATCAATTAATTGTGGTAGTTAGGTAGCAATTTACTTACAATAGAAATTTCAAATTTCACTACAAAATCGAATATATAGATACCAAGGTTAACTTTGGTAATGACGTAATTGCACGAAAAGCTATGAACATGTGGTACATATTTACAAATAGAACAATAGCAAACCTATAATGAGGTTTCAACCTATAGGTATTTTCTGTAATCATGTAAAATCTCTAAGACTATTTAGAAGTTAATGTACTGAATATAAATGTATTTCTTAAAAAGTTCACAATCAATGAGAATTTGTTGTCATCATTGATGTCTATGAATTTATTCAATATTTATGCATATTAACAGTTAGTATGTTATATGCAAAAAGTATGCTAAATAGTTGAATATTAGCTCACTTATATGAACAGTTATCTCTATTTATTATGTGATTAATAGAGATGAGATAGTTTAAACTTATTATTTACGCTATAATTGAAAACTCAAGCTTGAAACGAAGATCACCTTAATAATGTGTCGAGATGGGTTGATATTTATTATATTTGAAAGTAAAATAACCCATATAATTTATTTTATTTGTCTTTTGATGCCAGATGTGAGCTCTAATTTTGTTTTTGAGAGTAAATTTATGAATTCAAATTAAACATTGAGAATGTCTGAGCTATCATTTGTTAGATATAAAGTCATATGCTCCATGGGAAATGAAAGAATATCACAATACATATCTCATGTTACATATGCAAAGAACGACCCATAAGAGATAGGCGAAAGTTTTTTATCTTAAACTTTCAAAATGTGTGACTCGTGGAATAATCACTCCTCAATTGAGTACCTTTACAACCCTTACTTAGTCTCAAAAGATTTTTGTTTGATGTTTATTATCTTAGAGCATCGTTAATTATCATGGATAATTCGATCCAATGGGACATTACTATAAAAACAAATTGAGTAGAGATTGAGAGTTTAAGGGAATATGAAGATCTATTCATTATTTATGTCACGTTCTATTTTTATATCTACATGTTGATTAATTATGATTATTTATATTTAATCATAATTGTGAATACAATATATGTTACACGCTTAAAAAGATCAATAGAATTATAAATGTGACTATCAATCTGGTATATTGTATACAAGATCTACTCTAAATAATTACATCCAATATGAGTTGCTATATATTCCTAGCCAACATGTCATAGAGTTATTGATATATGCTAGTCGCACAAATTATTTGCCAACATAAGAAAAGAGTGTTAAATTAGCTTATCATGTACAAGTGAATGATAGTAGATTTTTGGGCTATCCATGTGGCGTAAGCTGGCCCATAATCCATGGCATATACCAAAAGATTTGATAACTGCTTTTCTCTTTCTAAAAAAGGATAACAACAGTTACCAAATCTCTTGGATAATCGCCTAATAATGTAAAAAGTAAAAAGGGCATATGTCTTCCCCCTATAAATAGTGAAGGACAGTGTGAACGATACTTCTTCTTAGTTTTTGAATGAACTGTCAAGCCCTTTTATCTGTAAAAAACAAGGTACATTAGTCAGCAAATGTATCTTTTTTTATTAGTGATCATGAAAACTTCTTGAACGTTATTAATTGTTTTATTCGAGTTTCCGAATTAGAATTATGCGTTTTTCCCTAATGTAATTGAATCACATCAAAGACTTGACTAGTACTAGCAAAATTTTGTAACTTACTTTTAAGAGGCCCAGGATTATTTGGGTAACTCATTTTCGCCTCCTCGTTTTCTTTAAAAATGAGTTAAAATGGGTTATGAAAAAGTAAAGCTCAAAAACGTGCTGACCCATATTTTAACCCACTTTTTACAACATGTATAACAATCCACCCTCCAAACTGCTTTGTAATTAGGGCTGGCAAAATGGGTTATGGACCCATTTTGTAACTCACTTTTAAGAGGCCCAAGATTATTTAGGTAACTTGTTTTTCTTTAATAATGAGTTAAAATGAGTTATGACAAATTGAAACCCAAAAATAAGTAAAAATATGGGTCACTCTGCTGACCCGTATTTTACCCACTTTTTACAACACATACAATAGTCCACCCTCTGAATTGCTTTGTAATCGGTCAACAGTAAGGGCGTCAAATGGGTGGGTTGGGTCGGGCTTGGGTCAAACTATATTTGACCCATTAACTCATTTTCACCCATATTCATGTAGTGTAAATATAATGACCCATACCCAACTAAAATCGTATTTATAAAATGTACTAATATTTTAGGAAATCCACACCTACTTAAACTATTCATATGTATGACTTACGTTGATAAATTCAAATCAAATTTAAAAAAATAAAAAATTAGTAAATAATACAAATAATTTACCTTCAAAGGTTCTTTCCAAACCAATATGCAAATTACAAATACATCTTATAATCATAATACAACCAACAACCGAGAGCTAGGACCTCACTAGCGAAAGCCCTCCAAAGCGGAACACTAGACCAATCATGACATTAACCTAGAAGGAAGCTCACATTTGTCCTCCATTCGCTCCAATCCTTCCCAAGCAACACCAGCCACTCAATCACGTTCAAATCGGGCACTGGATGAGGCCACTCAATCACGTTTATGAGTGTTCCAGTTCTTAAGGATTTCGAAAATATAAAAATAATGTTAATGTAGCTTTCAAGAACACTGAAGATATCAAACATATATAGTCTTTCTAGCATATGTTATAAATAAGAAAAGAAACTTCAAAGCATCCTTAATACTTCTAAGCAAATGTCCTTAAGGTTACCTTTTTAATAAAGCTAAATGATATTTTCGTTATTTGTTGTGCCGGCATATAAGAAAATGCACACACAAGTTAGGACGTGTGATTAGCAATTTGATAAGATTGGGTCAATGTATTATGCGGGAGCTTAAATAGATCCAACACTTGGTTATGTGCGATTAAGACGTAATTAAGGAATAAAGGGAGACCCAGCCCCTTCCTTTGTCCAAATTATTTTCCGAAGAAAAATGATTCAAAAATTTAATTTCTTTTCGCCTTTTAGTCTCCTCTTACCATTTCTTCTATTCTCATGTATTAACTCTGGATTTTCAAAATGTGAACGAAAAAATCACACAAAAAGAACTTCTGATGCCCAAGCTTTGTGGTTGATTAATCGCTAGTAGAATGCTAATGACATGGGATTACACATATACAAGTCCCAGAATTAAAAAAAAGAAATTGAGTTAATATCGAATAGCAACAGGGAGTTGGGATCGGGCATCATTCTGCGGCATGCCCACCTACCATTAAGCGAGCATCCCCACCGTCCGGTTGCTATACCAAATTTGGTTGACAATCCGATCGAGCGGCGGTTGCCTCACGTGCGCGTGTGGTGCGGAGGCATAGGTGAGATTTGCCGTAGGCGTCTTTGAATTAAGTAGCGACTGCCGCTGACCGATTACAAAGCAGTTCGGGGGGTGGACTGTTGCATACGCTGTAAAAAAGTGAGTTAAAATATGAATTACTGCAACATATTTTAACTCATTTTTGAGTTTTAATTTTTCATAACTCATTTTAATCAATTTTTAAAGAAAACGAGTTATCCAAATAATTTTAGGCTTCTTAAAAGTGAATTACAAAATGGGTCCATGACCCATTTTTGTCAGCCTGCACAAAAATAATACCAAGTCAAGACACTTCCTCAGCATCCAAGACGAGGGTTGACCAGATCTTTTGCCACGCAGGATGGAAACAGGAGATGGTTGCAATACGTGGAAACAGCGACCCATCCGAATTCAACAAGTTTTTCAAAATGTCAACTTCTTTAACACTTCCCCTAATCGAACGGAGCTACATTCTGTAGCAATGCATCACAAGATCTTCCCAGTAAGCCCAAGAAATCGACTCCTTCTCCATGTTCGTGCCTTCAACATCATGCCCATAATATTCTTTGTAGATCGAAGTTTGCATCCTACTTTAGAATGGTAGTAACGTAGATTCATACTTCTCTCTCTCGTGGTTGGAAAAGTAGTTTATTCACACAAGGTGGTATGCTAAGTATGTAAAAGTGAGGTGCAATTTGCGTGATTCCAATAATCCACACAATATGCCTCATCCCAGCAAAGATAATTACAAACTAGGAAGTCTGAAGTGTCATGTGAATAACATACGTATTTACTAGATCATTTCATACCGAAAGAGCAAGTTCCGTAGATACTTCCTTAATGGCCGTAATCCTATATCTGGCTTCCCTAATGGATCCACGAACCACCGGAGAAAGAATGTCACAATAAAGCAACCCGCTGTAATGTAAGCTGTCAACCCAAGGCCGATGCACTTGGCCAGCACTATGTACATTGCGGATGCAAAAGCTAACACCATCCCGACTATCGCGATGAAGATGAACACCATGGCAACCTTTATAAACCGGGCTCGCTCATAGTAGCCCCCTCCGGAAGTTCCGAACTGGAGATACACGGCAGCAACTGAGCAGCAAAAGGCCATAGTATCGAAAATTACAAATGCCTTGAAGGCCAGATTTGAGGTGAGATTGGCCATCCCCGTGTCGTGTCCATCACTATGGTAGCCACCGGGCAATTGAAAAGCAGCAGCAAAAGTGACTGTGGCTATGAGCATGGCCACAAGAAGGTGGATCTCCAGCATGTTGCCTTGTTCGTGAGAAGAGGTTTCTTTGTGGCTGAAGTTGTGGATAGGGACTATTTCATCAGGTCCTCGATTAAGCATCTTCTTTACATTCGTGTTGACCCAGGCTTGCATGTCTTGTACGCCATAGGTCTCTTTCAACATGAAATAAACCTTTGCAGCTGCAAAACCACTCTACATACAAGAAAAAATAATCACGATATGCATTTCGGCAAAGATTTAGCATACTATTTACATGTCATAAAAAATAAGCATGAAAGCCAATTTGATGCATATAAGCAATGCCTGGTCAAATGGTCTGTCTATTAACTAAGAAAACATACAAAGTTTTCATGTGTCAATGAACTAGATATTTGTCACTATGTAGTTCAGCATCAATGCACTTAGCACAAATTAAGGTCCTTAGGCTTTGGTGGCAATCAGCTGCAGAAATCTTCAACCAACATTCAAGACATTGGTGTAGTCTATATAAGCTAATCCTTAACTGAAACAGGAGTCCTTTGCTTCATGGCCTATATTCTTGTCAAGTGACAACAAGAAAGAGATACCTAAAGGAAGATAACGTACCTCTTGATATTTCCTATAAATGCCGAGAGCCGTCAAGTTCTTCTTGTTTGTGGCTTTTATGTCTACTCGGCTGTCCCGAGCCAGGATCGCTATGATGCTGTACTTTTTGTACATGGCAGCCAGGTGTAAAGGCGTGTTCCCATCTTCATCTGCTTCGTTTACAAGGCCCACAAGCTTCGGGAGCCCCAAAATGAACCGAACGGCCTTCTCTTGCCCTCCTAAAACAGCAGCATGAAGAGCAGTTCTTCCCTTGTTATCTAGCAAGTCACAAGTGTCAGGACGAACTCTTAGGATCTCTTCCATGACGGAAGTGCGGCCTCTAAATGCCGCAATATGGAGGGCCGATTCCCCATCCTTGCCTGGGATGTAAGCCGCCGAACTGTCGTACTTTAAGAACAATTGAACCGCATTGACATTGCCGAAGTGAGCGGCATAATGGAAAGGAGTCCAACCGAGGGCATCTCCTTCTCGGATCATTTCCGCTCTTTTCCTTACAATCTTCTTCATAGTGCCTGATCAAATGACAAGAGCTTATTGTTTTAGATGAGTTTCGCACGTTAAATATTGTTTTAGACTATTCAGCCTTCTAGATCTAATGAGAATAATAAGCAAACAGGCTCTTCTGCACCTTGGGACATCTGCTGCAGCAGAAAGTTAGGGAGGAGCCGGGGTACAGACTTTTTTCCATTGCCAAGATCTAGACTCTGCATCTCTCCATTAACCTTCACTTAAACTAAGACATTACCGGGTCAATTAGCTAAGCCTCCATTCATGGTTAATCAGCCGACAACGTACTGTTATTGCAGCCAATGCAAATCTCAAGCAAATGGAAAAGCCGGACAGTGAAGTTGCAACCTTGAATACTTAGAAAAATGACTGGCGTCCTTTCTCCTCTTAAACAAACGTCTGGACTAATCTTGTAGATATAGTTAGAATTGTAGACAAACAAGCATGTCTGCAGCTTGCATTGCTAGTATATATACCTTATGATATCGCTAGAACTGGTATACAAGGCAGGCTTACCAAATAATGTGGCAGATTATTATTAGGTGTCAAATGCAAGCCAGTTGTTTAAAGTCCCAGCTACAGACTATCACATAACCAATTTTGTTGACTGGTTTTATGATAACCACCATTACAGAAACATAAACTAAGATCAGCTAATCTGCTAGTGATGCTAGTTGATTTAAACTTTTGATATTTGCGTGACTAAACTGTGAAAACATCTTACAGCGGAGAAGTAATCAAGTCAAGGAATTCGAGGGACAGCCCGGTTTCCTGTTCTAGATATATTAACTTCGCATCCTACCATTAAGTGTACTCCAAAAATCCTAAGACGAATAGCAGAACATGTCTCATCATAGACTCAAGGAGCCGCATTTATGAATCTTGTCATCCTTTAACTGTCAAACAACATCTCAGCCACCAATTATTCCCCTTTCTGAAGGCATTTCACACGTCAATATCAAAAGCCAGCGAGGATCCACAGGAAAGCCAATGGCAGAACAATAAAAAAACTAAAAGCTTCAACAAGATTCGGGTTTAAGACGTTAATTTACCATTAAGCTGATAATACAGAGCAGCGTGCAGAGCAGTCATCCCATTCGTGCCTCCAGGGAAGCAACTCCCAGAGTGGCTCAGTATCAGCTCGGCGATCTCGCCGTGCCCCTTTTCCGTAGCGATGTAAAAGGGCGATTGGCCAGCGCAATTCACACAGTCCAAGAGCCCAGCATCGGCCTCCACCAGCGACTTCACCACTAAGTAATGCCCATTCCTCACGCCCAAATGCAACGCATTGTCGCCCTCCAAATTGACCATCCCGAGCAATTTCTTGAGGCCCCCATCATGCCCAGCCTGGCTCTCAAGATCTGCATGTGCGCTCTTGGCGTAGTCAACGATGAAGTCAACCAGCTCGGCGCAACCCACTTTGGCCGCGACCTGAAGTGGGGTCTCTTGCTTCGAGTTCGTCTTGTCGAAGAGCGATGGGCAGAGCCTTGTGGCTTCTTTGAAGAAGTGGGCTCGCTGGAACTCGGCCGAGACGTGAAGGATGGTGTTTCGCTTCGGGGTCACTTGCGAGAGCAGAGTCGAGCTGCCGTCTATCCCCTCGAGGATTGAGGCGTCCCCAGACCTGGCGGCTTCGTAGAGCTGAGGGTCCATGGATTCTTGCAACAGGGATCGCTCTAGACTTTCTTGATGATTGACGTAAAGCAATCCGTTTTTTCAAGGGTACAGTGGAGGAGGAGGAGAAGAAGAGCAAGGAGGAAGGAGTGCCTGGACAGTGGAGGATTCTCACGAGCTTCGTGTAAAAGGACAGGCAACTTCCTAATGGGGTCCCGTCCGAGACCGAGCGGTACCATGTGAGCTGTGCCCGAGTCCATTGATCGGGCAACACGTGTCCCACGTGGCCCACATGTCAGTAGTTGTCTCCTCCTCTCTCCTACTCACCGTCTCCCTCCTGTCGCCCCTTTTCTCTCTCTTCAAAGTCTCCCTCTTTCTCTCTTTCCGCTCCGCCTAACCCCTTCTCCGACCTCGAGCCCGAGCCACAGCCATTGCCGGCCGCGGTGAAGAGCACGTTCAGAGTTTCTGGCAACAGGCTTACCACTGATAGATCCCCATCCCCTCGTTAGTCTTCTTCTTCACTCCCTCTCTCTCGGACCCTCGCACCTTCGAGGCCGACCTCTCCTGCGGCAACTCCTCCACCTCCTGCCCCGTCCCCAATTTCGTCCCTTCGTTCGTCAAGGAAATGGAGTCCCTCTCACACCTCATGATCACCCGCCACTTCACCACACGCGTCACCAACTCCTCCGGCCCCACCGTGTACGGCCTCTCCTAGTGCCATCGCGACCCCTCTCGAACCGACTGCCTCCCCTCCCCTGCCGCCCGCATCTACTTCGATGGCTGCTTCCTCCGCTACGACAGCTAAGATTTCTTCGCCGAGGCCATCGACCCCTGCGACAACTCCGCGAACTGCACTTGCGTTCCATGAACAACAGGGCGGGGGCGAAACAGAGACTGAGGGGAGAGCTGAGAAACAAATGCGACTGCGAACTCCAAAATCCTCCTCAGATTCCCGCAAACCCACAAAGAACGGAGAGGTCGCTGAAAGGGAGTAAATGAGTAAGGTAAAGACTGGTCGTTGGGGACGTGGGGTAGAGGACCGTGACCGGTGGCGGCGACGGTTCTGAGTGGCGGAGGCGGAAGAAGAGTTCACCCTGGCGCCGGTGGAGAGGGAGACTTTGAAGAGAGAAAAAAAGGGGCGACAGGAGGGAGACGGTGAGTAGGACAGAGGAGTTGACATCGACTGACAGGTGGGCCTTCTTGCGACACGTGTCGCCCGATCAATGGACTCGGGCACAGCTCACATGGTACCGCTCGGGTACCTAATATTTTCTCGGTCCCGTCCAGCATTTTATATCACGTGGCACGACCGGTCAATTATATGCTGCTTGAACACGTACAGACCAACTATGCCTTTTCGATTGATTTGCTTCTTCACGTATTTCTATCATTTGACATATATCTTCATAGATAATTTCAATGAATTTATTTTCTGGGAATCATTATGGTTCGATGCTCATTTTAAACAATGAATAACATAACCACAATTTTCTATAATCGAATTCATCGTAAGCAATTCTTTTCGTTGTATATACACTCCAAAATATTATAACCCTAAAAATAAAACATATATATCTTTATTGGATGAAAATTAGTTTCAACACTTCGGAGCCATTCTCCACGCTTTTTATAATGCCATTTCTTTGAATGGAGAATGTGGCAATCAAAATCAATCAAAGTACGTGAAATCCATAAAATTATGTTGCTTGGTCCCGTTATTTTCTTGGTATTTCATTTTGACGAGGTCAAGTAAAGCCCATCCTTTACTGTCAAAATTAAAAGGAAAATTAAAACAATATATACCTACTCGAGCTTTATCATTTTTCTCTTTTCTACTTGTGATCTTCTTTTTTCTTAAATATAATTTCAGGGTTTTGTTTGCAAATTCCGATTGGAATAGCTTCATCCATCAATATACGGGCCATGGGGACGATGTGATTCGAGCACTTAAGGTATTTTATTATCATAATCATTATATAACTAATATTATCTAAGCTTCGAAGTTTGTAAATTGGCCAAGTTGACAATGTAATTGTTGGATCTCATAGATCTGAATATCTTCGAACTCATTCAAAGATAAACGCAACAAAAAGCGAATACGATAGCCCTAGATCAAATAATCTTGTATCACCAATTAAGCACAATCACACGACATCATTAGAATCGCGTAGATTGTACGTCGTGTCGGCCGGAGAGAAAACCACCTCTTAGAGAGAGAGAGAGCTTTAGAGAGGAGCGTTCTTTTTTTTTCTTCTAGAGAAGAAACGTAGGTTTTCCACCTTAGGCAAAAAATAAATCTCTCTCCTATATATTATGGTAAGCAAATCTCCTCAAATTCTCCTATTGATTATTTCCGTTACAAACATTAAAATATACTTAATATTCTTGTAACGGCCAAATCAGAATATAAACAATCGCGGGCCAGGTTTGTGTTCAGCCCATCTTGGGCGGATTGTTAAAAAAACCATCATCTCTCACTCACCCACGATAGGCTAAACGTTTCGTGAACGCTTCAATTTTCTCTCAGCCAATTCATATTGACATAGAATCTATGCGACCAGCATACTCTAAGAGCTATCCGTTGGGAGTATATAACCGCTCAGACATCAGGCATCAAGTAGATATAGTATGCAGTACCATAGATCAAACAATCACATTTATATATCTCATGATCTCTTACATATATATATATATATTGTATTTACAATTATAATTAAATTCATCAATCATAATTGACCGGTCAGTGAAGACAACGTTTCAATACGGCACTAAGTTGATCTTCCTCTTTCCTCAAACCTTTTAATCTCAATCCAACTCGCTTTTCTAGAGATGCCCCATTAGGTCGAATCACTCATGACCATTGGCAACACTCTAAAATAGCAATCATCGAATAGAAATTTCGAGAATAAGTAAGAATCCTAAAGGGACTTGATTATGAATAATTACTTCTGACATCTCAAATTGATCGACTAATGCATACGTAATATGAAACACGTACTACAATATTTTTCTCCTTTCTCATAGAGCGTATGTCTCTTATTTCAAATACCGTACATATGATATTTTAGACATTCATAGTATTTTAAAAAAACGAGTTCATGTTCTACTCTTATTAATACTTTCCATTAGAACTCTCATATATCATCAAGACAAAATAGTGAAACATGTAGTCAATTTCACTCTCGGTCACAATTAGAAAATATGACATCATATTAACTCTATGTTAAGGAGACAATCTTGTTTAAACTTAGGCTCTCACTTATCACCTAGATAATAAGTTTAAACTGTCTCATCTCTATTTAACGTATTATAAATAGAAGCAATCACCCGTGTGAGTGGGTCAATCTCTCATCTGTCCTACATAAAGTATTTTTATAACACACGAAGCGTTAACAAAACACACAAAGTATTAATTTTGCATAAATATCGTACTAATCACATAAGATCAGTAATGAAGATAGGCTAAAATCTTTATTTAATGTGAACAATTGGGAAATACATATCCAGCACTTTAAATCTACGCAGCCCTAGAGATTGTATATTACCATTAAAAACATCTCTAGTCGTTGGCTTTGTCAAAGAATTTGCAATCATTCTTTGCGTAGGCAAGTGTTATACGTTCACAACCTTTTGTGCTATCATGTCTTTTACGAAATGATATTATGTTTGGTCTTACCATGATATTTAGGATCCTTAAGATAGTCAATCGCTGCTTTGCTATCACAATAAATCAACAATGGTTTATCAGTACTCTTAGCGAAGCCTAAATGATCCATAAAATGCTTCAACCAAACACCCTCTTGTACTGTTACTGATAAAGCTACATATTCAACTTCCATAGTGGATAAAGTCACACAAGTCTGCTTCTTACTGCTCCATGATACAACGCCATTATTCAGTAAAAAAGTATAACCGGAGGTAGAATTTCTTCCATCCAAGTCTCCTCCCTAATCAACATCACTATAGCCTTCAAGATGCAGATCTTTTCCTTGATAGCACAATGAGTAATCAGCAGTACCCTTCAAATATCTCATAATTCTTTTAATGGCTATCCAATGTGCCTAACCTGGATTAGATTGGTATCTACTCACCATACCAACTGCATGACTAATGTCAGGCTTTGTACATGTCATAGTATACATTAAACTTCCGACAGCATGGCGATATGAAACATGATTCATTTGTTCCATTTCTTTGGAAGTCTCGAGACATAATCTTTTGCTCAATTCTACGCATTTAGCAATAGGAGTATCAATAGGCTTACAATCTTGCATGCAAAATCATTTAAGAACTTTCTTTATATAAGTTTCTTGTGAAAGAGATAATAACCTCTTTGAACGATCTCTTGAACTTAACTTCAAGTATATATGCAGCTTCGCCCATATCTTTCATTTCAAATTCGGTTTTCAACCAAATTTTAATTTTTTTTAAAAACTCAATGTTGCTTCCAGTAAGTAATATATCATCAACATGTAATTATATTTTTACAAACTGATCCTTGGATCTCTTGATAAATACACAATGATCTTTATGTATTATTTCAAAATTATATGCTATCACAGCATTATGAAATCGTATATACCATTGTCTAGATGACTGCTTAAGGTCATATATCGATCTCATGAGTTGACATACTTTTTGTTCTTGGCCTTCTAATATGAAACCAACTGTCTGTTTCATATTAATTTCTTCTTCTAATTCTTCATTGAGAAAAACAATTTTTACATCCATCTTATATAATTCTAAATCTATACTATAGCTAGTATCAGACGAATCGAGGTAAATCTCACTACGTGAGAAAAAGGTCTCTCATTCTTGTTGTGTAAAACCTTTTGCTACAAGACGAGTTGTATACCTCTTAATTGAGACATCTGTTTTCCTTTTTATTTTAAGAACCCATTTGTTCTCAACAGCATTACGTCCTTTCGGAAGATTAACCAATTTCCACACTCGATTCGATCTCATAGACTCCATTTCTTCTTCCATCGCTTTCATCCATTTTTCTTTATCTAGGTTTTCTATAGCCTCATTTACATTCCTTGGCTCTTCTTCTGGAGTAACTACAAAAGTTTCCCCTTCAATAGTAAAACGCCGACAAGGAACTTTTTGACGCTTCGTTCGTCTTATTTGAGACTATTCTCTTAACATTGTGTTGCTTCCACTTGGATCTAATAATAATGACACATTGTCAAAAAGTGGCTCCTTCAATGATTGATCAGGAACTATTTCATTTCTACTCAAATCACTCTCACTTGGATTAATATCCATATCATTATCCAATACTTCAAATAGGGATTTATTTTCACATATTGCACCCTTTTTAGGAAATTCATTCTCTAAGAATATGACATCCCGTGATTCGACTTCAGTTACACTACCACTTTCTTATAAAGATGCTCTTCTTTATAAAGATGCTCTTCTTACCTCTAGGACCTAACTTGTCATACATGTGTGATGACTCATGAATATAGGCAACACAACCCCAAGGTTTCAGAAAACTCAAATCGGATTGTCTTCTTGTCCATAATTCATATGGAGTGGTTATAATCGATTTTGAAGGCACTCGGTTAAGTATATAGGCTACAGTTAATAACGCATCACCCTAAAAGGTAATCGGCAACTTAGCCTGCACCATCATAGACCTAACCATCTCTAATAGGGTTCTATTTCTCCTCTCTGCAATACCATTTTGTTGAGGAGTATAATGAATAGATAATTGTCTTTCTATTCCTCTTTCTGAACTCATCAGACAAATATTATCTACCTCAATTGGATCTTAAGGCCTTAACCTTTTTGTCTAATTGATTCTCTACTAAACTCAAGAATTTTACGAAGAAACTAAAAGCTTCTGATTTATGAATGATCAAGAAAACATATCCGTATCGACTATAATTATCTATAAAAGTGATGAAATAGACAACCTCATGCTTTACTTTAATATTCATTGGACCACAAACGTCTATATGGATTAATTGCAATGGAATATCAGCTCTAGTTTATTTTCCAAATAGTTTACGTGTCGTTTTCCCAATCAGACGATACTCACAGACAGGCAAATCAACATTTTCAATATTGCCTAATAAGCCCACTTTGGCCAGTCTGTTTATTCGCTGTTGGCCTATGTGACCAAGTATAGCATGCCATGCATTCACATCATCATCACAAGATTTTGGAGACGTGAATAGGAAATAACAAACATTCAAACTTTGATGTTCAACATCCAATACTATAGAACCATTCTGGAAAAATCCTGAACCATATTTGTCTTTATTCATAAATAAATCAATACCATCACCATGAAAATTCATCCTAAAGCCAAACTTTATTAAAACCAACACAGAAACTAAATTTTGACATATCTCAAGAACATATGAAATATCATAAAGAAACAAAATACGACCACCACGCATATGGAGTTGACAGGTGCCAATTCCTTTCACTTTAGACTTTAAATTGTTCCCCACATAAACGTATTTAGTTCTTTGTGGAACTCATCAGAACTCCACGAAGGCATCTCTATCCTTCACTATATGGTCTGTGGCTCCCGAATCTACAGTTCACAAATGATAAGATTCATTTAAGAATACAGAACTAGATACATAAGTGATGTGTTCATATGTATTATAAGTGTCTACCTTTTCCGGCTCAGCGCAGTTGCGAGCAAAGTGACCCTTCTTACTACAGTTAAAATATTTCACACGTGACATGTTCTTCTTCACTAAGGAACGCTTTCCCTTCAGTTATTGGTTCTGTTGGTTTTGTTTTAGCTTACTCACGGACAAATTCGGCCTCTTCCACTGCCACTTCTTGACGCTTACACTTAAAACCAAAAGCTCCTTATGAGCTTGCTCCAGCAAAGTACATATCTGCTTTAGATTTTGCTACCAAGAGGCGGTACTCTTCCAGTTTTAAGTGGCATATAGCATCATTGAAAGTCCTTATATTTTCATTGTGGGTCATATGGACTTTCATAGGCTCCCAGCTTTGAGGAAGAGAACGAATCACTACTTACACCTGCTGATAATCAGTCAACCTATGGCCAGCTTCTCTAAGCTCACTAATCATGTTTGACATGCGCCTTAGCTGTTGCCTCATGGATTGACCATAAAATATTTTCACACGTGACATGTTCTTCTTCACTAAGGAACGCTTTCCCTTCAGTTATTGGTTCTGTTGGTTTTGTTTTAGCTTACTCACGGACAAATTCGGCCTCTTCCACTGCCACTTCTTGACGCTTACACTTAAAACCAAAAGCTCCTTATGAGCTTGCTCCAGCAAAGTACATATCTGCTTTAGATTTTGCTACCAAGAGGCGGTACTCTTCCAGTTTTAAGTGGCATATAGCATCATTGAAAGTCCTTATATTTTCATTGTGGGTCATATGGACTTTCATAGGCTCCCAGCTTTGAGGAAGAGAACGAATCACTACTTACACCTGCTGATAATCAGTCAACCTATGGCCAGCTTCTCTAAGCTCACTAATCATGTTTGACATGCGCCTTAGCTGTTGCCTCATGGATTGACCATATAACATCTTACATGTATCAAACTTAATTATCAACTGCCTCAGTTTTGGTGATCGTAATCTGTCCAAACCTTGTTCTTAATGCAGTCCACGATTCTCTAGCATTTTCAGAACTCTTGAACACACGCATAAAGTCATTCTCAATGCTGCTCAGAAGAGTAATACGCGCTGTGGAATCCTTTTTCTTCCACGCAACAAATGTTTTTTTTTATTTCTAATGTGATGTTTAGTGGTACTGTTCTCAGGTACAGTCATGGTGGTGTTTAGAGCTTCTAAAACTTCCTGCTCCTCCAATACATACTAGATTTTCATGCTCCAAATCTTATAATTCCCACTATTTAATTTCTCACATTTGTTCAACTCGACTACAATATTCTTAGAAGCTGAAGCCATTTCTCTAAACACGAAAGTTCATTTCTCTAAACACGAAAGTTCATATGACATATTTAGCACATTTATTTAAGTCTTCATTGAGCTAACTATATTATTGATAATTTCATCTTAGGCTCAGAAATCGAAAGGACACTTGTAGTCTCCAATCATCATTCCAAATCATAATCTGAAACTATCTTTAACATAATCATCTAGGTGAGATTCCAATACTATCAAGTTACTTATAACTAATAGAACATCCCACATTTTTCGTGCCATAATACAAATACGATATTACAAAAGAAAATAACTTGATATTCATAATATCAAAATAACATGAAATTTTCCTCAAACAAACTTCTAAATATCAAAAAGATGTAATATTTAGGGACAATGGAACCATTTACTTGAATTATGTGCGACTTATGTTTATAAATGAAATGAATCTCTTCTTTAATTGAGAAGATATTGTTTAATATGAATTTTTTATTTATAAATTTGCTAATATGCTTCTTTTACATTACTCTAGATGTGAAAATAAACATACTTTTTTTCAATTTCAAACAAATTAAAGCTAAATATTTACAAAATTCGTTATAGCAAACAACTTTCCAAATATAAGTTTACCAAACAACATTCCCTTAAAGTTGTATTTCAAGACACCTGTCAATTTGAATTTACCAAACAGTATTTGCATTTTCCCAATGGCTTTCAGGCTAAGACGTTTGCATTTTCTCAATAGCTTTTCCTAAATGTTGAACCAAACGGGCTCTAGACCGGATGGGGACAATTTTCGTCCATATGTGTCGGTCGGGTCGACAAGCATTGACATCAGCTTAGAAGTTTGACTAAAATCAAATCGATTACAAGGATAGGAAGAGCGGGACACTTATCACAGTCAAACTCTGATCCTGAATAATTACCAAAGTTGTCGATAGACGACTATTTCGGGGACAAGCAATTTTTACAGTTGAGTCAAGCAATTGTTACAATCATACTCTTACATTTCAAGAGCGTGAACGGTTATTGGGGGAGACTAGCAACCCATGAACTCTGAAGGAGGACATCTGAGGAGGAGGAGGAGCACACGAGCACAGAAAAGCACGAGTTTACTTCATTTACTTCCGACCAATTTACTTTCCTGCAATTTACTTGCATGCTTTCCTCGCCCATCAACCCTTGTTCTTGTAGTTTCAGGTTTTGTATTGTCAACCATCTGCAATCCCACTATGTCATGAACTCATTAGCAGAGTTCGTGCTCCTTTTTTGATTGTAACAATCTGTCAATCATGTACAAGGACCCGAAGTGTGTCCTCGGAACGAGTCAACTTTCATTATTGGGGGCAAAATGTTGATGGCCTGAAAGGTTCTAACTCAATCTTCATAGACTTCATTATCCTTGTAGAGTTTGTTAGATCATCGTCCGTGGCAATACTTCTACACGGACCAAATCCTCTGTCGCAGGGAAGACCACTTCAACATTTTCCACTGCTTCTTGTTTCTAAATTTACGATTTTGAGGTCTTGAGAATTTGTGCCTCTCGTGTTTTATTTCTCAATTCACCCGTTCTCGAACCAATCACAAGGTGGGTTAAATTTGTTCTTGATGATTCGAACTGCTCCTAGAAACAAAATTTACTCAGTAAGTAGCGCGCAGAGTTCGCTAAGATTCAAAAGCTGAAAGGCGGGCCTGGTCTCATTTGTTTTAGTTTCTCCTGAACATATGCCAAAGCATAGTTTTACTCCTGACTTTTCGTGTGCGGTAGGATGCTTGTAAGAGATAAAATGAGGTCTTGAACTTTTTCTGGTGATCCTGTTTGCTTGTTATGTGGTGCTGCTGCAGAATATAGCTAGCCCAGCAGAAGCAAGACTGACAGCGGGAACTCCACATCTCTGACTTAAGGGGCTAACTAGCCATATCGGAGGCTACCCGAAAACTCCGCATCTCTGACTTGAAAGAGTCAATTGCCCATTCAATCGTCAATCGCCAACCCAAAGCTGACTAGTACAACCATATGTCACCCCGCGGGCTTCGTCGTACCTGCCTACTCGTCTTTAACCAGCCCATGCGTAGCTACAATCTATTCCCTTAGGCCCAAGGGCCCCTCGGCCAATCGTCACTCGCCAGCTCCGTCCTTGCTTACGCGATTGAAGTGCTGAACCCCTATTTCTTTCTTGATTGATCTGACCAGACGCTTGCTTTTTTTCCCAGTTTAGATATAGATTGAAGAGAAGAGCCCTATTGGATATAGTAAGGGGAAAGTAAGGATATCTCTTCATTGGATATTATTCTTCGACGAACATTCTTCAACTTTGAAGAATTCATGCAGTTTGCATTTCATGTGGATCATTTGCTTTTTCGAAAGTCATCTGGATTTTTATTCCTCAACTCTGGAACGATCATTTTGCTATGTGCGCTGCTAGGCGTGGATTGCACAGTGAAAGGAGGACTTCTTTAAGCTTTAATAACCATTGGTCCTTATGGACCACTTGGCGCACCAGCAGATAGAATAATGATTTGGTATGTTCGATGGAAACCAAGACAGATCAGACCAAACCACCTTTGATCTATTGATTCTTGGCACACTGGATGCACTGCTTGCTGAGTAAATTTTGTTTCTAGCAGCAGTCCAACACATTCTACGCACAATGCACCTTGTGGCTTTCGGAGAAGGGCGTTGCTAAGTAAAAGATCAGAAAAAATTCTGAGACCTTAAAATCGTACAAAAAAAATTAGCAACAAGAAGCAGTGAAAAATATTACTTGTTGTTACCTGTGATCGAGGCGTTGGCCGGAACCGAGGACACAGACGATCTCACAATATCCATAAGGAAAAAGAAGTCTGTATTAAAGAGGAAAAAAAAAAGATGTGTGTGTATATATATACATTGGTAAAACATGCGAACAGGGTCATCATTACTATGACAGAGTGACGCCAAATTTCATTGCCTCGCTGCTAGATTTGATTGTACTTGAATAAGAGCGCTATGGAGAAGGAGAAGGAGAGGTCAACTTCTCGGAAGGAGCTTTTGTATTAAGACATAAGAAACTTTATCCCTCACTCCACAGGAGATATTTAAATCCGAACTACAAACAGCACAAAAGATAACATTTATCCTTTCCTGACTTTTATTATAGTCCCCTAACACAGCCTCAGAGATTATTTGCCATGAATACACCGACATTATTGTTTGTCTGGTCACCCATCTTTGACAAATTCTTTCTCAGGATCAGAAGCAAGTCTAAATTCCCCTGTTTGAGATTTTCGTTTGAGTTTTCAAGGTCTACTTCATCAGATGATTGCACTTTCCTGTTCTGAATGGCGTTGCTCAATGCAAAGATGGTTCCGAAACAGATGTAGGATGGCCTAATATTGCATTGTTCTGCCTTTCAATTGGCCTGTGGCATACCAAAACAATGCCCTGGACTTATAAGACAGATTGATGTGATCTCAATTGGTTGAGCAAACGTGTACCCTTCTCTCCTTCTTCTTCTTTTCTTGATGACACTCTTGAGAATGTTGTATTAATGCTATCAAAGAGGACGGAGAATCTCATTTTGAGTAATTAGACAGATGGGAACTCGCAGTTGGAAAAGGTTGTCGGTTGGTTCTCTCATTTTCGTGCAATACATATGCATGTATTTAAGATCACCACTTTTGAGGTTTGAAGGGACATGCTGTGTTCCTCTCGTTGTATTCTTTAGATCTGGAGGAAGTCTGTGGAAGATCAAAAGAACATAAAATATGGAAGTTTGAGAGGCACCAAAGGCAATTAAGCATGCTTGATGTAAAATCCAGGGGATATTGTTGAAGAAAAACCACCTTTGTATTCATTTTGCTATTAGATGTTTCCACAATCCCTATAACAATCATGGGTGCCATTCGCGAACCAGAAAGATACATGATTATAAGAACTCTTCAATGCATCATATGTACTAAACATAATGCACGAAACTAGCGCACGTAAAACTCATAGATTCATGGCTCTTGGCCAACATATGGTGAAACAAGAGTTTCCACATAGATAGCAGACTCAACATTATCGTACTCTTCAATGGGGTAATTCTTGTAAGTACCATCTTCCGGATTGAACAGAATCATCTCCGAGACATCGATCTGGAAAACAATTTTTCCTCTGGAGGTGTAGGCTACCGGGATCGTATAAAGTTGACAGGCAGGTAAACCGTCGGTCAGGACACTGAACAATCTTGTCCAAGATTCCCCTTTCCCATATTCGTGCATGATCCAAGCCTCGAAACGAGGTCTCCAAGTGACATCATACATGAACAGGCGTCCCCCGTGAATCCCCAGACCCTCGAAAACTACACCTTCAACTCTGGGGATTGGAATTGCCCCTTCAAATGATTCCGTGGCCAATCCAAATGGAATGATTTCATGATTCACGGCCCAATGAACAGCCCCGTTTAGATAAATTCCGACTCCACCGAACGTGGGAACATCCTTGCTGGGAACCCTTCTCCAAGAACCAGATCGGAGCGAAAGTATCTCCAATACGCATTCCTTAGAACCATCATTTGCTTTAAAGAAAGCTCCATGTACTATTTTGTAGTCATCTGTAGCGGAGTTGTAACCAAATCCATGGAAGAACTCATGTTCTGCAACTAAATCAGAACCTGGCAGCTTCCTGGACTTCTTGGTTGTGGGGTTATACACGAGAAATCCATCATCGATTGCCAAATTCACCAAGCCGTGGCATGACCCCGCGAGCCCCCAGGGTTCATCCTCTCCCAAGTCATGGGACTTTACCACCACATGATCATTGACCTCATCATTGTCGAGTGCTTCATAGTCTATGGTTTGGAGTGGGTTGCTCTTGATAATTTTCTGGCAGGAGGTTATATTCTCTGAGATGAGCCTTTGCAAGTGCAATTTCGTGAAGTGCTGGTCGGAAATCAGAGATTGCCATCTCTTGCCTACGCACTTGAATCGCATCAAGGACTTGACCGGTAGCCTCGACAGTATGTTGATGATAACATCTTGCGTAATGTTTTCTGCCATGGTGGAGCTTTGATTTGTTTCAGCAAAGCGTCTCCTCATCGAGCTCATTTAAGTAAGACATCTGTTTCATTGCTGCTTAATCGATCTTTCGCTGAGCAGGCTTAAATAAGGAACTCTTCTAGTCAAAGCCCCAGACGGTGATAACAACAATTATTGATGACTAAAGAAATGGTTTAGGACATGATCAACAAAAGTACTCGCTGCACATTGAAGCTTAATAAGCCAGAATTGACCTGGTCTCAATTCTCATCCACCAATGCAAAACTGGAGTTGGTAGTTGATTATGCAATCAGCTTTCAACCCAAAAGTCACACTCTTTTGACTCTTCTTTGTTTTAGTTATTATATAATAAAAAAAGGCCTAAGTAATTCATAAAGTCATCATCTTCAAGGATTACTAGCAGGCCATTAGCATAAGTTACGGCAAGTAATTGATAAAGTCATCACCTTCAAGGATTACTTGCAGGCCATTAACATAAGTTACAGAAAATCTCACCTTTAAACGAGAGCTGACTGGACACAGTTTCCGAATAAGGGGATGGATTGCCTTCATTTTGGAGAGCATCTAACCAAACTGGTTTTGATACTCCTAAGTGCGGGTCAGTTTATGTAACCAGAGTTTGGTCAAGGAGCAATTGGTCTCTCAAATTGACAGAAGAAAGACACTTCTAGACAAGCTTGATGAACCAGCGCATCAACACAATTGAAATGGGAACATATACACGACCACAAAAGCTGAGGATGCTGACAGATTTGAACAGCTTGTAGGTGTTGGATATGGTTGTTTTGTATATAAAGAAGCCTTGGAATAGCTTTTACTCGTCATAACTGCTGTGTTCGAGTATGGAGAATGCAGGGTAATGAAAGCGGACATTGTCTTGTGAACAGCGCTTTTAACATATGTTTTAACAGTGTATATCCTATTGCGCAATTTTTTTGGTGAAAATCTATATAGTTCCGTCGTGTTGTCACATAAACCCGACCTCTTTATAAAATTCACTGTGGTCGTTCCACTTCGATTGAATGAGATATTGGTGGGGAATGGAGTAGCTGTTTACAGGAAATAGTTCAAGTGATCAGGTGTATTAGATCAGATCATATACGAAGGTGTGTATAAATATGTTCTGATCAAAGTGGCTAGACGCAGGCATGGTTTGAACAGTCTTGTAGAGAAGCCAAGATTAATGAGTAGATCTCCCACTTGAATTTAACAACAATAACTCTCAAAACAGGACGATAAGAATGCAGCAAAATCTGTCCTCTGTCTACATCCAATGGTGGACTTTTCTTTCCACTCTAGAGCCAGTCATTGCATCCTTCATCACTCGTTATTGAGAAAGGGCGAAATGAGAGTTTCCAGATAGATGGCCGACTCAATGTTGTCATCCTCCTCGATGGGGTAATTCTTGAAAGTCCCATCTTCTGGGTCGAACAGAATCATGTCCCACACATCGATCTGGAACACAATCTTCCCGTTCCTAGTGCAGGCCAGCGGGACAATGTAGTACTGACAGGCGGGCAAGCCCTCAGTTGAGATGATGAACCATTTCATCCAGGACTCTGGGTTCCCGTACTCTTTCATGATCCATACCTCGCAGCGAGGCAGCCAAGTTCCGTAGTACATGAACAGACATCGCCCATGGATCCCAAGGCCCTCGAAGATCACGCTCTCTTCAACTGTAGGGATCGGAAGCAACTCCCAGAACTCTTCCTCAGCCAAATCAAACGAGACTATCTCTTGCTCCCTCCTGTCTCTGCTCCCATGGGAAACGTACCAATGGACCGCACCATTCAAATAGACCCCGCCTCCATACAGATCGTGGACGTCTTTGTGAGGAATCCTTTCCCAGGTACTTGATCTGAGTGAAAATATCTCCACAACACATTCTTTAGAACCATTATTAGCAGGAATGTAGGCACCTTTAACTATTTTGTAGTCATCCGATGCAGAGTCGTAACCAAACCCATGGAAGACCTCGTACCCCGGGACTAAGTCAGAGTCGGGCAAATTCCTAGACTCCTTCGTGGTCGGATTGTACAAGATGAATCCCCCCCACACCAACAGACACACCAGTCCATCACAGGAACCCACAATCCCGGACTCCTCGCTGGGATCGTCCCTTCCCAGATCATGCGACTTCACCACCACGTGATCGGCCCCTGCATTGCAGTTGCTGTCGAGTGCTTCGTAGTCGACGGTCTGGAGCGGGCTGCTCTTGATGATCTTCTGGCTAGGGATGACATCCCCTGCGAGCAACCTTTGCAGGTGTAGCCTCGCAAAGCGCTGGCCAGAAATTAAGGACCGCCATTGCTTGCTCACGCACTTGAACCGCATCAGGGACTTGACCGGCAGCCATGAGAGTATCTCGATGACGAGGTCGTCAGTGAGCATCTGTGCCATGGTCAAGAATCAGCGAATGTCTGTTCACTGAGGAGATGAGTTTCTATAAGATATCTTCCTTCCGTTGCTCCAAGTATTCCCTTCAAGTAATTTTTCAAACGGCGATATAAAAAAGATAGGACATGAATCAAGAGGCGTACTCGGTACACATCAGCAGCAGAACAAGACATAACATTGACAAGGTCCCGTCCCACCTAACATTGGACTGAGCTTTGGTATATTTAAGAACCATTCTAAAATGATATATCGTAGCGTTTTCTTCTATGTTCTTCCTCTCATCATATTCTTTTATAAAAAAAACAAGCTTACTGTTTAATAAAGTCGGTCACTCCGTCAACTTTGTCTATGACTTGGAGCCAACTGACATTTTAATAAACGCACAAAGACTAGTGGAATGAAAGCAATATATAGTGACAGTTTTGTCAAAGATTGCCACGACCACTGTTACTATGGAAAGGCATGCCAATCACTTTGTAGAAAATGTAGGCCAGCTATGGTAAATAAGAATAACTGTTCTGAAAATTTTTTGATTTGTACGAACTTTGATCCGTTCACGTGGTTTATACATTCCGAAGGACCCTTTTCCCTGCTTAACGCAGCCTTTTGAGCGAAACGATTACTGACTAAACCACATTCAAGGTTGGGGATGGAACATGATCAATTTTGGAGAGCTATCGAACCAAGCCACATAAGCTTCATATTATTTCGAAATACACAACTGCAGTTATTATGGGAAATGGATCACCTGCTCTGGTAAAAATCCAGAGCAGGTGATTTTCCTCTTGTAGCCGTCCGATCATGATCAGACGGCTGCATTTTTTTCTCAAAAGAAAAAGAACAAAAAAAGTGGGCTCCACCCTCCCTCTCACTAAAAATCGCCTGCTCTGCTTTTCAGTAGAGCAAGCGATCCGGATCCGTTATTATCCGTTATTATGGGGTACTTCTACCATGAGTCTTACAGGAATGCAGGCCACTTTTGATCCACCAAGGTAAAGCTTTTTTTTTTTTTTTCCTCACGTGTAACATAAGCATATGAGATGTGCAGATGTTTCCCAAAAATAAGGATAGCACATGCAGATACACAGAATGCAACGTCTAAAATTGCAAATTGGCCAACAAAGTACACTAAGAAACAAGTCTTGAGACGTGAATTTCATAAAGAGCTTCCGGCCGATAAGTTTAATGGCTTTCCACCATGATATCATCAGTAAGAAGCCACTAATCCAGAATTAATAGTCAGGCCGACAGGAGTAAAATGTTTCCAGAGAAGCCATGACAAACCATCACAGAAACCTAAATAAAACAGAGTACGAATTCCTGGACACAAAGGCCAGGAATGCATAAGAGTGATTCAACAGTCCATTTGCTCCAACATATTCACCCATGGCAGATGAAAAGCCACCTCAACATTTCAGAAGATAACAAAAATCCAACAAATTGAGGTCATCAACTGAAATCACACACAACAGCATCAAGCGCATAGACAGTGGAAACATGCAGCACTTACCCCATTAAGTTGTTGACAACATAACCAATATAGCTCACTTCTTTTCTGATTATGCGGACCCAATGAATTATATATTGAACCCCCAAAGAAGAGCTGATCCTGTGCTCTAGGTAGTCACGCATAAAGCACAGCATGCACATCCCTTCTGAATTAGACAGGCATGAGCCCTAAAACATGGTCATACATGACTCCATCTGCCCACATACAGACATGACTCCTGAGCATGCAGACACGCACACACAAAGATACAGTGGAACAATATGTGCTGTGAATGTACAGAGGCAAGAGTCAAAAACATATGAGCCCTGTGCTTTGTTGTGCAAGCTTACATTGAGGCTCAACAAGCCTGCACATACCTGTAACTGGTCCAGCTCCCCAATTTTGCACCCCGGAGAGGACACAACTCAAGTATATTCTTTTTGGATTATTCAGAGTTTCTGATTAAGTTTAGCTCTTCTAAATTGTTCACACTATGTGAAGATACTGAAAAGTTTCTTACCAAAAAAAAAACCCAAACTATATAGTCATCTAAGTCAAAGTAAGTTTATGCTTGGGGAAAAGCTAGAGCACAGGCAACTGTCAATTGCAGTATGACCGAAGCTCATCCACACTGCACCCAAAAGCACCTGTGAGGATTTATAAAGTTGTCAAATTAAGGTTGAGTTCTTGAATTGGAAAGTTAATTTCGTCAATCATTAGTCGAAGTGAATTGTGAATCATCTGATTCGGTTGTCAGAAAACTACACAAATAACCGACTAAGTCAAGTATAAATTAAAGGAAATTTTGACCTTTTCTTTCTATATACATGGTCATTATGTCTAACAAGGCTATCATCTTCATCATAGAACATGTCATTGTGAAGGAGTAGAAGATACCATTGCCTCCCTCATTTTGTTAGCTCACTCAACAAAAGAAATGCATTCAACTCATCTAATACCAAATTTAACTTAGGAAGATTTTAAGGACAAGGGTTTACACTAGTCCATGAGTACCACTTCCAAGTTTACCACTTGAAGACAAGTACAGTAAGCACGTGTCCATATATCTATGTTAAAATGCATATAGATATGTATATGCCGAAAAAATGTATGTATGTTCGCACGTGCATTTGGGGAGGATGAGTTAGCAGCTTGACCAAAATAAAAAGTCTAAGCCAGGCTTTTGCTAGTTAACGCATCTTTAATGTGTTATAGATGAATGCCATACAAAAATGCTCTTAATTTATCTTGAAGATTGGTTGAACACGTCGATTGACTTTATCATTTCAACAACTTGGGAGATAACATAGACGAAAGAATGAATTTTAACCCAGTCCATCCAAGAGTATTATAACGAGCATTTAAGGCAGCAACCAAGCCAGTGCTCAAAAGAAAGAAACCCATACCATTTCATCTCTAACTGCCAATGATGGCATAACTCCTTAAACTATGATTTCATGTCATACGCCAATCATATCAGCAACTAGCATACTTGCATATCGAGGAAAAATGAAGACCAATACAGAACATGTCACAGAAAAATATCCTGAGCAAGGATTGGTCTATGCTCTAAAGACAGATATTGAAATGAAACCAAATTTATTATCTTTTTTTTTCCTTATAAGAAGAAAAAGGGCAACAAAGCAGTTATACAACCTTCCCTGACCTTTCATCATAATGAACAATTTCACAGACAAGCATGTGATAACTAGGCAAGATTTACAATCACCCATCAACAATGAATTCGTCATCTGGATTATCTTCATCAACTCTTGTGTCACCATGAAGCATACCATTCACACGGTGCATGTTCTGCATCACTGGTGAAAGATAATGGTTGCCAGCATTCGCATGGTTGGATAGCTCAGCTGGATGGCCAGTCCACTGAGAAATAATCCCGAGCAACTGACTGGTAAGATTCTGTTGCTCGTGAAGAATACGTGTCTGGATCTGTTCCATCTCTAATCTGTGCTGACTAAGCCTTTCATCAATCCTCTTCCTCCATTCTAATCTCCTCCTATCGAGCCTCTCCTCCCATTCCCTCTCCTCCATTAACTGCTCCTCTCGTCTTCTTTTTTCCCTCTCTTCACTATCCTTCAAAAGACTATCCCATTCTTGAATCATCTGCCTCCTCGACTCCTCCCTAAAAGTCTCCATCTCTTCCTTTTCCCTTTCTCTCTCCTCAAGTTTTCTCTCCCGTGCTCGTCCAGACTCCACTGAAAGATTCTCCCTTCTTAGCCTTTCACGTTCTCTTTCCCTGTCACGCTGCTCAAATCGAGCCTCAATTTCCCTCAATTGAAACAAGTGCTTAGAGATAAAGGCCCATGTCTTTTTCTCCAATCCCTTCAGTGGCTTCTTTTTCCTTCGCAACATAGAACCATTTGGATCCATCCTCTCAGCAACAAAGCTTCCATCTTCCTCCTCTCTAATCGTGTCCCTTCCACTATAGTTCCTCTCTGCTTCTTCATCATCATAATCAAAACCCATATATAATGGACCACCGTCACTTCGGTCAAGCCCCGTCCCGACATCACCACTGCCCAAATGGCTCGTTTGACCAAAACCAACTGTCTCCATTGGCTGTTGATTACCAACAAACACCTCATTGTGGTCAGCCTCATCCAGAACCACCGTTGAATGATTGACATCGCTAGTGCCCATGATGGGCACGTCCCCAAACACCTCCTTGTACCTCAAAAAATTCGACCAATGCGTAAGCCCCTCCATCCAATCGAACTCCTCAAGTGCACCCTCGCCGCCTAAACTCTTGGCCGATTCGAGCGGCCTCCTGATCTTTTGCTTGACGAGCAAATACTGGTGCCGCATATTCTGCACCTTGGTCGACACATCCTTCCACGTCCAATGCCACGGATAAGCAACGGGGTCACGCGCGTGGTGCGCTGAATTCACATGGTAAGCGATGGGCTTGAATTTCTTTTCGCGGGTTCGCATTTTCGCGAGCGTCCCGCTCGAGAACAACTCATCGTATTTGTCGATCAGTGTCCTCTCTTCAGCCTCGGTCCACTTCTTTCTTCTAGGAGGCACCATCGCATAACCCAACAACAGCTATCTCTCACAACGAATCAAACCCAGAATTCATTTCACCCAACAATCGCGAGGCGTCCATCGATTCGCACCTCAAGAGAGCAAGACCTATCAAGAACGACTAAACTGCATCCACAAAAGAGAGGAATTTCATACCCGGTTATCTTGGACCGAAATCGCGAAGCTCAATTCAAGACCTTGGGTGGTTCGAGCTGCGCCGGACACAGAATTTCTCCATAGATGGTCATCGGAGTAGGGAGGGAGGGAGAGAGAGAGAGGGAGAGAGAGAGAGAGATCCTCCGACCAGTCCTCCACAACTCAAGAACTCCGGAGGAGGTCTCAATTTACTTTTACGGGTTTGAGAATTCATTTACTAGAATTCCAGTCTAACTCTATAAATAAGTAAATTTAAACAAATTATCAACAACAAAAAATTATAGTCCGAGGCCAGATACACGTTCATAAATCCAACAGTGAGTAATTGTGCTAGTTAAAAACTTCTCCCTCATCACCAAATCATTCGAAATTCACAGTTAGTGTTAGGCTTCTGTGCTACTCTCTTTCGAGATATAGTGATCCGACGCGTGATCGATTCCTCGATTATTAAAAAAATTATTAATGATCTTTAAATACTTCCACGGACATGAGCGTTGCTTTAATATGTTATGTTGATCTAAAATGGTATTTTTGTGCAAAATTAAAGAGAGACACAAATAAAAATATTAAAAATAGTAATTATTTTTATTTTTAATCATACAACTGAGTATTGGCTATTGATAAGATATCCATTTTTTTTTTACTTTTACTTTATTTAGTGGACTAATAGTTAAAGAATGATCATTGATCAGTCGCTTTAATTAGACATCGATTTTATATATTTTCCGATGACTGGTTCTCCTCCTCTTATTTAGCACCTCCAAGTTTTTAAAGAATGAAAAGTAGTTACTCTAATACTTCCAAAACAAATCAAATGAACAATTAAAAATTAATATAGAATACGCATTCTTTTTTTTTTGTTATTACCTGAATAACTAGCACGTGAAAAAAAAGTCATCAGTGCAAAATAGGAAATACGTTTTATATTAATAAATCAATAAATAAAATTAGGATGAATTTATTTCCATAAGTTTGGACTCGCTATCTTCATGAATAGTCATCTCTCTTTCAACCTCTAGAAAATCTCCATGTGTAGTAGTAGGAGAAGATCATCTTCTTTGTTTCGAGCATATTCTCACTTGATCTCTTGGTGTGCATACTGAGGTTGACCCGTTTGGCATTTTATGAGAAATTGAGATGGTGATGTGGCCAAAAGAAAGAATTTATATTAACCATTGGGGCTGCATGATAGGGACTAATTCCTATTCCAAAATGAATTTTTTAGTTTCATAAACAGAAATCAATTTTGTAGGAAAATTTCTTTTTTCTATTGATTGAATAAATTTATATTCCAGTAATAGGGTTGATCAACTCCCAAAAATGAGAATTTATGGTTTCTCTTTCAGAATAAGAAATCAATAAATTATTTTTCTCTCGCCAATTTTCCCAAAATCCACCACAACCAATTGCCGCCTCCACTGGTTATCGATCAATTGCCTCCAGTCGATCGCCGGTTGGCCAGCCGCCGCCCACGAGTCACCATCACCACCGTTGGTGGTAATCATTGACCATCACCAATCACTGCCGCTGCCGCCTCCAGTCGCCGACCGGCAAGTCACACTATCACCGCCACCGCAATCGGTCATGATTGCTAGACGAGCACCTCCACCAATCGCCATAGTAATCGACTGATCACCATCACCGCCGCCGATTACCGATGGCCAATCACCACCATCTCCGGCCAGTCACCATCACCACCGTTGCTAGTGATCGTCGACCATTGCCAGTGGTCGTCAACCATTGCCGATCACTGCCGCCGCCTCCTCTGGTCGCTGATCAACAAGTCACCACTGTCGCCACCGCTGCAACTGGTCACAAACGCTGCTCGAGCACCTCCACCAATCGCCATAGTAATCGACTGATCACCATCATCGCCGCCGATTGTTGATGGCCAGTCACCACCATCGACGTCCGGCTGCCACTACCGCCACCCGACCGGCCAGTCACCATCATTGTCCAAAAGAAAATTTTCATGATAAGAAATAGAAATTTTTTTCGTTTTCAAACATATTTTTTTTCTTAGAAACTCGTTCTAAAATAGTAATAGGAAAATCTATCTCCCTTCCAGAAAATCATGCGGACCCTTAAACTCCAAAGTAATCGGGCAAGAAAATGACTCCTATGACGAAGCGAAAATCGATCTCATTGTGAAGTGTAATTTAACCTCGGAGTCAGCATGTGAAGAGATACAAAGAAATGGAGCGACCAAAGGCCATATAGTATGATACACTAGAGTGTGTACGAAACACGTGCGAGGTGAGCGTGCGCTCGTATACTAGTCAGAAGCGGGGTAGCTCACGAGTCACGACAAAATGTCATCAATGGATTTATTTACTCCTTAAGGGGGCTGCTTCCACGTAGCTGCTCACAATCAATGAGAAAATATTCAATAATTTGAGAGTATCGCGTCAGCAATTGAAATGGAGCGAGCTCTTTGTACACTCGGAGTCAATTACAAATTCACGTATAGACAACGATGTGGAATGAAATATAAAAGAAGAAAATTAAAGACTTGTCCAAGCCACCCACGACTCTCTCTTCCTTATCCAACATCCATAGCCACCTCTATCCGGCGGCTCCCCCGCCTCCCGATGACTCCGACTCCGACTCCCTCCCCAACAGCCGCCTCCCCCCGGCTTCCGGCGACTCCCCCCTTTCGCCACCTCCTAACGACTCCGACTCCCTCTGCTCTTCCCCTCGCCATCACCATCGGCAAAAATCACCAGAGCCGCATCTAAGCCAAGCCACCCCCCCTCCGTCGACTTTGTGATTGGCTTCATCTTCCTCTGTTTCTGTTTTTGTTTTTCTTCTTTTGGCATGCTATGTCTAACACTAAATTTTGATCGCCAGGGAACTTGATCCTCCAATGACATATCTAGCTTTCATTAAACACCGCATTAATCTTACATCACATGTCAATATCACTGACCAAGTCATTAGACCAAATCGCTTCTCTGAATACTTTAATTATCACCACATCTTCAACATCGGTCGCCAATGAAACCATCTTATTTCTCAACTATAAAGCAAATGCATAACTACTTTGAAATCAGCCATCCTTCTTGGTGTAATCCGGGTTCTCTTCTTCAAAACTTCAACATGCTGACTTTTCTCTCTTTGTTCCCCATTCCTCTCTCCCATCTTGCCTCTTCACTTTCTTGTCTCGCACCTAATGTGCAAGATTCCTAGTTAGTTTATTTTGTGTCATCCTTAACTGGATAGATTTGGACATTTTCACGTAATAATAAAACAAATATTACAAAATAACACTGTTATTTTCGTTAGAAAATAGCATTATCAGATGAGCTATAGAATAACATAATTAATTAGGGTATAAGTTACAAAAAGTTTTAACTTATTCCCACTATAACAACCTTGAACTTTTTTTTGTAAGATTAAAAACCTCAAATTATGCCCACTATGTCACATTTACCATTTTTTCTTCTTCTTATAACATAAGAAATCCCAAGATTATACTTATATGACGTATTACTCTCTGTCGAGATTTTGTCATATGATTTTTGAGCCAAAACAATATAAGTCCTGTGAGTGTCATGTCAACACATTTTTCTCTCATGGGTCCATGTAAGTAAATTTTTAACATTACTTGCTAACGGAATCTTAATGAATGGGTAAATATATCACATATGTATAAATTTGAGATTTTGGGTGTTAGAAAAAAAAAGTTTAAAATAAATATATCACAGTAAATCTTAAAGTTTTAGGTGCCTTTTGGCCTAATTAATTACATCCATATAGTTATATATATAACTTTTATGAGCTAATCTCACGAAATCCCATTAAATAATTAAATCTTACAACAGATTTGCAAAAGATTTCGACAGGCCATCCTTTTGGTTTTGCTTTTTTCCTTGGGCATTCTTTTCCCTTACTATTCACAGTCTTTAACCTCGCGGTCACTTGGAGAAAAGCTCCTTCCGTGCTAGTCCGTCATTGTCCACTGCCTTCATGACCTCCGGCGATGTTCATCGACCCTTGCTCAATCACCAGCAACCACTGTCATCGTCTCCACCGAGCCCAAGCCACGAAGGCCTCGAGTTTAGTTAGGAGAAAACTGACAGAAGGTTGTCGAGATTAAGCAGTAGATAGAGCTCGAGATGAAGAGATTACTGAGCTCAGCCCCCATCGAATTGGCTTAATCTCCATCGCTTAATCTCGATGAAGGCCTCGAGCTCAATCAAAGCACCACTGCCGCTCATTGGTCGTTGCCTCCCAGTTAATGGATGGCTGAGCGGTGGACCTGTCAAAGGGGGCGACTGTCGAGTTTAAGCGAGTTGAAAATGGATTTGACTCAAATTAAATTATTTAATCTGTATTGATCCATCTTTGTGCATCCAAGCAGGGCTCCAACTCTTACTAGTTCTTCTTCTCAAATATAGAATAGCACACGGAAGAAAAGATTGATCAATTATAAACAAATTAAGCATGAAAAAATCAGCAAATTTGAGAAAATTTTAAAATATTTGAAAATTAAAATGCTCGAATAAATTTCCATTATATTTCCTTTAGTTATAAATTTGATCTAATCTGACAGAAGAGGCATACTTGGACACTAAAAAATTCAAACTACTCAAACCTATCAAAATTTGTAAGAAAGAAAAATAAGGAAACCATCAAAAAAGGGCTGACAAGCATTATAAAAAGGAAATTTGAAAATTAACAAATTGAAACAAAGCAGAAAAGGGTGATGGCTGATTAATATTGGATTAACACAATAGGTCTCTGATTCATATTGCTACATCTACTAGAGGTTGGCAACGGCTGTGGAGGGAGAAGGTCGAGAGAAAACTCATATTTTAAAATTTGTAAGTGGATCTAAGTAAATAGATAGTTATCACATTAGTTAATGACGTGGTATTACGATATCACCATATAAATTTTCCTTCTTGTGGCTAAATGCGGTCGGAAGAGAATAAAAGCTTTAGGTGAGGCGAAAGGGAGGCCCCTCAATAATATCAAAAATATTTTATTTAATGAAATCGCCGAACATAAGTGTCGCTAATGGACATAATTAGCAATCTCGGGTCAATAGGGGGCCACTTGATCGCTTTGAGCAAACAAAAATCTTAGATTGTTGGAGACTTGATTGATGCGTTTGGTTGTAATGTTAAAGCTCTTTCTTTTGTTCAGGTAATTTTTGCTTCCTAATAATTGAATTGAAAAATAAGTTCTCGACCTATAATGCCACCTCTATCAGACGGGCAGTGGATGTGGAAGGAGGAGGAAGGGAGAACTCAAATTGTTTAGGTTTTTTTTTTGGTTGATTCTAAGTCAATGGACAGAAATATTTGTCAATTTATAAGTGTATCTAAGTAAATAAATGTTTGTCATATCAACTGATTACGTAGGATCATGACATCACCAAATAATTTCTCCTACCCGTGCCTAAACATAAAAATAGAGAGAATTAAATTTTTGGATAGGTGAGTAAAAGAAGATGAGGGAGAGGGCATAAGTGGAGGATGAAATTCTTGAAACCTGTCAATAATATTGAATCACTCATTTAATCAAGTCGTTAGACATTAATGGCGCGTTTAGTAACATTTCTGTTTCAAGAAACAATCTTGAACAGAAAAATCCCTGGAACAATTTTTGAACAGAAGAATGCATTTGGTAATAACTAATGTGATTTTTTTGTTTGTTTCTTAAAAAGTTTTGAATTTTGAGTTTTTCTTAAAAAGTATTATTTGGTAATAGCTAACTAAGTGTTTAAAATAAATAAGTTTTAAATTTTTGTTCTTTTGTTTCTTAAAAAGCGTTTTCGAAAACAATAAACAAGTATTTCTTACTTCTTATTTTTGTTCCAAATATGTTCTTGGCAACAAAAAAATAGATTTTTTTTGTTTTTACAAACAAAAATGTAAACAAACACATTTCTGTTCTTTTTTTTTGTTTATCAGAACAACAAGAACATACATTTTTGCTTCGGGGAACAAAAATAGAAAATAAATAGATAGGCCCTAAGGGTGCATTTGGTAATGTTTATGTTCCGGAAAATAATTTTTGAATAGAAGAATACGTTTAGTAATAGCTAAAGTGTTATTTTGTTTGCTTCTTAAAAAGTGTCAAAAAAAAAAAGAAGACCACGTTTGTTAAAAACGATTTTAGTTCGAGGAAGAAAAAAACAATTTTTGAACATAAGACCTCCTTTGTTAATAGTTAATCAAGTGTTAAGTTTTGAGTTTTTGTTCTTTTATTTTTAAAAAAGTGTTCTCGAGAACAAGAAACGAGTTTTTTCTACTTCCTATTTCAGTTCCAAATTTGTTCTCGAGAACAAAAATGTGAACAAACACATTTCTGTTATTTTTTTGTTCTCCAAAACAAAAGAACATATATTTTTGTTCCGGTAACAAAAACACAAATAAACAAACATATCCTAAAATGTCACATATGGATACCATTAGCAATCTAGGGTCATAATGGGTCATTTCTCCCCAAATTTGGATTCATTGCACAAACTCAAATCTTGGATGGTTTCGGGCTTGACCAACGTGTTTGATTGTAATGGTAGAGTTCTCTCCCTCTTTTCAGGTATACTTGACTCCTTAAATTTAAATTGCAATATTTGACTCGTATTGTCACCTCTGTTAAGCGAGGCGGTGACTATGAAGGAAGGAGGAAGAGGGAAAATTCAGACTCCTAATTTTGTTTACTTGATTCCAAGTCAATAGATATGAGCACGCGTGAATTTGTAAGTAGATAGTATATTACCAAACAGTTTTTCCTTCTTGTGACTCTACGCCATAGAGAGACACAGAGAGCTTTCTTGAAAACCCGGTATCAAATTACTCATTTAATAGAGTTGTTACACATCAAGTGTCACAAAACGGACGTCATCAATTAACTACCCAAAAATCATAACGGGTCATTTCCCTCGAACTTCAGATTCGTTGAGCATATAGAAAATCTCGAATTTCCTTGAACTTGGCAGTTCTCTCCCTCGTTAACGTATATATAATCTTGCCAATTTCGAACCTCGTCTCTCTTCTTGCCTACTCATCTTTTCTTCTACTTTTAACTTTGCCATTATTATCGAGGTCTATCCAGGAACCCACTGGAATCCGCTTCAGAAGAATGTTGGCTACTTCCTTTGATTGCAGATAATCAGCGTTGTTAAGTGTAATCAATACTTTTCCTAAAACCAAATGATTTTCATGGCAATTACATGTTTAGGTCGACACGAGCCCGTGACCTTCTTTCTACGTATTGCGTGCTTCGTATATAAGAGAGGGCGAGCCGGTTTCCTCGCCCGCTTCCTCTTATCCAACGCCGAGCTCCTTCTCCAACCTAGGCGCTGCCGTCGGCCAATCAGGTACTTCCTCCCGCTCTCGCTCTTCCTCGTCGTTTGATCAAACAGGGTTCGCGCATTCTCTCGCGCACGTTCTGCTTGATTGCCATGGGACTCCGATCCCCTAATCCCATCGGCCGCGACGAGAATGCTCCTGCGCTCGCTGATTGGAATGGCTTCGAGTCGTTCCGATCGATCCGCGCGGTGATTGTCGACACCGTCTCTCTGATGCTCGCGTGTGTTGGTTCGTGAGCTATCGGGTAGGAGCACGATGTGTTCCGCTGCTTCGACTAGGAAAAGATTTTGAAGTTCGTAGTTGCTAGGGTTAATTAGTGGCATTTCTTTCGAGATCTTTGGAGTCTGCGCCTTTTGTTTGGGATTGCGTGAATCTGATCATTGTTGTGGCGTTGCTGATTTTTCTTTTGGCGGGGTAGACCGAGGAGGCTTTTGTTACTATTGTGCGGTTTCTTTCTTGGGTTCCCATTAAGCTGTTGTGGAGTTTATGGACCGTTGTAGGTTTCAATGGCGGATCGTAGTAACGCGGTTGCTAAGCCTGTTTGGATGAAGCAAGCTGAAGAGGCTAAGCTGAAGAGTGAGGCGGAGAAAGCGGCAGCTGCGAAGGCTGCGTTCGAAGCTACGTTCAAGGATGTAGAGAACAACCGTGAAAAGGAGCAGGCTTCTTCGGATAGCGAGTCTGAGGAAGCTGAAAATTTGTCCCACAAGCCGATTGGGCCTGTTGACCCAACGAAGTGCATGGCTGCTGGGGTGGGAATCGCTGGCGGGACAGCTTGTGCCCCATCTTCTTTTATGGTCGTCACAAAGGATGCAGATGGGAGGAAATTGCCTAATGGTGGTGCGCAGATCATTGTGAAGGTTGTGCCTGGTGTGGGTGTAGGGGGGACAGAGCAAGACGGAATTGTGAAGGACATGGGTGACGGGACTTACACCGTCACTTATGTGGTACCAAAGAGAGGGAATTACATGGTCCACATTGAATGTAATGGAAAACCTATCATGGGCAGCCCATTTCCAGTTTTCTTCAGTGGAGGTACAGCTCTTTGGCGGCATTTCAAATTTTCATGTCAGATTTTTGTAATCGAGTTCAGATTCTTGACTACTTTTGACCATTCCTTTACTATTCTAATGCTTGCACTTTCTGCATTGTTGATAGGTCCTTCCCCCCCCCCCCCCCCCTCTCTTCTCTTTCTTAGTGTTATTGGTGGAGCTTATTGCATTCCCTTTTCATAATATTATAAACTGCTGTTTTGGTTGAGATTTGTCACTGCTTGATTTCTAGGAAAACATACTAGTTTAAACCTTATTATTATCTTATTTAAAGCATGAAAACTTGGATCCTTGGAAGAAAAGTAAATCAATATTAGAGAGACTTAATGAGGAACTGAGATGAAGGGCTGGAGAGATTGAAGCAAGAAGCATGTTACTGGAAATTTATTCAAAAGATTTGAGTGGTCTGATCTATAATCTGGTACTTATTTTTCTCTGTGTTACTGCTTCTTTCCTGTTGATCTTTCCTAAATTTGGATGCTGATATACTCTATCATGGGCTAGTGCCCCTGGAATTCTTCTTAATCTAAGTTGTGATGAAGTACGATGGTTACATAGCTGAAAAGGAAAGTTGTTGTGATTCCTTTTGTGTCTGCCGCTGTCAAAGGATGTTTAATTTTAGCAGTCCATCCAATGCCCTTGATTTTCTTGTGGACTTCACTCAAAGTGGAATTGAAAGGACTACTCAGTCATTTGCTTCTTTTGAGTTACTAGCCTCTAAGGAATGAAAAGGGGACGTGATAAGGACTATATGTGTCTTGCTTGCACACATCTAGAATGCAAGATACAATGGAGAATGCTTTTCTTCTCTCTCATCAAAGTATAGAAACATTATAATTAAGTCAAAACATGATAAGTGGAAAGAAATTTGGAAGGGGAGATAGAATGGCCATCATATTGTAGCAAAGGCAAAGCAAAGAATAGAAGTACAAAATAAATCTTACTATGGAGTACTTTGAGCCCACCACTGGCCCAGGTGGAGGCTTGCTGCCTATGCCAAATGGATCATGTGGGTTTTTTCTAGACTAGCCTTTTGGGATTTTGTTTTTATTCATACACTATAGGATTATTTGTTGACTGATTTTACGTTGATGTTGCTTTGCATCAATCTCTTTTTCACCAAAAGAATGTTGGGACACTACTAAATTCAGATTTAGAGAATTAGAAGCAATAGATTGATGATTGACTCAGCAATTGTATAAATTGATGATTGACTCAGCAATTTATAAGTTTCGTTAAGTATATATGTCTGTCTCAACAACCAGTTAACCTAAGAAAATTATTTTTGATGTGACTACAAAAAGAATTTACACGATCTCACATATGCTTGTGCAGTTTTCGTTATTTTTATTAAACCAGCTGGAAGATGTTTCCTTTCCTTAGTGCAAGTATAGTTACTTTTAATTTTCTCTTGGCTTGTCATATGTCTTAACAATAGAGAAGAGGCTGGGGCATAATTGTGAAATTTCTTGCTTCCAGTTCCAAAACAAGAGTATGACGTTATTCCATGAAACTCGTAGAGATAGTATTGCTGGAAAAGATGGTAATGAACTTTTCAAGTTGAAGAACATGTAGTTAATGTTAAGTTTATCTGTTGATTTACATGCAAATTGAATCTCCAAATTTGAGTGATGAAAAAGCATAACTCAATATGGCCAACAATAAAATGTAATAGATGGATTGTTACTGATAAATAATATAGTACTGGATTGTACTTAATTTTCTTTATTGGGAGTGGATGCACAATTGCAGAAAGGAAGATACTCAAGTTTGGAAAGTCTGTCTCATGTAATTCTATCTGTGATATACTGTGCACAATCTCAACGCGTGTTTTAATTGGAATTCTGGTCAAGCTAAATATTTATGCTCTCTTTGGTTGGGAGGAAATGGAGATGAATAAAAACCTCGGGAAATGCTTCCCTTTTTTGGCTGGATGATTGACAAGGATATAGAAACAAAAAGGAAGCATTTTTCTTGAGTCACACAAAATATTCACTCAAAAGTGGGTCAAAATGGAGGGAAGTAGAAAATGCACCCTTATATCCACCCATTGTAAACCTTGCCTTTGGTTTTGTGACTGAAATGAGCATAGCAAGGTCAAAGGTGATTTTGTATATTTGATAATTGTATTTCTTTCTGTGAATTTTTTATTAACATATTTTTAAACAAGTTAAGTCATCAACTAAGTGTTAAGAGATTGTACTGGGGCTATGCTCTTTCTACATGTGTATCAGATTGTAAGTCTGACACTAGAGAGCAGTTCTTATTAAAAACTTTTCTCCTTATGGTTGTCGCAGGTACTTCTTCTGGAGGATTGCTGGGTGTTGCTCCTGCTTCCCCTTTTCCGAATTTAGTTAACCAAACAATGCCCAACATGCCAAACTATACCGGTTCAGTTTCAGGTGCATTTCCAGGATTAATGGGAATGATTCCTGGCATCATATCAGGTGCCTCAGGAGGTGCTATCTTGCCTGGTGTTGGAGCATCTCTTGGGGAAATCTGTAGAGATTATTTAGGGGGTCGATGTGCCAATACTGATTGTAGGTTGAATCACCCACCTCATAATCTGCTGATGACTGCATTAGCTGCGACAACCACCATGGGAACACTTAGTCAGGCACCTATGGCACCTTCAGCTGCAGCAATGGCTGCTGCTCAGGCAATTGTTGCAGCACAGGCACTGCAGGCACATGCAGCGCAAGTTCAGGCACAGTCCCAGTCAGCAAAGGATTCGACTGGTATATTATCCATATTTTCTTCCTTTTTACCCTTTGGACAGAGTGCACAACTAGTGTTTGTGCTGTTTTTACCATCATTACAGGGTGCATTTGCTGCTTTATTGCCCTAACTGTATCTTTGTTACTTCTATAGTTTGATCTCCTTCTATTCGTTAGCTTATGTATGTTTTTTTGTTGCTTTTCTTGTAAGGTTCATCGGACAAGGATGTCAAGGGTGATGCATTGAAGCGAACATTGCAAGTTAGCAATCTCAGTCCACTTCTCACGGTGGACCAGCTGAAACAACTCTTTGGATTTTGTGGTACAGTTGTAGAATGTACCATATCGGATTCGAAACATTTTGCTTACATAGAGTATTCCAAACCAGAAGAAGCAACTGCTGCTCTAGCATTGAATAATATGGATGTTGGTGGTCGACCGCTGAATGTTGAAATGGCAAAATCACTCCCCCAAAAACCAGCTACATCTAATCTTGGTTCATCGTCTCTCCCAATGATGATGCAGCAGGCTGTTGCCATGCAACAGATGCAATTCCAACAGGCTTTGCTAATGCAGCAGAGTATGGCTGCACAGCAGGCAGCTAATAAGGCTGCATCTATGAAGTCTGCTGCAGAGTTAGCAGCTGCAAGGGCTGCAGAAATCAGTAAGAAACTGAAAGCTGATGGAGTGGTGACAGATGATCAAGAAACTGCAAGAAAATCTAGGTATGGTATGTTGCAAATTGAATAAGTCCAAATCATGGATAGAGTCATAGGCAAGGCACTGGCTGTCTTGGCAGTCTCTGATCACTGATTAATGCAGCCTCTGGTTTTTAAGGGGCCCTACCTTGATAGTAAAAAACAAAAAAGATTATCATCATAAAAGCAACATGTGACATTTTTTATGGCCATTATGGCTGTTAAATCCTGTTAGAATTGGCATCTGGCCAATTGCAGCTTATCTCTTGCCTTAGAGTTTTGAGTCATTTGCTTTTTAAGCTCAGATAGTAATGATGCCTTCTTGTCCTATTTGCAAATCAGACATGAAATTTGTCAATAACAAAGCTTCTGAAGTAGAGAATGCTGCTGCTTTTTATCCATGCTCTTGTGTTTTGATATGTGAGTGCATGCATGTGTGGACTGGGTAATGTGGGGGGAAGAGAGATTAACTGCTCCTCACTTCCCTGGTATTTGCAAAATAATCCCCACGACATTCTTTTTGTGCATTGAAAACCTGGTCTGAATTCTATAGTTTCCGAAATACACTATTATGTGAATCTTGAAGCAGTGGTATTAGTGATAGTGATCATTATGGTCCAACACGAGGGCAACCGAGGGAGCGTAAATTACAGGGCGATGGAAGTTCAAAACACACCATTCCATCCTTTCCCTCTATGTAGGTTATTTCCTTGAGCATATCCATTTTGGAAAGAGTCAAATGCTACATCTTTAATGACAGTGGTAGTTTTCAAATGGGGTAGTGATGGCAGAGCTTGGGGTTTTGGAAGTGAGAGGATGTGGCAATCACAATCATGTAGATGCTTTAGATATTGGGGTATGGAGTGAGATTGCTAGTGGTAGGTTGCAAACTTGGAGTTAGTGGTGGTGGAGGTTGGGGTGATGTTGTTATGGCGGTGACATCTGACGTATTCTTGGCATCTTAATCTAGTTTCTGGTTACTCTTTTTCTGGTAGCAACTGGTTACTCTTTTTGTCCTTTCTAGATAATCTTCCTGTTATCAAGCATTGAGGCATTTAATGATCGTGTTTAAGAATATTTGGCTATTCCGGAGCCAAAGAGGAAAAATGAAGGGATCAAGGTGAATATTGTGCAATCCCTCACGACATCTTGTGCTTCAAGCTGAGCTTAACATAAGGTGCAATTTGCACTGGTTTTGTGGGGTTGACTGAAAATATGACTATCTGTGAAAAAATAACTAACAGGGGGGAATTTTTTTGTTTTCCCTTTGTCTCTTCTGGAATAGCATTGGGAGAAGCTCGATAATTTTCTTTCCTAATGGTTTTATATAGCATTCCCAGAAATTCAACAAGAATGCTTCACCTATGGGACAGCTGTTGGACTTTTTCAGGTGCAGAACTTTGATATGGTTGGGAATATATATTGTCTAAAGATGGAAGAGAACGAGATATGTGTTGAGTAATAAAGTGACTGCATAATGTTGTAGTTTGTGCTTTCCAGACAGTAGTCCAGAAAGCCACTTTTTTGTGGATATCCACGACTTTTGACTTGGGCAACGTTGATTGGAAAAGAAACAATTAGAACAACATGGATAACAGATATAGCGATCATATGTGTCAAAGTTTGGATGTGGATGTCAATGTGCTTAAGGCATTGTGAATCAATGTTAGCTTTAATTGAACTCTTGAGATTTTGGCTTTCTCATGTTCCAGTAATTTTTGTCTAGAGCTTATGTGCATAAATGCCGTGGCATGAATAGCTTTTAGTGTACTAGATACTAGATGCTGTTGTCACTACTTGCTAGTTCATGGTCACCAGTTAAGCTTCTGTTATTGTCCCATGGTTAGTTCTCATATCTACTTTTTAACCCTCTTCCATTGTTTCTTTGTGCCACTGTACACCTGAAGATTATTGTTACTGATATTAATGAAATCCTTCTCTCTTAAGTTTAACTTTAGGACATAATTCTACTTTGTGCTTCCCAGCAACATAAATGCCGTCAAATTTTGATTGTCTTGAATAAGAGGAATAGTTTTACAACGACATATGCACCATATCCCATATTCAAGAATATATATATATATATATTTTAAATTTTGATGAGTACTTATTTTATTGACTTTTTGCAACTTTGCAGGTCTCCTTCAACCACTCGTGCAAGGTCAAAATCCAAGTCACTATCACCCGTTAAATACAGAGGAAAGCAAAGGTCTCCTACTTACTCACCTCCAGCCAGACGTCGGAGGGAACGCAGATCCAGATCTCCACTCAGATCTCATCATCGCTTGAGCTATGAAGGTGACCAAAGGTCACATAAAGACGTCAGTTACAGCAGTGTGAAGAGTAGAAGGCGTGAGTCTGATAGATTACATGATCATTATTCATCTTTGTCTAGGAGAAATAGGAGTAGGAGTGTGAGTCCTCAAAAGAGGAAATCTTATAGAGCTGATTCAGAGTCACCCAGGCGTCATCAAGAAGGTTCTCATAGATCTCATAGATCAGCTCGTGGTAGTTCAAGATCACCAAGGAGAAATCGTGAGAGCAGGTCATCTGCAAAAAGAGATGTTGGAGATAAATTAGGAGAGAGAAGGTCACGGTCCAAATCTGCAGAAATTGATCATCATGGGAGTGAGAAAAAGGGCAATACCAGAGAGGAACGAAGACGACCCCGAGACAGAAGAAGGTCGAGGTCATTATCTGCAGAAGGCAAGCATGGTAGGAGGAAGTCCTCTCCAGGAAGCCCTGGTGAAAAAAGGCAAGAGCGTAAAAGGCGTTCCAGTTCTAGATCTGTGGAGCATCATCACTCTCTTGAGAAGGAGGAAGAAACTGCTGGTGAAAGACGAAGTTATCACAGCAGAAGAAGGTCAAGGTCAAGGTCAAGATCTATTGGAGATAAGCATACAATGAGCCAAAAAATGGACATCAAAGATGCGAGTTCCAAGCATCGTGATAGAAGACGGTCGAGATCAAGATCTCTGGAAGGTAAGCATCGCTCCAAGGATAAGGTGGACAGCAACAAATCTAAGGCCTCAAGGCATCATAGCAGAAGGCATTCAAGGTCAAAGTCTGTAGAGAGAAAGCATCGAAAAGACAGCAAGTCCACCCTGAGTAGTTTGGACGACAGCTCATTAAAAGATAAAAAACCTTCTGATTCAAAGGCTAAAGAATCAAGGCATTATTCCAGTGATGAAATGGATGAAGGTAGCGACAAAGAATTGAAGGTGAGCAGAGGACAAAAATCCAGATCTACTTCAGTTGAAGCTGATCATGATAGAGAAGGACAATCCCCTAAAAGAACTAAATCAAAGAAACCGAAGCATTCTACATCCTCATCTATGGACCATGAGGATGACTTGCACGATAGATGGAACAATAGCAATGTCAAAAAGTTAGAACATCATAACCAGAAATTCGGTGAGACTCGAGATTCTCTCAATGGTCCAGATTCTGATGATAATGGAAGGTTGGTTTCTAAGATCGAGCATTTTGACTTGGTTGACAAGATGGTTGTGGAAGATCATGATGATATCACAGGCTTGTCGAATCCAAAAAGTTACAAACAAGAAACAGTGTTGCAGAGTAATGGAATCTCAATGGATGCAGAGGACCTGGAGACCCGGTTGCAGTAGATACTGGGCACTAGAGCTTTGAACTGGTAGAGTATACAATTTGGAGTTGATCTTCTCATTGTTTTTCTTGTTATGATTATTATGATGATGGCTTTACAATTAATCTGATTTTGCATTTTTTCAAGCAGCTCAGGTTCATTTATTCGGCAAAATTGACTCTAGGAGAGAGACATTATATGCTCTTACAAGTAAAAGGTTTATATGGGGAGACAAGTTGAATGCATCCTCGCCATGATTCTGTGTCATGTCAGTCAGAGATAGCTGTGGAGTATATACCAATGAAGCAAACTTAAATTAGATTTAGATATGGTGCTTCCTGTGATTCCAGGGCCTTCATGGGGGAAGATCGAGAAGATTGTCACTCAAGGAAAAGATTTACCCAGTTTGAAGAGTCTTGTTTCATGTGCAGTGATATGAATGTCGGCCTGAAGGATGGGACTTGCGCTTTAAATGGAGGACGGTTTCTTAGGAGATTGATGTCTTTCTTTTGGTTCTAAAAGTTTATGCCAGTCGCTGGCTCGTCATGAATGTGGACATTTTTTGTTCATCTTTTGCAGGTCCATGTGGAAGTGAATGAAGACTGTTATGAGCTTGTCCCCATATGCTTTGACTATTTCAGGAAGTTTCCTGCCTTCACTTTTGGTCAGCCACCCAATGTTTGTGACAACTTTCTTTTTTTGCTTGATGATGTTGGATTAATACACTCTTGCTACTTTGCTATTTTATGATCAGTTTCACAATGATATCATTGGTGCCAAGAGATCTGTTTTTTTTTATGTGTTGCTTTTTTATATTATTTCTTTCTCCATAACATAAAAGAAGTGAAAATGGTGATCGAGTTTAGGTATTTCTTTGTTACGCTTATATGTTCTTTCGTTTCTATTGTATTTGATGGTGTGGTGGGCATGTTATATATCCCATGCACATGCAGGTCATATGTGGGGATAGCTACAGAGCTCTCTTTGAGATCAGTGTGGACAGAATTAAATTGCACTGTGATGATAGAGGTAAGCAGCTGTAGATCTTATCATTATGGGATGAGGAGCATATGGTACTAGGGAGTACAATGAGCGTCACATATCTTTTGGGTTAAGTGAGTTGATTGGGAAAAGTTGCTTTCTGTTCTGTTTGGGCATGCTTAACTTCTAAAATGTGCCATAAGCATGGTCCTTACCTGGTTACCCTCTTCCTTTTTTGCTTTTCTTTTTCTTCTTTTCGTTTTTTTCCTCCTTCCGTGGAACTTATCTTTAGGTAAGCTACTTTTGGATTCAAGTGAAACCAGTTGCTGGGATGGTTATTGTCACGATTGCTCCATGTTGAGCATAAGCAGAGTGGCCAGCTTGCTGTATTTTAGCTTAAAGATCGGAAGCAAATGTTGATTTAAGCAGGTAATGTCTGGTCAAGCTTTCCATCAGGTGTCAGCCCTTCCACCTGATGTGTCGCTCATCTCATGGACATGGAGATTTGCCATGTAAAAGAAAGGCGTTCCTATGCAAAAAAAGCCTTAAACCACTTTAAGGTTATTTTGCTTTCTGGCCTTTTCATTCTCTTTGCAGTATAGGCCCAAAACATATATCGAAATACTTGCTGGTGGTTCCAAATTTTAACACATCAATGCCTGGCGGCAGTTGCCTTTCTGTTTATGTGGCGTGCAAGTTCAAGTGAGGATATGTTTTCATTGGTTTTTTTTTTCCTTTGATTTTTCTCTTTTTAAAATTCGGTATTCTTTTCTCCTTTTTTTTCCCTTTAGGGTCTGAAATTATGTGATTTAAGGGTCCGCTTATCCTTCAGTTTTTAATCAACATGTGCTTCGCATTCTTTAAGCACTATCGTGACACTGTTTCACTTTAGCACTCGCCAGCATTATCGAGCACGTGCTCTTTGTTTTTTTATTTTTTTGGTCAGAAGAGCACGTGCTCTTTGGAAAGAACTGTTTTAACTACATTTACCAACTCCTATTTCTTAATATCACCACCCAACTTTTTTCGATTATTTATATGATCATGGTAAGGTTACTAGTTTCTCTTGTTAAGTTTTGATGTAACTAGAGTTTGAAGAGGATCCATTAGTCGTCCGTATACCACCCCTCTTTTTCACTTGGAAAGTGGTTTTCTATTAGAGCACTACTTTATGTGAGCAAACTTTTTCAAGCCTCACCTTAGCTGTGACAGGGTGTTTCACGTTCCCGATTAAATATTGACAGCATTTGTTATGATAATTTCTTCTCTGGAGTTTCCATGCAATTTTGTTTGGAACAAAGCAGTTTCTTGTTCCTATGTGTCAATATGAACTTTCCTTAGCGAATTGATTTTCTTCAATTTTTCTCGGTAGTTTGGGTTGAACAATTTCTGTGTTGGCCCTTCCCATTTGATTTTCCTCTTGTTATGCGTTTTTTGCACTTGACGCAGCAGGTCCCGTGCTTACTGGCTCTAAAAGGAGTTAGGGAGGAAAGACTGATTAGCCCCTCTCCTTCATTTGTTTTTCTTGCAGTGTGATGAAAGCTGATCAAATTATATGGAAAATTGAACTAGATTATGCTTGAGAGTCACGTAGTCAAAGTATTACCAGCTTTGATCTCTGACATGATCTGATGATCATCCCACTGGAACTCGATAACAATTGTCTGAAGTTCCAATAGCCTGTCAGATGTCCGGCTCTAGTAGTTTGCGGAATAGCTGTGACTTCTTGCATCACGGGTTTCTTAAATCTAGCAATTAGCATACCTCTGAGGATAGAATCTCATTTCGTTGGGTTATTTTCTATTTTTTTAAGTAGGATCTATTCTCTCTTTTTGACCTTTATACCCATGACTTCGGTAACGAGACTACAGAAGCCAACCCGGCTAATCTTTCTTGTGATAATTAATAACGAACGTCAAATGAGTTGGCTTTCGGTAAGTAGAATTCATTTTGCTGGTGTCTCTCGTCTCTCGATTTCTTGATCTTTCCCCTCTATATTTGTTCATCTGAACTTGCCATCTCCTTGAATTCTCCATCCTCCATTCTCTGTTGGTGTACCCATAACTCGCCTCGGTCACGATGGTGATGGCGCCTTCTTTCGAAATTTGGGAGAGGCAAAACCTTTTGATGTGCCTATCTAATGTTTGATTACATAGCTGCGTGATGGAGTCCGATCACTCCACTAGTGTGATTTTCATTCCATCCTATTTTCGGCTTAAATTTCGAAATCGCTCATGCATGGTATAATCGCTAGACATGCTAACCATTTATTGTTGCCAACAGTCTTATCGCACTTAGAAGCCCTAATCGTAGCGCCGGCAACATTTAGTAATGGGAGCTGATTGGCGCGTGTGCAAATGACCGCCTAATTTTGCCGAGATCAGTGACCGCTATTGTTAAGCTTTGCAGCTCTAGTCTTGTTACGTTTGTTATCTCCACTTCATAGACGGCACGATATGGAGGTGATCACAATCAAATAGGTTTACAATTTAATTGAGTTCGAATACTTTAATTGAGTGGAGGGGCGCTTTGCATGTTTTCCCAATTTTGCCTCTATAAAATGGGATTCCTTGTCCTTCGCTTTATCACCAAAAAGGCATGCATGCGTTTGTCATAGCTTCTCGACATAATCGTCGCACAGAAATTGGGTAGTTCAGCGCGTGCCATGTAAATCAGTCCATCCATTATATACTGTTCTCACCTCAATATAAGATCACAATGTTGCTTGTGCTTACGATTAAGAGGGAGAATAGATCTTATGAGCAAGGACTCTTTATAGAGTGATCCGGCTTCTAGTTTGGGCCAGGAGACGGACCATGTAAAGGTTTATTGTCGACCCCATTCGAACTTTTGTCTTCTGTTTCATAAATATATATGAACTCTAATCTGACTAGGTGTCTGAGACTGCAAATTCGACATCGGCAGAATTTGTCGAAGTTACAACACTTAAAAGCCGTCCTTAAAATTCTGTGGGTAAATGCTCGCCATCCCTGCACATGCGGCCGGCATAGTCATCACGAGTGAGCTCGGAACCCTAATCATGCCACTGGGTAAGTCCGAAGAGACGCCCGAGGGTAGATTCGAACTCAGCGAGCCAGCGTAGGAAACAGAATCGAAGTAGCACCAACATTCGAGAGCATCACTCCATGTGGCAAAGTGTTTGAGACTTTGTTGATAAAAGTTTCTAGAACAAATCCGAGGCTACTTGGAACATAGCTGACACCAACTTTTCATGTGGGCCAAAGTGCTTGCTTTTGGCAGAGCCACTTGAATTCTTGTGGAAGTGAAAATATCGTTGCCCGGTTATATAATACTTGAGAGGGAAAATTTTATTTAAAAAGTCGTAAACTTATTATATAGTGGTCAATTCATTTCAAAACCTGTTAACTATACTGATTTAGTTCTAAACGTTTTCGCAATTTATCAGTTTAGTTTAAAACATTTTAATAATTTGCTAATGTAGTCTTTAGTGATTTCTAGTTAAAATTACTTGAAAAGATTATATTGACAAATCTTTAAAAGGTTCACGACTAAAATTGATAGATTGTCAAATGGATTAAATTGGCTTTCATGATACAGAATTTCCTACCGTATAATAAATAAGGACTTTTTGGATAGTTATTCAAGAAATGCGAAAGTTGACTTGAATGGAAAAACACAGTAATGCGTCTCCATCATAGTTGCTCATCTGACCTTTAAAAGAAAGATTTCTTTGACTCGAAAAAAAAAGGAGGAGATGCTTGAGTCACTTATGTTGATAAAAACGTATTTAACATTATAAAAAATGAGACAATACAGCGCACTTCCTAAATGAACAATATGTGGAAGACGAAGCTATTTTTTCTTTTTTCTTTTTATTTTCTTGTTGGTCTACTATTGATTTAATGAACTTTTTATACATTCAATATTGGATTAGTAATATGTATACTTAGACTCTATTCGTTTCACGGAAAACATAATATTTTTGCAAAATACTTTTCAGGAAATCATTTTCCTGAAAAATGATAGTATTTTCTTATGTTGGTAGTTTGCTTGCCAGTTTCGAATGAGATCGAGGGACCCTATTAGATGCCGTAATATTTAAAGGTAAACAAAAAAGACGAAAAATATTTTTCACTTTCAAAAAAATAGAAAACATTTTCTCCACTTTTAAATGTGTTTTTCCAATTGGTAGAAAAATATTTTTCTCGACTATTTTATTTTCCGTGAAATGAACACTGGAAAACTCGAAAATTATTTTCCTCTAAATTATTTTTAATGAAACGAACGGAGCATTAATGATACTTTTGTTTCTGAATTTATCCACATGGTACACATCCATCCACGAATATAATTAAATTTATCATATCACCCGTCAAACCATAAACGTGTAAAGAAAAATTACACTCATGGTGAATATAATTATTATTATTTTCTTTCAAGAGACAACTTTTTTTGTTTATTTAAAAAAATAATTGTTATTTACTATACTCCCATATTCGCCTTTAGTTTGTTACCTTTGTAATAAGATGCAAGGAATGCTAAACTTGTCTGAATGCGCATTGACTTGACGCAGCAGCTCCACCAACCAAAATCTTGACTAAGATCCCCTAAAGTTGAAGGCTAACTCCGAAATACAAAGTTAATCTCTTCGGAGGTCGAGGCCTCTCTATTAGGCCAATCGACATTTGAGATCGGTGCACATCACGTTCACGGACAGGACATCTCGCCAGTAGAGCTTCAGCCCGACAAAGCGACTGTAGCCACCGCATCTTCAACATCGCCCATGCCTTCAATGTCGCCGCCGGCGTCGGCAGGATGCTTGACACGCCGCCGCTCACGCCCCATCTAGTCCTCAATGAACCTGGACTCACGATGATGGAGCTAGGATAGTTGAGTCTAAATCGGTTGTTGCTGGCCTCAAGCAAAAGGTTGCTGCTAGCCTAGAGTGATGGGTCGCTCGTGGCTAGCGAGCGCGGATGCAGTAGTTGCGAGCAAAGGAAGACCAGACCTAGGTGGAATGGACGGGGCGGGGAAAATGTTGGGCTTTTGAGTTTTCGGTGCTTTGAAATGAAACCGATAAAGAGAGAAAAAGGGCGAAATCAATTTTTTTTTTCATATAAATCGAAAAAAAACACGTGGCTCTCCATCAATTTTAGAGATCTGGATCCCTAAAACAATTCCGGAAGTGCTTACGCATTACCTTGGCTGGCAAAACGATCCAAACACGTAAGTCATCCGCAAGTGACAAGACGAGAACCATCAAAGACAGTCAAGTAAGGCAGCATTCCAGCCTGCCAACAGCAAGAAGAGGCCAAAATGTCTCCAACATTAGGTTAAGAATCCGTCCTTTTGTCAATGAGATGTGACTACATAAAGTTATTAACCCAAATCTTGCCCCTAAATAATTCATTAACTCTCCTTCGACCGTCACTTTCGGGCGATCTGGCCTCACAATTCCATTCCGACTGCGATCGTATAAGAAGAGATGACCTAAAGTAGCAGCCGAGGATCCGCCCAATAAATCTTTGGTGAAACCTTTTGCGTGCGCAATGACGCACATGTGAGATTCCTCTCATCAATCAATCGATTAATAATCAAGTCCTGACCATTTGCGTGCCCCGACTCTTTATTAAAAGAAGGCAGCAACCAAATATGGGGTCTTCCGCCACGCGTCGAATCCTATCAACGTCACTTGCGTGTGCAGTGACGCCACATGCAATATTCTCTCATCGATCTCTTCTTATTAAGTGCAAGAGTTTTCCTTATGTGGGTTGAGCTAATTATGTTTGTAATTTACAGTTTTATGAATTTGGTTACGTTAGATATGAAGATTCTAACTATAATAATCTTGGGGTGCTGTTTCCGTAGCTCACATGAAAGCAGAAGAAGTACAATGTGCATCCACTTCTTGGCATTATGTCCCTCACCCCCTCCTCCCCTTTTATTTATACTGAATCAAATCCAGAGTGGCTTACACACAATTGATGGAGTTTGATCAAGCAATTTCCAATATGTGAGCCGAAAATCTGCTTATGGTCTCAAGGTGTGCAGGCCTTAAGATGGGTAAAATATTGGTCCTACCATAGAACTACCCTATCAGTTTTGGTACCAACAACCTAATATAAATATCTATACCAATTCTTCATGACTTGAAACCTATCTTGGAGAGACTCTTGAAACCACCATGGAATTTAGGAGGCAAAAGTACCAAATAAGGACCTAAACCTTTTAGTTGGACAAAATTTAATTGTTACCTTTTCATATTGATACCAATTGGGTCATATAGCCAATTTAGGTTGAAATTGCCGACATTGATCTCAACTATTCTATGTTGTGCGACTTGTGCTGATATGAGTATTTTCTTTTTTTATAATTGTTTTCTCTCCTAGCTTTGAGTGAGGACCATAGGCCCTCCCCCAATGACCTACCCTTGCTTAGTGTTCAATGAGGGCTACCAAGCCTCAATCGGTGATCGACAGTCTCTTGCTAGGCCTTAATAGTAAAAAAAGGAAAAGGAAAAGGAAAAGTGGAGAAAAAAGCAAATAAAGATTAATAAAAATTTCAATTCAACGACAGTGCCGGTTGTAGCACCTAGAACGGTCAGTGTCCATGTTCGTCATTTCAAGCCAAATTAACGGATGGACTAAATTAGTGTAAATGCAAAAGGTCTAGGACCAAATTGGTCCAATGAAAATGTTTAGAACTTGATTAATACAAATGCAATAGGTTTCTTTTTGGAACTTTTCCCATTTTGGCATCTATCGATTATATAAGTTCCAAGGTATCCTATACTGCCCTTATCGAATGATGTTCTAGCTATCAAAACATCAAAATTCAACACAATATATATTGGATTGCTTAATAAAAAAGGAAAAAAACACTTTCATGTTCAATATTAATATAATCCTAAAAAGATAATAGCTCTGAACATAGAAGATAAAGATATTAAGCAGCCTCCATCCATTATTCAAATCCATCAATTTACATGAAAACTTATCCTATACTAGAGAGAGAGAGAGAGAGAGGATAAGTTAGGACTTCCACACATTTGACTACGAAAACTCCCCAACAAACGAGAAAGTAAAAAGATAATATATATGTATTTTTGCTTAAGAAATACTGTACAGGCCAAAATGTACCTTTCTACACAGGATACTTTCCATGGGATACTTTGCATAACCTCAAGTCATCATGCCCATCACTTATTCACTGATTAATGGTCCGTTCATTTGGCGGAAAATAAAGCACTTCCGAAAAATGTTTTTCAGGAAGTCATTTTCCTGGAAAATGACATATTTTTTGGTATTCGTTTAAAACTTAAAAATTTTCCAAAATTTTTTTTCCGGAATTCTTTTTTTGAGAAATTATCTAGTGACAAGCGACCGGGGGCGGGCGGGCGGCGGTGGCGGATGAGTGGACGGGAGGCGGCAGCGGGCGGGCGGTGGTGGTGGCGGCGGCGGCGGGCCGGCAGACGGGAGGCGGCGGGCGACAGGCGAGTGGCGGTGGTGGGCGGCGGCTGGCGGCAAGCGGGAGGCAGCGGCGGGCGCGACGATGGGTGGCAGTGGGCGGCGGGTGGGTCGGAGGCGGCAGTGGCGATGGGCGGGAGGCGGCGGGCAGGCGGGTGGCCGGAGGCAGGCGGCGGCGGCGGCGACCGGTAATTAAATTGCTCATAGACTCATGACGAAAGAGAAAGAGATGAGATCTGGAAAATGTTTTCCGCTTTTCAAAAACGGAAAACATTTTCCTTAATTTTAGAAGAAAATCTTTGGTTGATTGGAAAACATTTTCCTTAGGAAAATATTTTCTGCCCCCCAAACAGTCCAATTTCCGGAAAATATTTTCCGGAAGAATATTTTCCGCCAAACGAACGGACTCTAAGAAATTCTGAAACGTGGAGACTAAGCAATTTCTAATACCCACCTTGGACCCCACGTGGATGCACGTCCTGCGAAGTCCGTAAGCTCCACAGATTCCTAACACCTCTCTGCTTAACACCCCGAACGAATACGCCAAGTCTTACGCTTCAGCTTTGTACATTCGTTGTCTCCAACATTTTTATGCCTTAAGGCTGCGTTTGATCGACCGAACCTGGGATAGTGGCTGTTGCTTCTAGTCTCGCTTCAAGTCTTCTCTGTTCTTCTTGTTCAAAATTTTCTACTATGATTCGCGAGGCTTGGGTCCACACATCAGGGGTAGCATCAGGGAGTGTACTAGATTCTTCTACTGCTCTCCAGTATGGTATGTACGATGGTGAATCTGGTGCTGGTCCTGGGGAGCCTGGTGAAACTTGCATTGGCTGAGTTGGCTGAGTTGGCAAAGTTGGCTGGGGCCAAATTTTCACATGTCTGCCTGGGTGTATGTCAGTATTAATTTGACTCAAGGAAAGATCTTCATGTGCTGATGATGATGACGCTTCTTCTAGGAAGACTGGTGGTCCATCTTTCTGGAGTCTGAATTGTCGGATGAGTCTTTCTAGTTCTTCATCAGAACACGGAGGTCTGCGAGTGGAACTGAAGGTACCATAATCCCAAGGGTCTTGAGACAGAGGTCCTCCCCATCCTCCCCAAAGGTCTGCTGAGGAGGCGGTATTCGACCCGGAAACTTCATCTTCTTGTCCAACGAGATGATCAATCCTGTAGATTCTGAGTACTTCTCGGGTGGATTCAGAAGGACAATAGGATTCCCATGTGACTGGTTCAAAATGTGAGGGCCATACTTCTGGAGGGATGATTTGATTTTCTTGGCACAAGAGTGTTGCAATTCCCTGTAAGAAGCTTCATCTGCTGCAATAGTACGAGAAAGAGTTTTATGTTCCTGGTGTTTATGGAGATGAACTTGGGGTCTGTATTCACATGTTCCTATAAAAGCTGGCCTTGTAGAATGATCTCCGGAAGGCAGGATGAATGACCATGGATGATGGAATATAACAATGGTGTGCCTCATGGGTTCAGGTCGGGATTTCCTATTTTCGGATCCAAAAAGAGGTCTCCATGCCGTGAGAGGCATGAACCATTCCAAAAATGAGAACAAATGTTTAAGCTCATGACTGGCGTGATTCTGGAAACGAAGAGTTTCAGTAAGAGCTCGGAAAATCTTTTCAGTGGGGAACTGGATGGCAATGGTATATGCGTTGCATAAATACCAAAGAAACCATTTAAGATCTTCAGGAAATTCTTCCTCTGGGTTCCAGCAAAGTGGATGAATGAAAGGATATTCTGGATGGAGTCCAGCGGGTTTGAGCAATAAACCTCCATGGTTAGCAAAAAGGCTATATTCTTGAGAATGAAGGAGATCTGGAAGACTTTGAGCAAGTCTGTTTTCGTGAATGGCAGTTACAACATCAGGAGGACAGTCTAAACGAGAATTGAATCTGGGCATGTTCTGGGTTCTGTATATGTTAAATCTAAGGTGCTTTTTAACATACATGTTAATTTCCAGAGGAGCTTTTGGTCTAAAAAGAAAATCTGCAAGAACATTTTTCATTCCTGGGATGTATTTTACATCAAAAGAGTATTTTGAGAACCATTCTGACCAACGCAAAAGCTGTGAATGAGGAATCTGTTTTTGTTTGAATTTCATCATCTGGGGAAAAGAGGCCATATCGGATTCTACCAAAAAGTGATAACCGATAAGATGAAACTCAAATTTCTTGATGCCATTTTTGACTGCTAGAATTTCTTTGAAGGTAGAGTGGTAATGAAGTTTAGCTTGAGAGAATTTACCACTTCCATAAGCGCAAATGTGACGCTTATCATTGATTTCTTCAAGTAAAACTGCTGCCCAGTATTCATCACTTGCATCAGTTTGGAGAATTCTTTTACTCGTAGAAGGAATCTGAAGAGGTGGAAGGTCTTGCATAAGCTCTTTGAGCTTGACAACTGCTTCAGTTTGTTCTTTACTCCAAGGAGGAGCATCTTTTTTCAACATTTTCTGAAGAGGAATGAGAAATTTGGCAATATGGGGAACAAAGTCTCTGAGATAATTAATTATCCCAAGAAAAGTTTGGACTTCTTTGACAGTCAATTTCTCATTTGGGAATTTAAGTAATTCCTGGGCAATGTGAGGATTCGGATGATATGTGCCATGATCAAGATTCATACCAAGAAATTCTATTTTGGTCTGGGCAATGACCATTTTCTTTTGGGACAGCATGATACCATGTTTTTGAATGATATCAACAAACTTCTGGAGAAGCTGGCCATGAGACTACTCGTCAGGACTGTAGAGCAGTATATCATCAATGTAAATGGCTGCAGTGTCCAAGATTGGACTGAAGATTTGACACATGGCTTTTTGAAAAAGAGAATGGGCTGTCTTAAGTCCAAAAGGAAGGACTTTCCACTGATAGTGGTAATTTGGAATGCAGAATCCAGTTTTGGATCTATCGTCAGGGTGAATACCAAGTTGCCAAAACCCTGCTTTAAGGTCAAACTTTGAATAGATCCTGGCCTTTGTGAGGCTAGCAAAAAGAGAGCTTTTTGAAGGCAACGAGAATTTGTCATCTTTGAGGAAAATATTGAGAGGCTGGCAGTTTATAACTAACCTTAATTTTCCTCTGGTTTGCTAAGCTCGTTTGTTGACATAAAAGGCTTGACAAGCCCATTGTGAATTTGAGAGTTCGATGAGTCCTTGCTGCTAGAGTTCAAGGCACTCCTTTTGAGCGAGAGCAAGATGATCAGGATTCATACCCGGATGACTGGCTTTGGTTGGGTTGATGTCTTCATTATTTTTGAACGGAAGATGGTTAGCCTCTCCCCTCTATATTAGTCTTGGGCCCCCCTTACCTCTCAAGACGTCTTTTGGGGCCAAGACCTCCAGATTGGTATCAGAGCCGGGTTTGAATTACCATAGGGATGGAGTGACCAGAGTAAGTCCCACATCGGTTGGGCAGGTAGCCTCTCCCCTCTATATTAGTCTTGGGCCCCCCTTACCTCTCAAGACGTCTTTTGGGGCCAAGACCCCCAGATTGGTATCAGAGCCATGGATTCGCTTTGTGTTTGGTCGATGAACAGATTTCGTGTGCCTAGTTGGTGTTCCTAGTTGGAACTATCCAGTGCGAAGAAGAAGAAGACTTTTCATCTTCATGGAACCATCTCCAGTTGTTCTTGAAGCACCTCTTTCGTTACAGCCATCTTCATCCTCTTCTGAGTTTCGTGTGTCTAATGCTTCAAAGATTGACTTCCTCTATGAAGTCACCCAGACTGAGGAAACTCGTATCTATGAAACCCAACTTCCTCTTATGAACCCTTACTCTGCCTTTGCCAAACCATTCTCTTCGTTCTCACTCATTCGCTCCATTAAACAGCTTATTCGCCATACACCAGCCCAAGTCAAGGAATACGTTCAGTCTTCCAAGTTTGATCAGCACCCTATTCCAGCTACCGATCAAGAGTACTTTGTTACTCTCCAGATTCCTCCTGAGTTTCCACGCCAATGGTCTCAATAGGGTTATACCCACATCCATTATGGTGCAGTCCGTCTAGCTCTTACTTTTCATGGTCGAAAAGGTCTTCCTGTTGTTGCTAGAATGTCTCTTTTGGATACAAAGTTCTTAGAATACCAGCATGCTTGTATAGGCACAGTTCAAACTACTTTGAATGCTGGCACAGTCTTTGTAACCCTCTATCCAAATTTCAATATTGCTCTCTCAGATCCGCAGTTGCTCTCTTTTCTGAAAGTCCAACTCCAATTTACTGGAGCCCCTCAAGTTTCTGACCCGGTTGCAGCTACTCTCCACTACCAGTTGGTATATCGAGTTCAGAATCATGCTCTAGATCTGAACTTCCATGGAAATCATGATGCCCTGTTCATTTCCCTTGAAAATGACCAAGCTTCTTGCATCCATGTTCCTCGCCAGATTCCGAAAGAGAAGTTAGCCAAGCTCTTACCAGAGACTTGGATAACAAATTATGAGCAACTTCACCAGAGCAATAAGCCAGTGCACTCTACAGACTCCGAGTTTATTCGAAAAAAAGACGGCATAGTCCAGATCAAATTTGTTAAAGGGAAAGAAGAAGCTCCTCCGATTTTCCCTACACTTTTCATGATCGACCCGTGTGTTCCAGATCCAGTTCCTGAAGAAGGTGATCCAAAGCAGCTTGTCGAGTTCTTTAAAGCTGATGGACAGCCTGTTCATCACTATAAAGACCCATCTGGTCACTGTTTTTGGGATCCTTGGTGTCAGTGCTCTTATTGCCTCAACTCTCCATATGAGGTAGATCCAGCGCAGAAGTCCCGACGAAAGGCCAAGCGAAAAGACCCTCTTTTCCAAAGGTATCTTGACAAAGACCCTTCTGTTGGTCCTCTTGGTGATGAAAAGGGATATCAGTTCTTGGTATCCTACGGAAGCCCTCCTGATGCTTCTTCTACCACCCAAGACCCTCAAACACCACCTCCATCACCTCCTCCAGCACCCAAAAAACCAAAAAAATCTATTGTTTCACCTTTTTACAAACCAATCCAAAAGTGGGTTAAGAAACATTCTTACCCGTTGATCCTTCCAACTGCCCCTACTGCCTGTTCTGAACAAGTTCAGGAAAGTCATATATTGCCAACACCACCTAGTATCTACATGTTTCAGCCAAATGATTTTCCTTCTCTGAGAAAGGAAAACTCGTCTCTCAAATTCCTTGAACCTTAGGAATTTATTGATACAAGTCGCAGATACCATCACATGCCCAAGATCACCACTCCAGTTGGTGCACAAGTTACAGCTCCTATTGATGCTATTCTGAATTGGCAATCTGAGACTCTGTTATCCCAGAATGAAGCTTTCAAGGTTATTGATGCTAAGATCGACAGTGTTCATAAAGATCTTGCAGTTCATCATAATACTGTCCAAAAAATGCTTCGAGATTTCAAGCAGAAGCTTTCAGACCTTGAACAGGGAAGAACTTTTTCTTCCTATCTTGATGATCCAAGACCAGAAATAGAAAAGCTCAAGAGACAGATAGCTTTTCTTCAAGAAGGTACTCCTTTTACAAAACCTTCTGAACCAACTCCTCTTTTTGGTCTCTTTACTTCACCTCAACCCCAATACACTACTCCTTCCACTTTTTTCTCTGTCTCCTCTGAACTTGATCGGTCTTACCCTTCCTAGCTTAAACGCATTATTCAAGAAATGCACAAAAAAGGGAAAGCAAAAGAGACAGATAAACCACAGACATCTGTTCCTCCTCCTCCATCCGCTCCACCCGAACCAGAACCAGATCCACAGATGATGATATCTAATCCAATTGAGTCTTTTCTCAAGACTCTTGCCACACAAACTTCTGATTCTGATTCTCCTCAGATCTCCATACCACCCACTTCCATGATTGCAGTTTTTGACTCTCCTCCACCCAGTGTTGCATCTGACCCAAAATATTCTCTTCCGGATTCTTCTCTAGAAACTCCATCTTCTTCTAGTAGTTTCAGCATCCCTCCTTTGATGATGGCTGAGCCTATGAAAGAAGAACCCTCTTCTAAGCCCGACGTTGAATTCCCCACTGAACCAACTCCCTCATCTCCAGCCAGTCAGAGCTTAGGCTCTAAGTTTTTCACTATTGATGACATTCCATATCACAAATGGCCTGACCGTTTTCAAGAATTTCATTCCTGGCTTATCACTCAAAAACTCACCAGAGAAAGTCATTATGACATTCTCTTGGAATTTGTCTCTAAGTTCACTGGTAGCCTTAAAAATTGATGGCAAACTATCCCTGAGCCAGACCAGCTCAAATTCCTTGTCTCTACCAATTTTAAAGAAAACATCTATGCCATGCATCTTTTCTTTTGTGGAAATCCACAAGACATCCTTGAACACCAGAGACGAGAATTCTTTGAAAGAAAATACTGTTCTCTCAAGAGAAAAGACCTGAACCGGCACTTTGAACAAATGCTTAAGCTCTTCTATGCTTTAGGAGCAGATCCTAACCTAAAGCAAGTGTTCCTCAACTCTATTCCCAAAGAGCTTAGCCAGTCAGTTGAAAAAGCTCTTTTCTCTAGAAACCTCACAATTGCTACAACCAGCCTAGGCCAGCTCCAGCAAGAGGTTCACAACAGCCTAGAAGAACTGTGTTCCAGAAAGCGAGCTTTCAAGGAATTTCTCAAAGAAAGTTGCCATCTTGGCAAAGTCTGTTCTAAAGACTAGTTAAAAATCAAGTGTCCTCGTGATCACTCCTGTGAGTGTCACCATTGCCGAAGGTCCAAGAAAAAGAAGCATTTTCGACGATATCATCTTCATGATGATAGAATCCACAGACGATTCCGTAAAAAGAGATTTCTCCATTGAAAACAGCACCACAAAGCTTCTTCATCTGCCAAATCAGCCTCTAGGCATAAGAAGTCCACGCGGTGCTACATCTGTGGCCAAACAGGACATTTTGCAAAAAATTGTCCCCGAGCACAGAAAGCAAAGATCAACATCATCCAGCATGTTGAACAGCAGCCATGTATATCTCTCCAAGATGATGATCTTGAATCTCTCTTCTCTATTGAAGAAGACCCTTCAGAAGATACACTTTGCCCTATTCCATATTACCCACACTTCAGTGAAGGTGAAAGTGATCAAGAGGAAATCTTCCATTTTGCTCCTCAGGTTTTATCTCAAACCCCATGTTATCTTCCTCCATACATCCCTGTTAAAATCTTCCCATCTAAATATTCCAAACCAATTTCTGTCATAGCCATGATAGATACTGGTGCTCATGCCTCTCTCCTTGACCCTAAAATTCTTCCAGAAAAATATTGGAAACCACATATCCGATATTTTACTTTAGCCTCTGGAGATACTTTTTCAGCCAAGGTCCAATCTGACCCTATCTCCATCCAGATACTTCCACAGTGTTCCATCACTACTAAAGTTCTTGGTTGCCCTCTTCCAGATAAGGATCTCATTATAGGATGGGATATTTTATCTCAACTTCCTAAACTCAAAATCATCAATGGAAAAGGTCTCAAATTTAAAGACTCTTTCAAAGAGTATTGAGTGCTCCCGTAAGTCCCAAGGAGGGCAAATGTCATAAGTCCCACACCGGGTAGATGGTTAGCCTCTCCCCTCTCTATTAGTCTTGGGCCCCCCTTACCTTCAAGACGTCTTTTGGGGCCAAGACCCCTAGATTGGTATCAGAGCCGGGTTTAGTACCCCAGGGATTGAGTGCTCCCATAAGTCCCAAGGAGGGCAGATGTCATAAGTCCCACACCGGGCTTATGGTTAGCCTCTCCCCTCTATATTAGTCTTGGGCCTCCCTTACCTCTCAAGACGTCTTTTGGGGCCAAGACCCCATATGTTTTATCCTATCCCGTAACTGTCTAGGATAGGATAAAGTTGGATATAGAGGGGATAAAGACTGGATAAAAAAATTTCAAGCAGAGGGTGGGATAAGGTAGGATAGGATTTCTTTTATCCAAAATACAAAACCCCACTTTTTTTTTCCTTTCTCTATCGTGCACCCACAAACTACTCCAACTTCTCTATTGGGTTCGAGTCATATGGTTGGATCGAGTTTTCCTGACTTGGTCAAAATTTTATTTTTTCGAATTAAATAATACTAAAAAATAAAAATAAAAATACCATAAATTAAAAATTTTAAAAATTAAAATTTCATTATTGTTATGAAAAATGTCTAGGTGTTTAGACTACTCCAACTCCTTTGTTGGGTTCAGGTCATATAGTCATACTGAGTTTCCCTAATCCAATTCGAATTTTCTTTTTTCAAATTAAAAAAATACTAAATAATAAAAATAAAAATATCATAAATTCAAAAATTCAAAAAAAATTCAAAATTTCATTTTTGTTAAAAAATGTCTAGTTGTTTGACCACAATTTATTTCATATAGTATTAATTCTATAAGTCTTGAACCAATTATAGATTTTTATTTTAAATAAACATTTTTAGTTTAACATAAAAAGATGAGAAAAATAAATATATAATAATATAAATAATATAATTTTATTTTAAATTAATATTAAAATGAGAAAACCTAATATAAATAATATTAGGCAAGTACAATTTTGCATGTGAACTAATATTATTTATATTAAAATATTTGAATTTAAATATTTAGTTCACCAAACAACAAATTTGATAAGATATAAGGATATCCGATTTTAAATCCGTCGTTTACCAAATAGTAGATTGGATAGGATATGATGATATCCGATTTTAAATCCGAAATTCACCAAACAATGGATAGGGTATGAAGAAATCCAATAATTTCTTATCCTATCATATCCAGTCCTATCCCGTCTAGAAATCCGGACGACCAAACGTAGCCTAAGTTGATATCCAATTGAATATATTGCCTCCGCGAGATTGCACATAAATGATAAAACAATGCCATTGGATCACCCAGCAACAATCAACGTGGCGCCACTAGGTTTGAGTTGGAATAAAACTGGGGCAATCCTTGTTGGGATTGATAGAGGAAAGAGAATAATAAGAAGAAATATTGGGATAATAGATAATAATGTTTGTCGCTATTAGAAAATTAAGTTAAGAGAGTGATAACAAAATAAAATATTAATTAGAGGTGAGGTACGGCTAACCAAATCTTCTTAAGACGATTAGTTCCTACCAACGGTACTAAGCAACTTTACGAACTTCGTCTCCCAAGATACAACACATCTAATCTGTTGGTATTAGCACTATATTCTTGAAATCAGCACACTTAGAAAAACTTGAAAAGAGAATATATGAATGCGCTTTTCTTAGTTTTGGAATACATAATATCAAGTCTATTTATAGATAAACAGTTCATGAACTGTGAATTAAATAGATACATTAATCTAAAGATACATGAATCAAGAACTAAGTAATAACACGAATCCAAGAGATGCGTAAACTCTAGAAATCAATGAAATACGTGGACGTAAATTATGTATCTTGATTTTCATTGATCTATTAACCTACCATAAGTACTACAATCCACGTACCTCATACCTAGGGCGAACCTATGCCACATACAACTAAGGATTTTCCTGAGGTTGAGAAGTCGCCGAGAGTTCCAAGCTTGTGACTAAGAGCGACTCCCGAGTCCAAACCACTTAAAATTAAGGCTGAACAAACTTGGTCGATAACTTAAAAGTACTAATGATTCTTTTCTTTTATCTCTTATTTACAAAAAAAAAAAAACTTGGTGTTAACTTATAGTAAATGATGTAGGAAGACAGACATCTGGATAAGAGTTCTCGTCACATTTAATTCCAATCGAATCTCAATATTCTAATTAACTAAACATACAGGAAAGAGATGATTTGATGTGTTGATGATATAAGAACCTAAGAAAAAGTTCAAGCCCTTGAGCATATCCAACATGATCCACACTCACTCAGAAATCACTAAAAAATAAAGGTCATTGAATCATATGGCATGACTAAATATTACCAATTGCTTCTTTTTCTCTAGACATTTAAGGGGGACTTCTTCTTTCAAACCACTCCCACATGCATTTAATGCTTTCCCCCTCACGTCTGAGTCTCTACCACATTGGTATAACTGACCCTCATCCCAAGTCCGACATTCTTTTAACCAACAAAATTGAATCTGAATCTTCGCTCATTGCCGATCGATTCAATTACGCCTTCCACTGGCGAACAGTTGACCACTGTGAAGACTCGTGAGATTCATCATGAGTCCAAGATAGCCATACACATTGAGGGCCGATAACTAGGGGTGAGTATTATAAATCGCCCACTTGGAAACCGCGCAAAACTGCTTCTATGCAGTTCTAAGAAGCAATGGTCCGATTCTCGGTTCCATACAAATGGAACCGAAAATTTTCAGTCCGGTTCCCCCACCTGGACCGAACAGAAACTATTTTTGTTCATTAAAAAATAAATTATAAAAAAATTATATATCATATATTTTATTTTTTGGTGGATCAGCTCAACTAAGAGTTCATATAGTGCTCTTTCTTCATATATTCGTTTCTAGTCTTCTTTTTTTTTTTGTGATTTATGGGACATAGATCTTCCTAGTCATATACATTGTGTAGAATTTGTTTTAACTTAAAACATAGCTAACACGTCACCGGTAATTAATAATTACCCACATGGGACCTAGACTAGATCGAGTGAGAACCGGACCGGACCGCCTAGTCTAGTCTGGACTAGGCGGTCCGGTCCGATTCCTGATTCCAAATAATAGGGAACCGGTTCCACCAGTCCGGGTCAAACTAGGAACCAATCACCCCTGCCGATAACCAACCTTCGATCCTGATACATATGTTGGGAGAAGCTCTACAAGATACCAATACGTTCATGATGAGGAGATTTAAGAGGGACCCTATAACATGAGCTCATCACCGACGTTCCCCATAAAGTCAATTAACTAAGTTATGGACAAATTAGGGCATTATCAATAGTTCTATCTCATACGAAATCTTAGATGTGATACTTTATTATCACCCCTCACGCGTCCACTTCATGAATTCTCCCCGATCACGTATGGCTTCAGCATTCCACCCTCGAATCCAAGTATCATTTTGCATCATCATCTATCTCAACTTGAACTTCTATTTCATTTGTGTCAAAGGAACCGCACAATCGCAATAACCACTTTGATCCCCGGTCTCTTTAACTTGAAATGAAGGCTGCCCTTAGGACTGCATAGTTAGACCACATCATCCACATGCTCGGACTTCACCATTAATCATGCAAATTTTCTTTTAAAATATTCACCAAATATTGATACATTCTGGAATGCAGCCACCTATCAAACAAAAGTTTTATCAATTATTGGGACAAGCATACCTTATATTATAAAGATTATCAAGAGAGATCTAAGTCTATTAATATATCCAGTCGAGCCCACCTTAATTTAAAATACTAATTATTGAGTTATGGGTCGATTATATTATCGATTGTTTCTTTAAGTTGTAGACATCCAATATGAACAGCATTTATAATACATCCAACCTTGAAGATGGAATAGATAGATGCATCAAGGTCTCACAAGGGAGAACAAGAGGGTGGATTATCGATATTGTACTCTTGTCTAAGGGGGGAAAAAGGCAAAAGCAAAAGAGAAAAACACAAAAAGTACGCACGTGACGAATGCATATTTTAAGGTGACAGTGAGCCATTCCACTATGTTTTTAACTTTTTAAGACAAGTTATCAACTTCCATCATATCCTCCACTGAAGTATGTTTTGTCCACCTTGACCCGGCACAGGGAAAATGATTAGACATGCGACTATTTCAACCAAAATCTTCTTGGATAAAAAATTCATTTGCACATTTAGACTAGCAAAAATGCACAAAAGAACAAAAATTAAATAATTTTTTTTTGTTTTTGTTTTCTTTGTCCAAAATCTTTTTTATTTGTTAAACGGTCAGCTAGTGTTTGGGACTGTTTCCCTGTGTTTTGATTAGTCTATATCCACACGGAATTTGCACAACTACTAATCACAATAATTGCATAATAGAGTCATTAAAAAATTGCAAAAAGTCTAATTTATTAATCTGGATAACTCATATTTTTTGAAATTTTAGGTTGGAGGTAGGGGTGATCAGTAGTATGATGGATTGGTTCCCCCTCTAGAGCCAAGATTTAGATTGGACAAGGTCGGTTTCGATTTATGGAAATAGGAGCCAACCTTGTCCACCCTTGAATTGGACTAAACCGGTCTTGAGAACTGCTCTTGGAACACAGGAACAAGTGGTGATATTTTTTTCTTTGTTTAAAATTCCTAAATGTATTGAAAGTTACATTAATTTATGATGAAATTACCAATCATATGGAAGTTACTACTAGAAGATTAGATCACTCCTATAAATAATTTTCTTTTGCTTATTGAATAAAAAAATAAAACTAGTAATCTATTTTTGGCCAATTCTGTTAGTTCGTTCCAATCGATCCAATTGCTCTTTATGAAAAAAAAATAAGACCGATTGTTCCAAGTTGCAAAAATTTGGAACCGGGAGTTGATCTAATTTTTGTGAGAACCATTTGAAATAGGCTAATTTAGTCTGATTTGATCCAATTTCCAGTTGGACCTGGACCAATAGTCACCCCTAATTATAGAGACGTGAGTTCGAGATTGACTTAGACTGATTGGATCCGATGAATAAGATATTTGTAGAATATTATGAATTGTATTTAGACATCGGATTTACTCTTCCTACTCATCCAATTCTATTTACTCCACCCCCACCCCTACCTTAAAAGAAACGAAACGAAACAAAAAAAAATCCATGTTGATGTATGAACAAATCACTTTCCCATTCTCATATAAGATGTGCATACAATATGTTTATAATTTCACATCCATTGTGTTCTGGACCATTACGTTGGGAGGTAAATTTCGCGCAACCTCAAATTTAAGACGACATATTTTAAAGCTAGACTGACATGAATGAGTCCTAGACCTTATCTTGCTAGTGAATGGTGTTGGCCACGATGGTGTTAGAGCCAAGGTGGTGAATGTTAGGTACAAAGGTGTCTCTCATTCTCTCGTCCGCCATCATTCCAGTTCTTGTACTAAGGGGATCAATCATTAGTCCTCTAGCGCACGCTCAAACTAGCACGAGACGATATTGAATTGGAACATCATCCTGAAGGGTGAGAGACAAAATTAAACAATATTGAATTGGAAACCGGCCATAAGTCAAGAAAAAAAAGACAAAAGAAAAATGGAAATAAATGGGGAAAAAGTAAAGAAACCGCCCTCATAGTGACTGTCCCACCTCAATCCTCCCCCACCATCCTCCAATCTTCCGAAGGAAACAAATCCCATGCCGTAAAGCAGAAATGCTGTTTCCTAGAGGCAGCTGTCCGATTAGACATCAGATATTTGTTCTTTAAAAAAAAAATCCCAAACATGCCTCTTAGAAAAAAGGCAGCTGTCTGATTCAAAAATCGGACAGCTGCCTCCTCGGGATCCCCATCCGAATCCGACCACGCACCAATTCGAAGAAACCCAAAGATCGGATCAAGCAGCCAAATTGAAAATAAAGAAAATCGTCCTAAAAAAAACAAAAAGAGGGAGAAAAATCACCCTAATGCATCAACATCTATCTTCACTTAGAATCTCTACCCTGTCGCGTCGAAGGCACCCCACAACCCCAATAACCACTTTCATCCTTGGTCTCTTCTGTTAGAATGAAACATTAAGACTGCCCTTGCGATATCAAAGCTTGACCACAACACTCGCATGCCGGGACTTAGTGTTGACCATGAAATTCTTCCCTTGAAACATTCACTAAATACTTATACATACTGGGAGGCATCTCCTAATCAAATAATGACTCGGTTACTACTTATTGGACGAGCAAACCTTAACTTATGAAGATCCTCAAGAGAGAGCTCTAATCTAAGCCTATTAGCATATCCTGTTCGACTCTCTTTCAATTAAAAGAAAAGGTTCTGAGTCATAAATCAGTTAGCTACTATTGATTGCTTCTGTTGATTCTAGATATTATACGCGAATGTCGTTGGTGTGGGCATTCGACACTGGAGATGGAGTAGATAGATGCATTGAGGTCTTGTATGGGAGAATGGACGGGAAGATCATCTCGTTCTCTTTGCTAAGGAAAAAGGAAGGAAGAAAAAGCGAAAGAGAGGAAAAAGTGCGCGTCCGAGGAATTGACATTTCTTAAGGTGATGGATGTGCCATTCCACCACGTTTCAAGCATTTCGGACAAGTTGTCCACATTCTTTTATATCCTTCACTGAATTACTTTCTGTCCACATTGAACCAGATTGTTTCGTTACATTCACACGTTCTTGCACAATAAAATTAGCAAAAATCCGGGGAAGAACAAGAATAAAAGATAAGTTTTTGCGCCTCTGTTTTCTTTGTCCAGAAATCTTTGTGTTTTTCCTTTAAACGGTTGGCTAATGTTTGAGACAGCTTCCATGCATTTTGATTAGTCCATGTCCACAGGCGATTAGCACAACTATTAATCGCAATATTCGCATAATTGCATCATTGAAAATCTGCAAGTCCAAGTTACTAACCTCGATCAATCCTTGCTTTAGAGCATCTAGATTGAAGTTAGGTGATTGATTTGAGAGTAGCTCGGTTCCCCTTTTGGCTACTATTCTACTAATAAACAACAAGACAGACTTAACTAGGAAAATCCAGTTCATAGACAGCTTAGGAGCTCTCCCCAAACCTCATTGCTAACCCCAATGGACGGGGAAGTTCCTTCCTTCAAACCCCCTTGGGAGAAGAGTCCACCTATAGTTATAATAATAGTTAAAAGCCTAGCTTCAATCGTCAGCACGTGAATCAGCAAAGTTTTCTAGGAAGTAATCCCATTGCTTTGACTTTTAGCTGCCACTCCTTCATTGGATGTTGCCCTAGAATTGCTTTCTGTAGCCGCATTGGAAGATGGAATAGAGAAGACTACCAGCGCTCCCTCGCTCTTATTCCTACTTCTTCTAGCTTTTCACCTGCCCGCGGCACCCTTACACTTGTTATTCAAGTTCGAGCTCTTACTCATTCAGATAAGGATCTTACAGGTTTTTTTTTTTTTTTACACCTTTAGGGTCTTTTGCTCAGGCTTTTTTGCCCTTGAAAACATCTACCATCCAACATATAAATGGCCATTTGTGCTATAAGGCCTGGGATAGAATTCATAGGTACAGGAAGAAGTCATGTCAAATAGAGATTCTTTCTTTTGACTATATTTCGATTTTTAGTACGATATATAGTGACTACTACAACAAATAGTACTACTCAATTGATTGTGAAATATCCCCACCCTAAAATTGAGAACCGGATCGAACATGATTGGTTTTCATTCTATGAAATTAGGAACTGACCTCGTCCATTTTGAAACTTGCTTCTAACTCCATTCGTAAATTATCCCAGTAACCAGCAGATTTTTTTGTAAAAATTTTAATTTTTCTCAAAGTTCCTAAATATATAGAAAATTACTTTAGTATTGAATATAAGTACTAATGATAGAGAAGCTATTAGTAAAGAAGAGATTTTCCTATAAATAATATGTACTTTGCCATTGTTTATCTAGGGCTAGTTTTGTCAACTGGTTCCGGCTCCTTCCTAGGAATCAAACATGCGACCAATTCTTGCAGGGACTATCCATAGCCAATTAGTTTGGTATGGTCCGCATGCGTTCTGATTCTTGAGTTAGCTTCCAACTTGCACCTCAAGTTGGAGTGATGTAAGTACGAGATTGACATAGATTGATAAGATATGATGCATTAATATATTCATGGAATATTACGACTTTTCTTTAAATGTCGGACTTATTATTCCTTCTCATCCATTTTTATTTACTCTCCCATTTTCCATCAACGTTAATGTATGAACTAACTTCTTGTCCATTCCCATGCAAGATGGGCATACAATACGTTTCTAATTCCGCACCCTCTATGTTTTGGATAATTATGTTGGAACGTAAATTTCGTATGATCTCAAATTCGGCACAAGCATATTTCAAAGCTGCGCCGACATGGACGAGCATGCCGACGTTGTCGTGCTAGCAAATGGGGCCGTCTGCGGTGGTGTTTAGAGCCAAGGTGGTGAACGTTAGGCAAACGGAAGGTGTCTCTACTTCTCTACTCACGCATTGTTCCGATTGCTTGAACTAATGTGGCTAACGATCGCTTCCCCGCAATCTCGAATTAGCACGAGATGTGAACCGACCGGATCAGATAATATAATGCTCAATTTTTCTTCTTCCTTTTTCCTTTTTTTTCCTGCCTTTCAAAGTGGAGGCGCACCTAAGCACGTGCCACGTGCCAAAGGGCAAGAAAATCAAACAATATTGAAATGGAAAATCGCCATAAATCAACGGGAAAAGGAGAAGAAGAAAAGAAACTGCTCTTCTTATAGCGACTCTCCAGCCTCAAAGCTTCCTCCTCACTCCTCCTTCCGAATCCGACCACGCACCGTTCCAAGGATCTCGAGATCGGATCAAAGCAGGAAACACCAAGAAAATCATCCTCGGAAAAAGGGAAGGTGGGAAAAAGGTAAAAAAACGTCCTTTCGTTCTTTATCGAACAAAGTTCAAACTTTCAGACAGCCACAAGGAACCCCAAATCTCGCCCCCGACGCCATGCCTGGCTATGGCATAGCCTTGCCCGGAAGCGACCCCTCTCGCTTCTGCCTCCCTCCTCTTCCTCCTCTTCCGTCGACCCGCACCCTCCGGGCCTTCTGCCCGACCCGGGTCCGATTTGGGTCCGCCCGGTGCAAGGCCGGCCGGATCGACGACGGGGCCGTGGCGGGCTCCGCTTTGTCCTCGGCGGAGGCGAGCTTCTACGAACTCCTGGGGATACCCGAGTCGGGGACGCTGCTTGAAATCAAGCAGGCTTACAAGCAGCTCGCGCGCAAGTACCACCCGGACGTCTCCCCGCCGGGCCGCGTCGAGGAGTACACCCAGCGGTTCATCCGGGTCCAGGAGGCCTACGAGACGCTCTCGGACCCCCGCAGGCGGGCTGTGTACGACGGGGACTTGGCCAGGGGGATTCACTTGGCTTTCTCCGCTCGCAGGTCCCATCGGGGTGATGAGGTAATGTGGAAGTGGGAGGCGATGATTTGGTTTTAGTTTGCATTTCTTGTTTTTGGAGGTTGGCCATGTTTTTTGTGGGGTGGATAGGTGTCCTTTCGATCGGGTTTGGTGAATTGGGTTTTGATTATTTTGCGTGATTCGATTTGGGTTTTTTTGTTTTTCTTTCGATTTTGTTCATGCAAGTTGATTGTTTTCACTGATTTCCACATTCTTGATTTCAGCTGGGAAGTGTTCTGGGTCGTCAATGAACTGCTGAGAATTTTTTCCTTGTCCCTGTTCTCGGTTGATTTCGTTGGCTTTTTCGTAGTTATTATTGGTTCAGCCTTACTTGCTTGTTGCATTATTGGTGCATGAAACTTTTGAATGAATTTCCTGGATTGTCTTAGACGAGGACTTGAGTCTAGAGATCACTTCTTGTGATAATTGATAATGGGAATTAGAAGGATTTGCAGATAAAAGCCGATGGGATCTCTGTTTCTGTATTACTCGTAGTCCTGTCCATTTTTTGGGCAATTTGTTTCTCTGTGATAGTGTCGTCTTTTGGCTTTAGATACATAACATA